>CM070540.1:27661848-29069315 GCA_036346415.1 Raddia guianensis
CACCCCGCCCGAGAAAGGTGAAGCCGTGAAGGCCAAGCGCCAAACCGATGATGGTGATCGGACGATGGCGAATATCGAGCCCGTGAACCATATTGCCGTCATCTTGGCGGCTCCTCGGCTTATTCCTCTCGCCGCAGATCTCAAGGAAGCCGCTCGGGAGGTCCTAACGTCGAAAAGGGCAAGCCTCGGCGAAGTCAATGAAGTGGACCGAGGTCCCCATCTCCTTCTCTCGGGAGGATTGCCCTCTTGGGATGACCAAGCCCAGAGGATCCCATCGGTGGTCGCCCGACCATCGACAGAACGCAAGAGTTGGCCGTGTCTTGGCTGGCGGAGCGCTCTGGATCTACTCTCTGCTAAGGTTTTGGGACGAGATGCAAATTCCCGCTCCAAACTTAAAGAGGTCGCGATGCCTTTCTACGGCATTGTCCCGGCGGTTGCCCGGTAGATTAAGGCGGTCGTTTCGCCGTTACCTTTGGCGATCCTACCAACTTCCGGACAGAGTTGATCACGCTCGACGTGGTCGACTTCCCATCTCTGCAGTACAACACAATCTTGGGCCGCCATCACTTGGTAAGTTTATGGTCGTGTCCCACCACGCTACCATTGCGTGAAGATACGGGTCCCAACGGTGTGATCACGGTCAAGGGCAATTACAAAGTCGTTACGGATTGCGACGGCGATCCCTTGCTCGCCGACCAGCCTTCCCGCGAGGTCCGACGCCCGAGACCAAGTCTCAGACGCCTCTAGAGTCTCCTTCCGACCCGGGCGAGACCAAGGAGGTTCCGCTATCTTTGGATGATTCCTCCAAGACAGCTTCATCTGGGGCCAATTTGGACCCCAAATAGGAAAGCGAGCTCATTGCCTTCCTCCGAGCTAATGCTGACGTGTTTGCTCGGAGCCGTCGATATGCCCGGAGTCCCAAGGAGGTTATCGAGCATAAAGCGGCCGTCCGTGGGACAAAAGCCTGCATTCGCGGAAGCTTTCGCCGCCGGATTTCAAGCAGGGATCATCAAGGATCGACAGCAAGTCGCTCATTCTTTGGTTTCATCCGCGAGGTTGATCACACCGAGTGGTCGCCAACCCTGTCATTGTAAAGAAGAAAGGCGGCAAGTGGAGGATGTGTCGATCACACAGATCTGAACGCCGCTTGTCCTAAGGACAACTTCATCACGCCTCGATAGACCAAATTGGTCGACGCGACTGTGGATGACCAGCTCTTGAGTTTTTTGGATGCTTACTCAGGTTATCATCAAATAAGCATCTTCCCCGAGAATGAAGAGAAGACTGCCTTCATCACCCCTTTCGGCACTTTCTGCTACACGACCATGTCTTTCGGTCTGCGCAATGCTGGGGCCACGTTCCAGCGCTTGATGGAGAAGACTTTCTTAGAACAGCGTGGAAGAAACCTGGAGGTCTATGTCGATGACATAGTTGTAAAGAGCAAGCTTGCTCCAGATCATGTAAAAGACCTGGCTGAGACTTTCCAAAATCTCAACAAGCATCGAATCAAGTTAAATCCAGAGAAGTGTACCTTTGGCGTTCGATCTGGAATGTTGCTCGGTTATGTAATTGGTTCGCAAGGAATTTCTGCCAACCCTGAAAAAATCGAGGCCATTGAAAATATGCAGGCTCCGACTACCGTTAAGGAAGTTCAGAGTCTCACCGGACGGACGGCTGCCTTGAGTAGGTTTATCTCTCGTCAGGGCGAACGCGGGCTGCCCTTCTTTAAGGCCCTGCGCAAGCACAATGGTTTCGAATGGACGGAAGAGGCTGATCGATCTTTCCAAGATCTAAAGCAATACCTGTCCAACCCACCTGTCTTGACTACCCCGCGTTACGGCGAGCAGCTTCTGCTCTACCTTGGCTGCATGCTGCAAGCGGGGAGCGCGGTCTTGACGGTGGAAAGGGAAGGCATCTAACGGCCAATCTATTACGTGAGCGAGGTGCTTCACGGATCAAAGGAGCGTTACCCTGAGGTCTAGAAGTTGCTCTACGCCTTGCTCATGTCCTCCAGGAAACTTCGACATTATTTCCAGGCGCATCAAATACTGGTCCCGACCAAGTTCCCTCTCGGAGAAATCCTAAGGAACAAGGAAGCTGGCGAAAGAATAGCTAAGTGGGCAATGGAATTAGCAGAATTCGATATTCTGTTCGCTGCTCGAACTGCTATCAAATCCCAAGTCCTGGCTGACTTTGTCGCTGAATGGACTTGTCCGTCCAAATCCCAGGAAGCTCCCGAGCAACCTGATGAACTCTCTTGGACCATGTTTTTTGATGGCTCGCGCACTGGAAACTCGGGGGCTGGTTTTGTTCTCATCTCCCCTCAAGGAGAGCAACTCCAGTATTCTATCCAACTACACTTCGCGATGACTAACAACACTGCGGAGTACGAGGCCCTCCTCGCGGGACTTAGAGCGTGCAAGTCGCTCGGTGTCCAACGGCTGACTGTGAAGGGAGATTCACAGCTGGTCATCAACCAGGTCAACAAGGAGTATCAGTGCTGCGATGACTCAATGGCGCGGTACCTGGTTGAAGTGAGGAAGATGGAGCGGCACTTTCTATTTTTCGAGGTGCTCTTCGTGCCCATAAAGGACAACTTTCTGGCCGACCCTGTCCAAGTATGGATCCTCACGAGAACCTGCTCCGGCAAGGGTGCTCGTCGAGCACCTTCACAAGCCCTCAATCACGTCTCCGGACGAGGCAATAGAGACAGTGGTGCTTGTCTCCGCTATCGAAAGGTGTGCGGATCGACAACGCCATTTGTCCCAGATCTTGCGATGGGACATCGCTCAAGACGGCCGAAGCGCTCCCGCCATAAGGCGTCTTTGCTCCATACAAGCTTATGGACGGCATCCTTTACCGTCGAGGTGCTCTAGGAGTTCTCTCCAAGTGCATCTCGCAGCAGGAGGGTGTGTTCCTTCTTAGGGACATACACGAGGGTGCCTGCGGCAACCACGCCTCCTTCAGAACTCTGGTCGGCAAAGCGTTTCGCATGGGCTATTACTGGCCAACCGTGTTACAAGATGCCCGGGACTTAGTGACTAAGTGTAAAGCTTGCCAATTTCACGCCCGGAAGGCACATAAGCCCGCCCAGGAGCTCCAAACGATCCCCCCATCATGGCCTTTCTCCACATGGGGTATGGATCTGCTCGGCCCATTCCCTAAGGGGTACAAGGGCTATACACACTTACTCGTCGCCATTGACACTTTTACAAAGTGGATAGAGGCAGAGCCTGTGTCCTCTCTTCACGCCAAAACGGCTGTGCGCTTCTTCAAAAGAAACATGGTCACGCGCTTCGGGATCCCCCCATAAGCTGATCACGGATAACGGTACCCGATTCGAAGTTTAGCTATTTCAGAATATGCGAGCAATTTGGGCACCAAGGTCTGTTTCGCCTATGTGGCACATCCACAGAGCAATGGAGCAGTTGAGCGAGCTAACGGACAGATTGTCCAGGGTATTAAACGGCGCGTGTTCGCGGCACTCCTCGAGCACAACAAAGCCTGGGTCGACGAAGTTCCTTCCGTCCTCTGGGCAGTTCGCACTACGGCCAGCCGGGCAACCGGGGAAACTCCTTTCCAATTGGTCTATGGCGCAGAAGCCATCCTTCCCGCTGAAATATTACTCGGTTCGCCTCGCACGAGCTCGGTCAACTTGGTTGACGACGAGTAAGAGCGTCTACTCGATCTCGACCTCCTCGAAGGCACACGCGACCGGGCACAAGTCAGAATGGCGCGCTACCAAAGAAGATCTTCGCCAAGACGCCAAGTCGGTTCGACCAAGGGCTTTGCGGTAGGCGACCTCGCTCGCTGCCGTGTCGAACTCCGCCCAATGCCAACAAGCTAACTCCTCGCTGGGAGGGCCTGCTCACGGTTATTTCCATCGCCGCCTGAGGTCGTTCGCTGGCAATGGAGGACGGAGAGAGACCGACCAAAGACTTGGAACGTCGACCACCCGTAAGTTCTTTGTGTAGGTCTTTCTCTGCTTGCCTAGCTTCGCTTTTCCTCAAATTCGTGCCTTTGTTCGCCCAAGTCTGCGGGCTCCATGTAAAGTTCAATCCATTTATAGTGAAATCTTCACGGTCCTCTCGAGGCCTTTTCACACCTCTGTCTTGCCAAAGACTACCCTCTCTCGTAACACTTGATGGTCGCCCGACCTTGCGAACACTTGGCTCCGCAATCTTAAGGATTTTTCCGCCAGATCCGGCTTCAACAAATTCCTATACTCGAAGTTGCGTAAAACGGCATCCAGCCACGCGGCTAAGTGCTCTCGTAAGCCCTCTGCGGCAGAGGCACTTACCGCTCACGGCACAACCACATGGTAAAGCCCGCTCTCGTAAGCCCTCCGAGGCAGAGGCACTTTCCTTGCTCGGTTACCCTCGAAGTTGCCTAACTTACGTTAACGAGCAGTCTGTGGAACGAGTCGAACAGGATACGGGTATCGCTCTATCTCTCTACGCACATGCTCGAATTCGCAATCTTAGGTCTTCGAGCATCGTCCGTACCGGGGGCTAGGGTGTCGCTCTTTCTCTTGTGCACCTGTTCAAGTTCGCAAACTCAGGTTCTCGAACAGCTGCACAACGGGGGCTGGGAGTTAGGCTAAGCGTGCTACCGGTTTTCTAAACTTTCTAGCCCTTTCGTGCCCTGCTCTTAGTTTCCTGTTCGTTCTTGTCTTTTGCTGCTCTTTTTTGCAGGAAAAAGGTAAGTATGCATTAATCAAAAGTGCAGGTACAAATGTCCCTTCAGAGTTACAAACTGTGGTGCTACTTAGGAGCAAGTCGCTCTTTCAGCTCCTCGACTTCTAACTTGAGGCGCACGACTTCACCTTGAGCCTTGATTCCTTCCCGGGCTTCAGCTCGGAGGCGTTCGATCTCCTCCTTGTTCCGCTTAGCTTGTGCCAGAAGCTTCGCCCGGATGGCCTCGACCTCTTGGTCTTGGCGCTTGTTGGTCGGTCGAGCCTCGCCTCGACTAGCTCACGCCGACGGTCTTGAGTCGCTCGTCCGGCTCCTTGACCTGTTCTCGCGGTGATCGCCCTTGCCGCCATCCTGCATCTCCTCGATCTCTCCGTGAAGCCCAGTGGTTGAGATTTCTCTTGAGTCCCGCTGGATGTCGGCTCTTCTTTGGCAAGTCGGGCCTTGAGCTTTTGACGTTCACGCAAGCGCCTTCCGCCAATGGGACGCTGCGTCGGACGAGCTCTTCGAGCCACTTCGTGCGGCCCGGCTTCTCTTCCGCGGTGCTCGCCTTTGCGGTCTGCGTGCGAAGCTCCTCGGCTTCTTTTAAGAGAGCCTCGGAGGAACGTCTCTCTCGGGTTAGCTCGGCTTTGAGCCTCTTCGCTTTGCCTTCAAACCGGCTTTGGGGGCTAGTGCAGAGGGCTCGCCTCGAGCTCCCTCGTCTCGAGGTGCTCCTGAGGACTCTAGTACTGGCGCCCGCCGATGGTAACGCCGTCCTCGAGCTCCTCCATGGTGTCCTTGAAGACCTGAGGGAGAAGAACAAGTCAGCCGCTTTGCGATGATATAGCTCAACTGAACTAGGTTCGGTCTTGGGGCTTACCTTGCCAAGTCGACGCTTCAGCCCCCGTCGCAGGCGGTCTTCGAGACCATGTGTCACGAATCTCGTCTTGCGGATGAGATCGGGCGCTGCTTTGCCGCCGCCTCTGCGTGTTCTTCATCGCGGAGCGCTTCGCCGGGAGCGGGCGACCGTGGCGCTTTCCCCCCCCTCCCCGCCTCTCTTCCTCCTCTGCCGGCCAACTTCAGCAAGGTTGGTGCCGCTCCACCGGACGACACGAAGTTTCCACCGCGTGGCAACTTGTGCCGCTCGTGGGTCTCTTCTTGTACCTCGGTGGCGGGACCTTCGCCCCGCTGCCGATCGCTCTCCGCCGGCCAGGATGGATTGCCCTCGCGACGAGTACCGGAAGGACCGCCGCTCGGTCCCACCTGTGGCGCTTGAGCAATTGCCTTGGCCTCGCCGTGCGTGGCGCCGCCACCGCTTTCTTTCGCTTCCGGCCTTTCCACCGCGCCCTTGAGCGTGTCGAGTCGTTGCTGGAGCTCGGCGGGAGCAGCTCCACGCCGCCATCTGTCTTGAGGTGGTTACCATCGCCTCGCGATGCACCGTAGGTGCTCGGCAAAGAACGATCGCCGAAGCGCCGCCTCGACGCCGTCTGTGGCGCTTCTCCGGATACCGATGAAAAAAGTTGTTAAGCCTAACACGGTCCGAAAGTGTAAGGTCAAAGAGATTCATTACCACATACCGCCGTGGAAGGCTTGATCTTGATCTTCTTCGCTAGAACTTTCCGCCTCTTCCTGGGGCCTTAGCGGTCTGCTTGCCTTGGCCTGGATGTTCAAGGGCGATGAACTCAGCTCCCGCCGAGTGAAGCGCTCTTCTCGCAGCAAGAAGAAGCTTTTCCTTGCGCGACTTCTTCTTCGAGCCTCCTCGCTCGGCGACTGCCAGAGCTGTGCTATATGGCCGGGTGAGCCCGCGTGTAACGCCTAAGCCAAAGGGTCATGTTCTTTACCTCTTCGTCGCTTTGCTCGGTGAGGAGGGAAGGACTTGGTCTCTTTCCGCTTAGGTCGACCACGCTACCGCTTATCTGTTTCGGCGACTCCGCCGCGGGTGGTCTCTTCGATGGATGGCGGCCGCCATGTCGCGGCGAGCTCCGCGTTGGCTCGGCCGCTACCTTGGGCTTTGTGGCCACCTTGGCCTTGCCCTTCTTCGCCTTCTCTTTCTCCGACCCAGAGAGTTCTTCCACGATCCCTCCGAGGATCAGCTGGTCCTCCTGTGTGTTCGGAAAGTAAAGTATTAGCATTTGCAACAGTGCAAGTCCAGCGACACAAACGAGGATTCGAGCAACTTACCTCGGCCGTGCGGACGAGCACATTCCACGGACAGGTGTAGGCCACCTGGCCGGTGACCTCGCCGTCCTTCTTGGCTGCCTTCAGCATGGCGTCGACCCCCTCGGTCACCTATGTGTCGGTTGGTTTCTCTGCCCGAACAGAGGGGATCGTTAGTTCCTGCTCCGATGAAGACGTCAAGTAAAGGTTGAGTCTTAAAGGCACTTACCCGTGCTCTCCCTGGTGATGTCTTCCCATCCCTCTATCTTATAGAAGGGATAGGATCTTCTCCGCAGCGGACAGATCCTCGTCATTGTAGTCCCGGATGATCTCCGCCCGGAGCCCGAGGCTCACGAGGAGGCGATCTTCCTCGTCAAGTACCAATCATGGCGGACATCTCCGGCGCTGCATTGGGGTACCTTCGCCGGCGCCTTCCCGGTGAAGGAGAGCTTGATGTCGTCGCCCGCTTGTTGTAGAACCACCTCGACCACCATACGCCCATCGAATCGAGCAGCGGTGGCCGAGGGTACGGCGCGTCGTCGCGGTGGTCTTGAGCTTGAGGTAGAAGGTTGAAGCGGAGCTGCTCCTCGTTACCGTGTAGTAATGGAGGAAAAATTTCACCGGCGGATCAATGCCCAGATAGCCTTCGCAGTGTGTAAAAACGGCCATCCGAGGATGGAGTTCGGATTGAGGTTTGTCACCTCCAAATTCACCGATGTTTAAGAAGGCCTCGACGAAGTCGCTGGAGACCTCAACCCAATAAAGGCGAATCTGCTCAAGTCGACGAACTCTCCTCCCAATGCTCCGAGTTTCCTCCTCCCGGCGACCTCCACCACGGCGTCGATGTGGCCCTCCTCCTCCCAAGCCTTCAGGTCCTCCTCGGTCAAGCTAGTGGCTAGGAATTTGGCCATAGCTATCCCCAGGGTTGGGCGAACAAGTTTTCGGGTGGAGTTTGGCTGGTTGATGTTGAGCATGGTTGGAATTAGGGATTAGGAGAGGGAAGGCGCGAGAGCAGAAGTGGCTGGCCGCGGACGGCTTGGGTGCTTTTATAGTCCCGTATGAGCAGCTCTGCAACGGTTTTGTTACAAAACGGCTAGTTTTTACCACAATGGCTAGGTAAAACGGTCGTCTGTTTTCATCAAGCAATGATGAAGTTACCGTTGGAGTCATTAACGGCTATTTTCTCCAAAGCGTCTCTATTTGAAGGTCGAGTGCTCGCTTTCAGGCAGATGTGATTCCCTGTTCGACGCAACAGAGTTGCTCGGTACTGGTCGGGTCTGTCCGGTCCCGAACAAGTCTTGTTCGGTTGAACCATAACCTGGTCGGTCACTTGTTGCATGTCTTTGTAGCAACAAAATTTCCCTCTTCAGGATTTGAGTCTCAAGAGGAAGACCCCACTCTAGTGAGTCCTTCCACTTGAGTCTCGGGGCTAGCTGTCGGGGATAAAATTACGGCCCATTGCCATGGCCCACTCCCGACGGCCCAATCGAATGACCTACCAGGCCTAGCTCCTCGAAGGTTCTATCCGCCCATATGCATCTGCCGCCAACAGCCTCCGGCCGCACGGTGCATGTAATGGCCTAGGATTCGTGTTTGAGTCCGACTAACAGAGTTCTCTGACGGCCACGTGAAGACCCGGACGAGGTTTCCTGATTGAATAGGAGTCGTGATCCTCAAGACTAGGGTATGCCTTATCTCGCTCGGGATATATTTGGCACGTTGAGTTCGTTACGATCTCGTAGTTAGCCCGGCCCGATATTCCCCAGAGGTCGGTTTGCTCGCACTATATAAACAAAGGCCCTACGGCGTGTAGAGGGACGAGTTTTACGACTTGAATCTACATCTTAGCATCCGCTTAGAGCTTTACACCATAATCTCGCCGAGACTTGTTCGCCTCGCCGAGCCACCTCTTGTAATCTCCTCCGATATATAAGAAAGGCCGGACGAGGGTCATATCTCCCGAGAGGCCTGAACCAGGATAAAAACCCTGTCTCCCTGTTCGTTGTTGTTCGTGGTTGTTCGGCGTGTCTCCTATCTCACTTTTAAAGAATCTTAGCGACTTGAGATCGTTATCTCAACCGTCGACAATACCCCACATAGACCCCCATTTTCCTATGAGGGCCCATTTGTGTACACTGTGGCGGTGGAATCGGTACGTATATAGCGCAACCGAATTTTCGCAGATGGGAAATGCTTGGTTCATTTCGTACTAATTGTAACGGGGAGACCATATGATATGCAGTTGGTCTTATTAGAATTAATGCCGCAGCATGTAATACTGCATGACCCCAACAACTTGTTGGTAATTTGCAGTTTTGCAATAAAGGTCTAGCAATGAGCTTTGCCCTTTTAATCAAAGATTCTGCTAGTCCATTTTGTGTATGGATATAGGGTACAGAATGCTCTACAGTAATGCCCAAAGCCATACAATAATCATTGAATGCCCGTGAAGAAAATTCAGCGGCATTATCCAAACAAATGGATTTTATCCTATTATCAGGATAATTGGCTTTTAATTTTATTATTTGGGACATTAGCTTTGCAAAAGCATGGTTCCTTGTTGACAATAAGCAAACATGAGACCATTTGGTAGATGCATCAAGCAATACCATAAAATATCTGAACGGTCCAGATAATGGTTGTATTGGTCCACAAATGTCACCTTGAATTCTTTCCAAGAAATTTAGTGACTCATTTTTAACTTTGAGATATGATGGTCTCAAAATTAATTTTTCTTTTGCACATGTCGTGCATAAGAAATCCTCGGGCTTTGGAAAACTTATATTTTTAATATTGTGACCAACAGAATTTTTGATGATTTTTCGCATCATTCCCAAAGCAGGATGACCCAACCGGTCATGCCAAATCTTGAAAACATCAAGATTTTTATAAATTGTCTTGAGCGCAACATATGGTTCGGGTTTAATGTATGTATAGTACAATCCGATAAAATGAAGGAAGCTTTTCAACCACTTGCTTCTCGAACTAATATTTTTTACTAAGAGCAAACATTCATCATTGCTCTCAAGCATTTGTTTCCACATGAAAACCATTATTGCAAATATCTTTGAAGCTTAAAAGTGTACGCTTAGAATCGGGATATAAAAGAGCATCCTCAATTACTAAGTTAGTACCCATAGGAGAATAATCATGGCTCGCCCGTAACCAATAATTTGAACATTGCTACAAAGAATTGTCATAATATTTCCACTACTCTTAGATAAAGTTTGAAAATATTTTGTCTCCCTAAGAATTGTATTTGTGGTGCCACCGTCAACTAGACATAATTCTCCTTCCATTGGATTGCTACTCCAAGTTCTATATTTAAAGAGCATAAATTAAATTAGACTCTATTCCAAAAAATAGAACTATATAACCACATATATTAATATGTCATTGTAACATATTACATGCTTGTCTTTGGAGCAATAATTAAGATCTAATTACATCAATCTATTCAATTATTACATACAACATATATGTCTTGTAGAATAATATACCGATATTACAAAGAGTAATCTAGAGATTTAGACAAGATTCCAAACATATCTTGGGAACTAAATTCCACGATCATGTTCTCAATGCTCATCTTGTCTTCGTTGTGTTGAACCATTCCAATGGTATCAACATCCATGGCAGCATCATGCTGTCCCATATCCACATCCATTTATGGATTTTCGGTGAAGTGAGCTTCAGGCTTGTTGCTTTGATCCTTCCTTTCTTTGTTGCCATGCTTGAGGTACAATTCAACTAGATGCTTGGCGGTACGGCATTCCTTTGCCCAATGTCCAACACATCCACATCTATGGCAATGGCCAATTTTGCCTTTAGAAAAATTCTTCTTGAATTTTCCGTTGCCATTGAATTTACCTTTTGTATTCTGCATTTTCTTAAACTTAGCCTTTCCTTTACCCTTCTTTTTCTCGATTATGACTAGTACTAGTATTCGAATATTGTTATGTGCCTCAGCATCGCCATTGTACTGGGAGGATTTAACATTATGATTCTTCAAATGTAAGTTCATCATGTTTTTCCACAGTAGCAATGTGTATATTAATTCGAATACTTAGCATAGTTGTTTTGGCGATATTGTTGTCGCAATATCATTAAAGAAGGTGGAAAAGTGCATAAAGTTTTCTCAATCATATCATCATCCGTTATCGCTTTTGACAAAAACGCAGCTTTAGAATTGATCTTATGCATGCAGTAATTGTAGGTCGAATCGATTTAAAATCTTGAAAGCGTAGCATAGCCCATTCTCGTTGTGCTTGTGCAATATGATTGATTTTTGTTGATCATCTCTCTTTGAGAGATTTCCACAATGTAAGTGGATCTTCCTCCATTAAATATTTATTTTTTAAATCTGGATGGAGGTGATGCCTAATAAAATGCAGAGCGGTAAATTTGTATGCTTCAGGAATTGCTGGAGTATTTTCAACAGGATCTTGAATAGTATTTACTATACTTCTAGATGCCAAATTAATTTTAACATCCATAGCCCAAGTCAAATAGTTTGTACCATCTACAGCAAGCTCAACAAACTCTTTTTCATTTATATCAGCCATATCCTACAATGCTATCATGCAAGTGCATCAATATACTTGTGATGTTGCATAAAATGTTGTAAATAATTGAATAAATAGGTCTTAGCATTTTATTACCCATGTACTTTATGTGTTTTCTAGAATATTTTGTAGCATATTTTATGAATTCTATTAATTAGATGTAAACTTTCTATACAAAATAGATATGACCATTTTTAAATAGCCTTTATTTTGATTGGATTTTGGCTATTTTTCTACTAGTACATGAATTCTATCTTATGTAGAGATATGATATTTTAATCGCAGTCATTGTACTAGTCTCTATTTTCTTGTGATTTATAGACAAAAATCCATGGAAAGTAATCATCTAATTAATCAATTAAGAAAAATGCTAGAAATATAAAACTTAGAAAAATCACATATATAACAACAATATCGTATATAAATAATATATTGTCAATACATACATGGGTAATTTCACAAATGTATATGTGGTACAATACATACATACATGTCCATAAATAAACATCCTATTACATAAATGCGAATTAAACAGTAAATAAACTACTGTATATAAAGTTATGGACTAATTTGCATTTCAGTTAAAGCCCTCTTGCCTTCTGTTGGCTGGATGTATATGGAATTTGAGCAAACTTGAAGGTCTTGTGCGCAAAAACACATAGCTTCTTCTTATCCAGTCGAATGGGCCTCAGCCCATCACTTCCTCTGCCTCTTCTCCATGGTCAGTAGGGTTTCCAACCCCGTCTCCCACTGGCGGTGGCGGCGGCGGCGGCCGGCCACCTCGCCGGCGGCTGGGCTGGCTGGGGACGCCGCCCCAGGTCCTCCTTCAACGGCGTCGGCCAGGGGGCGTCGCCCCGGCATCTGGAGCAGGGCGGCTCGGGGTCGCCGCCCCGAGCAGAGGAACGGCGCGGCTCGGGGGCGCCTCCCCAGCACATGGAGCGGCGGCGGTGCAGCCTGGGGTCGCCACCCCAGGCGGATCGACGATGGCGAGGACCGGGGGCGCCGCCCCGGTATCTGGAGGAGCGTGGCTCGGGGACGCCGCCCCGAGCAATGGAGAGGAGACGGCGACGGGTGGGGTTGCCTCCCCGGCACCTTTAGCGGCAGCGACGGCTGTGGGCACCGTCCCGGGCGGAGGAAAGATGGCGACTGCCGGGGCGCCGCCCCGGGAACCGCATCGACGGCCGTGTGCTCCGCCTCGGTGGTGGCCGCCTGTGAAGCTTCTCCGACGAGGCTCGGGGACGCCGCCCCAAGCCATGGACGAGCGATTGCAATGGCCGGGGGCGCCACCCCGGGTTGGTTCACGATGGCAACATCTGTAGGTATGTTGCCGATGTGCCCGCCATGTTTTTCTTCTATGTGAAGATTTGCAGTGCCATTGATTAAGTCTTCTAGCCCTCCATTGACAAATCTTTGGGTTACTTCCCTTGTGTCTGCCATGGTTGGAAATGAAGGTCCGGCTTCTCTGCCAAATGCAGTGATACGAGGATTTGCAGGGACATTGAAAGTGGTATCCACACCAAAACGAAGAGAAGCAAGCCAATTTTGTTCAGCCTCCCTTGCCGCGACGTCATCTGCCGAGTCCAAAATCGTGTGAAATCCCGAGTGATCCGGTGATGGCCTGTACTCCGGCTGAGTCGGTGAGTATTCCGGCGAATCGAATCGTTCACTGATGATGGACTTGGCACATGGCGAGGGTAAGCAGTGGCTTCCCTGGTGGCTGTGCGTCTCCATCCTGGTGCATGGTATCTTCTTCCCCGCCGATTCCTTCTATTTCTACGACGACGACCATGGCGATGATTGATTCTTCTGGTGGAACTCTCACTTGATGCACCAATTTCAGTCAATAGTGCATGAAGTTGAGCCCTACCAAGGATGATTATGCCATGTGGGCAGCGTGACTGGCGAATCCTCCTTCGGATGCAAAGTTCATCCATTCTTTTCCTCCCTTTTCCCTTTCTCAAACAAACTTTGATTGAAAAAGGACTGGACTAGTACGTACTGAGCAGTGCTGATAACGTGTTCAATGCCAATATGCTCAGTGTTTATGTGTAAACTTTCTTTATTGATTATTGATCCAGAGATTTACAATGGGAACATTTTCCCTTTTATACAAAAGTAATGGCAGTTTCTCTCCGATGGTTGCTTCTTGCGTACGCAGTAGTCCAGGAGAGGAGTTGCGTCCTTTCGGTAATCTAGCGTACTAATTAAGCACTATTAACTGTTAATTGTAGTTAGGATAATTACTATTTTGCCCATAACAAACTGTCTCAGTTTATTTCTCAACATATGCAAATCCCAATCACCAACGACAGAACTTCCTGCTACGAGCACCTTTGTTGTGAACGAGAACAGATGAACAGTCCAGGACGCTGCTTATAGAGAAACATGCCACTTTCAGTAGTGATCAGGGAATATCCTTGCATTTGGAACGAAAATTCCTGCATCGCATTGCTTTTCTCCTGCGCTGTGCATGTCGCAGTTACTTTCATCGGAGAGAGTTTCTATGGCATCTATGCCATACAACTTGTGTGGCATCCTTTCCCAGAGTTTGACACATGGCAGTTTGCATTTTTACCATTGTACCTCCTCTAACCGTTAGCATTTGACAGGACTGTAAGTTCTATATAAAAATTTAAGCAAATCCAAACTCAGGACTATACATTCAAAGTTTTAACTGCACCCAAATCAAAGTGCATAAAATCCAGATTGCATCTGGACTGTAAAATCAATCCAAGATCAAACACATGACACTTGTTTTAACCGGATCCTGATCAAAGTTCCATGAGAACATGCAGTCATATATATGCAGGATATGCTAATGCAGCTCCAAGTTCATAGATATGAAGTTCAAAGTTCACAAGCTCAAAGCTCTAGGATTATGTATATATATATATGTATTTGTATATGTATTTTACAAAAGTATGCCTGTTCTTGATTCCGTACAAAGGCACAACCAGATCATTTCTTACAGCCTACCATTCTCAAAATCTAGCCTATCATCTTGGATGTATATGTATTTTACAAAAGTACTCCATCCGTTCTAAATTATAGGTCGTTTGACTTTTTTGACACGTACTTTGACCACTCGTCTTATTCAAATAATTAGTGAAAATGTGAAAAAAACTCAAGTCATTATTAAAGTACCTTTCATGATAGACTAAACCATAACAAAAATAAATTATAATTATAAATTTTTTAAATAAGACGAATAGTCAAAGTACGTGTCAAAAAAGTCAAACGACTTATAATTTGGAACGGAGTGAGTATTACAAAAGTATGCCTGTTCTTGATTCCGTACAAAAGCACAACCAGATCATTTCTTACGGCCTACCATTCTCAAAATCTAGCCTTTGAGCAGTATCTGGACATCCTCGTAACAGGAGATTTGTAAATTCTCCTTGAATTGTGGGAAATAACATTGTTGAGGAATTAAGAGAGGACATGGCATTTGTCCATGCAGGTATTGTCATGACATCATGCATATTTGTCCCAAGTGCTTCCTGAAACAATGCAAGTAGAAAATATTATGCCAATGTACAATAACATGAACATGGTAGATAATTTGGTTCTTCAATCTTACTTGAGAAGGTTCAATACTAGATTGGGAAGGTACATCTATGAATGTATTTTCTGATGTCTTTGGATCTTTTTCTATGAACATTAAAAAAAACATTAGTATTTAATGAATTTGAAAAGCATTATTAAGTAATAGGCATACCTCTGATATTGGGCTTCTTAGTTGCCTTTTTATTCCCTTTTTCTAGTACACTTTTTCTTCTTTTCTCAGTGGAACCTTTTTTATGTGATGGAGCTCTGAATGATATTCGTGTTTTTGCAACAACTTCGGTGCACTCAAGAGTACATTGCGGAGGCTCATCACAATCTAAACTTATTTTGCTTAATAAATCATCTATTTCACAACCCAGCTTACCTATGCAATTTTCATAGTGATCAACAATCTGTTTTGAGACTGCACACTTCAAACCAATGGATATTGCCTTTCGGGAAATTCTAGCACAGCATGTTTCTAAGCTTTCCCCATTAGTTGGTGTTGTAGTGATCGGTGACTCTCTTTTTGCATACTTTGTCCATCTGCTCATCATGTATTGTGGTGGCAAGATAAAAATATTCTTGAAGTTGAAGACTCGTAGAATATGCTTGCACAATATACCTACATGTTGCAGCAAGCATTATTATTGATGGAAAAAATGATGTTGCAGCAAACATTCATGGATACAAAATTCATCAAGTTGGTCAATACAAACCTGAACAAGTATACTTCTTGCAAGAAATATGAAGAATCCATACTCTCTGAATTAAATACCACAATAGCTTCATCCTCATCGTTATTACAATTTGTTACCATGAATGTGTGGATTGTTCCTTCATGTTGTGTCAGTATACATGATAAAGGAAACTGTCTTTTGAATTCTTCCTCAAAATCAGCAAAAAGGGACCTTGTATATGTTTCAGCTGCAGACTTCAACATTGGCAAACTAGACACATAGGTGTTTGGATTACTGTGTCGTGACTTAAAGTCCTCATACAACTCACTACGGCGAAGACGAATATTGCATTTGTCATACTGTACTAGTAGCTCTGAAATAGAGAGTTTCCGATGGAAAGATTTCTTGAAGACATTATTCATACCTTCGCTTCTTTGTGTTGATGTCAAATCAGCACAAAAAAAATCACGACGATGGACAATAGCCCATTTCTCACGAAGTGAAAATAGATTTTGTATCCATGAATTGTCTTCAAGGTTGTATTTAGTCAACAATTGCTGCCATTTCATGTTGAAGTGAGCCACTGATCTATCTTCATATATGCAGCTCTTAAAATCAGAAAGAAACATAGAATGGCCAGCAATAATGTGACTAAGATGCTTAGCTGCATTTTGGTAGATATGCCACAGATAAAGACGATGGCTTGTGTTTGAGAACACCATTCTAATTGCCTTTGCCAGGGAAGAACATTGATCAGTGAAAATTGTTGTAGGTTGCTTGCCAGACATTGCTTTAAGGAAGGTACTGAAGAGCCAAATAAATGATTTAGCACATTCATCAAACAATAGTGCAGCTCCAAAAAGAATGGTTTGCTTGTGATGGTTGGTTCCAAGTATCGGAGCAAAAAGGGCATTTCACACTTGTTTGTCTGAAATGTGGTGTCAACGGACAACACATCACCAAAGCAAGCATAGTCACTAATAGATTGGCTATCAGCCCAAAAGAAACTAGCAATCCTACCATCCTCTTTATCTAGCTGAAGTGCATAAAAAAAAGAGGGGTCCTAGCTTTGTTTGTTCTCCAAATAATCCAACAGAGTTTGAGCGTCCTTAGCTTCCAAGTACTTTCTACGCTGACGGGTGATGTAGTTATTGCAATCCATTGGCAGAAAAGGTACATTCTTATCTCCGCCACAAAATTGTTCAAAGAAGTCATAAATTTCCGATGATTTAATTCCTGTTTCTCGCATTTTTTCAATAATGTGCTAATCACCCTCTTCAATATGACGTTGTGACCTAAGCATATGCGACTTATTTGGACTCACAAGAGCATGATTATGATTGAGTTCAACTTTCGTCATCGTCCAAATACCTTCTCTACAAACCGCGAATCGAACAAATGCTTTGCAGGATGACCTAGTTGAAGCACGCTTCTTTTTAGTTTCATGTGTCGGATGAGTACTTTTTATACCTTCATTGCTGCAAACGAAATATTTAGCTGATAGAGTTTTATCTGATCTTGTTTTTGCATGACATTTTCGTATGCTAAAACCATGCTTGCCAGCATATGAATTATAGAAGCCATAAGCATCTTCTTCCGACTCAAAGGTCATGCCTACTTTTGGTATGTTTTCAGATGTACCATTTTCATCACCCACCTACTATAAAAGCAGGTCATAAAATACACTAAAGGATTATGTGGTTCCATACTAATCTTTAGCTAAATAATAAAGGATGAGTGGTTTTATACCAATCTTACCTCAGCGTTCACTTCACTGGAATCATCGGTGCTCTTCTCATCATCAGAACCCTTCTCATCATCAGCGCTCACTTCACTGGAATCCACTGGGGCCTTATTGCCACAGAGGTAGGCCAGCGCGTGACCTGGGCAACGGAAGGCAGCGAGGGTTCGTCGCCGCCGTACAACGCCGGCGGCCGCGACGGACCCTCGCCGCGGGTGCGGCCTTGGCAGCAGTCGACGAACGACAGAAGGAGGCGCAGATGGTGGCTAGCTCGGCGGTTGGCGGTGACACAGAAGGAGGCGGAACTTTCGTCCTCAGCAGCGGTGGGGATTGCTCGGCGGCGGCTGTTTTTTGGGGGAGGCTGGCGTCTGGGGAGGAATTGATTCCTGTAGCGGCGGCTGTAACAATTAACCCTACTGCTTCCCTGTTCTCTGCTTTAAGATTTGTGTCGCCATTTGTCACAATTTGACGGAGGATGCCACACAAGTTGTATGGCATAGATGCCATAGAATTTTTTTCCCATTCTCGGAGCCACACCAGTACACCACGCTTTACCCTCCGCTCTTGGCTCTATATATACGCTGCGGTGCACGGCTGAAACAACACAGAGAGACGGGAGAGAGAGACGAGAGGGAGAGGGAGAGGGGTAATGGCGATGGCGGGGGTGAGCAAGGGGCTGGTGCTGCTGGACTTCTGGGTGAGCCCGTTCGCGCAGCGGTGCCGCATATCCATGGCGGAGAAGGGCCTCCCGTACGAGTCCCTGGAGCAGGATCTCCTGGCCCCCAAGAGCGATCTCCTCCTCCGCGCCAACCCCGTCCACAAGAAGGTCCCCGTCCTCCTCCACGACGGCCGCCCCGTCTGCGAGTCGCTCGTCATCCTCGAGTACCTCGACGACGCCTTCCCCGCCGCGCCGCCCCTCCTCCCCGCCGAACCCCACGCGCGCGCGCGGGCGCGCTTCTGGGCCGACTACATCGACAAGCGGGTGTACCCGTGCGGGACGCGGCTGTGGAGGCCCAGGGGCGAGGAGGACCGCGCGGCGGCGCGCGCGGAGATGGTGGAGACGCTCCGCGCGCTCGACGGCGAGCTCGGGGAGAAGGCGTTCTTCGCCGGCGAGGCGCTCGGCTTCGTGGACGTGGCGCTCGTGCCGCTCACGTCGTGGTTCCTCAGCTACGAGCGCCACGGCGGGTTCAGCGTGGAGGAGGAGAGCCCGCGGCTGGCGGCGTGGGCGCGGCGGTGCCGGGAGCGGGACAGCGTCGCCAGCGTGCTCACCCTGCCGGAGGAGGTGCACGACTTCATCGGCGTCCTAAAGAAGATGTTCGGCGTCGAGTAGATCCGACCACGCCGGCAATAGACGTCACGCAGCGGCATGCCAACAACCGGCGTTTCTTATGTCCTTTGATTTAAAAAGCAGATCTGATGGCGCCGCGGTGGACATCGCCATCATCATGTTGTGTTCAAGGCGCATGGCAGCTAATATATTATTATTGTTGTTGTTGCTGCTGCTGCTGCTGCTATTACCGTTACTACTACTATTATATTAAAGGTGACATATCTAGTGTTAATGTTCATTAGGTGCTAATATGCTAATATCAAATCTAGACCATTAAATCTATGATAATGATGGATGGTTTAGACATAGAGAGGTGGAGGCCTCTTTCCACTTAGAAAGTTAAGGAGGTTGTGTAAAAGCATTTAAGGAAGAGATGAGGTAATTAATGGGGTTTTTATCTCATCATATTCGAACCATCCATTATGGATTTAATGGTCTAGATTTAATGTTAACATATTAGCATCTAATGGTCATTAGCATTAGATATGTTGCCTATATTAAAGCAGAGTTAAACAAAGTCATCATACTGATTCTAAAATATTAAAAAATTTCATATTAATCATATAGAGAAAGAAAGATTTATATAATCGATTATTATAATAGGTCTAAATTATAACGATCTAGATTAAAAGTTACAATAATAAAATAAAAATTATTTAAAAAGAGTTCACAAGGAGTCACTGTCAAATACAATGTCTATCTCAAAAGAGAAAACACCTTGCTTATTATTATCGTATAAATAAAGGTCTTGTCCCTCTATTAAGCTATGGGGATTAGCTAAGTTATTTCACGATATTAGCTTGATGTTTTTCGTAGTAGCGGAGTAATTTTATTCACTTCGGTTGTCACGTCGGATGCATTGGACACCTCCGCGTCGGTGTCTAGCGTTGCGTTTGCATCGCGCGTACGGCCTTTTGCACAGAAACACACAGGCACAGAAGCAGGAGTCCATACTTTTTGGACACATAAACGCAGGTATGTCACGTGGCATGGTCAGTCAGTCACTGTTCAGCACGACGCGCACGGCATGGGTAGTAAAGAAAGAGCGCATGCAGTATCGACCGGGACAAAAAAGAGCGCAGGCTGTGGCCGGCACGCTGTATGCTGGGTCACCGTCGCGAGAACCGTGTGAAGTCTCTACAATAGTTCACCCTCCGTTTCAAATTTCAAATTGGAGTTCACAGTTGAATTTTTGGCACGCCTTTTAACTATTTGTCTTATTCAAAAATAGTGCAAACATGTAAAAATATAAGTCATGTTTAATAATAAAACAAATCATAACAAAATAAATAATATTAAATATATTTTTTTAAATAAAACGAATGGTCAAATAGAATATCAAAAAGTCAACAGTGAACTATAATTTAGAACGGCGGAAGTAGGCATCAAGGCATGACACTTTTGGCTCATAGGTGACTCCGGAGGAAAAAAACATCTAAAGCATCATGATCAACGACCAGAGGGAAAATAAATAGGATTTAAATTGGTTTTTAACTATTTTCAATCTATATTGACAGGAATAGTTGGTGTATATATCGGATGCTTCGGTGT
The DNA here is from genome assembly GCA_036346415.1 of Raddia guianensis. Classification (NCBI taxonomy): domain Eukaryota; kingdom Viridiplantae; phylum Streptophyta; class Magnoliopsida; order Poales; family Poaceae; genus Raddia; species Raddia guianensis. The sequence continues at coordinate 27,682,089 of CM070540.1, forward strand.
AGGGTCGGTGTATCCGGTGTTACAACAGGAAGTATTCAGAGTCCTGAAGTTTCAACACAGCTCCCTGATACAAAAATTGACACAGTTTAAAATCTAGCCATGTTGTTTATCTCAAATTTTAAACATTGTTTTTTGGAAGTGTCTGTTAGCTACTCCCGAATGGATATGAAGAAATATCACCAAAAACTCAACCTTTTTTTATTTGAATGCTCAATTGTCAAAAGCTATGCAAGAACGTGAAAGATCTCAAATCCGCTCCATCTCTCAAAGCTGCTCATGGGAGATGGTTCTTCATGCATTTAGATGTGGGTAAAGATTAAGATTTTCCATTCATAACCTTCGAACACACACAAAAAAGGATGAACAAAACTTTAAAAAACCACGTGAACTAGAAAAAACATGCAACGGAGATAAAAGACACAAATTTGCAAATACCAACACGATTGATGATGAAGGTTTATGGCTAAATCTTGTGGAGGAATGGTTAATTTGGATTTGAGGTATTCAATCCCCTTGAGCTCTCTCCTCTTTTTAAAATCAAACCCTAAGTCATCTACTTGTCAAACCTCTCTACCTTCTTCTAAAAGTCTCAATAATACTTTCACAAAAGAGAGTGCCTTACGTAGAGAGGCTGTCCTGGCCATTCCACTTAGGGTTTTCTCCAGATAGGCTCACCCAAAACCCATTAAGTTAGATGACTACCTATTTAGCTGCACACTTCTTGAAGTGGTGCCTTCCACATGATTCGATAGCCCGATTGGGCCTAAATTAGCGCCTAAGCTTGCCCAAAACCATGAACCATTTTGGAACATTCTTGTACCATCACGCGTCCAACTCCCCATGTACTGCTTCCGCTCGTGACCTTGAAAACCTTGACGACCAACCATCCTTATCCACGTGCCTAAACCGATTCTGATCAACCCATGCGACCCTCGACCATCTGGACCGTGGATCCATTCACGTTGTCGGTCCCACAACCGGCATTGATTCACTCTGAGTCACATGCACACCAATAGACAAATACACATATATCGGACCCACGTATCTCTCAACTTGATCCATTAGTCCCAAAACTTTCTGCAAATTAGTCCACATACTCCCTCCAGTACAATAATATTTGTCGTTTTGGACATTGACACGATACATAAAATGCAACTTTGACCATGAATTATTACTAAAATCTACAGAATTCATGAAAATATGATATTGTGAAAGTATTTTTCAAGATGAATTTAGATGTGCGGTTTTTATGTACATAATCCAAATAGTTTTAAAGACTTTTATAGATAAAGTTTTAAAACATTGACTTGAGACAAAACTAAAACGACAAGTATTATGAAACTGGAAGGAGTAATTGTTGACGTCAAATAAACACCAACTTTAAACGTCAACATATTCCGGAATTCCGGCATTTCGGAGGGAAAATAAAGGTTTATACTAACATTTTATTTATTCTAATAAAGTTCCACAAGTTTTGGTGAGTTTTGGTCTACAGGTACAAAATGGGAAAAACCAAAGCCGAACCGAGCAAAAAGCCAGGCCGGCCGACCCACCCTAGGCCGGCCGACCCAGACACGTCACCAATCCGACTCCAACTTCTCCCAAGTGGTCTAAAAGTACAATTTGGAAACATCCCCATCGTCCACTTCAGTCGTTTTGATCCAAAGGCACCTTCACAAATGGAGCCTTGGATTCTTAAGGAACCATTACTTGCCAGTGTCAACTTAAGTAACCGACTTCAGGAGATGATCTGGACCATCAATGGAGCATCCTAGAAGAAATCCACGGCCGGGAACTAACAAAGGTGGGTCGGCCGACCCACCTAGGCCGGCTGGCCTCCCCCCTTTGGCTCCTTGAATTCTCCTTTGGAGGGGGGCTTGGTGACACTTGTCCCTACACGTGGAAGTCCCCGGTTGGCTGCGGATCACTATAAATAGACCCCCTCACTCACTTGTAACATAACACACAACACCTTTCACTTCACTTTGTAGAGTAGCTCTTAGTCTAGTAGTAGTTGGGAGTTAGAGTCAAGTCGAGCTGAAGCTCGGAGTTTTGGAAGTGTCTTTAGGAATTCGGGTAATAGCTCTTGTACCATTTCCTAATTGTTTCAATTAGTGAGATCACTTCATTCATTGTCTATGTGTTGAGCTTTATTTGAGTTGAGTATATCTACATGAATGAGTTGTGTAGATTTGCCTTACTGGTAGCTTGTATTCATTTGGAATCAGTTTAGGTTCTCACTCATGTACTGTAAGAGCCAGGCATTGAACCTAAATCAGCTTTTTTTTGGTACTGCGGAAGATTGATTAGAAATAGTAGCAGACGTGGTGTCTGAAACTAGGACTAACTCGGTTTACACTCGGGCCCACGTATATGTGGTAGGTGGTAGGTGGTGACAGCCCTATCCATCCGTAGATATTAATTATTTCGTGCGTAACCCATAGCGTCCTACTTTGGATCAATAGAGCACTATCAAAATGATCATAACTGATCGGGATTCTAATTCAGGATAGCGGGTGGTAGTGAATGCCCGAGCTCCGACGATGAATACCAAGTGAACTACTGTTTGATTACCAAAGCTCAGTCAATAAATTGAATCACAAAATTTTGTGAACTTATTAAACTTGTCTCGTTGTCCTCCCAACTATCTATCTAGCTAGAGTAGCTTTCTCTTTATTTGTGTGTGAATATTTATCTTGTGTGTGTGTCACCGGTCCTTCTTATTTATCCTAAGCCCCGTTACCTAGACTGGCTGGTATTTTAAATAATTAAGATATAGAGGATTGTCTCTTTAACCCTCGTTTCCTGTGGATTCGATAACTCTAGGAATACTCCTGGTGAAAACTACAAGCGATATCCGTCCGCTTGCGGATTAATTTCTTTGAGCGTAACTATCGCCAACAAGTTTTCTGGGGCGCTACTGGGGAACACAACGGTTTTTCAAATAAAAGAGATAAATTTTTTTCCAAAACCTACATCGAAATTATTTAATCTAGCAGCCTAGCTTAACGGGAATTACCCTGCTCTGTCTTTGTTTCTGTGGACCTAGCAGAGCGGTGCATGACCGGTTTTGTTCTCCCGAAAAACTTCCGACAAAATCTGGAGTCACTGTTGCGAAGGACAAGACCTCGAGTCCTACCTCCGCATGTCTGTGTCTCTGAGTTACTGAACCTCACGAGCAATCCTTTCCTCGTCACCGAGACACCTGCATCAACGATGGCTGCCGAGAAGACCATTCTTGAATTCTCAGCCCCGTCAAGCACCAATGTCCCCACTGGACCTGCCACCAATGTGGATGACGGTGGTTTCGAGCTGAAGCCAGCTCTTATCAACATGGTTCAGGCTAGCCCTTTCTGTGGTAAGCAAACGGAGGATGCCAATGCACACCTGCAGCACTTTCTTGAAATCTACAGTACCTTCACCATAAAGGATGCAACTCCTGATGCTGTCCGGCTACGCCTTTTTTCGTTCTCATTGATCGGGAAGGCAAAACAATGGTTTTATGCCAACAAAGATGCAGTCTCAACTTGGGAGATGTGCTCCAATGCCTTCCTCACCAAGTACTTTCCACTGGGCAAAACCAATGCCCTGCGGAACAAAATTTCTGCATTCCAGCAAAACACTGATGAATCCATTTCGGATGCCTGGGAGTGACTTTAAGAATATATACTGACTTGGCCCCACTACGGGATGCAAGACTGGTTCATCATTCAAAGCTTCTATCATGGGCTGAACCGTACTACCCGTGAGCACCTCGACGCTGCTTCTGGATGAGCCTTCTTTTCACTCAGTATGAGTGCTGCCCGCACTCTTATTGAGAAGATGGTCTCGAGCCAGGGCTGGAACGATGAACGTTCACAGCGGCGCACTCGAGGAGTTCATCAAATCGACAACATGGATATGCTCACGGTCAAGATGGACTTATTAATGAAGAAGCTAGAAGCGCCAAATCAAACCGTTCAGACGCTCGAATCTTGCATGACTTGTGCGGTTTGCGGGAGCCTTGGATATTCTGGAGACAACTGCACTGAGACCCGATCGGAGGACGCAAACTTCATCAACAATAGGTTCCGACCTCAATCCAACTACACATTGGGTTGGAATTCGAGGCCGAACTTCTCCACCGACAACCGCCTTCAAAGAGGTAACAATGGTAATTTCAATCGCAATAAATCTTCTCTAGATGATGCAAATGCTCAACAAAAAGTAAATGATAGCATTAGTAGAAAATTCCTTGCTAATGATAAAATTCTTGAGAGCATTAATTCAAAACTAGAAGGATTTGCAACTGCCATGCATAGTCAGCTGAGCTTTAACAAAATGTTAGAAACTCAAATTGCTCAATTGGCTGTTTCAATCCCAACAATTGCTTCGGGAAAGCTCCCGGGACAGCCGGAGGCTCCTTCGAAAGAAAATGTTAATGCGGTCGCAACCCGATCGGATAAAACTACTTGAGACCCGCCGCAAACTAACGCTGCAGGGAATGAAGATGACATCTCCAACGAAGAAGAGGAAAAAGGTGAGCACGATGAAGAACCAAGAGAGGAGCTGCCGAAGATGACGAGAAGTGAAGCGCGGACCAAGACAAGTCCCGCTGAATTCACCGACACGCAACTGCTACCCTTCCCATGTCGCCAACGCAAGTCAACTGTGGACGCGCAGTTTGGCAAGTTCGTTGAGGTAATCAAGCAATTATATGTCAACATACCATTGCTAGATGCGATGCAGGTACCGACGTATGCCAAGTACCGGAAGGACATCCTCAACAACAAACACCCGTTGCCGACGTCTGAAGTCATTAAGTTGTCTGAGGAATGCAGTGCGGCGATCTTCAACACTCTCCCTGAGAAGAAGAAAGATCCTGGCTACCCCACCATCTCATGCTCCATTGGTGCGCAACACTTTGAGCGTGCTCTGTGCGACCTCGGAGCAAGCGTCAGCATCATGCACAAGGTAAATTATGAAAAATTGAATCATTCTACCTTGTCGCCTACTGACATGACCCTGCAGCTGGCGGATCAATCGATTCGCCCTCCATGGGAGTCGCGGAAGACATACCAGTGAAAATTCGAAATTTCTTGGTACCCGTGGACTTCGTGATGCTGGACATGGAAGTAGACACCAAGACGCCCCTCATCCTTGGGAGGTCATTCTTGAGTACGGCAAATGCGACGATCGATGTTGGTGCAGGAGAAATTCAGCTCAACATTAACGGCCGAGATGCAACATTCAACTTCAGGCCGAGAGCTGAACAATGCTCACAGGTACGCATATTTTATGGTAAAAATGCTAAATCTGTGCAGGAGGGAATAAGGGCTATACCAAAACCTCAGGTGGATAGCCTTATTGCTACAAAGGCTATACCAAAACCTCAAGTGGATAGCCTTATTGCTACTATGAGGAGAACTCTTCAATTGTTGGATGAGCCATTGCGTCGTCCATATTGGAAGGAGAACAAGGGGAAATCTAAGCCCCGTCAGAAGAAACATGCGGTCGAGAAATCGGAGCCGCAAGAGAAGATCAACGCCACTCAAAAATATCAAATCAAACAAGTGTGGCGTAAGAAGGAAATTCAACCGGCCACAGCAACTCCGGCTGCGGAACCAATTCAAGAGAATTGAAGGTTGAAGGTGGTCCAACTCATCGGCCGCAAAACAAAAAATTCGAGCCTTCATCGGGAGGTAAGCCGGAACTTTATCTTGCATTCATATTTATTTCTCGTGCATTTTTCACAGCATATTTAATTTTTACCGTGCATTTACCCTGCCTATAAAAATACAAAAAAATTTAAAAAATAATTTGGTGGAAAAGTGGGGCCGGTCGGCCCCACCTAGGCCGGCCGACCCACTCCCTTCAGCCAACCATCCCCCAAGTGGGTGGGTCATTTCATCTCATTTCCACCACTCATTTTTCACTACACCCTCCACTCTAGTCATTTAGGTATTGGGTAGGGTAATTTGTCTTCCTTTAAGCATGAAATTTGTCTCATGTTTAACCATAAGCATGCATTAGCAAACACTATAAATAAGGGAGCATCCTGCAGGTTGAGAGCATCCCTCTGCGGTGATTGCATGATCTCGCCTGTAGCTCTCTCTCCCACTGCATTTTTCTTTCAATTGCATTCATCTGCATGCATACTGTTAACTAAAAATCGGGCGAAGATTTGTGTGGAGGCAAATTGGCAAGTCTCACAAGGACTACTAATTTTGGACGACTAACCCGTAAATATTTCCATATATCCTTCGGGTATTTGTCCGTCCTAACCCCTGCAGAAAAAATGTCGTCATGGTATGGAAAGTTTGGAAGCACCATCGCTAAGGGAGCGAAGGGCGTGCACAAACGACTCAGCTCGTCCAGCTCGGACCGAAATCATACTCCGACCGAGGTCCTGAAGAGCCATTCAGGGGACACGATGTCCATGGAATCCCATTTTTCGGGATACCACGACGAACATCATGAAGCTCCAACAACCTCCGGGGCTGGCCCAGCCTCGAGAATTAGGATTCTGGTGTCGGAGGAGCAAATTGTGCTCCAAACCGACCGAGAGCGGCAAGTGTTTGAAGCGCTGAGGCGCCGATATTTTCAGCATATGCGGACTTATGACCCGACGTTGCTGATTAAGACCGGCCTGCTTGACGAATTCCACGAAGCCTTCTGAGCCGTCGGATGGGATAACTTTGCGCCCATCGTCGAAAAAGGTTCGCGCCTATTAACCCTTAAATTCCTTAGTACGTTACGCATTCTTGATGGTGGAAATAGATATTCTTTTAGGTTCTTCAATGAAACTTTCGAGTGTTCATTAAATGATCTCACTATCTAGGATTTTCCATCGTGTGTAGAGTTACTCCTGATAGGCTGTCGGGCTTTAATCGCGATGAATTTTGGGAATCCATTTCTAGCAAAGGGTATAGCAACACCAATAAGCCGCGCATGAACGACATTCACAACCCCACAATACGGTTCATGCATAGGTGGCTAGCAATGGTCATTAATTCTAGTCTAGACTTGCGCACTGTGCGCCTTGATGAGCTGCAGTACCTATTTGCAATGGTCAGTAAAAAGCCTGTAAATCCGACCGCAAACATGGTAGCTCACTGGTTAGAGATGAAAAACCAAAAGGGGGATATTGACTGCATGTCCCTAATCACCTGCATTGCGGATGGTATGGGATTGTTAGGACATGGTGAATTGGCCTTCCTAGACACACAATTCCAATCAATAGGAAAGGACCACTTCATCCAAGGCCACATCCTTAGAGTCGATGAGTCGGACACTCATTTCATGAGATTTTCGGGCACCACCGCTGAGATTCGCTTGCCTAATCCAAAGCTCAAAATCTACAGAACCCGGGCGCTGACCATCAACTTTGGAGCCTTGGAACCCCATAGGCATAGCATCTCTAGCCTTGTGAGTCTGTGACACGCAGCCGCGCACGCTAGCAACAAGAGCAGCCTGAGCCCAGTGAGCCCCACTACGATCTGTGGACGGGGACAGCTGCGGCCCCTCATCACTCCGACTATAGTGTGGGTTGGGATCAATGGAACCCATCCACCTATGCTCCACACGAGTACGGAGGTTGGGGCACGCACCACTATGAGGCCGGAAGCTCACAGCAGTATGATGCCGGATGGACCCACTCTCCTCACAACCAAGGTCCCGAGTTAGGGCATGAAGGGCCATCGTCGGCCCACTACCCTTCCTACTTCGAGCCCTTTGCACAGGACGTCCATGCTTTAGGACGGAGAATGGATACCATGGTAGATGACATGGGCCACGTACGCCAAACGTTGGCCCAGCACACTAGGTACCACGAGGATACCACCCGTGACCTTAGAGCCAACACCACCGCGACACAAGCCACGAACGATGCCCTTGCGGCATGGTTCCATCATATTGGTTTTGACCGTCTGGCTCAATAGGTGTGTCCTGCTCCCCGTCGCTGCCTGCTGTTACTACCAGGCTTGATGTCTTGTCTTGCCTTGCCTTGCTAGTACCCTGCCAGATGAGTTGCCAGCTGTCCTTGCCTACTCTGCCTTGCCCTACCAAAAGTCTCAACTTGCCTTGCCCCACATGTGAATAAATTGATTTAGCTTGGTTCTTAGTTAGTAGTATGCTTCATAAAAAAAATCATTAAAAATTCAAAAATTATAAAAACTTGCAAAATCTAAAAATATAAAAAATATTTCCCTTTGAATAAAATGTATAAATGTTGATTTTTGCTAGAAAGGATATGATGAACATTGCTCTATTATTATGATATAAATGCTGAGTTTACAATTTAGTACTCTCATTTAAGTTTGACAATTATTGGTATGAGTAGTCATCCTGCTTAATATTGCTCATCGAGTGTTGACATTATTGAACCAATTCTAAGTTGTTGAGGGATATGATATAACAAAGATAAGGACCTAGTTACTTATGCCCCTACTAAGGCATAGTCTCGGAATTTATTTTGAAAAGAGAAAATTATTTTGAGTTCCTCATTAGACGTTTTCATCCTACCAGAGCAAAAAAAAAAAAAAAAAAGCTAATTCGAAGCCTTCATTTAGCCACTTTGGTTGTGTTGAGTTTTGTCAAAAGTAAGTCCTTAGGAATTAGTGCTCTGCTAGCCTCTCGTATCTGGTAATGCTGAATTCCACATTGGGATACGAGCATACAACTCGCCAGATATTCCTTCTACATAAATAAGCCAAGTACTTTTTCATGAGTTCACCATATACCTACCTATTTGGTCTACCAAAAAGGCTTCCAAAATAATAAAAGAGTCATTCCTCAAAATTATAGAAAATTGAGGCAAAAAAAAAAGAAGGAAGAGAGAACCATCATCTCCTTCTATCTTTATTTGTTTAAAAAAAGAAAGAAAGAAAATTGCCTCTCAAAACTCTAGATTGAGGAATGATCTCAAAATCAAATAAAGAAGTCAAGTAGACCTTTTCATAAGCACAAGATCCGATGGGGCGGACTCATTAGTACCACTCATCACTTGCACTTGTGTTTCTTCATTCCTTTGGCGTGAGTTTATTCTCTCCCTCATCCCTGGACGTTATTATTCTAATGACCAGAATGCGAAGTGGTATAAAATTCCCTAGAATCTATTTTTGACTTTACAAAATTATACAACCTAAGTAGGCCGCATTTCCATACCTATGAGCTCCACATAAACCTTAGAATAGGAGGAAAGAAGGCCATCAAAAAAAAGGCCTGGGTGAGGATTAAATACCACCGAGAGATCTGCGAGTAATAATGAGGAACTAATATTTTGAAAAGAAAAATCCTGAGACATGGCTTGAATAGGGCTGAGTTGACAAAGTTCTATCAAAGTTATTCTATCTTTCAACCGCTAAAAAAAGGGAGATTTTGAAAACCTCGTGAGTTTGACAAAAGTTGGGGTACACTTGTACGAGTTTTTGTCAACCAATAATGTGGTGCAACCTTGTATGCTTAGTATTTATTGAATAATAATATTGATGTAATCCTGATCCACCGGGTTCTCATTTGAGTTCTTTGCTCGAGGATGAGCAAAAGTTCAAGTTGGGGGGGGGGTGTGTTGACGTCAAATAACCACCAACTTTATACGTCAACATATTCCGGAATTTCGGCATTTCGGAGAGAAAATCAAGGTTTATACTAACATTTTATTTAATGTAATAAAGTTCCATAAGTTTTGGTGCGTTTTGATCTACAGGTATAAAATTGGAAAAACCAGAGCCGAACTAGGCAAAAAGCCAGGCCGTTGGCCCACCCTAGGCCGGCCGACCCAGACACTTCACCAATCCGGCCCCAATTTCTTCCAAGTGGTCTAAAAGCACAATTTGAGGACATCCCCATCGTCCACTTCAGTCGGTTTGATCCAAAGGCATCACTTTCTTCACAAATGGAGCCTTGGATTCTTAAGAAACCATTACTTGCCGGTGTCAACTTAAGTAACCGACTTCAGGAGATGATCTGGACCATCAATGGAGCATCCTAGAAGAAATCCACGGCCAGGAGCTAACTAAGGTGGGTCGATCGGCCGACCCACCTAGGCCAGCCGGCTGGCCTCCCCCCTTTGGCTCCTTGGATTCTCCTTTGGAGGGGGGTTTGATGACACTTGTCCCTACACGTGGAAGTCCCCGGTTGGCTGCGGATCACTATAAATAGACCCCCTCACTCACTTGTAACACAACACACAACACATCACAACACCTTTCACTTCACTTAGTAGAGTATCTCTTAGTCTAGTAGTAGTTGGGAGTTAGAGTCAAGTCGAGCTGAAGCTCGGAGTTTCGGAAGTGTCTTCGGAAATTCGGGTAATAGCTCTTGTACCCTTTTCTAATTGTTTCAATTAGTGAGATCACTTCATTCATTGTCTATGTGTTGAACTTTATTTGAGTTGAGTATATCTACATGAATGAGTTGTGTAGATTTGTCTTACCGGTAGGTTGTATTTGTCTGGAATCAGTTTAGATTCTCACTCATATACTGTAAGAGCTAGGCATTGAATCTAAATCAACTTCTTTTTGGTACCGAGGAAGATTGATTAGAAATAGTTGCAGACGTGGTGTCTGAGACTAGGACTAACTCGGTTTACATCTAGGCCCACATATATGTGGTAGGTGGTAGGTGGTGACAGCCCTATCCATCCGTAGATATTAATTATCTCGTGCGTAACCCACAGCGTCCGGCTTTGGATCAGTAGAGCCCTATCAAAATGATCATAACCGTTCGGGATTCCAATTCAGGATAGCGGGTGGTAGTGAATGTCCTAGCTCCGAACTGTTTGATTACCAAAGCTCACTCAATAAACTGAATCACACAATTTTGTGAACTTATATTAAACTTGTCTCGTTGTCCTCCCAACTGTCTATCTAGCTAGAGTAGTTTTCTCTTTATTTATATGTGAATATTTATCTTATGTGTGTGTCATCGGTCCTTCTTATTTATCGTAACCCCCGTTACCTAGTCTGGCTGGTATTTTAAGTAATTAAGATATAGAGGATTGTCTCTTTAACTCTTGTTCCCTGTGGATTCGATAACTCTAAGAATACTCCTGGTGAAAACTATAAGCGATATCCGACCGCTTGCGGATTAATTTCTTTGAGTGTAACCATCGCCAACAGTAATATTCAATCAAAATTCAAACATTTGATTCAAAAACATACTAGACTTTTTGGTCCAAACATCGGATAGTTCAAAGTGCAACACGACTGCGAAACGGAGAACCCAAAATCCTGAAAAATTAGACATTCCGAAGGTTACTGGACCGGACAGTCCGGTATCCAACGCCGGAGTATCTGCTACCTTATAGTGCTACCAAATAGAGAGTCCGGAAAGACGGTGGAGGCTATTTTTAATTTTAATCAAAAATATTATTTTGTATTTTTGATGTAAAATATAAAGTTTTACAAATTCGAGTTGCGCCAGCCTGTGTGAGTGCGCCGTACCCTGGACCTGCTTGGGAAACGGCCGGGCCACACAGTGCCAGCGTGCACTGTGTTGGTCTGTCTGTTGCTCTTTCTATATATTTTCTTTAAATATTGTGCAACAATATAACTTTTGAATTTTATATCTTTAATTACACATGTCTAAAATTTTGAAAATTACTTTTTAAAAAATGCATATTATTTTACAACATAGTTTCACAATTTTATAAAATATTTTATATTTCTATTAATTAATCAATATTAGCAAAATAGTGTTAAATTCATATTTGCGTTGTGAAATCGTTTTCTAAGTATTCATAAAATAAACTCTAATGTCATAAGATGTTTATATGAATGTGCACGTATATTATTTTCTATACTTACTGTTATAGTCTAATGTCATAAATTTTTCACATGCATGTGCACATATAATATTTTCTATACTTTTCCGTTTGGTATTTATTAGTTGCTTTATACCATCTTTAGGTTCGGGCGACAAAGGTTTAGTCGCTAGTGCTTCGAAGGAGAAGACCGTCTTGGATCAAGGCAAGTTTCAATGTTGACTAGACTGCAATAGTCTGTGATATTTTTGTTTTGTTAAATTTTATGAAGTGTCCTCTATAATAAAACTATAAAACCACATGTATAGGATTATTTAAAACCTAACACTTGTTATACAAAAACTAAAAACCATAGGAATACTATTATGTTATTTATCAGCCATGATACATAGCCATGCAACTAGCTCATAAGAATTTTGTTATCTTCGTGACTATTACATCAAGTGATGTTTTGTTTTGTCATGAAAATGGACAATTCGTATTGTCAGTTTGTAAAAGGCGAACCTTTGTGTAGTTGGGGATACCAGCATCATTGTGTTTTTACAAAACTTGATTTTTGGGTGGATAGTTGCTTGTTGGGTGCAGTTTAGCATGAGATCTAGGCCTAGTGTGGGAATTACCCTAGTACCTGAGAAGCTATTCCTTGTGATTGTCAATCTTAAGTACAACAGTGTGACCATATATGCTAGTATGGGCTAGCATTGACTAGATATCATTCGAACTCTTGATTTGGTCATCCTATGTAGTAGAAAAGGAGCAAAAGATCCATGTTGTCATCCTTGAGGCTCACAAGGGGAACATAACCAACGGGGGCTGTGGAATACATGGACCCCATGTATCTGCATGGCGGGCTGCGAGGACTACCCAACAGGTGGTGGGCTGAGCTGGCTACACGCGCATAGCGGACAACCGGCCTGCAAGCCAATCTTGTGCGGCAAGCACAAGATAAAGATAGAAGTCTCTCCCAAATAGGGAAGATATGATGGTAATCCTGGAAAACTACGTATCCGGCAATGAAGGATAGAAATATGAATACTACCACATAATCGACCAGGACTCTACCTTGTAACCCTGCCTCCCACTATATAAGGCGGGCAAGGGGACCCTGGTTCGGCACATCAAACACATACACATCCCTTGGCATTGATCATCTGATCATCATAATCCCAAGAACATAGGACTAGGGTATTACCTACACTGCGAGGGCCTGAACCTACATAATCCCTTGTCTTGTGTTACCATCGAGTTTGGATCCAACGCATAACACCATATAAATCATTGCCGACAACAACCCTCGGTTTAACAAACGTCGACAGCTAGCACGCTAGGTAGGGGCAGCGTCAAGATCAATCTTGTCAACCTCGATGGCAGCAATCAATAACATCGTCGTCACCTTTGCTCCTTGCCAAGCTTTCCGCTTCGGGAACCTTGACTTCGTCGCCGTCAAACTTTGACAAGCTCATGTTCTTGGACTCGGACTAGATCCGATCTGAGTGCGACATCAGAAACAACCGGCCTAGACTCCTCTTTGGGTTGGAGAATGCCGCCGCCGCATACCAACGCGTAATGCACCGGAGCTCTAATCTCGCTCTTTTGCACTCAGAGTAGATACGATCTGGGAAAGACTGCACCAACACTACAAGATCCAATCTTTCAGATTTGGACAAGATCCGATCTAGGAGAAACTTTAACAGCGATACACTCGAACCCCGTTCCTATTGGGGAACATCGCCGCCGCTTACCTGCGAGTAGTGCGCCAGGGACTCAATTCCCGACTCGGATACGGCGAGGACCCGACCGAGAACGAATCTGTGATGGTGGCCGTCATCAGCAACAACTCACTTAGGCTCGACGCTTGTGGGCGCACCGTGGGGCACTGGCTTTATCAACCGCGAGACGAATGCGAGAAAAAGATGCGATCTGTTCACGCACAAAATCTGGACAGAGCTTGCAAGGACCTGCGAGAATCTTCACATACCTTCGCCGACCACGTGGTGATCGTCTCCGACCGCGTTCGCAACTTCGTCGACCAAGACCGAGACCTCGGTGAGCACGTGCTATTTGACCCCGACCACGGCGCGTGTTGCTCGGTATTGATCGAGACTTGAACGACTACTTTCATACGACTACATGCAGATTGTCTGCCTTGAATTTTCGTAGCAGAATTTCTATTCGTTTTCTACAACGGCACCACGAGCGACCAAGTACACAGCTTGACGACACACCTACGCTGGCGCCCCGAGCGCCTAAGTCTACGACTCGGTGACACGCCTACGCCGACGCCCTGAGCGCTCAAGTACACGGCTCGGCGACACGTTCACGCCTACGCCACGAGGGCCTAAGTCCACGGCTCGGCGACACGCTTACGCCGGCGCCTCGAGTGCCCAAGTCCACGGCTCGGCGACACACCTACGCCTACTCCATGAGCGCCCAAGTCATCGGCTCGGCGAAGCAGCTATGCTGGCGCCCAGAGCGCCCAAGTCCACGGCTCGACGACATGCCTACGCCTACGCCAGTGCTCCGAGCGCCCAAGTCCACGGCTTGGCGACACATCTACGCCTACGCCACAAGTGACCAAGTTTATGGCTTAGCGACACGCCTATGTTGACGCCCCGAGCGTACAAGTCTATGGCTCGGCAACATGCCTACGCCGGCGCCCAAGTCTACGGCTCCGCGGCACTTGTACGCTGGCGCGCCGAGCAACTAAGTCTACATCTCAACTACACGTCTAGAACGGTGCGCCGAGCGCCCAAGTTTACGGCTTGGCTACATGCCTATGTCGGCGCCCCGAGCGCTCAATTCTACGGCTCCGTGACTCGTTTACGCCGGTGCCACGAGCGTCAAGTCTACGGCTCCGCGACACGCCTACGCCGGCGCCACGAGCATTCAAGTTTACGGCTTGGCGACATGCCTACGCCGGCACCCCGAGCGCCTAAGTATACGGCTTGGCACCACACCTACGCTAGGCCATGAGCTACTAAGTCTATTTCTCGGCTACACGCTTACGCCGGCGCCCCGAGCGCCCAAGTCTACGGTTCCGCGACAGGCCTACGCCAGTGCCCTGAGCGCCAAACTCTACGGCTCGGCGACACGCTTACGCCGACACCCCGAGCGTCCAAGTCTACGGCTCCGCGACACGCCTACGCCGGCGACACGAGCGCCAAACTCCACGGCTCGGCGACACGGCTACGCCGGCGCCCCGAGGGCCCATGTCCACAGCTCGGCGACTCGCCTACGCCGGCGCCCCAAGGGCCCATGTCCACGTCTCGGCGATAAGCCAACGTCGGTGTCGGGGATTAAATTATGGCCCATTGCCATGGCCCACTCCCTGACGGCCCGATCAAACAGCCTACTAGGGCCCAGCTCCCTGGGAGGTTCTATCTGGCCCATATGCACCCTGCCGAACAGCTTCCTGGCTGGCGTGGTGCGTAGTGGCCAAGGATTCGTGTTCAAGTCCTACTCGAACAAGAGTTCTGCACGGCTACGAGAAGACCCGGACGTGGTTTTCCGGATTGGATTAGGAGTCGTGATCCCCAAGACTAGGAGTATGCCTTATCTGCTTCGGGATATATTTGGCATGAGTATGAGTTCGTTATGATCTCATAGTTAGCCCGGCCCGATATTCCCTCGGTAGATTGGTTTGCTCCACACTATATAAACAAGGCCCTGCGGCTTGTAGGGAGAGAGTTTTTACGACTTGATCGGACTTAGAGCTTTACGCACTTGCACACATTATCTCGCCGAGACTTGTTCATCTCGCCGAGCCATCTCTTGTATTCATCTCTCGATATATAAGAAAGGGTGGGCGAGGGCTATTATCTCCCGAGAGGCTGAACCGGGATAAAACCCTTGTCTCCTGTTCGTTCTGTCGTCGCATCGCTTACGGTCTCCTATCTCAATCTTCAAGAACCTTAGCAACTTGAGATCGATATTCAACCGCCGACAACCGGCGCCGTCGTGGGGACACGCAGACGAGCATGTCGAACTCCATCAGCGATCTGTAGATACTTCCCGAGGGCTACGACTCGGAAGGGCGGGATGTCTCATCCTCGTCGATTCAGACGATCTGTTCGGTCTCGAACGCTTTCGCGATCCGGCGTATGTCTCCGCTTACATGGCGTAGATAGCCTCAGATCGCGACTCCGTCATCGACGATTTACGACGGAACCGATGATCTTTACGACGGTTTAGATTTATCGATTCCAAGGCTATGTCGGTAGATTCCACTCTGGAGACACGGCGATGACACCGTCTAGCATACCTTCGCATGGCCCCGCAGAAGATTAACATGGCGATGTAGGAACCTCTCGAGGATCCGCGACGGCCGTGGTGGCCGGGCGAGATCGGGCAGATTAACTCGCTTCGGCATCAAGACGAGGTGCGCAGTCGCCGCGAGCAAGACATCATTCGCCGCAGCCTCGACGATTCCATCAATCAAACCTTAGCACGGTTTCGCGACCGTGTAGCGGCGGCGTCGCGACCCGCCTCGCGTCGGGCGCTAAGTCTCCGGCGAAGCTTCCTGTTGGGTCAATTCCCGCGTGGCCGGACTCGATCAGGCGAACACGGATGGTTCGAGGATCCCGGACCCATAGATCAAAGTCGGAACGGCTCGAGACTATGGCAACGGTCCTTAGATCCACCAATCAAGCTGATCTCGCCCGCATGGGCGATTCTGTTGCGACTAACCTAGAGCGACTGGCTGAAGGCCTAAAGTCTCTAGGAGAAGTCAACAACTTCTCCAGCGGCAGCAGCCCAAACCGCCGGAATGATTCGGACAGCTCTGATCGATCGCGTGACCCCCGTCACCATCGAAGGATCACTGTCCATGAGCAGGCTACCCGTGGTCGCCGTCGCTCGCCAAGTCCTCGTAGTCATCGCGACCACAGGAGCAAGCGCGCACGCGATGATCACAGATGGTCCCCTCGTGAGGAGCGCGTCGTCGCCACCACGAGGAAGGAGCGTGGTGGATTGTCCCGGAGAGAGTTTCTCCAGGCCGAGTCCTCCCGTTCAGCAGGAGTTCCTCCGCGCAACAGGACCAACGTCTTCTCAAGACTAGGTTCTGCCGGGGAAGGTGGCGGTCATATGCTCTGGGCTGCGGGGCTTTCTCCAACGAAGCCGGGCCGTCGGTGGCCCTCAAAATTCAAGCCGGTCACATGGAGAGGTACAATGGGACTCGTAACCCAGAGGAATTCCTTTCCATCTACGCCGGCCATCATGGCGGCGGGGTGACGAAGCTTCGTTATGGCTAATTACCTCCCGATCGTCCTTGAGGGTCTTTGCTCGGACGTGGTCGTTCAATCGGCAAGAGGTTCCATCACTCATGGAACCAGCTTTGTGACCCTCGATTGCTAATTTCCGGAGTCATTACGTGCGCGTCTGGCAAGGAGGATGATCTGCACCGGATGATCCGGATGAACGGGAGACCCTCGCAACTTCGTGAAGCGTTTCATTAAGATCCGCAACACGATCCCAAACATCTCGGATGAATCTGTTGTCCGCGCTTTCAAAAACGGAGTCGCGACGAGCGGCTCATCCAGATCTCGAGATCAATGAGACTGGACCGCCAACGACTGTTCAAGGCGGCCGCCGCTATGCCAACGCTGCAGAGCGCGTTCGATACAAAAAGGCGTTTCGACAAGGCGAAATGCCCACCACTGGTGTTGATGAGAAGAAGAAGAGAAGCGGCAATGTTCTGGTGACAAGAAGTCCCGAAGAAGAAGAACAAAGGTGATGCGAACAATACCGTCGCGGTATGGATCACGCACCTCCTCCCAAGGACGGGCGTAAGAAGCCCAACAATAATTACAAGGGCAAAAGCACGCTTTCAGGAGGCGGACAAGGCAAGAAAGGTCCGAGCGGCAGTTTTGCAAGTTCCACCAAGACTACGGGCATGATATACGCCATCAGAGAACTTGGGCTGCAAAGCTCAAGATTTCTACAACGGCAAGGGCCCAATGCCCACCCCGCCCGAACACGGTGATGAAAGCAAGGCTAAGCGCCAAACCGGCGATGGTGATCGGAAGATGATGATGAATATCAAGAGTTCGTGAACCATATCGCCGTCATTTGGCGGCTCCTCGGCTTACCTCTCTCAGCGAGCCTCAAGGAAGCTCGCCGAGGTCCATTAGCGTCGAAAAGGCAAAACCTCGGCTGAATCGATGAAGTGGATGAGGTTTCCATCTCCTCTCTCGTGAGGATTGCCCCATCGATGACCAAGCCTCGCGGCTCCCATCGGTGGTCGCCCGACCATCGAACGCGAGAGTTGGCCGTGTCTTAGTGGACGGCGGGAGCGCTTTGGACTTGCTTTCTGCTAAAGTCTTGGACGAGATGCAAATTCCTCGTTCCAAGCTGAAGGAAGTCGCAATGCCCTTCTACGGAATTGTTCCGGAGAAGCCGCAAGCCGTTAGGCGAGTTGTCCTTCCGTCACCTTCGCAACCAAAGCAACTTCCGAACGAGTTGATCACTTTCGACGTGGTCGACTTCCCGTCGGCGTACAACGCAATCTTGGGCAGGCCATCCCTCGGTAAGTTTATGGCCGTATCCCACCACGCTTACCATTGCGTAAAGATACCAGGTCCTAACGGCGTGATCACGGTCAAGGGCAACTACAAAGCTGCCTTTGGATTGTGACGGCGATCCCAGCCTGGTCGACCAGCTTCCGCCGCTGTCTCAAGTTCCGCAGACCAAGTCTGCACGCCCTAGGGTCTCCCTTCAGCCAGGGGGAGAAACCAAGGAAGTTCCGCTGTCGCTTGACGATACTTCCAAGACAGTTCACCTGGGGGCCAATCTGGACCCCAAATAGGAAAGCGAGCTCATTGCCTTCCTCCGAGCCAATGCAGATGTATTAGCACGGAGCCATCGACATGCCCGAGTCCCAAGGAGGTGTCGAGCACAAAGCGGTCAGTCTGGCGGACAAGAAGCTCGTTTCGCCGAAGCTTCGTCGCTGAATTCAAACAGGATCATCAAAGATCACTCGGCAACCGCTTCATTCTTTGGGTTCATCCGCGAGGTTGATCACACCGAGTGGTTAGCCAACCCCGTCATTGTAAAGAAGAAAGGCGGCAAGTGGAGGATGTGTCGATCACACAGATCTGAACGCCGCTTGTCCTAAGGACAATTTCCGCCGCCTCGTATTGACCGGTGGTCGATGCGATCATGACGCCCACTTTCCGAGTTTTTAGATGCTTACTCCGGTTACCACCAAATAAGCATCTCCCGAGGATGAAGAGAAGGCGCCTTCATCACCCCGGCACATTCTCGCTGCTCGACCATGTCTTTCGGTTCACAAGCAATCTTTGGTGCCACGTTCCAGTACTTTAATGGAGAAAACCTTCCCTGAGCAGTAGCGGAAAAACACGGAGGTCTATGTCGGCGACATAGTTGTAAATAGCAAGTATGCTCCAGATCATGTAAAAGACACAGCAGAGACTTTTCATAATCTCACGGGCATCGAATAAAATTAAATCCAGAGAAGTGTACCTTTGGTGTTCGATCTGGAATGTTGCTCGTTATGTCATTGGCTCGCAAGGTATTTACGCCAACCACGAAAAAATCGAGGCCATTGAAAATATCACGAGCTCCAACTACCATAAAGGAAGTACAAAGCCTCATGGACGGATGGCTGCTCTAAGCGTGTTTATTTTCCGTCAAAGCGAACGCTGGCTGCCCTTCTTTAAGGCCTGCGCAAGCACAATGGTTTCAGAGGGATGAAGAAGCCGATAGATCCTTCCAGGATCTGAAGCGATACCTGTCCAATCCTCCCGTCTTGACTACCCCGCGGCATGGCGAGCAGCTCCTATTGTACCTAGGTTGCACGCCACAAGCGGTGAGCGCGGTCTTGACGGTCGAAAGGGAAGGCCTACAGCGACCAATCTATTACGTGAGCGAGGTACTTCACGGATCAAAGGAGCGTTACCCTGAGGTCCAGAAGCTACTCTACGCCTTGCTCATGTCCTCCAGGAAGCTTTGCCACTACTTCCAGGCGCATCAAATACTAGTCCCGACCACGTTCCCTCTGGGAGAAATCCTACGGAACAAGGAATCTAGCGGACGTATAGCTAAGTGGGCAATGGAACTAGCGAGTTTGATACGTTATTCTTCGCCCAAGCGCTATCAAGTCACGTGTCCTAGCTGACTTTGTCATTGAATGGACTTGCCCGCCCAAATCCCAGGGAGCTCCCGAGCAACCTGATGAACCCTCTTGGACCATGTTTTTCGATGGCTCGCGCACTGGAAACTCGGGGGCTGGTTTTGTTCTCATCTCCCCTCAAGGAGAACAACTCCAGTATTCTATCCAACTACACTTTGCGGCGACTAACAACGCTGCGGAGTACGAGGCCCTCCTCGCCGGACTAAGAGCGTGCAAGTCGCTTGGTGTCCAACGGCTAATCGTGAAGGAGATTCACGGTGGTCATCAATCGAGTTAACAAGGAGTATCGGTCTTTGCGATAACTCAATGGCGCGATACGGTTGAAGTGAGGAAGTTGGGCGGCATTTTCGATTTTTGAAGTGCTCTTCGTGCCTGTGAAGGACAACTTCTCGCCGACCAACTATCAAGTTTGGATCTCACGCGAACACTCGCTCGGCGGTGCTCGTCGAGCACCTTCACAAGCCCTCAATCACGTCTCCGGACGAGGCAACAGAGACAGGTGGTGCTGTCTCCGTCATCGAACAGGCTGCGGACTGGACAACGCCATTTGTCCGGTACCTTGCAGATGGGACCCACCGACGACGGCCGAAGCGGCGTTCGGCTTACAAGGCGTGCCGCTCCATACAAGCTTATGGATGGCACCCTTTACCGTCGAGGTGCTCTGGGAGTTCTCTCCAAGTGCATCTCGCAACAGGAGGGTGTGTTCCTTCTTAGGGACATACACGAGGGTGCCTGTGGCAACCACGCCTCCTTCGTAACTACGTCGACAAAGCGTTCGCATGGGCTATTATTGGCCCTGCGTTACAAGATGCCCGGATATCGTGACTAAGTGCAAGGCTTGCCAATTTCACGCCGGAAGGCACACAAGCCCGCCAAGAACTCCAAACAATCCCCATCTTGGCCTTTTTCCACATGGGGTGCGGATCTGCTCGCCCATTCCCTAAGGGGTACAAGGGCTATACGCTTTTGCTAAATCGCCATAGACACTTTTACAAAGTGGATTGAGGCGAGCTCGTGTCGCCTCTCTTCACGCCAAAACGGCTGTTCGCTTTTTCAAAAGCAACGTGGTCACGCCGCTTCGGATTCCCCATAAGTCGATCACGGATAACGGTACCGATTGAAGCGAGCTATTCGTGAATCTGCGAATACCGGGTACCAAGGTCTGTTTCGCCTCGTGGCACATCCACGAGCAATGGAGCGATCGGCGAGCTAACAGACAGATAGTCCAGGTATCAAGCGGCGGGTATTTGCTGCTCTCGGCCGAGCACGGCAAGGCACAGGTTGATGAAGTTCCTTCCGTCCTCCAGGCGATTCACACTACGGCCACCGGGCGGCGGGAAACTCCTTTCCAAGCGGTCTATGGTGCGAAGCCATCACGCTGCACCAAATCAGATTCGGTTCGCTTTCGCGACGAGCTCGGTCAACTTAGTTGGCGTTGAGCAAGCGCCTCCTCGATCTCGATCTCCTCGAAGGCACACGCGACGGGCACAAGCGTAATGGCGCTACCGGCAAGATCTTCGCCGCTGCTTGCCAAGACAGTTCGACCTAGGGCTTTGAAGGCGGGCGACCTCGTTCTGCCGTGTCGAGAACTTGTCCAATGCCAACAAGTTAACTCCTCGTTGGGAGGGCCCGTTCACGGTCGTTTCTTTTGCTTTCGCCGGGCTGTTCGCTGGCTATGGAGGGCGGAGAGAGGCGACCAAGCACTTGGAACATCGACCGGCCGTAAGTTCTTTGTGTAGTTCCTCGTTTGTTTGCTTAAACCAGCGCTTTTTGTAAACTTGGCGCCTTAGTTCGTCCAAGTCTCTCGGGCACCATGTAAAGTTCAATCCAATTCTTGATGAATCCTCGTGGCCTCTCGTGCCCTTTTCATCGCTTTGTCTTCTCGAGACTACTTTCTCTCTGGTAACACTTGATGGCTGCCGGTCTTGCGAACTCTTGGCTCCGCAATCTTAAGGATTGTTCCCTACCCGATCTGGTTTCGACAAGTTCCTAAACTCGGGGTTGCGTAACACGGCCTTTCCACCTCGCGGCTAAGTCTCGCTCGTAAGCCCTCCGCGCAGAGGCACTATCGCCGGGCGCTACCACTTGGTAAAGCTCGCTCGTAAGCCTCCCATGGCGGAGGCACTTTCCTTGTTCGGTTACTCTCGGAACTGCCTAACTTACGTCAACGAGCAGACTACGGAACGAATCAAGCAAGGTACGGGTGTCGCTCTTTCTCCCTATGCACATGCTCGAGTTCGCAAGTTTAGGTTCTCGAGCATCGTCCGTACCGGGGGCTAGGGTGTCGCTCTTTCTCTTGTGCACTGTTGGGTTCGCAAACTCGGGTTTCGAGCAGATGCACAACGGGCCGGAGTTAGGCTAAGCGCTCACCGGTTTTCTTAAACTTCCTAGCTACTGCTCGCTTTTCTCTTAGTTTCGCTCGTTCTTGTCTTTTTTGCTGCTCTCTTTGCAGGAAAAAGGTAAGTCTTTATTAACAAAATTTGCGGTACAAAAGTCCATCTCGGTTACTGACCCTCTGACTACCTAGAAGCGAAGTTGCTCCTTGAGCTCCTCGATCACTTCCTTAAGGCGCAGGACTTCCCTTGGGCTTTGAACCCCTCTCGGCCTCGGCACGGAGACGATCGGCTTCCTCCTTGTCGCTTATGGCCTGCTCTGTCGCCTCAAGACGGAGAGCCTCGACTTCTTCGGTCTTGGCCATGCAGCCTGGTCGGTCGAGCCTCGCCTGCTAACTCGGCCGCTCAGCGGTCTTGAGCTGCTCGTCCGGCTCCTTGACCTTCTTCTCCTCGGTGATCGCCCTCACCGCCATCCCGCGCAGATCTCCTCAATCTCCTCTGTGAAGCCCACAGGTTGAGATCTTAGCCCGAGTCCGCGGATGTCCTCCTCCTTGGCGAGTGGGTTTTGAGCTTCTTGGCTTCCTCCGCGAGCTGGCTCCGCCGATGGGACGCCTCAGCAAGCTGCTCTTCAAGCCACTTCGTGCGGCCCGGCATCTCCTCCGCGGTACTCGCCTTCACGGCTTGCGCGCGAAGCTCCTCGGCTTCCTTTAGGAGAGCCTCAGAGGAATGCCTCTCCTTGAGGTCAGCTTTGGCCTTGAGCTTCGCCTGGCCACTAGGCTCGGCTTTGGGCAGCGAGCAGCTCTGCCCGGATCCCCGCTCAAGATGCTCCCGGAGGGATGCCAGCACGGCGGCCCGTTCGATGGTGACCCCATCCTCGAGTTCCGCCATGGTGTCCCTGAAGACCTGAGAGGGAAGAACAAGTTAACTACGTTGTGATGATGTGGCTAAGCTGAACAAAATTTGGTCTTGGTGTTTACCTTGCCAAGTCGGCGCTTCAGTCCGCGACGCAGGCGGTCCTCGAGGCCATGCGGCCAAGGCCCTTCGGCGGGATGAGGCGGGCGCGTTCTTGCTGTCGCCGCTTTGTTCGCTCCTTCTTCTTATGGGGCGCGTGCTTTCCGGGAGCGGGGAGCGACGGCGGCGCTTTCGTCTCTCGCTCCTTCCCTCTTCCTTTTCCTCTTCCGCCCGAACGTCTTGGCGAGGCCGGAGCCACTCCGCTCGGTGGCGCCGTTGTTTCCACCGGCAGGACGACTTGCTCGACCTGCTCGGGGGCTCCTTCTTGTTCCCGAGAAGCTGGGATCTCGCCTTGCTCGACGGAGAATCCCGTCGCTTCAGGTAAGCCGCCCTGCGCGACGAAGTGCTGGCGAACCGCCGCTCGGTCTGTCTCTGGCGGCTTCCGAGCCATCGCCTTGGCTCCGAAGTCCGTGGCGCCACCGTCGTTACCTTTGCCTCCGGCCGCTTCACGCGTCTTTGGCGCGTCGATCGCTTCGTTGGAGCCGGGCGGCGCAGTCCCACGCTGCCGGCTTGTCTTGAGGCTTCGCCCGGCCTCGCTTTGCCGTGGACGCGCTGCAGATGCTCGGCGGCAGAGACCGCTCAACCGCCTCCTCGGCGTCGTCGTGGCGGTCTCTTCTTGGCGGTGATGAGCGAGAGTTGATCGTTAAGTCGATGTGGTCGAAAGTGGAAAGATCAAAAGATTGATTTCTACATACCGCCGTGGAGGCTTGATCCTGATCTTCCTCGCCCGAACTTTCCGCCTTTTCCTCGGGGCTCCTTGGCGGCTTCCCGCTTTGGCCTTAGGCGTTCGGCGATGAGCTCGGCTCACCGGTGGTGAGCACTCCTCTCGCATAGCGCAAGGAGTTTCTCCTTACGCGACCTCCTCCTCGAGTCTCCTTTGCTCGGCGACTGTTGTAGCCGCGCCATATGGCCGGGTGAGCTTGCGTGTAGCGCCTAAGCCGAGGGCCATGGTCCTTACCTCTTCGTCGCTCTGCTTTCGGTGAGGAGGGAAGGGCTTGGTCTCTTCTGTTGGGCTGACGCCGCTTGGTTCGCCGGTGCGCTCCGTCGCCGCAGTGGTTGGTCTCCTCGGCGGTGGCGGCCGCCATGGCGGGCGAGCTCGCGTCGGCTCGGCCGCCACCTTGGGCTTTGTGGCCGTCTTGGCCTTGCCCTTCTTCGGCTTCTCCTTCTCGGACCGGAGAGATCCTCGGCGATCCCTCGAGGATCACGGTGGTCCTCCCACGCATTTTGAGAAGCGAACGTCGGCATTAAAACCAACGGTGTAAATCTAGCGACACGGGCTGGGTATAAGTGGTTTACCCAAATGCATGCGGATGAGCACGTTCCTCGGACAAGTGTAGGCCACCTCGCGGTGACCTCGCTGTCTTTCTTCGCCGCCAAGATGGCGTCAACCCGCTTCGGTCACCCATGCGTCGGTTGGCATCTCGCGGCGAGATGGAATCGTTAAATTCTGTTCGGAGAAAGCGATCAATGAAGAGGTTGAGTCTTAAAGGCACTTACCGTGCTCTCCCTTGTGATGTCTTCCCATCCTCTATCTTGTAGAAGGATAGGACCTTCTCCGCGGCCAGGCGAGACTCATTGTTGTGAAGTCCCGGATGATCTCCCTGCCCGTGAGCCCGAGGCTCACGAGGGAGGCGATCTTCCTTGTCATGTACCAGTCCTCGGCACTCATCTCCGGCCGAGGCATTGGCGTCCCCTTCGCCGGCGCCTTTCCGGTGAAGATGAGCTTGTTGTCGCCACTCCGCTTGCTGTAGAACCACCTCACCCACCACGCGCCCATTGAGTCCAGCAGAGGTGGGCGAGGGTCTGGCGTCGTCGTCGGTGGCCGAGCTTGAGGTAGTAGCACCCGGCCTTGAGCGCGCTGCTCCTCGTCATCATATAATAGTGGAGGAACAGCCCACCGATGGATCAATTCGAGATAGCCTTCGCACGTATGCGAAGAGCGGCCATCTGGAGGATCTTTGCTCGGATTGAGGTTCGCCACCTCCAATCCGCTAATGTTTAAGAAGGCCTCAACGGTCGCTTTGGAGATCGCAACCGAGCAGTCTGAAGCTGTTCGGGTTAACGAACTCTCCCTCCACCGCTCCGGAGTATCCTCCTCTCGGGCGACCTCCAGTTCTACGGTGTCAATGTGGCCCTCCTCCTCCCAGACTTTAAGGTCCTCCTCGGTCGAGCTAGTTCGGTGAACTTGGCCATAGCGGTTCAGGATGGGCGAAAGGTGGTTGGTGGTGGAGTTTGGGTGCTTGATCTTGAGCGCGTTGGAACTAAGGCTTAGAGGAAAGGCGCGAGAGCAGTGGCTGGCAGGGCGGTTTGGGTACTTTATAGTCCCGTATAAGCAGCTCACTGCTGCGGTTTAGTCCTAAAGCGGCTAGTTTTTACTGCAACGGTTAGGTAAAAGCAGTCGCTTTGTTTTCCTTCTTGCAATGACGAGAAGTTACCGTTGGAATCGCCAGCGGCTATTTTTCAGCGTCATACTGAAGGTGAGTGCTCGCTTTCGGACGGACGTCGTTTCCTCGTTCGACGCGACGGAGTTGCTCGGCCTTGACGGGTTTATTCGGTCCGGACAAGTCTGTTCGGTTGAACCATAACCTGTTCGATTAAGCTTGTTACACGCTTTTGTAGCAGGAAAAATACCTCTTCAGGACTTAGAGTCTCAAGAGGAAGACCCACTCTAGTGAGTCCTTCCGCTTGAGTCTCGGGGGCTAGCTGTCGGGATTAAATTATGGCCCATTGCCATGGCCCACTCCCGACGGCCCGATCAAACGACCTACTAGGGCCCGGCTCTGCAGGAGGTTCTATCGGCCCATATGCACCCCGCCGAACAGCTTCTGGTGGCGTGGTGCGTGGTAATGAGATTAAATGTTCGAGTCCTACTCGAACAAGAGTTCTCTGACGGCTACGAGAAGACCGGACGTGGTTTCCGGATTGGATTAGAGTCGTGATCCCCAAGACTAGAGTATGCCTTATCTGCCGGGATATATTTGGCATGAGTATGAGTTCGTTATGATCTCATAGTTAGCCGCCCGATATTCCTCGGTAGATTGGTTTGCTCCACACTATATAAACAAGGCCCTACTTGGCGTGTAGGGAGAGTTTTTACGACTTGATCGGACTTAGAGCTTTACGCACTTGCACATTATCTCGCCGAGACTTGTTCATCTCGCCGAGCCATCTCTTGTATTCATCTCTCGATATATAAGAAAATTTGGGCGTAGGGCTATTATCTCTCTCGAGAGGCTGAACCAGGATAAAAACCCTTGTCTCCTGTTCGTTGCTGTTCGCATCGTTTGGCGTGTCTCCTATCTCAATCTTCAAGAACCTTAGCGACTTGAGATCGATATCTCAACCGTCGACAGTCGGCGCCCCAAGCGCCCAAGTCTACATCTCCGCGACACATATACACCCACGCCATGAGCGCCTATGTATACGGCTTGGCGACAGGCCTACGCCGGCGACTCGAGTGCCCAAGTCTACGGCTCGGCTACATGCATACGCCGGCGCCCCGACCACCCTAGTTTACGGCTCCGCGACACATTTACGCCGGCGCCACAAGCGTCCATGTCTACGGCTCCACGACACACCTACGCCGGCGGCACGAGCGCCCAAGTCTATGGCTCTGTGACTCGCATACTCCGGCGCCATGGTCTCCCATGTCTACGGATCGGCACCACGCCTACGCCGGGCCATGAGCTACCATGTCTATGGCTCGGCTACACGCTGGTGCCCCGAGCGTCCATGTCTACGGCTCCATGACACGCCTACGCCAGCTCCTCGAGTGCTAAAGTATATGTCTCGGCGATACATCTACGCCTACGCCACGAGCATCCAAGTCTGCAGCTCCACAACACGCCTACGCCAGCGCCATGAGCATCCAAGTCTACGGCTCGACGATACGGCTACGCCGACGCCCGGAGCGTCCAAGTCTACTGCTCCGCGACACGTATACGCCGGCGCCACGAGCGTCCAAGTTTGCGGCTCGGCCGAGCGCCCAATTTCACGTCTTGGCGACGCGCCTACACCGGCGCCACGAGCGCCTAGGTTAACAGCTCGGGGACGCGCCTATGCCGACGTCCCGAGCGCTTAAGTCTACGGCTCGACGACACGTCTACGCTAACGCCATGAGAATCCAAGTCTACGGCTCAGCGACAAGCATACGTCGGCGCCATGAGCGCCCAAGTGTACGGCTCGGCACCACGCCTACGCCGTGCCATGAGCTACCAAGTCTATGGCTCGGCTACACGCCGACGCCCCGAGCGCCCATGTGTACGGCTACGTGACATGACTACGCCGGCGTCCCGAGCGTAAGGGTGGGAATGGGTTCAAACCCACCCCACAGCCACCCCAACCCAGCGAATACACAGGGAGCTGCCCACCCCAACCCATTCCAGAATTAGATTTTTTCTAACCAACCCAGCCCAACCCACATGCGCCTGGTTTGGGTTAAACCCGTTTCACCCCACTAGGCCAACCCATTTTACCCCGTTTCACCCCACGTCCAGCCAGCTTTGCTAGCTCCCTGCTTTGTGAGTCACTGCATTCTGCGGCAGAAGCCATACCAAGATACCATATGAACATAGAGGCATAGAGCAGCGTGAGTCACTGCACAAGCAATTTTGAGCGCAAACGTAGAACATCCAGTTCACTAATATTACATAATAAGGATCAATATCATGTTTTTTCGGCAGAGAGAAAAAAGCAAACCATAGGAGAACATTATAAACAAAATGGTGGCCAGTAAACATCTACCTACAGAAAAGAAAATCACAAATACAACAATCACAAAGGTGAAAGCCCAGAAAACATAGCACAAAATTACTACTTCTGCAAACAGGTGGATGACCAAGGTAGTAGATCTACTTATGCAAGGTAGGTGGATTTCCAAGGTGTAAATATACAACAGAATATTTTTGCAAGTGCCTACTTCTGCAAACATGTCGGGGATAAAATCACGGCCCATTGCTATGGCCCACTCCCTGACAGCCCAGTCGAACAGCCTGCCAGGGCCTAGCTCCCTGGAAGGTTCTATAAGGCCCATATGCGTCGTACCGAACAGCCTCCTGATCGGTACGATTGCGTGGCGCCCAAGACTTTGTGTTTGAGTCCGACTCGAACAAAGTTCTGCACGGCTACGTGAAGACTCGGACGTTGGTTTCCCGGATTAGAATAGACGTCGTGATCCCCAAGAATTGGAGTATGCCTTATCTATCTCGGGATGTATTTGGCACGTCGAGTTCGTTACGATCTCGTAGTTAGCCCGGCCCGATTATCCCTTGATAGATCGGTTTGCTCTACACTATATAAACAGAGCCTCTACAGTGTGTAGAGGGGACGATTTGACGAGTGCACGAGTTTAGGTCAAGCCATCATTTGATAGCGCACCTGATCTTAGCATTGTCGCATATTTCTTCCTGTACAGCCATAATCTCGTCGAGACTTGTTCGTCTCGTCGAGCCACCTCTTGTAATCATCCTTGATCTATAAGAAAGGCTGGACGTAGGGCTATTATCTCTCGAGAGGCTGAACGGGATAAAACCTCTGTCTCCTCGTTCCGTTGATTCTTTGTTGGCGTGTCTTCATCTCCCCTTCCTAAGAACCTTAGTTGACTTGGGTCAATATCCCAACCGTCGACAGTTGGCGCCGTCCGTGGGGATTTAGTAGATCGAGCATGTCGAACTCCATCAGCGACCACGGATCTCTTCCTGAGAACTACGACTCAGAAGGGCATGATGTCTCATCTCCTGTCAGATCGGATCGATCTGTTCGATCTCGATCGCTTTCCATATCTGGGGCAGAAGTCTCTGGATATTCTCCAGAGATGCTCTTAGATCAAGCTCCCGTCATCGACGATGAATACGGAACCGACGATTTTTTCGATGGTTTAGATCTCTCGGATTCCAAGGCTATGTCGGTCGATTCCTCCTGTGGCGACACAGTGATGACACCGTCCAGTGCACCAACGCACAGTCACCGCAGCATCAACATGGCCGATGAGGTCGGGCAGTCCAATTCTGCTCGGCATCAAGATGAGGCCGTGCTAGCTGCTCGCGAGCAAGACATTGTTCGCCGCAGTTTTGACGAGTCCATCAATCAGACTTTGGCGCAGATCCACGATCAGCATAGCGGCAATGTCGCGACCCGCCCAAGGCTTATGCCAAGAGCCGAAGCAGGTTCAGTCTCGGGTGAATCCCGGGTGACCAGACTCCGGTCGGCCAAAACGCGGATGCCTCAGGGATCCCTGGACCCCTAGATCAGAGTTGGGAATGACTCCAGGCCATGCCAACGGTGCTTAGATCCACCAACCAGGCCGATCTCGCCCGCATGAGCGATGCTGTTGCCTCCCACCTTGAGCGACTGGCCGAAGGCCTTATGTCCCTAGGTGCGGCCAACACCTCTGGCGCTTGATCGGCTGTCCGGTGGATTGAGGCGATGGCGCTCCGACGATCACGTGACCCGCCATCGCGTCGAAGCGACCGCGCCCACGAAGCAAGCCACCCGTGGTCGCCGTCGCTCGCCAAGTCCCCGTAGTCACCGCGACCACAGGGGAAAGCGTGCACGCAATGATCACGGACGATCCCCTCGTGAGGAGCGCGTTGTCGCGACCACGAGGAAGGAGCGTGGAGGCTTATCACGAAGAGAGTTCCTCTGGCGAAACCTCCCTTCGGCTAGAATCCCCGACCAACAGGACCAACGTCTTTTGAGGCTGGGTTACTGGCGGGGAAGGTGGCTGGTCTTATGCCTTGGGCAGAGGGGGCTTTTACGGCGAGCTTCGTCTTTGTCCGGTGGCCCTCAAAGTTCAAGCCGGTCACATGGAGAGGTACAATGGGACTCAAAACCCGAGAGGAATTCCTTTGCATCTACGCTAATCGACCATCATGGCGGCGGGGTTGTGAGCTTGTCATGGCTAATTACCTCCGACCGTCCTTGAGGGCATTGCTCGGACGTGGTATTCAATCAACAAGAGGGTTCCATCGGCTCTTGAAACAAATTTGTGATGCTCGATTGCCAATTTCGGAGAGCTATTACGTGCGTTTGGGTAAGGAGGATGATCTGCACCAGATGATCCGGATGAGCGGGAGACCCTCCCTTAACCGTGAAAGCGTTTCATCAAGATTCGCAACACGATCCGAACATCTCGGACGAATATGTTGTTCTGCGCCTTCAAAAGCGGAGTCGCGATAAGCGCTCACCGAGATCTCGAGATCAATGAGACTGGACCGCCAACGATCTGTTCAAAGGCGGTGATCGCTATGCTGTCTTGGCAGAGCGTTGAGACAAGAAGGCGTTCGATAAGGCGAGCCGCCCTTGACTGGTGTGGAGGAAAAGAAGAAGAGCAGCAACAATCCTCGTGACAAGAAGTCCCAGAAGAAAAAGAAGGGTGATGCAAACAACACTGTCGCCGGTATAGATCGCACACCTCCTCCTAAAGATGGGCAGAAAAAACCCAACAATAACTACAAGGGCAAAAAGCCCGCCCAGGGAGGTAACCAAGGCAAGAAAGGTCCCAGTGACCAATATTGCAAGTTCCACCAGAACTACGGGCACGATACACGCCATTGCAGGACCTGAGCTGTAAAGCTTGAGGATTTCTACAACGGCAAGGGCCCAATGCCCACCCTGCCCAAAAAAGGTGATGCCGGCCAGGCCAAGCGGCAAACCGACGATGGTGATCAGGACGATGATGAATATCAAGAGCCCGTTAACCATATCGCCGTCATCTTCGGCGGCTCTGCTTACCTCTCGGCGGCAAACCTCAAAGGAAGCCTCGGGAGGTCCACAATGTTGAAAAGGGCAAGCCTCAGCCCTAATCGATGAAGTGGACCGAGGTCCCCATCTCTTTCTCTAAGGAAGATTGCCCCACTGGGATGACCAAGCCCCAGCGTCTCCCACTGGTGGTTGCTCCGACCATCAGCAACGCCAGAGTTGGCCGTTTCTTGATCGACGGCGGGAGCGCTTTGGACTTGCTTTCTGCTAAGGTCTTGGACGAGATGCAGATTCCTCGCTCCAAGCTTAAAGAGGTCGCGATGCCTTTCTATGGCATTGTCTCCGGAGAAGCTGTCGGCCGTTGGGGCAGATTGTTCTGCTTGTTACCTTCGGCAGCCCAAGCAACTTCCGGACAGAGTTGATCACGTTTGACGTGGTTGACTTTCCATCGGCTTATAACGCCGTCTTGGGCCGGCCATCACTATGTAAATTCATGGCCGTCTCCCACCATGCATATCATTGCGTGAAGATACTGGGTCCTAACGGTGTGATCACGGTCAAGGGCAACTACAAAGCTGCTCTAGATTGCGACGGCGATCCCTTGCCCACGGGTCGACCAGCTTCCACCACGTGGTCTCAAGTTCCATGTAACAAGTCTCTGACGCCCTAGGTTTCCCTTCACCGGGGGAGAGCGAAGGAAGTTCACCGTCTCTTGATGACTCTTCCAAGATAGGTTCACTTGGGGCCAATTTGGACCCCAATAAATAAGCGAAGCTCATTGCCTTCCTCCGAGCCAATGCGAGATGTGTTTGCACAGGAACCATCGACATGCCCGAAGTCCCAAGGGAGGTTATCGAGCACAAAGCGGCCATCCCGTGGGACAAAAGCCTGTTAGCGAAGTTTCGGCGCTGGTTCAAGCGTGGGATCATTAAAGATCGGCAGCAAGTTGCTCGCTCACGGCTTCATACGCGAGTTGATCACACCGAGTGGTCGTAACCCTGTCATTGTAAAGAAGAAAGACGGCAAGTGGAGGATGTGTCGATCACACTGATTTGAAGCCGCTTGTCCTAAAGACAACTTCCTTGCCTCGCATCGACCGGTGGTCGACGCGATCTGGGATGCTCCAGCTCTTGAGTTTTTGGATGCTTACTCGGTTATCACCAAATAAGCATCTCCCGAGGATGAAGAAGACCGCCTTCATCACCCCCTTCGTATTTACGCATATCGACCATGTCTTTCGATCTCGCAGAATGTTGGTGCCATGTTTCAGCTTAATGGAGAAGACTTTCCCGAGCAGCGCGGAAGAAACACGGAGGTCTATGTCGATGACATAGTTGTAAAAAGCAAGTATGCTCCGGATCATGTAAAAGACTGGCCGAGACCTTTCAAAATCTCAACAGCATCGAATAAAGTTAAATCCGAGAAATGTACCTTTGGTGTTTGTTACGGAATGTTGCTCGTTATGTAATTGGTTCGCAAAGAATTTCTGTGACCCGAAAAATCGAGGCCATTGAAAACATGCGAGCTCGACTACCGTCAAAGGCGTCAGGAAGTTCGTGAGCCCCAGCGGACGGATGGTCGCTTTGAGTGTGTTTATTTCCCGTCGAGGCTTAACGCTGGCCGCCCTTCTTTAGGCCTGCGGAAGCACAATGGCTTCGAGTGGACGAGAGGAGGCCGATCGATCTTTCCAAGATCTAAAGCAATATTCGTCCAACCCACTGCCTTGACTACCCAGCGCCACGGCGAAAGCATTTTTTGTCACCTTTTATCAGACGCCGCAAGCGGTGGCCTTGCGTCTTGACGGTGGAAAGGGAAGGCATCCAATGGCCAATCTATTACGTGAGCGAGGTACTTCACGGATCAAAGGAGCGTTACCCTGAGATCCAGAAGCTGCTCTACGCCTTGCTCATGTCCTCCAGGAAGCTTCGGCATTACTTTCAGGCGCATCAAATACTGGTCCCGACCAAGTTCCCTCTTGGAGAAATCCTAAGGAACAAGGAAGCCGACGGACGTATAGCTAAATGGGCAATGGGCTGGCGAATTCGACATTACATTTCTTTGCTTGAATCGCTATCAAGTCACAGGTCCTAGCTGACTTTGTCGCCGAATGGACCTGCCCGCCCAAATCCCAGGAAGCTCCCGAGCAACCTGATGAACTCCCCTGGACCATTTTTTTGACGGCTCGCGCACTGGAAACTCGGGAGCTGGTTTTGTTCTCATCTCCCCTCAAGGAGAGAAACTCCAGTATTCTATCCAACTACACTTTGCGGCGACTAACAACGCCACGGAGTACGAGGCCCTCCTCGCGGGACTACGAGCGTGCAAGTCGCTCGGCGTCCAACGGCTGACTGTGAAGGGAGATTCACAGCTAGTCATTAATCAGGTAAACAAGGAGTATCAGTATTGCGATGACTCAATGGCGTGATGCCTGGTTGAAGTGAGGAAGTTGGAGCGATACTTTTGATTTTTCGAGGTGCTCTTCGTGCCCAGGAAGGATAACTTCCTCGCCGACCAACTGTCCAAGTATGGATCCTCACGCAAACCTGCTCCGGCAGGGGTGCTCGTCGAGCACCTTTACAAGCCCTCTATCACGCCTCCGGACGAGGCAACAGAGACAGTGGTCTTTGTTTCCGTCATCGGCGGTGCGATCGGACAACGCCATTTTTCCGGTACCTTGCAGATGGGACCCTGCCCGAAGACGAAGCCGAGCGTTCCCGGCTTATAAGGCGTGCTAGTCCATACAAGCTTGTGGACGGCATCCTTTACCGACAAGGTGCTCTGGGAGTCCTCTCCAAGTGCATCTCTCAACAGGAGGGTGTGTTCCTTCTTAGGGATATACACGAGGGTGCCTGTGGCAACCACGCCTCCTTCAGGACTCTGGTCGGTAAAGCGTTTCGCATGGGCTATTATTGGCCTACAGCGTTATAAGATACCCGGGATATAGTGACTAAGTGTAAAGCTTGCCAATTTCACGCCCGGAAGGCACATAAGCCCGCCCAAGAGCTCCAAACGATCCCCCCATCTTGGCCTTTCTCCACATAGGTGCGGATGCGCTTTCGGCCCATTCCCCAAGGGTACAAGGGCTATACACACTTGCTCGTCGCCATCGACACTTTTACAAAGTGGATTGAGGCGAGCACAATGTCATCTCTTCACGCTAAAAGCGGTGCGCTTCTTGAAAAGCAGCGTCGTCCGCAGCGTTCGAGTTCCCACAAGGCGATCGCGATAGCGGTACCCGGTTCAAAAGCGAGCTATTCCAAGAATCTGCGAACAAGCGGGCACCAAAAGGTCTATTACGCCTCGTGGCACATCCACAAAGCAATTGAAGCGGTCGGCGAGCTAGCGGACGGATCGTCCAAGGTATCAAGCGGCGGCGTGTTCGCGGCACTCCCCAGGCACAAGGGCTGGGTTGCGAAGTTCCTTCCGTCCTGCAGGCGATTCGCTTTTCTGACGGTAGAACACGGAAAAACTCCTTTCAATTGGTCTGATGGTGAGAAGCCATCACCGCGCGAAATAATACTCGGCTGCGCCTCGCCTGCGAGCTTCGGTCAACAGTTGGCGGCGGTAAAGCGCTTACTCGATCTCGATCTCCTCGAAGGCACAGCGAGCGGGAACAAGTCGAAATGGCGATACCGGCAAACGCCCGGCGAAGCCGCAGCTGCCGAAAACGAGTTCGACCAAGGGGCTTTGAAGGCGGGCGACCTGCGTTACTGCGTCGTGTCGAGAACCTGTCAATGCCAACAAGCTAACTCCCGTTAGGAGGCCCGTTCGCGGTAGTTTCTCTTGCTCGCCCGGGGCTGTTCGTTTTGCAATGGAGGACGGGAGAGAGCTGACCAGCACTTGGAACATCGACCAGCTTCGTAAGTTCTTTGTGTAGGTCTTTTGTGTATTTGCTTAGCTCCGCGGTTTCGTCAAACTTCGCGCCTTTGTTCGTCCAAGTCTCTCGGGCTGTCATGTAAAGTTCAATCTAATAAACAGTGAATTTTCGCGGCCTCCTGTGGCCCTTTTCACTTCTTATCTTCTCAGACTATCTCTCTCTGGTAACACTTGATGGCTGCCCGGTCTTGCGAACACTTGGCTCCACGATCTTCAGGGTTTCCCTACCCGTATCTAGTTTCAACTAGTTCATAAACTCAGGGTTGCGTAAAACGGCTTTTCGCCTCGCGGCTAAGTCTGCTCTCGTAAGCCCTCCGTGGCAGAGGCACTTATCTCTCACGGCACAACCACTTGGCAAAGCCTACTCTTGTAAGCCCCCCGCGGCAGAGGCACTTTCCTTGTTCGGTTACCAAATGAATCGCCTAACTTACGTCGACGAGCAGTTCTTGGAACAAGTCGATCGGGGATCATCGCGAGTGTCGCTCTATCTCTCTATGCGACGTGCTTGATTTATGCAAACTTAGGACTTCAAGCATCGTCCGCACGAAGACTAGGTGTCGCTCTTTTCTTGTGCACTGTTCGAGTTCGCAAAACTCAGGTTTCGGCAGTACTGTGACGGGGTTGGGACTTAGGCTAAGCGTTCTACCGGTTTTACTTAAAACGTTCTAGCGCTGTTGTGCCTTTGCTCTTAGTTTCCTGTTCGTTCTTATCTTTTTGCTGCTCTTTTTTGCAGGGAAAAGGTAAGTCTTTATCTTGCAAAAGATAAGTCTTTATTACATTGCCAAAATTTTACAGGTACAAGGAGTACAACCCTACTTCTACTTCGAAGCAAGCTGCTCCTTCAGTCCCTCGTTTTCTATCTTGAGGCGCAGGACTTCCCCTTGCGCCTTGAAGCCTTCTCGGCCTCGGCTCGAGGCGATCGATTTCCTCCTTCTTGGCCGGGCTTGCTCATTGCTCTCCTGCGGAAGCCTCGACCTCTTGATCTGGCCTTGGCGCTGCTCGGCGAGCCTCGCTTCGACTAGCTTTCATTGCTTTCGGCAGTCTTGGCTCTTCTTCGGCTCCTTGACCTTGTCCTCCGGTGCTGCGCCCTTGCGGCCTGCTTTGCGTCTCCTCGGCCTCCTCACTCCTGTGAAGCGCACAAGGTGGAATCTTCTCACGGAGAAACCACGGGCTTGAGCCTTTCCTCAGTCAGTTGGGTCTTTAGCTTCTTCACCTTCGCCTTCAGCCTGCTCCGGCTTTTGGTGGTCGGGGGAGCTCTGCTCGAAAGCCCCTCATTCGGGCTACTCTGGAAGGTCGCAGGCGAGACAGCTGCGCTTCGGCAGTGGACGCCTTCCACGAGGTCCTCCATGGTGCCCTCCATGAACTGAAAGAGAGAAGACCGAGTTAAGCCTTGGGCAGCTATAGCTCGAGCATGCAAAGTTTTGGTTTTGAGGATTACCTCTCCTAGCCGCCGCTCCAAACTCCGGCGCAGGCGGTCTTCAAGGCCGTGGGTCACGAAGCCTCGTCTGTTCGGGACGAGGCTTGCGCGCCGTTTCCTCCGTTTCTTCTATTCCGTGCGGGCGTCGCCCTTCAAGGCGTGCGGTGCGGCAGGCGAGCACCTGCCTGTTCTCCGCTTCTTCTTCCCGCTTCTCTCGCCCGTTAAGCCTTGGGAAGGGCTGGCGCCCTCACTGTTGGAGGCCTTGGCGGAGTGGCGGGCAGGGTGACTTGAGCCCCCTGCCCGCGATCTTCTTCTTGCTCCCCGACAGCAGGAGCTTCTTCCTGCTCGCCGGAGGCAGCCATCGCCACAGGGACGATTTGCCCCTGCAACGAAGTGTCCGGCAAGACCCTATGCTCGGTCTCGCCTTGGGCAGCGGGCAGAGCCAAGACCTTGGTTCCGCTCGCCGTGGCCCCATGCTCCTCTTCTTGGGCCTCCAGCCTGTTGATCATGCGCCTCAGGGCGTCGATCCGATCGCTGGAGCCGGATAGGAGCGGCTGGACCATATTGTCGGCTTGTCCTTCAGTGAAAGCAGACCTCGTTGTCCATAAAGCACCGGCGGATCTTTCGGGCAGCAGGACCTTCGATCGCCCGCGAACACGTAGTCGGGTTGACCTCCTCCTGGGCGGTGACACAAAAAGGAGGGAGAGTTAGTTTTGTCGCGGTTTGGTATAATGTACAAGGAACGACTTTGTTTACACATACTGCTGTAGGAACCATACCTTCTTCTTCGCTCCTTTGTGGAGCTGCGCTTCTTGCTTCGGGGGCTCCACGGCTTCCTCGCCTTGGCCTCAGGAGCTTGTGGCGACAAGCTCGGCTCCTTAGTGAGCTAAGCTGCCCTTACGGGCGCAGCGTAAAGAAGTTTTTCCTTCTTGCTGCTACCTCTTCCTCGAGCCTCCTTTGCTCGGTGACACTATCTTGAGCCGTTCCATATGGCCCGGGTGAACTGCGTTCTGCGCATTTTAAGCCAAGGTCATGACCCTTACCTCTTCATCGCTTTTTTCGATGAGGAGGCGTGGGACTTAGTCTCCTCCGCTTAGGCGGCGCTCGCTGTCGGAGTGCCCTTTCGGTGGCGCTTAAATGCCTTGCTGGTGGCTTCTTTGAGGTTGGCGGCCGCCATGGTGCAGCGAGCTCAGCGTCGGCCTTGCGGCCACCTTAGCCTTCGGCCAACTTGGCCTTGCCCTTCTCGCTCCCCTCAGTCGGAGAGCTCCTCCACGATCCGCCAAGGATCACCGGTGGTCCTCTGCTTGATCGGGAAGCGAAATGTTAGCAAAATTCAGCAGTACAAGTCTAGCGGCACATCTTTGGGTTTAAGTGACTTACCTGTCTGCCCGGACCAGAAGCACGTTCGCGTGGGCGGTGAAAACCACCTCGCCGGTGACGGCGGCCGTCCTTCTTCGTTGCCTTGACATGGAGTCGACTGTTCGGTCACCCATGCATCGGTTAACATCCTTTGCCCGGCGAGAGGGGCCGTTAGTTCTGTTGGGATGAATCGTCAAAAAGGTTGAGTCTTAAAGGCACTTACCCGTGCTCTCCCAGGAATGTCTTCCCATCCTTCTATCTTATAGAAGGATAGGGTCTTCTCCGCAATGGGCAGATCTGTTCATTTGTGTGATGATGGATGATCTCCACGCGCGTGAGCGAGGCCCACGAGGAGGCGATCTTCAGCGTCATACTCAATCCTCGGCGGACATCTCCGGCCGAGGCATTGAGATTCCTGCCTTGCGCCTTCCGGTGAAGATGAGCTTCTTGTCGATTAGCCGCTTAGAACCACCTCATCCACCACGCGCCCATTGAGTCGGCGGTGGGCGAGTGCACGCAGACGTCGTCGGCGGTGGCGAAGCTTGAGTAGTAGCACCCAATGCAGCCGGGCGGTGGCAGCTCCTCAAATCCTTTGTGTAATAGTGGAACCGCAGCCCAGCGGTGGATCGATTCGAGATAGCCTTCGCATACCAGGTGTGCGAAGCGCCCATCTGGAGGATGGAGTTGGATTGAGGTTAGCTACCTCAATCCGGCGATGTTGAAGGCCTTCAAGTCGCTCTCGGGAGACCACAACCCAAGCAATAACTGTTCGAAGTTGATGAACTCGATCCTCGGCGGCTCGGAGTTTCCTCCTCTCCGGGCAGCCTCCAACTGTCGGCGTCGATGTGCCCTTCTTCCTTCCAAACCTTGAAGTCCTCCTCGGTCATGCTGGTGCCTGAGAACTTGGCTATAGTAGTTCGGAAATTGAGACGAACGGGATTAAGGGTGTAGTTCGGTTGCTTGATCTTGGCGTGGTTGGAATTGGGGCTTAGGAAGGAAAGAGCGTGAGAGCAAAAAAGTGGTGGCAAACGCGGGTGGCTTGGGAGCTTTTTGTAGCCACGACGAAAGCAATTCTAGCGGTTTTTGCCACTAAATGGCTAGTTTTTTTACATAGCGGCTAAGTAAAAGCGGTCGATGCATTTTTCAACTACTTGTGACGCAAGTTACCGATTGAGATTTGCCAGCGGCTACTTTTTCAGGCGTCATATTTGAGAAATCAGGTGTTACGCTTTCGGATGGATGTGTTTTTTCTGTTCGGCCTTATGAGTTGCTTCTCGGCCTTGATCGGAATTTGTTCGATCCGGACAAGTTCTTTCATTAGAACAATAACTTTGTTCGGTCACTTGTTGCACATGTCCTTGTAGCAGCATAATTTCCCTCTTCGTGACTCACGAGTCTCAAGAGGAAGACCCCACCCAGTGAGTCCTTCCACTTGAGTCTCGAGGGCTAGCTGCCTCAGATAAAATCACGGCCCATTGCCATGGCTCCACCCTTGACGGCCTGGGCCGAACACCGCCAGGCCCGCCCCTGAAGGTTCTATAAGGCCTATATGCGCCTTATCCAATGTACTTCCTCGATCGGTATCGATTGCATGGTGCCCAAGACTTTGTGTTTGAGTCCGATCGAATGTAGTTCTCAGACGGCCACGTGAAGACCCTGGACGTTGGTTTCCCCGGATTAGAATAGACGCTTGATCCCCAAGAATTGGAGTATGCCTTATCTATCTTGGGATGTATTTGGTACATCGAGTTCGTTACGATCCTCGTAGTTAGCTCGCCCGATTATCTCTTGATAGGCCTGTTTGCTCTTACACTATATAAAACAGTAGCCTCTATAGGTGTGTAGAGGGACTAGTTGAGCGACACGAAGTTTAGGTCAAGCCATCATCCGATAGCAAGACCGATCTTAGCATTGTCGTGATATTTCTTCCTCAGACACCCATTGCCTGGGTAATAAATAACGGGTACGAAGAGTCCCGAGAAGATCAAAGGGCCTCACACGCCAGCGGGCGACCGTGCCTTCAAATACAGTGGCGAGTCCCTCGGCCGCTTCAAAGGGCCCCACTGCAGCGGGCGACTCGGCTCCGCGCTGGGCGAAGCCCTCAACACGGCAGGCCCCATCGCCACAAGTGGGCCACTCAGCCCCAGCGCATGGGCGAGCCCCTCAGACACTGAGACGAGGGCCCCACATCGCCGCGGGCGACCGGCAGCTG
The DNA here is from genome assembly GCA_036346415.1 of Raddia guianensis. NCBI lineage: Eukaryota > Viridiplantae > Streptophyta > Magnoliopsida > Poales > Poaceae > Raddia > Raddia guianensis. The sequence goes on from CM070540.1 coordinate 27,721,887, forward strand.
CGGGCGAGGCCTCCTCACTTCAAAGTGGCCCCACGCGTGTCGCGGCGACCAGCCCCAGCAGAAGGATCGAGCCCCCCAATACCTCAAAGGGCTCCCATAGGCTCAAGGGTGCGACCAGCCCCAACAGGGCGAGCCCTCAACATGAAGGGGCCCCACGGCCAGCGGGCGACTGTGCCCTCCCACAGCTGCATGAGCCCCTCAACGGCCAAAGGGCTCCCACGCCAGCGGGGCACAGTCCTAGCGCGCGCTGGCGAAAGCCCTCGAAGATCTCAGCGGGGCCCCACGCTGTCAGCGGGCTTAACAGTTGCCCAACAGAAGCGGGCGAGCCCGTCAACATACGGGACGAGGCCCCACGTGTCGCGGGTGGCTGGCTGAGCCTTGCTGTACAGGCCTCCCATCGCTGCCGGGCCGCCAGGTGGCAGCGCCCGAAGGAGTCTTCACAAGGCTCCTCGTCCGCAGCGATTGAGCGCGATTCATGCGACAGCTACGCGGATAGGATGATGAAGAGATGATTACCGCCACAGCCGAACCTCTCGAAGCCTCGGGACCAACCTGCCACCGGTGGGCGCAGCCGAATTGACCGGCAGAGAGTTTGCCATCATCAAGCTCGCCGCCGCTGGCCTAAGGCTGGAAAAGTTGACCCCACCCGCAATTCACCGCCGAGCTGCTTCTCATGGGTCGGGTTACCTGCGACGCAGCTGGCTGGGCGTGCCAAGGGCGCAAAGAGCGTGACGCTGCTCTCCCATCGTGTCCCTCATGTCTTATCGCAGTCAGCACCGAGAGTATCAGATGCCCACCCCCACGGCCTTCTCGCCACCGAGGCTTGTATAAAGGGGGCGAGAGAGGAGTGGGCGGGTTCAAGCATTTCTGTGAACCACATTCCCACAACCACAACTCTCTAAAAGAGCTAAGGCTCGGCAGGAGTAGGACTATTACACCATGAGGGGTCCCAACTCGGTAAACTCCGAGTGTCACCTGCCGCCGCACCCACGCCAGATCGAATCGGAGCTCTACCGGGATAGATCAGCGGAGAACACACCGCCTGGCGCCGCTGTAGGGGAGCTAATAGTACGGGCTCGCTTCTTCGATTTCATCGATGATGATCGCCATTCGCGATGGATCTGAGGTAGCCACAGAGTCTGGCCAGGATGTCAGTATGCTACCAGGGCGATGGCGAGATCGCCCAGGCAGGCCGCCGCACGAGGGTTGAACTCGGGCGTGAAAGCACCGCCTTCAAAGCTTGACGACGCTCGCCTTGGAGGAGTGCATCCCAAAGACAAACCTCCATGCGGTTGTGGCCTCACAGACAACCCACCGGTTCCGGTGACTTCTCGACTTCGGGCGCGCCTTGGTTGGCCGGGCTTGGCTTCAAGACAATAATGGCCATGCCGGGCGGTGGTGCAAGTTTCGGAGGCGCGGAACTGCTGCTTTTCCCGCATTTTTCTTGCCCCTCTCACCCTCTCACAGACACTAAGGGAGGTACAATAGGGCTGATGACAGAGCTAGGCGATTCTCACGGGGATCGATCCGCAGAATATGGTGGACCAGTTCCTGGCCCCATCTGAGGACCGCCACTCATCGACATGGAGAAGATCTCATGACAAGCTCCACCGGCAACATGGGATCGAAAAGCAAGAATCACACGACGCTGCCGCCATGGGGACCAAAGCAGATTCTCGTGAGGTTGCCCTGCCAACATGGTTACACACTCAAAGGCCGGGCGGATGGACGAGGGTCGCCATTGTGGAGCAGAGGCTTTCGACGGGTTGCTGGTTGCTGCTTTCAATCTGAGCTCACCTGGCCCAAGGGTCGGAGAGGTTTCGACCGCCCCCATCGAGAAGTACGGGCGGCTCCACCAACTCCGACGAAGTTCTTGCAGATTTACACTACGGTGATGCGTACTGGATCAGATCGGGAAGGTTCTCATGCAATTCATTTCCCTGCTAGCCTCACCAAGCGAGCCCGCCAGGTTTCATGAACCTACCCCCGAGTCGGGGTCGTGGAAGGAGCTTTCCGAGTTTTCATCACTAACTTCTGTGGCACCTTCGAGAAAAGCCCCGGAAGTTGAGGACGCATCTCCACAATGTGGAGCGTATAGAGGAGAGTTGTCATGACGACATCCAAGGCGGCTCAACAGTTCGCAACACTATCCCCCGACATCTCCATTGACGCCCATTGTCACGGGCCTCTCAGGAGAGGCGCCTCGAGACCCTGTGGTTAAGGAGAAGATGGCCACCCGCAAGATCAAGACGACGGAAGAGTTTCTTCACCTCGCCCACAAGTGTGCCCTTCGAGCGTGAGGTGGTCTGCTCGCCCTACTGCAGCAGGCAGGAGGCCGCTTGGGCACCGAGGAAAGGGACCTCGAGAAACCCCGGCAAGGACAAGAAGAAGCGTATAGGCGACTGGAGATCTGACAAAGTCCTCGTCAAAGAGCGACGACGACGCATTTACGACGTACGACGAAGACGGCTGTCGACTGCAGCTGGCGGGAAGAAGCGAGGAGGAGCCGCGCGGCGCGCAAGCAGGAACGCCTCACCGGCGTGCCACGGCACGGCTTCGCGTCGCTGATTTACGGGCGTAGACCGCCATCCCCTGCGGAGTGGGACTCAAGGACTTATCGCCCCATTCACCGCAATAATTCCTAATGATTTCGGCCGATTGCCATGTCGTCCGCTAGTTGGTGGACAAGCGGTCCACGAAGCAGCAATAAGCGTCCGCGGCAAGGGAAGGGCAGAAGCTTCGCTTGGTTTTCAGCAGAGGAGCCGGTCGCCGTTATCCACGGGCGATCGGCCACGATCCGCCCCACGCTAGTTTTAAGCGCGCGGCGAGAGGAGGTGTGCCGCCGCGTGGTGATTGTGTCGAAGAAGGCACCGGTGTGGTCGGAGTGTACCGATCACATTCAACAAGCCGATCACCCACCAAGACTGGCCGCCGTGGACATCTCCCGATCGTGGTTGCGCCCACGGTCCGGAATGTCAAGCTCGAGCGGGTGCTGGTGGACGGAGGAAGCTCTCTCAACCTCCTATCCGCCCGAGTCGCCACGGCGCTTCCAGTCCAAAGAGCCAGAACTTCGACCGACGCCTCCTGCTTCTTCGCATCGCCGGGCTGAAGTCCGTCTCTTGGGCGCCACACTTTTCCGTGACTTTCGAGGTCTCCATAACTTCCGCAGACGAAGATGCTTCGAGTTCGAGGTGGCGGACTTCGACCTCCCTCATAACGCCATACTTCAGGTCGGCTTGTGCTGACCAAGTTCATGCCGCACCGCCACTATGCGCACATGGTGGTGAAGATCCCAGGCCAACTAGCCCCATCGTTTTGACAAGGACCGCCCGAGGCGCCCTGCCGCGACAAGGACGCTCGCTTGGCGGGGCAATCGGCGCCCGTAAGGTCAAGCTTCGACTGGAGCTCCTCCGGCTGAAGATCCGCGGCTCTCCTTGCTCGGGTCTCACGGAGGTTAAGGCGATCTCCCCGAGCGAGTCAGACCGGCGGCGACCGCTTCGGTGGGCGCTTCTCGCCGCCAAATAGGAAGGCGCGCTGCCTCCTTCCTCCGGGGCCTAACGCAGACGTGTTTTGCATGGCAACCGTCCGACATGGCCGGGTCCCTGCGTGGTGATTGAGCATAAGTTGGCGACGCCTTTGCGCCACCGCCGCTTATGCGTAAGGTCCGGAAGCGCCGTTGGAGCGCCAGACGTTATCCGCCAGAGGGGGATGTTTTTAAGGGCGGGTCGCTCGAGCGCCGCCATCCTGTGGCTCGCGAACCTGGCCCTCGCTCAAGAAATCTAATCTGGCGCGGAGGATGCGCGGACTTCACCGACCTTAACAAGGCATGCCCGGCGATCCAGCATCACGCCCCGCAGATCGACCCATCGCCACCCATCTGCTGGGTGCGCAACAGAAGTTTTCGGATGCGTATCTCGGTACCACCAGTATTAGCATGGTCAAGAAGATGAAGACAAGATCGCTGTCGTGACACCCATGGGCGCCCATCGCTATACAAGAATGGCGCTCGATTGAAGAATGCAGGTCCGACCTACCAGAGGGCCATGATATCGCTTTCACCGCCTCAAATAGGGCGGAACTTGAGGTGTACGCACGACCGCGTGAAGTCCAAGAAGGCGGAGGAGTTGATCGGCGACCGGAGGAAACCTTCGCCAACTTGAGGAAGTATCGCATCAAGCTCAACCTCGAAGTGTGTATTCGCCGTCTGTTTGGACAAGCCGCCTGTGTTTCCTCGCCTCCTGAGGGGATTGAGGCGAACCCCGACAAGATCATGGTGATCGAGAACATGAAGCCCCCGACGCGATTTCTCGGCAGATGCAAGGCTTGGTGGGTCGCCTCGACTTCGGGCCGCTATAGCTCGGGCTTAGGGATAAAAGCCTCCTCTACTCAGCTCTCAAGAAGACCAACCAATTCGAGCGGACGACGAAGGTTAGGGAGGCGCTCGACGGCCAAGAAGCATCTCACTTCCCCGCCTGCGGCCGGTCGCCCGGACCCGGCCAACATCACCTTTATGTCGCGACGAACCTCAGTGGTCAGGCTGCCACAAGGCGGAAAGAGAAGGTGTTCAACGCCCCATCTACTACGCCAAGAAAGTCCTCCACGACGCCGAGACAAGGTACTCACAACACTGTGAAGATGCTCCACGCTGCTTCGACGGGCGCCCGGAAGTCGCGCTACTACTCTTCCAGGCGAGATCACCGCTTTGATCAAGTACTTTGCGGAGATCCTCTTCAATCGCGAGGCAACGGGTCAGATCACCCGCCGGGCTATGGAGCCGCAGCATTCGACCTCAAGTTCGCTTCCTCGAACGGCCGCCAAAGGGCAAGCTCGCGTAGTTCGTCACGAGTGGACTCGGCGGACGGAAGAAGTTAAGGCACCTTAAAGACCCGCTGGCTGTGGACTTCTTCGACGCCTGCTCCGCTTGAGGGGTGGGGCCGGTGTCGCCCTAGTGTCTCCCACGGCGACATCGTCCGAACCTCGGTGGTGCCGGAGTTCCGCTACCAACAACGCCGCTGAGTACGGCGGTCGCTCGCCGGGTCAGGTGGTGGCAATTTCCGCATCCAGAGCCACAAGCAAGTCATATTTTACTTTCTCCGGTCATCAACCAGCGAGAAGGAATTCACCGCGCGCGATCCCATTATGGCGGCCTCACTCTGGCGAGGTGCGCGCCGGCTGAGCGGCACTTTATGGGTTTGGGCCACAGACGCCCCTCGCCATGCATAACTATACGGGCGGATGACCTGTCCTCATTGCTTCGCCGAGGGCACCTGCTCCGCCGAGGTTTTGAAAAAGACTTACGCTGTCGCCTCGTCGCAGCCTTCACCCCTCGTGCGGGACGACACCTTCCCCGGGCGCAGCCCCACATCCGGAGGAGACGCCACCATTCCGCCACAGCCCCCGGCTGAGTGGGAGGAGGCGGAGGAATCGCCGAAGCGTTGAGGCGGAAATGCCGTGCTGCAGTAGTAGTACGCCGGCGACAATGCTAACGCCGCCACGCCGTCCGGAAGGTCGCGGATGGATCCGATCCTAGCCTACTCGCTGGACGGAGTGATCTCGACGGCGACGCTGGCCGGTCGAGAAGATAGAGCGCTAGGCTGCGCCACGCCCAGTAGGTGGGGACCTCAGACGCCTGCATGCGAAACGGAGTTCTATCGGGCGCGCCACTCGAAGCGGAGTGCAATCCTCTCCGAGATCCATGGAGGCATGTGCGGAGCCATTCGTGAGAGTCCGCTATCGGAAAGGTCTTCCGCCACGGTTTCTATTGGCCTCATCGCCTCTCCAGATGCCTTCGAGCCGCGAGGAGATGTGAAGCGGTACAATTTCATGCTAAGCATATCCACCGACCGCCCAGCGCCTGAAACCATCCCGCCTCTCCGCCGTCATGGCCGGGGCCGACATCCTGGCCCATTCCTCGCGCGACCGGAGGCTACTACACATCTGCTCGCCGCCACGACAAGTTCACCAAGTGGGTTGAAGCTCGCCAAGCCCGGCGATCACGCGCCGCCGCCATAAAGTTCATGAAGAGCATCTTTGTCCGTTCGTGTTCGCCTCAGATCATCATCACCGATAAAGGCCGGCTTCAAAGGTGCCGATTTCAAGATCAAGTGCAAGAGTCGGTACTAGCTGCTGCATTCGCCGCAGACACCAAGAGCAATGGGTAAGTGGAGCGAGCAAACGCGAAGTACTCAGAGGACTCCAAGACAAGTATGCTCAACCCACCGAGAAGTGCGGGTGGTGCCGGCCGAAAAGTCCCACTTTGTTGTGGGCGCGCAGATAACTCCCAACAGAGCCACCGGCGAGACCCCTTCTTCCTCGGTGTATGGTCTGCCGGTGCCTGGGCCGGAGCTCACCTTCGCTCCCCAAGGGTGGCGGCGTTTCAGCGAAGACAGAGACCCCGATCGGGCGTAAGATGAAGTAAATCTCCAGAGGAGATCGAGATGTGATGGCGATCCGAGCCGCCAGATATCGCAGTGCTCTCACACAAGCATCAAGCAAGGCGGTGCGAGAGAATGATCGGTAGAAGGCGCATAACGCTCACAAGAAAGTTCAGCGCAGACGGCCGCGAATAAGCTGCCTCCCCTGTGGGAGGGCCCTTCAAGGTGGTCTCGCCTCCCGCCTGTGCTCGGGCCAGTTCTCAGATTCGAGGATGGTCGCGACCATGCTAACACTTGAACGCCGAAACCCGAGGAAGTTCTACCAGAGGTAGCCGCTCCAAGAGCTTTTTTTTGGTCTTTGAGCCGAGCGGCGAGGTCTTCTCCTTCCCGTCACGGGGTGCCAGGTACAAAGCCATCTCTGCAATATAAAGATAAGTTCGCTCTCTCACAGGCATTCGTCTTTTTCGCCTTTAAGTCCGTTAGAAAACATTCTGCTGAAAGTCGGTAGCTAAAGTACTTAAGGCCGATGGTCTTTTAGTTGTAAGGGCTTAACGCTTAAACTTAAGGCCGCGAGAGGCGAGGTAGATCAAGGCGGGTTCTAGCCCGTGTGTTCGCCGGTCCGCAACGCGCCAACGACGGCACCGGCGCTCAGACCACCGGCTAAGCTAAGCTCGCCACGTAACGCTTAAGGTCGGCTTGCCAAGAGGTCGAGGGTTGAAGTAACCAGATGCCTAAGGAAAAGCGCCACTTGCAGCAGAGCATCTCGCCTAAAACTTTTACGCATCATTGTTTAGCCCTAAAAGGTCTCATAGAGAACATTCTCGAAAGTCGGTAGCGAGAAAGTACTTATCGTCGGCGGCCCTTAGTTGCAAAGATTTAACGCTATAACTTGCGCTGGCGAGGGCGAGGTGGACTTAAGGCGATTCTAGCTCCGTGTGTCCGCCGGTTCGGGCATGCGCTAACGACGCATCAGCGTTTCAGACCACTTCCTAAGCTAAGTGCCGCCACGCAATGTTTAAGGCCTCGCAAGAAGAGGTCCGTAAGGGTTGAAGCAACTAGACGCTTAAGGAAATAACGCCGCTATGCGTAACGCTCATTTAAAGCCTTTTGGTGGTCAGTGCTCATTTTTTCGCAAATAAGAATTTATGTAGTTAGATCGAGACTTATAGCAAGAAAGTAAAAAGTTTGTATTACTGTGTTCTATTTACAAGACTAAACAAGCTAAGGAGTCCAATACCCTCGTCATCATCGCTCTTCCGCCAAGCAATACCATCATGGATACGCGTTGATGACGACGCCGACCGAGACCCGCTGCTCGTCCAACCTGGCGCTGGCGTTCTCTTGGCGATGCGAGGTCAAACGCGCTGCTTTTGGGCAAGGCTTGCTCAAGACGAACTCGCTACCGCTTCAAGAGCGCTTTTGCGACCGTTTCAATCGCTCGCTGGTCCGAAGATCACCGGCAGGTCGCTAGTAGGCCTTTGCTGCGCTTACTTCCCACCGCCAAGCAGTATCATAAGGTCGTTGCTCCAAATGGGCGCATAGGTGACGCCTGCCGGGTACAAGACGCCCCAGTGGTCGCGTAGAGGTCCGCAAAGATGTTTGCGGTGAGCACCCGAGGCGCCCGAAAGGCCGGCTGGGTTCTTCGACATCCTCAGGAAATGAGGTACTGGCGGCTTGCGCTGGCGCAGAACTCATGGGCGCCGCTTTCAAGGGCGGCCGCTTACTCAAGCCACGGCAATACGGACGGCCCGCGGTTAAGCCCTCGAGCGCCTTCCCATGCCGGCCAGGTGGACAAGGCACGGAAGGCTACCAGGAGCGCCTGGACGTCGGCGGGCGGCAGCCACACGGCCGACATCACCAGCAGAATAGCGGAAGGTCTCCACTTTGGCTCCTCGGCGATCTCCGCAAGGGAGGTCTCTGCCTGCTGAAGGAGCCGTGGACAAGCTGGGCAAGGGTCATGAGGACCAGAGCTCAAGCTCCAAAGTCCGCCTCTAATTCCATGAAGGAAAACAAAAAGGGGTCTGTGTATGAAAAAAAACATGTAGCATGCTAACCCTAACGCAAAATGCATAAGTGCGCAGAAATACACCGAGGCGACGCCCCAAGGCGAAGGAAGAAGGGCAACACTGCCGCTTTGCCGCGTGAGGCGGCGGAGGCGCAGCCGCGCCGGTTATCGGGCAGCGCCGCACAATGGGCGCGGCAAGAAGAGGAGCTGTCACGGTTGCGGGCGGCAAGGCTTACAGAGGAGCCGCCACGGAAGAAACGGAAAGTAGCGGCAGCTTCGAAGAATCGCCGCCTCGCCAGCGTGGAGCAACAAGGCCACCGCAGGCCCCACCGAGGGGGCCGAGAAGGCGGTAGCGCCCGACTGGGCAAGGGGCGAAGCTTTGGCTCGCCTCCCTCCTCATCGCTGCTGGGGCTTAGGATGAGGCGGCGCTTCCCGAGAGCGCGCCGTGAGTCCGCCGCCATTAACAGAGGAGCAACGACCGCAGGAGCTTCGCATGGTCGCTGGATGAAGATCGCAGATCCAGCAGGGTCCCCGGGTCACTTGGACCCTGGGACCAGAGACCTCCATGGGAGGCGCAGCAGATGCTGTATTGGTCAAGGCCCCTGGGTCCCAACAGCAGAGGCTGGCTGATCTCAGTGAGAAGTGTCACGGACGGCGCGGGACAGAAGTCCCACCACCACTACTGAACACGCCGTCCAAGACGCTCTCGCTGGAAGGCTAACAAGAAAGGAAGTCGCGAGTTGGCAAAGAGACAAAAGTCAAACAAAAGGCGCTCCAAAAGACAAGAGACCCAAAAAGAATGAAAGAACACTCACCTGGGCGACGCGACTCTATCGTTGCGATAGTACCGCAAAGCAGGATGCGCCCTCACACGGAAAGTGCAGTAGGCGGCGCCAAGAAAAAATCCGGCCATGACATGGGTTCGCGCGAGCCTGCTATGGGCGGAGTCAACATGAAGGCCAAAGATCACTTCCAGCCTCACTGAAATGCCAGCATAGACCCTCACGGCAAGAGATTCCGCGGACCCTCGGAGAGAGCAAGATCATCGCAACCACCGAAATCTTCCACGACAAACAAGATCGGTGCCAATCCTTCTAGTTGACTTGACCGCGAACCGGATGAAAGGCGGCGGCTTCGCTGGAGCGTAGTAGCAGCCCATTAGCCCCGCCAGACGCTGAGTTTCGCCAGCAGCGCTAATAGCGCAGGCGCCAGAGCGGGAGGCTTGGCATCACCTCCACAAACATCTCGCAAAGGCGGGCGAAGATGGCCACTAAAGATCAGCTGGCATGTTGCTCGCCATCGGTTTCATACGCCAGGTTGATCACACCGAGTGGCCGGCCAACTCTGCCATTGTAAAGAAGAAAGACGGCAAGTGGAGGATGTGTCGATCACACGTATTTGAACGCCGCTTGTCCTAAAGACAACTTCCCACGCCAGATCGGACTTCCTGGTCGACGCGATCATGGATGCCCAAATTTGAGTTTTTTGATGCTTATCTGCTATCACCAAATAAGCATCTCCCAGGATGAAGAGAAGATCATTCTTCATCACCCCCTTCGGTGATTTCTCGCTATAATGACCATACGTCTTTCGGTTCACAGAATGTCGGTGCCATGTTTCAAACGCTAATGGAGAAGACTTTCCCAATCATGGAAGAAACCTTGAGGTCTATGTCGATGACATAGTTGTAAAGAGCAAGTATGCTCGTGATCATGTAAAGACCCGCCGAGACCTTTCAAAATCTCAACAGCATCGAATAAAGTTAAATCCGAGAAATGTACCTTTGGTGTTTGTTCGAATGTTGCTCGGTTATGTAATTGGTTCAAGGAATTTCTCTTCACCCCGAAAAAATCGAGGCCATTGAAACATGCAGGCTCACCACCACAAGGCGCTGGAAGTTCGTAGAGCCCCACCGACGGATGGTCGCTGAGCAGTGTTTATTTCCGTCAGGTAACGCTGCTGCCCTTCTTAGGTTCTCGCGGAAGCACAATGGCTTCGAGGGATGAGAGGCTTGATCGATCTTTCCAAGATCTAAAGCAATACCGTCCAACCCACTGCCTTTGATTCACTCTGCCACGGCGCAGCGCCTTTGCTGCATTTATCGACGCCGCAAGCGGTGAGCGCGGTCTTGACGGTGGAAAGGGAAGGCATCCAGCGGCCAATCTATTACGTGAGCGAGGTATCACGGATCAAAGGAGCGCACTCAGATCCAGAGCCGTTTCACGCCTTGCTCATGTCCTCCAGAAGCTTCGCATTACTTTTCAGCAAGATCAAACATGGTCCCACTAAGTTCTTCGAGAAATCCTAAGGAACAAGGAAGTCGACGGACGATAGCTAAATGGGTAATGGAACCGGCAGAATTGACATTCCGTTTGCGTCTGAATCAAGCTATCGTCACGTGTCCTAGCTGACTTTGTCGCCGAATGGACCTCGCCTATCCTGTGAAGCCCCTGAGCAACCGATGAACTCCCCGACCATTTTTTTTTTTGATTTGCCACAGACCGAAACTCGAGCTGGTTTTGTTCTCATCTCCCCTCAAGGAGAGAAACCCAAGATTCTATCCAACTACACTTTGGCGACTAACAACGCCATTGGTACGAGGTCTCCTCGCGGGACTACGAACGTAAGTCGCCGGCGTCTGAACGGCTGACCGTGGAAGGGAGATTCACAGCCTAGTCATTAATCGTGTAAACAAGGAGTATCAAGATAGGATGACTCAATGGCGTGATGCCCGTTGAAGTGAGGAAGTTGGAGCGATACTTTTGATTTTTCGGTGCTTCTTCGTGCTGTGAAGGATAACTTCCTCGCCGATCAACCGCCCGCGTATGGATCTCACGCAAACTCCAGCCCGCAGGGGTGCTCGTCGAGCACCTTTACAAGTTTCTATCACGCCCGACGCAGGCAATGAGATGTGGTGCTGCTTCCGCCATCGAAAGCAAGTCATGGATCGACAACGCCATTTTTCCCTGCATTTTGCGTGATGACCGTTCAAGACGGCCGAAGGCTTCCCGCTTATACATGCGGCTAGTCCATACAAGCTAGGACGCATCCTTACCGACAAGGTGCTCGGGAGTCCTCTGTGCATCTCTCAACAGAGGGTGTGTTCCTTTCAGGATATACACGTAGGTGCCTCGTGGCAACCACGCCCCTTCGTGACTCGTCGGTAAAGCGCTTACATGGGCTATTATTCCTACAGCCGCTATAAGATACCCGGATATAGTGACTAGTGTAAAGTTTGCCAATTTCACGCCTCGAAGGCACATAAGCCCGCCTAAGAGCTCCAAACGATCCCCATCTTGGCCTTTCTCCACGGGTCCGATCCGCTTCTACCATTCCCAAGGGGCTATGCTACACACTTGTTTCGTCGCCATCGTATACTTTTACAAAGTGGATTGAGATAGCTCATCATCTTTCACGCTTAAAACGGCGTGCTTCTTCAAAGGCAACGCTGCCACGCTGCGGATTCCCACAAGCTGATCATCGATAACGGTACCCAGCTTCAAAAGCGTAGCTATTCCAAGAATATCGCAACAACTGGGCACCAAGGTCTGCTTTCGCCTCGTGGCACATCCACAAAGCAATTGAGAAATGAAGGAGCCAACGGACAGATCGCCCGCGTATCAACGCGCGTAGCCCGCACTGCCAGCACAAGGATCGGGTTGACGGGTTCTTCCGTCCCTCGGCGTTCGCGACTACGGCCAATGGCAACCGAAAAACTCTTCCAATTGGTTCACGTGCGTAAGCCATCCGGCCACAAATAGTATCTGCTCGCCTTCGCACGAGTTCGGTCAACTTGGTTGACGACGAGTAAGAGCGCTTTACCGATCTCGATCTCCTCAAGGCACACGCGAACGGGCACAAGTCAATGGCGCCGATACCAAGAAGCACTTCGCAGCACGCCGCAAGACATCAAGGGCTTTGAAGGCGGGCGCCTGCTCGTCAGGTCTCGTAACTCCGTCTAATGCCAACAAGCTAACTCCCGCTGGGAGGGCCTGCTCACGAAGTTTCTACTGCCGCCTCGGGCTGTTTGCAAATGAGGATCGGGAGAGAGCCGACCAAAGACTTGGAACATCGACTACCAGAAGTTCTTTTGTGTAGGTCTTTGTGTATTTGCTTAGCTCTGTTTCATTAAACTCGCGCTTTTGTTCGCCCAAGTCTCTGCTGTCATGTAAAGTTCAATCTAATAAATAAAGAATTTTCATGCCTCCCCGGGCCTCTTTTCACTTTTATCTTCTCGCACTATCTCTCTCGTAACACTTGATGGTCTGCCCGTCTTGCTAACACTTGGCTCCACGATCTTCGTGGTTTCCCTACCCGTATCTAGTTTCAACTAGTTCATAAACCTTGTTATGTGAACGGCTTCGTCGCAAGTAAGTCTCGCTCGTAAGCCCTCCGTGGCAGGCACTTATCTTCACGGCACAACCACTCTGGCAAAGCTTACTTGTAAGCCCCCGCCGCGCAGGCACTTTCCTTGTTCGTATACCAAATGAATCGCTTAACTTACGCCGACGCGCGCTTGAACAAGTCGATCAGATGCGTGTCGCTTATCTTCTATGCACGCTTGATTTCGCAAACTTAGGACTTCAAGCATCGTCCGCACCGGCTGGTGTCGCCTTTTCTTGTGCACTGCTCGAAGTTCGTGAACTCAGTTTTCGAGCACTTAATAACGGGGTTGGGACTTAGGCTAAGCCTCTCACCGTTTTACTTAAAACGCTCTAGCGCCTTGTGCCTTTTGCTCTTAGTTTCCTGCTCGTTTATCTTTTTGCTGCTCTTTTTGCGGAAAGGTGTCTTTATCTTGCAAAAGATAAGTCTTTATTACATTGCCAAAATTTGCAGTACAAGGAGTACAACCCTACTTCTACTAAGCAAGTCGCCCTTCACCCCTCGTTTATCTTGAGGCGCAGGACTTCCTTGCGCCTTGAAGCCTCTTCGCCTCACTGTAGACGACCGCCTCTGCCGAGTCAGCTTGCCCGCCGCCTCAGGATTGAGCCTCGACCTCTTCGTCCGGGCGCTGCAGTCACTGCCGGGCCGAGCCTCGCCTGACTAGCCATGCCGACGGTCTTGAGCTGCCTTCCGCCTCCTTGGGCTTGAATCCTCGAGGCGATTTAATCAATGTGCCTAATTAAGTGGCGTATTTTTCACCACCACATGAATTTGACTCATCCCATCTTGAACTATAAGATTTAGCACATGTGCACAACACTTGATTTGAAAGTGTTCACCACTAAACAGCAGGTTGTGCTCTTGGTCTTCTTTCAACAATTTACATGCATAATTATTATTGCTAGCATTGTCAAGGGTTAAAGTGAAGAGTTTGCCCTTTAGTCCCCAGTCTACAAGACACTTCGTGACTGCCTCTTCAATGACTGTTCCTGTATGTGGATATCTCACATCTTTGAATGAAATGATTTTCTTTTGAAGGTTAAAGTTGGCATCAACAAAGTGAGCGGTCACACACATGTAACCCAAGTTTTGAACAGATGTCCAAAGGTCAGAGGTAAGACAAATATGAGACTCAAGGCTTTGCAGTTCTAAACACAATTCATTCTTCATTTTATCGTACAACTTAAAGCAGTCACTTCTAATAGTTTGTCGACCTAAAGCTTTAAAAGCCGGCTACATTGATGCTATCTAGTCCTTGAAATATGGATCCTCAAATTTCTGAAAAGGGATTTCTGCATTAATGCAAAACTTAGCTTGTAGCTCACGGGCTATCTCGGGATCGAACACAAAGGCACCTTGGGGTGGCTGCTTTTTCATTGTTGCCTTAAACCTCTTTCTATCGGCATCTCCGATTGATGGGCAAGAGTAGGCTATATGAGTTCTTAGACTATTTGTTCCAGACCCAGTGTTGCATATTAACCTTAAATGACAAGATTTACATACTGACCTTTTGGACCCCATCCTCTACAACCAAATTCTCTTCAAAGTACTCCCAAGCTTTTGATCTCTTACGGCTATGTGGTGTTACTAATGAAAGCTCCTCAGTGGAATCTCCAGTAACCGAAGTCTCCAACATGTTTGAGGACATGATTACATCAATGTGTGTACTAAAGAACACCGTATAACCTAAAAATAGAACAAAATATAAACAACACTCACATGCATGGCAGAAACTATAGTGCAAGTATTAAAAGAACAAAGCTTCATGCCAATATAAACAACGCTCACATGCATGGCAGAAACTATAGTGCAAGTATTAAAAGCATGTAACAGAAACAAGTTTCCTGTAATGGATGATTCCAAAATTAAAATTGCAAGCATAATTGAAATGGTGAAAGCTATGTGCATAGAATTGGTCCCATAGGAATTTCTTCAGTAAATCATTAGATCAACACAAAACTGCAATGAATAGACACATATCAACTAATGGTGATGCAAAGAGAGACTGAAATATAGCACAATAAAATGGAACATATAACAGGCATGATGGCAGCAACTAAGATCATCTAAAGTATCCAAGTTCCATTAGTGGTTCCTAATTACATCCAAGGGCTGTACTTTATAGAGCTATGAACTTATTCCCACTAGAGAAGACTACCAGACACTTTGGGAAATATAGAGAAAGCCAAAAGTGATACAAGAATCATCTAATAAAGACCACACATTATTAAGATTTCTCCTATTATGAGAAATGTCAAGGCTAATGCTAGGATTCTGTGCATTCGTACGTACAGAAACTTGGTACGTTGTGTGCACACAAACTAAGCATACAAGCAACAAATATATCCATCACAGGCTCACAGCAAAATGAAGCTATTTTAAGGACACATCATTACATCAAAACTCGATCTAAAATCATGCAAGAAAAATGTTCTCTGTAATGTTTCTCTCCTATTGATTGATTAGACGCAGTTCTCCAATAAAAAGCATGCAAGAACTCAGTAACACGGTGAGAAGTTATTGATTAGCCATGAAACCACAGATCAGCGCACTGCCTCAAACCTTTCAACAAAAGTGAGAACCACATATCAGCGCACAAGGCCGCGTGGGAAGCCGCGGTCGTCGCCTCTCAGCGCCGTGCGTGGGAGCCTCCGCCGGCACCATCACCACACTGCTCGTTCGGCGGCGCCGCGTGGGGAGCCGTCGTCGCCGAGCGTAGGGAGCCGCCGCCGTCGCCGTCTCAGCACCGTGCGTGGGGAGCCCCACCGTCCCCGTCTCAGCACCGCGTGTGGGTAGCCGCCGCCGGCGCCATCGCCGCTCGTGGTGGGAACCCTAGCTCGTGGTCCAGTGGGGAACCCAGTCGGGGGATCGGGGTGAAACTATGGGTTGAACCCGAAACATTACAACCCCACCCCACTCCAAACCAACCCGAAATAAGTGTAAACCCAACCCAAATCGACCCGTTTCTCACATCAACCCGTTTTCACCCATCCAAAAACAACCCGAACTGAAACCCGCCCCATTAAACCCGTTTGAACCCGCCCCATTCCCAGGCCTACCCGAGCGCCAAAGTATATGACTCGGCGCCACATCTATCTTGAGCTCCACTGAGCCGAATCCACCGCTTCCCTCTCTCCTCTCTCTCCCTCACATCCGATGTCCTTTCCATATCGTATGACCGCTACATTAGCAATATGTGGACTTCATATATCAATAAAAACAATCCAAAACCCATTTTTTGCGGGTAAAAGGGCCACATATTTGTCCGGTTTGCATATTCAGGGACCAAATTAACCTTATTTAGAATCTTTTCTAGGCGTAGAGCGTACTGTATTTGTTGTACTCCATATATAGTACCTGAGATTGATATGTGTCACCTGTTGCGTCTATGCTGATTGGTGCAAGGCGTACACTATCCGTAAGGCCGATTCCCGGGCGTCCAACGTGTGGTGTTCGCCGCTCGAAAATCCGACCAAAATCTCGCCTTTGCCCCCCGACCACATCACAAACCCCACTCACCGTCCGTCGCGGTCTCCCCTCCGATCGGCCACGCACGTAGCGCAGAGAGAGACGAGAAGAGACGCCATGGCCACCGCCTGCCGCTTCGCCGCGCCGCTCGGCCTCGCCCCGCTGCCCCGCTGTCGGCTCGCAGCCGCCGCCGTCCGCGGCCAGCGCAGGGCCCCGAGGGGCGTCGCGGCGAGGGCGGCCGGCGGCGAGGGCTCGACGACGGAGGCGCCGGAGATTGTCAGGGCGGCGCAGGACGCGGTCAGCATCCTTAACTACGCTCTCGCCGCCGCCGCGCGGTTGATCTCGTCCTCTCTTTCTCTCGCTGGCTCTGCGCCGACGTACGTGCGTCACCGTGGGCGTTGCCTCTAGGCATGCAGTGGGCCAGAGTCGAGGACAAGTACGCCGTCGCCGCCATCGGAGTCGCCGCGCTCGTCGCGCTCTGGACGGCCGTGGGGGCGATAAAGGTATACGGGAGAACACGCATGGTTAGCTTAATTAGCTAGCTACATGGAATTCAGATCCTTTGCCATGGAGATCTCAAGAGATTTTTTTTGCTCGCGCGTGCAGGCGATTGACAAGCTTCCGATCTTGCCTGGTGTTCTTGAGCTCGTTGGGATCGGGTACACTGGGGTAAGTCTAAGAGCATGCATTGGGACATGTTCAGTTTGCTAAGATTGAATTGTTCTGACTTCTGTGAACACCAACGGCTGCTATTTTGCGTTGATGCAGTGGTTTACATACCGCAACCTCATCTTCCAGCCAGACAGGTAAGGAGTTCTTGGTGTCCTTATGCATTCATCATTCTACCATAGCCACAAATATATTCCATTATTCATTTTACAATCACATGTAGGTGTTTCTTATTGACATCCACATGAATAAACAAATATTACATTGGGAACTTGTTCACACGCACCGCATTTCATTCGTTGGGCCGCGTCAATTATTTAGAATTTCCAGTTCTTGTTCAGTCAGTCCTGCACTCAAATGATTTTATTGTGCCCTGGTTCGCGTCCTTTGCTAAGGAGAAAGAACTTAGCAGGTAGTACACTCTGCCTGTTGTACTTTACAATAGTATAACAACGCATGGCTTTCGCAATTGAATGGCCAAGAATAATGCCTACAGATTTTGACATGATAAAAGAAAAAAAAAAGATGCATCACTTTTTGCTTGTATGCCAGCATAATAATCTTTTCAATTTCACATTCTACTACGAGTCTATGTCCCATAATTGCATAAAACAAAACCATCCTAGATTCTTACCGTGTTCCGTAATTTAATGAATTGCAGGGAAGCTCTGGTCAGCAAGATCAAGAGCACCTACGACGAGATCACCGGCAGCAGCAGCAGCAGCTAATCAGGCAGCATCTGCACTGCACCACGCTTTCTGCGAGCAGAGGATTGAGCAGCAAATTTGCGAGCCAGCATATCCAAATCAAGAGGGCTGTTAGTCGCTGTTCCTCTTGGCTTATGTCAGGGCGAAAACTTTGCCGATGAGTTGGTCCCCGGGCTTCTTCTCATATAATGATTATGATTTATGATTATTATTAGTTATTGGGACCGACTACAATGCAGGCGCCTGAGTTTTACGTTTTACGCATGTTTTTTTTTTAAGTTCAAATATATAGAAATTTCATATACAAAAGATACTGAAAAAACAATACAAACAAAGTGAAAAAATGGACTATATAAGAAAATCATCATATTCAAATGCGATTTATAATAAATGTATGTACATCTTGTCACCAACCAATATATTCAATTAAAATATATTTAAATTTAAAACATATTTTTTTTAGCAAAACAAAAGTGGCGTACCAAGACAACCCCTACGTCTCACGTGCATGCATGCGTAAGCATGCAAAGAGCACACCACATATATTGCATAAGGTATGAGTTGCATGCTTGAGTCGCTATCTTAAGAAGAAGACATCTTGTGCCTGACAGTGTGGCCCGTGGGCGGCAGCAAGCGCAAGCGGCGGCAAGGCTTCGCCAGCGCCAGCAGAACATCGCGAGCCATTCAAATTCGCCTGCGCGGACAATGCGATTACAGACGACTATAGCGAAGCAAAACCGTTATTATTATTAGAGTTAATTCCTTATTTGCCATCGCCGAACTTTGTGTTTCCTTATTTGCCACTGTAAAAGTTTGGCTTCCTTATTTGCCATCAAGTTAAATTTCGGTGTCTAATTTGCCACTCCGTTAGTTTTGCTGTTAACTGTTGTTAACTGCCTCATTTTCCATATAATCTCCTTTTAATTCGATAGAAATTTCCTTTTTACCATCATTTGATTTGGACAGATCCTTCGAATTTTACCTGAATGTCATGGATTTAAATAGCGCGCTATAGCGTCGCTATAGCGTTTGGGAGACACTAGTGCTACGCTTTTGACCATTTTGACGCTATTGACGCAGACCGCTATAGCGCGCAAACCACGCCGCGAACATGCCAATTTAGCGTCGCTATAACACTTTGGGCCAAAATTTGGTGCAGAGCTAAATTCAGCGGCTGGCGGCCCAAATCCACACAATATACGGCCCAAATCCACTCAATTGACCTACTGCTTGGCTTCGTCTCTTACTGAGTTTGAGTATTTTGTGTTTGTGTGTTGTACTGTTCTTACAGTGTTAGTGTGTTATTGTTATCTGTTGCTATGGTGGGCTGTTTGTGTGTTGTACGCCTGTACTGTTGTTACCTGTTGCCTTGTTGTTGGACTTGTTAAGTACTTAAGTTGTTAGGCTGTTAGACTAATATGCAGGAGAGCTGTAGAACTAATTTATGTTGGCTTGTTGGATTTAAATAGCTGCTATGATTCCCTGTATTTTGCATGTTTTTGAAAAAACGTTAACTGTCTTAGCGCCGCTATAGCACGTCTTAGCGTTTCTGGGAGGCTTTCGCTAAAGTGTTTAGCGCGCTATTTAAAACACTGCTGAATGTTTAAACTTTTTACAATGTTTATATTTGATAGGATTTCATTTGAATTTGATAGAATTCAACAAAATTATATTTACATTCATCAACATTTAACATGATTTCATTTAAATTAGACATAGTTTCAGAATTTCATTTGAAAGTTCAAAAGTTCATCATAAATAACCACACATTTAACATGGTAATACATCACCATCCAACATGAAACATGGCAATACATCATGATACGTAAGTTCAAACACACATCAAAAAATAAAACTAAAAAATGAATACATCACATGCTTAGCCTTCTCTTGCTTTTATGGGTTGTATTGTAAGTTCAAGCTCAACAACACATCAAAGAATACTCCACGTCAAACATAACATACATCACGATACATAAGTTCAAACACACATTAAGCATAAGAATACATCACATGCTAAGCCTTCTCTTGCTTCTGGTGCCCATTGTAGGGCTAGCAGGATCAACTTGTTTGTTTCTTGTGCCCATTGCAGGGCTGTCATGTGGCACCACAACCTGTCGCTTCTTTGTGTTACCTTTAGGCTTTGCCTTCACCTTAGGTTTTCCCTTGCATGTTGGTTTGGTAGGAGCTGCCGTCGTAGGAGCATTTAATTGGTGAGTGAGATGTGTGGTTGAACTTGACACAAGATACTCAATTTGAAGGGCCTCAAGTTGAGTTGAGCTAGTGCCAGGTTGATTTGAGCCGTTTGATGACCTACACCCTAGCATGTATTGTGATTAATGTTTTAGAAAAGTTGAGAATTAGCGCAAGATATCTCAAGTTACATCTTACCTTATAGATCTTCCAGAACTTGGTGTGTCACCTTTTCCCTTTGTGATACTTGTAGGGTCAATGCTTTGGCTATAGACAAAAAAAATATTCATATGATAGGGCCTAAAAAACAGGTTTCAAGTGATAAGTGTGTAGGCCAACCTTGGTGGAAAAGTCATAGAGGATTGAGGTCCTTCAACATCACAAGGAACAATGCTAGAGTCGGTCGATGCTTTGCTTGTTTTCCTCTTCCTCTTTGGTGGTCTTCTGTATGAGCAATAGGTAAAGAGATGGTGTAAAAAATAGAACATGCAAAAAGGTTGAGAAAACAAGAGTACCTCACCATCATGGCTGCAATATCATCTAGATCACCTGCCTTGCATGTGTGTCAGTGATGCTCGTAGTCCCTACAATTAGGGCATTTGTGCTTCCATTTCGACTCTTTGCTTCCCTTACCCTCAGTACAACTCTTAAACCTTTGGGCTCTTGTCCTACCAGTTGTGGCCTTTAGTAGTGGTGGATGTATGAAAAATCCATGTTCAGATTTAGGCTAGAAGGCCTTGTCAGGTATGGTAGGGATTAGTTGACTATATGTAGCTCTAAATTTCTCAATAGAATAAAATGAGTCTAGATAGCTCTCTATTGATGTGTTGCTCAATGATGTGATGAAAGCTATAGCATGGATGTCACTTGCCACTCTCTACAAGAACAAGTCTTGTCTTTCAAATTCACCATGGACCTAAAGCCACTCCCTCCCAACATAGTAGCTTCACCTACTTCGTCGGAGACCTCAAGAACCTCCATGTTTAGTTCCCTACTCCTTTCATTCAGCTTCTTCATTATGTGAGGAAGAATCGAGCCTTCCAACTTGTTTGCTACTTTTCTCCTTTGGGTTCACTTTTTTATAAGCAGTTTCCTAAGCTTTTCCATGAAGTCATCCAAGTTCAAGCGCGTGTATTGTTTTATCCAATTATTGAAGCACTCTCGCTCTATCTTAACTTCTGGCCATACTTTCAAACTCTCATCAAAGTAATGAACATGAGCCACGTGATGGGTTATGTGTTGCAGGCCTCCAAAAATTACCGACAGTGGGCCCTAGCCCTTAATGGTGACCTGTTAGGATCCTAACGGAGTGACAAATTAGACACCGAAATTTAACTGGATGGCAAATAAAGAAGCCAAACTTTTACAGTGGCAAATAAGAAAACGCGAAGTTCAGCGATGGCAAATAAGTAATTACCTCTTATTATTACGAGGTGCAAACATTTATCAAGTTCATAGTCAGCTGGACAATGTGGCTTGCAGGACAACAAATGGGCACGGCTGGCTCTTTTGTATTTTGCTGACAACAAATGGGCACGGCTGGCTCTTTTGTATTTTGCTTGGCTAGCTCAATAGTATGGTTAGGGATGGCAATCGGATCGGGTGCCTCCGGGTCCAACTGTCGTGGACCCGGACCGAGACCAACACCGCACCTGCATCCGGTTACTCGGGGTCTAAACCTATACCGGACCCGACCTGGTAGTACCGGACCAACGGTACCCGCTGGTCCAACGAGAGTGGGAGAGAAGGAGAGAGGAGGACACGCCGCCCATTCACGGCGCTGCGCCGCCGCCTCAGACGCCGCCGCCGCCGCCTAGCCTCCTAGGCGCGCGCCGCCCGCGCCACGCCGTGTTCCCACGCCGCTTCAGACGCTTCACCACGCCGCCAGCCGCGCCTCGCCCAAGGCTGTGCGCGCGCCGCCGCCGCGCCTCACTGGGAGAGAGGAGAGGGGGGCGGTGAGAGAGAGGAGAGATGCTTGGTGAGGGAAGTGGGAGTGAGAGGAGTTAGGGTTAGATGATGGAGATGAGAGGCAATAAGGACATGGGTCCACATGTCAGTATATATTTTCGGGTCCGGGTCCGGATACCCATGGGTCTAATTTGAGACCCGGACCCGGACCTGGACCCAGACCCGGCATCTTATATCCATGGGTCTAGAATTAGACCCAGACTTGGACCCATGGGTATTTTTGCCATCCCTAAGTATGGTCATTCGACGTGACTAGATTGGCTCTTTCAGGGACCACGTTCCGCAAGAGACCACTGAACTGTTGAATTAAATTCATGTCATATAGACTATGTTGGGTAATTGTAGGACCACCAAATGGAGTGAGATCTCTTATTAGCTTTAGCTTATACCTGTACTATAATCCCTATATACTAGCTAATACACAGCAGTTACGTTGAGTCACACCACCGTGACAGTTATTACAATAGTATGGCACTGAGATTTTACAATCGTAGCGGAAAGCCTGTTAGGATTTTGGTGACGCAAGATATAGACGACAATAGTCATAATATTCGGTAACGTAGTTCATTACAATTACCTATGATGTGGAGCTCTGACTATGATCACTCCTCCCCAATCATCGTAAGCACGCTGGACCATTTGGGTTGCGGCCACAAACCGACCGCTGACCTCTGCACGTCATGCGCTACAGTTAGGTCGTCGTGACCGGTTACACTAGAGGTGCCCCCTATTTATAGCGGAGACCGCAGATAAGAGTCCAATACTGCCATGACCCTCCCCTACCTATTACATCTCAAAGTCCGCATAACTAGGGATGGCAACGGGGCTGTTCCCTGACAGGGAGTCCTCCACAGTACCCACCCCCGACACAACAAAAGTTCCCCGCTCCCCATCCCCGTCCCCGGTTGTGGGGAGGATTTCTCCCCATCCTCGTCCCCGGTCGGGTATATGGGGACCCGACAGGTGTGATTCCCCGACGAGGCGAGCGATGGATGACCAGACGGCGTCGTGCGTAGAAGCAGGGCACCCCAGTGGCGGCTCTGAGGCGGACGGCGTCGAGGACGTCGACGAGTCCGTGAGGATCCAACGGCGAGGCAGGTGCTAGATATCACTGTCGTCGTGCATACAAGCATAGCACCCCAGCGGCGGCTCTGAGGCGGGCGGCGCCGAGGACGGCCACGGGTGGCGGGGCACCGGGTGGACGGCGGCGCTAAGCGGCAGCTGGCTTTGGGTGGCTAGCGCCGCCTGGGCGGAAGGACGGCACCTGGGGTGGCGGGAGCGGCAGGCGGCGCCGAAACGGATGGTCTAGCGGTGGTGGCTTGAAGATAATAGGGATAGGGGAGGCGGCAGCTTGAAGACTCCATAGAGGCGGCGGCTTGGAGGAAACATAGTGGGGCTAGATCGTTTGATCGAGGGTCCAACGGATCAACAAATGTTTTAATTTCGGGTCTCGACCGGGTCCCCACGGGGAGGAAATTTACTCGTCCCCGTCCCCGCGATACCCAATGGGGGAATGATTTTCCCCATTTCTATCCCCGCGGGGATCCATTCTCCCCATACCAGTCCCCTAATAGGGGAATTCCCCACCGGGGATCGGGGAATGGGGCCCCATTGCCACCCCTACACGTAACTGACTCATACATGTATTTATAACATAAACTCTAACAAACTGCACCTTAGTAAATACAACTTAACTGCCAGAAGCTTAAAAATGTCTCGTGTGAACACTCATGTACTCGAACTTGAGTTGATACTTGGCAGCTTACTCCAAGCCATCCATAGAGTCTAACCTGAACTCGGAGTCTCGGACACGCTGCCTTCTAGAACAAACACCTCTATCTTTTGAACTCCGACTTCTTCATGATTCCAGCTGCAACAATACTCTCTGCACCTGAAATTCATAACTCCCATGAAGCATGTACAAACATGACATCCTCTCCTCAATCAACACAACTTTGCTACCATTTATGATTTTAACAGCCCTTCCATCTACTACAACCTAGAATACCATCCCAATATGTTAAGGTTTAGAGTAAATTTATATTCCTGTTTAGTCCTAACACATGCTTCACACCCCCGAAGTATCTAGTCAACTCCGCTATACATCATGGCCTTTGATGGCTCCAACTATACTGGCATAATAAACTATGTCACCGCCTTGTACGAAGAAAGCACTAGTTCTTTCTTTTTCTCGAGTCAATCCTATCGGTCACAATTTGCACCGCCCAATCTATCTGCCATCCAGAATATTGTCAGACAAAGAAATACCGGGTATTAAGAGTCCTAAAGAAGACCAGCGAGGGCCCCACGCTGCAAGCGGGCGATCGTCAGCCCCAAATACATGAAGCTCTCAACAAGGCCAAAGTAGGGCCCCACGCGTCAAGCGGGCGACTGTGCCCTAGCGCTGGCGAAGCTCCATAACGCCAGCGAGGCCGCCACGTGTCGCGGGCGATCAGCCCAGGCGTGGGCGAAGCTCTCCCGGCCGCGCGAGGCCCTCACCGACCGCCGCGACAGAAGAGTCCGAGGGAGTCTTCGACGAAGGCCTCCCCGCCGAAGGCGAGGTGCATTAAATGCGGCGTCATGCGCGGATGGACCGAGGAAGAGATGATTACCGCTTCTGATGACCTCTCGCAGGATCGACCAACCGTCATCCGTGGGTTTCGCAGAATCGACCGCGAGAGAGCTTGCCGTCATCAGGTGGCCGCCTGCGTCGGCGGTGGGGAGCCGCGCTCGCCTATCCTTTCGCAGCGCGTTCACACGAGTTAGAGGCCACTTGCGAAGCACGCGTGGGCAGCGCCGCTCGGCACATCGGCAGCACGTTTCGTCTCTCCGGTCTTGTCTCTCTAGTCTTGTCAGTATACTGTACCGCTCCCCTTGCTCTCTCCGCCGTCCCATGGCATGTATAAAAGGAGTTTAGAGAGAGAAGAGGGAGGAAGAGGAAGCATTCTGAAACCATTTCATACACATAACCACAACAAGAAAAGAGCTAAGGCTCGGCAGGAGTAGGACTATTACCCGTCAGGGGGTCCGACCCTGGGTAATCGCTGCGTGTCGCTCCTTGCCACGCCCGACGCTCGAATCGGATCGAACTCGGGCTGATCGGCTAGCAGAGTAGAAATCTGATAGCGGTGTGATTCGCTGTGGTTCGGTGAAGAACACGCCGTCCGTGGCGTGCCAGGTAGGGGACTCTAGTGTCAGTTCGAGTTCTTCGATCTCTCTTCAGGCGGCAATGGCGGATCAGCAGGCCGCAGCGGATAAGGAAGTGGTCGCCAGAGCCGCGGCGCGGCAAAGAACTGCGCGTAATGGCGGTAGACCACCGGCGGTAGCCTCCGTCTGGGTCGTCACCTCGGCGGAGGGCGGCCGCCCCGGTCAGCTAGGGCGACGCCGCCATGGAGGAGTGCTCTCCGCACAAAACCTCTCAGGCGCTGTGGCCTCGCTGGACAACCCGCCGCCTGTAACTCCGATTTCCCGGCGCGCCGTGGTGGCGTTTTGGCCCGCTACGCCGATGCCGCTGCAAAGATGATGCAAGCCGGGCGCGGAACCGCGCTTCGCTTCGCCCCGTTTTTTGTTTCTCCGCACCCGTCCCGCGGAACTCTTGGCGGGAGGGAGCGGGGTCAGGAGGACAGAAGTCAGGTGACTCCTTCGAGGGTTCGACAGGACAGACGCGGCAGTGGGCCGGATCTCCGAGCCCACTTGAAGGACCGCCATCTACAGCACGGAGAAGACCTACGCGACAAGCTCTGTCGGCGGTACGATCGAGAGCGCGACCGCGCTATCGCCGCCGCTCGCGGAAGCTAGGAGGGGTGCTCCTGCGACGCCACCCCTGCCGACGAAGGCGCTGCTTCTTCAGCGCCGTCTGGACGTCGGGGGCCGTGGGACGAGGGGCGTGCGCAGGAGCAGGAGGCTGTACACGTCGGTTGCCGCGCCTTTTCGAAGGAGTTGTGCCGCGTTCAGTGGCCGGAGAAGTTCCGACCGGCCCCATCGAGAAGTACGACGGCTCGACCAACCCCGACGAGTTTCTACAAATCTACACCACGGTGATGCAGCCGGCTGGAGGATCAGTGAAAGTTCTGGCGAACTACTTCCCTGCAGTCCTCACCAGCGGAGCCCGTTCGTGGCTTATGAACCTGCCTCCGGAGTCGGTAGGGTCATGGAAGGAGCACTCTGAGCTTTTCATCACCAACTTCCAGGGCACCTTCGAGCAGCCCGGAGTTGAAGACGATCTCCACAACGTGGAGCAGAAGAAGGGGGAGTCGCTGCACGACTACATCCGGCGCTTCAGTCAGGTCTGCAACACCATTCCTGACATCTCCATCGACACCGTTGTCACGGCTTTCAGGAGGGGCGCCCGAGACCCCAAGGTTAAGGAGAAGATGGCCACCCGCAAGATCAAGACAACGGAGGAGCTCTTCACTTTGGCCCACAAGTGCGCCTTGTAGGCGGAGGCCCGCTTCCTCCCGGCTGGAAGGGCG
The DNA here is from genome assembly GCA_036346415.1 of Raddia guianensis. Taxonomy (NCBI): domain Eukaryota; kingdom Viridiplantae; phylum Streptophyta; class Magnoliopsida; order Poales; family Poaceae; genus Raddia; species Raddia guianensis. The sequence continues at coordinate 27,748,126 of CM070540.1, forward strand.
GGGGCCGCTGCAGGTGGCGAGGACGGGACCTTAAAAAGTCCCGGCGAAAAAGACAAGAAGAAGCGCAAGGCGGCCGAGGTCGGCAGGTCCCGCCGCCGAAGCGACGACGATAATGACGATATGAGAAATTACCGCTACGACGGAGCGGCGGGCGAAAGAAAGGAGGAGGTCGCGGCGGCGGCAAGGACGGTCCCCGCAGAGGCAGTCGTGACGGTCACCACGGCTGCGGCGAAGGGCGAAGAGGTCACCCCGACGAGTGGGACGGAAGGACCTACTGTCCCATCTATCGCAACAACACCCACGACTTTGTTGATTGCCAGGTCGTCAGCAAGATCGTGGACAAGCGGGTCCACGAGCAGCAGCAAGCATCCGCCAGCGACAAGGGCAAAGATCTGGTTCCGCTTGGTTTTCAACAGGCGGAGCGCGAGGTCGTCTTCATCCACGGCAGGTCGGCCACTTATCCTTCCCATGCCAGTTTCAAGCGTGTGATGAGTGAGGTGTGCGCCGTCGTGCCCGGCGTAGGGTCAGCCAGGCAGCTGGTGTGGTTGGAGCAGTCGATCACATTCAGTTAGGCCGATCACCCCGCCAGTACCGCCGGCCCGGGACATCTCCCGATCGTGGTTGCGCCCACGGTTCGGAATGTTAAGTTGGGGCGGGTGCTAGTAGATGGAGGAAGTTCTACTAACCTTCTGTCCGCCCGAGTCGCCAAGGCACTTCAGGTCCAGGAGCAGGAGCTTCGGCCGGCGCTCCCTTTCTTTGGCGTTGCGCCGGGGGCTGAATCCGTGTAACCTTCGGGTGCTCCGATAACTTCCATACGGAAATGCTCGAGACGCCATACTAGGTCGGCCGGCGCTGACCAAGTTCATGGAGGCCTGCCACTATGCTTACATGGTGGTCAAGATCCTGGGGCCAGCCGGCCCCATTATTGTGAAGGTGGATCTCCCAGAGGCGCTCCGCTGCGGCAAGGACGCTCTCGTTCTGGCTGGGGCAGTCCGTGCCTAGAAGGATGAAGCCTCGACTCTGGGAGCTCCTCCGACGAAGATCCGTGCTTCCCCCGGCTTGTCCGCGGAGGTTAAGACGATCTCCCTGAGTGAGTCGACCCGCGAGATCGCTCAGCGGGCGATCTCGGCGCCAAATAGGAAGGCGCCTCGCCTCCTTCCTCCGGTCTAATGCGAGGTGTTTGCTTGGCAACCGTCCGACATGATCGGGTCCCTGTGGAGGTGATTGAGTATAAGTTGGCCACGCCTCGCCGCGCGACCGTTATGCGAAGGTCCGAAGCGATTGGTGGAGCGCCAGCCGCCATCCGCCAAGAGGTGGACAAACTTCGAGGGCGGGGTCGTTCGAGCGCCGCCCATCCTAGGTGGTGGCGAACCCCGCCTCGCCAAGAAATCCAACGGGCGGTGGAGGATGTGCGGACTTCACCGACCTCAACAAGGCGTGTCCGGCGATTCAGATTCATCGCCTCGCCGACTTCATCGTCGACTCTACGGCAGAGTGTGAATAGCTGTGCTTTCTGGATGCGTACTTCGGGTACCACCAGATTAGCATGGCTAAAGAAGACGAAGACAGGACTGCCTTTGTGACGCCCATGGGCGTCTACTGCTACACAAGAATGGCGTTCGGGTTGAAGAGTGCAGGCCCAACCTATCAGAGGGCCATGCACATTGCTCACCGCCCGCAGGTAGGGCGGAATCTGGAGGTGTACGTTGATGACCTGGTGGTGAAGTCCAAGAAGACAAAGGAACTGATCGGCGATTTGGAGAAAACCTTTGCCAACCTAAGAAAGTACTGCATCAAGCTCAACCCTGAAAAGTGCGTGTTCGCCATCCCGTCGAACAAGCTTTTGGGTTTCCTTGTCTCCCAGAGGGGGATCGAGACGAACCCTGACAAGATCACAGCAATTGAGAATATGAAGCCACCCGCGACTTGGCAGATGCAAAGGTTTGGTGGGTCGCTTGACTTCGGGCCGCTTACATACCGCCTGGGATAAGAGTCTCCCCTGTTCAAGCTCCTAAAGGAGGCCAATCACTTTGAGTGGACCACGGAGGCGCAGGAGGCGTTCGACGGGCTGAAGAAGTACCTCACCTCTCCGCCCGTGCTGGTCGCCCCAGATCCAGGCGAGCCGCTGATCCTCTATGTCACGACAAACCCGGAGGTGGTCAGCGCGGTGCTGGTGGCGGAAAGAGAAGGAGTTCAACGTCCGGTCTACTACATCAGCAAGGTTCTCCATATGACGCCGAGACAAAGTACTCGCAGAACCAAAAGATGTTGTATGCCGTGCTGACGGCATTCAGGAAGCAGCGTCACTACTTCCAGGGACGGGAGATCACTGTTTTGACAAAGTACCCCTTGCGAGAAATCCTCTTCAACCGCGAGGCGACGGGCCGCATCGCCAAATGGGCAATGGAGTTGGGCGAGTTCGACCTCAAGTTCTCCCCCCGAACGGCAATCAAAGGGCAGGCTCTGGCGGAGTTCGTTAGCCAATGGACTCCGGCAGTCGCAGAAGCTGAAGACGTCCCGGCACCCTCGCCGTGGACTCTCTTCTTCGACGGCTCGTTTCGGCTGGAGGGAGCTAGGGCCGGCGTCGTCCTGGTGTCTCCCACCGGTGACATTGTTCGGCACCTGGTGGTGCTGGAGTTCCGCGTTAACAACAATGCTGCGGAATACGAAGGACTCCTCGCTGGACTCAGGGTGGCTTCAACCCTGGGCATTCGGCGGCTACAAGTCAAAGGCGACTCTCTCCTGGTCATCAACCAGGCGAAGAAGGAATTCACCTGTTTAGATCACACCATGGCGGCCTACCTGGCAGAGGTACGCCGATTGGAGCGGCATTTTGAGGGGTTGGGCTTCACGCACATCCCTCGCCGTGACAACTACATGGCGGATGAGCTATCCCAGATTGCCTCGTCAAGATCACCTGTCCCGGCTAGGGTCTTCGAAGAAAGACTCACGCGGCCGTCTGTCGCAACCCCCGATTCTGGTGGGGACGACATAATTCTCGATACAGCTCCCGCATCCGGTGGAGACATCGACATTCCCACAACATCTCCCTAGTTCGAGGGAGGATGCGGAAGAACTGCTGCGACGGTTGAGGCGAAAATGCCAGGCCAGGCCGAGTACGTCGGCGATCATGCTAACGTCGTCGCACTCATCCGAGAAGGTCAGTGGATGGATCCTATCCTAGCCTATCTGCGGGACAGAGTGATCCCCGGCGATGACGCGTCAGCTGAGAAGATAGCGCGTAAGGGCAAGCGCTACGCCCTGGTAGGTGGGGACCTGTATCGCCAGGGCGCTAACGGAATTCTACTGAAGTGTGTCACTCGGAAAGCGGGGAGCGAAATCCTCTCTGAGATCCATGGAGGCATGTGCGGGAGCCATTCAGGGAGCCGGGCGTTGATCAGAAAGGTCGTCCGCCACGGCTTGTATTGGCCTACTGCCCTCCAGAATGCCTTCGAGCTGGTGAGGAGATGCGAAGCGTGCTAGTTTCATGCCATGTAGATCCACCGATCAGCCCAGGCGCTGCAAACCATTCCGCTCTCTTGACCGTTTGCGGTTTGGGGGCTGGACATCCTAGGCCCGTTCCCGCGGGCGACCAGGGGCTACACGCATCTGTTCGTCGCTGTCGACAAGTTCACCAAGTGGGTAGAAGCCTCGCTGGTCTCGGCGATCACCTCCGCTGCAGCCATAAAATTCATGAGAAGTATGTTCGTTCGCTTTGGCGTCTCCAGCAGAATCATCACCGACAATGGCGCTCAGTTCAAGAGTGCTGACTTTCAAGAGTGATGTGAAGAACTAGGTACTAAGCTATGCTTCGCCTCCGTCGCACATCCGAAGAGCAATGGACAGGTGGAACGGACGAACGCAGAAGTGCTAAAAGGACTCAAGACAAAGGCGTTCGATCGTCTGAAAAAGCGTGGCAAGCGCTGGGCGGAGGAGGTCCCCACAGTGCTTTGGACGCTGCGGACAACTCCCAACAGAGCTACTGGCGAGACCCCTTTCTTCCTGATGTATGGCTCTTGAGCAGTGCTCCTGTCGGAGCTCGCCTTCGGATCCCCAAGGGTGGCGGTGTACAGCGAAGACGGTGACCCTGACCGGCGTCAGGATGAAGTAAATCTCTTGGAGGAGATCAGAGACAGAGCAGTGATCCGGGCCGCCAGATATCAGCAATCGCTGCGCCGTTATCAAGCAAGAAGAGTGTGCGAGAGAACACTGGCAGTGGGTGATCTCGTCCTGCGCAGAGTTTAGGTGCAGGTAGGTCGCAGCAAGCTGTCTCCCCCGTGGGAGGGCCCCTTTAAGGTGGTCTCAGTATCTCGCCCAGGCTCAGTCAGGCTCGCCTTCGAGGACGGTCGCGAGTTGGCGAACACCTGGAACGTCGAGCAGCTGAGAAAGTTCTACCGGTAGGTAGCTGTTTCAGAAGCTTTTTGGCCTTCCCTTGGAGCCGAGCGGCGAGGTCTTCCCTCTTCACCGCTCGCCTCGGGGGCTACGGTGTACAAAGCCATCTGCAATATAAAGATAAGTTCTGTCTCTCTGTGAGCATTTGCTTTTCGCCTTAAAAAGTCTGTTAGAAAACATTCTGTTGAAAACTGGTAGCAAGAAAATACTCAAGGTTGATGGCCCCTTAGTAGCAAAGGCGAACGCTTAAGCTTACGCCGGGTGAGGCAAGGCGGACGGAAGGCGTGTTATGGCCTGGTGTGTTTGCTCGGTCTGGGCCCTCTGTGCCAACGACGGCACCAGTGTCTTAGACCAATTCGGAAGCTAAGTTCTCGCCACGCAATGCTTGAGTCGGTTTGCGGAGAGGCCATAAGGGTTGAAGTAACCAGATGCCTAAGAAAAAAGCGCTTGCTTTCAGCAGAACGTTCTGTCTAAAGCTTTTGGCGGTCGGTTGCCTAAGTTCTTTTTTCCGCAAGTAAAAGATTGCATAAAGGTAAACGAGACTTATGGCAGGAAAAGCAAAAGGTTGCATTAACAAGTCTTATGTACAGGACAAGCGGCAAAAAGGGCCGATCACTCCTCATCGTCGTCGTCCTCCAACGGTGCAGCACCGCCCATCATGGACACTCGGTCGGCGGAGACATTGACGCGAGATCGTTTCGTCTCTCCCACCGGGCGCGAGGTTCCTCGATGGCGGCGTTGAGGTCGAACGCGTGTTTTGGGCAAAGCGCTTGCTCAAGACGAACAAGGCTGCTGCCAAGGCGCCATGGCGACCATCCTCGATCGCCCGCGTCCGCATCACCACCAGCAGGTCGCTAAGAGCCTCGGCGGCGCGCCCCATCGCGCCGGGCGACGGCGCAATGGTCTCCTCCATGGGGGTGCAGGTAACCTCTCCGAAGTTCAGACCTCCGCCATCCATGAAGCATCCGTAGCATGGCGGTGAGGGCCCGGAGGTGTTCAGAGTGTGCCGTGCGAAGGTTTGCAGTTTCCTTGGCGGCAGAGGCGCTTCCTTCGCAGCAAGCTCCCGGTCAAGAATCCACCGCAGCTCGCCGACGGCTTGTGTGGCCGAGGCCGGAGCGCCTTCTCGCACTGCCCAGGTGTGGGCGAGGACGCAGAGCGCCCGGGAGCGCCTGATGTCGCAGCTGGCGGCGAGACGGCGTCGGTGTTTACGCGGCGGCGGCGAAAGGTGCTCCACTCGGCGTCGGGCCACGGTGTTCTCACGGCAGAGGCACCGCCTCCGTCCGGCGGATCGGAGCAAGCCGGGCAAAGCGGATCGCGCGGACCGAAGCTTGAAGCCCCAGGATCCGACCTGTCTCACGAAGAAAAACCAGTAAAGGGTTCAGGTATGCGAAAAACATGCAGCATGCTAACCCTAACATGAAAAGTGCATGTATGCAAAAAGCTACCTGAAGCGGCGCCCACCAAAGGCGAAGGCAGAGGGAGGCAGCCTTAGGCCGCGGGACCGGTGCAGCCGTTCCTCTTCCCAATGAGGGAGGCGGAGGCGGCGGCAAAATCACCGCGGGCGACGCTATCGAGGTGGACGCCGGCAGAGGAGGTGCCGGCGCTACATGCACCGGTACAGGAGGTGCCGGCGCAGGCGGCGTCGGCTCCAGAGGTGTCGCCGTGCTCTCGCTAGGTGGCAGAGCGGCGGCATCAGCAGTAGGGCCCCCACCGGAGGGGGCCAAAGAAGGTGAAAGCAGCCCAGGGCTCGCGGGGCGAGGCCTTTTCGGGCTCGCCTCCCTCTCCTCATCGTCGTCTTCGAAGAGGATGAGGCGTCGCTTCCCAAGCACGCGGTCGGCGTCGGTCGGGGCGGGAAGCACGATGGCCACAGAAAGAGCGGCGGACGCAGGAGCTTTTGCGATCGTCGAGGGTTGATCACGGATTTGCAAGGGTCGCTTGACCACCTGAACTGCGGGACCAGAAACTTCCATGGGAGGCAGCGCATGGAAGTACGGGTTGCGCTCCCATGGGTCCCAGTCGCAGAGGGTGCGGATGCTCGCAGATAGAGGGGCGTCGCCGGTTGGCGCGGGCAGGAGCCCCGCCAGCCATTGGCGGAGCACCTCCTCTGACACGTTCCCTGCGGCTGGACAAAAAAAGTGAAAAGAAGAGGATCAGGCGGGCGGCCGCTGCAGGTGGTGGGCCCCCCATGATTCATCTCCCATCGCGCGAGAAATGGCGAAATATCGGCGTGACGGTTCACAGATATGGTGGACCCGGCTACTGCTTCTGACAAAAATACCGGGTATTAAGAGTCATAAAGAAGACCAGCGAGGGCCACACGCTGCAAAGGGCGATCAGCCCCCGCGCTGGGCGAAGCTCTCAAGACGCGAGGCGAGGGCCCCACACGCCAGCAAAGCGACTGTGCCTCGCTGGGCGAAGTTCCTGGCCAGCGAGGCCGCCACGCGCGTCAGCGGGCGATCGGCCCCAAGACGTGGGCAAGCTCTCCCCATCGCGCGAGAGGCCCCTCACTGATAGGTGGGGCCCGCGCGGCACGAAGGACATGTGCATTAAATGCGATGTCATGCGCGGATGGACAGAGGAAGAGATGATTACCGCATAAAGGACCTCTCGCAGGATCGACCAACCGTCATTGTGGTTTCGCAGAATCGACCGCGAGAGAGAGCTTGCCATCATCGCCGGGTCGCCTGCAAAGCGGTGGGAGCTACGCCCGCTTATCCTTTCGCAGACATCGCTCACACGAGTCGAGGCCACTTTATGGCACGCGGGCGACGCCGCCGCACATCGACAAAGACGTTTTTCGCCTCCGGTCTTTGTCTCTAGTCTTGTCAAGATATCGCATCGCCCCTTGCTCTCTCCGCCATCCCATGGCATGTATAAAAGGAGTTTAGAGAGAGAAGAGGGAGGAAGAGGAGGCATTCTGTAATCATTTCATACACATAACCACAACAAGAAAAGAGTTAAGGCTCGGTAGGAGTTGGACTATTACCCGTCAGGGGGTCCGAACCTGGGTAATCGCTGCGTGTCGCTCTTTGCCACGCCTGACGCTCGAATCGGATCGAACTCGGGCTGATCGGCTAGCAGAGTAGAAATCTGATAGGGGTGTGATTCGCTGTGGTTCGGTGAAGAACACGCCGTCAAATATATCCCCGGTCTCATCATCTAATCCATTCTCCACCTTAAACAAATTTTGGCTAGACCGCTTGATCCATTCATCTCAGACACAGATCGTTGCAGACTTTGTCGTTCAGCAGACAATATGACCTCTCTGATCAAACCACAAATAGCCTCTATGAGTACCTCTCCTTCAGAACCCGGATCTCTTGCCTTATTTAGGACCCGCACTCAAATGGATTGCTCCTATTGGCTACAGATCTGAATTTTTTTTCGCATCCGAAAAATCGTCTTCTACTATGGCTCTGTTTCTTTCGGCTTATAATCAGATTATAAGCTGCAGCTAAAAATTTGTCGTTTTTGTACCGGTTATATTTTGAAATGTTTTGTAGTTATTTTTTCAAAACTTTGTACAATTTGTCTCAGAGATCTCAAAAAATATTTTTTCCATATTTTTTTGGCCTTTCAAATTTTCTATCAAGTATTCTAACTTTTTCAGATTATAATCTTTCCGCAGAAAGAAACACAGCCTATGTCTCGTGACTCCCATGGATCTGACTATTCAATGGTGAGAAAATCCCAATAGGTCTCGAAATTCATATTCCAACGACCCGCATTTGTCTCGGCCTTGATTTGCTCAAATTCTCCATGAAAATCGGTCAACTCCACAATGTAACGCATCCTTAGATTCGGCCAAGGCTTGCTACCTGCGCCTCGGTCATGATGGCCTGCTTCCTCATGCGCGGCCCACCGCCTCGGCTAGCTATGGCCTGCATTGCAAAATTTTTTAACATTATATATTTTTATTCTTCTAAAATAAATAAATAATATTTTATTTAATAAAATTAAACAAATAGACTCCTACGAGCCCATGGAGCATGATATAAATCTCACCCGTTCAACTGAAGGATTTTATATAATCTGCCAAATAAATAGACAGATTGGGCCAACAACAAAAGAAAATCAAATCCCGTCCTTCGGAGTGAAGGGATTCAAATCCCGCCCAACAAAACAATAGGAATTAACTACCGCTAGAGAAAACGCCAGGATTTAACCAATGACCGAAGGATCCATATTGATTTTACTCAAAGTGTTTTAAAACTGTGGGGTCAGATCAAACAAAGCAAACAAAAGTAAAAATGGCACAGTTCTTCAATACATAATCTTTATCCATCATTATTTTATTAAGGCATTTTCTCGTGCCGTTAACTTGATCAAGATGGATGTTTAACTTTGCTTTAAAGGGAAAATAATTGTACAAAGCTTTATTAGCCATTGGGATATTTCATATTTGTGCACTCTACTAGGATTCATATCCGTTTCGTGAGGGCGGGATTTTAAAATCCTACCAATCTGACATGAAAGATTTGTTTTCCTTTTCCTAATGACACAATCATCCTGTTTGTTTGACGTATTATATAAAATCCGCCAGTTGAACGGGAGGGATTTATATCTTGTTCCATGGACTGGCGGAAGGAGTCTATTATTTAATTTTATTCAATGAAATATCATTTATTTATTTTAGAAAAAATAATATAACACCTAGAGGCGGACACAAGAGCGGATGCCATTAAAAGTGGGCCGAGGAGGAACCAAGCGCCAACAAGGGTGGCAGACACGGCAGGCTTGTTGATGAGGTGAGGAAATTGACATGTAGACCCATATTAAAAAATAATATAGAAAACAAAAATGTCATATAAGCTATCCACGTGGCGAAATCATCCTTTCATGCCACGAAACCGCCCTTGCATGGTGCATTTGGATCTAAAAGAAATAGACACACAACTTGCTTTATTAAAACTAGTACAATGCCCGTGCTCTGTCACGGACCAAAAAAGGATAAAAGGAAACATAATTTATAGACAATATATAATCATGAAGGATGATTTACAGAAAAGACATCATATGTGAACTCATTTCGAGCCAAGAGTTCAAATTAGCATTAAAACATATCTACCTGATCCGTAACATAACCCATGAGCATCAGTGCAGTTTAGAACATGATGTGGCTACCTACAAAACGCATATTGTTATTGATGTTATTCCTTTTGCCGTCTAATTTCACTCGTGCCATAGCGGCATATTGCAGAGGATTTTCAGCACATATAAAAATAAAATATGAGACAAAATACGTGTGGGACCTGTATGTTATACACTAATACTTCTTCCTCCTTCCTCCTATCTCTCCCCTCTACCCTGCCTCCAAGTCGCTGCTCCACCTCACTGGAGCTCCGGGCCGCCGACCCGTCCACCGCCACGAGCTCGCTTCGTCCGCTGCAGGGAGCTCACCGCCATGCAGTTGCCGCGTGCTCATCGTCCACCACCATCCTCTGCAAGCTTGCTACAATTCGCCTCCACGCAACTGCTGCTCGTCACGAGCTCGCGGGAGAATGTCGATGTCTGTCGCTACGAGTTCGCCGATTGCCATCGCCCGCCTCCGTGAGCTTGCCACCACGCAGCTGTCGTCCATTGCCGCTCGCTGCTGTGAGCTCAGACGCCAGACACCATCGTCTGCCATGAAGCTCGCTTCGTTCGCTTACGCCAAGAATCACTGTAGAGGCGCATTTAGTATACTCAGAAAAATTTCACACTACACCAAAACATTGATCGAAAAGCTCAGGATATTAGCAATAACGATAAAATAATTTAAAGCTGAAGAAAAAGCTTACGCAACACATAAAACAGCTAAGAATCGGCCTAGTTGAGCTGAAATTATGCAAGTTCGTGGTGAGGCAAAACAAACCGATAAGAATCAGCCTAGCTGATCCAATAACTCCATAAGATTATCTCATACATCAGGTACTAATGAAGGGAAAATTTAAAATTGAATGATACACTTGATTTCTTGAAAATCATCAACAATGTGCACGATTCCATCGAGCATGCCATATAATAGAGAAAAAACAATGTGCAAAATGTAGGATCCATGTTTAGCAATATAATGCAACCCTTCAAAAAAATTACAAAAGCAGAAATAATGCCAAATATTTTACATTTTATCCTCAACATGAAAGGGAACCAAATAGTATGATATTAGTTTCATTGTTTTAGTTTCATTGTTTAAGAGGACACTAACATTTTTAACCTTCCTTCGATGTATATTTAAATCTAACTCTTCTAACTCTGCAAGTTGAATAGATGAATCTATAAAAAAGAAGCTCTAGATTGAGCTCCTATAGTCCTATGGCTGCATATTCTTTGGGTACTTTTGGATCCGAAGTTCTAAATAATATAAATACACACATAAACAAAGGGTTATAACAATAGCTCAAAAAATTGACAAAGGACAAATTATATTGGTCAGCACAGTACTACATAAATATTATAAGTGTTCCAAGAAAATAAGTAATTAGTGATTATATTGGTCAGCACAGTACTACATAAATCTTGTGGAGCAGGTGTTCCAAGAAAATAAGTAATTAGTGATTTTTGAAGAAAATAAGAAATTAGTGCTTAGTAATCATCTCATCAAACCTAGCTTGAGAAACAATTCACTTATTGTTGCATTTGCTTTTGTAACACAGGTCTGAAATTCATATTTGAGAGCTAAAAAATACTACTATTTGTAAAACATGCAGTGCTAATTCTATTTATAATGCTTGGATTGGTTCACTTACACATTATTCCTCTTTTATATGTTTCTATCATTGCATTAGTCCACTACAACTACCATCAATCAAATGCAGGCACATAGCTGCTAAGATATTGGGCTCATGAATAACTATAATAAGCTAAGATTAATCCAGCTAGATTAGCTTACACATATGTTATGTTATACAGGCAACCTAGTAACTGCAAAGTCCTCTTTTTTAGGCCATTAGTTGGGCAAGCAGTAGAAAAATAGTCTTAGATTGCAGTACGGAAACAAGTATTTTAGCAGAAATTTAAATAGTAATTTTTTTAGTCTGTACTTTTATACAGTGTATTTGTAACATGTACTGGTCATCTCCCTTAGTCAAAGAGGATGCAGCTCACATGCTTAATCATTTTATTGGATGGGGGTTAATTACAATTTTCAATTTACAAGATCAGGATTGCCTACAACCACATTATGCAGGTATGTTCATCTGTATGCTGAGGCTATATGTCACACACCATGTAATTACCTTTTTGGTATTGGATGGACTGTCTCTTTTGTTATATATTTATTGAAAAAATTATGTTGTACTGATGGATGCAAGATCCTGCCCATGTATATTTAGGATCTAATGATGCCAAATGGCAGAGGATAAAGCTAAGCAATAAAATTCAGAACATGAGGAACATGGCCACCCAAACAAGAAATTCAGAAATTCAGTTTCCGTAGACTCCGCACTTAGAACATGTGGAGTGTGTGGGATTGGCGGCTATAACCGTGAAAACAAAAACACAAGACATTGGAAAATCTGCATTGGATCCCAACACATTTTTTTCTATATACTTACAATTTCCAGAAGAAAATTCATATTGTATCCCTCTATCTTGAACTTACAGAAAGCCTGAAAATAATACCTGCACAAGGAATATGTCACCATGTTAGGCTTGAAACAATGTCTTGAAATCATTTGTCAAGAAGAAGCTCTACTGTATAGTAGAAATTCCTTGCATGCATAGATGATAAATCAGTTTTGTAGAGGAAAATTAAGAATAGAAAGAAAAAATTAGTTCCCATGATTGTCTTGAATATTTCATCAGTAGAAATATCCTAGTAAGTTGTAACTAAACCTCTATAGGAACACCCATAAACTGGTAATGCTACCAATAGCACAATGCAAGTTTCACTTGCAGGGAAACAATAGAACTTCAATGCATAGTCCAGACCACCAGATCATAAGAAGCCAAATAAACAATGAGATATCAACTGCGAGGCAAAGTAGCCACATGTAAATTGAAAAAAAAACAGAAAATTTAGTGTCAATACAATAACTTCAATGCATAGTCCAGAACATCAGATATGGAAAACCATTTAACCAAAGCTATATACTTGAACATGAAATAGAGCAATGACTTTACTAATCCCAAGACAGAACAAATGATAGAAGTTTTTTTAAAAAAGAGGAAAAGGAAAGGAACAAGAAGATATGGGAAACCAATTAACCAAAGCTATATACTTGAACATGTCATGATTAAGCTATTGAGTGAAATAGAGCAATGACTTTACTGCTTTCATAATTATCAAGAGAATTGAACTGAATGTGATGTTTACCAGCACTTCATTTCTTAGACACCATCAAGAACAAGAGTTTAGTTCAACCTTTGTCGGCGGCATGATTAAAATAAGTAGGAAAAGAACAAACTTAGAATGTAGAACAAATATCAAGAAATGCACTGATAGGGAGGTGGCTCTAGCTGTTAACTGAACCTAGAGAAAAACTATTAAGTTGGCAGCAAACATTAACTGTTTTCTCCCGAGAGTTCAAGATTGCAATGTGCAGCAAAGGCACAACGTAGTCCACCTCAATTCCAATAGTAAAACCTGCAAATGTTGGAAACTTCTATTTTAGAAAACTTAAATGAAATATTCTTTAATGGCTCAGTAGTATCTCAATTTTCAAAGATGTCACAACTTTTCTACCTATAGTTATAATCAATAAATAATTTGGATCAATAAATAATTTCATAATCAAATGTAATAAGAAAAAATTAAGGGATCTGAAAAAGAGCTTTAAAAAGCTATCAAAGAGGGAGAAGATCTCAATTGCTATTTTTGTATTAGTGGAATAATGTCAAAGAGGAAATATCAGAGTGTGCAGGTCCTAGGCAATTGCTTTGGCCTGCGACGGCGCAAGTGCAGCGGCGACGGCGAGGCTTGGGCTCCGGCGAGGGGCACCGCATGGGAGGCGGCAGCTTGGCGGTGGGAGATGACAGCGGGGTCACGGCTGATGAATGAGAAAAGCAGAAAGTTGAAATAGAAAGAAATATTGTACTCTTTCGAGATTCAACAGAGTTGCTAATAAAACTCTAACCACCTCCAAAGCATTTTCTAGTTTCCCTCTTTGCGAGCACACAGAACACCCATGTACAATCTGCTATCATATTAGGGCTTTCTAGCAAACTAATTGGTAATCATTCCACCATATCAAAATCAGCAATGTTTCTGAAAGAACTGGTGGTGTTTTACACTTTTACATACATTCAAACTAAGACAGCTAACAATGGCAGCGCTAAGAGTTACAATAAATTAAACCACAGCTATTAGATACTAATATACTTAACAAATGAAAATCAGCAATCCTTCTGGAAAAACAGTAATACTTGAGAATTTAAAGTAAATGTAGATTACCTGTAGCTTTTCAAGGGTGTGGGAAAGAGATGTGAAAATCCAGAGTATGAGAAAAGCACCCAAAAATGCATCAGGAAGGACAAGGAAAAGCCTTGCTTTGCCTGAAATGTCATTGATCGTTCCAACATTTTCTGTGAAAAATGACAGCCTGCGAAAAAGGAATAAAAGTTAATAAAATAGAAAGATAGAGGTGCGCTCGGAGGTAGAGGAGAGAGGAGTTTCAGGCGGAGGTACTTTCTGGAGAGAGGCGGCGTGGCGCCGTAGGTGGCGGCGGATCCAGTGATCCAGCGGAGGCGCGAGGACAAGGGTGGGGTAAGCTAGGGTTTCGGGGGTAGGAGACATAGGGGCCGATGGCTAAGCCGTGGAGGAGGAGAACTCACCTAGCGTAGCTGCGTAGGAGAGAGAAGGGGAGGCGGTGGACGAGTGAGGGGGAGGGGGGAATAGCGCGAGCGAGCTTGGGAGAGGGAGAGAGGCGGCGTCGTGGTTAAGTGTGGGAATAGATTAGGGTTTACCCAGGCGGGGGCAAGTGTGGGAATAGATCGAATGGAAGTGTTAAGTGTGCTGGCAAGAGGGGACCGGCGGAGGCGCGGGCGCTGGCGCGGCGGAGCACGCCAGGCGCGCGCGAGGCACACGTGAGAGTGAGAGAGAGAGAGAGAGACGCGAGGGAGGGAGAGTGGATGAGCGGCTGCAGGCAGGGGGGCGGCGGGCAGAGGAGAGAGGTAGGGGGCGGAGAGAAAAGGGCGGCATGGGAGTGAGGAGTGAGTGAGGCGCGGTGGAGGGAGGAGGAGGAGAGAGAGGGTCGGTTTGGGTCAGGGACGAGGGAAGGGGCGGTTTTACGGGGGTGGATGAGGACGGAGAGTTACTCGCGAATCGCGATCCATAATCACAGGACAGAATGGATCGTGATACTGGCTAGCGAGCAGATCGGAGGGTGCAAAGCAAGTTGCAACACGCGAGATGGACGTTCCGGATTGTAAGTTGGGACTATCAACACGACCACAAGGTGGTTTAATATAGTAGAGATTTTTGGTTTTAAAGATCATGATCCAAGTAAAAACTTGTGCCAAATTCATGTGCATGTGCTGCAATTTCCTCTATATAGAAAAACAGAAGCCGGCCACAGGGACCTAGGCTAAAGGGTCTTGTCAGGGTTCGCAGAAACCGACTTCGAAGAGTCTACAAATCATCCAAGCATCCTAGTACCCTACCTTGCTCTTGCAGTCGTGCTAGCTATCCTAAATCATCTTCCACTACTTATGTATGGATAAAGCATGAAAGCTTAGATAGAAACATACTGTGAACTTGGTAGAACGTCACAATCCAATGAGTATGCCCTTGAAAAACATGGATGAAAAGGAAGATGATTAATTTACCATTCTGCAATATTCTTTCTTCCATGTTTCACTCTCCGTCTCTCCGACCTGATTCAGTTGAACCAGCGGTACTAAAGTCCATGGATTGATGGCTCCTAAAGATTTTTGCAAGCTCTGCCGCTTTCCCTCCCGTCGCTGTCTTTTTTTTAAAAAAAAATTTAAGTACCACCTCAGGAGTCAGGAGCCGCGACCAGCAACAACGCATTCACGCGCGAAAATATCCTTAGGTGCAAGTTGCAAGAAGCAACCAGATCGTCTCCAGCCAATTTTCTTTCATTCTATTTCCTTTTCAAATCTTTTTCAACACATTCTTTCTTTTCATTTCCCACCATCTCCAACAGGAAGTGTATTCTCTGCAGTACTAAAGAGCGCAGTCTGCCACTTGGCCCACATGGGGCCCACCACCCTAGGGCCCACATACAGTGATAGAACTGCAAAGGGCAGCTACTGCAGAGGATACACTTCCTCTCCAACAACATCCATTCGAAAAAATTTATGAAGAAAACAGGGAGATTATTTCTTTTTGACATGAATGCATGAATAAATTTCTTTCAAAGAGAACCAAAGATAATATGTTGGAGCAAGTTAAGGAACCAGAATCTTTTCGCGAAGAGAAAATGGTTCTCGAAGAGATACCGTTGTAGATGGTCTAATCATATAAGTCCTGCAAGCCGCTCGGCCGTTTTGACTCCTCTTCCTCGTCGCCGTCGAACTCTTCTCTAACATGTTATTAGCTCCTCCTCGCAGGGTTTCTCATGGGCCGCTCCTTCTCCTTGTAGGGCTCCTCGTCAACGGCTTCCTCCTTCTCATGTCACTCATGAAACATCAAACACTTTGTTTGAAAAATGTGTCACGGTATAAATCGGATGTTCGATTTTAAGAAAAAACATCGAACACTTACTATAAAGAGAAAATTGCACCGTAGCTCTAGGAAATTGTACGAAATTACACGAAATCCCCTAAACTTTGAAATTGCTTTCTCAGCTCTTGGAATTTGTCTCTAGTTGCACCGTTAGTCCTGGGCTGTTAGGATCCGTTACAAATTCCGTTAAACGGTGACGTGGCGCCCACGTGGCCGTTAAGTACTGACGTGGTGCCGACGTGGCCCCAAAAATCAATAAAAACCTTAAAAAAATATAGGAAAATTTTAAAAAACCATAAATAATTAAAAAATTCATAAAAAATCTAGGGAATTCATAAAAAATAATAAAAATTTAGAAAACCCGAAAATAATTCAAAATTTTATTAAAAATTAATAAAAACCAATAAATCATAAAATCATTTAAAAATCTACAAATTTTATAAAAACCGAAAATAATTCACAAAATTCATAAAAAACATAAAATCCAAAAAATTAGAAAAATTTAGAAAATCGAAGAAATTCACAAAATTAGAGAAGAAACCACAAAATTCATAAAAATCCAAAATGTCATAGAAAATCATAAAATATTTCATAAAGTTCACAAAAAATTCACAAATGATTGTTTTGGATTTTATGATTTTTTCAGTTTTTGAATTATTTTAGTTTTTCAAAATGTTTTTTATGTTTTTATTTTTATGAATTTTTTGGGTTTTTTTATTAATTTTGTAAATTATTTTCGGTTTTTAAAAATTTTCTAGATTTTTTTATGAATTTCCTGGATTTTTTATGAATTTTTTGAATTGTTTTTTGTTTTTCCTGAATTTTCCTAGATTTTTTAAGGTTTTTGTTATTTTTTGGGGCCACGTCAGTGCCACGTCGACGCTTAACGGCCATGTGGGTGCCACGTCACCGTTTAACGGAATTTCTAACGGATCCCAACAGTCATGGACTAACGGTGCAACTAGAGATAAGTTCCAGGTGCTGAGAAAGCAATTTTAAAGTTTAGGGGATTTCGTGTAATTTCGTACAAGTTCCGGGAGCTACAGTGCAATTTTCTCTATTATAAATATTGGACACGTTCTCGTCAGTTTATCTAGCTTATTTGACTTTTTTTTTTATCTATTTACATATGTTTGTTTAAATTTAAAATAGTTTGGTTTTCTGAATTTTTTTATTTTGAACACTTGTTTAAAAGATCTAAAACACAAGTTAAAAGGGCAGGACTTCAGAGGGTTTGACGAGTCTTACAGTCGCTCGCAAGTTGCATAGCCATTGCGTTATTATTTTGGGATAGACATTTTGGTGTCAATGCTTACTCTGAACTATATTTTGTATTAAAGGCTACTGTTAATTGTCTTACTGAAATCGTCTAAGGCGTAACTTGAACATGTAATATTCAGGGATTATGTTTTAATCGATATATATTTGTATCAGCTATGTGATCTTTCACACTAGTATACGGATTCAAGGACCAGTGCATAGGATTATGATTTTTAAGATAAGTGAAAATTGAGGGTCGACAGATTTTCACCTTGCCTTTCCAGATTAGCGTAAAGCAGCGTGGCCCCCGCAGCATCGGATAAGGACGCCGCTGCGCGCGTGTTTCTAGAAGCTGGCCAGTGGCGAGCGTCGTAACAGAATCAGAGAGCCCAAAGGCACAGATCGATTGGGGAGCGACCGAGGAGACGAGGGGCGAGGGGCGAGGAGAGGGAAGGAGAGTAGAGATCGAGAATGATCCTGGTGGCGATCACGGCGGCGCTGCTGGAGGAGTACATGGCGGCGGTGGCGCGCGCCATGGAGCGGCTGCTGTCGGCGGCGCCGCGGGGCATCTTCCCGCGCCGGCTGCGCTTCCTCGTCCTCCGCAGCCTCCCCTTCGCGTCCCCGGCCTCCTACGCCGCCCCCCGGTGATGGCCATCCGCGCGCCAGGTGCTCCTCGCCGCCGCGCGCTCGCGTGGTTAAAGGCTGTACAGATAGCTTAGCATAATCTGCTTGTTGCTGCTCAGTGCCCGCCGCTTTTTGTTCTTCTTCTTCTCTTAGGTCTTGTTGCATCAAGGCGGCTTGTTGGCTCGCCGTTCCACTCATTTTGCTGCAGCTCACTGTAACCAAGGGCAGTAGGCATCAGTTTTCGTACCTGCAATTCTGCATCGAGGATCTACCGTGTAATTCATTCTATCTTTTCAATCTTTTCTAATTATGTACTAATTGCCAAAATCTTCTTTTTCGAGCTCTCTTTGTTCTACCGAAAAAAAAAAACTTGTCCAGTCAAGATTGCAAGAATCGAAAACTGTTTCGCGGTGGGGGTGCCGCAGTGCTGCTGCCGCTAATTAGCTTCTATTGTAAAAACGGAGAAGAAACGAAGAAGTAACTTTTCTCCTTTTGGGCCGCCCTCTGCACTTATGCAGAAACTGTCGCATTTCACTTTTGCCGACTTGTCCGACTGATGAAACTGACAAAATCGGTGCGTGCGTGCTCGTCATGCTGCCTCGGGATGGAGATGTCTATCTTCACCCTCTAATTTTTTAATCTAATGTTTGTTTTGTATTTGTTATACACAGATCTCACTTCTATCAATAAATACCTCGATTTATGCCCAATGATTTAATAATAGATGTATAAGATAACCCAGAAGATAAACTTTACACCAGTCCATAGTCATTAAAATGTGCCAACCTTAACCAATATGGCCTTGTCTGAGACATTTTATAGAAACACTACCGCGCAAATGATCTTTAGTCCCGGTTCAAAATAGGATATAGTCTCAATTTTTGAACTGATACTGATGTTCAAGGGCATCAATCAGGGTTCCATAACCAGCAACTAATCAATATATTTTAAGTTACAGTTGGAGGACACACGTGGCACTATCCCGTGATGCCCTGAGGTTCTTGTCAGTATTGGTGTTTTCAATAGATATTGAGGTGCCCTATGTAGCATTATACCGTGATGCCCTAAGACCCCTGTTAGTATCGGTTGATGGCTTCAACCGGTACTGAGGTGCCCCACGTAGCAGCCCCCAAGCTATAATGGTACGGGGTCATCTGATCTTCACGACGTAGGATCAGAGGGATAACCTTAATCCGTGCAACCTGACGAACCGATTGTGCCAACAACCGTCTTGGTTAATGAAAACCCGCAACAAGAGAATTTGTCCAACCACACGATGTGATCAGCACGTCAACAAAACCACAAGAGTAGAGACGCGTTCCTGTAGGATGATGAGAAGTAAGCACACAAGAACAACTCTCAATTTTCAACTGGTACCAAAGCTATCATTCCATAGAATCAAAAGTTTTGAGCTCTATATCAAAGTGGTCCCGCCATGTATAACTAAAGAAGCAACATATATGAGAGAGGGGGGACGCGGCGGTGGTTTAGAGGTGGAGGAGTGTGGCTAAGAGGCGCGCAGGAAGATGTGGTGGTGATGGCTAGGGTTGGCACATGGGCCAAAGGCCCATGTAGTGACCTGGTCCTACTTCCATTACAACTTATTTTAAAATAAATGAAAAATAGAAGTCTGAATTCTAAGGAAGTCCGTTGAAATGGATGCACGGGTTGAGGTTGCACAACCCCAAGTTCTAGGACAACCTAGAGTCCCGAGCGGATATGTCCTCTGGCTCGCCTTATCTCCTCAATAGTAGGGATCCTCATCTGATTTGGCATCTTGGATAGCAGCGTCTTTGTCACGTTGAACCCACGTGGTTCACTTAGCTCGACCATCTCTCCATCATTTTGTTGCAACTCCATCCCTTCGTCATGCAATGTCTCCATCCTGTCATATCTGACAATAGTGAACACATTTCCATCAGGTAGTAAACAATTCACAGTTATATCGCCATATGCGCTACGAAGCGAATTCACCTGTTT
Organism: Raddia guianensis; assembly: GCA_036346415.1. Classification (NCBI taxonomy): domain Eukaryota; kingdom Viridiplantae; phylum Streptophyta; class Magnoliopsida; order Poales; family Poaceae; genus Raddia; species Raddia guianensis. The sequence continues at coordinate 27,767,990 of CM070540.1, forward strand.
AGTAAGTTTTTTTGGCACGTGCGCAAAGTGATTGGGCCTTCATATACTGGTGTAGGAGTTGTTGGTGCAGGAGCTGGTGTAGGAGTAGGTGCAGGAAAGGTGGAAGTGGGGATGTCCTCATCACATAACTAACTGATACACGATAAAAATGGTAGGTCTAATCAGTATAGTTTCATTTTTAAGGGCAAAAAAAGTGTGTTAGTACCTATAACTCTAGCTGGCATAGCAAAAACACACCTTGAGTGACAAAACAAAATTGGTGCCATGAGTAAAAACCCTAGCCCAGTCGCTAACCGCCTTGTGTCAACTGCCCTGCATCGCTAGCCATCAACCTTGTCATCTCGCACTCTTACTGCTTGTTACTAGCTCCCACACGCCATCAACCATGAAGCTACCAAGGATTCATCTTGTACTCCACCGGTTATTCCTACCAACACTCCGATTTGTGCTGCAAGCACACACAAGGCTTCCATGGTGCAAGCCTGTTGAGCACACCGCTTACGCTGGTGGTGGTGACAGGCCGCGGTTATGTCCATTAGCGTTAACATGCACACGCATGGGGCCGGCTTGGGCGACGACAAGTACCATAGGCCAAAGAAGATCTTGCATTGGGGATTTGTAGCAAAGACGAAAAGTGTCAGCGTTTGTTTAACCAGGGGGTGTCGTCGGCAATGATTTATATGGTGTTATGCGATGGATCCAAACTCGAAGATAACATGGAACAAGGGATTATACAGGTTCAGGCCCTCGCAGAGGAGGTAATACCCTTGTCCTGTGTTCTGTGATTATGATATCACGTATTGCAATGTATGCTGAGATGTGGGATGATCCGATCTAGGGTCACTTGCTCGCCTCATATAATGGGAGAGGGGCAGGGTTACAAGGTAGAGTCCTGATCAGTTATGAGGTAAGATTCTTATTCCTATCTTTCTATTCCGGACGCATAGTTATGCGGGATTACAATCACGCGCTTCCCTATTCGTGATAGACTTCTATATCTGTCCTATCCTGCCGTGCAAGATAAGCCATGGTTTGGGTCATGCCCACATATGTCGGGCTGGCTCGGCCCACCCCCCGTTTGGTTGTCTTAACGGCCTGCTGTGGATACCTAGGGTCCATGTATCGCACAGTAGCCACCGAGTCCTTTATAATCGACTTGTCGCCTTTCTGGCTGCGCTCCAACCGGGTCATGCTTCACGCCAAATACTTCTAGTTCTTGGCATCGCTTCCCGACTGGTTTCCTCTTCACGCCGAGTGCTCCGTTGTGTACAAGGAGACTATGAACCACTCAATAGAGCTCCATGTGTCGGAATTTTCCAAGTGATACCCAGTCCTATTTTCACGATACCATTCAGTCGACCTCTTTATAGGGCGTACGTTGTTTAGATTGGGTTTAGCTGAGTGGTACTTGCATTTGACTATCTTGGTATATAGCCAACAACCCTCTTTAGGGCATACCTCAAAAGCCAAATCCAGAATCAAATTATGATATTCGGTTTTGACTTGTGCAGTAACCAGTAGTCGGCTCAATCATGGATCATATCATAAGCATTTATCATTTTTTATAATTAATTGAGTGGGTACCCTAGTCCCATTTGACACGGTGACCAGTAGTCGGCCCATTATAGGGCGTATCCTATCTTAGCTTAAGTTTCGCCGAGTGGTACCCGTACCTGTATGTCGCGGTGTACAGCTGGCGGCTCTTGTTTGAGCGTACCCTCGGAACCCTAATTCCCAACTCATGAGCTGGTTTTAGGTTAGTTTGGTAAGTATCCAAGTTCCATTTTAATATGGTAACTTGCAGTCGGCCTTCCGCAAGGCATACTTTATCCCAAGATAGGTTAAGCTGAGTGGTACCTGTACTCACCTATTGTGATGTACAGCTGGCGGTTCTCTTAAGCGTACCATACCTCATGCTAAACTTTAATAGAGTAGTATCTGTTCCCATTTATCATGGTTTACAGCTGGCGGCCCACTTAAGGTGTACTACTTTTTTTAGAAGCCCGAGCGTCGTTCCCGCGCATTGCAAAATGCTCCACCTCTTTGTCTGCACCTTGACCAGTCTTGCGTTTCCTTAATCGATCGTGTCCGTCATCAATTAATCACACCAGCATCAAATTCGATATGGCTTCGAACTGTTCTGATGGAGAAAAAATTGAAACAAAGGATCCAAAATCCAAAGCTGTGCTTCATCTCCCTCGGCCTATAAAAGCCTAGGACTTTTACCGTGCTTCCTCAACCGGCCTCAGATCCAGTTTTTCAACTTCTTCCCTTCTAGTCATCTATTCTCCATAAACTCTTCTTCGCGCCCGGTGCCCTCGGCTGAGATCTCGGCCCCGCCAGCCGATCGCCGAGGCCTCCCGCTTGACGTCCCCCTCATGCCTCCGATTTTCATGGAGGTGACGCTCGAGGCAATGGAGACGTCGTTGGTGTAGGCGGTGATTGTCGCCGACTCCGAAGAGACCCTCATTTTCAACTTTCGAGACGAGGAAGAGCTGCCTCCCACCCCAACCCCTCCTACCGAGGTGAAGCTGTGGGTGGACTTCGACACCGCCATGGAAGAGTACATGGCGGATCTAGCGGCCGAAAAGTCTACCATCGCCGCCGCCACCGCCAAGCCCGAAGTGGGAGTCAAGCCCTCGAACGGAGACACCGATGCTGCCAAGGAGGACAACTTTGCCGACGACACCACTACCTTCGCTAGCATCTAGGAGGGCAGTCCTGGCGGCGGTGTATTAATAGGTTAGTTTTTAGATTTTATTACCTTTTTTACTTTCCTTCTTTTGCTCCAACGCTGAGCCTTAGCTCACTATGTAGTCGTTGGTTCTTTTGTAATCAGCTTTTGGAAAGCTGCCCCAATAAATAGAAGTATTATCCATGATCTCCACGTGTGCATCCTTCTTGAATTCCTTAGACCAAACTAATCAATGCATCCCTAAGCTTTGACTTGCAACGGCCGACCGGCGGTTTATTGTAATATGTATGTTGATTTTAGCCGAGTGGTCCCTGATCTGCTCCACAAATGCAGGCTCCATTTTTGTCCTTTGTCTCCTTATCTTCCAAGCCTCATTGCCTTCTCAGTTGCTAGGGTTCTGAACCATCGTGCTCCTACCCCCGCGCCGCCGCTGCCCATCTCCACTGTTAGGGTTGCGCCGTCGCCGTGGCTTAGATCTCGCTTCGCCTCCAGGTTTCTACATCCCTGCCAGCTCGATTCCCAAACCTTGCGCTATCCGCCCCCAAAAATGTCTCCTGTCAAGGGCATTCCTGCGACAGACTTGCCGAAAGAATGGGTGACCACGGTAACAATGGTGGAGCCCCTAGGAGAGATGGTTGCCACTGGAGTTCTTCCAGCGCAAGAACTGATCTTCTGGCGCTCAACCGCAGGTGTGTCTTCTCCTACTCCCCGCATTGTGGAATTTGTTTTCTTTAAATCTTTCTTCCAACGTGGCTTTGGGCTTCCTGCCAGCGCGTTTTTCCGTGGTCTTCTTATTTTTTATAAAATCAAGTTGATCAATCTAAACCCCAATTCTACTGTGCAAATCGCCACCTTTGTCCACCTTTGTGGGGCCTATCTAGGAATTTGTCCCTATTTAAACCTCTTCCGCCATCTGTTTCTTCTCAAGCCATATCCCAAGACAAACGCTCTTGAAGTAATTGGGGGCGCTGGCCTCCAGCTTTGAGATGGGATGAAGAAGCTTTATTTCTCCATTCCATTCAGGACATCCAACAAAGCCTGGCATCTAGAATGGTTTTACTATGCCAACCCCGATGCTTCTCTTCCTTCCTTCGCCAGGCTCAGGGCCTCAGGCCCCCAGTCTCTGCCTCTTGGTCCTTAGTCCCCTTGTCCGATGAGATGGGTTAGGTCACCGAGCTTTTGGACATCAATTTTACCCATCGCCGAGTGCAGCCTCTGAAGGAGCGTGTTCACCTGGGTTTTCAATTATCGGGGACCACCGATTCCACCTGGGAAATTCCCAAGCGTGTTCAAGAGGACGTACTGCAAGCCCGATTGGCTGAGATTTTTGCCCTAGGCTCCCACGTTCATAGAGAGGGCTGTCCAAGGCCATTCCGTGTCACGGAGCTCCCGCCGGAGGTAAGTACTAGATGAGCATTCAACACTCGCCCTATATCAAGATACTCATCTTCTGAATCTTTGTACATTGTTATTTGTAGGACCGGCGTGCTTTCTTTTCTGATGCTCCACTTCCCATCTTGCCTCAACAGAAAGATTTGTGGCAAAAATGACCTGCAAGTGACTCGGCCGAAGAGCTGATTACCAAGAAGGGCAAGGGCCCTTCAACGAAGAAACCCGCGAGCAAACCCTCTACCCACATGCGAGCATTCCGAGGCCCGACGTTTCAACGCTATGCAATAGAGCGCCCAGCTCCACCACCATTGCAAGACGACGCTCCACCACGCCGCCCTCAGGGCCCGGTGCACATGATGTTCCGCCCCTAAAGGCCAGCACTCACTTCAAGCCTCTTCAAGTCACACAACCGCTCGGAGAGGCCTCGATATTAAAATAAAGAAATCCAACAGGTTAGTTTTATATTGACTCTTCACTTTTTCTTTGTTGTGGTCATATCTTGATCATTTTCATTGCAAGGATCCTTCTGTGGAGGTCCCCATTGACACGGGGTTTGTGGACTCGTAGGAGGCGAAGGCGCCGAAGAGTATGACTGAGCCGGAGAAACCGGCCTCGCCGGCCGCCTCTTTACCCAGGGACACCGAAGGCGCCACTGAATTGGCTCTACCATCTTCGCCGCCTTCCTAGGTTCAACCTGAGGCTGCTCCAGCCCTGAAGGGTGTGAAACCATCTTCTAGCGCGGCTCCTGCTGTGGAGCCAAAGGATTTTGAGCCCTCCAACTCTGGTGCCGAGGCTTCTGTGAAAGAAATCCCACAGGATTCTAACGCTCTTCCCCTTCCTTAAACCTCATTTAAATTTGGAATGGGAGGTTATTGACGATGATGAAGAGGGGAGGGAGCAAAAGGAGCTCTACAAATAAACCCTTAAGTATGCCGTGTTGATTGATGTAAGCCATTCTTTTGCTTCTATCTTTGTTCGCACAAACTCTTGCTTCAATATTTCTCATTTTCAGAATATGGAGCAGCGCTCCAAAAGGAAGTCTGCATTCTTCCGTAAAATGCTCCCCAAAATGGAAAAGCTCAATAAATATGTGGCCAATGTGGCGGATTCTCAGGCGCAGGCCGATATCTTGGTGCGAGGACTGTGAGCCCGTGCGTCAGTATTATGGGACAAGAAGATAGAAATGATCGGCTGCGTGGTAGGTTGGTCTTTTGAGGTGAGTACTCTTTCGAGCACACGCTCCATGCTGCACTTCACCTTCTTCGTTCCTTTGGCCAAGCTCGGGATCATATCATCGCCCAGCTCCATAGTCAATACAAGGCGCTGGAGAAGGAGGAGTTCCAGGTTCGATCTAGGCTTAAAAAGGCCCAGCGGGAACCAGAAGGTATGGAACCTTTCTCAAACCGTCTTTGTTTTCTATGTTTGTCAAATATCCGGTAACAGTTCCGTCCTGCCCTAAGAGTATACGAAGAAGACGTAGACGCAGTTTCATGTACTCAATAGGAAGATCAAGTCTGCGGATGCTGCCTATGAACAACTCCGTGATGCCTCTAAACCCTTGTGGAAGCTTTTGCTGCCAGAAGACACGAGCCAGATCATGATTTAACTAAAGGAAGCGCCAGAGAGGCTGAAGATTCACTTGAAGGAGATGACAATCACTAGTGCCAGCCAAGCTTTGGCCATTGTGAAGTCTCTGTATCCTCGGGTGGAGCTCAACGCTATCAAGGAAGGCTTCGCCCGTGCTGTTAGCGACGATCAGGTGGACACCCTTATGGAGGAGGTTTGTGATACTTCTACTACTCTGGCTGAAAATTTAGACCTGGGTCCCCTATGAAAATTGTATCGATAGGACTTAGTTTTGAAAACTTGACTAGTTTTCGTTTATGACTTAATGCTTTCTCAATTGTTGATTATTCTGATTCCTGTGAGTGGGCTTCCTTTCATTTATGCATTCCGCCCAACTAGTCTACCCCCCGAGCTCTTAGAAGTCTACTCGAAGCTTTTCCCATGTAAGCTTTTCCCGTGTAAGTCTCGGAGCTCCAATACATAGAATAATCACTTAGAAGAATAAAAAAAAGATAAAAAAATATATGCATAGGCGCACCAATTAGGTGTAGCCCCCGACTTACTACTTAGCCAAGACCTAGGCTAAGTAGTAAGTCAAGAGTTAACTTAGATCTGGTTCATAACGGAAAAGTCTTTATTTATTAAAAAGATAACTCAGTACAAAAATTCAAGTATAAAAGCGACGTAGCTAGTCTATGTTCCACGAGTTGTCAACAACTGTGTCGTCCTCGCGCTTGAGCCTGTAAGCCCCCGGGCGTGTCACTTCACTGACAATGTAAGAGCCTTCCCAAATTGGGGATAGCTTATGCTCCCTTTTCTCATTCCTTCGTAGGACCAGATCCCCTTTAGAGAAAGTGCGGCCTCCAACATTGCGATCGTGATAGCGACATAAGCCCTGAAGATATTTGGGCCGACCGAATTATTGTGACGTCTCTAACTTCCTCCAGTCGGACAAGATCTTCGAGTCGGTTGGCGTCTAATTCTTCTTCCCTGTAGCTTTGAACCCACAGGGTTTCGAATTCGAGCTCGGTAGGTAAGACCGCCTCAGAGTCATATATGAGAAAAAAAAGGTGGCTGCCCGGTCGTCCTGTTAGGAGTGATCTTAAGGCCCATAGTACCGATGGCAAGTCTTTGATCCATCGAGCACTATATGGTTTAAGACAATAAAAAAAAAATCCTTGCTTTTAGACTATGCCATTGGCTCGTTCAACCTGTCCATTGCTTCGCGGATGCGCTACGAAAGCAAAGCAAATCTTGATGCGGAGTCCCTTGCACCAACCATGGAATTTGCCACTTCTGAAATGAGTGCCATTGTTCGCGATGATTCTATTTGGTACACCAAATCTGACGATGATCTCTTGAAAAAATCCCTTGCTTTAGCAGATGTGAGCTTGGCAGCTAATTTGGCTTCAACTCATTTTGAGAATTTTTCGATGGCAAAAAACAGATGAGTGAAACCGCTTTGCATTTTTTTAAAAGGTCCAATCATGTCAAACCCCCAGACGGTGAATGGCTAAGTAATGGGAATGGTCTGCAACTATTGCGTCGGCATGTGTACTTGTCGAGCGAAAAACTGGCAAACTTCATATGTGCGGACAATGTGCTCGCCATTAGTTACAGCGGTCAGCAAGAAAAAACCTTGACGATAAGGCTTCCCGACTAGTGTAGTAAACGCTGCGTGATGCCTGCAAATTCTCGAGTGAATTTCCTTCAAGAGATCTTTTCCTTCTTGCTCCGATATGCACCGCCTCAGCACGCCGGAAGCACTCTTATAGTAGAGTTCCTCCTTGACAATAGCGTAATTATGACTCTGTCTTGTAATGTGTTCCGCCTACGCGTGGTCATCGGGGAGCTTATCCCCTAGTAGATAGTAAAAATATGGAATCTTCCAATCAAGATTGATAATCATTACTTCCACCTCAGTTTGGCTGTCTTCTGGTTGACTTGGCCCTACCTAAGACTTGATGGAAGCTTTGTGAAGTGTCTCGACGAACACACCAGCTGGGATTGTTACCCGAGTGGATCCAATCTTGGTGAGCTCGTCGGTGGCTTCATTATCATGGCGGAGCACATGTAAGAGCTCCAGCCCATCAAACTTGTCCTCCAGCTTCCGCACATCTTGGCAATATACAGTCATGCCGTCGCCGATGCACGACCAATCTTTTAGTTACTTGGTTGACCACTAGCTGCGATTCCCCCAGGAACCTTCAATCGTCATATGCCAAGCAATATAGCGATACGAAGCCCATAGATGAGTGCCTCGTACTCAACAGCGTCGTTTGATGCCGGGAAGGGGATCTCAAGAATGTATTTGAGCTGTTCTCCCTTTGAAGAGATAAGTACCATGCTAGCTCCCACAACGCTGAGCATGAGGAAACCGTCAAAGTAAACTATCCAATACTCCAACTCATTCACGGACGTGGGAACGTGTGATTTCACCCACTTGGCGACATAGTCGGCGATCACTTGTGCCTCCTTGTTGTCCGCGATTATGTCGAAAGCTCAAATCTTTACTGCCCACTTTGTAATTCTCTCGGTGCCTCCTTGTTGTGCAGTATATCCCCAATTGGGAAGCGGTGATCACCAAAATCATGTGTTCTTGGAAATAGTGCTTAAACTTGCGAGATGTGACTAATATGGTGAACAATAGCTTTTGTACTTCTAGATACCGTATTTTGGACTCGCCCAGGACCTCGCTGATGAAATAAACTGGGCGTTAGACCTTTTGAGAATGTCCAACCTCCTCCTACTCCACAACGACGACAGCGTTGACTACATGAATCGTGGCCGCTGTGTAGAGTAGAAGGGTGTCGGGGATAAAATCACGGCCCATTGCCATGGCCCACTCCCTGACGGCCCAATCGAGCAGCCTACCATGGCCCAGCTCCCTGGAAGGTTCTATCTGGCCCATATCCATCTCGCCGCCAATACCGCCTTGCTGGTGGCATGGTGCGAACGCCAAGGAATCGTGTTTGAGTCCGTCTCGAACAGGAGTTCTGCACGGCTACGTGAAGACCCGGACGTGGTTTCCCGGATCGGAATAGGAGTCGTGGTCCCCAAGAATTGGAGTATGCCTTATCTACCTCGGGATGTATTTGGCACGTAGAGTTCGTTACGATCTTGTAGTTAGCCCGGCTCGGTTATCCCTCGGTAGGTCGGTTTGCTCAGCACTATATAAACAAGGCCCCTACGGCATGTAGAGGGGCCAAGAGTCTTCGCATTGTTGCATGTTGCTTCCTGCACACCCATAATCTCGTCGAGACTTGTTCGTCTCGCCGAGTTCCACCTTGTAATCCTCTTTGATATAAAGAAAGGCTGGACGTAGGGCTATTATCTCTCCTGAGAGGCCTGAACCAGGATAAAAACCCTTGTCTCCCTGTTCGTCGTTGATTGCTATTCGTTCTGTTCGGCGTGTCTCTTATCTCCCTTTATTAAGAACCTTAGTTGACTTGGGTCAATATCCCAACCGTCGACAAAGGGGTTCCTCAGGCATGAGAGAAACCAATGCAGGGGGTAGTAAGGAATTTTTTGAGATCCTCAAAGGCCTGCTGCACTTTGGGAGTCCACTGAAATTTGCCTTGCTTCTTCAAAAGTTTGTAAAACGACATCCTGCGTCCCCTAATTTGGAAATGAAACTGTCTAGTGCCACCATACATCCCGTAAGTTTCTAGACGTCTTTATGAGAAGTCGGAGCTTCCATCTTGATGATTGTGTTATTTTTTTTCCAGATTAGCCTTGATGCCGCAATGAGACACGATAAAGCTGAGTAGCTTTCCCGACAGAACCCCGAAAGCGCATTTCTCGGGATTCAGCTTCATCCTGTAGGCCCTGAGGCTTTGGAATGTTTCGGACAAGTCAGTGACAAGGTCCTTTTTCATTCGATATTTGATGACAGCATCATCAATATATGCTTCCACATTGCGTACAGCTGAGTACGAAAACACCACTATATAGCGCGCTGATAGGTGGCGCCAGTGTTTTTCATCCTGAATGGTATTGTGACGTAGCAAAAAGCTCCAAATAGTGTGATGAACGAGGTCTTGATGCAATCATCCTCTTTTAGGCTGATCTGGCGATACATCGAGTAGGTGTCTAGGAAACACAGGAGCTCGCATCCAGCAGTTGAGTCCACCACCTGGTCGATCCGAGGCAGCACGAATGGGTACTTAGGGCACGCTTTGTTGAGGTCAGTATAGTCGACACACATGCGCCAACTTTTGTTTTTCTTACACACTAGTACCGGGTTCGCCAGCCAGTCAGGACGATATACTTCTTTTATGAAACTAGCGGCCAGAATATTGACGATCTCCTCCTTGATTGCATCACGATGATCTTGTGTGAACCGCCGAATCCATTGCTTGAACGACTTTGCTTTCTCATCGACATTCAGAGAGTGCTCGATCACCTCCTTTCAGACTCCTGGCATATCAGACGGTTTCCAAGCAAAGATGTATCTATTTGCTTGGACGAAGGTGACGAGCGCGTATTCCTATTACGGTCGAGCCCCCAGTCCTGATCAAGACTGTTTTGCTCGAGTCGGATGTGTCGAGGGCTATTTTCTTGGTTCCTTCATATGGTTTGATGGAAGTTTTGGAATGGTTCTTGGCTAGAATATCGCCTTCATCCTCAAGGGTTGTTGCCGGCACTCGAATCTTGTCCAATTCCATAGACGCCTCTTGAGTTTGGGCAAGTTCGTAGCTCTCCTAGTCACAGACGAATGATTGCTTGACATCACCGCATATTGTGATGTTGCCCTTTGGTCCTGGCTTCTTGAGCACTAGATACGTGTGGTGGGGGACTACCGTAAACCTCGGTAGCCCCGGCCTTCCCAAGATGGCGTGATATGCCATCTCGAAATCTGTGACTTCAAAATTTATGAATTCGGTCTAGTAATTCTCCTTTGAATCAAACGTAACGGGTAGAGTGACCTGTCCGAGTGGTATGGCTGAGGTCCCGAGGATTACCCCTTGGAACGGTGATGAGCCTTGCTGTAATTCGGAATGAGGAATTTTTGTATCGTCAAAGGCCTTGGAGAAGAGGATATTAAGCCCACTTCCTCCATCGACCGGTACCTTCTTGAGCTTGATGCCGTGGATAACAGGATCCAGTATCAGAGGGTACCTCCCTAGATACGTTATATGATCAGGGTGATCCGAACGGTTAAACATGATAGGAACATCAGACCATCTCAAGTACCGGGGGGGTCACCGGCATGACTGTATTATCTCCCGAGTGGTAAGCATTTGCTTCCTCTTGGACTCATATGCTGTCGATCCTCCAAATATTTAATTGAGCTCACACTCCGTTTCTTGGTAGTTATCAGCAGGAGGGTCACACTTCTTGTTAGCCTCGTCGGTGTCGGGATCCGATTGCTTGTTATGCTCCTGAGCGAAGTTTTTTCAAGGTGAAGCAATCTTTGGTCGCGTGCTTCCCTTTGGGATGGAAAGGGTAGGGTGCATTCATCACCATATTATAATCTTCGTGCGTGGCGGTCGGGGTCGACCACGATCCGCCGTTGCGACCATCTCTTCACCCGTCCTCTTCTTTTGTTTGGAGGACTCGGCCTAGTCCTTTTTGTTTCTGTGATTTGGGCAATCATCCTGGCGCTCGGTTAGTGCGTCCGAACCGGTGGCATTAAGGTCCGCCATGGCGAACATCTCCTTTATTGTAATTGGTGGTTTCCTGGACATCTACTTAATACCCAGAGTTGGCTACATCCCTGGGAAAGTGTGCAGCAAGGTAGCATATGGCAACATAAGCAGCTTTTTGCATTGCAGTCTCCTTGTTGACTCTAAAACCCTAGCTTCTCAGTGGAGCGATCTCTATCCTCACCTTCTCAATCAGCTGTGTAGGGGCTTACAAAAAGGCCAAAAATTAAATCAATCGCCATAATTGTCAATTTATACAACAATTAAACCAATGGAGCAATTAGATGGGATTTTCAATTTTTTAGAGAGGAGGAAGCTTCCTCTAACCTCATGGGCAATACCGAAAGGAGAGGAGGAGTTAGCCAAGAGGAGGGATGGCGCAGGGGAGAGGAGGGTGATGTAGGAGAGAGGTAGATGGAGAAAAGGAAAGGGAAGGGCGGTCTCACACACTAGAGAAAAAGAATTAAAGAAAGGAATAAATTAAGAAATCATCCTAGGCCATTATGCCAGTTGATTTCCAATTCCAAATTAAAATAATTTAAAATTTATTTCCAAAATATTTTATATGGCATTAAGATCAATAGGTAAAATATTACTTAGAAAATATTTAAACGCACATACTCATTTTTGTAAACTTTGGGTTTCAAAATATTTCAAAATCTTTTAAGATATGCAATGCACATGATTTTTAAATTTAAAAAATTAGGATGTGACAAGTTTGGTCATTAATAACAAAATATTTTAGTGAACTAATGGGTTGAATGAGCTTATGAGCATTTTAACCACTATTGCAAAATATGTGAAAGCATCGTGAACTACTCCTCAAAAGGAGAAAAGAACTTGCGTACTTATCTCTAGACTTGTATTTTCTAGTTTAAAATACGAGTTTAATGACAACCATATTTAAAGTTTAGCAAAAGAGAGACACACTAATCCCAACATATCGTTTAAACACAAGGTTTTGCACTGTCAAGAGTCGGACTATCCGGTGCTAAAGTATCAGACTATTTTGTTGGAGGCACATCGGACTATCCAGTTGATTACAGTTTGAGTACTCTGCCTTTAAATACTAATTTTCATTTGAGTGTCCGATCCTGAGCACCGGAATATCTTGTACCTAGGTGATCGGAGTGCCTGAATTTTTAGATTTTGCTCGCTCCGCCTTTTCCCCTGATTTAATTTATTGAGACCGAAGTGTTTTGTGTTTTGTACCGGAGTGTTTGGTACCCCCTTAGATCAGAATGTCTGAGCTTTCAAGGTTTTGATCTTGCTATTTTCGAGCAATTTACATCAGACTATTCGGCACTTAACATCGGGCTGTCTGATGTGAGCAGAAATCTTAGCCCCAATGGCTAGCTTGAGCCATCTCCTAATTATTGCTCTTACCACCAACTTAGCAGTTAGCACTTTTCTCTAATCAATACTCACATATAGATTTCTCTTGATCATTAAAACCTTCTCCCCTGTCCCAATCCTCTTGCTCTAAGCCTTGGAAAGGGTCTGAGAAGTGAGATCGAGGGGCATGTTACTAGCTTCATCCTTCGAGCCCTTAGTTGCATCCCCAAGTTTTTTTTTTTTGCCGAATTTATTATTCTTAGAGGATGAAAACTCTTAGGCGGCTATGAGTCGCATACGAGCCACTATAGCTCTATGTGGCAAGTCATGGGAAGTTTATGAAACCAATTTCGTCTCCGGAAGGAAAGGAACTCAGGAGTGAAGGGTTGAAAAGGAGCCTAGCTTAAGTGTGACCTAAGTGGTTGAACAAAGACGTATGATCATTACAAGGATCCAAACATCGGGAAATGAAATACTAATTGTTAATGTTGTACCCCTTGTGGTTTCCAAAAACACGATGATTTGGACACTAACATGGTCTTTGAAATGCATCTTTGACTACTAATTGTTATTGCAATTTATTTATAAAAATAACAAAAATATGATATTATGGAAGTGTTTTCCGAATGCAATTTATTTATAAAATTCATAAAAAATACCCTACAATGGAAGTGCTTTTTAGGAGGGATCTTAATGAATATTTTCGTGTATCAAATTCAAATAGTTTAAATTATTTTTATAGAAAAAGTTTTAAAATATCCGAACAACTCTATATCGTCAAAGTTATCAGTAACCAAATGGACTGCTATGACTATCTGGACCAGATTAAATATAAGATTAAAAAAACACGTGTATGTATAAAGGATGAGTGCTGATAGTATCTTATTTATAGATGGCCAGATGGGCCGGGCCAAGTGGGCCGGCCCGAAGCACGGTGTTGTGGCCTGGCACAAAGCACGGCCCGGCTCGGTGAAAAACGGGCCTGGGCTGGCATGGCCCAATGCATGTGCCGTGCTTGGGCCAAAAGGGAAGGCACGCAGGCCGACCCGGCACGGCCTGCTTGAACATGAGGCCTGTTTATTTTTTTTGTTTTCGTTTATTTTCTGTAGGTATATTTGGAACTGTTGACCTATATAAACACAAAGCCAGCTACAGCCAGTGGGCTTGCTAGCACGACTCTAGTCCTCCCAGGCGCGAGCCGCGAGGTCGTGGCATCGAGTCCTCCACGCGCAACGCTCGCCCATTTTTTTTCCTCCTCCTGGCTCCCGCGTGCCCTCGCTCCCTCTCGGGCCCCAGTTCCCGTGTGCGCTCCAGGCCTCCCGCTTCCGCGAGGCCTGCTAGCGGCCCATGAGGCCTGTCATGCTAACGGGCCGGCACGGCACGGCACGATTAGTTACATGGGCCGTGCCATGCCTGACCTAATCGGGCCGTGCTTTGATGGGCTCAGGCCGTGCCGGGCAGTGCCGCCCGTTTGGCTATAATCTTATTCGATCACATACCAGGAAGCATACGGTTCGTAAGTTCTTATAAAGATGTCGACTGGGCTGGATTGCCAACCTGGCCACCTGGGCCTTGTGAAATACAGGCCGACGAGGGAGCTTTGTATCCTCGACTCTGGACTTCATCCACCCAGCCATGCACTCCTATCCAAGATTCCGAAGAGAACGTATCAATCCCGGATTCCGAAGAGAACGTATCAATCCCAGATTCTAGGATGATACATGCTAGCAATCAGGCAGATGCTGTAAGGGTATGTACAAAGGCATTTAATAGGGTGTCTCTTAGCAGCACTATTTAATAGTTTCGCTGATGTGGCACGCGGTAAAATACAGAAATTACTAGAGTCGACTCTTGGTGAAGAGACTGACTCTTCACAAGCTCTTAGGCAGAATTAGAGAGGAGCAATATTAAATAGCATAGAGGCTCTTGTGCATGTTCTTTGTACATCTTGGATGAATGTGCCAAGAGACATCTTTGTACTCTCTATTGTATATGCCCTAATGCTCCTAGCTGGACGGAACGGACTCCTCTGTCCGATTGCAACACCAATTTGCCCGCGCAAAGAACCAAATCTGCATCAACCTGGAAGATGAAAAGAAGAGGAAGATTTTAAACTTTAGAGTCCCGTCTTATTAACACGCACAACTACAAATCTCTATCTGCACGCTAATGACACTATATAAACCCACGCCCACCCTCCTCAAAATCACGAAACCCAGACGATCGAAAGCCTCCTATCCGCTCGCGTCGCGAAGCCAGATCAACATGGCGCCGTCGTCCAAGTGCTGCGTCCTCCTCGCCTTCTTCCTCGTCGCGGCCGTGCTGCAGCCATCGCAAGCCATCAGGCTCCAGGTCTCCAACCCGTCCGCCACGGCCGCAGATCAAGAAGCGTCGGAGAAAACGTCGCAGCCATCGACGACATTGCCCGGCTTCACGGGCATCCCTGGCCTCCCGCAGCTCCCTCAGATCCCTGGCTTGCCAACGCTACCGCAGTTCCCACAGCTCCCGCCATTGCCCACCTTGCCGGGACTCCCGCACCTTCCGCCATCCCCACCTCAAGGTCAGGGTATCCCTGGCCTCCCGCAGCTCCCTCAGATCCCTGGCCTACCGCAGTTCCCACAGCTCCCGCCATTGCCCACCTTGCCGGGACTCCCGCACCTTCCGCCATCCCCGCCTCAAGGTCAGGGCATCCCTGGCCTTCCACAGCTCCCCACATTGCCGGGCTTCCCTGGCCTTCCACAGCTGCCCACGCTGCCGGGCTTCCCTGGCCTGCCGCAACTCCCCACGCTCCCGGGCTTCCCAGGCCTTCCGCCATTGCCGGGATTTCCACCTCATCCTCCTGCTCAGGGTATCCCTGCCCTTCCTCAACTCCCTGGCTTGCCGCAACTCCCCACTCTGCCTGGCCTTCCGCAAATCCCACCACTACCTAGCTTCCCGGGGACGCCACCCCATGCCGCCGGTAACCAGGGTGCAGCAGCACCGCGACCTACTCCGTCGCCGGCGTCGCCATCGCCGCCGGAGCCCAAGGAGTGCCTGTCGTCGTTGATGGGGATGATGCCGTGCATGGACTACCTCACAAGCTCCACCGTGGCCGCCCCATCGACCACATGCTGCGCCGGTTTCAAGTCGCTCGTTGACACCGCCCCCATCTGCCTCTGCCACGGCATGAACGGCGACATCAACAAGCTCACGCCGACGCCCATCGACTTCACGCGCATGATGTCCCTTCCGATCTCATGCGGCGTCACCCTCCCTATGCAGACGCTGGCCAAGTGCTCAAGTAAAGTCTCACTGATTAATTATCATCTACACTATATATGATTGCTTTGTATGTTCGCAACGAGACTAATCGATATCCGTCGATGTATTTGACAGCGGGACCGGTGCCGCCGCTGATACCTGCTGCTCCAACTCCTGCTGCTGCTCCATCTCCGGGTAATTCTTTTTCTCCTTCAAAATTATGCCTTGATAATTCGATCTAGCTTGTGTTAGCTTTCATCTGTATGTTTCGTTCGTCTTCTCATCGTCCTTCTCTTGTTCTGCAGTGCCATCACCGTAAAAGAACTAAGAAGACGGAATAGAGGCATAGAGCAAAGGAGGCGTCAAGATCGATTCCATGTTGGGTCGTCATAGGGTAGCTAGCTAGTTTAGTTAGTTCATCTTGTAGTTCAATAAGTTCATATGGCGTCAAGATCGATCGATTCCATCTTTAATTTGGTCATCATATCATAGCTAATTTAGTTAGTTGATCTGGTAGTTCAATTAGTCCAAGAGTTACTATGCACGATAGTTTAATTTGTTTCTGGTACAAGGTTCGCTGTACTACGTACTATATACACATGTGGTCATCAACAATATATATTATCAATTCGGTGCTTCATGTATTAACAGTACATTTGTCTGTTGCCAAGCCTTCTGAATTCTGATCACCCCACAGCGCAAATCCAACGCCAAATCTTCGATCATAGTGTCCCTCTCAAATTATATCAATCACATTGCGATTTCGAAGACAATAACATTGCGATGTTGATCAGTCGGTGACGTGCAATCTGATTGAATGCCCTCGCAATCTGATTTTATTCAATCTATTAGACAATCAGATCGATCAACTTTTGGGATAAACTGCGTGTAAAACAGATCACTGCCAACATAGTGTTTGGTTTTTCAAAGCTGAGAGTTTATGCCAGTCCGACTGGCCATGTTTGGGCTGTTTGGTTGCTCGCATATGGTTTGGTCATGCTCATGTTTAGGCTGTTTGATTGTCTTTATTTAAGGAGGATCTGGCTCATACAGTGCAAATGCATCCATTCGCTTCAATATTGCCATTGAACCGCTCATCGCCCTCCTCCGTCGAGCTACTGAGGCCGGAGCCCTTTCCCAAATCCGAGGATCCAACATCAGTACCAACTCCAGAATCTCGCTCTTTGCTGACGACGCGGCAATTTTCTTACACCCTTCCAAGGAAGACGTCTCCACCCTTGCCGCCATCCTCCAGGAATTCGGAGCTATCACAGGCCTCCTCACAAACTTCTCTAAAAGCCAGGTCGTGCCAATCAGATGTGACGGATTCGACCTTGATACCATCCTGCACGACTTCCCCGCCGAAAAAACCACCTTCCCTATCAAATACCTAGGGATCCCGCTTTCCACCAGGAGACTACGCCACGTCCACTTCCAACCGCTCATAGACAAGATCGCCTCCAGTTGGCTGGCTGGCGAGGACCGCTAATGTCGAAAGGGGGTCGTCTCACCCTTCTCAAGGCTGTCCTATCTGCTACGCTAACTTACGCCCCTATCGGTACATTCACCGCCTCCGTCCGTTCTCAAGAAAATCGACTCCATCCGTCGATCTTGGCTGTGGAAAGGGACGGATTCAACCATCGGTGGGAGCAGAGTTAACTGGAGCACGGTCTGCTCCCCGACCTCGCTTGGAGGCCTCGACGTTCTAGACCTCCCCCTTTCGCCCGGGCCCTCAGACTGCGTTGGCTCTGGCTAAACAAATCCTCTCAAACGCCCCTCTGGGAGGGCCGTCATTCTGACATCGATGCAGCCCTGCTGCGGGCAGGTTGCTCAGCGATCCTGCGCAATGGCGCATCACTCTCCTTCTGGGAAGATAATTGGCTCTCCGGCTGCGCTCCAAAACAGATAGCCCCATCGCTTTTCATTGCAGTATCCAGAAAGAACAGATCAGTTCTTGATGCCGTCACAAACAACAACTGGATAACGGATCTAAGGCACAACCTTTCCCCAGATATGATCCCACAATTGGTCGATCTTCTTAGACGGATTGTTCAAACCAACCTGTCCCCAAATGGGCTTGATGAGCTGTTTTGGAACTTCACTGGTAACGGGCAATTCCCAGTCAAGTCGGCTTATTTACTTCAATTTGTGGGTCGGGTCGCCACACCAACTTTCCATAAGGTCTGGAAACTTTGGGCATCTTCCAAATGCAAGTTTTTCCTCTGGTTGCTACTTCACAGACGGATCTTCACAGCAGACACCTTACTCCGCCGACAGCTACCAAACAACTACTTTTGTCCACTTTGTACTCGCAACCTCGAAACCCCAGAACACCTTCTCCTTCAATGCGCTTTTAGTTCATGCATTTCGAGGCGTCTGTCTGCCCGGCTAGACATTCCCCAACTAAACCCCGGGGGCTGGAGTTTCATCCACGACTTCAAACTATGGTGGGCTAATGACATCCTACAGTTTGGGTCCTCCCGGGGTTTGTTTTCGATAAATCACGGCAACCGTCTGGCACCTCTAGCTTGAGCGAAACAACCGGATTTTCCACCAGACCGAGCGTCCTACAGCTCTCTTCTTCGACCACCTTCTAGATAACCTGCGCCTATGGGGAGCTGCAGGTGCCAATTTTGTAATAGATTAATTTCTACCAAAGGCCCCTGGGGGGAGGGGCCGTTGTCTCCCCCCGCTCTGTAAACCCTTCTATCTTTGAATCAATGCAAGGCAGCTCTCCTGCCCCTTTGCTTCAAAAAAAATTTCAAAACTAAATTTACCATATAGATGATATAAGCAATTAAACACCATCATTTGTATCCATTGAGCCGGACCAAGATCATGCATCCAACTTTTCATGTACGAGCCAGGTTGATTAGATGCCAACCAAAGATGAAGGGGAGAACCTATATACTTAAGTTTTTGAATATACTGTTTATAAATGTAGACACATCAATCAGACCAATGATCTCCCCTGCATTCTCGGTTGCTTGCCAAGTTGTGTGCTACAATTTGCACATCACTATATGGTGACAAATCGTAACTTAGTCCACCCTATATATACCTCTTGTAAGCCGTACGGAAGAGTTTACTACCCATTGTTATTCCTCTGCATTTGTATTATTCTGATATAGTGGATTTAACCGGTTGGCGCCCATGGTTTTCCGTGGTTTTTCCTCGTGAGGGTTTTTCACATAAAAATCGTATCTCGTGTTCTATCTTTGGCTTGTTATTTGCTAACAAAAGCTAAGAGTTCATCTGTTGAATGACTTTTTTTTTTTGAAGAACTGGCAGGAGCCTGCCTTAGCTTTATTAAGGAGAAGCTCAAAACTGGGAATAAAATAGTTTAAGAGTGAGAAGCAAGTGCAGAGCACTGCGGAACAAACGGAAAAACCGCAGGCAACAAAGTTTAAAACTGAGGAATAGGCTAAGAAGAGAGCGGCCAGCAGAGCAAGACGGCAACGGCTGGCCACAAAAACTAAGCATCAGCTGATCTGTTGAATGACTTGACAGCGGGACCAGTGCCGCCGCTGATATGCCTGCAGCTCCTGCTCCTGCTCCTGCTCCTGCTGCCGCTCCATCCCCCCTGTAACTAATTCTCTTTGAAGAAATTGTGACGTGCTAATTTCACCAGAGGTGTGTAAATTGTGGCGCGTAATGTGTTCTGAGAGTCGTGCTCTTGTTCCGCGGTGCCATCGCCGTAACAGCAGCAGGATAAAATAGCTAACGTGTGGTCAAGATCCGCTCGATGTTTGACAACCAGATGCTCCAGTACAACACTACCAGTTACTGTGCCGGTTACTTTTGAATGTTGATTACCACGATAGCTTACTTAGGAATTAAACCTTATACCTCGATTAGTCTAAAGTCTGTAATCTACAGTCTACATGTAGCAGTGCTGTTTAATGTTTTGACTGACACTATCTACTCAAGAATAAATATTAACTTCTTGAATTTCTCTCGCATTTTATCATCTGATCTGCGGAGATAACGAGATGAAACCTGCGCGGCGTGCAAGGCCAACAAATAGAACGAGTAAAGGCTAGGTTTTCGTTGAAAGTTGCTGAAAATTGCTAAAAAAAAAATTTGTGACCATACGAGAGGCTTTGAAGAATCTAAAAAATTACTTTAAAAATTCTAAGAAAAAACATTTAAAATCTCATGTAAATAACTAACAAGTACTGCATCATTTAGTATGTGCAAAATGACATCCAAAATTTTATTTTGAACAAGGCCAAAGTGTTTGGTGAAACACGTCCAATGGCAGTCTCAAATAATGGTCCAACCATAAACTTTGGATTTTAATACTGAAATTTAAGTTTGAGACTGGATTTATGAAGTATCATTGGACATGCCGGAGCCAAACAATGCTACACTTTTCCAAACTTTACCACTTTATTTTTTCCAAGTCAAGATGTGGTAACATTTGGCATATGCCACATGTTTTATCTATTATTTATTTGCACTACAGCACTACTACAGGACATTTCATCACTGTCGGACCGAAACAGGCTTCACCGCCGGTTTTTGCCTCCGACAGTAAATAAACAGCAGAGATGAGGTGTCCTATTACCATGGGTCAAAAACCGACAGTGGTAACTACTCATCACTGCCGGTTAGTAGAAAGCGCCGACAGTGACTACGATATGTCATAGCAGGCTTTCTAGTACGAACCGACAGTGAAATCATTGTCACGACCGGTTGGTAGCACGCGTCGGCAGTAATAAATCACTGTCACCGCCAGCACTAGTCATGAGCCGGCAGTGAAATCCCCTCCTCCAATTAAACCAACGGGCAACTGCAATTACTAGCATTTACTCTATAAATCCAAACAGTCATCATAATCCAACAACAAATACAATTCTACTTACCAGAGTAAATATGATATAACCACATCATTCACATATATCAAGATAAAAAAACAAATACAGTTCTACTTACAAACGACATCAAATTTTTAAATGGCCAGTTCATCGACATCTTTTCATATTCATCAACATCTTCTGAGTGTAGCTTTGCCAAAGAGTAAAACTTGCCCTTTTGGGGAGACGACCTGGGCGAGGATGAACCCAGCGAGTTGTTCTACAATACCTCTGATTTGCTGGCCGAGTAGTGTACTTATGGGTAGATTTAAGCGTTGTCATAAGATGAATGGCTAGAAAGAGTCATTGAACAATTCAAGATTTACAAAAAAAAAAAATTTGTTTGTAACCTATAAACCAAAACATACCTTGGTATAAATATGTATGGTTTTATCACTAGAGGTGAAAATCCTCATGAATTGACATACATATATAGTAGCCACAGAGATTGATGGTCATTTCCTACATATGACACTGAGGAATGGAATGTTTAAGCATTCATGCATTGTATGTTACGTGGAAAATGGGAAGCATGAGTGTTTAATAGATATACCTTCAAGTTTGTTTTGACAAATAAAGAGGGTTGAAAAGGCCTTGAGTTTGTACTCTTCCTTGTGTACCTTTTAAAAGTCATGTCCGTTATTAATGATATAGCAAACGGTTATAGATTCAGCCAATGACAAGGAAACACCAATAACGACCAATCAAATTGAACTATTTAGCAAGTTGATGAAGGGTTGAAAGTCCTGTTGTGGTTTTCTTTTAGAGTCAAAGACAAGGACTGTGATAAGAGTCGGTTGGATGACAAACAGGATCTAATGAAATGTGTATGTACGTCACCATAGCCTATTAGTGCACTCTCCAGTGCGCATGTTGCTCATAAAAGATTATAACTTTAGGGTTTTGTGCACGTACTTAAATATGTAGGGTAAAAGTATGAAATTCTGTGTATCTTGTTTGAGCATGGCATTGAATGCATAGTCATTGATTTACTGAGGATTGTGCTCAACAAGGACCACATTTATGAACCCCTGGGTCGAGAAATCCTATTATATAATTGATCTTATTCTTGCATGTAAGAGCATCCATTCTACAAATGAAGGTAGTTAAATGTACCATCCAATGATACAAGAATGCACAACGTAAATTATAAGCAATTGTGCACTTACAAAGTCCAACACCACATCAATTCTACGTCAATGGAGTCTTTGTGGTACACTTGGTACAATTTTGCTGAAGTCCACCCAAAAAATGCCATCACAGTTATAGAAACATTCAATCTTAACAGTGACAACGTAGGTTGAGTAGGTATACTTGGACCGAGACTGTTTAATGTACCATTGATGCAGTTGTCGTAGTCTAGTGATCAGCTGAAGCATGTCAGTGGGAGCGATAAATGGTTCGCCTAGCTTGAACGGCCATCTTATTTTTGCGATTGGAATCGAAGCATCTCCTCTTGATGCCAGCTCTAGTTGTGAGGCCGCCAGTCCTCATGTAAGGAACTCATCCCTAGCGAGATGTTGCATGCCAGGCTTATGGATGATGTGTTTGTATTCAATAAACAACCTTGAGGAAGACCCCGTTTGTTTAATCGTGGCCATTACCATGAAGATCTCTTGCGCTTGGCAGGGTCAACAGATTTCTCATCACTCTTCGATCTTTTATTTAATTGCTTTGTGACACTTTCACTAACATCCTTTGAGGAAGAACATGGCTCCGCATCTCGAGACGCTCCTTTTCCTCGTTTTCTAGACGACATACATTTCCCTCTTCTCCAGGGATCTACTGCTCAACCCCTCTATACTTGAAAGTATCCTATCAATGCTAACTCTGGCAAAGCCAGACGTGCCAGATGGTACTTGGCGGTTGTGGAGCTGAGCTCCTTCCTATCATGGAATGCGCAGTCACCTTGGTGCTAAAGGTCATTGTCAGGGCGTATAGCTTATAAGCTGTTGTTGGTTCCTTGAAGGCATCCACGTGGTGATGGGCATTGTTTTGACCGAAAAGTCCACTTGACGCACAGCTACTCTGCCTGCTGGAGCTGGCTATTTTCTCCATGAGTGGTTGTTACTTTTGCCGCTGGTAAAGCAAATACTGTACTTAACTCTCCACCTCAACACATATGCGTTCCTTCCAATCTAGATTCATTGTTCACGTAGTTGCGCCACTATCTCGGCTTGTTTGACGCTTTTCCTATATCGAGATTTGTAATATGTTGCATCATCTAAAAATGCATGCAACCAAGGCACCACGTCAACCCCTCGCGTGCAACCACTGTTCTCCTTGTTTTCCAACGCTAGGGTTTATGGCCCTTCTGCTTGTTTGCAACGAAAGATCCTTGGGAGGTCTAGGCATGAGCTTTTGAAAGCTTTTGCTTGACTCCTCAGCTCGTTTGCACCTAAAGGATAAGGATCCGCCATCCGATAGAGTAGCGCACCTTTGATAAAGATAGTATTTTTTCACATAGGACTCAATCCGCCTTAACAGGCCAAACACCCTTGTGGGCTAGTTCATCTTCCCGCCTATCCCGCTCGGTCAATTTATTGATTTATCCATGTGAGCTGAGGTTGTGTGGGTAAATATTTTAGCCTAAGTATTGTTTGTTTTGGGAGATTAACTTCAAGTCCTCTTTCTGACGTCCTGTACTGCATGAAATCTTTCCAGAATTTAATTAGTTGTTGATATGTGTCAAAGTTTGGTGTCAAACCAAGCTTGGCAAAATCCTTGTTCAACTTGTTCTTCCAGTTATCAAAAGCGTTGCCAATGAGGATCAGTCCCTATTTCTTTGCAACCTCTGTAGACCCCTTAGGGAACTCAAACTTTTCAGACATTTTGTTCCAACACATGTTCTTGGGATCATTTGGAACAACATGAGGGTCATTGTTGGTATCAGTCCATCTTCTATACGTGATGGGCATGTGATCCCTAACAGTCACCCTGAAAGCACCTTTGTATGGCCCCAATAATGACAAGGGAGCACTAGGATTTCCGGCCGCTGAGAGCTCCGTGATAACTGATCGGCCCTTCGGCATCTTGCTTGAATCACGACCACGCCGAGATATGTCAATGGATGTCTGGCCCGCAGGACCCTAATCCACGGCTTCGACGCCCTTAGGAGCCTGATTTGGCTGGTCCATCTTGAGGTATGTACTAGGGCATCTTTAACCTTCCCCATCCGAGCTTGGATACATATCTTTGTTTGGGTTTCCCGTTAGATCGTGGCGTATACTACATAGAAATTAATCATCAAATCATCAGAGTTGAATGAGTATTTTGTCACGACAACATATGTCAATAGCTTTTCCTTGTTGCAGTGATCTCCACCTTGCACTGTGAAGCACCTCATCTAGACATTTTTTAACCCACGCAGCAAGGGAAACAAAGCTACATATTTGCTCTCAAACTTTTTCTTGCGTCACTACCGCATAGTTCAATGCTAGGAATAAGACAGATTTGAGATGGTTGTATGTATTTTGCTTTTGAGGGTGCTTAGTACAACCTCGCAACTTATAAATTAAAACAAAATTTATCATGTTGACTACCCAATCTGTTATCTCAAGGCTTTGTGAAAAGGTAAATTAGTCGTCACCTTACTCTCTGAAGTAGATAACAAATGTTGACCATTTAATTACAACAACGAAAAATAGTAACCCTAAGGGTGGTGGCGTCAAAGGGGTCACTACAGGAACCAGGGTCAGTGTGCTCGGCAAAAGCCGACCACATAGCCCATAATGCCGCCCACATAGCTCTATGTCGGCGGCTAGCCGTCGATTTCTCGTGCCGCCGAGACCACGTTGCGACATAGCCCACTTCGTCGTCGGATCCGCCGACAAAGCAAACATCAGCATAAGTTGCCCGATTACCACCTATGTCCGGCATCAACAACCGTCGACATTCTTGAGCCCGTGGATTTGCCCGCGCCGTTTGACGGCAACTCGACAGTGGGCTCCACCGGCGATGGAGGGACGACGCGTGGCACAACCTATGTCGGCGGCATATGCAATGCCGCCGACATAGGGTTAGGATAGGAAATGATAAACCCGGCGGCTGAGGTGGACAATGTCGGCGGTATTACCCTATGCCGCCGAGGTAGATCTAAGGCAATGTCGGCGGCGTTGCCCTATGCCGCCGAGACTGCTGGCCGTGGCCGATCGCCTGGTGGAGGCCTATGTCGGCGGCTTATAGAGGGCCGCCGACATAGGTATTTGCAGCAGCAATTAAAATTGCTGCTTTTTTGATAAAAACACCAATTTTAACCTGCAAAAATATACAATTCCCAGCAAAAATAGCCCTCCCCAGTTTGTCCACACATCATCCACATATTTAGGTGCTCGAATCCACCTCTTTTCGAGCACTCCGCAATCACATCGATACAAAACACAAATTCAACGACAAATATAAACCAAATGGCACATAGCCCTCCCAAACATAACCAAATGACACACAGCCTCCACATATATATATAACCAAATGATAGCACATATATAAGGCCATAACAATGTCATATAAGCAAGTTTTATATCCTAAACATCGACAAGTGCGTACGTACTAAACCTAATGATTCTGCGAACCGCCGTAGAGGTTGGGATCCTGCGCGAAGAAGCCCTCCACAAACTGCTGGGCCTCGGAGGCTGTGGCACTGTCGTCGCCTCCCTGCTGCACATTCTGTACATGCGCAGGCGTAGCTGAGCCGGACACCTGCAATAGCGAAGAAAATTATGTATCTGACTAACTTTGTGCATTTATGTACTCTTATGAAAATGTTATGTTAGAAATACATACCACTGGAGAAGGCATTGCTGCTGGCGGGATCTGGAGCATCCAGGGTGGCGGCACGAACGCGGGGAAAGCGCCGGGCTGCGTCGGTGGTGGCCCCTGCGACGGCGTGTAGGCGAACTGTGATGTAGGAGGCGCTGGGGCTTGGCTGGAGGACCCCGCCCCTGAAAATGCCTACGAATATATACATATATGATATGTTAGCGTCAAAACAATGAAAGGACAACAACAGCTATAACTGCGAATAGAACATGATTTTTTAGTTACCTTTGTAAAAATTGCATCAGGTAGAGGTTCTGATTCTGGAGCATATCCATCCTCCTCTCATTCGCCGCATCCTTTTCCGCTTGTGCTTGCGCTTCTTGCTCTTGCGCTGCCTTCGTCCGCCGCCCTTTTTGTAGCAACTCCTCGATATGCTTGGCACGGGCTTCTAGTCTGGCGGAGGTGGCGATGGAGGCTCTTTGTCGGCGTGTTCTCGACCTCGGCGATGCTGTTGTGGGATCGACGACGGAGTCCATCATGCCATACTTGCCGTGAGCCCTCCCACCAAACTCGTCGTAGAGAACCACAGGGTCGGCTGGCATATTGGCGGGGTCACACTCCTCACCGTGCTTCGCCCGCATGGCTGCAGTATATGCATCCTGCGAACAAATGAGATGATGCGGAATAGTTAGAAACTATCGAGTAGATGTAAATAAGCGAAAAGAGTTGGTTATTTACATCCTTCTCCTGGGCAGCTGGCGGCATCGGTGGTTGTCTCCTGTCTGGGAGCACACGTGGCGTGTGTGCAACCCTCCACACGGCGAATCCTGAGGGCTCAACCCCGGATACAGCCTCCTGTGGGAAATTAAATAGTGGCATATTAAATCTTTTCAAATCTAGTAAATTATATGTATAAAAGATGAATGCGCTCACCAAGTCTCGTGCCACGTGACCCATGCCGAGGCCGCCCATGTAGGTGGTGCACATTTCAGCCCCGACTTCCCTGTTTTCCCTGTTCCTCTTGGACATGGCGATCCACTCAGGCATCTCTCAAGTGAGGCAAAGATACCTCCAACTCCTTGGCTCCATGTCTAACCACCGACGCCAGGAAGATATTGCTCGCGTCGTGTACTCTCGACCAGCTGGTCCCTCGTGATCCTCGTGCCCTCCGATCGGTAGTGCTTGATCACCGCATCCAAGCGAGCAAGCCTGAGGGAGTCTCTAACCTTTTTGGATGCCATCTTATCGATCACACGGCGAGCAGCCTTATAGTGCTCGGCGGAGTCGTCTGGAGGGTTCAACCGGTAGCGCGCCTGCATGACGAAAGAAACAAATGGTTAAAGTAATAACTTCGTCAATTGTATAAAAAGACACAAATGATTAAATTAGTGAACATGTTACCTAGAACTCGTCGACGACGGCATCGGCGACTGTTCCTCCTCCTCGTACCCCACGAGGTCGTAATCGCTCCAAGTCATCACCGGGCGCCTATCCCTGCCAGTGCCCACTGTCCCGGGGTAGTAGTGTCTGCAAAGCACCCCTATCTGCTTTCCCGGCTCCGTCCCTGCCCCCTTGTTGACGCAAACCAACGTACTGCATGTACAATTTAGGACAAGTGTTTAATTAGCAATATTGTGTTGATGCCTAAAAAACATCGGAAATGAGATGTTGAAGTGATTAGTACACATACCTCTTCCCAGCGGAAACCCGTACCCGTATCCTCTCATTTGGAGTTTCGGCTGTTTTTATGAGTTTGTTCCGTCCCCGGTGTCTCTTGGAGCTCGTACCCTCGCCAGTCTCGAAGGGCACGTAGTCCTCGTCCTCGTTCTCGTCCTCATCCTCATCCTCCATCTCCCCCAACCAAGCCTGAGCGTCTACCTCATCCTCCACCTCATCCTCATCCTCATCATCACTCTCATCATCATCCTCCCCTGTACTTTCCTCACCACTCCCGTCTAGCACCCACTTCTCCTTATAACCCTGTTGCACACCCCCTGTCGGGTCCGCCGCCTCCCAATCCCTCTCATCCTCTCCGCTCTCAACCTCCTCCCCGCTCCCTTCTCCCCCTCCCGCTCCCTCTCCCTCTCCTGACACGACCTGCAACGCCGGCTGCTGCTCCTCGGTCGTCTCCCCCTCCTGCCCACTCTTCTTATACTTAATCCCAAAGAGCTTTCCCGTCGCTCCAGCTAACCTGCGCCGAAACCCAGTCATCCTGCAAAAAAGAAAGTAAATGATACAATTAGATCGACATGAGATAAATAAAAATAAAAATAAATAAAGCAATTGTACCTAGCTAGTTATAAGTAAATATGAATGCGTTAAAAATCTTCTGCTTCTGCTTCCTCTTCCTCCTCATGTTCCTCTTCTTCTTCTTCACTTTCTTCGCTTTCCACTTCGTCTTCGTCTTCCTCTTCCGTACCCACTTCGTCTTCCTCTTCCCCTTCCTTCTCCGGCTGCTGTTGCATATCACCAATATCGACGTGCAGCTGTCCTGACAAGTCGTGTTCTTGGAATGGCTCCACATATGACTCTTCAGGAGGCTCTTAGTCTTCTTCCGTGATGTTGGACAATCCACCAACGGGATGACATTTATGGACAATCCACCAATGTTTGTAATTCGGATGGGCGTATGGCAGATAGAACACTAGCTCGACTTGTTTGGGGAGAATGAACACGTCGGGCCTTTGATATAGCTTCGTTTCATTAATTTCAACTAGACCCAACTCGGGAGTATGCCTCACCCCATTCTCAATATCGAACCATCTACACCGAAAAAGTACTAGCGAGAGATCATTGCTGCCTTCGTAGCATATTTCCACAATCTCCTCAATGATCCCATAGTACTCTTGGTCTGGACCACCATGCGGGTCTGTGACATAACTGACGAACCCACTATTCACCGTGGTAGCATTTGGACGAGCAGACTCCGCTGCTTCGGATCGATATCGATATCCATGACAATCATAGCATCCATGGACCTTAAGCCTTCATTCCATTTAACTTGCATTGTTCTGTACTAACGGCATGACGAAGGCTCGTCACATAACCATCAGGGAATTTCACCTTTTTCTTAATCCAGACTAGGATATGCCTTATTTGTGCACGTGTGAGGCAATACTTCGCCTTAGGTTTCATTCCGTTTTCGTCAAGATTCAACTCCGGACGATCACATATCAAAGCACAGTTCAACCGAGCTTTTGTGTTATCTCTAGTCTTATGTTGGATGTCCCAATTTGTGTTGACGATTGCCTCACACATATTCTTCTTCTGGTGCATCAAGTCGAGGTTGTGAGGCTGCTTCAGGTCCGTTGCGTAAGGAAGATTATAGATGCTGCATTTATGAGTCCAATGGTGGTCTTTCCCATATACGTCTTTGTTGCCTTTCTGGACCAAATGTTCATGCCATTTGATGATATCATCCACTTCAAACCGTTCTGGTGGCTGTTCCTTCCTCACTATCTTACCTTTACGAAACGTATTTCTTTCCTTCCGAAATAGGTGATTTGGAGGCAGGAAACGACAGTGACAATCGAACCAACATGCCTTGCCCCCTTTTTTTTAGTTTGAATGCATATGTGTCTCTGAAGCATTTAGGGCACGATAACATTCCATGGGTGCTCCACCCCGAAAACATGCCATACACCAAAAAATCGTGTATGGACCACAGGTAGGCGGCCCTCATCTTGAAGTTCTGCCCCTTATAGCTATCATGTGTGAAAACTCCGTTGGTCCAGAGGTCGCTCAGCTCTTCTACAAGTGGTTGCATGAATAGGTCTAAGTTTTTTCCAGGAGACTTAGGACCGGGTATGATTACAGAAAGGAACATGTACTCTTCCTTCAGACAAAGTTGAGGCGGCAGGTTGTATGGGATGGCAAATACAGGCCAGCATGAGTACGGGTGCGAGGTCATATTGAATGGGGTGAACCCGTCGGTGGATAGCCCGATACGCACATTTCTGGGCTCAGCTGCAAATTCAGGGTGTTGCTGGTCAAAATGCCTCCAGGCTTCTGCATCTGATGGATGCATCATCACGCCCTCCTTCCTACGTATGCCCTCTTTATGCCACCTCATATGTCTGGCCGTGGTGTTGGACATGTACAGACGTTGCAGCCTTTGAGTGATCGGAAAGAAACGGAAGGTTTTTTGAGCAACCGTCGTCTGTCTCTCTACGCCATCTCGTCCAATAACTACCACGTACCGACTCTCACCACAGTGCTTGCAATGAGTCAGCTCAGAATCGGTCTTTCGATAAAGCATGCATAACTTTGGGCAGTAGTCTATCCTCTCGCACGGCATGCCTAACACGCTCAAAAGCTTCTTCGACTCATACAGATTTCGAGTCATCTTGTGCCCAGCCGGAAGTAGGCTATCCAGAAGCTTGCACACGTCATTGAAGCAATTGGCAGACAGGTTGTATTTGGTCTTCACCGCCACTAGACGCGAAACCGCCGAGAGCACGGTCACATCGGTATGCCCATGGAGTAGCTCCTTAGCAGAATCAAGGAGTTTCTCGAATTTCTGGGCAAGTGGCTCGGCCTCTTCCTTACGAGATAGATTAAAAGCCCTACCCACATCATCCGTTAGATCGTCCAATCTGTCGGGCTCGACTTCATCAAGCCTCCCAAAATCCACGTAGCTAGACACGGCGCGGACGCTTCCTCTCGCCATGAATGACCCATACAAAGTAGTTTGGTTTGAAACCATGCCTACAGAAATGCTCGGTCATATCCCTCTTCGACCTCTTCTCCGTATTCGAGCAGTTAGCGCAGGGACAAGTCACTTTTGCTACGGTAGGGTTGCGGAATCCTCGAAAAGAATCTTCGACAAACTTTTCAGTTTTCTCGAACCACTCGTTCGTGTGGTGCCCAGACTTCTTTCAACCATCGTACATCCACCGTCGA
Source organism: Raddia guianensis (assembly GCA_036346415.1). Classification (NCBI taxonomy): domain Eukaryota; kingdom Viridiplantae; phylum Streptophyta; class Magnoliopsida; order Poales; family Poaceae; genus Raddia; species Raddia guianensis. Next base: position 27,798,385 of record CM070540.1, read on the forward strand.
TCTTCCATCGCTTAACTACTACATGTACATTCAATAGCGGATTTATATTTTAGCACTAGACATTCACTAATGCATTCACATTCCTGCATTATATATCTATTCGACAAGTAAACGATCTATCGCACGACATTTACGGTCTATGTGTAGCTAAATAGGATGGTTATTTCACCACGGATGTTGGTTTGGGTATGGAGGTCATACACGGAGGTGCACCGTCGGAATAAAAGACATAACCCGTTAGATTCCCCGAAGGCAACGACGGCACGTGTACCGCTTATGTTATGCACAAGGAGAACAACAGGTTATGCGACCGAATTTTCGACCGTGCACCTCCCGGGCCACGCCACCCCATACCCAAACCAACATCCGTGGGCTGTCCAAAACGTGGACAGCTCGGAGCACGACACCTCTCGAAGCGGAACACACCGAATCACCGTCCGTGTTCCTTACGAAAATGTGCCGCGCCCAACGGATTTGACTTCGCCCGTTCACGATATGCGACTACTAATGTCATTAGACAATAGACATACACATCTAGTTAACGAAAAGCTAATTAAGCATTCACATCTAATTAACTATATTACACTAATTAATTGCAACTACTAATGTCGCTCGGTACCAAAACTACCGGCGACATAGCTATCACATTCAAAAAAGTACCGCAGGACGGCGTGAGGCGTTAGGCGGTGGAAGAGGAGAGGAGGTGGCGGCGGAGGCGGCCGGGAGTGGAGGCGGCGGTGCGCGGCGGCGGCGCTGGGCGGCGCTGGCGCTGGCCGGACGGCAACCCTCGGCGGTGATGGCGGCATGGCGACAAGGGCTGGGCGGGCGGCGTAGGGCGGGCGGTGGCAAGCGGCGACAGCGGCGACGGCGCTGGGCGGGCGGCGCTGGGCGGTGGCGGCGCGGCAACGGGCGGCGGCGCGAGGGCGGGCGCATGCTACGGGCGGAAGCGGGCGCTGGGCGTGGCGGCGTTAGGGCGGGCGGTGGCGGCGGCGGTTTTGGCGGCGGCGGATTTAGCCCGTGACCAAGCTCGCACGCGGGATATAAGTGTTGGTCTGTGTGGCAGCCTTTTGCCGCCGAGATAGGTTCAATTGCCGCCGACATTGCCCCTACAACGGTCCCCAACGAGGCGCGGGGCCACCGTCCAGTGAAGCAACGCAATGTGGGCGGCATATATTTTGCCGCCGAGATAGATATACCTATGTCGGGGGCATCACGTTGGCCGCCGACATCGATGACCAGCCAAGAGCTATATCGGCGGCGATCCACTGGGCAGCCGACATAGAGGCTCCACCGCCCACCTTTCCAAGCCAAAATCGGCGCCCGAAGCGGTTCAATAGGGCAAACCAATGTTGTAGAGCTTGCACTACAACTACTAACACATCCTACATGGTCAAACCAGATAGTGCCAATTTCGCGCCATGTTGCTTGATAGACCGACTACTCCTTTAAATGTATCGATTACCTTCGCCACTCACGAAGGGTAGTTAAACCGAAAAACGCTCGACGAAGACGTCATGTTCAATGGTGACTTATATCAATACAACCACTTCTCCTAAACACTAAATGCCCCAATACCATCTCGATTTTAAAAACCTCTAGCGTCATGAAGGGCTGCATGAAATCATATCGACATATTAATTAATTTAAACGGTATGTGATTTTCAAAGCAACTTGCAAAAAAAAATTGCAAATTATATCAAAATGGCAATGTGCCAAGATATATTAGATGGACTTCATGCCCTAACAACTTTGGTGGCCCAATCGACCCTATCGGGCGGCGAAGTAGACGCTTGCAAAGGAGGGTGGAAGGGTGCTGTGTCGTGACATTTAATATGCACGACATAGTTTCTAGCAATGTCGACGGCAAAAGTAGGCCGCCGACATACACGTTCAGCAGGGCATAAAAAAGTTAAGTGCCCCTGTATGTTGAATAAAACATTCGTCTCACTTGGTTAACAGCGCGCGGCGAGGCGCGGGCTCCCTGCGGCGCGGGTTCGAGCCTCGCCTCGCCCCCTGTTATTTTTAATTGTCTATGTGGGCGGCATAGGGGAGGCCGCCGACATAGATGGTTCTCAGCCCCCGGCCATTTAATCTGGGCCCGCAATGCATTGGCGTGCCTCCTCTTCCATGTGGGTCCCTTGTTGTTTTTTTACTGAGCTATCTCGGCGGTATTGACAAGGCCGCCGACACTGATGCTCCAGATGCTTTCTTGCCAACACAGTGTGGTCCCACATGTCATAGACTTCCAGCTTCTGCCTTGTGGGTCCTTCTCACTTCGTTGCCGTTAGGTCTAACAGTAGGGGTCACGGCAGACTGTTTATGTCGACGGTATTTATAGTGCCGCCCACATAGGGTGTGTAGGCGCGAGGTAGGAAAATTCAAATTTGCATCGGGTGCGATTTGGGGGGAGGGGAGGGGGACTGTCGACGGTTGAGATATCCATCTCAAGTCGCTAAGGTTCTTTAGAAGTGAGATAGGAGATACGCCGAACAACCACGAACAAAGAACGAACAGAGATGTGGTTTTATCACGGTTCAGCCTCTCGAGAGATAATAGCCCTACGTCCAGCCTTTCTTATATATCAGAGAGAATACAAGAGATGGCTCGGCGAGACGAACAAGTCTCGGCGAGATTATGCGTGTACAAGTGCCAAAGCTCTAAGCTAGATGCTAAGATGTAAAACTCAATGCCAGGAATCCCCTAAACGCCAAAAGGCCCCTGTTTATATAGTGCTGAGCAAACCGACCTACCGGGGAAATATCGGGCCGGGCTAACTACGAGTACGTAACGAACTCAGTACATGCCAAATATATCCCAAGGTAGATAAGGCATACTCCTAGTCTTGGGGATCACGACTCCTATTCCAATCCGGGAAACCACATCCGGGTCTTCACGTAGCCGTGCAGAACTCTTGTTCGAGTAGGACTCGAACACGAATCCTAGGCCATTACGCACCGTGCCAGCCAGGAGGCTATTCGGCAAGATGCATATGGGCCTGATAGAACCCTCCAGGGAGCTGGACCCTGGTAGGCTGTTCGATTGGGCCGTCAGGGAGTGGGCCATGGCAATAGGCCGTAATTTAATCCCCGACAGGGACCTATGTCGGCGGTATACCTCAGGCCGCCGACATAGATTTTGCAATGTCGTCAGGTCTTTTTTGCCGCCCGCATTGGATTTTTGGCCGCCCACAGAAATCACGTTTCCCGTAGTGGGTGCTCAGCAGAGACGTCGAGCAAGGGCGCAGGGGTGGCATTGAAGGAGGGCGCGACGACGGCATCTCCTGAATGGAAGGCTCAATGGTGAGGTGGGGTCGATGGCGCGTGGGAAGGGCACGACGATAGTCTCAAAAGATGGAGCGACAAGGGATTGGCAGTGCTTGTGAAACTTAACAAGTTCACGCGTGGGAGCTAATAGTTTCATTATCACTACCGGTGTTAAAGAAAGCCCAACCATTATATTCAATATCACTCTTGAGTGGTAATGTGGACCCAATAGTGATATCGTTGCTTGTATGGTAATTGCCCGGCTGTGATAATCATTGTCATTGTCGGTATATGTGACGTCCTCTATTTATCATATGTCACTTGTATTTTGAAAACTCTAAAACTAAATAAAAGGGAATTGTTATATACAAAACCCTAATTTACATTATTTTGATTTAGGTATAAATCTAAAACCATTGGAAAACCTTGTTAAAATCCTAGGAAAATTCAGAAGAACATTAGAAGCCTAAACCTTGCCACCACCCAAATTTTAAGCCCAAACTCCTAAGCTAGCCCTTGATTCCATGATTGTCGCCTTTTGCCGGAAGCTCGTAAAACTCATGAAATATTGAGCAAACGAGTGAATCTCGTGCCCATCTTTGAAGGGAAGTTTCTAAAAGCCTAATCACGTGTTAAGGTAGAGGTCCAAGCCAGAAATACCGAAATTGTTCAATTTCCTATTTTGGGAGAGTCCTAATTCTACCCGAAATAGAATTTGAGTCCTAATCCAACTTTTGGACCCCTAAGCTTGACCCAAGTCGTCCAAGACCCTATAAATATCCCCTTGAGTGCTCTCCCAAGTCCCCATCACGCAATTAAACATATCCAAAACCCTAGCCGATGAATCATTTTTCAAGGTATCCCTCTCTGTGCTGTGACCAAACCCTAGAATAGGTAGTACCATGGCGTAGAGCTCATCGAGACGGTCCATATGGATATATGGATTGCCCGATTTGGTAAAGATTCGTGCCCAGAAAAGCATGCTAGAGTTCGACGCCGCCGCCGACGTCGCCGTCGAGCCAAGTTCGCCGCCGGCCCGCGCCGTCTGCTACGCGTCGCCACTCCGTTTTCCGTGTTGCCCAATACGCGTTCTCCGCCTGCCCCACGCCGTGCCTGCAGCCTCCACGTCTCGTGCTTGCGCCCACGTGCGCTGCGCCCTTGCAGCCACGCGTCGCTTCCGGGTTCGCCAGCGTCGCTGCGCACTCCGCGTACCGCTGTAGGCCTCTTCCGCCCGCGCGTGCACCGCGCAGCCTGCGCCCTCCACACAGCAACGCCGCGTTTGTTTTTGTCTTCTGCCGCGTCGCCGCTGCCATATCCTGCGTGCGTTGCGCCGTGCTCGCCGCTGTCGCTGAAAAACCGTGGGAACCATCGGTTATTTTGGTTTTCCCTCGAATAATCCGGATTAAGCCGATTTATTATTTCTATGGATTTTTATGTACTATATGTTTTGTGTAATTATTTTGCGGTTTTTTATAAAATAGATCACCCATGTACGCACTGCTCGGGAGTACTACCAAGGCAAGATAGCTTTAATCTTGCTTCCCGTTTTGCAAAATTCACCTTGTTTACTATTTTGCTTTAAAATCTCATGCATAAAATGATGAACCGGGGTAGAGCCTAAATATATTAACATAACGTCATTGACCCTGTGAATCGTAGCCATTTTCTTGCTGCCTTAGATACTTCCTACTCTATCCTTTGTGCATAGTGGCTAGCGCTCGTGGGTTGGTAGTTATTTAGGTTTACTTTGGTAACTTGGTATATTTGGTGGATGCTAAGTTGCTTATTAATAACCGAATCAACTAAAAGCTATGTGGCGTGTGTTAACTTAAGGTGGCTAGTCGGGTGGTACTGTGGCATGAGGTATGTGGTGAAGGTAGTCACCTTGGTCTAATGGACTCTTGGCGTGTGCCAATCCAACCAAACCAAACAAGCGCAACCATAAGTGCTAGCTCTGACATGTCGGCCAACATGTGCTAGTCCTGGCTTAGTAATTAGGAAAAACTGTTAACATACGGTACTTTGAAAAGATCGGACACTGAGGTCCGTTGGCTCAAGAGGGGGACCCGTAGCGTCGAAACCTTAGTGGGGATGTCGGTGTTAATAGAAGGAACTAATGTGTCGCCTTGTATCGTTACTTGGTCTAGGCTTCCAAGGAAGAGCTAAGACATAAAAGTACCATTAGGCTTATGGGTGTGCTACACTCTTCAGAGATTAAAACTATCATGATAGTCGTTCGCACGGTCATGGGAGGGGAGGAAGATCGTACATGGTAGTCTCATGTGTTAATGACTAAACCTGATGGGTTGGTGTTGATTGAATTGTTCGAGACAAGTTTGTTCTACAAAGGGGTTTGGGAAGCCGAGCTCTGGTTGTTCTCTTGGGAATTCTTATCACTATTAATTGCTCTACAAAACTATTTTGCAACACTTTAAATAATTTACTACAGTAGGTGTTTATGCAAAATAACCACCCTGTCCTTGTTAATATCTTTGCATCATTATAAGGACTCTTGCTGGGTAACCGTGTACTCACTATACATACCATGTATATATTTGTATTCAGGAGAAGAATCAGGTCCGATCTTTGTTCAGGGTCAGGAGGATTCTGTTTTCGGACTTCGATCAGGACTAGCTGACACTCAAGGGGGATTGGAGCATCATCATACCATTATTTTTGCTGCATATTTGAATTTCCACACTCTGATATATTATGGACAGTATTAGTTAAGCTATTGTAATTAGTGGTTGTGCAATAATTATTTTTGCATATTATGCTATTTTCTTAGTTATTTGTGACTGTGTAATGATGTTTGATAATTGTCGCTCATGAGTTGCTAGTATTGATCTCTGGGACTAGTAATCGATCGTGAGTGAATCTTGGTGAAGCCGGGGTCGCGACAGTATAGTAATTGGCTAGCAGTGATATTCAACAAAGACACCATCCACGAGGCCATTTCCCCATTCCGGCCATGCTTGATATGACAACTAAAAATGTCGTCGATATGAATGAGCTTTATATCAATATTAAAAATATTTAGAATTTCCCATACCACTTTAAAATTTCTAAAACAGTGCCTTTGCCTCCATAGACTTTTATATGTGCACAAGAATATGTAGATATTTACTATCTTGGGACCATCCCTTGTGCGCGCGCCTACTCGTCATCAGGCTGTCGTGCTGTCTTCATCCGGTGGCATTGCCGCCATTGCCAATAGCCTTATCAACGACTCCATCTTGCGGAGGATCAGGGCCCATGAAGGTGCCCTCTTCCTCCGGCCACCCTGGGCCCGACCAGCCATTGTTTCCGTCGGCAGCTGAAGGAAACATCTCCACCGAAACATCTCCACAGCCAGTGCGCCCTAGACCATGCTGTTAGACATGTAATTGTACTTATGCATGTCTCCTCTCAGGTCTGCACGTAATGTGCATGGACCTCACGCATACCCGTATACGCACTGTTGCGTATACGGGTATGCGTGAGGTCCATGCACATTACGTGCAGACCTGAGAGGAGACATGCATAAGTACAATTACATGTCTAACACATGCAGGTCACCCACCGCTGCAGGTAGTAACAATGGTGTCGGAGCCACCCACTCCTCTCGTCGTCGTAAGTGATACCAAGACATCATAATCGTAATTAGCTCCATTCATGGAAGCAAGTGGAAGACAACGAACAACTGAAGGGTTTTTAACTTGGCTAGAACTCTAATTGCCGTGTGAGAATATAATGGCGAGCGTAGCCTCGCTCGCCGACATTTCCCATGGAGTTGCTCGCTAGCTCCCACGATGATATTAATTATAACTGCCAATGCTAAAGAAAGCCCGGAAGTGAACACAGGGTGTCGTTTCATCAATGACATATGAGCATTGGGCCCATGGGGCCCACATATCGGTCACAAAGTAGATGATCCTGATCTTTGTCGCCGCTCTGTGAACCATTGCTTCCCCATTCTGCTGGAAAACATGCGCTTCCACATTCCGACGTTAATCATCAATCCACCGCTAAATAATGATCCTCATCAACCACCCGCCCCATTCTATTGCTCCTCAATCTGTCGCGCACCATTCTGTTGTAGCTCCTCCTCAATCCACCACCTCTGCCACAAAGCATGGCCTCACATCCTACGAAGTGGACACATATTGAGCACCGCCCCTCTTCGCCACTGTGTCCGTCGTCATCACCCTCATCAGTGAATAGCCCGCACGGCGGTGGCGATTCCAACAAAAGGGGTTGCATGCACTCCGAGGACATCAAGAAGGAGGAGGAGGCCATGAAGAAGTAGGCGGCGGTCACAAAGAAGGAGGCGGAGGCCACGAAAGAGGAGGAGGAGGAGGAGAAGAAGGATGATGATGATGATGATGACGACGACGACGACGACTACAACAATGACGGTGGTGAGGTCCTACGTTGTTGGGGTAGGACCAACTCCGTAACCAAATCAGAGTCGGAGTCGGAGGAGGAGCATCACAGTAGTTGCTTCGAAGGGTCATCCGGTGGCAACTCTAGTGACGAGGAGGAGCAAGATGTCTTCTGGATGTGATTGAGTACGCTCTAGGACCACGCGCATGCTCTCTATTGCAGCTGTTCCCAAACCCTTCGACAGCGTCCTCGGCCTCGCCGTCGCCGTCGTCCTCCCTATCGCTCCTACTGAAGAAAATGGGTTGAAGGGATCTCAGGCCGAGAGGGGGGGGTGAATCGGTTTTTTCAATTTTTAATTTTGACTTTGATTGCGCTAGTGCTTAGTCAAATTAGTTATCCAAGTAATCGGTTGAGCCTATGATGCTAGTTAGCAGAAGTGAATACGAGCGAAGTTCTAGCTAGGCAGTAGATCAAACACAAGATATGCGTGAAAGTAAATGTGCAGAAATGTAAAAGGATGGAGACAAGAGACAACCGTGTGCTTCCCGATATTCCGAGCAAGCTCCTACTCACCGTTAGGCAAGCTTTCACAAGTGAAAGCCAAGGTCTCTCTCGACCTTTTTGCCTGATCCACTAGTGGAAGCTCTTCAGCAACGAATGATGGGTGAACTCCAAACCCGTACAAGCGGCGAGATCTTCCCACAGATGGAAAGACCTCACACACCACACCGGCACCACCGAAGGGTCACCGACCTTCTCACACCTCCAAAGGGCCACAAGAAGGATTTCTTCACCGACACCACCGAAGGGTCACAAGGGCGGATTTTTCTCCAAGCAGTGCACCCCACACAAGGAGGTGGCCTCCGGTTCAACCGAAGGGCTTCATTGGTGTAGTAGATTGAGTTGTTGTAGACGAAGGCTTGGCGTCGATCTCCTTCCGAAAGTAGAGTCCCAAAGAGCACAAGATCGAAGACCAATCAACTCACCACACCTCTGACAACTATGGAGACCCTAGACCAAAGGCTCCATGGGAGAGGCACACACCGTGGGGATGGATGGAGAGGAGGTAGGGGGCTGCTCACCTTCTTCTTCCTCTCTTCTTCTTCTCTCTCACACTCCTTCTCTCAAGCACTCATGGAGACCCCTAGGAGGAGGAGCACCATGGGAGAGCTCTCTCTCACTTGGGATGGGTGGCTAGGGTTGTGAAAATGAGTCTCTCAACCACTCCCTTGGCCAGGAAAGCCTTTATATACTCCCTACTTCGGAACCCTAAGAAATAGATCTCAGATCCAGATTCAAGCCCTAGGTCGGACAACACCCCGTACAACTCCCGGACTGTCCGGACGAAGACATGTGCTTTCTGTAAGAAATAAAATTCGAGACAGAAAGGACATAACAAGGTCTGGACAGTCCGACCGAAGGCATGCGCTCTCTAGAAACGAGACAAAGAGGAGATAACTTGGGCCGGACAGTACGGACACCAAGGCCGGACAGTCCAGCCAAAGGCATCACTTCAACAGCGCTTTAGACGGCATGCCTTGGGCCGGCCTCCCCAGGCCGCCTACTGCCAGCTGAAAGCTTCCCGAATTTATATGATTTTTTCTTTTGCTCATATGAAATACTTTTCAACACAAAAAATATATGTCTCGGAATTCTCTACATCTTTCTTGTTTTGATATTTTTAATCCAAGCATGGGAAAGCTCTCCAAAATACGAACAAAGATATTTTTAAAGATTTAGAACTATTTGGTGCCAAACTTAAGCTCAACGGGCGGGAAGGTTCGTAGGCTTAGGCGGGAAGTTTCGTGCCCACAAAGGATTTTGGCTTTTGGATGGCTTAGTTGCTACAAAACCCCGGACAACTGGCCGTCGGAATCCTCTCGAACTGGGATAGATGTACCCGATCAAAACCCTTGCGAATCTCACCAACCGACAACCTGGGAAGAACCCTCTCGGCCCACTCAGAGATGAAGACTCAGAATCATGTGCTCATTGGGACCCTGCAATCAGAGAGACGATAAACACAAGCCTGTAGGGTCTAGTCTACACGCACACAAGGAAAATAAAAGAACTAGGAAACATGTGTCCTTAGCCTTGATGTTGTGCACTTTAGGTCCAGTTGGCATCAATTACCAAAATAAATCAAGCACTTGGGAGCTTGAACTTTCATAGGTACTCTCTTGTGCTCGGTGTCTGGAGCTGCCTCGTGGATTGTTTTCTTTATAAAATCTATCATCCTGGTCGTTTGAGTACTCACGTTGTAATGAAAATTTGTTACAATAATATGTTATATTTTTCAATCTAAACCCACTATAGTTGACGGTAGGGATGAAAACGGAGCGGATAATATCCGAACCGTATTCGTTTTCGTATTTTGGGAAATGGCATGAAATTCTAATATCCGACAGATACAGATACAGATAATTATCCGGATAGACCTAAGCGGATACGGAGCGGATATGGTATCGATGATATCCGACAGAAACAAAGTGGATACGGATATCCGGATAAAATTGCAATTCGGATATCTGGATAAAATAGCAACCTGGATATCTAACCGAAAAATGGCCTAAAACTAGGTTGAGGCCCAACAGCTTGTAAACTAATAATAGGCCCATGACTAAGCAAGCCTAACACCTCACATCTCACCTCATCAGGCCATCAGCCGTCAGGCACCAGCTACTTCCCAAGTTCCCATATGTGATCAATGTGTCATCCGTCGTCATGTATGATCAATGTGTAAACTATATGGGCACTTTTGTTATCTTAAGTTGTTATGTTATGGGCAATATTGCTATGATAATCTAAAGTTTATTACGGTATACATACTATCCGAAAAATATTCATTTTTGTTTCCAGTTATTATCTGATTCCGGGTACTATCTGTTTTATTAATATCTGTTTCCGATTTAATATCTGATCCGTTTTAATACTATTCGTATCCGTATCTGTATCCGATTAAAGAAAGCGGATACGGATATGGTAAAGCCATTATCCATCCGTATCCGCTCCGTTTTCACCCCTAGTTGACGGTGTACATTTTTCACTTTTGTAATCTGATGTGGGAATGTTTAGTCTTTTAGAGCATAGTTGTTTTGCCGAGTAAGAGAGGACTCAAATATAGAAAAGAAATAGATTAATATTCCTTCAACCGATGACCTTTGGTCAAAACATGAATGTGTCTCTTCGCGTGCTCCCATCAACTGAGTCTTTGTAATATAAAATATGTATCTTCAATACATAATAGTCATGTGAATTAATTATGTTAAGCTTTCAATGGAGAAGTCATCCCTATTTTCAGAATTCTGCTTATTTTAATGGACTTGAGACAACAAACAATGGTTTTTCATTCTAATTAAAATAAGGAGCTAATCTCTAGTTCCCTTTGTAGCTACCAATGGTAGACTAAGCCAACTTAGCCAGCGCCGGTTGCCTGTCCCTCAGAATCGGTGCCTGAACTGGAGGCCACTCAAGCGGCTCTAGCTACATCCGAGGCCACTCAAGCGGCTATTGAGCCTGCAACAAGAACTAGAGTAGGCTGAGACCCATCAAAGATAAAGACTGATGTTGTCCACACCAGAGCGGAGGTCCAAACATATGGTACACCGACTCTTCCTTCAAAGACCGTGGCACAATATTGAACGATGTGTGGTGTTATTGCTAGGTCTCGAGTACCTTGCACAACGAAGACGTGGAAGGCATTGAGCGATCAAGAGATGGGCCAGTTGTGGGAGGAGCTAAAGCTCTCCTTCGTATTCCTAGCTAAATCCCTAGACGCAGTGAGGAGAAACACATTGCTATGCATGGGAAATGCCCGCAAGAATTAGAAGGTCCTTCTAAACAAATAATCCATTTAGGAGGAAAGGGGGTTCTTTGGGAGGTACCTTTTCGTAACACTGGCGAAGTGGGAGGAGTTCAAAAGGATGAAGTCCACTCCTTGTTATGCAGAAACTAGTGTCGCGCAAAAGGCCATCCAAAAAAAGAACACTCACCCCTACAGATATGGCACTAGCGACTATGCTAGGAACATATGCAGGTGGAAGTAGGCCACTTCTAGCGAACCGTCGAATGCAGCCAAAAGCCTCTCCAACCCTCGTGCTGACCACTGGTTCAAGGCAAGGGTTTAGGTCACGATAAAGGTGACCCCGAATTCACGAGCTCCGAGACCTCGCAGGTCGTAAAAAAAGATGGTAACTTGCACTCAATACAATCGTCTCTCGCTATTGCAATTTGAATTAGTTCAAAGTCCTCGCAAGGGTTATTTTCAAAGAAGAGGGAACGTGACATCATGACCGAACCACTCGGACACAAGGAGCACCCGAGCAACATGAAGGGTGTGGGGTTGTACATGACATGGAAGGAGGGGTTCCCCAAGGACTCAAATTACAAGAGGAAATCCGGAGCAACCCTAGAAAAGGAACTTATAGAGAAGATATGTGAAGAATTTTAGCCCATGATAAAAAATCTGCATTATATGATCAAGAAACAACCTGTCAACCCTCCATCCATTGGAATCGATTCCCTATCACCACCTCCCATCGATGCCACACCACCTGCTTTCTAGAGTAGGTGCACTTCTGCACCAACTCCCAAAGGGCCTCCCGACGGACAACCTATTGATCTATAAGGTATGCACCTAACATATTTATTATGTTAAGTTCATAGTTTAGTCTTGAAGACCCGAGCTAGGCGGTTAGAGGGGATGAATAAACGCCATAAATTTTTGACGCCACCGTTTTCACCAAAACCCAAACAACTTGACAATTATGTGTACCCATAGCATGCATGACTAGAGTTATGAAATATGTGAAAAAAATTTCATTCACAATCCTGGATGTCAAGTGTCCAAAAGAGAGGAATCAATTCAAAGCTTGCTTTAGCAAAGAAGATCAAGCCAAATGATCAAAGTGACTTTCAGAAAAGTAAAAGCATATTTTTTTCTCACTTGGAGGAGATGGATGGTGGCTTTCTGTTGCTCTTCAATTTTTGGGAATTTTTGTCCCTATTACACAATTTTCCATGAGCAACTCAGCCAAAAATCTCCTCAAAACTCTATAGAAAACATATGAAAATTGAAACAATACAAGCTGCTTTCTGCAAAGCAAAAGCAAATTCTCTAGTGTTTGTTTCTACTTGGAGGAGATGAATAGTGGCTTTCTGATGCTCTTATATTTTTGGGAATTTTTGTCCCTGTTTACCAATGAGTTTTGAAGCATTATGCCAAAAATATCCTCAAAACTACTACGACAAAAAACATGAAAAATTAAAAACCACGAGCTATCAAGAACTTCGAGTAGAAAGTTTGGGGCTCGGTTTTGACCTCGTAGCTCCCAAACGGAGAAACCAGTTGACTTAACTTTTTATCACGGATGGATATATGAGTCACGCATCTTTTTCAACTAGAATCATCTCAAAATGATTTTTCTAGATGTTTCTAAAAAACTTTTACTGATTGCTGTGCAGATGAAAGTTTCTAGACAGATTATCAATAAGTCAAGAACTTGATCTCTTGCCTCTCATATGGTTGCAAAGTGCTTCATCTGTTGTCCTGCTACATCTAAGGTGCTCATGTTGTTTCCTCCTAGATACGTTCATGGCTGCTCGTAACCTGTTCGTGGAAATGCATGTGAGAAATTGCCTTCTTTGTTCTTCCCATTGAACAACAACTATCTCTCTCTCTTAATCCCTAATGGTATAGATAAAATGGGCGCAGCAAGTGGTTTGTTCATATAAAAATTGGTTTGATTTTGTTAATTGGCTTTAATTTTCAATGACCTATTACTTGCTTTGTTCTCAGGGAGATCGTTTTATTTTTTGATAATTAGTTTGGGTTCAGTGCTGCAAAGGGCAGACATACTCTGAATTTTGCCAAAAGCATATCTTCATTCGTTAACATATCTTAGTTATCTAGTTGATTATATCAGGGTTAATTAATCTATTTGGTGCATGGTGACATCGTTGTATCAGGTTATGGCCTCAGATCAAGTCCAAGAGAACACATTGTGTAGCTGCATGTTCTACCAGCTGGTGGCTCGAGAGACGCATAGAAGACTGAGCTGCCGTATGTTTTGATGAACGGATGGAAAGTTTTAGGACTTTACAGGATTTGAATCTATGTTCTTAAAGTGATGAATATGTATATACCCTTTTGACGGTAATTGTCAAACCAAAAAGAGACCAACAGTGATATGAAATAAGAAATTGAGGGCTTTGTATACAGATTTTGTCTATAAATTGTGCTATTGGACCATGTGAAAGAGGATCCAAAGGCCTAGAGGGGGGTGAATAGGCAATTTTAGAACTTTTTCAATTATTCTTGAATTAGCATCATATTAAAAATTACCCAATCCTAGTTGCAATTATCGAGTAAGCGGAAGCAATAAACTAAACACAAGCAACTAAGACATGGCATTCAAATTCATCACAAGCAATGCAATAAGAGTAAGTGCGGGAATATAAATGAGAGGAGAACACGGTGTTTGTTTGACCGAAGTTCGGAGCCGCAACTCCTACTCTCCGTTGAGGCTACCCCTTGCGCACAAGGACCGGCTCGCTCTCGAGCCTCACGCCTCACTCACTCCCGGTAGTCGTTCCGCCACTCCGGCGAGGTGGACTCCGTCACCCGTACACCGACTCAAGAGTAGCCACACGCCAAGGCCTACTCCCAAGCCCAACGCCTCCACGAAGGATGTCGTCTTCAAAAGTAACAAGCCCGAAACGCCTCGATCATGCCGGATCGAAGGACTTCCTTGAAGCTCGGTATTGGGGTTTGATGGATTGTGGCTTTGGATGATCTTGTGGGAGGAGGAATGGCCCTAGAACACCTAATTGATGAGCTATGAATGTGGTAGGTGAAGTGGAGCAGCAAACCTCAAAATATCCAGCCACTAGGTAGATATTTATAGCCCCAAGAGCAAAACTAGCCGTTGCCCCTCGGAAGAGGACAAAAAGACTAGCCGTTACCCTTTACCGGACGCCGTCCGACTGGAACTGGACGCCGTCCGACAGAGGCAACTGCTCACGAAGAAAAGGTTTATCGGACGCCGTCCGGTCCCCACCGGACGCCGTCCGACAAGATCTGATGTCTTGCGAGTGTGCGGCTGATCGGAAGCTACCCAGCTGCGCCCAGACGCCGTCCGATGGGAGAAACTCGGAATTTTGAACTTGACCGGACGCCGTCCGGTAACGACCGGACGCCGTCCGACAGTGAGCGTGCAAAAGACCGGACGGCCACCCAGACTCCGTCCGACCAGAAAGTGCCTCGGATTAAAACCTGACCGGACGCCGTCCGATAACGACCGGACGCCGTCCGACAGAGAATACTGTTTTGGTATTTGGCTGGTCGGACGCCGTCTGGCTTTTCTAGACGCCGTCCGACAGAGAGGAATTTTCGAGCTAAAAATTGTGGGGGGAATTTAGGTGGGTTTCTCTCTCTCTTAGAAATCTCACAAAGGGATATTTTGGTATTTTTAGAAGTGGTGGACTACGGAAACCGAGTTTTCGAGAATTCGCAAAGATCCGGCATAGTCCGAGATATTCGAACCCCTTTTGAAATCCGACGAAAAACAGGAAATAAACCTAACTACTCCTAATCTATACGTGACCTCTTCTCTCGCCCGGTCACGTACTTAAAACCTTGGAGCAGCTCAGAAAATTGTCGACGCTTCAAATTAGGGTTTATAAAAAAACGCCGAGTCTCCGCTAGGGTTCCGAGAAGTCCAAAAACCCCTTAGCCCTTTATATTAATTAATTTTGTCATCAATGCCACTAATAAAAATTAGGGCTCAACGATGCTCACACCATGGCTATCAAAGTTTTTAAATTCAAACGATGGCTGCATTAGAGCATTCTCAAGTCAATCTAGATATTTTGTGAATCCCCATTTAAGAATCATGTAAAATATCAGCAAAATCAATTATGAGTATGATCTCTCTGTATTAAAAATCAACCTTGATAAATTATGAGTATGTACCCTCAAATTCTGAGTATATAAACTCAACTTCTGAGTATATAAACTCAAATTCTGAGTATATACCCTCAAAAGGGTAAGTATGTACCCTCACAATTCCCTCAAATTCTGAGTATATACCCTCAAAATTCTGAACTGAAAACAAGGTGTACTTCGGAAGATGTATTTTGGTTCCATTACTATCCTGACATGCTCAAATATGTTTACCGTCAAATATTTGAGTAACATTAAATACATGTTTTTGAATCATATTCCATTCGAATATGTCTTCACCGTGAGCAATAATTAAATACACGAATTATATTCCGTTCAACTTTTGAATGACCTAGGAAAGGAACAATTAATATACTGTTAACGGGAATGAACAATTAATATATTGTTAATGGGTTTCACACACACACACGTGTGTGTGTGAGGCCAGCGTACTCTCGGGAGTACGGCTCCGTACTCCCGTGTGGTTTTCGAAATTCGAGACGCCTAACAACCGATCCGAACAGTTGATCTTGTTCGTCTCACTGAAACATGGTCAGTGACCAAGTTTCAAATTTTTTTTGAATTTGTTTACTATTTGTTTCTTATGTTCGAAAATCAGCTTTTTTGAACGCACGACGACTAATTGGATGGTCGATTTTCAAAATATGAAACAAATAATAAATAAATTTAAAAAAATATGAAACTTGGTCACTAACAACGTTTCAGTGTGACGAACAAGATCAATTGTTTGGATCGGTTGTTAGGCGTCTCAAATTTCGAAAACTACTCGGAGTACGGAGAGATCCGTACTCCCGAGAGTACACTAGCTTTCCTCTATATATGTGTATATGCATATATATATGTATATATGTATGTATATATGTATGTATACATATGTATACATATATACATATACATATAGGTATATATAGAGATCCTATAGATCAAGCCTAATCTACACTTGATCGGTCTGCTGAGCCGGGTTCCAGTTAAATCAACTAGCAACTGCACGGTTGCCATTTTGAAAAATTCCTAAAAAAGGGGATCTATTAATTACCTCCTCCTCACTTTCCCTAAATCAAACCACCAGCCCACGTTCTCTCCCCATTTCTCTCCTCTTCCCATCTCTCGATCCGTTTCGACGGCGCCGCTTTCCTCCGCCGGCGCTTGGTGCTCCTCGCCGAGCCGCGCTTGCCGCCTCCACGCCGCCGCGCCGCCCTCTCGCCGAGCCGCCGCCGGCCGCCTCATCGCTGAGCCGCGCGCGCCGCCGCCGCCGCCGCCGCCGCCTCTCGCCGAGCCGCCGCGGCCGCCCGCGCCTCCCGCCACGCCGGCGTGGCCGCCGCCTCCGACTCCTCCCGTCCACGCCGCCGTCCCGCTCCGCGCCGCCTCCCGCGCTTCGGCGCCGCCTCGCCATCCCCCGCGCGTCGCCGCCGTCCACGCCTCGCCGTCCCGCGCCGCGCCGCCTCGAAAGCACGATAGCCGCCGCCGTCGCGCCGACCCAGCGCCCGCGCGCCTCGCTGCCCCGCACCGGAGCGGCCGTCGCCCCGATGTCGTCGCCCGTCGGCCGCCGCCTTCCCGACGCCGCCGGCTCGATGCCTCCTCGACGGCCTCTCCACGCCACGCCGGGATTACTTAGGGATTGGTTAGGGGATTACTTAGGGATTGCATAGGGGATTACTTAGCAAATCCACCGGATTGCTTAGAATTCCAACTGCGAAAATGTATATTTACTTTGCATTACGACAAGTAATGCATAGTAATTAGGTTTTTTTGCTTTTTCCACTTTTGTGTGTATGCATAATCGAAAGTAATGAGAAGTAGCGGTCGAAAATTCGGATTACTTTCTTATTTTGGCTTGAGAAATATAATTAATGAAAAGTAATCCGTTTGAAAAAAGCAACTCAAAATTCAAATAAGCGACATGCAAACCCACGATTTTAGGGCGTTAATGCCCCACGATTCTAGGATCTTGCCTCCTAGCGAATTACTTTTCGTCTTTGAAACACGTTCATTTCGATTACTTCCGATTACTTTCAAAAATCGACCGTTTACTTACGGGTTTGGTGGCTCGCGGTTCATTTGGGAAGGCTCGAGTGCAGATTAGCTTAATCTATCCCGGGGTAGATTAGGGCCTCGCACATACATACACACACACACACACACACACACACACACACACACACACACACACATATATATATATATATATATATATATATATATATATATATATATATATATCCTATACTACACCTAGGTGTAGATTAGCTTATTCTACACTGCATGCAAACCATCCAAAAATGGGCTATCTAGTCTGTGGTCCACAGTATAAAATCAGCCCCAACCCAGCCTAGATCTGGATTCAGATCCAACCGCCCCCCCGTGCGTGCGTGCCTGTGGCGGTTCCGCCGCCCCTTCCGCCGGCTGGCGACCACGCGGC
Organism: Raddia guianensis; assembly: GCA_036346415.1. Classification (NCBI taxonomy): domain Eukaryota; kingdom Viridiplantae; phylum Streptophyta; class Magnoliopsida; order Poales; family Poaceae; genus Raddia; species Raddia guianensis. Next base: position 27,816,395 of record CM070540.1, read on the forward strand.
TGCTGCGCGGGCGCAATGGTGTGAGGAGGCAGTCTGCGGGCGCCGGGCGTCGAGATCGGAGGTGGCGTGGTGGAGGCGGCGCGCACTGCCCCGGCGCGGAGGAGCGAGGGCGTCGATCCGGCGGCAGGGCGACACGCCGACCGTGGGTGTTGAGGAGGATGGCGGCGTCGGGCTGCGGCAGCGAGGCCGAGGGCGGCGCGGTCGTGGAGTTCGAGGGCATGGCGGCGCTGACGTGGATGAAGTCGTGGCCGGGGCGGCGGAGTGGAGTGGCGGCGGCACCGGCGCAGACGGGTTGGCGCCGACGGGCCGGGCGGCGCCGAACAACGAGGCGGCAGGGGCTGCGCCGATCTGGAAGGTGGCGGGGAGGCGCGCCGGTCTGGAAGGCGGCGGGGAGGCGCCGGCGTTGATGAAGACGGGGGCGGCATCGGAGGAAACCACAAGAGCAGATTCGTCCCTCCCGAGCTCCTATGGCCACCTCGTTGTTGTCCACCACCATGTAGTGTGATTAAGACAGTAATTAATAGTAAAAATGTTGTTGATAAGTTTTGTGTTCATATTTATGTGTTTTTGTTTTTTACTTTGCATTACTAGAACCGTAATCACCTGTAATTGGTCGCCAACTATATTTGTATCCATGCTTATATTGGAAGAAATGCAAAGTAATCATTGTTTAATCACAATTACGATCTCTAAGTAATGTAAGTAACGAAAATAACTTAAAAAAACAGGTACCACAAAGGTAATTACGAGCATTCAAGAATTACCTCCAAAGCAGACAATTACTTCCCTTTACTCTCGAAACTCAATCCAAGTTGCCTGGCTAACGAATTACCGCCGTTTTAGCTATCGAATAATTACGTGCTTAGCAAATTACTTTTGGAACCACAATTACTTTCGTTTTAGTTACGGAAGGAGCATCAATTACCGCCGTTTTTCCATATTTTGGAGTGGGCGTCGTTAGCGTGGAAAATTACCGCCCTCCTCGTCTCGCCCCAGCGCGCGGTTACCACGCGTGTCGCCCCGCGCATCTGGCTCGCTCGCCCGCTTACCGCCTGGTTGGGTGGTTGAAACAATTGGTTTAGTTTATTGGAACAATATATATAGCCTGCTGAAACAATTGGTTTAGCCTATTGGAACAATATATGTTGAAACAATTGTGCTACTGCGTCATTTTGCTCGGTCTCACCTCTCATGCTTCCGATCACCTCTCGTGAAACAATGAAAAATGTATATTGAAACAATTAACCCAGTCTACCGAAACAATGAACTCAACCTACCGAAACAGCGAAAAATGCCCATTGAAACAATTAACCCAGCCTTTGAAAAAATGAAAAATGTCTATTGAAACAGTTAACCCAGCCTACTGAAATAATGAACTCAACCTACCAAAACAACAACAAAAATGCCCATTAAAACAATGAGCTCCGCCTGCTGAAATATTGAAACAATGAAAAATATCTGTCGAAACAATTAAAAAACCGAGACAGGAAGTGGTGATGGTTCTATTTGGCGGTGACGACGTGATGTTTTGTTTGGCATTGGCATGCATAATCGATCAAAGTGGCGGAGGTTAATAATTTAACCACATCCAAATCACCGCTCTTTGATATGTACGAGCATGGGCAGAAGCAAGTACGTTTGTGTTGCATGTCAAAGAAGCTAGTACGTGTGTGCTGCACATCAAATTTTCTAGCTTGGCATCGTACTCGCTGTGTGCATAATCACCGCGCGTGCACCTAGGCTAATCACGCGGCCGGGCAGGCGCGCAGGACGCTGGGCCGGCGTCTGACAATCAGACATTCGGCAGATAGCATTTTCCATACTTTTACTTACAAAAATTCATCGCTGACAGGTCAGACATAGAACCTCCAGTGATGACAAGTATATAACCGCTAGTAATATAACTGTCATTAGTGCCGATTGGGTCAGAGGACCGCTGGTGATGACTATATCACTAGAGGTTATAAAACCGCCAGTCGGCCGCAAACAAATCATTCGATATGTGGCATGGTGTGCAGTAATAGGTAAATAAAATGGGGGACAATACAAAAAGATGTAAGATCAATTAATCCTTTATTTTGACCGTCACCTTTGTTGCGTGTGTTTCATAATTCAATTACAGCTCTGCAAATCGGTTACAGCCTATAACCTATCATGATGTAAAATGGGAGAGTAATACAGAACATCTCGTGTGTGACAAAAAATGTTAGCAAGGTTTTACTCGAATGCAAGCCTCTGTGTCCCAACAAGGGATGCATAACGCCCTCCCTTAGCAACCAGTTCAGCGTGTGTGCCAAGCTCTGCTATCCTGCCATCTGAGCAAACTGCGATGCGGTGCGCATTTTGCACAGTGCTCAATCGGTGGGCGATCACCAGAGAAGTCCTTCCCTTCATCAGGTGATTGAGAGCTTCCTGCACAAGCCGTTCACTAGTTGCGTCCAGTGCACTGGTAGCCTGTAAATAGCAGAAGCTTCTTGAGCCAACACAAAGCTAATCATCTCATCATCTTCACACAAATAATGGGAAAAAAATGATATTATACAATGTGCAGCCTGACCTGTTCAACAATAGTGAATATAGAATAACTCCACATGGGTCACTACACTGATAGGCCACAGGGTAATACAGAGACCTAAGTATGCTAAAACACATCAAGTTGCCTAGTGACTACCAATACAACATCAAGTTGCAGCTACCCATCCAACATCAAGTTGCCTACTAACTAAGCTACCAAACCAGTATATTGACCTCCTTGCCTTGGGAAAAATGTACAAAGACATCAATTTTCATAATAATGACATACCTCATCAAGTATTAGAATGGGAGCATTTTTCAGAAGAGCTCGTGCAATTGCAACTCTCTGTAAATCAATAAAATAAGCACACAGTAGTTAGAAACTTAAGATAACACAAAAATGATGTCATTCCCAGCCATGACGAATAACTATCATTTTGGACATCGACATGATCTCCAAAATGGAAATCTGACCACTAAAATACTGTTGCAGTTTATTTATAAAACCGAATGAAATTATAATATTATAGAAGTACGGTTGGAGCTGAGTCTATAGAAGTGATTTCACTTACCCAATATAAATATTTAAAAAGATATATTAGATAACCAATGTTTGAAATGTTTGATTGCACATACTTCAAAATGGAAACTTTCATGACCGAGGGAGTACATATCTAGATGGCAAATTACCTGTCTCTGTCCCCCACTAAGAAGGCTACCACGTTCGCCAACAAGTGTGTCATATCCCTAAATTGCAAATAAACGATAAAACTAGATAATTGGCATAAAATGATAAACCAATGAACTAGTGCCAATCAATGGTAGGCTAAAATGTAAGATAAAAGCTGTTCAACTTCCAAACCTGTGGGAGAGAGATGATAAATTCATGAGCATTGGCAGCTTTAGCAGCTTTTATTATCTCATCCTTGGAGACAACATCATCTGGGAGACCATAAGCAATGTTTTCTCCAACAGATACCGAGAAAAGGACAGGGTCCTGAATTTGCATACACAAAACCTTACTAAAAATAATAACTGCTGCACAACAATACGTTCTGTTCAAAATGAGCACTTCGCCACTCAACCAGAGATTGGAATTTGTATACTAACATGTAGATGTAGTAGGATAACACATGGTATGAAAGGATAGATACTCTGCCTTGATATACCTGGTTCACTAGGGATACAATTCGAGACCATTCCCTTTTATCAAATACACGAATATCTTCCCCTGCCACCGTGATGCGACCTTGAGTTGGCTGCAAAAAAGGAACAAAACTGAAATGTTGCTACACCATATTAAAAAAACACTGAGGTGTTTAGTACAGATATAACAGCACCTCATAGTACCGTGCCAGAAGTTGAACCACTGTGCTTTTCCCCGCTCCACTAGGCCCTACAAGTGCTGTGACTTTTCCACACTCAATTGTAAGATCAAGCCCATTTAAGATCTCCACATCAGATCTCAATGGGTAAGAAAAGTGGACATCTGCCAGAAGTAGATAAGCATCAATAATCAATTACATACCAGAGGTCCAAGGATGTCATATTTTTTGGAAATATGGGTTTGTGTTGCTTATGTTGCTAGCAAAATATTGGACATTTCAAGAAAGAAGCATCAGTGGCATGCCAGCAGTTTAGTAATGTTATATATTAATGAAGTGTGGTTTTGTACTTTTGTGCTGCTCATACAAAAAAAATTAGAAACTTCTAGAAACACTCTAAAAATGAAAAAATATTGAAATGCTGTCGTTCAAGTCAAACACAACTTTTCAAAACTTATAACCATGCACTTCATCATTATTCATGAATTCATCACCTGAAAGAAAACATTTCTCTTAAATTATGACATTCTCACCCAAAAAAATTGAAATTTGATGAAAACACAAAGAATGTTTTATAAAAAATAAACTACACTTCCAAGATATCCATACATATAATATACACAACAAATGGAAATAGCTGTTTGTAGTGAATAAATTCATTACGGGCCCATTTGGGCTAGAAATACAAGTATAGGAGTTTAGAGAAAAAAACAGATAAACCCCTATACGATTCTACTTTAATAATGGTATCATATCCATGTTCGGAGTGACTAAAGCTGATAAATAAGCTGGTTGAACACAAGTCAGCTGAATGATAAACTGGACTTGGAGAGGTTCTTGAATCTGATTCTCCAAGCTGATCCGCTTTGTTTATGTTAGTTTTAACAGCTTTTAGAGATGGATTCATGATATAAAAAGAAATTGAACAAAAAAATCCTTTTTCCTAGCTAAATAAGCTCAAGGAATTATGAACATGCTAATGTGTCTAGAATATGCATCTGAATAACATGGATACAACTTCAGTATGTATTGAATTAGAGAAGTATTAATTTGCAAAATACCTTCCAGATGGATGTCACCAGACCAGGCGAGGTTACCACAGCTGCAGGATGATTTCAATTCTGACATGTAATGTTTGTTAATCGCACCATTTTCATGCACTCCGCCATTGGAATCTTCGAATTCTTTCCTGTCAAGTTCTTTGGCTAAACCATATGCAAGCGAATCATCAATGTCCTCTGCTGACAGAATAGAATTTATTCTCTCTATAGAAGCAAATGTTCCACGTAGATCACCAAGGGTATTAACAGCTCCTTGAACCTAAAATGCATGCACAGACACATAATTAAATATGCAATAAACAACAAATGAAGCTTAAAAAATCTCAATAAGAAAAATTCACTGCTTACGGCAAAGGTCAGTGTGAATGTGTAACCGATAAAAGATGCCATGGTCCCAACAGATAACTTTCCCTGAAATAGTAAAGTGTCATAATTTTTCTGATTCCAACCAAATTGTCCAAGTGTGATGGTGCCAAATGGAACTAATAAATAAGTACAAAAGGACCATATTGGCAAGCAAAACACAGTTGTTACATGCATGTAGCCCCTTGTATAGGAAAATTAATTTTCAGAAAAGCAAATAACAGATTTAATACAAATTCAATTCCAGATTTATTCACATGCAGAAAAAGCACTCAAGAAAGTCAATTTTCCATATTTGCAATTAAACATTTAGATGATGCAAACTATAGAAGTTAGCGAATTATATAACTAATACCTCAATGTGATAAAGCAAAAAATTGAAGGGGGTTCATTTTTGTCTACAGAAGATTATAGGGAAAAAAGGGAGTGACGCATGTAAGTGTTGGTACGAAAATCAAGAGTTACAAAGGGAGTGAGCCTTGAAAAAGTTGGTCCTAACATCAAGAGGTCCAGTGTTAAAAGTTATCCAAACAATGCGGAACCCACTCATACAGTACCTACAATAATAGTCTTGTCTATCTTGGTGTCCAAAAAGACGCTCTGTAGAAATACCACCTTAAAGAGTAAAAGAAGGTTGAAGATGGATGAGATGACAAGCAATGGAGACAGCCTGGTGTCTCAGTAGAAAACTGCAAAGCAGAAGCAGCAGAGCCTAAGGGTGAAGAGGCAGCCATGCGACGCAACAGCATGAGAATCTCAGTAGAGGCATCTGGACTGTGCTGAGAGTCTGAGTCTCCTGTAACTTATGCTGCAGTACCTTTGGGTGAATGACGACAAGCAATAACCTTCTTCCTGTAGCAAAACGGCTCCACATGACCATCCTTGTCACAATAGGTGAAGTGAAGACAAGTCTTTGTCGTCACTATAAAAGACGAGTGAGCAAGAAGATGACCGAGGACCAATAGAAGTCGAAGATGGTGACCAAAGAGTAAGAACTGATGGAGAGGTCAGTAGATCCACACCATGAAGACGAACCTTCTTAGTACGAAGAGCAGTGAGAGCCTCCAGCAAGGTAACGCGAGAGTGACGGGCAGGAAGCTAAGCACAAACTTGCTCAAACTATAGCCGAAGGCGTATGACGAAGTCGTAGGCGCGACGAAGCTCTAGACGAGATCGCTGACTCAAACTCTAGCCGAAGACGTATGACGAAGTCGTAGGCGCAATGAAGCTCTGGACGAGATCGCTGATGTAGACAACAGGCATAAGTCTGGGGGTCATGATCTGTTCCAATATCTAGAGCAGCGTTCAAAGAGTCCAACTGACGTCAAACCACAGAAAGATGAGCGTAAAACTCGTCCACTGTAGAATCACCCTGCCGTAGTAACTTCTCGTGACGAAGAGCAACAAGATACTCAGATTCACCTGAGGGCTCATATCGAAGATGCGACCACATCAGCTGATCACATGCCAGGAAGACAACTTCTCCAATAAGATGCACCTCCATGCTAGCAATCAGAATAGCAGAGGCACAAGCATCCTCATCACACCAGAATTTATAAGCGTTGTACTGAGAATTGTAGGACTCCATAGCCTCCTAGTCATTGGAGGCCTTATTAGCAGCAACAGCATCAGCCTCAGAGATCTTTCCGGTATCATCAGGCCATAAAGAGGACAGTTTTGGGGGATCAAGATATGGCGGGCAACGTAGCTCGCCGGTAAGAAAATCCCAGAGGCGCTAGCCACGCATGTGAATGCGCATATACTGGACCCAATCCTAAAGTTGAGCCCATCAAAAAGCATAAGGCAACGAGGAACAGACACAACGCTTGACGACATTTCTCTCTTTTTTTTAACTAACCCGATCACAGACTCACAGGGTGTGGTCACAGGACACACCCCGACCTGGTCCGCCTGGACAATCCTAACCCACACTCCGACCCAGTTCGAGGCGCGCCACCACAAGAGGCCAACCGAGGCAGGCGGCGTCAGCGGTGTCCAGGCGGAGGCCGACCGAGGCGGCGGTGTCCAGGCGGAGGCGGATTAAGGCGGCGTCAGCGGCGTCCAGGCGGAGGCCGACCGAGGCAGCGTCGTCCAGGCGGAGTCTGACCGAGCCGCTGACGTCCAGGGATCTAGTCGTCCCGCCGAGATGAAGCGGGAAGGAAGAAGGCGGGCAACGGCAATGGCATCGGCGACGAGCGACATGGCGCAGTAGAGCACCGTTGGCGACAAGACAAGTCGGCAACGACAAGTCGACAACAACGGCGACGAGCTTGGTAAAAACGTTGTCGAAGACGAAATGAGTCGGCGACGAGCGGGGGCGGCACAGTGCAAGGAGGATCTGGACAACAGACAATGGCTATAGGTAGGAAAACCCTAACCGCTCCGATACCATGTGGAAAAAGCACTTGTATATTGATATAAGGCCAGAGGCCGATATATATATAGTGTAAGGAAATCCTAGCACAATAGGTAGATGGGCCTAGGATCATATATACAGCACATAGCCCATACATATTACATATCAGGATTCCATTCCATAACTGATAACATGGTAAAGAGAAATGGTACCCACTCAAACAGTACCTATGTCGGCCCTGTTCTCCTTAGCATATTGAACTTAATTGACTTTTCTATCTATTTACTTATATTCATTTCAATTTCAAATATTTTTGATTTTTGAATCATTTTTTTCCTATATCAAAGACTTGTCTAAAAGTTGTAATACACAAGTCAAACAAAGTGGACCTGAACTCTTGAGACTACCTCGAAAAACTCTTGAAGTTAGAAAATTAGCTAGATAAGTCAAATAAGATGAGCTGAGGAGAACAGGGCCCAGGCTGATACCCACTCAAAGAGCACCTACATCTTAGGCTTCCATACTATACTTGTGCATAGAGAGAGATCAGAGACATAACATGGTAACGAGATCTTTGGAAATGGCCAGAAACAACAAGAAAAGCACAAATTCAGACATACTCAGGGGTTGACCATGGGTGCATAAGATTGGAGGCTAAACAAGAGATCATGTTCATTTTTTAATTTTCCTTACTATAGGTGAAATCCTCGAGACCCTAGCCAACTAATCACTGGATGACTTGGATATTGTATTTCTCCAATGCCAACCATCTTACATTTTTATTTTAATCCTTATCTGCCATTCCACTACTATAACTAGCAGGTCTCTTTATTTTGCAAGTCGTTTGGTAGTTACTTTATCAATGTACTGTCATGTTGAGCTGTTGATGCCAAAATTACTGACATTATTGTTCAGTATAATATTACTTCATAATTACACAGGCTGATAAACCTATCCTTTTTCTACTGGATTGGAGCTTAGTTCTCCAATGCTAATATATTGTAAAATTTAAAAATTATAGGATCCTTCAAAAAATGACATGGAGCTTGAATAACAGAACAAACAGCAGAAAAAAGTTGCGGTTTTTAGAAATGGAAATTACATGTAAGAATGTATTAAATGTCTTATAACTGCAAACGATTCAGAGGCTTACCGCATTGACCTTGCTTCCACCAAGTACGTAAAGAGCCATTAGGGAAACGTAAACTACCACCCGAGTCAATGACTCATTGGCAGATTTCAGCACTCCTAGTTTTGTGCCACTATTTTGGAAAGCAAGCGCCTACCAAACAAAAAACTTAATTAGCAAGAAAAAAAACTGCAGTATTAAAAAGCAAATTATTTTGCCAATAAACAACAATATTTACTTACATTCAGGCATTCACTATTCTAGGAAGCAGCCCGTCAGGCAGTTTTAAAAAACTGCTGACGTGGTTAGTGGATCCTCTTGCTTATTGCTTAGAAAGCACTTGGTATATACACAAGGTTAGACACAAAAATACAACTGAATAAATGGATAAAATATTTATAATATTATTTGGTTCCTTTTCTCTTAAATTAGTATCCTTAAAAACACATTATCAACATTATTTTTTCACAATTGTGACTTTGACGTTATTATCTTTTGAAACATAATACAATGTGATTAATGCTATAGAGTATGGACATATTAGGATACATTAAGAGTCTGTGTCTATCTAGAATTTGTCCTTGTAGGGATAGTTTTTTATGAGGCTCTCCTTTGTACCCTATATATATACAGGCCCTTGGCCTACAGTTCAAGACACATCTCATATTCATAACATGGTATCACAACTGTGCTCAAAACCCTAGCAATTGTCAACATCTCATGCTGCCACTTCCCCACAAAGGAGTGATCTCGATCTCAGGGGCGGCTTCCTCAGCGGCTTTCTCCTGTCTTCGTGCGTGACTCATCTGGTGGCCTTGTCTCTCCAGGGCGCGGCAACCTCGCTGCTCACAATCCGGTTGTAATCGTCGTTCATCCTCCACGGCACCATTGCTGCTCCAATTGTTGCTGCCACTCGTCATTCAGAGTTGTCACCACTAGTCGTCGGTCTGAATCTGATGGTCGCTCCTGCGTGCCAATGTGTTGCTCCATCCAAATACCGTCTTCTTCTCTGGAGTGGTCACTGGCTACCCCATCGTCAGCTCGATCTGATGTTGAGCTTGGTTAGAGTGTGGACCTGTCAGGTTTGGCCTGTCAATGACATATAATGCAGGCGCACAGCAGGGTCAGACCCAGCCGGTGGCTGCACCCTGATGCGCATGGCATCAGTTTTGTTAGGTCCTATCTATCCATGTAAAAAATATCTTATTTAGTTAAGTATCCATTTCTTAAGTTGTTAAGCTGTTAGCATCAATCTAGTAATTTGTTCGCTTGTAAGGCGTACCTTATTAAAAGGCCAAGTCAGAAACAGTATGGTTAAGCAATAAACACATCTCTCCTTCCACCTGATCACATGCCGACAGTGGCTGCTGCTGTCACCTACCACCATCTAGGGGCAGTCGCCATGTACATCTTGTGCAGCGGCCATTGTTGCTAACCGAGCATCTATCCAGGAACCGCAGCTGCTTGTGGGCTTCTGCCCTTTAATGGGCCATGGGTTGTGCAGTTGTGCTAGGTTAAGGCCAATTTAAGCTTTCCTATTGTTGGAGCTATTAGTTTTTGCTCGTCTCTCTCTCTCTCTTGGTCAGGTTGCATTCTGTTGTTGCTGCATGCATCTTTATCTCTTCATCGTCCTCTTTTAGGGTCTTAAGTGTTTGTTTCCGTCACATCCACCAAAGTCCTATACTTCCTTTGACTCTAAGCTCGTCTATGTAGTGCAAGTCCACAACAGTCAATCAGTTTTCTTCTTGCATGCCTGCATTGCCTAATCTTTTCTTTGAGCTTCCGTTGCCATGCTTTCTTGACTTGATTTGACACATTGATATCTTGTCGCCTTCTTTATCTCCTTTTATCCTTGCGTCCTAGATTTGCTTTTGCACTGTGTGCTTTCTTGGTTGTCTTCCAGTCTTATGAACATAGATGGATGAAGTTCATCGAATGCCGGCATATTACATGTTAGAATAGCTATTTGTATAGGACTTCTTTGCTATTGTATAGGTCCACAGGGACCTATTTACATTTTTGCCTTCTCTCCTGTACATGTATATTACAGCCCATTTTGGGCCCATCTCAATTGAGCAGCTCATTGACATTACAAACAAGGGCTACATGCTCACGGGGCTAGATGCCATGACAACTACAATGTTATTTGCATGACCTAAACTTTGAATTTTCTATTTGTACTTTCTTCCAAATGTAACGCTATTACTATTACATACACGTTGCATTTTAAGGGGTACTTTTCTTTAGTTCATTCTCCATCAAATGCAATGATATTGCATATGCCTTGCATTTGAGGGGTGTTAGAGATATATTAGGATATAATAAGAGTTCATGTCTATCTAGAGTTTCTGTCCTTGTAGGATACAGTTTTTGCGCTGAACGGCTCTCCTCGGTACCTTATATATAAAGACCCTTAGCCTACAGTTCAATACACATCTCATATTCATAACAATCATGACATTGTTATCCAGATTTCCTGTTCTTACAAATCCCAATACCACTTATACTGTTAGTGTTAACAAGAGGTGACAACTTGCTCAACACTCAGCTTTTTAAAAGCATTATCTGCCGCAATGACATAAAATTAAGTTTACAAATTCAGATCCTATTCTTGAGCCATAGAATAGTTATTTCGCTAACTATTTAATAGACTTTATATGCATGAATAGTAATACAGCATTAAATCTACAATTTTGGAATATCCTTCCTTTGTAAACACAAACAGGCAGTATGGCAGTATATACTTTGATATGCATTCCTATTTAGGACAATTAATAGATAGCCAGAATTACAAAAATGAACAATGAGAAAGTCATTATTCTAATTGATGACCTAAAAAGTGCACACTTGACAAGACTTACCAAACTGTCAAACATAGAAATTTGTCGTTTTTCACCACCAAAAGACCTAACCTGCAAATTTATTTTAAAGTGATGTAAGGGTAATGCCAAGCAGTTGAATAGGTATCTAGCAGAAAGGTCAAGGACCTCGAGGTTAGCTTGATTGACATGATACAACAAAATATGAAGTTCACGGAAAGTGTAATTGGTAATTCTAACAAAGAATGGTACTCACAGTACGAATGGCTGAAAATGTTTCTGATGCACAGTCTGATATACGTGCTTGGACAATTCCGTATGATTGAAAAGAAGGCACAGTTGACCTCTTGAAAAGAGCTGATTGAAAAAATTAACACATCAAAGGTCAGCAAAACATTTCTTTTGAAGGACACTATGTTCGGCAGGCATAATCATTCAGGAATTGTATATAGAGTTCCCCTAATCATGTTGATTTGGTATCATTCAGGAATTGTATATAGAGCATTAATCTAGTTAACTGATGAAGTATTCTAATTCTCAAATAAATTGAGTAAAACACCAAAATGACGTTTGAAGAATCCAAGAAATATACAAGGAGGATCCTTGGAGCAAAATAAACACTTAGAAAACTTGAATTTTATTAGTCAAAGGATTGTATTATTTAATCCAAAATTTGTTCAATTCTAATTAAGGCCTTATTCTCTTCGCTTTATTTAACTTATCTTTAACTTCATAGATGTAAAGTCAAAGATAAGTTAGATGAGGCAAAGAGAATGAGACCTAACTTTCTATGTGCAAATCAAATTTAGGTAAAACAAATAAAATATTTTAAGGAGCTAAATTGCATAAAAGATTTTTTGAAAAGCAAGCTTTAGGATGTCAACGAAATCCCAATGATAGATCCCAAATAACAAGATGAGTGGGGATAGGTATTTCTGTTGGTTTAACATATGAGTGAGGTTCATAGCATAGGACCCAACATTCCTCAGATATCTAATATACCTACTTGGTAAATAACAATTCTTATGCAGAGATAAAATTTAGGCCCTGTTCTTTGGAGCTGATCTGAACGGCTAAAATGACTGAACTTTGAGAGCTTTTTGAGGTAGTCTCGAGATTTGGATACATTTCGTTTGACTTGCTTTTTAAAGCGTTAGAACCCACCTTCAAAACAGCGAAAAAACGGACTCAAAAAATTCAAAACATATGTGTTTCAAAACGTAGATAAGCCATTAAGCTGAAAAGAATTGGGCCTAAGCTCATTTAAGCCTATATAAAAAAAATAGAAAAGTGTATATCAAGACTGGTCAGCATCCAAATTAGGTGTTGGCAAAGCAAACTTTCCTCACATTCACAAAGAATATAAGCTTGTTTACAAAGTATATTCTAAATTTTCAGAATGGTGAAAAACATTGCAGTAACCTGCAAAATGTCATATATAGTGTGAACAGCAACTGACAATTGACAAATCTTTTAGGAATAGGCAGAATTTAGAGAATTACCAACTAGCATGGAGACAGAGACCATTAGGAGTCCAAGAACAGGAGCCAGCTCAGTAGATAATGTGAAGAGTATACAAAGTGTACCGGTGATCTGAAATATATAAAAAGAGAGAACTGCTTAGAAGACCCTCATACAAGAAACAGAATGCAACTATTCCAGTTAAAAAAATATCAACTATATTATTTAAATGGAATAACAGGCCAACAATGGTTCAAAATTTCGAATGGTGTTAGTCTTTTAGAAGAGTTGCAAATACCCCAGATAGATTATGTAATTGTATTGATCAAACACTAAGCACTAAGCTGTATAAGCTTACATTCTCATAATGTAAAATTTCTTGCCTCAGAGAGTGCCCTTAGCCCACGATCTCTTGATATGTTGTCACTTACAACACTCTTCAAAGAACCCAAATCAGACGTCAACAAACCAGTTAATTCGCCAACCTGTCATTAGAAGATAGTAAGATGTTGTCTCAAAACAATAAACAGACAGAACTCAAAGTGTATGTTTGACACAGAAGTTAAGTAACCTGCATCCAAAAATAAAATCATGTTCTGAGCTGATGGAGGTGAAATCGCTAAATGACATGTTACTTTCATGACTCAGAAGTCAGTACACATTAAACATATCCAAAACTACATCATTTGATTTACATTATGTTCAGAGAATTTACTCTTCTATGAAAGTGCACACTATATAATTTTATAACAGCCCAAGCTAAATCAATGCCATTGCATTAGGACTTTTCAAAACAAAGATGTAAATTTACCTCTCATACCACATAAAATAAAACCTATTCACCATGTTACAAAGAAGACTTAAATAAACCCTTTCCTGTTCATTAATATTCATACAGGAACAACCAAACTTAATTCCCTTTCTTTCATAAAAAACACACATCAAGATTCTATGTTTTACCTGGAATGACACGAACAAGTGGCATTTACCAAATTTCTCATGTACAACGCAGTTGTACAGCTTGTAATACACTGATACTACATAGATTTTAATTGAGTGGGAGACATAAAGTTTATTAAGCTTTATTTCTCTTAATTACAAACAAGGTATGGAATTTGGATATTTGGTAGAACATTACCTTGTAGCGATCGAAAAATACCATCTGCAAAATGTCAAAAGGAAAGTCATTCATTACTGCCGATTTAAAAGCAAAGTATTAAAAACAAGAGCTAATATAAATTAGTTTGGAGAATGCAAAAAATGTCAACAATATGAGATATCAGGTATGGACTTCTTATGATAAAAACTATATGTGCTGCCGAAAAGGAAACTTTATAAGAAATTGCCTTACTAAAAGGAGCTTAATAGACCATGCATTAATGGACAACTTCCTTGCAAAGTAATTAGTTCTAGTTAGCCTTGAGGTTACATAACTATCCACGGTGAAAACTATTATCATATTATATGAGGACGACCCCTGTTAACTAGCAGACGTTATGTTAAGCCAGCAGGGCCTGCAAAATACTGTTTATTTGACTTTCTAGAGATACAGGATCTGCTGAAGAAGTGAATCTTTTAGAGAATGTAGTTAAAATGTGAAGAAATTTTAGAGGATAGATGGAGATTGTATTTGTAGGGAATACTGTTATCGAGGATGGGTGGATAGAGGAGATGCTGGGGATGGTTTTGTTGTGTAAAATGCCAAAAGCACAGTTGATTCCAAAGAAATGACTTTCAAATAATTTTTCTGATTCATGTCAGGTATATGATGTCCCCTAGCAGAATATACTATCTCCTGGGGCAGCCTATAATTGGGAAGACAAATCATTTCATCAACGTACGAAGACTGGCATATTCAATGGGTAGTAAAAAAGGTGAAAGTGTTTGAGCAAATAGTTGGAAGAATTGACAGACCATCTACATATTTTTCATATGAACTGAAGCCATTAGCCACTTAGCAGTTGTTAAATTTGTTAACACGGAAAGTAATGGTATAAAGGCAATTCAAGCTATCTATTTATGCACAACTACAAATCAAATTCACTCTTTCGAATGATACAAACAGAAGCAGTTGTGCAACAAATCAGCAGATATAGCTAGAGCTTATGCGATCGCGGTCTAAATTGTCACACAAACTATCCAAGTGCAATAATCACCACAACGCATCAAGCATCATGTCTTGTTGCCACATACCTTCTCTATCAGAATCCTTCGAAATATCTGGCTCCGCAGCCTGGCCATCACCTTCTCCCATATTACGGTCATATTGATCACAAATATGATGGTAAAGATAGGCTCCAGCGTGTACAGCAGCGCGATTTTGGACAGGAGCCTCCACAGGGGCTCGGAACCCCTTCCTATCAGGGTTTCGAAGAACCTCCCTGCCACAGAAACCAGCTACCGCGTCTCAGTACCGTACAGACAGACATCACCGGCGAGAGGCGAGAGGCGCGAGACGCAGGCGCACCTGAGAAGAGCGGCATAGAGAGGGTGCAGGTGGTGCACGCGAGGAGCGCGGCGAGGGAGACCGCGATGCGGGCCTTGTGCCGCGAGAGGAGCGCCCAGACGCCGGCCCAGGTGACGGCGTCGGAGGAGGAGATCGCGGCGGCGACGTCCGCGGCCGCTGCCGCGGCGTCGATGGTGGGGGACTGGTACGCGGCGTCGGGGCCGGGCGCCGGCGCGGAGATGTAGGCACGGGGCGGGCGGACGAGGGGGAGGGAGGGGCCGTGGAGGCGGCGGCGGCGGTGGAGGAGGAGGCTAGCGCCAGGGCTAGGTCTCGGGCTCGGGCTCGGGACGGGGCGGCAGGGGGCGAGGAGGAGGCGCGTGCTCCAGGTGGAGATCGAGATCATCGCCATGGCGAATGCGAATCCACTGGCTTCCTTCTCCGCTTTTTTTTTTCCGGTGGGGTTTTGGTTGTGTTTGTGCGCTACAAAGTGCGGGAAGGTGAGGCGGAGAGGGGAGCACGGGAGATAACGGCCAGTTCCACCTCGAGCGCTTGAAATCATACGACCTGCGAGGACTTCGCGAGTGCTCGTGCCAGATTTCGGAGCTTTTTTATAGGATTTGCTTTTCGATTGCGTGCTTCCTTGGTCTTGTATTGCTTGCCTGATTGGAACTCTCTAGGAACGAACACCACGCAGTTGATGTGCCAAACTGGATAGCACGTCTTGTAACTCTAACGTCTTTGTACAAAAAAAACTTCTGGGAAAAAAAATATTATCTGCCACAAAGAAACTGGGACTCTAACATTTAGCCAAAAAAAAAAAAACTCTGACTCAGTTTTTTTTTCTCACTTGGAGAATATAAGAAGATGGTACCAATAAAAACTAGATTTTAACTAAGATCTAATCAATAGCGGATTATAAGATGCATGTACACTATTACATATAGACGTATATTAATTTTATAGCTAACATTATAGCTAGTTTATTACAGAGGTTTTTATTTTCTATCTATACATTCATGTCCATTTCTTATAGGCGGTAATTGACTTCACCACCGGAGATGCTCCAAATACCAACTTTTAAAGAAAAAATAATATTATATGCCACACAAAAAAATTAGCACTCATACATTTGTCGATCTAAATGCTTTGGGTTAATTGTATTCATGCAATTACGATGTGTTTGTTTTGTGTTTCTGCCATTACAAAGTTGGTATTGTCGTTGGAGCCATTATAACTACAAATGCATCCATGCCATTTTCATTTTGAAATGACCCAAATGCCTCTATGACCTTTTCAGAATATGGTCAAATTGTCTATCCCACACTTGCATCCTCCTCGTATCTCTCCCCTCCCCCACCCTGGTTCACATCTCTCCTGACTCTAGCACCAACCAGGCGCCGCTCCCTGACTCTTCCAGCCCTCAACCCGCCATCGCGGCTCCCCTCCTTCTCCGACCCCAACCCTCCGTAGCTCCCCGACTCCACCAGCCCTTGAACCATAGTCGCTCCCTACCCTGATTGACCCATCGCTACCCGTGCCATCGCCACACGAGCTCCCACACCATTGAGCTTGAGAAACGTTACGCGCTGCCATCAAGCTCATATGTCGTCGTCTATTTCCCCGTGAGCCGTCGCCGAGTTCTTGTGCCGCCACCGCAAAGCTC
Source organism: Raddia guianensis (assembly GCA_036346415.1). NCBI lineage: Eukaryota > Viridiplantae > Streptophyta > Magnoliopsida > Poales > Poaceae > Raddia > Raddia guianensis. Next base: position 27,833,532 of record CM070540.1, read on the forward strand.
CCGCCCGCTCCACTCTAATCTCTTCATCCTATAGGGTGCCCGATCTTCCGACAGGTAAATATAAGTCGATTTGTGAAGACTCAACATTGATGATCTCGTTTTCGATCAAAATAGATTTGAATGCAACAATCGCTACACCACTCATCCATTCGTTACCAACCGTTCCAAGACGCGATTGACCTAGCCACAAAGGCCTATTTTCTGCATGCGAATTGAGAACACAAGCAAGAATGAGGTATTACCAACCGTTCCAGGACGTGATTGTTGGAGAATAGGTTTTGCGGAATAGATGTGTTGTATTGATCAATGGAGGAATATATATAGAGTACAGAAGATGGGCCTCCCCAAGGCCCATATACTCTAACACTCTCCCGCAGTCTGAACGGCACTAAGCGGTCAAGACTGATACAAAGCAAACACACACTCCCCCGCAGGCAAAACAAAGTGTCCATCAAACAAAGTGTCCATCACTCCCCATGATCGGACGGTAGTAGTATACGGACATTGAAATTTGGACCGAAACTCGGTGAAGACCGAAGTGGGCAGCCCCTTGGTGAAGATGTCGGCGTACTGCGATGATGTCGGGACATGGAGAACGCGGACCTGACCAAGAGCCACCCGCTCTCGGACGAAGTGGAGGTCGATCTCGACATGCTTAGTCTTGTTGGTCTTTGTCTTGGGTTGGTGGAGAGGTAGACCCATGTTGGCGTTGTCGCGATATCTGACGGTAGCTCGACGAAGGGGCTGTGAAGCTCTGGAGAAGCTGCCGTAGCAAGACGCTTCACCACACCATTGGCGGCGGCGCGGTATTCTTCCTCGGTACTGGGCGGGAGGCAGTGTCTTTGGCGCTTAGAGGACCAGGAGACCGAGTTGTCACGAAGAACACGCCGTAGCTTCTGAGGTCGACTTACGGGTGTCGGGACAGACTGCCCAATCAAGCATCTGAGTAGAGCGGTGAGATCAACGACCTCGATGCGATGCGAGAGCAGACCAAGCTCAAGTGTGCCTGAAGGTAGCGAAGGATGCGCTTGAGGGCGACAAAGTGAGGCTCCCGGGGATCATGCATGAAGAGACAGACCTGCTGGACAGCATAAGTGATATCTGGCGGGTGAATGTAAGATCTTGAAGAGCACCGCTAAAGCTGCGGTAGAGTGTCGCGTCGAGCGGAGCTCCATCGTGAGAGAGCTTGGACCGAGTGTCCACCGGAGTGTTGCGGGGCTTGCAATTTGACATCTTGGCAGTCCGAATATCGAATGTCTTGTCATTGTGAGAGATCACGAGCCACGGTGTGGATGGCCGAGACTCCCAAGAAATGATCAGAGGCCCCAGATTTTTGAGAGAGAACTCACGCTGAAGGCGACAGCGGTCTGTCCGGAGAAGCGATCGAGGAGGCCGTCGGGACAATGTCATCCACATAGAGTAGAAGATAGGCGGTATCGGCGCCACGGTGAAAGACAAGCGGTGATGTGTCGGCCTTTGCTTCAACAAAGCCCGAGAGAAGCGGATGAGAAGCAATCCTCTTGTACCATGCTCGGGGTGCCTGCTTCAGACCATATAATGACTTGTTGAGTCGACACACATGATCTGGAAGGGATGGATCAACAAAACCGGATGGTTGAACATATTACTTGTCTCTGTAAGGATGCCATGCAAAATGCATTGTTGACATCAAGCGGCGGATAGACCGGCCCGCGAGAGAGAGCCGGTGTGAAACGATCGATGGTGGCGGCTTGACAAGCTGAAATTTGAAGGTCTCGTCGAAATCAACACCGGTATTGGGTGAACCCACGAAGAACCCGCGAGCCTTGTACCGATCGAAGAACCATCGCATGAAGCTTGTGCTTGAAGATCCATTTGCGGTGACAACATTGGCGCCCGGGGGCGTGGAACAAGGTCCCACGTGCGGTTGGCTGAAACATCGAATTCTGGCTCATAGCGTCGCGCCAATTGGGATCGACGGTAGCGCCACGGTATGTCTTGGGACGAGGAGACAATACGGTGGCGTGAAGGTTGAGCGCTCCGGGGCGAGCGGAGAGCCCGACCTTCCGACGGGTGACCATATGATGAGCATTGGTCACGGCGGAGGGGCACATCATCAGCAACGACACGTGGAGCAAGTCAACGAGGCGATGATATGCGGTGGTGAGGCCTGCTGGCAACAACACTGGGCGTAAAGCCAACGAGGCGGCGAGGTAGGCCACCGGCAACTACTGTGGCGAGGAACCGGCGAGGCGGCGGAAACCGACCGGTGGCACCGCGGCAACAACTGCGGAGGATCCAGCGAGGGCGGTGGCAATGACGATTGTCTTGGCGTAGCAGCGATGGCTGGCGTGACCGCTGGTGGGGCGAGACAACCGTCGTCGCGAAGTGGCACCGCTGGCAACAACTGCGGAGGGATCCAGAGGCGGCGGTGGCAATGAGCGTCGTCTTGGCGTGGCAGAAGATGGCCGACGTGACCACTGGTGGGGTAGAGACAATTGTCGTCGCAGGAGGGGCCGACGTGGCCACTGGCGGGGCAGAAGTACCTGCAGAGAAGGTCGAGCGACGGACCCCTATAGGCATAGGAGGACGGCCGTCGGACTCTAGGAGAAAGTCAAGATTAGAAGGGGTGGACGGGGTGGAGGTGCCAGAGGCGAGGGGGAAGCTCGACTCGTCAAAAGTCACATGTCGAGAAATGATGATGCGGTTGGACGAGAGATCCATACAGCGCCAACCTTTGTGATCGGATGGATAACCGAGGAAGACACAAAGGGTAGAGCGAGGGGCGAGTTTGTGCGGAGCAGTGCTAGAGAGGTTAGGGTAGCATGCACAACCAAACACGTGGAGGTCGTCGTAAGAGGGGTGGATGTGGTAAAGGGAGAAGTGAGGAGTGGGGTGGGATAAGGTGGAAGTGGGACGAATATTGATGAGGTAGGTGGCCGCGTGGAGAGCCTCAACCTAGAAGGAAGGGGGGAGGCTCGCCTGGAACAGAAGGGAACGCATCACATCATTAGTGGTGCGAATGGCGCGTTCAGCCTTACCGTTCTGAGGAGAAGTGTAGGGACAGGACATGCGAAAGACAACGCTGTTGGTGAGAAAGAAGGAGCGAGAAGCGGAGCTGTCAAACTCGCGACCATTATCAGATTGGACACACTTGACGGTGGTGCCAAACCGAGTCGAACATGGGCAAAGAAATGGGAGATGGTGGGGAAGGTGTCGGACTTGAGCGGAGGGAAAGGTCCACATGTAATGAGAGCGATCATCGACAATGATGAGATAATACTTGTGTAGGAGACACTAAGAGCGGGAGAGGTCCACAATGGATTAAATCAAAATTATGAGCAGCTCGAGAGGTGGAAGAGACAAAAGGAAGGCGGACATGACGACCAAGGCAGCGAGGCATGGCAGAGGTGGTCGGGAGGATCCTTAGAGGCGGGGATAGCAGACGAGCTAGCTAAGCGGGAGAGAGTCGCATGGCACAGGTGACCAAGGCAGCGATGCCAAAGGGATGTGGTGGAGGTGTTGGTAATAAGCGCTGGGAAGGTGGGGTGGAGGGTGGAAGGAGTAAAGGTCCCGGAGCTATTGCACCTAACAATGATCGTTGATGCGAAGATCCTTGTGAGCAGGCCTCTGGGATCGAACTCAACGAGCCTTTGGTTATCTATGGTAAACTGACGAACAGAAATGAGATTTTTAATTATGTGAGGGGTGACAAGAATATTACGAAGAGTAAGATCCCTATCACCTAGGGAAAAAGAAAGATGACCAGTGGAGGTGACCGGTAGGCGAGACCGTTGCCAACAACGATGTTGGTCGGTGAAGGAGGGTAGGGAGGTTGGGAAGAAGCGAGGTTACCAGCATCGGCAGTCATGTGCGAGGTCGCCCCGGAGTCCATGTACCACTCCCCACGGACAGGGGCCTGCGAGGGTGCAGGAGCGGTGGACGCCATTAGAGAGAAGGCCGGCGACATTTGTGGTGCCGATGTGTCCGTCAAAGGCGGACGCCTTGCTGCCGGAGAGGAGACCGTTGCAGGGCATGCGGCGGAGAAGTGGCGTGCCCTTGATCACTCATAGCGGAGGAGACACGTGGAGCGGAGGACGACACGACACTGCGGCGTGGGGTCGCTCCCCAACGATGGGGAACAGGAGTAGCCGGCGAGGCCACGCTCGGGAGGCCGATCTTTGCCTATGAAGTCGACAAGCGGCTCGGGGTCTTGGTGGGTGCTCCGACATAGGTGCTAGGGGTGGCCCATTCGAGCGAAGGGCTGAAGTTGAAGCCACCGAGCCAGAAGCGAGCCGATGCCCACTGAGCCGGAGCCGAGCGGTGCCCACTGAGCCAAGCCACCGGCTAAAGGAGCCCACGGTGGTGGCGTGGCCCAAGCCGCCCATTCACGAGCAGCGATCGGTCGGGGGGGAGGAGAACTAGGGTTCCCCGTGAGCGGCGTCGTCGGGCGTGTCCGCCATGGCGCATGAGGGTCGGCGGCGGTGTTGCGGTCTTGGCGAGGGACGGCGGCGGCGGCGGCGCTGGTGTCGGGTGGTGGCGCTTAAGCGGCGGCGGCATCTGTGCCCATGGGCGGCCGTGAACAAGGAGGAGGCGGCTGCGGCGAGGAAGGTGGCGGCGCCAAGCCAGCAAGCGGCCCCGCGATGACAGCGAGGAAGCGGCGATCTTTGGCGCTGGCGGCAAAACGCGCAAGCAGCGGCGGCGCGCGGCGTGGCGTAGGTGGCGAGAAGCAATGAAGCGAGGAAACTCTGGCGCCGCCGGCGGCAGCACGAAGCGGCGGATGCGCCACCAGCCGCGAGCCCAGCCAGCGGGAGCGCCGTCCGGCGGCGGCGCCATGGCTCGCGCCGGAGATGGCGGTCAACGCGCCTCCTCCACCGAGGTGAGTTCCAGATCTGGGGAAGGCAGCGTTGGGGTGGGTGGCAGCCATGGGAGGGACGCCGAGGTTGGGAATGACACCGTCGGTGCCGACGCCGATGTTCATCTCGTCGGGGGAGGGCACGACGAGAGATGCGCCGGTGGAGGCCATACCGACGGCGGGCTAGCGGCTGCTAGGGTTTGGGAAGGGTGGGGCAGGAAAGACCTGCTCTGATACCATGTTGGAGAATAGGTTTTGCGGAATAGATGTGTTGTATTGATCAATGGAGGAATATATATAGAGTACAGAAGATGGGCCTCCCCAAGGCCCATATACATTAACAGTGATTGACCTAGCCACAAAGGCCTATTTCTGCATGCGAATTGAGAAAGCAAGAATGAGGTAGACGTAATCTAAAAACTAATGATTATCAATGAAGTTCACAAGGGGGTTCCATAAACCGATAGACAGCAAAACTGCAAAAGAAGATAAATCTAAACAAAACTTGAATCTAACAATGACGGCTACGAAGTTTTTATACATGAAAAGGGTGGTGCTAGGGTTTGGGGTGCATCCCTACAGTAGATTCCGAATGTAACACCGAACGACACCCAGTAAATTCTGAATGTCATTTTTTTCACAATTCTTGTTGACTCTGATGAAATTTGGGCCTAAAACTGGATTCATTGCAAAGATCTCGTTGTCAGCTTATCCATGCATACCAAGAACGTCCCAAACAAACTTCGTATGACTGAGTTATGGTCATTTGAAGTTGGACTATTTAAGGAGGTCGGAATGGTCTTGTGGACGATGTATTGGGCTTAATATTCTGTTGGGCCTTGAACAACATGATTAGATGGGTCTAAGAACATCATATAGGTGGAGAGGCACCTTTCTTCAATACGTTTTCACGTAGTGGAGACGGCCATGGTGGAGGCTGAACTTGTGGTGGCGATGACACAATATCTGGACAACATACATGTTGACGGTTGCACTATGTTCTGGTCAAGGTGGTAGTCGACGAACCCATGTAGACGTAAAAATTGTAATACATGTAGATGTAGTAGTTAATGTCTTTAAGTGTCATCAACTCATGCTCAAATCATCCTCCCCTTCTTGATTGTGAGTCATCCTCGACTCATGCTCGTTCGTCTGCAAAAGGCTAGCTCCAAAGTAAAACAATATGCATATCTTTTGTAATCAAATCATTGGAATTATTATCATTATTATTCATTTTCTCCCCTTCTTCGAAATTAGCATGAAGTTTAGAACACAATACTAGATGCACTTGGCTTTACATGATTAGTGATAATGTAGCTTTCTAGTTCACATGGTTGCATGTCATAAAGTAAATTTCAAATTTGAACAGATATAAACTCGATTCAGCATGTATTTTTCTTTATCATTTTATTTGTCGATAACATGCAAAACGTTTCTAGATAACCATGACAAATGATAATGTTTAGTAAATCTCTCCTCTAAATTGTTTAGATCACATAAAACATCGAGTTTAATATAACCCAAAGCGTTTAAAGAAAACAACAATTTCATCTTATCATTTTCACTAGTAATGTGAATAACATGTTTATTCTTATCAACAGCGTTGTTAGGTATTGAAATAAAAGTAACACATTTATTCAAGGTGACATTTTCAATCACTAATTATGAAAAATATATAACTCTTGTTTAATACAAGGAACAACAAGCAAATCATCTTGTGATAAAGGTAAATCAACAATTGACTCCACCAATGGTTGCTCAAATATAGCATGTTCAATGGAAATTTTTAACATGTCTAAACTATTCTCATCTTAAATGGGTGTGGTATATTTTTCATTACCTTTGTTTTTTCTTCTCAGCTGATGTAGGTACATCTTCGGTTGTATGTTTTGAAAGTATGATTAAGACAACATACATCTCCTCATTCTCTTTATTCTCATTCTCCGTCTCTTGGATATTTGCAATTTCCTGTATATTAGAACATTTACTCACTTTGGGTGCATACAATGGTGGTGATGTTACTGCAGAATGTGCCCTATTGAAAAGCAGGAGATAATCACAATTTGGTTGGCGCTAGCGTCTGTCTCAAAGAGAAGGTACTACCAAAGTTGCTCCTCGTTCTTTGTTGTTGTCCATGCAATTCTTTTTTTACCAACACAGCAAGACAGAACAATCAATTGATAGTATTATATTCTTCATAATAAACGATGTCTTGGATTTCACACCTTAACTTTCGAAAAAACGATCCATCCATTCCTCTTCGTCCTCCACTATACCAGAGTACAACATGTCAAATTTAAGCTTTTCAAAGGATTCATCAACTAACATATTACCTTGTTTTAGGTGTTGTAATTTTTTAAGCATGACACATTTAAAAACGGTGGAACAAATTTAACATTCATGTTTCTCTTCAACATATACCAATTTTAGGTTACATGCCAGAACTAACTAGTTTGTTCCACCAATTAATATCAAAATATTTAAATTTACTAGTGTCTTATATGACCCTATAAATTTCTAGGAACTTGATGAGAGTTAAATTTATGTTGAACTGTTATTTTCCAATCAAAGTAAATGACCATCATATACACTACAAAAATAAGATATAGTCTGTTTAGGATTACTATTATTACCTTCCTTACATTGGGGATTGTGTTTCCAACATTGTCGTAATATCCTCTGCAATGATCCATGAACCTGTCATTATTGATAGAAAACAAAATATAACATAAAAATATCATCCCTATCAACTACTATGTTTTGGAAGGTGAAGCCACACACTCTCAAGTGTCTTACCACGCTCTTAAAATTGATCTTACCAAGGCAACAGGTTGTACAACCAATGGGTTCATGATACCAAAACAGGTGTGAATGAAGCGATTGTAAGATTGAAGATGAACTTGTGAAATATAGGTAAAGCTTGGATAGACAATATATATAACAAGGAATAAGCAATTATCGAAATCAAATTAGCAAAACTGAATAAATATCCAAATTACTTGTCGAAGTTGCTATCCTAAACAAGTTTATAGACCTAATTCAAGCAAGAAAAAGATGCACCAAAGTACAAAAGGACAATAAAGGATGTAAGCTTTTAATTTTTCCTTACTTTTATTTTTTCCTTTTTATCTTAATTTTTATGCGGCTTCTTTGTATGCAATTGGCTTTTCACTATTTTAGAGGAGATGTATTGATTTCCGCCGTGGCGGTCAAGTTTCCCTTAGCGGTTTGGCCAAGGAGTCATACCCAGATTTGGTTCGCTAAGAGACTAATAAGCTCCGTTAGAGGAGCAGTTTACGGCCAAGACCCTCTTTGCGAGGTTATAAGGCCTCATGGAGATGTCCCTTCTCTCTTAATTCTTAGGGGCTAGATGTCGAAGATTGGCTTAAAGCCCATGGGCCTAACCTGGAGCTAGGCCATCCCAAGGATCATTAACACGAGCCATCCGAGAAGCATCCGACCTTCCCACGTCTGCTCACCCACGAGCAAGTTCGAGTCAAGCAAAGCGAGATCGCCGAACAACTCCTGCTCACCCACGAGCAAGTTCGAGTCAAGCAAGTTCGAGTTAAGCAAACCCCCAGCCTAAGCAACCTACTCACTTGGAAAACCACGTGGCAGACACTTATTGGAACTCACCCGTCATTGAGAGGCTGTGGAGCCCAAAAGATTGGCAGCAACGCTATTCCATCCGCCGGATTACTCTAGCGCACTGCATAGTCGAGTGCCTGCTACAATGCGACGTCCCATTCCATCCAAGAAGATACCAAAGTGCGCCATGCACATGAGTACCTACTACAGTGCGCGCTAATCACACCTAGGTTTTCTTTTTCCACGTAGGAAGAAAGCGGTCCTTTGGACATCATTGTAAGCAGTCTAATAAATTAGTCCATCTCACTCCTCACAAGCACATTAACACCACACTCTTGTAATGCACAAAGCTTCTCGGGTGAGTCCTATTGCTCGGGTAGCCCGCTCTTGTAACCTTGTTCGCATGAGAATGCAAGGTTGGATGTAAGGTTATTATCCCGGTAGTGGGAGGCCCAAACTTGGATAAAAAATTGTTATATCTCGTTTACCCTTCCAATTGTGATGATTCCCCTGAGAGGCTAGCCATCCCTGAAGTCCTTACCCAACATGAAAAATGGCAAGTTGTCCCAGTTCAACAAATAAGCTCGGCATCTAGCGAACTTCAGTTCTCAACTGCCGACAGTAACCCTTCATCATAGTACCAAAGCACTGGACATAGGACTATTACCCGTTACCTAGGAGGTCTGAACCAGGATAAAAATCTCTCTCGTGCGTTATTATTTGCATCCAATGCCAACGTTTCTTCGATATCATGGAAGTGGTGATTGTGATAGAAAGAGGGCTCTCTGTTCCCCTTAATTCAGAAGTAAGCTCGACTGGGAAAGCTTAGTTCCCAATCATTGACAATTCCAAAGGAAAGATTGGGCTCTATTGTTTGCGAAAGGCCAAATTTAATAAAATAAGACCTATGACAACCATTACCAAATTCAATAAAAAAAATAGGGTTTAGAGATTACTTCATTAATTCCAACTCTAAGCAACATAATCAATCCAAACCAAACTACACCAAAAATTTCCACACACCCGCTATCTTATCTACGACGACAAACCTCATTTTTGGTCCACAATTTTACAACCTTACAGTCTAGGTAGTGAATACTACCTTAATTGGTGGTCGTCCAGGTAGTGCATATCACCCCAGTTGGCACCGATACTCATATTGTGACCTAGATCACCCTTGGTGGTGGCACCCCGGATGGCTTTGCCTTGAGTTGGGTTATGGCCCAGGGGTGCGCCCTCTTTGGTATGTTGCTAGACCCATACTCACACTACCGCATGATGACCACACATTGTGTTGGAACTTTCCCTGCAGGCTAAAGTGCGCATCACCCTAGTTGGCAACTATACTCATAATGTGACCTAGGTCATCCTTGGCGGTGGCACCTGGATGACTTTGCCTTGAATTGGGTTATGACCCAGGGGTGCACCCTCTTTGGTCCACATTGCTAGACCCCATACTCGCACTACCACACGATGGTCGTGCATTGTGTTGGAACTTTCCCTGTGGGCTAAAGTGGCAGCGCCCCTCCACTACGTGTGTTACTCTGTGATCCTTTCAGATGAGCCCAAACTCCACCCATCACCTTCATTCTTTCGGGTGGTCCATGAGCGCCATCAAGCATGCTAGCTCAGCAGCGGAGATAAAATTGTCGCCCTCGCGGTCAAAGACATGGAAGACTTGGTCAATCGTGACAACAGGGAAGCAAGGCTCAAGGAGCATCTCAATGCAAGGGAGGAGGCAAGCTCGTCGAGCTCGATGATGCCAGTGCTGTCAATGTTCATGGCAAAGGAGCATCTCGAGATTGATGAGACTGTCGTCGTTGTCCCTAGGCAAGAGCACACGTTGGCGCCGTCCGTGAGAGGGAGCACATGTCGCCGCTCGCTGGAGCACATGTTCTCGTCCCCGAGTCAGAGCACATGCGCCACCCTCTTGAGCATGTGCCGCTGTGAACATGCATCTATGCCCCAATATGATTTGGTGATTAATGACATTATGCTATTTGGACTATTGGTTTAAATGAGAGGATTTATTCGTTAGAGGGAAGTGGATGAAAAAACATTGTGATTCCCTCGAAAGAAGAGAAGAAACGAAGATCGGCTACCTTTTAGACATATATTTTATAGGTTTTAATTTGAGTCATACCGACAACCATAAGAGGGATGCGCCGAAAAACAACTTTTAGATGTCTCAAGTGCTTATTGGTTGAAGCGTAGCTTAGGGCAGAGACTCTTATCCCATCCCAATTCCTAAATTCAACAAGTTCGTTGTTTCAGAGGTTGGACTATTTGGGTTCAAGACCAAAGTATCCAAAACTAGACAGTCCGGAGCGTCTATAATTTTAGCTTTTGAGCCTCTTTGTTTCAACATTCAAATTTTCCTTATAGCATTCAAAGTTCGGACTAGAGTATCCGATATTGAGCAAACCGGATTGTCCGAAAATCCAAGATTTGAGATTCTCTGTTATCTTCCCTGATTTTATTTGATTTGCACCAGAGTATCCAAAGTTTGGACCAGAGTATCCGGCATGCGGGAATCCGGAGTGTCTCGAATTTCAAGATTCTCAGGTCTCTATCTGTTGGAATTAGTTTACACCGGAATTTCAGAACTTTGGATGGGAGTATCCATAGTGCGTAGAAACTCAGTCCAACGGCTAGCTCACCCGCCTCACCTATTTAATACCCCCTCCCACCAACCAGCTAGGTAGTGGTCTACACTCTCATCAATATTTAACTCTAGCAAGTCTTTGTGCATTAAATCTTCTTCCCACCCACAAAATTGTTTTATTAGGTTTTGAAAAGTGAGATCAAGTGTCCTAGTGAGCTTTGCTTCATCCTTTGAGCACTCGATCCGTCCCCAAGTTCGTTCGTCGCCGGATCTGTTACTCTTGGAGGTTGAAGACTCCTAGACGGCTAGGCATTTTCTCGAGGCACCAAAGCTTTCTATGGTTTGTCGAGGAAGTTTTGTGAAGGATCGATTTCACCTTCGGAAGCGTAGGAATCAAGGAGTGAGCCGAAGAGTCTTTGTGCAACCTCGGTGAGGGAAAGGATTGAAAGAGACCCTATGCTCAAGTGTGGTTGAGCCTACCTCAACCGAGACGTAGGATCTACTCAAGAATCCGAACTTTGGGAACAAATCTTCAAATCCTCATTTCACTTTTGGTTTCCATTTGCTCTCTAACTTGATTTACTTTGATTTGTGTTTGCACTTCTTACTGGTTAGCACCATCGTGTGTTACCACTTGCTCTTGTGGTGTGGATTCAGTTTTGATGCAGATGATAGCTTAGATTTGTAGATCGAGCTCTAGTTTCATTCCCAACTACTGTTGACACCCAAATTTGGCAGAAAATCGGATATTCAGAAAAGGGCCGGATATGTTGAAATATACTGGGCTGAATCGGATTTGGGCCCTATTGATGAAGGAAAGAGTACATGATGAAGAAGCCGATGAAGACAAGACTTCGGGGGAGATATGGTCCGATCGGAGGCATGGCCCAGGAACAGTTCGTATCGGTATCGATATTGTAATAGTATAAATAGAGATTTAGAGCCTCATAGAAAGGGATCGAATCTACGACTCAATACACCAAAAAACTCTCTCGAACCCGATCGACGTCGTCGAGAGGCTTCAACTCGCAGGTAGAGCTATCTCGATGGGATAATCGATTCTCTCCTTGTAACCCGTATGCATGGCTGTATCAATTTGATCTCATGTATGCAAACCATGTTAGACTGTCTCGGGATTTACCGATCTTTAACATGTTCTCGCATATTGCACTGTCTCGGTTTAATCGATCTATAATATGTGCTTACCTTGCAATGCCGATTATCAAATGTCTTGCATGTTTTTCCCTGAATCTGATGTATGCGACTGTCTCGTTAGATCGATCTTGCGTACCCCTTGTTTAGAGTCTGATATGTCCAGATGTTTGCCGATTAGTATTGTGTTATCAATCAGCCTTAAACTGATAAACCGATTTATTAGTTCATATCTAGTCTTAGATTTGAATCTTGTCTTGGCTTGACCAATCTATTCGATCTATTTTCTGATTTGATCTAATACTTGATTTAAAGGCTTATCTTGATATTAATAAAAATACCAAAAAGAAACAGGATTTATATTCAAGTGATTATTTGAATCTATTAAGCTCTATCGGGTTTCAAGTCGATAGATCTTATGTCGGATTGTTTAAAGCCGATTACAAATAACCGATCGGCTAAATTGAAAAGCCGATTAGGCCTATATTCTTGACAATTTTCTCCTTATCGATTCTGAGTCAAATCAATTGGCACGCTTGGTTTGAGTTGTGACGCGATCATCGAATCGGCAACTCGCACGTGTGTTCACGTTTTCGTGTCAACACACTTTTGGCACTCGGTGGGACCCCAAGAATCAAATTGACAAAAGATGGCGGCGTTCCGATATCGAGGCGGCTCTGGAAGCACTTAAGCAGCGCCGAGGCGATAACGTTTGATGAGTGAGCCCAGGCGAAGAAGGAGATTGAGGATAGGCTCGCGGAGATCCATGAAGAAAACAAGAAGAGAATGTTAGCGGCTATCGGAGAACCCGTGGCGGCGGATTACCAAGACTTCCATTGGAGATCCCTTGTTGGTCGGGACTATTCGAAATAATAAGAGATCGGATCAACAATTGATTGTACCGATCGATGCTTGACCAATCATCGGTCTTGGGGCGATCGTCGAGAGGAACCGGTCGCTTTGCACCACATCATGGTGGACAAGCACCGCAGTGAATCGAATTTTACGGGGATGAATCACGCTTACACTCGGCCGAGGACATCACATGCGAGGGCTTCTCGATTCGGCTCCTCGGTGGCCATCAATCCAACTCCGATCCAAATGCTATCGGGTAATCAGGCTATAGTCCCGGTCCCGGAACTGGTATATCAGCCGATTAACCCTGGGTTCAATGAAAATCTGGAAGATATGACCAGGAATTTAGTCTATAGCATGATGAAGCAATGCGGGTTTAACACGTCTAAAATCGCCCCGCATTACAGTATGCCGTATCCATCGGATTGTTCCCGTTGTCGCTATCGGGATCGGCTTTCAACTGGTTTACATCGCTTCCCCCTAACAGTGTCACCTCATGGCCAGATCTGGAGAAGAAGTTCCATGAATACTTTTATTAGGAGAGAATGAGGCGAGAATTACCGATATCATGATGATCAGCGAAATTTGGTGAATCGGTAAATGATTACTTACGCCGTTCGGAGAAGTGAGAATTGGTGCTATAGCCTTTCACCGCCCGATAATGAGTTGGCGGAATTGGCTTTCAAGGGCTTACTACGTTAATCGAGAAAAGGTGGGCAATCAAGAGTTTGCGGACATATCCCATCGGCCCATAAGATCGCGCTTTATGAAAGCGGTTTTGAGATAACTCCTACCACAGTCGGAAGGATTATCGAACAACAACAATAACAACGGAACAAAGATAAAGCATCAATATCGTCGAGAGGCGAAGATATAGAAACTTCCGATGATTCGACACCGATGAGGTCAGTGCTTATGTTCCCGAGTGGGTAACTAACAAGAAGGAATTCGAGTTAGGATGGATTAAGCAAGGGTCGAAAAGAGCAAGTATTCTTTTGATACCTCCAGATGTGATCGGATTTTCGATCACTTGTTGCAAGAAAAACAGATTCGGCTCAAGCAGGGGCACGTTATTCCACCGCTCGAGGAGCTGAAGAAGCGCAAGTACTGCAAGTGGCACAATTCCTACTCACACGCTACCAACGAGTGCAACGTGTTTAAGCAAGTAGTACAAAAGCGATCGGCGAGCAATTGCGATACCGGGGTAAAATCCGCCGTCGAGGCGGAACCGTTCCCGTTGGTTTTGTTGGAATGGTGGATGCTAAGAGGAAGGCCGATGAACCGAGAGCTCAAATCGGTTTAAGGTACTCGTTGGGTCAAGAGGATCTTGGTACAAGAGAAGCCGAGTTACAATTCCGGTCATCAAACCGGCGTGGCACCGTGGCGGAGAATGGCGCGAAGTGAAGTGCGGTCGGGTTCATAATCCGATCATTAAGCCAAAGCCGACCTTGATCGACTACTAAAAAATATGATCGGATGGCTAAGCGGACCTTTCACGGGGCGACAAAGCAGATATTCTGAATCGGCCCGTGGGGACTCGAAGACCAAGGATGGGAGATGGAGCCTTTGGAGTGCCCTTTTTCCGATATTCTTTGGGAGGAGAGGATGTCACTACCTACTTTGGAGAAGCGCCAGATGAATCACGCCTTTGTTCCACCCAAGCGAGTATCGGTAAAAGATCGGCTTGTGTTTCCGAGCAAAGAGGCCGAGGAAAAGCCGATAGACGCAAATACTAATGTGCATCGGCCTCCTCAGGTGCCGCTGCCACGATGGTGCCCGAGTGGAATCACTAAGTCTCAAAAGCGACGGTTGCAGAGGATGAGGCACGCTGAAATCAAAGAGGCAGAGGCTGAGAAGCTTAGAGATGCTCTTTTGGAGCAAGTAAAGCCGATGAAACAGGCTAGGGGCAAGCAGGAATGGAGGCCCAAGTTGAGATCGGCTGTTATTATTGAGAAAGATTCTGAAAAAGTATCAGTTGCCACTAATATGGTTTGTATACTGCCTCGGGAATTCATGTGCAATTACGAAGAGGAAGCTGCAGAGCTGGTGATTGGCACGGAAGATGCTATTTTCAGGAAACCAGAGAATTCCCGATTGCATCTCAAGCCGTTATTTATCATGGGATACATGAATGGAAAACCGATTTCTAGGATGATGGTTGACAGTGGTGCAACAGTTAATTTGATGCCATATTCTGTATGCCGCAAAATCGGAAAATCCACGGAAGATTTGGTCAAAACAAATATGGTATTAAGTGACTTCAATGGAAATCCAACCGAGGCCAAAGGGGTTCTGGTCGTGGAATTAGCTGTTGGAAGTAAGACAATCCCGACAGCCTTTTTCGTAATTGAAGGAAAGGGAAATTACAATGTGCTGTTGGGAAGAGACTGGATACATGCCAATTCTGCATACCGTCGACATTGCATCAACTTTTGATCCGATGGATTGGCGAGCAAATAAAGTAGTCAAGGAGAGTCCACGACGGCGAAGCCGATTTTGGCCAAATACACGACAACCTAGAGGCGTTATCGGGCAAGCCTTTAGGCATTGCGATTTCCTCGGTTTAGCAAGGTGGTTTTAAGTCGACAACGTTGGAACCGCACTCGATGACTCAAGGACATGAGGGTTTTTATGGGAAACGCGGCACTAGAGGAAGTAGAATATAAGATGGGCCAGGGGTTTATATCGGCTGACGAGCTTGAGAAAGTCGATATTGGATCCGATGATAAAGAGAGGCCCACTTATATCGATGCGATTGCAGCGGGAATATAAAGATCGACTTATTCAAATACTCAAGGATCGGGTTGATTGCCGCTTTGGGAATATCACGAGATGCCGGGTTTAGACCGATCCATAGTGAGCACGAGGATCAAGATGAAACACAGGTTTGACGATAAAGCAATCACCAAGGAAGATTAGTTGGAAGATTTATGATCAAGTAAAGGCGAAATTGAGAGATTGTTGGAAGCAAAATTTATTCGCCATGCAAATATGCCGATTAGATTTCTAACATCGTGCGGTGGGTAAAAAGGATTACGATAAAATTGGTGTGCATCGATTTTGGGATTTGAATAAGCGACATACAAAGGCGAATATCCGATGCCGATTGCCGATCGATTAATTGATCTTTGCCGGAAATCGGATTATTAGTTTCCTAGATGGCAATCTTTGGTTACAATCGAGATCTTTATGGTGAAGAAGATGTGAGCAAAAGCTGCGTTTAGATGCCACAGTTCTATCGGCTTGTTTGAGTGGGTAGTAATGACTTTTGGGCTGATCAGTGCTGGGGCTACATATCAAAGAGGGATGAACTTGATTTGCCATGACTTAATCGGTAAACTTGTTGAAATATATATTGATGATGTCGTGATTAAATCCCATGAGGAGGAACGACACTTGGCTGATATCATAACTGTTCTAGATCGGTTTAGGAAGTATGGCATGAAGATGAATCCAAAGAAGTGTGCTTTCGGGGTCTCGGCCGGCAAGTTCCTGGGATTTATGGTGCATCAGAGAGGGATTGAAGTGCACCCTGATCGAGTAAAGGCAATCTTGAATACCAAGCCTCCAGATTCGAAAGTTCGTTTGCAAGAACTGATCGGTAAAATTAATTATTTGAGGAGGTTTATTTCAAATTTATCGGAAAGGATTATTCCGTTTTCGCCATTGCTTAAGCTGAAGAATTCTGATAAGTTCGTTTGGGGGCCGGAACAGCAGAAAGCATTTGATGATATCAAAGGGTATTTGATGAACCCTTGATTCTGGTAGCTCAAAGGATGGTTTGCCATTTAAACTCTATTTATCGGTATCGGAAAAAACACTAGGGGCAGTTCTGATCCAAGAGGTAGATGGAAAAGAAAGTGTAATCTTTTACTTGAGCGGAAAATTACTGGATCCTGAAACCCGATACACAGTAGTGGAAAAATATTGCCTTTGCTTATACTTTGCTTGCACCAAATTGAGGCATTATTTATTGGGGGCTGAGTGCAAAGTTGTGTGCCAAACCGATGTGGTTAAGTACATGCTCAATGCTCCAATCATCAAAGGGAGACTCGGTAAATGGGCATACACTCTCATCGAGTTTGATCTGACCTACGAATCTCCTAAAGCCGTCAAGGGGCAGGTATTAGCGGATTTTATTGCGCACCATCAAGACGTTAATCTATCCATACTTTTGCCTTGGGTAATGTTCTTTGATGGATCGGTTTGTGAAAGAGGATGTGGAATCGGTATTTTTATTGTCTCCTCTACTGGTGTTCCTTATCGATTTGGCGTCACTATGGGTTTTGGGTTGACCAACAATCAGGTTGAGTATGAGGCTTTGATTCATGGATTGGAATGGTTGATCCAGGCTGGTGCTATCGCTGTGGAAGTATTTGGAGATTCACAGTTGGTAGTTTTCCAAATGATCGGTAAATATGATTGCCACAGTGAATATCTTCGAGAATATCTGGAAAGGGCTTCTGATTTGGCCAAGTATTTCGCTTTGTTTACAATTCGCCATGTTCCGAGGGAACAGAATTGCGAGGCCAATGATTTAGCTCAAGAAGCATCAGGTTATAAATTATCGATCATGGAGTTGGAGATTGTTCCGATTGAAAATCCGATTCGATAGGATGGCGTGCGAAATTATTGGTTATTTGAAAGATCCTCAGGGAAATACCGATAGGAAGCTTAAAAGGAGAGCTCAAAGGTATGTTTTAATAAGTGACAAATTACACTATCGGAGTTTTGATGGTTTATTACTTAAGTGCCTGAATGAAGATGACGCTAAGATAGCAATCGGAGAAGTCCATGAAGGATTGTGCGGGACACATCAATCAGCTTATAAGATGAGGTGGATGCTAAAGCGCGTGGGATATTTTTGGCCAACCATGGTGGAAGATTGTTTCAAGTATTACAAGGGTTGCAAAGATTGTCAGAAGTTCGGAAATATTCAGCACGCGCCCGCATCGATATTACACCTGATCGTGAAACCGTGGCCTTTCAGAGGATGGGGAATTGATATGATCGGAGAGATATTTCCTTCCTCATCCAAGGGGCATCGGTATATTTTGGTGGCAACAGATTATTTCACTAAGTGGGTTGAAGCTGTACCATCGAAGAAAGTAACTGCTACTGAAGCGATAGAATTTGTCAAGGAACATATAATTTACCGATTTGGAATCCCTCAGACGATTACTACAGACCAGGGATCGGTATTTATGTCAGAAGCATTCCAAGATTATGCTCGAAATTTGGGGATTACAACTATCAACTCATCGCCGTATTATGCTCAAGCCAACGGCCAGGCGGAATCTTCAAACAAAAGTGCAATAAAGCTGATCAAACGAAAAATCGATGAAAGACCTCGAGGTTGGCATAATACTCTGGCAGATGCGCTATGGGCATATCGTATTGCTAAACATGGAGCCACAAAGGTGTCACCGTTTGAACTGGTGTATGGGCAGGAGGCTGTTCTACCTGTTGAAGCCATCATCGGATCTACAAGGGTTGAAGAACAGAATAACGTGAAAGCTGATGATTATAAAAATCTGATGGTGGATAAAATTTGGATGATATGGTGGCGATTCGGTTAAGAGCTTTGGAGCATATTGAGCAGGATAAGCAAAGAGTGGCTCGACATTATAATAAGAAGGTTGTACCGAAAGCTTTTGAAGTGGGAGAATTGGTATGGAAGACGTTTTTACCGATTGGTTCGAGGGATCCTAAGTACGGAAAGTGGTCGCCAAATTGGGAAGGACCGTTCAGAGTCAATCGGGTTATTCCTGGAAACGCTTATGTTTTGGAAACGCTTGAAGGGGAAGTTTTCGGTAAAGCCCTTAATGCCAAATATCTAAAGAAGTATTATCCTAGTGTTTGGGTTGGAGCTTGAGTAGATATTTGCTAAAAGCCGATTCTACATGAATCGCCTATAGGTCAATTTTAACCAACGCGTTGCTGTTGGGTGAAAGCCGATTCTGGGAGAATCGCCTATAGTGTATTCGACTTATTAAAGAATTTTAACCAACGTATTGTTGTTAAGTAAAAGCCGGTTCAATGGAATCGCCTATAGATGGACATACTTGAAAGATTAAATAAAAGCGTTGTTACAAAGGTGCGAAGGCCTTGATCGTTTTTGGGCCCAAAGGGCAGAATGGGACATTGTTTTCCGATCGGGGTAAACCGATCCATACATATAAATATTTGGCTCGTAGGCCAATCGATCCTGAAATTCAAAAATTGCGGTAATTTACCTTGGTCATTGTGTCCGGACTGGTTAATGATGGTGGTGTCCTCTTGATTGAACCGGTATAATCGGGATTTTCTTTTTGCCTCGATCCGCTAAGCGCGCAGGACTTCTTTGTCTTTATCTTGCTCTTTAATTTGTCGATTTAGTCTCTTGAAATCGAAAAAGCGGTACCGCTTGACTTTCTTTGCTTTTTTCAATTCCGGCTCAAGGACTTGACCCTTGAAGCGCCTTAGGCGGCAAGCTTGGCCGATTCGGCTTCACATTTCAGTTTTTTGAGTTTATCGTTTTGAGCGTTGGCATCCTGAACCAGTCCCTTCACTCGCCTCGGCATCTTTAAGTGCCTCTCTCGATGGAGCGGTCGAGGCTGCATCAAAATCGGCTTTCTTATGTTCTAGGGGCAGCACCTTCTGGATGGCCGAAACCACCTGCTCGGGGAGGATTTCCTTGATGGAATCAGCTATTTCCCGGATGGCCGAAGGGTTAGCCAAGAAAGCCGATTCATTGCCGAACAGCTCCCACATCTTTTTGAGTTTGGTGATGGTCTCCAGCGAAAACCGATTCTTTTTAGTGGGTGTTGGAGCTGGTGAATCAATAATGACAGCTGGCGGTGATGAAGTCCTGATCGGTGAAGATACGAAATCGAGCTCGTCGTCGAGCCAGTCCATGCTGGACGGATCAAAGTTGAGCTCGTCGTCTCTTTTCCCATCATAGGTAATGACCTGCGTGGAGACCACGGTTGCCTTGACGGGGCTGCGAGGTTGGAACATGTCTTCAAGAAAGGAATCGATGTTCTGAAAGATCGGTAATTTAAAATGAATATTGTTAAGTAAGGTTAAGAAAACCGATTACATCTTTGGTCAAGGTCGGTGGTGTTCTGCGAGGCGGAGGGCGAGGAGTTGCGTCCTTCTTTTTACGGGCGGAGAAGTATCTGGAGTCTGATTCGATGAGCGAAAAAACCGATTGAATGTGGTTAAAGTTTGAAAAAGATTAAGTGCTTACTGTGTCACATACCGATTCGGTGGTATCAGGTGTACGCACCTTTTGAGATTTTGGTCTCTTGACGGACACTTTTTCCTCGGGCGGAGTTACTTTGTGGGTTTTCCTGTTGAAGAAGGTCACTGAGCGATCCGGTAATTCAGAATTTTATATGAATGCCGATCGTACCTCTTTTCTTCGGCTGAGAGGAACTCGGCGAAAGCCGTCTGAACTTCGATTGAATGGAGTTGGCCAGCTGCATCTCCAATGAGCTTGGCCATTGGGCGCTTATCCCCGCTCTGAAAGAAAGATGTCAGGTTAGTAATCCGAAAAGTAAAAGTATTGCAGGTTACTAAACGCATGCAAGTTAATGACCTCGCGGTTAGAAGAAGACGCATGGTTTTGGGATTCTGTTCTTTCAGTGTCTGAATCTGAAGAAGAAGGTCCTGACTCGGAGGAATTTTCTTCTTTCTCATCATCGTTGTCATCAGAATCGGAAGAGCTTGAACTGTCACTATTACTTGTTTCCGATTCTGATGGGGGTTCAGCTATACCAGCAATCTTTGGCCAATTGGGTGCGCAAGTTTCTTCGACCCGGTGATGTGTTCGATTAAGGTTGCAGCCTCGCCTTTGGTAGCGTATATGTCCTTGGCGATGATTTCCCACCAGTTATTGAACGCTGATGAAGTATTTGCCCACATGATAAATTCCGATGGCATTTCGAAATCCAGGTGGGCAGCAGACAGAATGCCATAAGCTGATTGGGAGTTTAAATCCTCTCTGGCATTCAGTTGGCGATATATGAAGAGATCGGGGATTTCCTGCCCGAGATTTAATTGATGTGCGACCACAGCCGGGTGGTAGAATTCATAGGAGGGTTTCTTGAGATGAGTTCTGGTGCTCAGGATAGCAAAGAAAATACTCGGAGAGATGAATTCTTTGAAAGCTAATAAGGCGTCGCCCTGTAGTGTACTGGAGAATCGGAAAAATGAGGGGATTGGATATCTGTCCAAATCAGTATATGGATTGAACATTACGCGCCATATTCGATTCGGACATTGTGTACTGATCTTGACCATCTGATGGGAAAGGTCATATGGGTTGAGGCGTTTGCGGTTGCAATTGGTCGAGATCATCTCTCCATAAGATCGACGCAGACGCTCTTTGCTATCGGATTTTTGTTCATTTGGAAATTCCAAGCTAAAGTCTAGTTCTCTTAGGGAGTTGTATATCCGGAGCTTTAGGAACATTAGATGAACCAAAAGGGCCCGCCTAGATTACCAACCGAGTAATCGGCTTTCTTTGAGCAGAGACCTTCCTAATCTCATGCATCATTCGGTGGCGGCTCCTAGCGGTATTTTGATTGCTAATTTTGGCGGATGCGGTGCTTGACTACACCTTGGTAAACTTTACTAGGGCTCGAGATTGCCCTGGAAGAAAAACCGATCGACCACATGTTTAGGAAAGCAATATGTTCTTCAACTTCTACAGGGCCAGTTTTCTGATGAGTACTAATGTATCGTTGCCAGCCGAAGTTCTTCTCGGGAACCAGCTTCAGCGTGGCAGGCAGATCAAAAGCCGATAGCATTTCGCCATCGGGACTTAGGCCGGTTAGCATCGCTACATCTAGAAGTGTAGGGCTAATGGGTCCAGTTGGAAAGAGAAAGGCATTTGCGGTGTCACACCAGAAATAGGCCGACGCTGCCATAAACGGTTCGTCTGCTGGTGGCGGAAATAAGGAAAGAAGGATTGCATCGGTAATCCCTAATTCGTCCCATTGCTCTTGTTTTTGGCTATGAACCCGAATCAGCCAGTCCTTATATCCTTTAATCGAACTAGGCCAAGACCTAAATGCCGATTTCCAACTGTTGACACTAAACTTATCGGCAAATAAGGGGAGTCTGCCTACGGAATGGAATATGAAATCTAATGGATCCCGATCTCCTACTGGCCCCAAAGAATACAAAGCTTCGGAATCTGAGCATTGAATCAGTACCTGAGACATGATGCCGATGAAAGGTTGAGGAGTTGGCTGCACGCTGACTGCTGAGAATACCGAGAATTCCGATCTGAGAGACGTGCGCGAGTAGGAGTGTGTGAAAATGACGGCGAATGGGTGACTATTTATAGTCTGTGGTAAAATTAGGGTTTTACCACGCCACGGCGTTCTTGTTATGCCCATATTATGCATTGGTGGCGTGTGCTCTCTGAAAGAGGATCCTAAGGCCTAGAGGGGGTGAATAGGCAATTTTAATTTTCTTTGATTAATTGTTGATTAAGCATCAAATTAATAGTGACCCAATCCTAGTGTCAATTGATACGCAAAGCGAAGCGATAAACAAGTTAACAAGCAACTAAGACATGGCATCACAATCAACACATTCAATGCAATGGTAGTAAGTGCGGAAAGTAAATAAGAGGCGACACGGTGTTTGTTTGACGAAGTTGAGCCATAACTCCTACTCTCCGTTGAGGCTACCCCTTGCGCAAGGACCGGCTCGCTCTCGAGCCTCACGCCTCACTTACTCCCGGTAGTCGTTCGCTACTCGTGAGGTGGACTCAATCACCCGACACCGACTCAAGAGTAGCCACACGCCAAAGCCTACTCTCAAGCCCACGCCCACGAAGGATGTCTTCAAAAGTAACAAGCCCGAAACGCCCCGATCATGTCGGATCGAAGGACTTCCATGAAGCTCGGTATTGGGGTTTGATGGATTGTGGCTTTGAATGATCTTGTGGGTGGAGGAATGGCTCTAGAACACCTAATTGATGAGCTATGAATGTGGTAGGTGAAGTGGAGCAGCAAACCTCAAAGTAGCCGACCACTAGATAGGTATTTATAGCCCTAGAGCAAAACTAGCCGTTGCCCCTCGGAAGAGGACAAAAGACTAGCCGTTACACTCTATCGGACGCCGTCCAAGCAGGCATCGCTTTCAGCAAAAATAGGTTTATCGGACGCCGTCGGTCCCACGGACGCCGTCCGACAAACAAGATCGACCAAGCCCAGAGCTACGGACGCCCCAGACGCCCCGGCGTGAAAAAAGCCAAAGTGAACTTTATCGGACGCCGTCCGTAACCACGGACGCCGTCCGACGAGTAAATTATATTGGATTTTGAGTGGTCGGACGCCGTCAGCTTTCGAGGACGCCGTCCGAGAGAGAGGAATTTTCGAGCTAAAATTGTGGGGAATTTAGGTGGGTTTCTCTCTCTAGAAATCTCACAAAGGATATTTGGGTATTTTTAGAAGTGGTGGACTAGGAAATCGAGTTTTTCAAGAATTCAAAGATCCGGCATAGTCCGAGATATTGAACCCTTTTGAAACCGACGAAAAGCAGAAATAAACCTAACTACTCAGTAATCTATCGTGACCTCTTCTCTCGCCTTGGGTCACGCACTTTGAAATCTTGGAGCAGCTCGGAAAATTTACGCCGCTCAATTAGGGTTTGCAAAAGCGCCGAGTCTTCGCTAGGCTTCGAGAAGTCCAAAACCCCTAGCCCTTTATATTGATTAATTTTATCATCAATGCCACTAATAAATATTAGGGCTCAACGATGCTCACAATCTCCCCTTTGTGGCACTTGATGACAACCCAAAAGAGAATAAAATTTTGAGCTGCAAAAGGGTTAGTGCAATACAAATATGCGAGCAATTTTAATAATTAAGAAACCACAACTCGACCACAAAGGTGTGCAAATAAAGGAAGCTCCCCTAAATTCATGCATAAATTAAATTGAAGCCAACAAGGTTCAAATGTCATAAAACCAACCAAGGTATCAACCACAAATTTCAAGCAGTATCGAGGCATCAAATAATATTACAGGTAAACACAAGGTAAACACAACCTCGATCTCACTACCCCTCCCTCTACTACTCTCTAACTTCTCCCCTTTGTCACCAAGTGACACAAAGCGGAAAAGGTCCTAATCTTGCTGATCTTGATCCATGTCGTCGCCTCCGTCATCTCCCCGCGCCGGTAGAGGAGCCACGACCTCTGGGGACGCTTGAACAAGGGCATATGAGTTGCAGAGGGTACCGACCGAGGTGAGGATGGATCATCATAAAAATTGGGTCGGTTGAGGGTTTGGCAAAGAAAAGTTGAGATGATGACGACTTCTCCACCCGTGAAATGAATCTTACGGAGAAGGATATGGTGTGGTGGAGGCACAAAAGAAGGAGCAGCCGGAAGGAGGGTACACCCAAGGATGAGCCGGTGGTGGGTAGGCGGTGGGCGAGGAAAACTCGAGTCTGCTGGTAATCCCGATGTTGTGGGCATGTGAATACCAACCATATGGATTTGCCCTTCAGCTTGGCATAAACATCGCCCCCATGTCTTTGCAGACGGTGACTTAAATTCTGCGAACTCATCGCCAAGTACGTCTCACGCTCGCCAAGTCTGTCTCATCTCTCTGCGGGTGGTGCCGGCTCTTCTTTCACCTCGGTGTGAAAATTTCTCATATCTGTCTGTGACCCCTCATCTCACCTATCAAAACATCATACCACGGAGGAGGGATCTGAAGAGGAGCTCGCACGCAGTCTTGGCACAAATGGTCGCATTGGGGCAGCATGAGCAAAGACAGAGAGGTGGTGGAGCATCATCACCAAGTCTAGCTAGCTTGGGTTTGCTCCCAAGAGAATTCAAGAAGTTCTTCATCGATGCTTTTTGATTACATTGTTCCAACTCCTTACTTCATCATTTGTTACACGCCTCGTCACGGAGAGCAATAGACCAATATAGGGAGCTAGAGGTAGTGCCCTATTAACTTCTCGAAGATGGCGTCATCAAATTCTCCCAAGAGGTAGCTCCAACATTGATGGTCTTGCTGTCGGAAGAAATAACATGAACCATTTGCAAATGGGAAGAATTACATCGCGATTGCCACCTCGAACAAACAATGTGCTTCGAGTATAAGATTAATAAGGGCGGACTCGTCGATGGCGATTTGCCTTATCAATACTAATTTCTTCATCATCAAGATCCGGTACATAATCGACTTGACCAAAGGAGGATATTTGCCCTCCGAAACCATCTTCATAGCACACCTCATTCAAATCGGTGCGAATCTGGAGTACCCAAGGCGTGATTCATCTCGCCATTGTGATCCTTTGAACACATCCATCAAGCTGAATGATAATAGTTTGACTCTGTCTCGTCTTGACAATCAATAAAGTAGCAAAGAACTCACAGTTCCTTTCTTGACTCGAGTCAATTTCTTGTGGGAGATCAATTACGCTAGGCACGGTGTGGTGCTAAATATGGTGTGAACCTCAGGCCCGCCTTCTTGTGATCTCATCCAGTCTACGGTGAGGTCCCTAGGACCGATCGAGGAAGCAGAGAAGCACATGTACAATTGTTTACGAAACTTGGTGTAGAACACAAGTCCCTAGTATCCTCTCGCCTCGAGGGAACCACTTAGCATAAGAGCGGACCTTCTCTTTCTCAGAGTCTCCATAGATAGTTTCAGAACCTGATCATCCACGGGGTCGTCCTCAGCGACCACTGTCTCTGTGACATCCTCATCAATAGGGTCCTCAGCGAATGTCTCATCATCAAGATCCTCGGTGGTGGCAAACGAAGATCCCGCCATCCGAGTCCAATGGAGTCCCTGATCAGGCTGCTGCTGAATGTCCGCTCTAGTTACTCTGCTTGGATGAGGAGGAGCGGCACTGCTAGCCGTCTCATCGATGTAATCCGGATCGCCCTTCGCATTGTCGCGCCGACCTAATCGAGGTCCGGCCGAGCTTTCCGAATTTCTTCAATGATTTCGACATGTTGAATCACTTCCTCGACAATGAAACCATCGACTGAACAACCTCGGCGCCAAGCATCAGCGACCAGCGATCCACTAACACGGTGCCAACCCACCACGGTCCAACCACGAACACGAGCGCGGAAAAACCTATTCAAAACCTAGAACTTCGTAAACAACGAAATTTGGCGAAGAAAAGGCGGAAAGCCGTTACGAGTCCTAAAGCGAAGAAGGAAGACGCCGGCGCGAGGAGATCGCCCCAAGGCCCTTCCGGTAGGGAAAGGAGGAGAACGCTACGGAGAAGAGGCGCCTGAGCGGGGCGTCGGTTCAATCCACGCGGAGGATTGAAGAGGATGACGAGGAGGCCGCCGGTGGTGGTGGAGGTCGCCGGAAGTCGCGGAGGGTCTTCCCGGTGAGGAGAAGCAGGGCGGCGCGGTTTGGGAGGAGAGAGGAGATCAAATGGGGAAAGAGGAAGGCGAGAGGTAAGTTATAAGCGATTCCAAGACGATTAGGTCTGTCGGACGGCGTCCGACGATTAACGGACGGCGTCCGACAGCAAGGGTGCAGCGCACAGGGAACCTCGTCGGACGGGGTCGCGGAGAGGCCAGACGGCGTCCGACAGGTGAGTTGCAGCGCGGATAACGCTCTGTCGGACGGCGTCCGATGGCGACCGGACAGCGTCCGACAGAGGTATGCGGCGCATGCAACACGCGATCGGACGGCGTCGAGAGTGGCGGACGGCGTCAAGAAGGCCGAAAAGTTTGCTTGCAGTAATTTCCGATGGGCCCCACCAATGCGAGAAATATTATAAAAATAATATTTTGAAGTGATGATCTCCATTTTTGCTCAAAATTTAAACGAAGATTCAAATGTGAGCAATTTGAAGTGATTTTCTGAAATTTAATTTTGAAGGGATAAGATTATAATATGACAAATGAAATCAAGTCAAATTCAAAAACCCAAATTTTGATCTTAGAGATCAACAAAATGTGCGAACCCAAATTTTGCCTTGATTTCTCATATAGGCATGAAAATCGAGCATAGGGGTTCACTTTAGAGTTTAAGCACATGTTTTTGAATTTTGGTTTCTTTTCAAATAATTTCAACAATTTTGATGCCATATGATTTTCAAGAGAACAAATATGCATATGGAGCAAATTGTTTTTTAAAAAAAGGGGTAAGATTTTCAAAACTAGAAGTTTGAAATGGTAAGAAGATAAGGATAGTCTATTAAGCTCAAATTTGTTTTGGCTTGAAATATAGGACAAGAATGTGCTCACCCAAAATCAAATTTATCTTTTCACCACTAGAGGGAGTTTTGAGATCATGAGTTGAAACTAAACTCCCCCTAAATGTGACAAGGGTCATAAGCAAATGAAAAAAATCAAATAAGACCCAAAAATCACGAAAACCAATCAACACGCATTTGATCTATCTAGTATGTTGAGTTCATTCCTTAATTTGCAAAACCGTGCCTCATCTAAGGGTTTGGTGAAAATATCCGCCAATTGGTCTTCCGCTTAAGCGTGGGCAAGCACAAGCGTCACCTTTTGCAGCGTGGTCACGAATGAAGTGATGTCGGATGTCGATGTGCTTTATGCGGGAATGTTGGACGGATTGTTGGCTATTTTCACCGCACTTTCATTATCGCATAGAAGTGGCACTTTTTCAAATTTTAGCCCAAAGTCATTAAGCATCCGAGTCATGTACAAGAGTTGAGCACAACAACTCCCGCGCTACATATTCCGCTTCATGTAGATAGCGCCACGGAGTTTTGCTTCCTCGAAGTCCATGACACGAGTGGCGATCTAACAAGTGACAACCCCGAGGTGCTTTTGCGATCAATTTTGCAACGGCATAATCCGAGTCGGAATAGCCAAGAAGCTCAACACGCGCTCCTTGGGGTACCAAAGACCTAGACTAGTAGTGATTTTAGATATCTCAAAATGCGTTTCTGGCAATAAGATGCACTTCTTTGGGGATGCTTGAAAGCGAGCACACATGCACACACTAAACATAATATCGAATTCGAGAAGCGGTAAGATAGAGAAGCGAACCGATCATGGAGCGATAAAGCTTTTGGTCCATGGGCTTTCCATCTTCATTCAAGTCAAGATGCCCATTAGTGGCCATTGGTGTTTTGATCGATTTGCAATCGTCCATTGAAAACCGCTTGAGAAGGTCCTTTGTGTATTTTTCTTGACAAATGAAAGTCCCTTCCCGAAGTTGCTTGATTTGAAATCCAAGGAAGAAAGTGAGCTCTCCAATCATAGACATTTTGAATTCCTTGGACATCATCTCACCAAAATCCTTACATTTAGATTTGTTAGTGCATCCAAATATAATATCATCCACATATATTTGACAAATAAATAAGTCATTTTCAATAGGCTTTAGAAACAATGTGGAATCAATCGCACCGGTTTTAAATCCCTTTTCTAATAGGAAGTCCCTAAGACGCTCATACCATGCTCTAGGAGCTTGCTTGAGACCGTATAGCGCCTTCGTGAGCTTATAGACATGGTTTGGGTGTTTGAGGTTTTCAAAACCGGGTGGTTGCTCGACATAGACAAGTTCATCAATAAAACCATTTAGAAAAGCACTCTTAACATCCATTTGAAAGAGAGTTATGTTATAGAGAAGCGAAAGCCAAGAGTAACCGAATAGCTTCAAGTCGAACAGCGGGGCGTAGGTTTCTCCATAGTCAAGTCCTTCAATTTGTGTGAAACCTTGCGCCACCAATCTTGCTTTGTTTCGCACCACTTCACCGTTCTCATCTTGTTTGTTGCGGAAGACCCATTTGGTTCCAATGACATTGTGATCCTTCGGTCTTTCCACAAGCTCCCAAACTTTATTGTGGGGAAGTTGTTCAATTCTTCATGCATGGCGTTCACCCAATCCGCATCCGCCAATGCCTCATCAATGGTCCTAGGCTCAACAATAGACACAAAGGCGTGATGCTCACAATAATTAGCGGTATGAGAGCGGGTTCTTACGCCTTGATTGAGATTGCCAATGACTTGATCTAGGGATGATCCTTGGAGAGAGTGCGGTGTTGTTGGGCGGGTACTTGTAGATCAACGTCTCCCCTTGAGCTTGATCAACTTCAAAGTTCGCATCTCAGCCCACCGCTTGATCTTGAGTTGTTGGAGAGGTGTCTTGAACTTGATCATCGATGGAGGTGGTAGGGTGATTACTTCATCTTTTGGTGCCTCCGGTGAGGTCGAATTTCCCCAACTCCATAGCATCATGCGGTGGCTCATCACCTACATTTCTTGTCAAATCTTGCTCATTTTGCGAGCCATTAGTTTCATCAAACTTGACAAACATAGGCTTCCTCAACTAGCCGGTAGAATTGTTAAACACTCGAAAAGCTTTTGAGTGAGAGGAGTACCCTAACATAATACCAACGTCACACCTCTTTTGGAACTTACCCAAATGAGTCCTTTTCTTGTAGATGTATACCTTGCAACCAAGACTCGAAAATCTGAGATGTTGGGCCTTCGTCCCACTAGTAATTCATATGAGGTCTTGTGAAGGAGTCGGTGGAGGTAGAGGCGGTTGATGGCATGGCACGCCGTGTTGATGGCTTCCGCCCAAAAAGCATCTTGGCGTGTTGTACTCGTCAAGCATTGATCTTGCCATCTCTATCAAAGTACGGTTCTTCCTCTCCACCACTTCATTTTGTTGGGGAGTGTATGTCACGAGAATTCGTGCTTCACACCTAACTCATCACAAAATTCTTCAACATTTGTATTAGCAAACTTCGGTGCCATTGTCACTCCTCACCTTTTTAATAAAAGAGTCAAATTCCTTTTGAGCTTTCAAAACAAATCTTTTAAACACGCCACCGGCAAGGGATTTATTTGCAAGGAAAAACACCCAAGTGAAGCGAGAGAAATCATCGACAATCACATGACAATAAAATTACCGCCTATGCTCGCATAGGTGGTTGAACAAATAAATCCATATGCAAAAGTTCAAGTGGTGGGATGTAGACATAAAAGTCTTAGTCGGATGAGAATTAGCCACTTGCTTGCCGGCTTGGCATGAGCTACATAAGCGATTCTTCTCGAATTTGACATCCTTCACTCCAACAACCAAGTTGTCTTTAAAACCTTTTTCAAAGTGCCCATTCCAACATGTCCAAGGCGTCTATGCCACAACCAACCAAGAGTGGTTTGAGCGATAAGACAAGTCTTGATTTGAGAAGTTTCACGGTTTGAAAAATCAACCAAATATAAGTTTTGAAACGGGTGCCTTCAAATGCAACACTTTGATCCTTAGTGGAAACAACACGAACTCCGTTGATCGAAAAGAAGCAATCAAAACCCAAATCGCACACTTGAGCAGCGGAGAGGAGATTAAAGTTGCAAGCTTCCACCAAGAGCACATTAGAGATGGATAGGTCATTAGATATTGCAATTTTACCTGTACCCTTTACCTTTCGCTTGGAGTTATCCCCAAATGTGATCTTGTGTTCGGGTCCTTCTCCTCCTCTAGTGAGGTGAACATACTTGAGCTACGGTCATGTGTTGAGTGCAACCGCTATCGAATATCCAATGCGGCCGCCGCTCTTGTAGTTCACCTACACATACAATTCAAGCTTGGGTTTTAGGTACCCAAGACTTCATCTTGGGTCCTTTGGAGTTAGTCATCAAACATTTGGGCACCCAAATAGTTTTACATTCTTCTTATTATTTGGTGCACCAACATACTTAGCATAAGTAGAGCCATTTTTCCTCATAAGCATGTAGCTAGCATCAAGCACTTGAGTTTTAGACATGAATTGAGATGTTTTAGCAAGAGGACAAGCAATGGCTTTATGTTTTTCATTTTTACATATGTGGCAACGGGTCCCTTCCTTAACAAAAGTTAGCTTGGGCTTACCCCAACCGCCCTTGGACAAATCCCCGGGATGAAATCCCAAACCATGCTTACCCAAGGTATACCTTTGCTCCCGAAGCACCTTGTCAAGAGAGTTGTTCCCCACAAGCAATTTAGCCAAGCTAGAGTCTAGTTGCTCAATTCTATCCTTAAGAAGCAAATTTTCCTTAACTAGCTCATTAGCACATTTAGCAACACCACAAGTACCAATAGAACAAACATTCTCAATTGAAGGAGTAGCACTAGTGGATGAAGATGAGCTAGCATTGGGTGTGTGAGTGGGTGACATGGTAAAGGATGTGTCATGCGATAAGCTAAGTGAACCATCTATAGTATCAATCAAGTCACACGTCACACCAACATTGCATTTTTCAATTGAGCAATCAAGAGGAGTTTCATCATCAACATTAGAGCTAGCAAGTTTATTTTCTAGAATTTCAACTTGCAAATTTAGAGCTTCATAATCATCTTCTAGAGTTTCATGCTTTTCTAACAAGTTCTCAAATTCATTTACTAGCTCTTTATGCACCTTTACTAGCTTCTTTCTCTTAGACTTTTCCTTCTCTAGAGCATTATTCAAATCATCAATCAAAAGCTTAAGCTCACTTTTAGAGAGGTGCTCATGTGTTACCTTCTCCTCTAGTGCCATAAGACACATGGGAGGTGAGGGGTTGTCGATGGCGACTCCGGATATCTTCGTGTTTTCATTATCGGAGGAGTCCGCCCAAGAACCTTCATCATCGGTGATCCATTCCCCAATCACCTCTTCTTGTATATTTGCGGTGAGGCAAAGCTTTTGCTTGGGAAGAGCCGGAGGGCGTTTTCCTTGATCGCAAGTCCGGCTAGCCCATGAGCTCTAGTATCTTCTTCTTCGGAGGAGGATTGAGAGGACGATGAGCTTGAGCTATCTTCCTTCTTAGTCTTTTGACCGGCAAGAGCTTTCTTCTTATCCTTTAATTTGTGATCACTCTTGCGGTAGTGACGATATTTCTTCTTGTCATCTTCCTCATCTTCCTCTTGATTCCTTGCCTTGTGCTTGTTCTTTTTACTTCTTGGGCAATCCGCCAAGTGACCCTTCTCTCCATATTCATATAGCGCATCTCGGAGATAGGTCTTCGCCTTGAAGAGGATGATCCGCATGAAGCTCATCTTCTTGATCAACTTTCTTGACCTCTTGACAAGGAGAGCCAATTCTTCAATCTCCGGAATTGCATCATCGGAGTCTTCATCATCTTCTTCAATCTCAACTTTCTTCTTTGCACTTTTGGCTTTGGCGGGGAGAGCGATTGACTTCTTGTTGAACGGAGACTCTTCACTTTCAAGAAGCCGCATCTCATATGAGTTGAGTTGCCCGAGAAGCTTTGTCGGTGTCATTTTCTTGAGCTTTGACTTGGATGCTCGAATCAAGGTCACAAGTGGATTAAAGCTAAATGGCACAACATCAAGCATCTTCCGACAAATGTCAATGTCTTCCAAGACCTTCTTCTCCGAACATCCGGCAATTTCATTGACGATAGGGTTCAACCTAAGAAACATTTCATTAACACTTTCATTAGGAAGCATCTTGAATTGGTCAAATCTTTTTCTAGCACGAGATAGCTTCTCCTCAAGCATCTCGGCACTACCAACATGAATTTCTCTAAGATGCTTCCAAATGTCATAAGCTTTAGAGAGATTGCCAACGCTATCAAAGACTTCGGAAGACACACTAGAGAGTAAAGCATTTCTAGCAATGACATTAAAACGTTTGTACTTAGCATGAACTTCATCAAGAGCAATTGTTCCTACGGAGGGTGGGATAGCCGATCTCTGGCGACCCACACATCATAGCTAAGTGCCTCTAAGTAACATTGCATCCTAATTCTCCAATAGTTGTAGTTTGTTCCATCGAAAATATGAGCTTTTCCAATTTCTATCCTAGGCCCCTCTTGAGCCATCTCCTAGCGGTTAAGCTAATACCGGAGAACCTAGTCGCTCTGATACCACTTGAAAGAGGATCCTAAGGCCTAGAGGGGGGTGAATAGGCAATTTTAATTTTTCTTTGATTAATTGTTGATTAAGCATCAAATTAATAGTGACACAATCCTAGTGTCAATTGATACGCAAGCGGAAGCGATAAACAAGTTAACAAGCAACTAAGACATGGCATCACAATCAACACATTCAATGCAATGGTAGTAAGTGCGGAAAGTAAATAAGAGGGCGACACGGTGTTTGTTTGACCGAAGTTCGGAGCCGCAACTCCTACTCTCCGTTGAGGCTACCCCTTGCGCACAAGGACCGGCTCGCTCTCGAGCCTCACGCCTCACTTACTCCCGGTAGTCGTTCCGCCACTCCGCGAGGTGGACTCAAATCACCCGACACCGACTCAAGAGTAGCCACACGCCAAGGCCTACTCTCAAGCCCACGCCCACGAAGGATGTCTTCAAAAGTAACAAGTTCAAACGCCTGATCATGCCGGATCGAAGGACTTCCATGAAGCTCGGTATTGGGGTTTGATGGATTGTGGCTTTGAATGATCTTGTGGGTGGAGGAATGGCTCTAGAACACCTAATTGATTAGCTATGAATGTGGTAGGTGAAGTGGAGCAGCAAACCTCAAAGTAGCCAGCCACTAGATAGGTATTTATAGCCCCTAGAGCAAAACTAGCCGTTGCCCCTCGGAAGAGGACAAAAGACTAGCCGTTACACTCTATCGGACGCCGTCCGACGCAGACTCCGGACGCCGTCCGACAGAGCGCATCGCTTCAGCAAAAATAGGTTTATCGGACGCCGTCTGTCCCCACGGACGCCGTCCGACAGAAGGATCGACCAAGCCCGAGCTACGGACGCCCCAGACGCCGTCCGCAGCGAGAAAGCAAAAGTGAACTTTATCGGACGCCGTCCGAGTAACCACGGACGCCGTCCGACGATGTAAATTAATTTGGATTTTGAGTGGTCGGACGCCGTCTGCTTTCGAGACGCCGTCCGACAGAGAGGGAATTTTCGAGCTAAAATTGTGGGGGAATTTAGGTGGGTTTCTCTCTCTCTAGAAATCTCACAAAGGGATATTTGGGTATTTTTAGAAGTGGTGGACTAGGGAAATCGAGTTTTTCAAGAATTCGCAAAGATCCGGCATAGTCCGAGATATTGAACCCTTTTGAAACCGACGAAAAACGAAATAAACCTAACTACTCAGTAATCTATCGTGACCTCTTCTCTCGCCTGGGCCACGCACTTTGAAATCTTGAGCGACTCAGAAATTTACGCCGCTTGAATTAGGGTTTGCAAAAGCGCCGAGTCTTCGCTAGGGTTCCGAGAAGTCCAAAAACCCCCTAGCCCTTTATATTGATTAATTTTATCATCAATGCCACTAATAAATATTAGGGCTCAACGATGCTCACACTCTCCAAATGGGCCGAAAGTGAAGCATTGTGAAGTGAAAACGTATGGTTAATCCGATTTCCACTTGAAAGTTTAGTTAATGAGAGAGCTCATTACCAAACTTAGGGGCATATGTTGACACCCAAATTTGGCAGAAAATCGGATATTCAGAAAAGGGCCGGATATGTTGAAATATACTGGGCTGAATCGGATTTGGGCCCTATTGACGAAGGAAAGAGTACATGATGAAGAAGCCGATGAAGACAAGACTTCGGGGGAGATACGGTCCGATCGGAGGCATGGCCCAGGAACAGTTCGTATCGGTATCGATATTGTAATAGTATAAATAGAGATTTAGAGCCTCATAGAAAGGGATCGAATCTACGACTCAATACACCAAAAAACTCTCTCGAACCCGATCGACGTCGTCGAGAGGCTTCAACTCGCAGGTAGAGCTATCTCGATGGGATAATCGATTCTCTCCTTGTAACCCGTATGCATGGCTGTATCAATTTGATCTCATGTATGCAAACCATGTTAGATTGTCTCGGGATTTACCGATCTTTAACATGTTCTCGCATATTGCACTGTCTCGGTTTAATCGATCTGTAATATGTGCTTACCTTGCAATGCCGATTATCAAATGTCTTGCATGTTTTTCCCTGAATCTGATGTATGCGACTGTCTCGTTAGATCGATCTTGCGTACCCCTTGTTTAGGGTCTGATATGTCCAGATGTTTGCCGATTAGTATTGTGTTATCAATCAGCCTTAAACTGATAAACCGATTTATTAGTTCATATCTAGTCTTAGATTTGAATACTGTCTTGGTTTGACCAATCTATTCGATCTATTTTCCTGATTTGATCTAATACATCGATTTAAAGGCTTATCTTGATATTAATAAAAATACCAAAAAGCAGGATTTATATTCAAGTGATTATTTGAATCTATTAAGCTCTATCGGGTTTCAAGTCGATAGATCTTATGTCGGATTGTTTAAAGCCGATTACAAATAACAATCTCGCTAAATTAAAAAGCGATTAGGCCTATATTACTGACAATTTTCTCCTTATTGATTTACAGGTCAAATCAATTGGCACGCTTGGTTTGAGTTGCGACGCGATCACTGAATCGACGCTTCTGCACGTGTGTTCACGTTTTCGTGTCAACAACTACGTAGGACGGAGTATCCAGTGTTTTGGACCGAAGACTCCGATATACCCTGGATTAACACTGGACAGAAGACTCCGGTATACCCTAGACTCTCCAATGTTCTGGACCATGCTGTTTGAAGTCAGCAATTTTGTCGACGGTTGGGATATCGACCCAAGTCAACCAAGGTTCTTCAAAGAGGAGATAGGAGACACGCCGAACAACCACTTAACAGCGAAGAACAGAGGCGGGGTTTTATCTGGTTCAGCCTCTCGGGAGAGATAATAGCCCCACGTCTAGCCTTTCTTATATATCGAGATGAATACAAGAGGTGGCTCGACGAGGCGAACAAGTCTCGGCGAGATTATGGGTGTATGGCGAATATCGATGTCTAAAAGCTAGATCAAGTCGTAAAACTCAATGCCCAGTCCTCTAAACGCCATAGGGGCCTGTTTATATAGTCTTGAGCAAACCGATCTCCGAGGGAATATCGGCCCGGGCTAACTACGAGATCGTAACGAACTCAGTACATGCCAAATACATACCGAGGTACATAAGGTAAACTCCTAATCTTGGGGATCACGACTCCTAATCCAGTCCGGGAAACCACGTCCGGGTCTTCACGTAGCCGTGCAGAACTCGTCGAGTCGGACTCAAACAGAATCCTAGGCCATTACGCACCGTGCCGGCCATGAAGCTGTTCGGCAGGATGCACATGGGCCTGATAGAACCCTCCCAGGAGCTGGGCCCTGGTAGGCTGTTCGATTGGGCCGTCAGGGAGTGTGCCATGGCAATGGGCCGTGATCTAATCCCCGACAGCTAGCCCCCGAGACTCAAGTGGAAGGACTCACTAGAGTGGGGTCTTCCTCTTGAGACTCTAAGTCACGAAGAGGGTATTTTTCTCTGCTACAAAGGCATGTAACGAGCATCAACAGGTTATGGTTCAGCGAACAAGACTTATTCGAACCGAATAAACCCGATCGCGCCGAAAGCAACTCCGTCGCGTCGAGCAGAAGCGACATCTGTCTGAGCGAGCACTCGGCCTCACCTTCAAGGAACCTTTGGAAAAAATAGCCGTTAGCGGAACTCCAACGGTAACTTCTGTCATTGCCAAGATGAAAGCAAAGCGACCGTTTTACCTAGCCGTTGCGGTAAAAACTAGCCGTTTTGGGACTAAACCGTTCAGAGCTGCTTATCTGGGACTATAAAAGCACCCAAGCCGCTCATGACCCAGCCACTCATTCTCACGCCTTTCCTCTCTAAGCCCTAGTTCCAACATGCTACCAAACATCAAGCGACCAAAACTCCATCACCAACCTTGCTCGTCGATCCGGGAACCGCTATGGCCAAGTTCACCGGCACTAGCTCGACCGAGGAGGACCTGAAAGTCTGGGAGGAGGAGGGCCACATTGACACCCAGAATGGAGGTCGCCGGAGAGGAGGATACTCCGGGTCGCTGGAGGAGAATTTGTTAACCGAGCAGATTCGCCTTTGTTGGGTTGCGATCTCCAGCGACTTCGTCGAGGCCTTCTTAAACATTAGCGGATTGGAGGTGGCGAACCTCAATCCGAACAGCATCCTCCAGATGGCCGTCTTCGCACACCTGTGCGAAGGCTATCTGGGCATCGATCCGCCGGTGGGGCTGTTCCTCCATTACTACACAGTAACGAGGAGCAGCTCCGCCGCTTCGGCGCTGGGGTGCTACTACCTCAAGCTCCGGGCCACCGCCGACGACGCGCCGTACCCTCGCCCACCTCTGCTCGACTCAATGGGCGCGTGGTGGGTGAGGTGGTTCTACAACAAGCGGAGCGGCGACAGCAAGCTCATCTTCACCGGAAAGGCGCCGGCGAAGGGGACACCAATGCCTCGGCCGGAGATGAGTGCCGAGGACTGGTACGCGACAAGGAAGATCGCCTCCCTCGTGAGCCTTGGGCTCCGGGCAGAAGATCATCAAGGGACTTCAAACACGAGAATCGCCTCGGCTGCGGAGAAGGTCCTATCCTTCTACAAGATAGAGGATGGGAAGACATCACAAGGAGAGCACGGGTAAGTGCCTTTAAGACTCAACCTCTTCATTGATCGTTTCCTCCGAACAGGAATTTAACGACTCCATCTGCTCGGGCAGAGATGCCAACCGACGCATGGGTGACCGACCGAGTTGACGCCATGCTGAAGGCGGCGAAGAAAGACAGCGAGGTCACCGGCGAGGTGGCCTACACCTGTCCGAGAAACGTGCTCATCCGCATGCAGGCGAGGTAAATCACTTATACCCGGCCCGTGTTGCTAGATTTGCTTTTGTTGGTTTTAATGCCGACGTTCGCTTCTCAAAAGCGCACAGAGGACGGTGATCCTCGGAGGGATCGTCGAGGATCTCTGGATCTGAGAAGGAGAAGCCGAAGAAGGGCAAGGCCAAGGCGCCACAAAGCCTAAGGTGGCGGCCGAGCCGACGCTTGGCTCGCCAGCGCCATGGCGGCCGCCACCACCAAGAAACCAACAAGGGCGACGGAGCGACAGGCGAACCAAGCGGTAGCGCTGGTCGCCCAAATGAGAAGAGACCAAGCCCTCCTCCTCGCCGAGCAGAGCGACGAAGAGTAAAGACCATGGCCCTCGGCTTAGGCGTTACACGCAAGCTCACGGGCCATATGGCTCGGCCACAACAGTCGCCGAGCAAAGGAGACTCGAGGAGGAGGTTGCGCAAGGAGAAACTCCTTGCGTTATGCGAGAGGAGTGCTCACTCACCAGAGAGCTGAGCTCATCATATGAACGCCCAAGGGCCAAAGCGAGAAGCCGCCAAGGAGCCCCCGAGGAAAAGGCGGAAAGTTACGGCGAAAAAGACCAGGTCAAGCCCCCACGGCGGTATGTAGAAATCGATCTTTTGAATTTTCCAGCTCGACCGCATTAGACTTAACGATCAACTCGCTCATCACCGCCTAAGAAGAGACCGCCACAGACGATGCCGAGGAGGCGGTTGAGCGATCCATCCGCCGAAAGATCTGACGCGCTGTCATGGCAAAGGAGGTCGGCGAGCCTCAAGGACAAAATGGCGGCGTGGAGCTCTTGCCGCCAGGCTCAATGAAGCAGATCGACGCGCTCAAAGGCGCGTGAAGCTACCGGAGGCGAAACAACAATGGTGGCGCCACGGACCTCGGGCCAAGGCAATAGCTCGGAGTCGCCGAGCGGGACCGAAAGCAGCCGATCGCCAGCACTTCGTCGCGAGGGCAGCTCACCCCGGCGACGGATTCTCCGCCGAGCAAGGTGAGACCCCACTGCCGGGAACAAGAAGAAGCCCCGAGCAGCCGAAAGGTGTCGCCCCGCCGGTGGAAACAATGGCGCCGTCCGTGGGGACACGCAGATCGAGCATGTCGAACTCCATCACGATCTGTAGATACTTCCTGAGGGCTACGACTCAGAGGGACAGGATGTCTCATCCTCGTCGATTCAGACGATCTGTTCGGTCTCGAACACTTTCCGCATCCGGGCGGATGTCTCCGCTTACATGGCGTAGATAGCCTCAGATCGCACTCCGTCATCGGCATTTACCACGGAAGCGATGATCTTTACGACGGTTTAGATTTATCGATTCCAAGGCTATGTCGGTAGATTCCACCGTGGAGACACAGCGATGACACCGCCTAGCATACCTTCGCATGGCCCCCGGCGTTAACATGGCCGATGTAGGAACCTCCGAGGATCCCCGACGGCCGTATACCGGGCGGTCGGGCGATTAACTCGCCGCATCAAGACGAGGTGCGCAGCAGTCGCCGCGAAAGCAAGACGTCATTCGCCGCGCCTCGACGATTCCATTAATCAAACCTTAGCACGGTTTAGCGACATGACCGGTAAGCGAGCGTCGCGACCCACCTCGCGTGCGGCGCTAAGTCTCCGGCAGAAGCTTCCCCGCCGGGTCAATTCTCGCGTGGCCGGACTCGATCGGGCGAGCGCGGATGGTTCGAGATCCGGGACCCATAGATCAAAGTCGGAACGGCTCGAGGCTATGGCAACGGTCCTTAGATCCACCAATCAAGCTGATCTCGCCCGCATAGGCGTCTTTGTGCGACTAACCTAGAGCGACCGGTCAAGGCCTAAAGTCTCTAGGAGAAGTCAACAACTCCTCCAGCAACAAGCACCAAACCGCCGGAATGATTCGGACAGCTCGATCGATCGCGTGACCCCGCCACCATCGGCGATCATCGCCCATGAGCAAAGCTACCCGTGGTCGCCGCCGCCGCCCGATCCTCGTAGTCATCGCGACCACGGGGGCAAGCGCGACGCGATGGTCACGGACGGTCCCTCGTGATGAGTGCGTCGTCGCGACCACGAGGAAGGGCGTGGTGGATTGTCCCGAGAGAGTTTCTCCGGCCGAGTCATCCTGCTCAGCAGAGTTCCTCCGCGCGCAACAGACCAACGTCTTCTCAAGACTAGGTTACGCGGGGAAGGTGGCGGTCATATGCTCGGCTGCGCAGGCTTTCTCCGACGAAGCCGGCTGTCCGGTGGCCCTCAAAATTCAAGCCCGTCACATGGAGAGGTACAATGGGACTCGTAACCGGAGGAATTCCTTTCCATCTACGCTTACGGCCATCATGGCGCCGGGTGATAAGCTCGTTATGGCTAATTACCTCCCGATCGTCCTTGAGGGTGCTACTCGGACGTGGTCGTTCAATCAGCAAGAGGTTCCATCACCTTATGGAACCAACTTTGTGACGCCTCGATTGCTAATTTCGGTAGCATTACGTGCGTCGGGCAAGGAGGATGATCGCACAGATGATCCGGATGAACGGGAGACCTCCGCAACTTCGTGAAGCGTTTCATTAAGATCCGCAACACGATCCCGAATATCTCGGATGAATCATTGTCCGCGCCTTCAAAACGGAGTCCGCGACGAAGCGGCTCACCCAGATCTCGAGATCAATGAGACTGGACCGCCAACGACTGTTCAAG
The DNA here is from genome assembly GCA_036346415.1 of Raddia guianensis. Lineage (NCBI taxonomy): Eukaryota > Viridiplantae > Streptophyta > Magnoliopsida > Poales > Poaceae > Raddia > Raddia guianensis. The sequence goes on from CM070540.1 coordinate 27,873,861, forward strand.
GCGGCCGATCGCTATGCCAACGCGGCGAGCGCGCTCAAGACAAAAAAGGCGTTCGACAAGGCGAGCTACCGCCCACTGGTGTGGATGAGAAGAAGAAGGGCAAGAAGAATGTTCCGGTGACAAGAAGTCCCGGAAGAAGAAGAACAAAGGTGATCACGAACAATACCGTCGCGGTATGGATCGCGCACCTCCTCCCAAGGACAGGCGGAAGAAGCCCAACAATAATTACAAGGGCAAAAACCCGCCAGGAGGCGGACAAGGCAAGAAAGGTCCGAGCGACCGATTTTGCAAGTTCCACCAAAGACTACGGGCATGATATACGCCATCAGAGAACTTGGGCTGCAAGGCTCAAGATTTCTACAACGGCAAGGGCCCAATGCCCACCCCGCCCAACATGGTGATGCCAGGAAGGCTAAGCGCCAAACCGACGATGGTGATCGGGAAGATGATGACGAATATCACGAGCCTGCGGAACCATATCGCCGTCATTTTCGTGGCTCCTCGGCTTACATTCTCTCGCCGCAGCCTCAAGGAAGCCGCCGGGAGGTCCACAACGTCGAAAAGGCAAAACCTCGGCTGAATCGATGAAGTGGATCGAGGTCTCCATCTCCTTCTCTAAGGAGGATTGCCCCATCGATGACCAAGCCTCGCCGACTCCCATCGGTGGTCGCCCACCATCGCGAACGCGAGAGTTGGCCGTGTCTTAGTAGACGGCGGAGCGCTTTGGACTTGCTTCGCTAAAATCTTGGACGAGATGCAAACCCTCGCCCAAGTCAAGGAAGTCGCAATGCCCTTCTACGGAATTGTTCCGGAGAAGTCATCAAACCGTTAGGTGTTGTTCTTCCCGTCACCTTGCAACCCAAGCAACTTCCGGACAGAGTTGATCACTTTCGATGTGGTCGACTTCCCGTCGGCATACAACGCGATCTTAGGCAGGCCATCTCTCGGTAAGTTTATGGCCGTGTCCCACCACGCTTACCATTGCGTGAAGATACCGGGACCTAACGGCGTGATCACGGTCAAGGGCAACTACAAAGTCAGACTTTGGATTGTGACGAAGCGATCCCTTGCCCTCGTCGATCAGCTTCCGCCAGCGGTCTCAAGTTCCGCAGACCAAGTCTGCACGCCCTAGGGTCTCCCTTCAGCCAGGGGGAGAAACGAAGGAAGTCCCGCTGTCGCTTGACGATACTTCCAAGACAGTTCACTTGGGGGCCAATCTGGACCCCAAATAGGAAAGCGAGCTCATTGCCTTCCTCCGAGCCAATGCAGATGTATTCGCCTGGGAGCCATCTGACATGCCCGGAGTCCCAAGGGAGGTAATCGAGCACAAACTGGCTGTCCGGCCGGACAAGAAGCCTGTTCGCCAGAAGCTTCGTCGCTTTTCGGAATTCAAACAGGGGATCATCAAAGATCGACAGCAAGCGCTTTCATTCTTTGGGTTCATCCGCGAGGTTGATCACACCGAGTGGTTAGCCAACCCTGTCATTGTAAAGAAGAAAGGCGGCAAGTGGAGGATGTGTGTCGATCACACAGATCTGAACGCTGCTTGTCCTAAGGACAATTTCGCCGCCAGATTGACCACCGGTCGATGCGATCGGATGCTTGACTTCGAGTTTTTAGATGCTTACTCGTTACCACCAAATAAGCATCTCCCGAGGATGAAGAGAAGATCGCCTTCATCACCCCTTTTCGCACTTTCGCTATAACGACCATGTCTTTCGGTCTGCAAGAATGTCGGTGCCACGTCCGGTAACTTAATGGAGAAGACCTTCCCGAGCAATGCTGAAAAAACACGGAGGTCTATGTCGGCGACATAGTTGTAAAGAGCAAGTATGCTCCGGATCATGTAAAAGACCGGCAGAGACCTTTCACAATCTCACCAGTAATCAATAAAATTAAATCCAGAGAAGTGTACCTTTGGTGTTCGATCCGAATGTTGCTCGGTTATGTCATTGGCTCGCAAGGTATTTTCGCCAACCACGAAAAAATCGAGGCCATTGAAAATATGCAGCTCCAACTACCGTAAAGGAAGTACAAAGCCTCATCGACGGATGGCTGCTCTAAGCGTGTTTATTTCCGTCAAGGCTAACGCGGCTGCCCTTTTTAAGGCCTGCGCAAGCACAATGGTTTCGAGTGGATGAAGAAGCCGATAGATCCTTCCGGGATCCGAGCGATACTCGCCCAATCCTCCCGTCTTGACTACCCAGCGGCATGGCGGCGGCTCCCCATCAGACCTAGGTTGCACGCCAAGCGGTGAGCGCGATCTTGGCGGCCGAAAGGGAAGGCCTACAACGACCAATCTATTACGTGAGCGAGGTACTTCACGGATCAAAGGAGCGTTACCACGAGGTCCGAAGCTCCTCTATGCCTTGCTCATGTCCTCCAGAAGCTTCGCCACTACTTCCAGCGATCAAATCTGGTCCCGACCACGTTCCCTCCGGGAGAAATCCTACGAACAAGGAATCTAGCGGACGATAGCTAAGTGGGCAATGGAACTAGCGAGTTTGATCTGTTATTTGTCGCCGAATCGCTATTAAGTCACTGTGTCCTAGCCGATTTTGTCGCTGAATGGACTTGCCGCGCCAAATCCTGTGAAGCTCCCGAGCAACCCGATGAACCCTCTGGACCATGTTTTTGATGGCTCGCGACCGAAACTCGGGGCTGGTTTTGTTCTCATCTCCTCAAGGAGAGCAACTCCAAAGATTCTATCCAACTACACTTTGCGGCAACTAACAACGCCGCAGAGTACGAACCCTCCTCGCGGGACTAAGCGCGCAAGTCGCTTGGTGTCCAACGGCTAACCGTGAAGGAGATTCACGGTGGTCATCAATCAGTCAACAAGGAGTATCGGTCCGCGATAACTCAATGGCGCGATACTGGTTGAAGTGAGGAAGTTGAGCGGCATTTTCGATTTTTGAAGTGCTCTTCGTGCCTAGGAAGGACAACTTCTGGCCGACCAGCTATCCAAGTTTGATCCTCACGCTAACTCGCTTCCGCAGGGTGCTCGTCGAGCACCTTCACAAGCCCTCAATCACGTCTCCGGACGAGGCAACAGAGACAGTGGTCTTGTCTCCGTTATCGGCAGTGTCCGGATTGGACAACGCCATTTGTCCGGTACCTTGCGAGATGGGGACCGCCTGACGACGGCCGAAGCGTTCCCGGCTTACAAGGCGTCTTTGCTCCATACAAGCTTGTGGGCGGCATCCTTACCGCCGAGGTGCTCGGGAGTTCTCTCCAAGTGCATCTCGCAACAGAGGGTGTGTTCCTTCTTAGGGACATACACGAGGGTGCTGTGGCAACCACGCCTCCTTCGTAACTCGGTCGGCAGCGTTCGCATGGGCTATTATTGGCCCATGCGTTACAAGATGGCGGGACATCGTGACTAAGTGCAAGGCTTGCCAATTTCACGCCGGAAGGCACACAAGCCCGCCCAAGAGCTCCAAACAATCCCCATCTTGGCCTTTTTCCACATGGGGTCCGGATCTGCTCGGCCCATTCCCTAAGGGGTACAAGGGGTATACACACCGCTCGTCGCCATAGACACTTTTACAAAGTGGATTGAGGCGAGCTCGTGGTCGCCTCTTCACGCCAAAACGGTGTTCGCTTTTCAAAAGCAACGTGGTCACGCCGCGGGATTCCCCATAAGTCGATCACGGATAACGGTACCAGTTGAAGCGAGCTATTCGGGAATCTGCGCGAATACCGGGCACCAAGGTTGTTCGCCTCGTGGCACATCCACGAGCAATGGAAGCGATCGGCGAGCTAACGGACAGATAGTCCAGGTATCAAACGGCGGGTATTTGCCGCTCTCGGCGAGCACAAGAAGGCTCGGGTTGACGGTTCCTTCCGTCCTCAGGCGATTCGACTACGGCCACCGGGCGGCGGGAAACTCCTTTCCAAGCGGTCTATGGTGCGAAGCCATCCCGCTCACGAAATAGTACTCGGTTCGCCTCAAGACGAGCTCGGTCAACTTAGTTGACGACGAGCAAGAGCCGCCTCGATCTCGATCTCCTCGAAGGCACACGCGACCGGGCACAAGTCGAATGGCGCGCTACAAAGCAAGATCTTCGCCGACGCCGCCAAGACAGTTCGACCTAGGGCTTTGAAGGCGGGCGACCTCGTTACTGCGCCGTGTCGAGAACTTGTCCAATGCCAACAAGTTAACTCCTCGTTGGGAGGGCCCGTTCACGGTCGTTTCTTACCGCCGCCCGGGCCATTCGCCGCCATGGAGGGCGGGAGAGTCGACCAAAGACTTGGAACATCGACCGGCCGTAAGTTCTTTGTGTAGGTCTTTTACGTGTTTGCTTAGCTTTGCGCTTTTGTAAAACTTCGCGCCTTAGTTCGTTCAAGTCTCTCGGGCACCATGTAAAGTTCAATCCAATTCTCGGTGAATCTTCGCGCCTCTGTGTTCTTTTCACCGCTTTGTCTTCTCGGACTACTTTCTCTCTGGTAACACTTGATGGTCGCCGGTCTTGCGAACTCTTGGCTCCGCAATCTTAAGGATTGTTCCCTACCCGTATCTAGTTCCGACAATTTCCTAAACTTCGTGGTTGCGTAACACGGCCTTTCCACCTTGCGGCTAAGTTCGCTCTCGTAAGCCCTCCACGGCAGAGGCACTTATCGCTCGGCACGACCACTTGGCAAAGCTCGCTCTCGTAAGCCCCCGCGCAGAGGCACTTTCCTTGTTCGGCTACTCTCGAATCGCCTAACTTACGTCAACGAAAGCGGACTACGGAGCAGAATCGAGCAAGGTACGGTGTCGCTCTTTCTCCTCACACGCGTCTTGCGCGAGTTTCATAGCTTAGGTTCTCGAGCATCGTCTGCACGGGGCTAGGGTGTCGCTCTTTCTCTTGTGCACTGTTGGGTTCGCAAACTCGAGTTTCCGAGATACTGCACAACGGGCCGGAGTTAGGTGGAGCGCTCTACCGGTTTTCTTAAACTCCTAGCTGTTCGCTTTCTCTTAGTTTTGTTCGTTCTTGTCCTTTTGTTGCTCTCTCTTTGCAGGAAAAGGGTAAGTCTTTATTAACAAAATTGCAGTACAAAGTCCATCTCGAGTTCTGACCCTACTGACTACCTAGAAGCGAGTTGCTCCTTGAGCTCCTCGATCACTTCCTTAAGGCGCAGGACTTCCCACAGGCTTTGAAGCCCTCTCGGCCTCGGCTCGGACGGCTTCCTCCTTGTCGCCTCCTAGCTCGCCTCCGTCGCCAAGACGGAGAGCCTCGACCTCTTCGGTCTTGGCCCAGCACTGGTGGTCGGTCGAGCCTCGCTCGACTAACTTGTTGTTCGGCGGTCTTGAGCCGCTCGTCCGGCTCCTTGACCTCGCTCTCGCGGTGATCGCCTCACCGCCATCCCACAGATCTCCTCAATCTCCTCTGTGAAGCCTCAGGTTGAGATCTTAGCACAGAGTCCCGCGGATGTCCGCCTCCTCCTTGGCGAGTGGGCTTTGAGCTTCTGGCTTCTCTGCAATTTGGTTCCGCTTGCTGGGACGCGTCAACGAAGCCGCCTCGAGCCACTTCGTGCGGCCCGGCATCTCCTCCGTGGTGCTCGCCTTCACGGCTTGCACGCTGAAGCTCCTCGGCTTCCTTTAGGAGAGCCTCAGAGAATGCCTCTCTTGGTCACTTGGCCTTGAGCTTCTTCGCTTGCCTTCACCGGCTCGGCTCTGGGGCAGCAGAGTGCTTCTGCCGGATCTCCGCTCAAGATGCTCCCGGAGGATGCCAAGACGGCGCCTGTTCGATGGTGACCCCATCCTCGAGTTCCGCCATGGTGTCCTCAAGACACGAGAGGAAGAACAAGTTAACTACGTTGCGATGATATGGCTAAGTGAATAAAATTCGCCTCGGTGTTTACCTTGCCAAGTCGGCGTTTCACCGCGACGCAGCGGTCCTCGAGGCCATCGTCACGGCCCTTCGTGCGGGACGAGGCGAGGCGCGCTTCTTGCCGTCGCCGCCTTGTGCGCTTCCTTCTTCTTGCGGGGGAGCGTACGCTTCGGGGAGCGGGAGCGACAGCGGCACTTTCGTCTCGCGCTCCTTCCCTTCCTTCTCCTCTTCCGCCCGAACGTCTTGGCGAGGCCGAGCCACTCCCCACGGACGGCGCCATTGTCGACGGTTGGGATATCGACCCAAGTCAACCAAGGTTCTTCAAAGAGGAGATAGGAGACATGCCGAACAACCACCTAACAAAGAACGAACAGAGAGAGCGGGGTTTTATCCCGGTTCAGCCTCTCGAGAGATAATAGCCCCACGCCCGGCCTTTCTTATATATCGAGATGAATACAAGAGGTGGCTCGACAGAGACGAACAAGTTTGGCGAGATTATGGGTGTCTGGCGAATATCGGATGTCTAAAAGCTAGATCAAGTCGTAAAACTCAATGTCCGAGTCCTCTAAACGCCATAGGGGCCTGTTTATATAGTCTTGAGCAAACCGATCTACCGAGGAATATCGGTAGGCCGCTAACTCTGAGATCGTGAACGAACTCAAGACATGCCAAATACATACCGAGGTAGATAAGGTAAACTCCTAATCTTGGGGATCACGACTCCTAATCCGGTCAGGAAACCACGTCAAGGTCTTCACGTAGTGCAGTAACTCGCTTAGTCGGACTCAAACAGAATCCTAGGCCATTACGCACCGCGCCGACCATGAAGCCGTTCGGCGGGATGCACATGGGCTCGATAGAACCTCCCAGAGCCGGGCCCCGTAGGTCGTTTCGATTGGGCGTCGAGGAGTGCCATGGCAATGGGCCGTGATCTAATCCCCGACAAGTTTCTACATTTTAAAAAGGTTAAAAGTTGATATCGTTTATTCACCCCTCCTCTATGCAACATCCAAGTCCTTCACGCTATCATCCCCCTCCTCTTTGCTGTCATCCATGAGTTGAAGGCTTGGAGCACGCATTCCTGGGCAGGTGTGACCACCCATTGGAACACACACTACAAAGAGAGAGAAAGGAGAGTAAGCAATAGGAGAGAACAAGGGAGAAAGCAACAACAGGGGAGAGAGGGATTTTTATCCTCTGTCGTTGTAGTATAAAGGCAGAGGATGAACAGTGTTTGTGCATTTTATCTCTGAACAGTGTCAAAACATCGCCAATGAACAGTGTCAGTGAACAGTGTTTTCGATACACTAAGGCCTCGTTTTTTTCAGCTTAACAGCTTAACGACTTATCTACGTTTTGAAAAGACATATGCTTTGAGTTTTTTGAGTCTGTTTTTCGCTGTTTTGAAGGTGGGTCCTAACGCTTTAAAAAGCAAGTCAAACAAAATGGATCCGAATCTCGAGACTACCTCGAGAAGCTCTCGAAGTTCAATCATTTCAGCCGTTCAGCTGTTCAGATCAGTTCAAAAAAAAGGCCCTAATCATAAACAGTGCTAGCGAACAGTGATTTGCTACCGTGCTCGTGCATTTTTTACCTGCTCGCTACAGCACCCCTCTGCCTTTTATATTCCAACGGCAGAGGATTTTTATCCGGAGTCTTTGCGTGCCAAAGCGTGAAGAGAGAGTGGTGGCAGGGATGAAAAAGGTGACGTGTGCACGTGTAGCAAAAACTGTATTAGCTTCGCGCTTGCGCTATACCTCCCCCCAGAGCTCGCCACGTCAGCTTTCCTGCCTCCTCCTTCGCCCACGTCGCCCCCCAGTTCCCTGCCGTCCGATCGCGCCTCGGTGTTCGCCGATCCGGCCGTCCGTTTGCTGGTTTCCCTATGTGGACGGGTTTGCAGAAAACCCCCCGTACTTTGTGATTTGGTATTTCCATCCCCGTCTATTCGCTTACTGGTCCCTCGTCAGTGCTGCTGCGCCTCGCCAAAATTGCGTTAACACCCCTAATGTTTTCTAGCCTTTGCAGCGCTGTCCTTTTGACCTTTCTAAGTACACCTGTAGTTGGGATGAAATTACCCGCCAATGCCACTGGATATAAGCCTATCAGGCCACCACCCGGCTCCTCACTCAGTCACTCCTACCGCCGTGCGTCCTCTTGCCTCCCGCCTCCCTCTCCTCCTCCCCAATCCACCTACGTCCCTAGGCGCCCGCGATCCTCCTCCTCTTCCCGTCGCCTCCTCCAGGCCACCTTGGATCGGCGCCGCTCTGCCTGCCCCCCTCCCGTGTTGGACCGGTGGCGCCCCTTCCTTCCGCCGTCGCCTCCCCTCGCCGGTCTCCAGCCCCACCGTCGGGCTCTCCAGCCAGCGGTTGCGCGGCCTTCCGACTATGGAGTTGCCGGATCTGGGGACGGCGGTCTGTACGGTAGCCGGATCCGGTGGTGGCGGCCCCTCCCGGGCTGGCCAGATCCGTGGGCAGCGCCCACCGCCGCCTCCGGTAACGCTAGCTGCAGCCCCTCTTCTCCATCACTCGCGATCTGCCGTTGCCTCTGCTTGAGCCGTCGTCACCGGCGCTGCCTGCATTGCTTGCCTGGCTTCGGTACTGCCCCGGTACAACCGATGTAAACTGGGTCTGCATGGTTACAAGCAGTCAGATGCTTATTTACTCTATCTGTTACCATTATCCTTTCTTATTGACTGCTAAAGCTGAAACAAATATGCCTTGGACAAATTTTTGCAGGCACCGATTTTTCACCAGCTTCGAAGATCTTGGAGGAAGTCCTCGCAGAAGGTGACTTTTTTAATGTTCAGAAAAAAAGCTGCGCAATACTTCTGCCAGCAATTTAAGTAATGATTGTAAAAGAAAGTTCTGCTTAGTTTATTGATAGTTTGCTTTCCATCTAACAGTGTTGAAAACTGATGCAACAGCCATTCCACGTGGGCACGCTATCAATCTCAACCCCCCTGCAGATAACTGCGATGGATTCAGCTAATCCGTTCATTCAATTTTTGTATAGCAGTCTTGGTATGGGTTTAGATTTCTATCTTTATTTTTTCTATTGATTTTGCTATTGAAAATATTAGTCTACCCTTGTAAGAAAATGTCTTTCCATACTCATTGATTTAGCTCACTATTTAACTAGGTTGGTGATCTTACAGAGGTACCAATCGTTCTTTACAAAATAGTGAAAATGCCCGTAGGTCTGCTACTACATACTGTTTTGGTTTTCATTTGTCCTGCAAGCCAAACTTTTTTTTTGTGTATTTAAACTGGACTTTTTTCAATGTAAACAAAATATATCTGAATTCTAGAACGTCTACATAGTCATTGAATTGGCTCTAAAATTGTTAAGTTCTTTAAACAGCTATGCTACTCTAAATGTTTCAACATTTATCTCCGTTGTATACATCTAGGAAGTAACTGCCTGTAATTGTTTGTTCCTTTGTATCTGATCGACAATGTGTGCGCTTCATAAAAAATTGAAATTCTCGCTTTGCTAATTTGTGTATATCTCTCTTTCAGTTGGTTATGCAGCCATGACGTGAGGGTCTTTTTCTGTTTATGCAATTTCAGCAAGTACTAATTCTGCACTTTAGTAGACATGACATAAGGGCCTTTCTTTTCTTTCTTTCTTTTTTGCCAATTTCAATAGGTGGCATGTTAGCGCTTTGGAATGCATACAACTATTGTTATATTAAACATGTGGTTCTATCAAGGTTGCCTATACTTGCTATTTCAAATTTTATACATCGCTGGCCTTCAGCCAGATGTAAGGGTAATATGTATTTGGCATTTTGCTTCAGGCCTCAATGTCTGAAATGTATTGCATACTATTTTTGTTTGGTATAGTGTACAGTTCCACCTCATACTTTTTTGTTGGCAAGTCTGGAAAATATTCCCCAATATTGTTTTGATAACGTGAAATTGTGTTTTTCATCTATCTGCACATATGATCATATATGATCTGTACAGCAGATTGATTACAAACCTTTTTACTGATTTCAAAAAGGCTTCAAATGCAACACAAAAATACGATGGAAACACTACATATTGAAGAAACTGCTGTTCTTAGTACTTTCAACAGAATGGAGATCTATGTGGTGGCTTTATTGTGGAACCGTGGTATTAGAGAGGTAGTGGACTGGATGTAAAAGGTAATAGTGGTTTGATCAAATTTCTGTTCTGTTCGTAGCCCGAATAATATAAATGTGCAATATAGTGATTTTATATGTTGGTTTTTGTGGATGCGAAGATAGTAATTTTGTTAAAATAGAACAAAGTTTATGTGAGTAATATTTCAGTTTTTTTTTTTCTGGTTCCACTGAATTTAGATTTTGGTTGTGCCTGTGGTAATGCATATCAAACTCGCTTTGCAGACCAATAGGCTAACAAAGCTGCTAATAATTCATTTTTAGGCTAACAAAGCTGCTAATAATTCATTTTTTTCAGAATTATGCTCCTGGGTTAATTATACAGATTATCCTCAGTGAAAGAATGGATTTCGTACTTACCAATTATCGCCCAAGCCGCTATCTGTCAGGCTTCCCTTTTGGTGGGTATCCTTGCATAGGATTAGCATATTGCAATGCCTGAATTTGCCGGTTTTTAATGCACTGTATATTCAATTCCAACTGTTTCTGGAGATCTTCTATGGTTGTTGAGAGGCGTTCTTGCCATCCAAATAGCCGTGTGGAAACATTTTGTTGACCTTCTCCAAGAATCTTCACAAGACCCTGACTTAAATGGCTAATTTGATCTGATATAGCTGATGTCTGTGGTAATTCCAACAAACCCAATATTCTTTCCGCGACCTCCTCAAGACTATTAGTTAATGAGGCATCAGGGACAAGTTCTAGTAATTGATCAAAAAAACTATCAGCTATGTTTCTCAATCGACTATCTTTTACATAACCTGCGAATGTTTCGCCCAACTGTACCGAAGCAATTGTTAACTTCGTCACTAATTGTGGTTTTTCTGATGTATTATTTTCTACCATCTTGTCTGTTAGTACTGGAAGATCAGAATTTTGAGACTGATACTTGGACATATCTTTGGCAGGAAAACATCATTTGCTTCCTGCGTGGAAATTTTATCTGAAGCAAAATTAGGGGATTTGTTACACTGGGTGTTAGCTGCAGTTAATTCTGATCCCCGTAGGCTCAGGCCTGCACTGCGCACTTCCAACAATCCATGTATCAAACCCTTGCATACTAACAAGTTCAAACGGAGTGATATTTCAGTTTTTTCCTGGTTCCACTGAATATAGATTTTGGTTCTGCCTGTGGTAATGCATATCAAACTCGCTTTGGTCTGGCTAACAAAACTGCTAGCAATTCATTTTTCCCAGAATTATGCTCTTTGGTGAATCATACAGATTACGCTCAGTGAAAGAATGTATTTCGTGCTTACCAGTTATCGATCACACCACTATCTGTCAGGCTTCCCTTTTGGTGGGTATTGCATATCATTTGGATGGATGCTGCTTTGCCTTGAGCCAGACGTTCTATCTTCTATTTGTTTGATAGGCTTGGTTTCATAAATAACGAGTTTCATTTGCTTGCTTTGAAATTAGTCTTTGCCATTAAGATAGCTTGCCTGGTACATTGAATAAAATAAAAAGGTATATGCTCTTTTGTTATTTGTATGTCTCTGATGATTTATTGATTTACAATGAGTATACCTTTGATTTCATTCAATTGCATGCCATTTCTTAGGCCATGGAATGTTAATCGCCTATTCAGTAGTTTGTGTGGGAGTTTTTTACTCTTCTTTGCTAAGCATGGCCCGCTAATTTTCTTTTCATTGTTTTCGCATTGCAAAGTGATCTTTAACTGTTCGAGGCCTGTACTTGAGCTTTTTACTCTCCTTTTGGAAAACAAGGGCTTTGCTTGGTTAGATATTCTTTCCATTCTTGGCACATTGCAAAATTGTTTTTGCCTGTTTAATAATTGTAATGGAAGGAAGGAATTGACCAGTTTGCCACATGGGGTACTTTACATTTTATTGTAATGCTTCTACATCTTCATGTTTGTCAACGACATAGTTAATACCCGTCTCTTCTATCTGTCGATGTTTTGGTCGAATTATAGTTTGTGTAATGGTCATTATCCATTGCATGCTCTGCTCAAGGTGGGGCATGTACAACTCATGCTATTGCTCATGTTCTTCGGTTATTGTTCCTTGTAGGCTTGGTTCAGTTCCATTGAAAGAGGGCCAATGTTGCTATTAGTTTTCGTCATTATATATTGTGATTTTTTATGTATCGATTTTCATTTAGTTGAGGTTTTTCGCATGTATAAACTACATTCGACAGTATTAGGACAGACTTTATGTAATCTAATTGTGCACATCATATATATTACCTTAGCTAACATATAGACAGGTTAGCTAACACGCGCGAGGCGCGTTATTACCGCTAGTATGTATATAGGTTGTGTGCCAAAACCAATATTAAAACTATCTTTAGAGAGTTATTTAAGTCGGTTTTTAAGTTTTGCAAGTTAAAATACCGGATTAAGGTGTTAACCAGACGAAGCATAAAAATTCAATACACTTTTTCTAATAAAAGTTTTATGGTAATGGCATTGTGCCTTTTTCACTAATAATAGTATTTTCACGTTCCGAACCTCTCCCTTCACACCTCACGCACCTCTGCTTGTACGTCATTGGACGCAATTCCATAGAATTATCCGTGGATTGAAACATTTTCCTTGTCATTTATTCCCTCCATCCCAAAATATAAGGCATAGTTTGACTTCAAAAAAGTCAAACTTAGTAAACTTTGACTATAAATTAATCAAATTATATGCATCATTAGTATACAAAAGTTGTATCAATATGCTTATATTTTAAAGTGTTTTTGATACAATATTCTCTTTGTAGAAATTCATAATATATAATAGAGAAATTTAACGATCAAAATCAATCTTAAAAGACTTTCTCGAAGTCAAAATACGCCATATATTTTGGGATGGAGGGAGTATATTTTTAAAATGTGATGGCATTTCTTGTATATTCTTCCCGTCAAACTATTTAAAATTTTTTAAAAAAATCTCATGTGAGTGATTTTGGAGTTGGTTTTGCCACGTGTCAAGTGAAGTAGGTAGCCAAACATATCGCCACATGGCAAAACAACCTTCAAAACAACGCGCATGGGGTTATTTGCCTGGGTTTGAATAGTTTAGGGGCTATGATACCTGATTTTAGTTCATAGGTTTCGTCTACATAGTTCAGGGGTTAAGTACACTTTTTTCTAATTAATAAAAGTCGACGAAAGGTTCCCTTCTCTTTTCGAGGACCCATGTTGTGGTCTTGTTTGGACGAGGACTAATTTCTTGAGGAGTTTCGAATCTAGTTTTTCAGCCACATCCTAACACTAGATCCCTCTTATCAAGCACAGCTTGCGCTTTTTTTCTTATGGTTTTTGCTTATAACCAGGGATAAAAATGGTACGGATAATTTCCGACCGTCCGACCGACCGAGGCATAATAATATCCGAAAATATTAAGCCGAATAATTTTATGGATATCCGAATCTTACAAGGCGGATACGGTATGGATACAAATAATATCCAATGGATATTATCCGAGCTTTTTTTTGGATAATATCCGATGGATAGTATCCGATTAGCTAAATCCATCTATAAACTATCTCTATTATATTTCTATAGGATAAATGACTAACACATATAACAACTAGATGTATATGATTTTATTTTTTTTTTTGCTTTATCGGGTATGATACTTACACACCATAATTTTTATGACTATGAGCTATAAAGTTTAGTCACAAAGAGATAACTATGTGTATTTGGATATACTTATTTCTTTAGTATATATTTTCGTGTATTATCCGAGAGAGTATCCGCGTCCGATCCGTATTTGTATCTGATATTATTCGTATCCGTATTTGTATCCGGTACTATCCGTATCCGAATCCGTATCCGGTGAAACTAAATGGGTCAAATACAATATGAGTGGTTTCCAATCCATATCCGATCCGTTTCATCCCTACTTATAACCTTGGCAACTTATTTTATAGTCGGTTAATTAAATAATGACACTACACGGATTCATGGATTTTCCATCGTAAAATACGAGATTGTAGGGATGTCACTTCAATTTGCAAAATTTAGTTACATTTTGCAGCCACATCCTAAAGCTACATTCCTCTTTATCAAACACCCATGATGCTTCTTTTACTATAGTTTTTGTTTACAATAACAATATAATCTAGGCAACTTATTATATAGTCACTTAATTTGATAGATGGCGCTGCATGGATTCACGTATTTTCCATTACAAAATGCAGTATTGTAGGGATGCCACTTCAATTTGCTAAAAAAACTATTTACATGTCATTACAAAAAAAAAATTAGCGTTTCTACCTTATGGCTTTATCAAATTTACATCACATGTCATTCTACACTCTTCCTATTCTTACCCATGTACTCTCTTTCTGAACTATCATCGTCTCCATGGATGGGACTGAGCTCCCTACTGTTGCCGTCGAGTTAGCCCCACCCTTACAGCTCTCCACAACCACCATGGACTGGCCTAACCCATAGAGCTCGTCACCGTTGCCTTGGAGTGGTCTAACCCGAGCTCCTTGCCGCTTCCATGGATAGGCTAACCCCAAGCTCCTCACCGTCGCCATGGATAAGCCCGATCCTAACCTCCCTATCACAACTATGAATGGACGTACTCTCAAGTTCCTCATTTCACCATGGATGAGCATGGCCCTAAGTTCCCTGCCACCACCATAAACATAGGGATTGAGGCTCCTTAAATCGGTATGGATTGGCCGTTGGTATGGATGAGCCTGGCCCTATGTCGCTAGGCCTCACCCTAAATCCCTTCCCTCCTTCCAACTTCGATGCGAGCTGGCATTTAAGAAAGGCCACAACAGTAAGTGCCACACTCGTGCCACAACAAGGAGAGACAATGACTAGTGTTATCAAGGGAAGGTGGAAATGACCATTGTGAGGCCACGCCTAAGGGCTCATCTGGGAGCCTGATTCCCAGCCTAGATCCTGACCCATTCCTAAGGACAACATCTACATGGTAGATTTCCTCGAGCGAGTACACGCCCGCATTTGAAAGCCTATGACCTAGGGTTTGTTTGGCCTATTCCACCCCACATCCCCAAGGAAAACTCCCTCCACATCAGACTCATGGAAATCCTTCCCCGCCTCTCATCAACGTCATCACTTTGTCGACTCCTCCACCCTCGAACAAAAACCTAGCCGCCGCCTATAGTCTCATCCGCCTCGCGGAACTCCATGAGAGCACATGGAGCTTCAGGGAGGCAACCACAAGCTGGCTCAAGGGTGGCGATGGTGGCTCATGGAAGGCGGCGACGAGTTGGCTTGAGGGCACTGCGACGACGACGACTCAAGGGCTACGGTGGCGGTTGGCTGGCTTGGGGGCACCGCGACGATGACAGCAATGACAACTATGGGAAACACCGGCCGCCTCCGCCTCCATTGCCAAGGCCTTTAAGGCAACCACCCCCAGCAAGGTGGTGGCCTTCAAGGCGCAGTGACGGTGGGAGATCTCCAACAAGGCGACAATAGCGGTGTCAGACCTTCGACAAGGCAACAATAGTGATCTTTGGGGAGGCAGACCTGTAGAGGGCAGTGACGAGATGGGTTGGGGAATTTTACGTAGTCGGAGGAGTGTGCAGGCTAGAGATGGGGAAGGAACCACTGGAATTCGAAATGTCAAAAAAACCCTCTGGGATTTAATTTCCTAGGAAAATTCCCCTACCATCCAAACAAACCCCAAGTGATGCTGCACTTGTGCTTTGTCCACGCCGAGGAGAGGCAATGGCTAGGGTTAAGGAAGAGGGAGGGTGCATGAGGGAGGTCGAAGAACCAAATGTGGTAGCGTCAAAGGAGAAAGGAGAGGCCATAGAAAACGATGTAGAATCGCATTAAAATTTTTAGTGGCACGTAGCTATTTTTTTTTCAAATTGGAGTGGCATCCTTACAATCTCTGTTTTGGCAAACATATTTGCAGTGGCGTTTATGTAATTAATCTTTTACATTACATGGAAATTGACTGGTTGGGAGGATAATTCCTATTCCAGATCTAGGCTATTATTAGAGATAATTGCACTGTTACCCCTTTAACTCACAACAAATATCACTTTACCTCCTATACTTGTAAATTGTGATGTTGGACCCCCTAAACTTGTAATCGTTTGCACCGTTGTCCCCCAATTCGTTAGGTTTCATCAAAATACCGTTAAATGTTGAGATGACACCTATGTGTCCATTAATTGCTGACGTGTGTACTTGGCAGTGACTAGGACAAAAAATATAGAAAATCTAAAACAAATACCCAAATAATAAAATCTAAAAAAGGAAAAAAAAACACTTTACATTTTTTATTTTGGGATTCTATGCTTTTTTACAATATTTTTCATTTTTTTCCTGATTTTTTGTTCTTTTTAAATTGTTTTTGGATTTTTCAGTTTTTTTCGTTCTAGTCACCGCCACGTAATCGACCACATGCGCGTACGTCAGTGCTTAATAGGCACATAGGCGCCACCTCAGCAGTTAACGACATTTTAACTCCTAACAGATCAGGGACAATCGTGCAAACGGCTGCAATTTCAAAGGGCCAACATCGCAAAGTCTAGGAAGCTAAGTGAGATTTGCTACGAATCTAGGGGACAACAGTGCAATTGTGTCTTAGATCAAATATTCAAATGGCTAACGTCCTCCAAACTTTTAACGGAAGAAAAGAATTAAGATGAACACATAGCTCGCTCCTACTTTATTAATGATGCCAGATACAATCAGGCGCACACTCGCACTCATTACATGGTAAGCTGGCAGGTTTCAACAACGCGAGCATCCTCCAAAGATTAACCATTAATTATGACGCAAGTTGCTAGATTTAGAAGCCTTGATCTGAGATTCAGAGGGCTAACGACAAACACCAAGAGATGAGTTTTGGTCTGGTGCGGCAAACAAACCCGCTCAGAAACGTCCTCCAAGTAGCATAGCTATTTCTGCTCCAGGCAGGATTAGCTTGACTGCCTCACCTCATACTGGTGGCAAATTCTCAACGGGGTGTCCTCAGAAACCGGCCTTTCCTCAGACCAAAGCTCCATGTTCAAATCACCGGTTCCCCAGTGCACCAAGCATTTGCTAACCTGACTCGGATCAAAACGATTTACCAAACTCAGCCCAGCACACTTGTCCACTAGCATCCATTCCCCTGAGCGTTTGCCAAATGAGGGCAAATAAAGTATGAGAACTAAAATAAATGTCAAGAAGAGCATGGCAAACATGTAGATCATGGGATAAATTTTAAAACATTACAGAGATCGATTACCATTGGGCCGGAGATCTCCCTCTAAAATTACTTCCCCAGATTCTGGTGAAATCTCCTGCTTCAAACCATTAACGGCCGTGAAAGCAACCACCACTTCAGTTGGGTGTAGAAGTGTGAAAGTAGGATGAACTCGCAAACAGACCAACCTTCAGACGAAAAACAAGCATCCAGGTGTCAAGAAAGTACTGCTAAACATTTAATAATGTTACAGGTAACAATTGGAAATTGGTCATGACTTCTGTAGCTACAATTGCTGAAGTAGTAGAATCAAGAATACTAAGTTAACTCAGGAGAAAAAAAAACAAAATGGGCAATCAAAGGCAAAATAGAATATAAACAAATTTACTTTTAAAGCATCCATACAATGTGCAAAAGGAGCATGTAGATGCCATGTGTTCAAATTTCATGAGTTGCAAAGTTGGACAACTGTTATTTATTTTCTGAACAAACATACTCACCTTGAAAAGCCACCAGAACCAGCTCCAACACTTCTTGCTTGAATGCTAGACTCAATCTGGACGATCTTTGGGTTTCCTTTTAAAATGGATATTTGGCGCTGCAGAACTAGACCTCCCCCAATATCTCCTTCTAAACAAACAGATTCATCCTCTCCTGATTGCTCAAGATACCTCCTGCACTTTTCTATAAACAATTATTTGTGACCAAAATTCTAGGTAGCAAGCCATTTACTGACAGGCCAAATATAGAAAATCAGTCTGGAATGATGATTCATCTTACCTAACTACTTTATATTCTTCTGTGCAGCCAGCAGACCTATATTCAGTCCCGCTGTATTCTTCATAGCCATTGATCTCAATCCTGCTGTGAAGCCACTGGGAATCTGCAGAGATCAGAAGTATAAACGGCAGTTAAGCTATAAAAAAGTATAAATAGATCCATTTAGAATTCACTTACAGTAATGATGATATTATACAAGTACTTGACTCAAAATTTAAAGTATCCCAGGACAACTTCAGTATTATACTTTTAAGTTGTAGATACCAGATGAATAACACATTCAATTATCTTTATTTCTCAAATAGCATATCCTATTAGTACATAGGATTTAATGAACTAATAAGCCCATTAACCGTGAAAAACAGATAAAACAGATGAAGCATACCAGAAGGAAGGTGTGTCATCGAGATAATACAACCACCAATCCATGGTACAACTTTAAGCGACCAGTCCCCACTATTCAAGTCAATTGGTATTTTTGAAAGCTCATCACCTTCCTGTCCTGATGGCTCATCTATGTCAGGTATGGGCCGAATCATCTCTGTATAACAATAACAAGATACCAATGTAACCCAGGTTCAAACAGTTATAATATTAGAATATTTAAAATATTAGAGCCAAAGTAAAGTGGTAGAATATGTACCCAATCGTTTTTTGCGCTCAAGTTCACTTGCTGCGACTAAACTGGAAATTTCAGACTTAGAAGGCATTGCAACATGTACCTCATCACCATCAACGCCATGCGAACTTATCTGAGTTAATAAAATTAATAAATGAAACTATTACTCAATATATGTTTGTCTTGTCAAGTCAAAAACAACGAGAAACCAATAAACATACCATAGCATATTGACCAAGTAATATAATTATCTTTAGGTTACGTTTTGGTCTCTTCCATGTTCCTTCAGTTTTCTTAACTTTCACCGTAACCACCGATGAATGGAGTTCGGCAACATAATATGTCAACAAATAGCTCCCTTGTGTAAACCCATATCCGTCCCCAGCATCTTCAAAGAGGACACCATCAGCTTTACCTGTAAAACCATTCTGTGATTGTGCAAAACAGAACATATGTACACGGCACAATATAAAGTTTTTACTGAATAACTTGAATACAGAAAATAAGATAAACTAATGGATCAAAACATGTTTTATAATATGGAGTGAATTGCATTGTGGGTACATGAAGTTATCTGGTCGCTTAGTCCGTAACTATTAAAACTAGACATTCCAGTACATGAAGTTGCATTTCTATTTCACAGCAAGTCCAATGGTGTTTTCCCCATGCCACGTCATCACCCATGTGGCTTTTTTTAAAAAAATGCCCCTCCTATCTCATTTTTCTTTTCGCCCACTACCTCCATCTATCTCGTTTCTCTGGCTCCATTTCGATCCCTTCGCTCATGTGGCTGCGCCGCACCATGCGGCGGTGGCGCCAGTTGCCGGT
This sequence comes from Raddia guianensis, assembly GCA_036346415.1. Classification (NCBI taxonomy): domain Eukaryota; kingdom Viridiplantae; phylum Streptophyta; class Magnoliopsida; order Poales; family Poaceae; genus Raddia; species Raddia guianensis. The sequence continues at coordinate 27,893,204 of CM070540.1, forward strand.
GACTGCAGGGGAGTGCTGGCGGGCCATGTCGCAGTGTGTGTGGAAGGCGGCGGCCCGAGGCGGTTCGTGGTCCAACTGGCACACCTAAACCACTCGGCGTTCCTAGCTGCTCCGGCAGGCGGAAAAGTAGTGCTGCTTGCCACCCAACGCCACCATCCTCACACTTCTGCAACGAGGACCAGCCCCATGACGCCTCCTCCGCGTGTCGTCTAACAATCGCCTCTGCCTCCGTGGCCACTGACCACGATTACTTCCCCTCCTCTTGCTCCAACGCTGACACCGTTGTCGCCACCGCACGCCATGGTGACTCTTGCTGCTACTAGAAGGAATTTCCGTGCCTAGTGAGCTCGTGCGCTTCTGATGCCTCGACGTGCCGAACTCTGCTCTATCCCTGGCCTCTTGCGAGCCCTCTCTCAAATCCAGCAGGGCCCTCTCTTAGATCCGGCAAGGCCCGATTGGAAAGTGAAAGACAGTGGCAGAGGTGGGCAACTGGAGAGGTGCTAATGGGGAGACCAAGTACGGCCGCCGAGGAAGGGTGGGCTCGCCGCAAGCAGCTCGGGCTGAGGCGAGGCCAGAACTTTGACGACGCGGAGTAAGGGTTGGCGCGATGCGGTTTGGGCCAGAGCTTTGGCGACAAGGAGCAGAGGTTGGGGCGGCGAGGATGAATATGTTGGAATTAATCTAGGATTTGATGTGCTATCTGTTTTGTATTTACAACTGCATGCATGTGACCGAGTTCGCGTGCGCTTAGAAAGTTTTAAACTATATTATGGCCGGTGTGATCTCCGTATGTGTTATATAAAAGGGCAAGGTGCCCCCCCCATTGTTGATCATGAGTTAAATAAAATAATAACGCTTGTTTCCTGGTTTCCTGTGGAACGGCCATGTTTTTTTTTGGTACGAGAGCGTCATGTTCGTTCATCGTTTTCTCGTCGGAACTAATTGACCCCGACGCCTGATTCAACATCTAGTATCAGAGCCTGATTGTGTATGCCTAAAATCCCCCTGATTCAATCCGATGTTGATCATCACGGCAGTAGGTGGCACAACGGCGAAGGAGAGCGGCAATATGCCGTTCACCTATCCACAGCAGACAACGACGAGCTACACAACCTGGTCAATCAAGGTGGAGGCGATAATGGAAGCCCAAAGTGTCTGGGAAATTGTGGATCCAGTGCTAGATACTGTCGTAGATCCAAGGAAGGACAAAACGGCGAAGGCATTGTTGTTCCAAGCACTTCCGGAGGATCTCAAGTTGCATGTGGCAACAAAGAAGATGGCCAAGAAGGTGCGGGACGCGCTTAAAACGGATTTTATCGGTGCTGATCGGGTGAAGACGACGAGACTCCAAATGCTGTAAGCGAGTTCAATGCTATGCGTATGGAGGGAGAAACCCTAGATGAATACGCTAGCAGACTCAGTGGGATGGCTGCAAGGTATGTCAATCTGGCTTCCAAGCTTGATGATGATGTCATGGTAAAGAAGTTGCTCAATACCGTGCCAGATAAGTACTATCCCAACATCGCTGGAGTGTAGCAATTCTACGACCTCGACACAATGCCCTTCAAGGAAGCAGTGGGACGCTTGAAGGCATATGAAGAGCATGTATGCACATGCACATCGATGGGGACACACATCGGTGGGGAGCACCGGTGATAGCCAGCTTCTGTCCACTCAAGCGGAGTGGCGGGCGCGACAAAAGAAGGCCGGTGACAAGAATTCTAATAAAGGATTCAAGTCAAAAAAGTTTGTAACCATTGTCATCGATGCGACAAGTGTGGTCGTGACGATGATGACTGGTCAAATGATACTGACAACAATGGTCAGTCAAGTGATATCGACGACGACAGGTGATACCGACGACAACGAGTCAAGCAACTGCAAACAAAACTTCGAGGATGCAAAGAAGAACAGAAAGATCAAATGCTTCAACTGCAATATATACGGGCACTGTGCATTAGATTGTCGGAAACTTCATCGTAATCGAGGAGGCGAATCTCATCCATAAAGACGTCAATGATGAATCATGCCTACTTCTCTCCCTGCATGTGCAGAAGGTACGTGATGCGGTGCTTTTGAGTAAAGCAGAGCCGATGTTAAGGTTGTGTGTTGAGGGTGAAAAACAGTCTACATCTACGAAGTGGTACTTGGACAATGGTACAAGTAACCACATGACAGGGCAGAGGTCATTGTTCGAGAAGTTGGATGAGAGTTTTTAAGGATAATTCCAATTTGGTGATGGATCTATCGTAGAGATCAAGGGGGAAGGGGTCAATTCTTTTCCAGTGCAAGAACGAAGAACAACATGTGCTCTCCGAGATATATTTTATACCAAGTCTCCACAAACATCATCAGTTTGGGACAATTTGTTGAAGACGGATGCAAATTGATCATGCAACAAGATCTATGAGTCTATGAGCGAAGCGGGAAGCTTCTCATGAAGGTGAAAAGATCTAAAGATAGATTATATATGATTCAGTTGAACATATATATATCGATGAGCATAATCAACAAGAGTGTATGAAGAGGTTGTGCCACATGATATGTTCAAGCAGGAAACTTCAAGTACAACTCCAACCGACCTACCAGATGTGGTAGTGTCAGATCCTTTCTGTACCATATAAGAGGCAACAAGTGAAGAGGAGATAAATATGGCACCAACGGCAGTGGTATTCCAACATGGTTTATATGACCTTGCAAGCGTCCAAGATGTTTAAGTTGAATCTCAGCTCGTTCAAAGTGTTGCACTATGCAAGAAGAAGAAAAAGAAAATGATGATGAAGAAGAACCAAGTATGCAAAGGTGACCTGAAAGAAGAGTTTGGGCTATAACCTGTCAAGGATGTGAACACGTCAAATGAGTGTGAGGACTGTGTCGATAAGCAGATCGACGTGCTATTTATTCGCACTGAGGAGCAACCTGCAGATGCTTTGACAAAGGCAATGTCAGGCATCAAACTGGCAGAGATGCGTCATCTACTTGTAGTTCGAGAGTTGAAACCTAATCAAGATTGAGGGGGAGTATGTTGGAATTAATCTAGGATTAGGTGTGCTATCCGTTTTGTATTTATGGCTGCATGCATGTGATCGAGTTTGTGTGCGTTTAGGAAGTTTTAAACCATATTAAGGCCGGTGTGGTCTCTGTATGTGCTGAATAAAAGGGCAGGGTGCCCCCTCATTGTTGATCGTGAGTTAAAAGAAAATAATAGTACTTGTTTCCTTGTTTCCGGTAGAACGGCTACGTGAGTTTTTTTTTGTACGAGAGCGTCATGTTCGTTCATCGTTTTCTCGCTAGAACTAATTGATCCCGGCACCTGATTCAACAAAGTAGAGGTTGGGGCAACGGGGAGTAGAGGCTGGGGCCTAGGCCGGCGTAGCTCAGACCACCAGGTTGGTGCTAGGGATGGCAATGGGTCCGGGTACCTCCGGGTCCAGCTTCCGTGGACCCGGACCCGAGACCCGAGGCATGGACCCAGACCCAGACCCGAAGATGTGCACGGGTCCAAACCCGGACCCGGACCCGGACCCGATGGGTACCCGGACCCGAATGGGTACCCATCGGGTCTAATCTCAGCTCACAGAGAGGGGAGGCAAGCCACAACCGTCGGGAAGGGAAGCCGCCGCCGTCGGAGGGGAGGAGGCCGCGCCCGCCGCCGTGGAGGAGCCAGCGCCACCGCGCCGCCGCCGGGGAGGAGGCTGCACCGCCCGACCGCCGTGGAGGAGCCGTGCTGCCAGGCCATTGTTGTTGGGAGGAGCCAGCGCCGCCGTTGGGGAGGAGTCCGCGGGCGTGTGAGAGAGCCTGCACGCCGACGGCGGCCGGGGGAGAGCAGCGCCGCCGTTTGGGAGGAGCCAGCGCCGCCGTTGAGGAGCCAGCGCCGCCGTGGTAGAGAGAGGCGCCGCCATGGGGACTCTGGGCGATGAGATGGGGATTGGGGAAGAGGGGCGGCGTGGGACGAAGGTGGCTGCGGGGAGGAGACTAGGGCTGAGGCCGAAGGGAAGGGTTTGGGGAATGAGGGGAGTGAGAGATTGGGGCTGAGGCTGCGAGGAAGAGTGCAGAGGTATTGTGGCAAGTGACAACCTCTCCAAATCGGGTCCGGGTACCCATGGGTCCAAAATTGGACCCGGACCTAGACCCGGACCCGGACCCGACGCAAAATGCCCATGGGTCCCAACCTGGACCCAAACCCGGACCCATCGGGTCGGGTACCCGCGGGTACCCAGACCCATGGGTATTTTTGCCATCCCTAGTTGGTGCATAGGTGGCGAGGAGTGGGGTAGAGAACAAAAAGGGAAAAGAAGAGGCAAGTGAGACCGTATGAGATTGGAGAAAGTCAGTTGCGATGGGCAAGAGAGACGGAATATGTAGAGGCCAGAGGATAGGAAAGAAGAGGGGCTTTTATGAAGAATTTGTCACATGTGTGGTGACATGGCTAAGAAAAACCACCTTCAAACCTACTATGGAACACGAGCACAACTTCATGTACCGGAATGTTTGGTTTTAAAAGTTACGGACCTAAGTGAAACCGCGGAACAACTTCATATACCTACGATGCAATTTACTCTATAATACATAATGAAAACACAGATTTATATGCTGAAGAACAGGCTCTTTTGTCTTATATGTTCAAATGCATATGACCATTTACAGATTGAAGTAATCATATCTGATCTTCAAAAAGACGGAACAGGAAGTTTGGTTGTGAGTGGCATTTCAAAATAACCAAATTCTCAATGAACCAGAAATCACAAAGCCAAGTTATTCAAGGCAAATGTTAAAGGAACATAATAAGAAGCATGCATACCATTTTCATCAAGTGCAATAATTAGAGACAAATCATCCTCTAAACTTGCTTCACAAACATGTTTAATAGGAAGCCCGACAGGAAGTATAGATCCACCTCGTAAATATAGCAATGGAAGATCCTATATGATTATTTATTCATAAATAATAATTAGTTCAAGACAAACATTCAAGACAGCATAATAGAAGTTTATTGACCAACTTACAGGGTGTACATCTCCAAAATCAAAGGCCAGCCAAATGCCCTTTGGCAACTTATGTTCACATTCATGAGCTCCTATAGTAGGTAAAGTGCTGCCAAAAGACCAGAGCTATTGAACTCACCATAACATAGAAAACAAAACAAAAAAGAAATAACTCACTTGGCTAATTATTTCTCTATTTATTAAAAAGAAAATTTTAAGCATTGTTCACACAAGAATGCAAAATCAGCTCAAGTACGCATGCCCACTGGTAAGCAACATGCATGCAAACACGCAAGCAAATAAGGAGAATATATCATGGTTTCAAAGAGAGAGAAATATTTTCATGGCGCCATTAATGCATGAAACCATTACCTTGCACAGACTAAAAGTGGTCCCAGGAGAAAGGAAGTCTCAATTTTTCTCAATAGAGGATCTTGTGGGTCTACAAAGAAACAAAGAGATTAGACATTCTAACAAACGATATAATGCATCCATGCATCCTAAAAATATCGTCTACTATCTGCCCTTAATTTTTTTTAAAAAAATAGCAAGGCCATATTTTGCTACAATACATTTCTTCTTAAAAGATATGAACATCTTATGGGTCTCCACCACTTTGATAGATTAGTGAATGCAAAGACATTACCAGCAAAGAAAACTGGAGCAGCAACTGGAGTACCCCTCGTATGTGAAAGGTAAAACAGAGTGTAGATGTGCGGCAGTAGCTGATACCGTCTTAGTAACGCAAGACGACATACTTCCTCACACTGAAAAAGTATTAACTGTTAGAAACAGCCAGTGCTATCATAAGAGATCAGAGCATCTTAGGACTGCAACAACTTTTAGTTTGTGTCCACACAAACATGTCAGTCTGGGGCATCAGGCAGTACCTCTTCACCAAAGGACCATGGCTCATGGTCAATGCTTCCAGTTTCAGAATGGCCACGTGAAAATGGAAATAGTGCACCCACACCCATCCATCTTCCAAAAAGTCTTGGAGTTGCATTACCAGCAAAACCACCAATGTCAGGACCTGACAATGGCTGACCACTGAGACCCTAATCAGATAATAACATCATGAGATTACTAAAATATAAATGCTAAGTCTTTCAACATCAAACGCATAACAATAATTTGCCGTGTTGAGTTCATTTTTTATGTCAACATACTCAGATAAAATGACATACTGAAAAGTAATACAGAAACAAGAATAACAAAACTAGCAACCAAATTTTGCAGCAAGAAGGTATGGTCCTCAATCCTCAACAATAATACAACCAAGTGTATGCTACTTTAAGATCATGGGTGCATCTTCACTACGATTAAATACTAAAATAATTAACACCACATAGCTATATGATCATGTCCAGTGTGCAGAAAAATCGAAACAAAAAGAAAGCAACTGATTCGCTGGCGCAAAACATTGGAGGCGGAAACATGCGGCAAAAAATGGGCGAGTTGAAACAATTTCCTGGTTCAACACCAAATAAATAAAATAATGAGCCATCTGCCTGTCAGCGAGCATGTGAGAGAGCTATATGAGATTAATGGGAGTGATGTGATAGGAGTGGGTCCAACCTAGGAAAACTGTTTAGTTCTGCACTGGACAGAGATTTGGGATGTGAGCTGAATCAGCCAATGCATTAGTGAAAAGAAATATGGTTCGGTACGCTGTGCATGCCCTAGATAAACTATATGCATTTTCACTAGTCACACTGAATAAATTGCTCACGAAAATAGTTTTAAAGAGATTTGAAGTGAATTGGGAATATTTTTTAAGAAAGGAAAAATGAGTAGGTCCAATACAGTTTTGAGAGGAAACTATTCTCATGTATTACTTACCAACTGAAGAACCATTGGTATACTCATGTGCAAATGCTCCCAATTTGACAGATTATCACCAGTCCATGTTGCAGCATAGCGCTGGCTTCCAATAAAACCAGCTCGTGTAAGAACGAATGGTCGTTTATCTGTATTGGCTATCACCATTCCTTCATAAGTAGATCTTGCCATTAGCATTCCATATACCTGAAAATTATAAACATGAAAGTATTATATTAAATACATATAAAGTAGTAAAACCTAACCTATGTGATTGCATTCCACGGCAAGTATCCTTTTATCAGCAAAGGGACAAAATATTACATTATGATAGTAAGAATGATTCTGGACACCACCAATATCTGAATCTCCTCGATGTATATTGCTTTCAGGCATTGTTTTGGTAGTAGTCTGCAGGTTGGCACCAAAATTCAGTTACAGCGAGAAGAATGAAATAAGATAATAATCAATAAATAATTCATGGTAGATCATATACTTTGAAAACAGCAGGTTCATTCATATCATTCCATATTCCGTCAACACCATTCGAGATGAAATCCTTTACCAAACTAGACCACCAAGTTCTTGTTCTTTCACACGTGAAGTCAGGGAAAACACAGTCACCAGGCCATACCTCCCCTGGGTTTAGAGCACATGAGGCATACCCTACTGATAGATTAATGAAGACCAGACAAAGGAGCTAAGTCAAAGCAACATACCAATGTATGGGCTGCCATCTGCCCTTTTAATCCAAACATCATTTTCTGAGCCACTTTCATACACAAAATAACCCTTCTCTTTTTTGATTCCCGGATCAAGCATCCAGATTGCTTTGCATCCGATGGAATGGAGATTATAAACCATAGATTTGGGATCAGGAAACGACTCTGTAAAATGTCAGCTAGCAAACTACTCAAATAGGACCAAACAGAATCAGAAACCTAATATGAATGCTTAACAATATTACTGCTGTATAGCAACTGTCATAAGAGGTACTTACACTATCAAATGTGAAGCATCTAAAACCATCCATATAGTCAATATCCATCCAAATCACATCGCAAGGAATCCCTTTTTCTCGAAATGTTTTAACAACCTGAGAAAGCAATAAATAAGCAGGTTTATAACTTCTTAATCAGCAAAATCTCAAAACGTATTCAGAAAGAATATTAAGAAGTCAGGTCTTTTATGTAAAGCATGACACACATAGATCAAATGACTGAGCAGTATGGTCCAAAATAATTCTTTGGAAACAATCGGGCTACATAACATCAATCAGCCTAAAGAAATAGAACGTTCTTTTTTAAAATTATGATGTACTCTCCAACAAAACCAATAATTTTTGTATGCCAGCACAGAAACTACCAATACCTTTTGTGCTAGCTCATTCACGTGCATACAATTGTTTCCTAGTCTTGCCGTCACAGTGCTGCGAAAATATGAATTTGCACCAGCTTTTTTACTGTGGTGTACAATACGATAAATGATTGAAATACTATGTGTAAATCTGTTACAGGGTTACGTGCAAGCACGCAACAGGAGATACGTCCCTTGACACTGGTGATACGAGCTGTTGTCAAAGCTACCGCCTAGGCTGTTATCAGAGCTACTTCCTATGAGATATATTCTCAATTATAATTCATTGTTTGGATGATTAGAAAAATACATGATGCATCCCTTTTATAGGGATAAAAGACTTAAGACTCTAAGAAAGAAATCTTAACTAATCTTATCTAATTCAAAGCTCAATCTAGTCTTAACTAATCCCGTGCTACGGTACCATGGGTATTGTTCGCGGTGCTACAATTCCCGTGTTACTGTTCAAGGGGTTATGGGTCGTTTGGCTTCTATTGCGCTTTCCCATCACATTACTCCCCATCAAATTAACCTTGTCCTCAAGGTTGAAGCTCGAGAGATCTTCCCGACGCCCAAGAATTTGATGACGCTCTTGAAGGCGAAGTGCGTAGACATGAGTACGGTGTAGCCACGGTGGCTTAGAAGGCCTGCAGCCCATCCGTCGATCTTCGCGGAGCTGCCCATGGAAGTAGTACGGTCATGAGCGCCGGTCTTCGTAAGCCATGGTGAGAGGATCGCCTAGCTCTGATACCAATTGTTATATGCAAGCACACAACAGAGGGATACGGCACTTGACGCAGGCGAGACAAGTTGTCAAAGCTACCGCCTAGGCTATTATCAGAGCCACCGCCTATGAGATATATCTCAATCTCAATTTTAATTCATTGTTTGGATGATTACAAAAATACATGATGCATCACTTTTATAGGGATAAAAGACTTAGACTCCAAGAAAGAAATCCTAACTAATCTTATATGTTAAACAAACTGATCTTATCTAATTTAAAACTCGGTCTAATCTTAACTAACCCCCTAACTAATCTCGTGCTACAGCACCACGGGTACTATTTATTGTGCTATTGTACCGACCATACTGTTCATGGGCGTTATGGTTGATTTGGCTTCTGTTGTGCTTGCCCATAACAAACTCCAATGCACAAATCATCATCATCATACCCCAATGTTTTCGAGAAAACTCCCACACAAGCAGGGTAAGGGGGATGGTGTACGCAACCTTACCCCTGAGATTAAAAATCACGGAAAGTTGTTTCCATTTGACCCTTGGTGATACTAGAGAACTCTATAACTTTGTAATAAAAAGAAGTATAGCTAGTTTGATATGCCATTTTGTTTAGCACATAAAAATCTAAAACCAAAGAATAAAAGATCATTTGTCTCTATTTGATTAAAAATGGACAACTCAAATGCACAACTGAAACATAAAATTTGGGATACAGCATTTTGTTTTATAATAAATGGCATGCTCTTTCATGAAAACAAAATACCATAAAATACAGAAAATTGTAAAATAATGCTAGTAAGTAAAACATGATTTTACATAAATTTAGAACTTAGAATCACTTGATTTGGAGTTAAAACATAGGAGGTACAATGTTTTAAAAGTTTAAAACTCAGAACATGCAAAAGGGGTATTTTTGGCACCATCAGGAGCTTCCTAATGATAAATATTAACAGAGCCAGAGCTAATGTCCATGTCATATCGAAAAACAAGCTGTAAATGTGATATCATAGAGGGGAGAGGTAACGAAGTGATTGCACAAAGGAGATTTGGATAAATGCCACTATAAAACTTGCGAATAAGAGAAATGCCACTACAAAACACGTATTTGTAGAAATGCAATTATGAAATAGTCTAAATTAGAGGATTGCCACTATCCCAATTCAAAGCTCGTATTTGCACATTTTCGCTATTTTTCCACACCCTCTTCTTCCTCCCCTTTCCTTTCTCCTTCCACCTCTCTCTTTCCTCTCCCTAGGTCCATGATCCACCTAGCCACACAAGCCTAAGCTCCATATGACCACCTCTCAACGCTACCAAGCTAGTGTGCCACCCATTGAAACACTTGTCAGCCCTAAGCTCCCCCCAAGCTCCACTGGCCCCGCACACGATGCCCTGATCCTCATTGGCCCATGGCCTCGCCAACCACAAGCACGCTGCTACGAGCATTGGCACCTCGAGCTCTCGCAGACTCGGGCACCACAGTCCCAAGTTCCTCTTAGGGCACAACCTTGCTGGCCCGATCCCTGCTTGCCACGAGCACCGCCGCCCCAAGCGTCACTACCTCAAACTTGCGCTGGCTCTAAGCGTCATCGTCCTAAGCTCCTCATCGGCCCCAAGCTTGCCAGCCTGATCCTCGCTCACCACTAGTACCGCCACCCTGAGCCCTGCTTCCTTGAGCTCTTGCCAGCCAATAGCGCCACCACCCGCCACAAGCGCCGTCGCCTTAAATTGCTAAGCTCCGCCAGGAGCATTGTCACCCCAAGCTAGATCTTGCTGACGAATGAAACAAGGGAGAGAGGGGGAAAAGGTGGTAGCAATATTATGATGCAAATAAAATCAGATGAAAGTAAATTGTTCACCAAGTGTAAAACGGTGCCACATGGTGTCTATAATGGCATATTTCTGATTCAAAAGTTTCATAATGGTATTTTTACAAAATCATGTTTTGTAGTAGCATTTCTCGAATTCACAAGTTCTGAAATGGTATCTATCCAATTAACCCTAAAATAAATCAATCAAGGGCAACACTTTGATCTATATACGTTTTTTGGGTGAAAAGTTGTCTTATTACAACGGAAGGCGTCCGGACACGCGCGCTCGCGCCGGGCGCCCGCGCTGACGCTGCCTAGTGTGGGTTCAGCCATGCGGTGGGTCCCACAAGCGCTTTTTCTTTTGATGGTCATAAATTTTGACTGGGTACTCTAATCCACAAACCATTTGCACCAACGTATTCCTCGTATTTTTACGAACAAAACAAGATGTATGTTGCCATATAAATCTTCAAACTTACCTGATGAAACTTGGGTTTCGCCTACTAAAACTTGAATTTCATATTCGTTGAACTTGCCGAACTGTCAAGTTTCATCAGGTTTAATCCAAGTTTCAACAGGTTTCATCCAAGCTTTTTCAAGTTTAATCAGGTTAATCCAAGTTTCATCAAGTTTCAATAGGTTTCATTCAAATTTCATCAGGTTACATCCAAGTTTCATCAGGTTTCATCTGGCGCTCGCCTTCATCAATACGTGAGTCAAGATTCATCAGCACACGGCCAAGTTTCAGTAGCATACTGTCAAGTTTCATAAGTGGGTTCTGCTAGGTTCACATCAAAAAAATTGAAAAAGTAAAAAATTTAAAAAAAATTAAAAAGAATTAAAAAGAATTTAAAATGGGTTGCTCTCGATTTTAGAATTATGAAATTTATTATAAGCATTTTGAACACTTTTTGAATTTTATACAAAAATCAGAATTTTAATAGAAAAATGATCAACTGCACGTCTAACAACTCCGTGCTTCCATCTGATGCACGCGGCAGCGCGAGTTGCGTCGGATGCGCGCGGTGCGGGCGATCCAACGGCCGAGGCGCGTCCGATCGACGCACGCTCGAACGGACGTCTGACGCCTGGCGCTCGCCTTACACTATTACAATGTTACTCAGGGTAGATAGACATGATAGTTTGACAGAGTGAGCAACATGTCTCAAATGTTATGTGCAACATCACATGATAGTATAAGTTCAGAGTGAGACAATAATACATCATGGAATCTCAGGTTTTACCAAACATATTCAGTTTTTTGTAGTTAAGTTTTCAGATATTATTGTATGCATGTATAATTTGAGAGTAACAGGGCATTTTCATTGATAGAAGATTAGCATTACTTTTTTGCAGATACAACCCTGAGGCATAACTAAAAAGCGAACACAATCCCTGATGGGTCAATATGTAAAAGCCAGTCCAGACAGTAGCACAACGATTCCTGCTTTCATCACTGCCGAGGACAAAGCCAGCAGATTCCAGCACCGCCACCAGCTGTTTCTGAATAGACCTCGAACAAGAAACACGGACTGGACAGATCGTGGTCAAGCATAGTCGAGGCAGCTTGTACATACGACGCAAGGCTGAAGACATAACCAGTGAAGCATCACCGCAGACCACCAAGAACTCCGAACTCATCGGTGCAAGAGTCACCCAGAACTGAACCACCTCACTACTGCTACCTTCAATCAGAAAAATTTGCCTCCTGTGAAGAGATCAAAGTTGAACGACAACACCGTTGCTCGGACCGGACCCCTTGCTGAGGCTCTTCCCCTTCCTCTCACATGCCACCACCGGCATAGAGAGGTCTCTCTTATTAGCTGCTGTGTAGATAAACCGTTGCCAACTTCATTCATGTCGTGAAGAAAAGCACCGCCAAGAAGGACGCAAGAAGAAAGCTGGCCACAAGCCCAAAAGAGAACCAAACTACTCCTAATCTATCACTACCACTACTCGTGTACAAATCCCTGCTCAGATTTGCTGCTGCCTCCCTCCACCAGTGACCGTGAGGCCACCGGTGGCGAGGAAGCCGACCGGATCAGAGCTAGGTACAGAAGATTATCCCGGTTGCCCCTTCAGCTAAGCTGCGGAAGTTTCTAGCTAAAATTGAAAGGTTTGCTCTGCTAATAGGGGATTGTTATTACTAGGATAAAACTAGGGTTATCAGGACCTTTCTTGCGACGGCAGCGCAAGGACTAGGCACAGCGGCAATTTTATTGCGGCAGGTCACAAGCAACCAACTGTGAGTAGGACCACAAACAGCTGGAGCAGGGACAAGGTGATCAGATTACTGGATAAACATTACGGTAAGAGTGTAGGTAATTTTTGCTTTGATACATGTTGGCCTTTTGGAAAGACAATGATGCCATTTAAATATAAGGTTGGGTTCTATATATACTATACATGTACATCATCATCATCATCATACCCAATGTTTCTGACGAAACCCCCACAGAAGCGGGGTAAGGGGATCGGTGTAAGCAACCTTACCACTGAGATTAAAACATAGAGAGATTGTTTCCTTTTGACCCTTAGTGATACCAGAGAACTCTCTATAACTTAATAATAAAAAGAAGTATAGATAGTTTGATATGTCATTTTGCTTTAGCCCAATAATTAAAAATGGACATATACACTGAACATGTACAATAGATGGAAATGGAAACGGAAATGGAAATAAACTTATGCTAACAATACCACAAATACCCTCGATGCCTTAATATTTAGCTCATATATGCACATTTCAACATCAGGTTTTAACTCCATCTTAGAATTAGAGTGCATGCAAGATACTAAACTGAAAATTATGTAAACAGGGCTAACAATACAATTTATTCATCATAACTAAACACTAGGAATCATTGCCATCGATATTTTCTTCAGCACTAAGTACATGTAGAAGATCAAATTCTACTATGACAAGAAAATACCTTGATTACTTTCTCGGAAGAATCATAGCTCCAACGACATTGATGATAGCCAAGCGACCATTTTGGAGGCATGGACACAGTCCCTGCAATGAATTTTTTTAATCTAAACTTCATGTGTAAAAGACAGCATATTAACATCTATATTGCAATTAGATGCAGGTTATGGCCAATTAGATATGGATGCAATAAGTAAAAAAGAAACAACAATGCTGTAATTCGCAACTACATAAGTAGTACACCAATATTTTTCTCATCAATTTCAAAACATTAGCAAGGTTTAAAACATAAATAGAAATGGAAATAAAATACTTCATGTTAAAATAGTCTCCTTACATACTAGAGCCACAATATACAGCTTCATGGTTTACGTACAGAATGGAATTTGAGCAAAGAAATTACTACAGTTTATAACATTTCAAGTGAAATAACATCGGAATGAGGACAAGTTACGAGAAATACCAATTGCATGGAACAAGGATGTCATAACATCAGCTGGTGCATTAAATGGTCCAAAAGTAATCACAGGGTAAGCAGATGAGGCAGAAAACTTTATAGTAGATTCTTGCCTCAAGTCAATCTGTCATAAGACATGATTATCGTGTTAAGAGGAACAAATCTGTTTCATTATTAATAAATGTAAGATATAGAGAGAGTGGGGAGAATTAGAATACCTCACAACGATGTGTGGTGTCAGCAAGGATACCCAATGCCTTGCCATCAGGGAGAACAGCCAAAACCCAAGGGTGTGACTGATATAATGAGGTAGTTCCTGGCCCGAAACCCCACGCATCTGTGTTCCAAGTAAAGACCTAATAGAAAAGATAAAGAGGTCAAATTTGTAAAGGAAACAGCAATGGGCAAACATAATAAATAATTTCTTTAGGCAGATGACATACTCGCTTCCCAGTTCGTTCAAGTGGACCACTTGATTCTCCTGTGCCATAAAAAGATGTCCCAGAAGGAAGCTGTTTAATTAAAAGGACACATAAGTAAGCATACACAGCACATATATCTGGTTTTTGAGCATCATTATAGTTCTCAAGACGACACTATTGGAGCACGTATACACATCATGAGTTAAGCTAATACAGGTCATGGTTTATCATGAAATTAACTTGGCATCTTTGGCAGATTATTACGAAGTCAAACTGGTAATATGGAGTGCTTAATATTGACATGATTGCAACATGATGGTGAACATGAAAGAAATAGTGAAAAATCATTAGTAATCAACATCTGGTCTTTTTCCCCCTCTTTGGAAAACGTCTATTGCATGTTCGTGGTGGGTGAGCTCAATGAATAAGTTGACCGAGTTGAAGTTAGCTGTGTGTGGGGCTGAACGGATAAAATAGCTTTCAGTTATCTGAAGGGCCAAACTTTTAGATCCCTCAACATAAATGAGCTTGTAATGGAATTTGACGTACATCATTACAATGTTATTAATGTGTAGCTTCTGGAATTATCATAGTTACAGACTGATAGAATATTGAGCAACAAAGTGAATAAGACAATGGCTAAACAAACAACTATGGCCTACTAACTGCAGAAGTATATAAAGATTAAAATGGATTGATTAAGCCCCTACGATCACATGGTGTACGGCATTTATAGAGGGTTTAATGATCCAAATCTTGCATTGTTGAATAGAAATTTGCTGATGAAAATGCCAGAGAAATCCTCATGCACTGTAACCTGTCGCGACAATGCCATGTTCTCTAAGAACAAAAAAAAACAGAGCCTAGAGATCACTACCAGACACGATCTGCACCTGACGCCGGGAGAGAGAAAAAATCCAGCCACATCCGCACACCACGAGACACTCGCTAGTCCCGGTACCGTACCTCAATAAGAACCTTCTGGACGTCACCCACCACCTCGCACACCGGCACCACCGCCGGGCCGCCCCCTCTCGCTGCCTCCCGCGGCACCTCCCTCCGCCGCGGCTCGACGAACGAGAGGCTAGGCGCGGCCGCGGCGCGCGCCGGCTCGGACACGTCGAAGCGGAACACCCCCTCCTCCAGTATCGGCAGCCACACCATCTCCCCCGCCGCCATCCTCCCCGCCACCCCCGCCGCGGCCGCAGGCGGAGGAGGGCTCCAGCCGCGGCGCCTGCGAGGAGAGCGACGGCCGCCGCAGCGCGCGATGAGCAGCGATCCGGGGAAGGCAGGGATCGATCGATCGCAGATTCGCAATTGGTACCTGAGAGGAAGGCGACGACGACGGGGTCGTGCTCCGCTGCCTCCTAACTCGCGCTGGTGGCAGCGGAAGTGGGAGAAGTGGGAGTGGGAGTGGGTGGCGAGTGGAGGTGCGGCGCTGCGGGTGGACGTAGCGAGCATCGATGCTTGCGTGGATTTGGGTTGTTTAATGGGGGGTAGCCGGGTGGGGTGGGGGGTGATGGTGACCAGAATCTTGACAGTGCAGTCTGCAGTGGCAGGGCGAGTGTTGTGCCTCTTGGGTGGACGCGATTGGGTCCAGGTGTCAGCCGGGATGGCCGATGCTTCTAGGGTCGGGCCGCCGGGGTCAGTTTCACGGGTCCAACTGTCAGTATCAGTAGGATAAAGACCAAGGAAAAAGACGTTTCTTTTTAAATTTATCTTCCAGATGTACCTTCGTTCTATGGCATTGTTTTCTTCGGCTTAAATCAAACCAAATTAAATTAAATAAAAATTTATTATTTTGTATAAACCAAATGATGTAATACTTTTTATTCATTTTTGTTGAATTAAAATAGTTATTCTTAGAGTCCGTAAAATAATTTTTTTCATAATTTTTTAAACTCTATAAGAAGTCTATGAGAGGGGTCACAACTTTTTTAGATTAAAGTTTTCAACCCCTTTCAGTTCAAACAAACAAGGACTATATTAGAGGCTGTACAGATTTGTTTTTTACTGGAACTAGCCAAAACTTTTAATAAAAAAAATTGTGACCTCTCAAAAGAGGCTTTCGAGAGTCCAAAAAAAATTTAAAAAATACTTTAGGAACTTTAACAAGAACCAATTAAAACTCCATCAAAATGACTACAAAATACTAGACATCTTCTAACTTATACAAAAATGACAAATTTCCAGCATTAGCTTTTAATTTTATTTACAAAAAAGTGTCACTTTGGTACTCCAATGATTATGTTTATGTCCAATCAGTACCTCATGTGCCATACCAATTTTGTCTGACCCATGTGGTTTTCGAAGAGTGCCATTTTGGTACCTTGACTAGACAAAATCAATTTTGAGAGTGGTTTTGCTAACGCAATAGTCCATATGATAGTTTTTAATGTCATATGAGTAAAACCACCCTCAAAACCGGTTTTGGTCGGTCAAAGGACCAAACCAGCACTCTTACAATCACAAAAATCTAGCCATTTAGGCGCAGGCACGGCAAGTGTCAGACAGCCCAGCACACACCAGTTGAATTGACTCGAACTAGCCAAACTGATCTAGATGTGTGAGCACCCTCACCCCGCCAGCCAGCGCCCTAGATAGTCTGACAGGCTGTCCGACATAATTGACCACAAGTAGAACCACATAAAACGCGCCCGACATCATGCGGGATAGTTCGGGACACCGTTCGGCCGCACCACGCTAGCCCAGAACCCTCTAGACATGCCGACTGTTGGCAGTCGTTAAAGTCTAAATTATTATGCCAACATTCCAACAATTGAGGGAAAATCAAGGTTTTCGTATGAATTTTATTTAAACTAATAAAGTTACACAAGTTTTGATGAGTTTGTGCCTTCAGAAGCAAATAGGGAAAACCCGGAGCTGAACCGGACAAAACGCTGGTCGGCTAACCTACGCTAGGTCGCCCGACCTACCCTAGATCGGCTGACCTACTTTCGTCGCCAAATCGACTGAGTTTTCTTTGGTGATCTAAGAAAGCACACAAGGTGTCATCCAAGCCATCCGCACACGTCGGTCCGATTCGAAGGTTAGGAGAAGATTGAGAAGGATTCAAGGGGCCACTTGGGAACTACACTTTGTCATTAGTAAGGGTACTCTTAATAGTTTGAGAGTTAGAGTTAGAGTAGAGCTACGTCTCAGAGTTCCGAAGGAGTCCTCGGGAATCTGGGTAATAACTCTTGTATCGTTACCTTTCCCTGTGAGAGAGGAGAGTTAGTGCTGAGGAGAAGCACTAGAGCTCCGGTGCTGAACTCGGGTGTGAGTTCTGTTCGTCTTCTATTGGTAACACTTAGTTCTCTCCTTTATTTATAAAGCAAGTTTATTTCTTATACATTGTCTCTGTTGGTATTAGGCTCGTGCTAGATCTTGAGTGCTAAATCTCTGTGTTTGGGTGTCACAATAGATATTAGTGCCAGGTTTAGTGGGAGTGCGTATCGAGTGACGTCCTTGATACGTACTACTGCTAAGCATAGACGTGGTGTCTAGACTAGTTACTACCCGATAGACACCTGTTTCAACGGCTGAGCGGTAGGTATTAGGTGATGACAAGCCTGCTATCTGCACGGCAATTTGTGGAATCCGCCCCGTTAGTTTTAGCCTAGTCGAGCCCAATCGAGGGTGATCATAACCATTAAGTGTTCTTAACTGATAGCGTGTGGTATTGAATCAGCCGAGCTCCGATGCAGAGTAGCAATTGTATGTGGATTAACCTTGTACTCTTGACTAGTGCGTACCTTTAGTAAAACCTGTCGACCCAAAATTTCTTAAACCACTTTTGTCATTGCACCGTATCCATCCGGTCAAGTCAAGATTAGAAAGTAGACTCTTCTCGTTCTTCGTGGTAAATCGATACCTTTGGAATACTCCAGGGGAAAGCTACTGCGATATCTGTGTGCTTGCGGATTAATTTTAATAGTCATAAGAATCACTAACAAGCTTTATGGCGCCGTTGCCAGGGACTGGTAGTTATTCTAATTTTTGAACCATGCTTGTCCGTGTACCTCCACACGGATGACGCGTTTATCTATCAGTTTTCGGCTCTTAAGGCCAAGTACTTAGTTTCCCACGCACTAACTCAACAAGGAAGGTTTTATGTTATGTAGTCGGCCTGAGTTTAATTAATTCTGAGACATGCAGGACCAAATGACCCCAACAACTGGTGGGGAGTTTATAATTATGTAATAAAGGTCTTGCTATTCATTTAATCCTTTTTATTAGTGATTTTGTCTAGTCATTTTGGGTGTGCACATGCGGTACGGAATGCTCTACTATTATGCACGCAAACTAAATTCCGTTACGTTGTCCAATCTAATGTACTTAATTTTTTCTTGGGGAAAGTCGGTTGTAATTTATTGATTCGGGCAATAAGCTTATCAAAAGCATGATTTCTTATAGACAACAGGTATACATGGGACTATTTAGTGGAGGCATATAAAAGTATCCTAAAATATCTAAACGGGCCAAATATGGGCAGAATTGGTCCACGTATATCACCTTAAATTCTCTCTGGAAATTCGGTGATTTGTCTTGTACCTTAAAACGAGAGGGTCTAAATTTATGTTTGGTGCATCCATGCATGTCACCCCTCAATTTTAACTTACCTTGAGGGTCGACGATCCCGTGCACTAGCCCCTGGATCAGTACGCTAGGGCGGAAGACCAAGTAGCCGATATAAGCATGCATCGATAGAATAAATTCCTGAAAATTACATCACAGTGTTGCGCCCATAGGCGACTTTAGGAAGGCGGCCCATACACGCCTTATATTACAAAAGAATAGTTCATAGTACAGCGGACACCAAAATATTCACCCAAAAGAATCCCTATCGACTACGGTCTATCAGCGACTGGGGCGACCCCTAAGACTCCTCGGGTCCACCATGGTCTTGTCCGTCGTCTTCATAGCACTTGTATGGGTCATCTTCAACTCCATCGACTAAAAAAGATAAGAAGGCGAGGTCAACGTCATCCAAACGCTGGCTAGTTAACACTGCCCTTAATGCATTTAGTGTAGAAGGCTTTATTTGGAGGAGAGGGTTATTTTATTTGTGTAAAGCCAAGTTTATAAGAATGTTGGAAACATCCTAACTAGCATCAACTAGAATTTGATCTTATTAATACAAATCAAGGGTTTACATCTTAACAATGCACTCAAACCCCACTAGCCAACCAAACATACCAATCAATCCAGAATCGACAACTCCCATCCAAATACACAACCCACAACTGACCAACTCTTTTCCATAACACATCCAGCTTAACAGAACACCACACCAGCTTATTCATTCCTCATGAACTATCTCCCGGTTGCCCCCAACCATTCCTAGTTCTGCCATCCTTCCAGGATTTGGCTAATCCTGTTGTGGACCACACATGCCATGGCGCGCCCACCCCGGCCTAGTTGGGTTGCCAGCCCACATTAGTCGACCGTCACCCTTGGGATGTGTGGCCATTATCACCCTCGGTGATGACCAATGCAAGTCCTTATCGAAAATGGTCCCATAGGGCCTCCGCAGAGTGCTCACACCTGGCGATCCAAGACCCGTACTCCGCGCGATGGCCGCACGTTGTGTTGCAACCATCCCGCAGATGGCAGCGCTCTCCGCTACGCGTGTGCATCTGCGCTCCTCCTGGGTAAGCCCTGGCTAAACCCAGCACTAGGCATCTCGTGCCTTAATCATCCCTCTGGATGTCCAAGTCCAACTTGGGGCAACCCACCAAGCATTCTCTACTTCCACGGTCATCGACCACACCACACACTTGGACCTTCCCAACCGACTGACCAAATCGACCAAGTTCCCACATAACCATACCCACAAACACAATCAGCCCAATATGCATCTACCAGCCCTAACTGTCATATGTCATGTCACATTTGAATAAGAATAATGAATGACCGGTGAATATCGGTTCACTGTTTTTGGCAATTAGCCAGAAGATTTGTTAAGCCTAAGCCAGTCTAATCAAGTTTTACCCAATAGGTAGGGTTAAAGTGGTTACCGGACTAAGCATGGCTATCAAGTTCAATGACAATCAAGGCAGTCATTAATTCTAGATAATTTAAGGCAGGCATGTATAAATATTACATGATTAACAACTAGGCAGACTACTAAGCACGCATTTAATTAATAAACAAAATAGTTATCAGAAAAACCGGGTAATGAACATGCTAAATAGTGATGTTAATCCGCACTAGGGAAGTCGCTGTCTCTCCCTAATACGGATCACATTTAAAGAGTAAGTGTTAATTCGCCTTGCTCGGGTATGTGGTCCTCTTCGGCGTCCCCAAATCTTCCCTCGGGATCGCCTACGTCTAATCATACCAACAACCAATAATTACTTACTAATGCAATAGAAAATATGATGCATGCTCGACCTAGGTCTTAGCTTCTTTATTAAGTCCTAAGCTCGATTAACGAACCTACTTAATGTATGAAATGCTATGCATGACGTAATGTATTAGTAAATAATGTTAATAGCATAATTTGTCTACCAAACCCCAAAATACTATTTGGTGTGATAAGATCGTGAAAGGGTGATCAGGGTTTCCTAGCAACATAAAATGACGACTAATGGAATTTCCATCTATGTACGAGGTAATGTTTAACGGGTTTGACACATCACTAAGTGTTTCAAATTAAAGAGATAATCCTAGGTTATAAACATTAATAATATATTCCTAGGTCAGCTCCTTAATAATTCAATAGGGAAAATGCTTTAGTTAATTGTTGGAAATTTGCCATTTAAATAATCCTATGAGCAATCTAAGTAATAAAGGCAAATTTTACATGTTCTAAACTTTCTAAGACATTGATCTAGTCTTTGTATTTTCTGAAGAATATATGAGGTCTAAATCACCCATTAATTTAATCATCAATTATCCTTAATTTTATTAAGCCTTCCCATATAGGGGAAACCTATCTTTTAACCAATCGTGTCAAATCTCCTATTACAGTCGCTACTTTTATATTTTTACAAAATCAGAAAAGGTCTCTAGTATTTACCTAAATTTTTCCAAAATTTTTTAGAGCTTCTAGATATTTTTAATAAATCGGAAACTATAATCGGCAATTAACTAAATAGAATTTCACTGGAAAAACCTTTTATTCGTATTGGGCCGCGCCAGCTAACGATCGGGCCCAGAGGCGAAAACGGCCCAAGCCCAACTCGCGCGCTGCGCGCCAGCGCTGGCCGAAGGAATACGCCGAAGGCGTATTTTTGTGAGACACTTTCGGGTTACGGAACACACCGCGCCCGAAAACGCGTGCACTTAATCCTACAGGTGGGGCTGGGGGCCCACACGTTAGCGACCCGTATGTTCGCCTCCGTCACAGCGCGCGGGAGGTATTTGGCAGGTGGGGCCCGCATGTAAGTGGCTCATCGGCCAAGCACGGCACGGATCTTGGCGCACTATCCGACGGCTCACCCTCGTCGTCTACCTCGCGACCGGTGACGCGCGGCGACGGCAAGCGTCGTGGCGGCGCTTCTGGCTGTTCGGCCATGCGCGTGCAAGACTGAGCATCTGAGCCCAAGGGTCCTAGCGGTGCTCGCGTCGAGGCGATGGTGGCGGACGGCGGCGCTGTGATAGCGGCAGCTTGATAGCGGCAGCGAGCCATCGGCTTGCCGACGGCGCAAGCGTGCTACAGGCACCTACAAGCTACGGAACTGGGCAGAGAGCAAGAGGAGGAGGCGGGCATGCTTACGGGGCTCAACAATCGGCACAAGGAAGGACAGAGGCGGCTGGTGGTGGTGATGCCGGCGGTGACCGAATCAGGGCACCACGGCATGACGTCACCAGGCCTGCAATCCTGAAATTAGCCGAGGGAAAGTTTTAGACGGGCCCGAAGGAAGGTAAGGATGCGGGGAATTGCTTGACGGCTCACGGTTTCGCCAGGAAATCTTCAACGCCAGTGAGATCGGATTTGGGGGGAAAACAGGGGAAACCCGGGCCGGCGGGGCAGAGGGGGAATTTATAGTCGCCGGGCTGGAACGGGGGCCACGGAGGCATGCTCAGGGACGCAGAGGAGGGAGTGGAGCGGCGCAGATTCAAGACGGGCTCGAGGGCTCTAAGCGGCGGGTGACACGACGCGAGCGACGGTGACGACTGCGGGCGGCGTGGCCATGATGGCGTGGCCATGATGGAGAGATCTGACGCTGCAGCGGCGGCGATCTTGAGCAAAGCGAGCAGCGCGAGGAAGGGACGGTTGAACGGCGGCGGCCCACGGGACAGCGAGAGCGCGAGGGAAAAGAGAGAGAAGAAGAGAGAGAGACTGCTAGTGGGGCCCACGTGTCAGGGTGGTCAAAATTTTGAACGGAAATTTGAATTTGCGCAATTTGAATCAATCCCCAAATTTGGGTGTTACAATGCATCTTGCACGTGTTGCACTTTGATGGTTGATTGTTACGCGTGTTTCAACTGGCCCGAACTCGAAAGGGAAAAAAATAGACAGGAGCCGATTGGTTGGTATATATTTGAGGAGTCGGTGAGTTGTGACCACGAGAAGGAGAAAGGGAACCTTTCTTCTCGACCGAGCGGTAAAAGAAAAAAAATTAATAAACTTGTGGTTACCATCCCAAAGAAGAGCAAGAAGCTCCTTCCTGTAAAAAAGATTTTAGATCCATACGAGACAAAAAAAAAAAAAAACAAGAAGAAGAAGAAGAAGAGATTATTTGAAGAGATCTAAGATCTACAGTTCAATTCAGTTGGTTCGAGCATATGTTCTCTAAAAAAACATAAGAAGTGAGTTTTTCAAAAGATTTTAGAACAAGGTGTGGGATGCAAGTTGTAAAAGAGAGGTGCTCACAAAAGCTGGCGGTAGTTGGACCGGAGATTTTCCACAGGCTGACAAGAAGATTTGTACAATGAGACGAACGGATGAAGCGGTTAAGGCCTTGTTCTTTTTAGCGTATCGTGCTGTTGCGTGTCACTGTAGCAAATTTTGTTATTTTTATATAGCGTATATGTTGTGATAATTCGTAACGATTTTTTCTTGGCTTTTAGTAGTCCTTCTAGAGATCCTAAAACTATTTATTAATTATTTTTTATAATCATTAGATCTCTTTTCGAGGGCTCTCAAATTTTCTACAGTATTACGCCAACGCAACGATATGCTGAAAAGAACTGTTGGGAAACCACGGGTGGGGAGCCCGGCCCGGCTAGGGCCGACGCGCAGCACGGCGCGACTAGGGCGGCCGGGCGGCTCCGCGGTGGGTCCTGTCGGTGTCAGGAATCGCTCTGAAGAAGCGGCGGGTCCACGGACCGGCAGACGAGTTTGTAGTTGGTGTGAGGCCCAACGACGACCCTTCTCGGCGGCCGGGTGGCGGCCGAACTGCGAGGGGGCTCAGCCGCGTGGTCTTCTCGGACTAGGTCGACGCGACTTGGTGATCCGGTCATGATCCTTCGTCTTGTGGGAAAACAGAGAGAACGATGCAAACCGTGGAGACACAAGTGATTTACCCAGTTCGAGCCCCCACCGCCGGGGTAATAGCTCTACTCGATCTTATTGACTATATGGTGGAAAATAAGACAGCAGGCCGGGATCGGACCCGGGCGCCGATCCGAGCTTCTGATGGTGACGGCTAAAGGCTAAGGCTACTCGTGGAGGAAGCTTTGGATGCCAATGTTGCTTGTGCTCGGGCCGTGGAATTGGATCGAGGATTTGGTGTTGAGTTGGCCGCCGCCTTGCAACGTCCAGGAATCCTCCTTTATAGGCGCCGTGGACCGCCCGAGGTCGATCTGGCGGGCCCCGCTGGTCTTTGCTTTAGTGGCGAGGTTCTTGTCTCGTTCTAGGGTCCTGTCGGGTATCAAGCCTGCAGGGAGAAACTGGTCGGGTTAGTACTGGACACGTGTTTGTCTTAACATGCCCGTTCAAGGGGGAGAACCTCTTTAAAGGGAAAGCACTTTCCTTTACCCCAATATAGCCTTGATGACTGGACCGAGCGAGCTCTGTGCCACCCGTTGAGGGCGTCGCGTAGCGTAACAACCATCTGCTGCCTGCCAAAGAGGGAAAACGACAAGACGGACTGTCCGCGCGTACTTTCCCGGGCTCGGGGTCCCTGGGAGATACGGTTTTCCTCCGGTCAAGGCCGGAGAAAGCAGTGAGCCATGACGGTTATCGCCACTGCCCACGAGCGAGCGGATCACTCGAGGACCTTCTCCCAAGCTCTGTGATAGCCCGAGAGGACATGGTGCCGCGCGGTTTGACCTAGTCAAGCACAGGGGACGCCGCAAACGAAGTTAAGCGGCTTCCTTAATACGATCGAGAACGGCCCGCTGGTCCTCTGTTCGCGTGGTGGGCGGTGACGGATCGGCCCAAGGCTTGCTACAAGGTGGGCCGTTTATCAATCACCAACAGCCAGCCCCCGAGCCTCGAGCGGGTCGCGTCACGAGCCGGTCTGAGGTTTAAAGAAGAGGGAAAAATCCTCACCACGCGCCGCGCGGGAAGATTTGGTTCGGGAGCCGGAGTCCTAGGCATTGAATTTGATCTGACAGGAAAGCGGAGCGGTTACCTTCCTTTTTGGACACGACTCCCACGGCCTCCGCCCTTCTTCTTAAAAGGCAGCGCTTTCAGGGGGAACTCCTTACCGCAGAATCATCCCCCTTGTTTTTCTTTTCTTTTCTTCGTCTTCTCAACTCTCCCCTCGCTCTCTTACTTCTCGCCTCCCGCCGCCATGGTTCT
Organism: Raddia guianensis; assembly: GCA_036346415.1. NCBI lineage: Eukaryota > Viridiplantae > Streptophyta > Magnoliopsida > Poales > Poaceae > Raddia > Raddia guianensis. Next base: position 27,918,425 of record CM070540.1, read on the forward strand.
CATTGGAGACAGCACCCTGACGAGGGAGAGGATGAAAGAGCTGGAGCGAGACGGCTTTGTGAAGCCGGGTTCGTGGAGGCTCCCAGGCGCGGAGCAAGAGCCAAGGCCGGAACCCGACGAGTTGGTATGCTTCGAGAGCTCGGCCATCTGTGGGTTTCGCGTGCCAGAATCTCAGTTCATCACCGACTTCTTTGCCTTCACGGAGCTGAGGCCAGAGAACCTGTCCCCCCAATCCTATGTTCATCTGTCAATCTTCGCATTCCTGTGTGAGGCGCACTGCGGGGTTCGGCCGACGGTGAGCCTCCTCCAGCACTTTTTCGAACTGAAGCCGGTCGGCCGCCGAGTGGGCAACGGCGGGTTTTCACCCGACCGCGCCGAGCCAGGGAGCGGTCGTACCCTGAGTACGAGGTGAGGACGAAGGTCGATGGTTGGGCCCGGCGGTGGTTCTACCTGAACCGGGGCTCGACCTGGAATACTCAATGCGCCGCGCCGGAATCGCCAATCTTCCAAAGTGAGCCCACCGGAGGATCAAGCCACCGAGGCATCATCAAAGAGCTCGTTAGGGCTTGACGGGCTCGAGGTCGTCGTTGGCTTTGTCCGCACCGGATCAGCCATTTGGGCGCCGTCTGGCGATCGTCGGCGACATGGATGGTTGGGAGGATTCCGACCGGGACTTCCATGAAGGTAGGCGAAGTCGCTTTCTTTCGTCGATCTCGAGTTGGGATATGTCGTAACCGTCAGCGAGGCCACGATGTCTCTCAAACCGCGAGGTCGCCCGGTCGCAGGATGTTGCTACCCTGGACAAGGCTCCTCGCCGCATACGGTTTATGAAGGATAAAGCGTCCGAGGTAAGTGCCGGCGGTGTTCGATGAATTCTCAACCGTGCGCGCCCTTGAGGTTTTGATGAGGCGCACCTTTTGTTCTGCAGCGGACGTGGAAGATGGTTGGGTAGACCACTCAGGCCGTGGGCTCGAACGAGGGGCCCTCGCCGGCGGGAATGCCGGTAGCATCCGGCGGGGCGCCGATCCCGTTGCCGACGACGAGTAAGGGAAAAACGACACCTCGAGCGGCCACGACGGGCTCAAAGACAAGGTGTTCAGAGATGCACACGAAAACGCAAGAGCCGCAGCAGAGTGAGCTTGCATTCTCCAATATGGGTTGAGTGCTAGGCACCAGCGGCCCTTAAGTCTTCATGCCGTGTGTGTTCAGGGCGTATATAACGCCTACGAAGAAGAGGAGGACGTACCACCAATTCGATAAATGACGATGAGGAGGTTGTGCGGCGTCGAGTCCATTGCCGGGCGACGGTCCCACTGGCGAGGACCCACGAGGAAGGTTCTGCGCAGGCTCAAGGAGCGGCCTTGTTTCACCTCGAGCAGCGTTGGCGATGGCTGGAGAGCGAGCTCTTTCTTCGCCCCACGCCAGGTGTACGAAGACACCGAGCTCGAACCGGTAGCGTAAGTTTTCGCGCTACATGCTACCACCCGCTTTCGTGTCGACCGCCGTGTCTTTTGTTGCGGTCGCGAAGCGCAAAGTGGTCACCGAGGTGCTGCTTCCTTCCGCTGAGGCCGCGGCGGCTGAAGACGAGCCGGTCGAACCTACAGGTGGAGTGCCTTTGCTGCAGCAGTTGGAGGTAGCTGGGCTTACTAAGGACGAAACGGCCGGGCCCAGAGGAACTGCGCTCAGATAAGCGCAAGACTAGAGGCCGCGGATCGGCGAGTCGAAGGGCAAGGAGCAGCTGACCTGCGGAGGACCAAGCTACTGCTTACCGGTGGCGGTGCTGGACGCTTCTGCGGAGATTGCGGAGACGGTGCAAGTCGTCATCAGTGATGATCCTGTGTGGATTACGCCCTTGCGCGTGGAAGGACGCACAGCGCGCGGGTGGTGGCCAATCGACCGCAGGGGGTTGCCGATCATTTCAAGACCCCGGTGGGGAAGGCGCTCCCAACGCCCGATCGGCGGATGCTATTAGTCAATTGACTGGCGGTCCGCGTACTAACGCCGGACGGATGGACAAGGGTAGTGATGCCTAAGCGTGGCCCGCTAAGCGTCTCGGGCTGGATTTCCGTCACCCCAGAATGGGTAGAGGAACAGGATGCTGCCAGGTCGGCAGAGGCTGGTCGAACAGGACTGCCACGTCCAAAATCTCGCCCTATTCGGTGGAGGATCCACACGAGCTCGTGGCGGCTAAGTGGGCGGTGGGCGAGCTAAAGGCGCGATTGATAAGGGCGGGCTCGACTTGGCGAGGCCGTGCTGGCCGAGAGGCGGGCCACCGCATCAAAAGCCGAGCTGGTGGCCAAGTTGGAGGACGCCGAGAGAAGAGCGGCGGCGACTGGGGCGATAGCCTTGCTTCCAGTTATATTGCCGACGTCGCCGGGCCCCGCGCCGCTGGAGGGAGGTAGCGAGGAACCGGTTGGCTGCCAACCCTTGGCGCTGCAGGAGGCCCGCGCCCCCGGCTTGGCGGAGGCCTTGCGCAAAGATCATCATGGCGAGGACGTGGAACATGCTCGCCATACCGTAAAGGTGGTGCCTTGGCCCCGCCCCCGTTTAAATCATGAATTTCTTGTGTTTTGACTTGGTTTTCCTGCTTCGACTTTACACGCTTATCGCTGGTTCGTCTTCGCTAATGGAAGCAATGGGTGGGCAGGCGGAGAGGACGATCTGGCGAGATTGAGCGTCTCTCCGCCGAGCTATCGCAGCCGGGCTCGAGCAAAATCGTGGACGAGCTCATCGCCGAGGTCGACGCCAGGCAGCGTGTCAGACGAGCTAGTTAGTGCTTGCAAGAAAACAGCATGACGAAGAGCAGGAGGTCACGACGAGGCTTGCTCAAGCTCGGGAGGTGGAGGAAGCCGTGAAGATTCAAGCCCAGCGGCTCGCGAAGAAGCGGACAGGCTCGGATCCTTTTGACGAGGAGTATAAACGCAGAGAGGCGGTCACAACGAGCCGGCATGTTGCCAAGTCCGAGCATAACTCCATCGTCATGAAGCTTGAAGAAGCTTGCAACAAGCTCGAGGCGGAAAGTACCACGTTACGCGAAACTGGGGCGAAGTCCGCAGCAGAGTCGGAAGCCTTGAAAAGACAGAGGGAAGAGCTCGCCGAAGCCCGGGTCAAGCTACGCCAGGAACAAAACGATATGGCCGCACGAGCCATAGAGTTACTCCAGGCGCAGACGCGGATCCGAGACTTAGAGAACGAGCTAGAGGGGCTCAAGTTGCAGCGCGGGCCGTAGCTTGACCCGGTCCACCGTTCCCGGGCTCTGCGCCACATACTTTTATGCATTTTCCTTCGAACGCCCGTCTGATTGGAAAAACATTGCGTAATGCGTGGTGGCCGAAAGGCGTAGCCATTTTTTCCTTTATTTATCATGTCAAGTCGTACGTACTGTGAGCTCTGCCGCGCAGCACAGTGTCCTGCTGACGGGAAGTACAGGTTGGCTTGGCACAGATACGGAGGCGAAACCGCCCGCGCCGGTTCACGCACTCGGCCTAAACCACGTGGCGGGCCGTGAGAGCATCGCCGAGCCTTGCCTACGCGGGTGGACCACACCTATACGGTAAACTCTGACCCGTAATGATTTCTCCCCTGCCACTGACGGCGAGGCCGAGGCACGTGTCGCGCGGCGATTGGCGCGGTTGGTATTCCGCGAGACGGCGCGTGCGCTCGCGTTTCCTCAGCTTGGGTAGTGGGTTTTAATTGCCCATCTCTTTGTATGATGACGCCGGGTAGCCCGCGGCGCAACAGGACGTTGAGCAGTTGCCGCCTATAAAGCGGGGCGTGACACGTCGCGTGACCCTTACGCCTTGCCTGCGCTTGCCTTAGGATAGAAAGCGAGAGCCGGACGAAAGCGAGGCGGAGAGCAGCAAAGCGAGAAAGGGAAAGAGGGCTTGAAGCCATGTCTTCCAACTACAACTCGACTCACGCGTGCATTCATGGAAGCCTTGTTTGCGGAGCCAAATCCGCCGCTTCCTCCGTCGCCGCCGATCCAGCCTGCGGGGGAGGAGGAGGAGGTCGTGGGCCCTGCCGCCGTGGCTCTGCCGTTCGGCTGCTCTCGCTTCAGAGCCAAGCTGCCGCGTGGCGGCATATATGCCCAACCGCGCCGACGAGGAGATGGCTAAAGCGTTGGCGGTCGCCAGCGGCGGAGGAGGATGAGGGAGACGGTGGCGGCGCAGATTGCCGCCCGATGCGCGTCGCCAGATCTTGGCGGCGAAGGAGGATGCCGCGTTGCTAGCCGCCGGAGGAGGGCCGCGCGCCGTCGTGGCGGAAGAAGAGGCTCCCGCAGCCCGTGGTGGAGCGAGAGGAGGTTCCACCGTGGGTCATGGCAGCAGCGGGATTGGGGCGATTGCGGAGGCCATCATCAGCGGGCGCCGCCTCCGCTGCCACGGATTTCGCGAACTATCGGCGGCGGAGGAGGCGGCGCTTAGACGCGCCGGGCCATCAATGCCCGCCACGGGAGGGCCGAGGCGATGGCGGAGTCGTCGGGCGCGAACCGGTGGGTGTCTGGGCGATCTGTCCCCGCCGCGTGAAGGTGCCACCCGAGCGCCGGGACCTCTCGCACCAGACCGGACTTGGTGGAGTCGTCGTCGTCGTCGGCAGGTTCAAAACTCGGCTCGTCGCCAGCCCTGGTAGGCGCGGCGAGGATCAGAGGATTTGGGCCGCCGTAGGTGTAGTAGCGCGGCGCCCTCTTTTGTGGCAGTCTAGGAGCCCGGCCTCCTTTTACTCTTCGTGTAATCCCTTCGCTCCTGTAAGATTCTTCACTGTGAAATGCAGTTTTTTTTAAGCAATTTGCCTTAGTCCATTTTGTTCGTTCTTTTCTCCTGTGCGAATTTGCGAATCCTGAAATGCGAAAACAGAGAAACCAGATGAACAAAGAATGGAAGTCCGAGACGAACTTAAGAAGTTTAGGCAAACGGATTGCTTTAGAAAGGTTGTTTTTGGTGCGCTTAATCATCCGGCCCTGCCGTGGCCAAGTCTAAGTGCAAACTTGAGTTGGGCGCGGTCTAGAGACTAGAGTGATTTAGAAAAATCGCGAACCAACCCCAGAGCTTTTGAAGTGGGGGCCGCGACGATCTTGGGCCCGGTGACGCCGAGGACTTAGGAAAAAAAAAAAGCTGGGCGAAGAAAGCCTTCACTCGAAAGGCCGCGCCCAAGTTAGCTATCCGAGCGAACCCGCGTGGGCTTCGCACCTTTGGGCCACGGGAATTCCACATTGCGCGGAGATTCACTAGGGTGCGAGAGATCGACTTATCCCGTCGTGGAAATGCTCCGGAATGCTTTATCCTTAGCCTTGTGCTTTTGGCCACGCTTGTTTGAAATGGTTAAGACTTGGACCAACGTGACTCGCGAATGGGGGAAAGGGTTTTTTTTTGGGTTGAAACGAATTGAAATGAAGGAAACTTACGACATGATTAAGCGTAGAAGCGTCGCAGAAGGGAGATGTTCCATGAGCTAGGGAGCTCGTTCCCGTCCTTGTCGGCAAAGGCGTCTTGAGCCCGCGTCTTGCTGTGACTACTTTGTACGGTCCTCCCACTTGGGGTCGAGCTTGTTGGAGCTCGCAAGGTTCGAATGCGTCGAGAACCAGGTCTCCTACTTGCGTGGTCCTCGTGTATGCGTTTCGTGCAGCGTAACGCACGCAGGATCGCTGGTAGGCCTTGACCAGTAGGGATTGCTTTCATGGCCAGCGCCTCAAGTAGGTCGAGGTCAAGCTGCCGCTCCTCGTCGTTGACCACGAAGCTGGCGAAGTCAACGCGATCGGATCCTAGTCTCATCTCTGTTGGGAGGACTGCTTCCGAGCCATAGACTAGTCGGAAAGGAGTTTCTCCTGTAGCCCGGCTGGCTGTTGTCCGGACCGCCCAGAGGACTGACGGTAGCTCGTCGACCCAACCTTGCTGTTTGGCCTTGAGAGCGTCGTAGACTCGCTTTTTGATGCCTTGGACTAACTGTCCAGTTAGCTCGTTCGATTCTTGGCGCTGCTCGTGGGTGGGCCACAGAGGCCAAGGCGAAGCTTCATGCCGATTTCCTCGCGATGTCGTTGAACTCCGGCTTGTGAATTGGGTGCCATTGTCGGCGATGATTACGTTGGGCACGCCAAACCTTGCGGCGATGCTTGGAAAAACGCGTGCATGGCGATTGCAGTGATGTTGGAGACCGGCTCGGCCTCAATCCACTTGGTGAAGGTGTCGATGGCTACGAACAAGTACGTTTTGCCACCAAGACCTTTGGGGAACGGTCCTAAGAGGTCCATGCCCCAAACCGCGAACGGCCACGCTAGTGGAATGGTTTGCAGCTCATACGCGGGCTGGTGCGTCATCCGCGCGATAATCTTGGCAAGCCGTGGCGCTTAACTAAAACCTGCGTCGCTCATCGCGATGGGCGATGAGTAGCCCATGCGGGCAACTTTGCCGCGAGAGTTACGCGGTGAGGCGTGCGCGCCACAGATGCCCTCGTGAATGTCGGCCAGAAGGTACTTACCTTCTTCTTGGGTAACGCACTTACAAAGCACGCCGTTAGCACCCCTTCGGTACAGCAAGCCCCCGTGCAGGCGGTAAGCTCGGGCTCGCCTTTTTAGCTGGGAACGCTCAGCAACGTCCTCGGGCAATGTCCCCTGCTCCAAGAACTGGATGAATGGCGTCATCCAGGAGGTGCTTTGCTCGAGGAATGAGGCGAAGACGGATGTCTCGGTTTGGGGGTAACAGACGCCCCTTTGCCTCCTCTCCGGGAGGAATGGAGGGCTTCAAAGGTGCTGCACTAGCACCCGTGGGCCGGTTCTTGCGAGATCCGAGCTTGGCGAGCTATCGGCCGCCATTCTCTTCCTCGAATGTAGCTAATTTGAAACTTCGTGAAACGCTTCTCCGTTCCTCACTTCCATGGTCTGGTAGCGCCATCGAAGTCGTCGGTTGCTGAAACTCCTCCCGACACTGGCGGACGGACGAGTGCGAATCCCCTTTCGCAACAAGCCGTTTAATGTCGAAAGCGGCGCATGCTCTTAGGCCCGCAATTAGGGCTTCATACTCTGCGGCGTTGTTCGTAGCCGCAAAGTGTATTTGTATGACGTGCTGGAGTCGCTCTCCATTGGGGGAAATGAGAACGAGCCCGCATCTTGATCGCCCGGATTGGTGTGAACCATCAAAGTACAGAGTCCACCGAGCTTCTTCCCCGTCTTGACCTGGAGAGCTTGACCTTTGCTCATCCGGCCTGGTCAACTTTGCAACAAAATCAGCCAGGGCCTGGGCCTTGATCGCGGTTCGAGATACGAACTGGATGTCGAATTCACCCAGCTCGACTCCCCACTTCGCGACCCGGCCAGTGGCCTCCGGGTTTCGGAGAATGTCCTTGATCGGGTAAGTAGTCGGGACAACGACTTGGTGGGCTTGGAAATAGTGACGCAACTTGCGCGAGGCCAACAGGAAAGCGTAGCACAGTTTCTGAAGGTCGGGATAGCGCTCCTTTGGCCCGGTGAGTACTTCGCTCACATAGTAGGATTTTGTTGCTTCCCTTCTCGTTCTCGCCAAAGACCGCGACTGCTTGCGGCGTTTGGTGTCACCGAGAGGTATAGCAGGAGGGCTTCCCCGAGCTTGGGAGTAGTGAGGACAGGTAGCGAGGCGAGATATTGCTTGAGTTGCAGAAACGCGGCCTCGGCTTCCTCAGTCCACTCGAAACTATCATGCTTGCGCAGGAGTTTGTAGAAAGGTGCGCTTCGGTCTCCAAGGCGGGAGATGAAACGGCTTAAGGCCGCCATTTTGCCCATGAGGGACTGGATGTCCTTTACACAGGTCGGCGACCTCATCTTTTCGACGGCCTCGATCTTTTCGGGGTTCGCACCGATGCTCGCCCCGCCGATTACGTAGCCTAGGAGTATGCCGGACTTGACACCGAAAACGCACTTCTCGGGGTTTAACTTGACCCGGTGCTGTCTCAAGCTGTCAAAGGTCTCAGCTAGGTCGGACACGTGGTCACGGGCGTCTTTGCTCTTGACTACGATGTCGTCGACGTAGACTTCTACGTTGCGCCCTATTTGATCGTGGAGAGTTTTTGCATGAGATCTTTGGAACGTGGCGCCAGCATTTCTGAGACCGAAGGACATGGTCGTATAGCAAAATGTGCCGAAAGGCGTTACAAAGGCGGTTTTTTCTTCGTCCTCTTTACACAACGCGATCTGATGGTAACCGGAATAAGCATCCAGGAAACTCATCAAAGCTGAATCTGCCGTAGCGTCAACTAGGCGATCTATGCGTGGAAGGGAAAGTTATCCTTAGAGGCGGCGGAATTAAGGTTGCGGTGATCGGACACACATGCGCCACTTGCCTCCTTTCTTCTCGGCGACGACCGGGTTCGCAAGCCAATCGGAGTCTTGAACATGCGGATGAAGCCCGCTTCGGCGGCTTGCCGAGCTGGTCTTGGATGATCTTGGCCTTCGATCGGGGACACGCCTCGACATCGCCTTACCGGTTTCTTGTCGGGCCGGACAGCTTAGCTGTGCTTGATCACCTCCCTTGGGACACGGGCATATCGGACGGTTCCCATGCAAAGCAACGTCCTTATAGCCCGGAGGAAGGTAATGAGCTCGAGTTCCTATTGAGGCTCGAGGGTTGTCCCCACGTGGACCACCTTGGAGGGTCCGACTCGTGAGGACGACGGTCTTGGTGGGCTCCTGCTTGCAGTGCCACTTTAGGGTGCGCTGGGGAGCGCTCCTTGCCGCTGGGACCACGGGTAGGGAGCTGTCCTACCATGGCCAGCGCGGTCTCATCGCAATCGAGGGCCGCCTTGTGGTTGCCCTGACGGTGATGACTCCTTGGGCGCCAGATCTTCAGCGGTGATAGGCGTGGTGGGAGACCGCCATGAACTTGGAGAGCGAGGCGCCCAAGATGGCGCTAGGGAGCTCTGCTTCCACCACCTCAAAGGTGATGTACTCCGTCCAGGAAGTTGGTGGAGGAGCAGAATGTAACGGGTAGCACGACCGCCTAACGGGCGGCGACGATCTGGGACAATCCCGTGGAAAGGGACGGTGATGTCCTTGATCTTGGAGCGCGGACCTGCATGAGGCCTAAGACGCTACCGTGATGATGTTCAACGAGCTCCAGCCGTCCACGAGGACGCCGGATCGACTCGTATTGGCAATGGTAGGCGCGAGCACCGGGGAGGCGCTGGGTTTGGAGAGCCCGCCCGACGATCCGTCACCGAAAAGGTGATAGCTTTGGCTGGACCAAGGCGAGATTCCGCTGGCTGGCTCGCCCGGGAGATGTGGAGGACCTCTCGACGCCGCTTTGAGCTCGCGGCGAGAGGTGTAGGCTGACGTGCCGCCAAAGATGACGGCGACGTGGCCACGGGCTTCAGGGAAACCCTGATCCCGCCGTCTGGGCGCGGGCGCTGCGCGCCCTCGGCGGCTTCGGGCATGGGTCCGCGACCGGCGTAGAAGTCCTCCAGCTGGCGGGCCCATGTGCGCGCGATTACGTAGCTCATGGCTGTGGCGTTGATGAAGACGGCGAAAAAAGGCCGGGTCGTGGAACCGGTCCTCACCTCGGTCGCTCGCTGTGGACGGGAGGCCGACCTTGGGGTGCCCTCGCCGCCACGCGGCCTACCCCGGCGGGGAGGTCGCCGCAGCCGCCAGAAGCGAACGCCGCGGCGACGCCGACGCTGCGCGGGCGCGTTGGCAAAGGGCGACGCGCGCGGCGGCACTGGCTGGTCGGGCTCGACGGCGGCGATGAACTTAGCGGGCGCCCCGCCGCTTTTTTCTTCTTGTCCGCTCGGCTTTACCCGAGCCATCGCCGACCTTGGCCTTCTTCTTCAGACGCCCCTCTTGCGCTCTACCGCCTCGAGGCGTTGACGTAGAAGGCGGCGGTGCGGAAGAGCTCACTCATGTATTGACCGGTGGAGCTCGAGGTCCCTTGTAGCGCCGGTCCTCACACCATCCTTGAAGGCCTCGATGATGGCCTCATCTCGAGATGCAGGGATTGTGTTGCGGGCTCATTTAACGGGCACACAAAAAACTCGAGACTCTCATCATCTCGCTATACTACGAGCTTGAGGTCCCGGGGCGCCGAGCGCAGCGTAGCATCCCCGAAGCTCGGCGGAGGGAGTATCCCGCGGTGTGACCAGGTGCGGATAGAACCGGCCGCTGGTTGAACAGCCGAGTTCGGGCCATGCCCTCGAAAGCATCGTGGGGAAATAGTTGACCATGACGGCCTCATCTCCCCATAGCTCGGATGGCGGTGGTGTAGACGGATAGAAACTCCTCGATTCTTGCTCCCGCCGAACTTCTCAATGGGCCCGGTTTGAACCTCGGGGCTACGGCGCTCATGGAGAGCGCGAGAGAAGGAGCACCGGGCGCGCCTTCGGGAGAGGTTTCAGCGTGGGCCCAGCGAAAACACTACGCCCGGCGTCTGACGAGCACGGCGGAGGAGGCCGTCTGGAGTGGCGCGAACGATCAAGGGCGGCAGCGGCGAAGCGGCTTTGAGTACCGCTGTGGTCGGATTGGTTTCGCGCCATGTGTCCGGACGATCGCCGCCGCTCGCTTCCTCGATGTCGGCCGATGCCACGTGTAATGGTACCTGTGTTTCAGCGATGGCGGACCCAAATCCGTCATGGTGAAACCACGGGTCCTTCTCCAAGTCGCGAACGATCATTGCGGCGATTTATGCTAGCGCTTTTCATTGCTGCGCAAGAGCGGGTTGGTCATTGTCTCGATGAGGGGGTCGACCGCCGGCAGCCCCGGGTGCGCCGGCGACGGTCCTCCTCACGATCCTATCCATGACGTGGCGGACGGCATCATTGAAGAACTTTCGCCTCAGGCGACGGCGCGCGCGCGCTGGGCTTCTCGCCCTCGGCGTTGCCAACCACGGCCGCAAGACGAAGCGGACGCGGCGCGAGGCCGGGGAACGCCCGGTGTCGCCGGGCGGAGGCGGCGGTGTCACCAAGGCTCAACTCCATGGGAGTCTCACGACATGGGTGACGGAGGGTCCATCTCGGGAGCGACTCCTCGGGCGAAACTCTACCCCGGACGAGAGGTATCAACCTCCATCTCGTCGGCCCGCTTCGGGCGAGGTACTCCTCCCGCCACCATCGCAACGACGGGACCAAATCGCCCAGATCGTCAGACTCATCGTGACTCGAGGTCCAGGACCTCGTCGCCGCCGAACCTCGTGCATGTCCGAGGGAACGGAGGCCGAGGGCTAGCCATGGCCCCACGGTGGCGCCATTGTCGGTGTCTGGGAATCGCGCTCTGAAGAGCAGCGGGTCCACGGACCGGCAGACGAAGTTTGTAGTTGGTGTGAGGCCCAACGACGACCCTTTCAAGAAGGTGGTGGCGGAGAACTGCAGGGGCTCAGCCGCGCGGGTCTTCTCGGACTAGGCCCGACGCGACTTGGTGATCCGTCTGCATGATCCCCGTCTTGGGAAAACAGAGGAACGATGCAAACCGTGGAGACACAAGTGATTTACCTCGGTTCGAGCCCCCACCGCGGGTAATAGCTCTACTCCATTTTGTTGACTATATGGTGGAAAACAAGATGAGGCGCCGGATCGGACCGGAGGCGCCGATCCCGAAGCCATGATGGTGGTGACTACAAGGCTAAGGCTACTCGTGGAGGAAGCTTCGATGCCAATGTTGCTTGTGCTCGCCGTGGAATCGGATCGTGGATTTCGGTGTTGAGTTGGCCGCCGCCTTGCAACGCCCAGAATCCTCCTTTATAGGCGCCGTGGACCGCCCGAGGCCGATCTGGCCGGGCCCGCGCTGGTCTTTGCTTTAGTGGCGAGGTTCTTGTCTCGCTTCTAGGGTCTGTCGCTTGCATCGAGCCTCTGAGGAGAAACTGGTCGGGTTAGTACTGGACACGTGTTTGTCTTAACATGCCCGTTCAAGGGGGAGAACTTCTTTAAAGGGAAAGCACTTTCCCTTTACCCCCAATATAGCCTTGATCGACCGAAGCTCAAGCGCCACCCGTTGAGGGCGTCGCGTAGTGTAACAACCATCTGCTGCCTGCCAAAGAGGGAAAACGACAAGACGGACTGTCCGCGCGTACTTTCCCGGGCTGGGGGTCCCTGGGAGATACGGTTTTCCTCCGGTCAAGGCCGGAGAAAGCACGGTGGGCCATGACAGTTGTCGCCACCTGCCCACGAGCGAGCGGATCACTCGAGGACCTTCTTCCGGTCTACGGGATAGCCCGGGAGGGACATGGTGCCGCACGGTTTGACCTAGTCAAGCTTCGGGACGCCATAAACGAAGTTAAGCGGCTTCCTTAGTACTGATCGAACGGCTGCACAGTCCTCTGCTCTCGTGGTGGGCGATGCACGGATCGCCCAAGGCTTGCTACAAGGTGGGCCATTTATCAATCACCAACAGTCCCACATTGGACCTAGCCTTAAACCCTAAGCAATATTATAAAAGAAGAGGTGGAGCAGCATGTTATAGATCACATCTGAAAATTAATAAAGAGATGCTCCACCATATATCTCTGTGTCCACTGTGTTCTTGATCTTTCTCTATGATTGATTGTCCACGTTTATACCTCGGACTACACCCGGTAGCGAGGTTTCTTAACACGTTATCAGCACGCTCGCTCCTTGACGTGCCGATCAATCCGTGAGGAAGAACGATCTGCGTCCACTTCTACCATGACGGTATTATGTTGCACATCGGTTACCCAGTAGAATGAAATCTGTGCTTGAATTTGATTGCAAATCGAAAATCATTGTAAGTTTTTTCAAGTAGATTGAAAAATCTTGTAAGAAATTTTTAGTTAATTCGTTTTTGGGGGTTTTGCAAAAACCAATCAAGTAGATTGATTTCGTCGCCGATCGCGTAATAATGCGCCACCGCCATGTTCTTGCCTCATTGCCGGGCCGCCCATAAGCGTTACGCCGCCGGGCGCCGCCAGATCTTGTCGGGCGGCAGCTGCGCTTGGTCCGCGACGCTCGCACACGCTACACATCCTCCACCGCCGCTGCTGGCTAGGCTCTCTCTTCTGCGGCGCCCCCGCCAAATACCGCCAGAGGTAACTTACGCAGAACCCCCATCTGAGTTGCTAGACTTACACGATTATGGCATGCTCACATTGGCCTCCGAATACGCAGGACGAGCAGTTGATCATCGGCGGGATCGTCGATGAGTTCACAGAGTCCAATAAGGAGGGAGCGGGGAAGGGCAAGGGCAACGCGGCCGTGAAGCCCAAGGTGGCCGCCGAGTCGACGCGGAGCTCGCCGCACCGTAGCGGCCGCCAACCACCTCCTAAGCCCCCTGCGGCAACAATCCGCGCCGAGCAGGCCAAGCGCGCGCGCGGTCAGCCAAGGGGGGAACGCCCAAGCTCCTCCCTCCTCACCGAACAAAGCGTTGTGGAGGTACGGAACCTGACCCAATGGCTAAAGCGCTCTGCACAGGCTCACCCGGGCCACATGGAATGGCTGCAACAGATTGCTGAGCAGAGGAGGCTCGAGGAGGAGGTCGCACGCAAGGAGACCCTCCTTGCGTTGCGCAAAAAGAGCGCTCACCTCACCAAATAGCTGAGTTTGTCGCCGCGGGCGCCCGGAGGCCAAGGCGAACCAGAAGCCGAGGAACCGTCGAGTAAGAAGCGCAAGGTCCGCCACGGACCAAAGAGGAAGATTAAGCTTCCCGCGGCGAGCACGGCTGGTATGCGATGGCGAGGTTCTCCCCTTACATTCTACCAGACCGCTCAGGTATTAACGCAATTTCTCATCAGCTGCCGAGGAGGAGATCGCCAGCGACAACGTGGACGCGACGATCGAGTGGCCCCTCTTGCCAGAGCACCTACACGATGCGTCACGAGTAGTGAGGTTGGCCGCCCTGAAAGACAAGCTGGCTGCGTGGACTATGCTCCCGCCGGGCTCCACCAATCGGATCGATACGCTGAAGGGCGCGGTGGAGCGGCTTGAAGCCGAAGAGGCGGGGCACGAGGCCACGAGGAGCAGGGCCAAGGAGTTGGCTCCGCCGGCTGCCTGGGGCGGGACCGAGCAGACGGTCCTGCCGGGTACTTCGTCACAGAGCAACTCATCCCTGTGGCGACGGAAGCTTCTGGCGAGCAGGACGAGAGACCTGCCCCCAGGGAGCATAGAGATGGCCGCGGGCAGGGGAACAAGTCGCCCTGTCCGCGGTCCCACCGACGTCGCCGAGCAGAGCAACGTCGGTCTTACCCGAGGGTAATCGGGCGGAGGAAGAAGAAGTAGGGCAGGAGCTCGGGGGTGAAAAATCCTCGCCCGTCGCCACTGCCCCCAGGCGGGCGCGCTCCCGCAAGGTGAAGGCGCAGCGGAGAGGATGCCGTGCTGTGGCCGTTTCGAGCTGCCAGGGCTTCGCAACCCACGGCCTTGGAGAGTGCCTACGCCGAAACATGAAGCACAGGCTTTAAGAGGTAAGCCCCAAACCAAAACTTGTCCGTTTAATTTACTGGCAACCCAACGTGACAGACTTGTTCTTCTCTCTTTCACGTCTTGCAGGGCACCATGGAGGACTTCGAAGAAGTCGTCGCCATTGAGCACGACGCCATTCTGGGAGCCTTCCAAGAGCAGCGCCGGACGAGGGAGCTCGAGAGGGAGCTCATCGCCTCGGCCAAAAGCCGGAGCCGACTCAAGGCGAAGGTGAAGAAGCTCAGGGCCCACCTGTCGGAGGAGAGGCAGTCCTCCGCGACAATCTCACAGGAAGAGGCCTAGGAGCTTCATGCGCTGGCCGCGAGGACGAGCACCACAGAAGGAAGGGTCAAGGAGCTGACCGAGCAACTCAAGACCGCCGAGCAGCACCGGAGTCAGAACGAAAGTCTGACCGAGCAGGTGCTGGCCAAGACCGAGGAGGTCGAAGTCCTCCGTGCAGAAACCAAGGAGCAGGCTAAGCACAGAACGATCGGCAAGGAGGATGCCGAGCGCCTTCGTGCTGAAGCGAAGGAAGGGATCAAAGCCCAAGGGGAAACCCTGCGACTTAAGCTAGAGATTGAGGAGCTGAAGGAGCAGCTTGCTTCTAAGTAGTAGCCGTACGGCTGTACCCGAAAGGGCCGTTTGTACCTGTAAAAATTTGTAAGTTGAAATGAAAACTTACCTTTTTCCTGCAAAAAAGAGCAGCAAAAGACAAGAAGGAAAAGGAAACTAAGAGCAAGGCAAATCAGCGCTAGAGAGTTTTTCAAAAAACGCTTAGGACACCGACCTAACTCCCCCGTTCAAGCAGCGCCTCGCTCGAAAACACGAGTTTACAAATTCAACAGTGCACAAGGTAAGAGCGACACCCTAGCCCCGGTACGGACGATGCTTGAAGACCTAAGTTTGCGAATTCAAGCATGTGCGTAGAGAGATAGAGCGACACCCGCATCCTGATCGACTCATTCCATGAACTACTCGTTAACGTAAGATGGGCTATTGCAAAGGTAACCGAACAAGGAAAGTGCCTCTGCCGCGGGGGCTTACGAGAGCATACTTTGCCGAGTGGTTGTGCCGAGTGCGGTAAGTGCCTCTGCCGCGGGGGGGCTTACGAGAGCAGACTTAGCCGCAAGGCGGAAAGCAGTGTTACGCAACCCTGAGTTCAGGAACTTGCTGAAACTAGATGCGGGCAGGGAAATCTCGAAGATCGCGGAGCCAAAAGTTCGCAAGACCGGGCGACCATCAAGTGTTACCAGAGAGATAATAGTCTGAGAAGACAAGATGTAAAAAGGGCCGCAGGGGACCGCGAGCATTCACTATTAATTGGATTGAACTTTACATGGTAGCCCGAGAGACTTGGACGAACCAAGGCGCGAAGTTTGACAAAAGCGCAGAGTTAGAAAAAACAACTAAAAGACCTACACAAAGAACTTACGAAGCTGGTCGATGTTCCAAGTGCTGGTCAGCTCTCTCCCGTCCTCCATTGCCAGGCGAACTGCCCCCGGGCGAGCAGTAGAAACGACCGTGAACGGGCCCTCCCATCGGGGAGTTAACTTGTTGGCTTTGAACAGGTTCTGGACGCGGCGCAGAACGAGGTCGCCCACCTTCAAAGCCCTTGGTCGGACAGATTTGGCAGTGTGCCTGCGAAGGTCTTGCTGGTAGCGCGCCATTCTGACTTGTGCCTGGTCGCGTGTGCCTTGGAGGAGGTCGAGTCCGAGCAAGCGCTCTTGCTCTGCGTCAACCATGTTGACTAAGCTCGTACGAGGTGGGCCGAGTACCACTTCGGCGGGCAAGATGGCTTCTCCACCGTAGACCAGTTGGAAAGGAGTTTCCCCGGTTGCCCGGCTGGCTGTGGTGCGTACGGCCCAGAGGACGGAAGGAACTTCGTCGATCCAGACTTTTTTGTGCTCGTTGAGTGTCGCGAACACTCGCCGTTTGATACCCTGGACTATCTGTCCGTTAGTTCGCTCGACTGCTACATTGCTCTGTGTATGTGCCCGAGGCGGCGCACCTTGGTGCCTAGTCGCTCGCAGATTCCCGAATAGCTCGCTCAATCGGGACTGTTATCGGAGATCAGCTTGTGGGGAATCCTGAAGCGCGTGATCACATTGCTTTTGAAGAAACGCACAGCCGTTTTGGCGTGAAGAGATGACACAGGCTCGGGATTAATCCACTTTGTAAAGGTGTCGATGGAGACGAGCAAGTGCGTGCAGCCCTTGAACCCCTTGGGGAACAGGCCGAGCAGATCCAGACCCCATGTGGAGAAAGGCCATGATGGGGGGATCGTTTAGAGCTCTTGAGCGGGCTTATGGGCCTTCCGGGCGTGAAATTGGCATGCCTTGCACTTAGTTACCACATCCCAGGCATCTTGTAGCGCTGTGAGCCAGTAATAACCCATGCGAAACGCTTTGTCGACCAGAGTCCTGAAGGAGGCGTGGTTGCCGCAGGCACCCTCATGTATGTCTCTAAGAAGGAACACCCTCCTGCTGCGAGATGCACTTGGAGAGTACTCCCAGAGCACCTTGCCGGTAAAGGATGCTGTCCACAAACTTATATGGACTAGCACGCCTTATAAGCCGAACGCGCATTCGCCGCCGCATTGTGGTCCCATCGCAAATCACCGGACAAATGGCGTTGTCGAAATTGGCACCGCTCGATGACGGAGACAAGACCACTGCTCTTTTGCCTCGTCCGGAGACGTGATAGAGGGCTTATAAAGGTGTTTCGACGAGCACCTACCGCCAGCGTGTTCGCGTGAGGATCCAAATTTGGACGCTTGGTCGGCCAAGAAGTTGTCCTTGCGGGCACGAAGAGCACCTCAAGAATCGAAGTGCCGCCCAATTTCTCACTTCAACCGTATTGCGCCATTGAATCATTGCAAAGATCGATACTCTTTGTTTACGATTGATGACTAGCCGTGAATCTCCTTCACGTTAGCCGCTGACGCCGAGCAACTTGCACGCTCTTAGTCCCGCGAGGAGAGCCTCATACTCCGCGGCGTTGTTAGTTGCCGCAAGTGTAGTTGGATAGAATACTGGAGTTGCTCTTCTTGAGGGGAGATGAGAACAAAATCAGCCCTCGAGTTTCGGTCATGAGCCGCCGAAAAACATGGTCCGTGGGTTTGGGGTTTCTTCAAAGTTGCTCGGGAGCTTCTCGAGATTTGGGCGACAGTCCATTAAGCGACAAAGTCACCAGACCTAGGATTTAATAGCGATTCAAGTAAAATGAATGTCGAACTCTGTTAGTTCCATTGCCCACTTAGCTATGCGTCCGTCAGCTTCCTTGTTTCGTAGGATTTCGCCTAGAGGGAACTTGGTCGGGACCAGTATTTGCTGCGTCTGAAAATAATGCCGAAGCTTCCTGGAGGACATCAGCCAGGCGTAAAGCAACTTTTGGACCTCTGGGTAGCGCTCATTTGATCCATGAAGCACCTCGCTCACGTAATAGATTGGCCGCTGGATGTCTTCCCTCTCTACCGTCAAGACCGCGCTCTCCGCTTGTGGCGTGCAGTCAAGATACAACAAAAGCTGTTCGCCATGTGGCGGGGTGGTCAAGATAGGTGGATTGGACAGGTACTGCTTTAGATCTTTGAAAGATCAGTCAGCCTCCTCTGTCCATTCGAAGCCATTGTGCTTACGCAGAGCCTTGAAGAAGGGCAGCCCGCGTTCGTCTTGATGGGAAATAAACTTGCTTAAAGCAGCGATCCGTCCTGTGAGGCTCTGGACTTCCTTAACGGTGGTCGGAGCCTTCATGTTTTTAATGGCCTCGATTTTTTCAGGGTTAGCAGAAATTCCTTGCGAACAAATAACATAGCCGAGCAGCATGCCTGATTGGACACAAAAAGTACACTTCTCTGGATTCAATTTAATTCTGTGCCTAGTGAGATTATGAAATATCTCGGTCAGGTCTTTTACATGATCCGAAGCATACTTGCTCTTTACTATTATGTCGTCCACATAGAATTCCAGGTTCCTTCCGCGCTGTTCTGGGAAGTGTCGACGGTTGAGATATCGATCTCAAGTCGCTAAGGTTCTTTAAGATTGAGATAGGAGACACGCCTAACAACCACTTAACAGAACGAACAGGAGACGGGGTTTTTATCTGGTTCAGCCTCTCGAGAGATAATAGCCCTACGTCCAGCCTTTTTTATATATCAGAGGATGATTACAAGAGATGTCTCGACGAGACAAACAAGTCTCGGCGAGATTATGGTGTAAAGCTCTAAGCCAGATGCTAAGATGTGAATTGGGATCTCGGATGCCCCCTAAACGCCGTAGGGGCATGGTTTATATAGTACAGAGCAAACCGACCTACCGAGGGAATATCGGGCCGGGCTAACTACGAGATCGTAACGAACTCATACACGCTAATATGACCTACGGTAGATAAGGCAAGCTCCTAATCTTGGGGATCACGACTCCTAGTCCAATCCGGGAAACCACGTCCGGGTCTTCACGTAGCCGTGCAGAACTCTTGTTCGAGACGGACTCAAACACGATTCCTTGGCCGTTACGCATCACGCCACCAGAAGTCGCTCGCAAGATGCATATGGGCGAGATAGAACCTTCCAGGGAGCTGGACCCTGGTAGGCTGTTCGATTGGGCCGTCAGGGAGTGGGCCATGGCAATGGGCCGTGATCTAATCCCCGACAGGACGGTTTTCTCCATTAAGCGTTGGAAGGTGGCACCAGCATTGCGCAGACCGAAAGACATGGTCGTAGAGTAGAAAGTGCCGAAGGGGGTGATGAAGGCAGTTTTCTCTTCATCCTCGGGGGAGATGCTTATTTGGTGATAACCGGAGTAAGCATCCAAAAACTCAAAAGCTGTGCATCTGTAGTCGCGTCGACCAGCTGGTCTATGCCAGTCAGCGGGAAATTATCCTTAGGACAAGCCGCGTTCAAGTCAGTGTGGTCAACACACATCCTCCACTTGGCGCCTTTCTTCTTTACGATCACAGGGTTGGCCAGCCACTCGGTGTGATCAACCTCGCGGATGAATCCAGCAGCGAGCAGCTTCCCAAGCTGATCCTTGATGATCCCCTGCTTGAAATCCGAAAAGCGATGAAGCTTCTGGCGAACGGGCTTTTTGTCCGTCCGGATTGCCAGTTTGTGCTCGATAACCTCCCTTAGGACTCCGGGCATGTCAGACGGCTCCTAGGCAAACACGTCTGCGTTAGCTCGGAGGAAGGTAACGAGCTTGATTTCCTATTGGGGTTCTAGATTGGCCCCCAAATGAACTGCCTTGGAAGGATCGTCGAGAGACAGCGGGACTTCCTTGGTCTTTCCCCCTGGCTGGAGAGAAACCTTGGGATGGACAGACTTGGTCTGCACCTCTTCGGGACCACGGGGGGAAGTTGGTCGATTAGGGCAAGGGACTGCTCGTCGCAATCTAGAGCAGCCTTGTAATTGCCCTTGACCGTGATCACGTCGCTGGGGCCCCGAATCTTCACGCAGTGGTAGGCATGATGGGACACGGCCATGAATTTTCCCAGAGATGGCTGGCCCAAGATCGCGTTGTAGGCGGATGGAAAGTCCATCACGTCAAATGTGATCAACTCCGTCCGGAAGTTGCTTGGACTGCCGAAGGTAACGGGCAGAACAATCTGCTCCAGCGGCCGAACAGCTTCTCCCAGTACAATCCCATAGAAGGGCATCGCGACCTCTTTGAGTTTGGAACGAGGAATCTGCATCTCGTCCAAAACTCTTGTGGAGAGCAAGTCTAGCGCACTCCCGCCATCAATCCGGACACGCCCGACTCTGGCGTTGCTGATGGTCGGAGCGAGCACCAGCGGGAGCCGTTGAGGCTTGGTCATCCCAATGGGGCAATCCTCCTTAGAGAAGGAGATGGAAACCTCGGTCCACTTCATCGGCTCGGGCTATGGTTTGCCCTTCTCGACGTTGTGGACCTTCCGAGCAGCTTCCTTGAGGCTGCGCCGAGAGGAATAGGCCAAGGAGTCGCCAAAGATAACGGCTATATGGTTTACGGGCTCAGGATAGTCATCCTCATCGTCCCGATCACCAACATCGTTTGGCGCTTGGGTTTGCCGGCATCATCTTTTTCGGGCAGGGTGGGCATGGGGCCTTTACTGTTGTAGAAATCCTCGAGCTTTACAGCCCAGGTCCTGCAATGGCGGATATCGTGGTCGTAGCCCTGGTGGAACGGGCAATATCGGTCACCCGGACCTTTCTTGCCTTGATCGCCTCCCTGGGCGGGCTTCTTGCCCTTGTAGTTATTGGCGGGCTTTTTCTGCCCATTCTTCGGAGGAGGTGCGCGATCTATACCCGCGACAGTGTTGTTCGGCGCACCTTTATTCTTTTCTTCTGAGAATTCTTGTCAACATCATTAGTGTTATTCTTCTTCTTCTTCTCATCTACACCAAGCTGGGCGGAAAGCTCGCCCTTGTCGAACGCCTTTTTATGCTGAACACGCTCTACCGCGTTGGCATAGCGGTCAGCCGCCTTGAAAAGATCATTGGCGGTCCAGGTCTCATTGATCTCGAGATCCTGGGTGAGCCGCTCGTCGCGGACACCATTTTTGAAGACGCGGACAACTGATTCATCCGAGATGTTCGGGATCGTGTTGCGGATCTTGATGAAACGCTTCACAAAGTTACGGAGAGTCTCCTCGTTCATCTGGATCATCTGGTGCAGGTCATCCTCCTTGCCCAGACGCACGTAACAGCTCTAGAAATTGGCAATCAGTGCGTCACAGAGTAGGTCCCAAGAGTGGATGGAACCTTCCTGCTGATTGAACAGCCACGTCTGAGCAGCAGCCTCAAGGATAGTCGGAAGGTAATTGGCCATGACTAGCTCGTCACCTCTGGCTGCCATGATGGCGGTAGCGTAGATGGAAAGGAACTCTTCCGAGTTTTGGGTCCCATTGTACCTTTCCATGTGGCCAGGTTTGAACTTCGAAGGCCACCTGACGGCGCGGAGCTCGTCAGAGAAAGCCTTACAGCCCGAGCCGTACGCCCGACCATCTTCTCCTACAGAACCTAGTCTTGAAAAGATATTAGTCCTGTTGCGCGGAGGGACTCTTGTTGAACGGGAAGATTCCGCCTGGTGGTATTCTCTCCGAGACAGTCCTCCTCTCTCCTTCCTCGTGGTCGTGACAATGTGTCCGTCCCGAGGGGATCATCCGTGATCGTCGCGCGCCCGCTTGCCGTTGTGGTCGCGGCGACCACGCGGACTTGGCGAGCATTGTCGAGCACAGGAACCTTGCTCGTAGCGAGTCGCCCTTTGATGGTGACGAGGGTCACACGATCGATCGGAGCGCTCGCTGTCCGATTCCCTCCGGGCAGGCTGACTGCGTTGCCCGGAAGAGGCGTTAACTTCGCCTATGATCTTAAGGCCCTCAGCCAATCGCTCAAGGTGAGAAGCAACAGCGTCGCCCATGAGGGCGAGATTAGCCTGGTTGGTGGATTTGATCACCGTTGCCATGGCTTGAAGTCGTTCCCGACTCTGCTCAAAGGGTCCTGGGATCCCTGAGGAGTCCGTGTTTTGCCCGACGGGGGTCTGGTTACTCGGGGATTCGCCCCGAGCAGGTAGAACCTCTGCCGGGGGACTTGGCGTAGGTACGCGAGGCGGGTCGCGCCGTTGTCTCTTGCGCCGATCACGAATCTGCGCCAAGGTTTGATTGATTGAGGCTTCCAGACTACGGCGAACAACTTCTTGTTCGTGGGCAGCCGGTGCGGCCCCGTCTTGCCGCCTAGCAGAATTAACCTGCTCGATCTCATCGGCCGCGGCGGCCTGCGCACGATCCTCTGAAGTTTCTCCGCCAGCCATATTGACGCTGCGACGGCCGCGCGGTTCCACACTAGACGGTGTCATCACTGTGTCGCCACAGGAGGAATCGACCGACATGGCCTTGAAATTCGAGAGATCTAAACCAGCATAAAGATCATCGGTTCCGTAATCATCGTCAATGACGGGAGCGTGATCTAAGACCATCTCCGGAACGTAGCCGGAGATCTCCGTCCCAGATCTGGAAGGCGATTGAGATCTAACGGATCGATCCAATCTGATAGGGGATGTGACATCCTGCCCTTCTGAGTCATAGCCCTCAGGAAGAGTTTCTTGATCGCTGAAAGAGTTCGACATGCTCGAACAGGCTTGATCTACTAGATCCCCACAGACGGCGCCAACTGTCGACGGTTGGGATATCTGTCCCAAGTCAACTAAGGTTCTTGAGAAGGGGAGATAGAAGACACTGCCGAGCAGGGCAAACAGCAATCAACGAGCAACGAACAAACATAGGATTTTTATACTGGTCCAGGCCTCTCCGGGGAGATAATAACCCTACGTCCAGTGCTTCTTTGTATGAGAAAGGATTACAAGAGAGAACTCGGCGAGACGAACAAGTCTCGGCGAGATTCTAGGTGTACAAGAAGTAGTATTCGATCTACTCACGTCTGGCTAATCTTCTCCGCCCCTCTACACGTCGTAGGGGCTTGGTTATATAGTGTCGAACAACCGACCTACTGGGGGATAATCGGGCCGGGCTGACCGCGAGGACGTAACGGACTCGTAACGAACTCGTACACATGCCAAATATATCCCGAGGTAGATAAGGTATATCTCCAATTCTTGGGGATCACGATGTCTGCTCCAATCCGAGAAACCTACGTCCGGGTCTTCACGTAGCTGTGCAAAACTCTGTTCGAGTCGGACTCGAACAAGAAGCCTAGGCCGCCACGCACCGTACCAACCAGGAAGCTGTTCGGTTGGATGCACACGGGCCTAAATAAAGCCCTCTAGGGAGCAGGCCCTATGAGGCTGTTCAGTTAGGCCGTCAGGGAGTGGGCTATGGCGATGGGCCGTGATTTCATCCCCGACACCCTGATTCTCGCAAAATCATCCGAATTTGAATTGAATTTGCATTATTACTGTTAATAATTTTGTTGGGCATTCCCGTCTATGCGCCGTCCTGCTCGCAGTAGACTGTGCTCTGGACAGAAAGTTCTAGATGGGGTGCATGGGCCGTCCGGCCCATTTACCGACTATGTTCGGCTCTACTAGCAGCAAGCTGTGCGCTGGACCGAAAGGTTCAAATCGGGCCGAAATTTCAGAGAAATCGAAAACGGGCAACGAAAATTTGTGAAATAGCTTTGAAAATTGTGAAATTGCGGAAAACCCCTCTGATTCTTGTAGAATCACCCGGGATTTGAATTTTGGCATGTTTTGCACCATGGGAAGAATGAAAATTACACTAAAATCCCTTAGAAAGTTGGAAATTACTTGAAGTTTTTCCGATGCCTTTCTAAAATTTTTTTGATGTACTGAAAAGTTATTTTTTCGGTTCATTTTAGCTTTTCAGGAACCTGAAGTTTGCACCCGATTTTAATTTGCAGCATTATTTAATTCTGTAATTATTTATGTGCAATACTTGTGTGTATTTACCATTATAATTATCGGTAATTATTTATGCCTTTGAATTGGTAATGGCATGTTAGAATATATATATTACTAGAATACATCAGAATTAATTATGTCATGCACCAGTTTTCATTAGATTACATGAAGTAGTCTTATGAATTAATCCTAAAGTATATATGTCGAGTATCATAAAATAAGAATTTGAGGTATTGGCATTGCATAGTCAGAGCAACCTCACTTGGGCATTGGACTATAGAATTGTATCCTGTAGCATGAAGCTCTGGGCCACCATCGGGCTAGAACCCCAAAACGATAAGAAACCGATGTGTGAAACAACCCTGCATTGCACTTTCTTAGGCACCCCTCTATGAACATATAGTATTGGTATATGCATGAGCAACATACCGCACTTCAGAAGCGGTTTTGGACGCTCTAGTATACTATCTTTTCTATTATATGAGAATAGGGCTTGCATGAGACTGCAAATTATGAAAAATGGTCAATCCCTCTTTTGTGATAAAGAAGATCACATTCGAGGAATAATCTCCACTCTCACCTAAGTATAACTCCAAGTGCTTGTAACTTTGTTGTTTAGTCACGGAGAAGCTACTAGGGGGAGAAAGCCCCAAACTTTAAAGAAAGACATGAATGGAAAAATAGGAATAATTGGCCTATGAAGAGAAAGTCCATTGTTTAAGAAAGATAAAATAAGGAGAAGCCACATTTTATTTTCCCACCATTAAAAGGGCAGAACCCTCACGGCATAATGTCGGGAAATTATGCGGCATTCGGGATATTGGTATATGATTTGCCATGATTATGCATACAATTATGGCTTATCGATCAAAGAAGAAAGAAAAGCAATAACAGGAGCTTATCTTGCAATTGTTGACACGAACTCTTGCAGAGACCTCCCACAATCTCCCCCTTGTTCTTGCAAACGCACATGAAGTGCATGGAGAAACAAAGATCTCGACATATGTCATTTAAACTAGGTAACCGTCTCGGTCCTGTCACGCCGCTGCTTGGTTACATCTATGTGGTTGACTATGGGGCCTGCCCTTTTAGCGATAGAAGCTTCTGGGCGCAGCCCCTATTGTCAGCTGTGCTCCCGTACCATTGCATCGCCCGTGCCCTGAGCCAATCATTGCCATGTAGGCATGGACCTAGCACGACCTGTGCCGCACACTAATTGCGTCATTCTGGCATCAGTCTGCTGCTGGCGCATTTGGTGCAAACTTGACAGGCCACACACCACACATAGTGTCACCGCCATGTTGTGGCCATACTATGTTGTGCCGGTCGTAGACTCGCCATGCCGCATTGGCCTACAGGTTTCGGGAGCACACCAACACGTAGTGGGTGCACATTTTGAATCGCATTTTATGAATTTGCACTCTAAATTGTGGTTGTTAGCAGACATATGAATTTTTAGCATGAATTGAAAGTTCCTGAAGAGCATATTAGAATTGAAGCTTTAGAAGAGTGCACATTAATTCTCATGACGGGTTTTGCATTTGCCCTTGTTCCAGTATATATAAAGTTGCAATCAATTTATGAATTCTTTGAATCATGAATCTTGCCATTAGCTGATTGCATCCTATAATCTATATATTGCCCCCGGAGGTTATTAACACTGTTGTAGAACAACAAAAAGCATTTTAAAACAGCTTATAAACCCGTATCTGTCCTGAAGAATACTGTTAGTATTAATTTGAATAAATCGCTAGCAGCGATCTGTGCATAGCTTGCTCACGAAAAGCCACAGGTATATTATTGGGTATTACATCAGCACTTAAGAAGCGTTGTTTACCCGAGTATTTTTGGAGCCTCTTAAATTTAAATGTATTCGTGCATGTTTCATGAAGAAACAAATGAAGAGAATAGCAATGAATACTCATGCATTATGAAGAATGCCGGATGAAAGAAAAGAATAATAGAAGTAATCCCTCCTATATGAATTCGGGCTATACTATAATAGATTTGATGCACTTGTAGTGCATACCAGCTTAGAAGACTGGATTTAGAAGCTCTTAATAACTCTTATCTTTTCAATATTGTATTCTGGGTTCCCCAGTTTTCGAATGATAAGGAATTATATAAACAACTCACCGGGCTATAATATCATCGTAAGTATTTTCCGAATCTTAAAGATTTTGTGTGCCTGAATGTGCCATCGAAAATTAATGAATAAATCTTGAATTATGAAGAGAAAGCCAAAGTCCCTGAATCTCTGGACTACATCTAGTAGGACATTTGTGTTCCAATTCAGCCCTTAACAGGGAAGTTTTGGTACTTCAAAGTGCTCAACACTGTTTTCTATATGTGATCGAGTTTATTCTCACACAAGGAACGAAGCATTTGAAGAGAAGGTCTTGTAGATCACTGGAATTAAAAAATTTTCTCATACCATCATATGAAGTCCGCCGCAATGGACACTGTTGGTGACTTTATTTTAAAAGCATTTGATGATGAGATTTGAAGCAGATCACTTTGCAAAGGCATAGCATGCCACCTCATGCAAAGAGACTAGCAGTCATATGAATTGAAAAAGAATTGAATAATTAGCTCGGTTAATTAACAGAGTTGTAATTCTTGAAGAATGTGTGGAGACATGAAGTTCTACCGAAGCATCCCTAATCACTATTCAAAGAACATGTAGTTCTACAACATCCAACTAGTGCATGCAAAGGGTCATCATGAAATTTTCCACTTTGAATTATATGTACCATACCACTATTGACGAGGAATATTTTCCCGTCATTAGGGGAAGAATTAGAACTCCTTAATGAGAATGCCGGAAAAATAAGCATATATAATTCTCGTGCATGACCCTTGCGCTAGTAAAGAACTGAAAGTCTTAGAGATTATTGAAGTATATATGAATGACCATTTTTGTGATATGAAGGGAATGATTAAGTTGCATTCATAGAAGTAATGCGCCAGAGAGGGTTGCAGTACCAAAGAATTGAAGGTACTCCTCAACCTGTTCAAAGGCCTCAGAAAGAATAGGGAGTCTGGTTCCTCCGAACCAAAGTACTTGGGGACGCCTGCGGAAAAAGGGAAAGAGGGCTTATTATGACCAAATCACTAAAATGTCACAAATAGTGAAGGGGAGCCAATTGAGACATGGCAGCTGGAGAGAAGCCTACTAGCGAGGGACTCCCAGTTTTGAATATTCCATGGCAGGAATAAATGCATGAATGTATCGACCAAAGTGTGTGCACACACCGGCGATCAGACTTAAAGGAACTTGCTCCCGTGATGAAAAATAGCGGTGTAGAGCAAGTAGAAGTGCATGAAGCACCCCATGACTAAATGGCCATATGAATTGTATTATTAAGAGAGCTTATTAATAGTATATATATATATATATATATATATATATATATATATATATATATATATATATATATATATATATATATATATATATGCCATATAAGAAGACAATTACCGCGGTATACTAGCATTTTCTCTGGAAGAGAAATGAGAATAATGAATTGATATGGTACATAACAAGGCTGATAGCTCAACACTTCATGAAGAAGCTTATTCTCTGGTCACTACAAGGAGAACCCCCCCTTTGCCAACGCATGCATGCATTGTTAAAAGCTCATATAGACGTTGCGAGGGTCTTTACCAACGCATTTAAGAAGCGTGGCTACTGCGGCCGTTGCAAGGGTCTATCGCCATGCTTATAAATGCGTTGGTAACAGGGTGAATAATGTGTTGCAAGGTAACAACGCTTATATTCATTATGTGACTACACATTTATGCGTTGTCATCCAGATTATGGTGACGATTATAGCAATGGATATAATAGGCTTATAACAACGCATATACAGGTTTTTTATATATAGATGGATTAATAGCAATATTTTAGTGATTTATGTATTTCATGATATTTCAGATAACATAAATGGCAATTATAAATTGAAACCCTCGTAAATATATAAAATATGCCATTACATTGGACTCGTCACATTACACATGATAGCAAGACACCATTCACAACGTATTACATGGAATTAGTACTTTATTCCATACATCAGCAACTAGAAAAAAATAGTAAAACATTTCAATGAATAATCATTTGCGCGTCCAACCATCTTCTCTCTTGTGTTTTCACCATGTCCTTAACAATATCGTCCATTTATCTTCTCAATCTAGCATGAAAAATTAGAATAGTTAATAAATTATTTCATTATAAAAAATCACACTATAAATGTAATATGATTCTAAGGAGCATCGTACAAGAGTCGAAGGCCAAGCAATGATTGATCCAACTGCATGAGCCATCAATTTGAAGCCTTTGAGGGGACGTATCAATTCTTCATATTTATCCGGTGCAGGACGTCCACCATCCAAAATTTCTTTCCTAGCGGAACACCATAATTTTTAGCTTTTGGATCACAACTCATAATATTAGCAATGGCCACATGCTTGTTTGCTTTTTTGGAACTCTTCAAGTATACTGTAGTGCCAGCCTAGTTCACACATATACATAAATGGACATATAATTAGAAAACTAATATAATGTTTGTTAAAAAAATTATGTATCACTTAAACAGACTCACATACCATTAACGATTTTGACTTCAAAAAATTCATTCAATTGCGCTATTCGTTCAACAAAACGTAAGTGTTAAGCATAATTGTACCATTAAACTTTCTTATGGAAACAAAATTGTAAAGGAATAAACGTAGAACATAAGTACTATACATTAGCAGAAACTTCTGAAGTAGGTCCGGTGGAGACCTTTCTATTCTGAACATCATTCTAATAATGAGTCAAATAGTTAGAGATGAACACTAAGATTCCACAAAACTGATGATGAATGTCGATGACAGGCTTACTTATTTTTGGTGCAATGCAATTATGTTTTTTTAATGTTTCTTGTTTTAGGCCTGCAAGGAAAGGAACTTGGTCGCTGACTTTTTGAAAATCATCGAGTTAAAGACAAACCTACAGACCCGAAAGAAGAAAGGATAAAGAAATGAGCATATTTCTATCTAAGCAACGGGCAATAGCAACCAAATGCAGTACAACATTAGTAGACCCACCAAGTGCCATGACATTAACCATTGCATTTCGCAGTGACTTCTCAGTGATAATGTATTGAGGTTTCAAATCCATTTTTAACAATTCAAAATGAGTTAGTGGGACTTCAGCAGGAGTCAAAGAACTTCAATAAATAAAAAACGGCACAATTGATAAGAATTTTCAATCAATCCACGTACTCAAAGTGAGTTGACTTAAAAGGACACACATTTCGTTGCCTAAGAAGCAGCAAGGAGAAATGGCAAGATATTATTTGCTGTGTACATACCACCACATGCACCTGCCCCTGGGCATGAGTTGCGGAGCACATTCTTTCTCTGCTCATCACTGATTGATCCACTAACGAATCCACCATAGCACTGTATGCCATATCAAGATTAGTAATCATAAGCTGTACAATCCTGCAAAAGAATAAGGAGCAGAGTCGATGAACAATTTAAAGGAGAAACAAATATCTGGAAAGCAGATACTATGTCATAAAAATTACCCTGAAAGTGACCAGGCTGCATTAAAATAGTCAATTAGAAAACAATCGGTAAAAACAATTTATAACTGACATATGTTTAACATATTTGTTTCACTGGTTAACAGCTACAGTACCATACTATATGAACAATCCAGTAAACATATAGCACTGCGGAACGGCCGCAAAGGCGCTGGGACGGCCGCCGCGGCATGAGACAAGGACGGACGGGAACGGGGACAACGGCGGCGCGTGACGCAAACGACGGAGCGCTGGGACGGCGACGGCGGCGCGCAGACGGCGGACTGTGGCGCTACTAAATGATTTGAGATTCTACCAATTCAGTAGAACTGAACATTCTATCCATTCAGTAGAACTGAACATTGCTGCATCTCCTTTGACACCTTGTTCAGTCTCCAATAGTCCCAAATGTTCAGCTCTAATGAACCGAACTGAACATTCTATCAATTGCTCTAGATAAAAATGCACAAGATCAATATCTGCTAAACTGGACTAATGGAGGCTGCACAATAATGTCACCTCTAATGGGGAGATGATGGACAAGGTAGTCGCTGCAGACAGCCTTGGCAGCGCGCGGACGGCGGGGCGGCAGCGCGAAGACGCCCACGGCAGCGCATGGACTGCGGGGAGGCACGGGGTGGCCGCGGCGGCGCGGGACGGGACTCCCGGCTGCACGGGATGGGGACGGCGGCGCGCTGACGGCGGGGACACGCGGGACAAGGTGCCCCCAGCGGCGGTGCGGGACAGGGACGTCAGCGCGGGGACGCCCCCGGCGGCGCGGGAAGGGGTCGGCGGCACACGGACGGCGGGGAGGCGCAGGAACGCCCGCAGCGGCGCGGGGACACCCCGGCAATGCGGGACGGGGACGGCGGCGGGCGCACGGCCTCGGCGGCGTGGGGACTGCCGGGGCTGCGCGTGCACGGCCACGGCGGCGCGGAATGGAGAAGGCTACGGCGGCGCATGAACGGCTGCGGTTTTGGGGGATTGCGGTGGAGGAGAAAAACCTAACTGCGCAGGATGACTACCCTTTTTTAAAATACGCCGAGTACCCGTGCCCGACCTGGTCAACCGGGTATTTTTCGGATATCACCCGAACTGTATCCGGCCATACCCGAATCTATACTATCCAGATACTACCCGTACCCGTACCCGTACCCGTACCTGAATAATTGGAGGATAAATGGTGGTTTTGGTGCCATAAAAAGGTTCCCACCATAGATATATATAGCAATTAGATTAGTTTTGGAAATATGTAAATATTTTTATTAAGAGTAGGTCTAAAAAATAAAGCAATCTAACTTGACATATTGGCAACGCATCAATTGCAACGCATGTATTCTGTAGTTATCCACCTAGCTTACCATGGATTAGAGTTTGCAACGCAAAAATACGTGGTTACCATATTTTCCTACAACGCATAAAGAAAACGTTGTGAGATATGCGTTAGCAAAGGGGGTTCTTCTTGTAGTGGGTCATGGTATTCCTCTAGATATATCTTATTATTGACAGTACTCAACTTGAAGTTGAGAGTGAAATTTGAATTGAAGGATGTTGTTACTGAATATATGTATAAGAGACTTGGATTCTAACTTGTGAATGAAGATACTTGAAGTATCACTATCCGAAACCAAGATAGAGCAGATAGAAACATATAGTGTGAAACTCTGAAAGTCACTATATGAATTGAAGAAAAGAATTAGAATAAGCATGCTCATACTTGAAGTATGGTTTTGAATTGAAAGACTTAGGTAAACTAAGCACTGCTTAGACTTGCAGCTCGAGCATTTCCCTCGTGGGATCCTAATGCACCAGGCGACCTATACTGAGAAGGCTTTAGAAAGGTTTGGCTTTGACAAAGACTATTCCTCAAGAACCCCTATGATAGGGAGATCTTTGCAGAAAGAAAAAGACCACTTCCGACCCAGGGAAGAGGGGGAGGAAATCCTCAGGCAGTAAGTCCTGTACTTGAGTGCAATAGGAGCACTCATGTATCTTGCTAACAGTACATGACCTGATGTAGCATTTTCTATGAACACGTTGGCTCGATGCAGTGCAGCGCCCACGAAGAGGCATTGGAACGGATTAAAGGTTATCTTTCGATACCTCTGTGGAAGCATTGACCTTGTTCTGTTTTACAGGAAGAACCAAGATATGAATGTTGTTGGTTATGCCGATGTTGAGTGCCTTTTCGACCCGCATACTGGTAAATCACAAACTGGGTATATCTTCCTATGTGGTGGCACTGCAATGTCATGAAAGTCGTCCAAGCAGACGCTAGTGGCCACGTCCACTAACCACTCGGAAATCATTGTATTATATGAAGCATCTCGTGAATGTGCATGGTTGAGAAGAATGGTGAAACACATTTTGCAGTCATGTGGATTACCTATTAAGCAAACCCCTACAATTATCTATGAAGATAATGCTGCTTGTGTTGCATAAATGCAAATGGGTTATGTGAAAAGTAATCTTACTAAGCATATCGACCTCAAGTTCTTTTATGCGCATGAACTGCATAAGTTGAGAGAAATTAGTATCCAGCACACCAAATCCTGTGAGAATTTGGCTGACCTGTTCACTAAATTATTGCCCACTGCTTCCTTTGAAAGGTGTGTTAGAGACATTGGAATGATCTGGCTCAAAGAAGTGCTGAATTCATGGGGAGATACTTCACATGCCCTGAATTAAAATTTTGGCATGAAGCCGAAGTACCCAACTCGATCTAAAATATTGAATGCAATGTTGGGTGGTTTGTACTTTTTTTTCCCTTAGTAAGTTTTTCCCTGAAGTTTTCTCACATAAGATTTTTAATAAGGCAAATCGTGCGCACGGCAAGCGTATGCTATGTACTCTTTCTCCAATCCTATTTTCCCACTGGGTTGTTGGATGGAGTTTTAATGAGGCATATGCATCTCGCTGGCAAGGTCTAAGGGGGAGTGTTGGGAAACCACGGGTAGGGAGCCCGGCTCGGCTAGGGCCAGCGCGGAGCACGACGCGGTTAGGGCCGGCCGGCGGCTCCCCCACGTTGGGTACCACATTGGACCTAACCTAAAACCCTAAGCAATACTATAAAAGAAGAGGTGGAGCAGCATATTGTAGATTAGATCTGAAAATTAACAAAGAGAAGCTCCACCATATATCTCTGTGTCCCATGTGTTCTTGATCTTTCTCTATGATTGATTGACCACGTTTATACCTCGGGCTACACCAGGTAGCGAGGTTTCTTAACAAAAACAAGGCCTAAGGCATGGATCTGTTCGAGGAGGCAAATGTATTAGACAATAGCACCGGAGATTTATCCCAAGGGCGAACGAATAGGGTAAAATAAAATCATGGTTGCTAGGATTGTGCCGACAAGGATGAAGCGAGCAAGTGCTAATGTAGCAATGGATTAAAATGACTCGAAAAGTGATGGCGGTGATGCTCTCTCTATAAAATAAAATGGTGCCATATAAAAAAGTGTATTTTTTTACATGGCCGATGATTTTTTGGATTGGTCTACATTGGAGGTGACATGAAATATCATGCAATTGAAGCAGATGCCATCAAGATTAAGATGCAAAGTGGTTGACAGATACTTTGAGGTTTGAGACATGTGTTAGTGCTAAGGAAAAATCCAATATCACTCGAGCCATTACGAGGATGGAATGGCATGCCAGATAGTTGCAGGGAAAATCATTATGTCCTGAAGGGTGGCAAGGCTGTGATGATTGAAGAAAAATCATCTTTGTGAGGTAAGATAGAGTACTATTGCTGGTGGAGACATTAAGTCAGAATATGCAAGATTAACAGTTGTTGTTCCAAAAGGTGACCAATCTGAGGCCAAGTTAGACTCATCGGACGGCTCGATATTAGCTACCAAGGATGTAACCATAGTCTAGGTACACGGGTTCTTCGCACATGGTGTTATGACAGCTTTGAGATGGTGAACATCACATTCGTCAAGGTGAAGTTTGTTAGAGTTAGAGTCGAATATGTTTACAAATCGGATTACCGTTGGACTCCAAATTGTAACAAGAAGGGTATGCTAGAGTTTGAGCAGGACTCATGCTCTGTCCCCTGGCGTAACCAATAACGACTAAAGTAATAATTCAGGCATGCAAAGGGGTTCGTCCTGTGTCCATGACTCGGGTGGATGGTATGCTATAGTGTTGGGGAGAAGCCTCCATAATCATATCCCACAAATGTAGATGAGAGCAAAAAACGCTATCAAATTTTTTTACCTCCAATGTTGTGCAGATCTTACGTGGCGTAAAATTCTAACAATTGCGAGCATGATGGCAAGATGGAAACATATTCTTTTTTACTTATTTGTTTATTTACTTATCTATGTTACTTTGTTTTTTTAGCAAATAATCCGTTTAATTTAACTTTTTTTTTAGTGTCTTTAGACACCCTTGAGAACAAAGAAAGGAGCTGAGCCAGGATTTCATTACGGGGAGGGCCTGCAAACAGACACGAATTTCCTACTAAACTCTTATCATGTTTGGTTTTTTTTTTTTTTGCTATAGGTGACGCCCAGCTAAAAATACCAATTTCATTTACTTCTTTTTTTGGAAAAAAACCCTAAATGATTTAAAACATAAATTTCACCATTTTTTGTTGGTTTTGACGGTACAAATTTACAAACAAATTTCAACAAAAAACATGTAAAAAATCTTAAACTAGCTAATGGATGATGAATTTACTTATATGTGTTTTAATTTCAGGCTAGTAAAAAGTATCCCCTCTGTTTCAAATTATAAGGCGTATTAGAGATGTACACATAGAGTAATGAGGTGATAAGTTTAAGAGAAAGACAAAAGTAAATGGCCATGCTATCAATGTTATAAACACATTGAAAATATGAAAGAAAATAGCTTGTGAGTGTGTTGCAAATAAATATAGGAGAGGTAATTGTGCAATAAATAAAGGCAAAAAATATAGGAGAGGTAATTGTGCAATAAATAAAGGCAAAAAGTATTAATAAATTCACATACGCAAGTTATATTTTGAAATAAACTTCTTAATGCCTTATAATTTGCAAAGAAGTGAGTAATCAATTTCATGACATCAATATAGAGCATACTACTCAGTAAACTACTCAAATCATTTGTGTGTGTGTGTGTGTGTGTGTGGTGGTGGTGGGGGGGGGGGGGGGAGAGCGAGGCCCCTTTGTCTCCACCAGTAAGGGCAAGTTAGGAATGGTGATAAGAATGGTATCTATTCGGGACCATTTTTTT
Source organism: Raddia guianensis (assembly GCA_036346415.1). Classification (NCBI taxonomy): domain Eukaryota; kingdom Viridiplantae; phylum Streptophyta; class Magnoliopsida; order Poales; family Poaceae; genus Raddia; species Raddia guianensis. The sequence continues at coordinate 27,952,912 of CM070540.1, forward strand.
CTCCGCGAAGAGATTCTGCTTCCTTCGGATGATCTAACAGATTCTCTTCACGGTTCTCTTTAGAAGAAATTTCCTTGTGTATTCTCTTTAGAAAAAATTCCCTCTCCGTTCTTTTCACAAATCTTTTTTGAAGGGATGCGGATGGTGGGAAATGAAGAGAAAGAATGTGGGAAAGAAAATAGGAAAGAAAATGGAATAAAAAGAAATTGGTTAGAGAAAATGGAATTGAGATGGTGCAACGTTTTTTCTATTGAAGAGTTAAACAGGTACATTTCAAAACTCATCGATCACCGATCTTGAGAAGTCCATCCCCCGGTCGAGAATAAATTTATAATTGTCTTATAAAAAATGAGTTCTCAACACTTCGGCTCAATTAGGAGTTTAGGACATATAAACAAGAAAGGTTAAGGGCTTCTCGGTACATGCATGGGCATACATCTATCTATCTATCTATACAAAGAGTTAGCAGGGTGAACGCTCCTGCTGACACGTGTGCGTGCGGTGGCCGTTCGATTGTGCACGATGGCGCTCATTAGTTCAATCCGGCCGTCCGTTTTAAACTTATATATAAAAGAAATTTTTCGATCGAAGTCACAACAACGCGGGCCGTATGGCCTACTGGTTTACTGCGTTAGCATTCATATCGCTCGTCCCCGGTTCGACTCCCAGCGCCCCCTATTTTCTCAGGTTGTTCCCCGTCGTTGGATCTTCCCTCCATCCATCCAGATCACCCATCCTTCCATTTCACATCGCCCCTTTTGCCCTAGGAGGCCGCTCCATCCTATCCGTCGCTCCGCCCGCCACCTCTCCATTCCGACATGTCGTGACCCCAGTACTTGTAATGGGAATCCAGCACCACGAGTCGATACTAATCCCAGTTTAGTATCTCGTGATGGACAATGCGGTGGAATCATCACAGTGTATTTAATTAAAGGGAAATACAGTTAACAATAATATTTTATTACAAAAAACAAACTGGCATACCAGTTGATAATCCAAATGGAATTAAACATTAAGCAAGAAAACATCAGAGTGTTCAAATTAAATAACTATGATAAATTCCAAGGTGCCGACCCGAACACCTTAGCTAGCCTTGTGCTCCCTCGTCAGGGCCTTCCTGGTCCTGACCGTAATCTGAATAAAAATTATGTTCGCGAGCAATTTAATGAGTACGGGGCTACCCAGCAAGCAGTCCTTAATTATGAATGCAAGGTCAAGGATGGGATTAAGGTTATTTTACCCAAAACCTACATCTAGTCATATTTTAGTTGTTCAAGTTTTAATTTAGTGAATGCATGATCATCAACATCTCTCTCAAGTTCAACAGAAGGTGCATCCCACACCGGGCCAATCCCAGCCTAATCTAGTCAGATTTAGTATTGAAAAAGGGTGAATCTACATGTGCAAACCTCTCGCCCCGTCCATGACTGTGGACACGGCTATCATGATAGTTTTAACTCTGCAGAGTGTGTACGAGTTTCCCCACAAGCCCCGTCTCATCCACTAGGAGAAACGGTACAAGACTATTCCAGCGTACTACGCCCACCACTTCACCAGCCCTCTCTTATGGTTTCCTTGGCCCCGCCGGTGCCCACCACAGTAGGGCACCTACTACGTCTAGGACCACCCGGGGGCGTTCCCCAATTAAGCCATTCGGTCTCAGGAACGCACCTACCCCTCAGAGGAGATTGCAAGCCTCCCTTAGGGCGAAGTGATTTAAACGAATGGACGACCCACGAGCTAGCGGTTAGTGGGTTTCGTAGTATACTTAGCCAGGGCCAAAGGCACAAGTGGTTGTACGGTAAGGTTTGGTCTAGCAATACACAAGCTTGAGTCCTTATTAGAGGAGACCGTCTCATCCCCACCACAATCCCGGAAACATCATTGTCAGGTCTCCCCTAAACATCTACACTAGTTTTAGCTGTTTTAAATTTAGCCAAAATACCATCGCGAAGCATATGCCTCACCAAGGCTCAATTTAAAGTGAATCCCAAATGCAATCCTACACATATAGTCAAGGATAGGCTAGGAAAAATACAACGGGTTCACAAAGGTGGCTAAAGCATATTAATGGATGATTAACATGTCCAGGTACTCACGCCTAATTACATGCATGCAGGTAATTTCGTAAATAAACAACATCAATTATATTGTAAAACTAGGATAGAATATGTTACTATGCTTGCCTTCGAAAAACTCCACGCTCTGCGAATCCCACACTGGTTCCGAGCAACAATCCGGGCAACAATCGCAACCACCGTCTAAACATACGAACAACAATGAATATAACAGCAAGATCAATACAGAGAAAATAATTATTAAATATACAGAAAAATTCTAGGATTTAAATGTGATTTTTAGGCTCCAAAATCATCCAATTTGGAGTTACGGAGCTCCCTAAACAATTCGGGAAAATTTCGGGCTAAATAGAAAATTCTAGGAAAAAGAAAAACCTAATTAACCCTTAAACGGGCCGAACCGACGGAACCAGCCTAAATTCCCCTGCGCGCTCGGCTTAGCTCGGTCCAGTCCGGCGCGGCAGCGTGTGGCTGACAGGTGGGGCCCACCGGGCAGTGGCGCCTAGCGGATGACAAGCGGGACCCACGGGACAAAGGCGACGGGACGGTGCTGGCGTGGCAGTGACGTGGCATGACGTGGCGTGCCACGTGGCACTCAGGGGTGGTGTGGTGCTGACGTGGCATGACATGACACGTGGCTGCTGACGTCGCATGCCACGTGGCAGTGGAGTGCTAGGCTAGGGTGACGTGGCATGACACGTGGATGAACACGTGTCACGCCATGTGGCTCTCTGGCTGACGCGGCACAGACGGGCCCGCCGGTCAATGACCGCGGCGTGATTTACGTGCGTGCGCGTGGCACGTGGTGCGACGCGTCGAGTGCAAGGCGGCAGACGAAGCGGTTGCCTCTGACAGGTGGGGTCCACGGCTTGACCGGGCCCACACGTTAGCGACTAGGGCTAGATCTGGCTCGGGTGAAATAAAACGGCGTCGGCATCAGCGGCAGGTCCCACGGGACACGTGTCGTGCTCCTATTGGCTGGCGGCGACGGAACGATCGGCTGCGCAGACAGTGGCGGGACCCATGGGGCGCGTGTCACGGCAGGATAGGAAGAGAGCGGCGGCACTGTCGAGCGTCGACGCGGGAAGTGGGGCCCACTGTGATGCGTGTCGGGGCGGGGTTCGCGACGTCGCCAGAGCGATCCCTGCGGACGCGCGTTTTGCGAGCCCTTCGCCGACGCTGTCGGCCGGCGAGTGGTGCGGCGCGTGTGGCGCGTGCACGGCGGCGAGTGACGGCGCTGGGTGTAAGGATCCTAGGCCGAGAGGGGGGGTGAATCGGCTCTTTTCAAATTTTATTTCACTCAATTCGCTTGATTAATTAGTCAAATTAGGAACCCAAGCTATCGATAGATTTATAGCCTAGTTGCGGAAGCGGTCACAATAAGCACGAGCGACTACAGGGAGGCTCGATGGCACTCACACGCAAACGATCAAACCAATGTGCGGAAGTAAACGAGTGAGATGAGAAGACGCAAACCGAGTTGTTTACCGAAGTTCAGTGCTCAACACATGAGCACCTACGTCTCCGTTGAGGAAACTTCTCACACAGAGAAGTCAGGACCCTTTCGTCCCTCGCCCTCAATCCACTCGTGGTAGCTCTTTACCAACACATGGTAGGCGAGCTCCAAACCTTCACACGGAGGCGAGTTCTCTCACACGCGAGAGCTCCTCACACCCACGGCACCGACACACGGCACCGACCACCGACACACGGTGGATTTCACCTCAACACATGAGGTACCCCCAACACATGGAGGATTTGGATCCGACACACAGATACCCTGGCACCTCCGACACACGGAGATGGCCGCCGACACACGGCGGACTTTGCACACCCCGACGAACAGAGAGGAAGCACCGTGAGAATCACGGTGACCTTCACGGAGAAGGATTTGCTTGCGGTATGCTTGATGAAGCTTGGCGACGACGATGTCTCCCGGTGACAAGAATCCCAAAAGCACAAGACCGGAGACACTCAACCCTCAACCCACCATGGAGGATGGCATGGCAACCATGGAGAGGGGACAAACCTTGGAGATGATGAGAAGGAGGCTAGGGGATACTCTCTTCTTCTTCCTCGCTCTCTTCTTCAATCTCACAAGCACATGGAACCCTAAGTGGAGGTGGGAACCATGGGAGGAGCTCTCTTGTTGTCTAAGGGCAAGGGGTGGCGGCTAGGTGGGGCTCTCTCGAGTTTCTCCCGTGCTCCTAGCCCCTATTTATAGCCCCAAGGCGAAACCCTAGAAATGGACGGTCCAGATCAAATTGCGAGATTCAGATCGCCTGATCGAACGCCGTCCGGCAGAGGCTATGTACCTGGGACTTAGCCATTATCGAGCTAGCTCGTTGGGAACCGCTGCTGTCGGACCCAGTGGTGGTGCACGGGCGACCTCTCCCCGCCACAGGGGACCCCTAGGCGAGCACCGGCGACCCCTCGGCGAGCACGGGCGACCTCACGGCGAGCCGGGCGACCTCACCCCAAGCACTGGCGATCACTCGGCGAGCAGGCGACCCAGCTGCAGTGGGCGACCTCACCCAAAGCAGGCGACCCTCGGCGAGACAGGCGACCCTCGGAGCCAGGCGACCTAACCCCAAGCAGGCGACCCCTCGGCGAGGCAGGCGACCTAACCCCAAGCACCTGGCGACCCCTCGGACAGTGTAATTGCTCTAGATGGTTCGCTCAAGATTAACACTGCACTCTTGGAACCCCAAGGACCCACGGTGATGTTTCGGACACTGTGCTCGGTGGGACCTCGCAACCGAGAGAGATGTAGTCGATCTGCTGAGTTGGACCAAGACGCACACAGAAATTCAGAGAAACTATAAAACAGAGGTCCTTATCCTTGGCGTTAAAGCTGTACGGCCTAGTTGCCATCAATTACCAAAATCAATTAGCCCATGGGAGGCTTGAACTTACAATCTCCCCCTTTTTGGTAATTGATGACAACACCTGCAAATCCAACATGACAAGGCACAAATACAATCTCTGGTGCAATGGGTTAGTCCAGAAACATTGCATCACAGCATAGCACAATACCAAAGACTAGGCCAACGAATAAAATTGCTCCCCCTAAATCAATGCATACCACCTGTATTTCACATAAACATGAGCTCCCCCTAAATCAATGCATACCACTTGTAAGACGCGATAGTACCATCACATCACATGGAGCAAAGCATCTCCATCCTAATTTTTCATCCTAGGAGCAAAGCATCTCCTAAGTCTACCACTTGTAAACACCCCAAAACATGATAATGCCCAAAACATGGATTTGCATTAATTTCTCCCCCTTTGGCATCAATGACCAGAAAGTATGGGATTAGCAAGTGAAGCGCTTTGAAAGTTGTACTAGTGCACGTATGCCCATAAGTTCATCACACTCGAAATCTAGCCATCTCAAGGTCACAATGTCACAAGATCAACTAGAGCACAATTGATAGATGTATAATTTCAAGTTATTATGACCTAGAGCAAGTATAAGGTGAACTATAGCTAGAAGTATTAAGAGTTGCTCCAAAACTCAAAGGGGACACACGATACTCCGTAGCACTAGAAGGTGCAATCCAAGCCACACATGCGATCGCCGTGCCTATTTGAGACTAAAACATTTTAGTTGAGCTCATTTTGAAATATCTCACATTTTGCACTTTGCATTTTTTTAAAAAATTTGCCATGTCTCAAAACACAAGCGGCGCCACCCAAAGAGACTTGAAGATGAACGTCTCGGTCATCCAAAGCTCTCCTAAGTTCATGCCTAGTGCCATGGCAAGCTATCTCATCGAGGAGGCATTGGTGAGACATGTATGACCAATTTTGGCCTTATTCACATTTTAGCACACTTTGAAAATTTGGCTCAACATTTTTTAAAAAAATTGCTCAAATTAGCGAAGTAAAGACATGTGCAAAATGGAAGAACACAATCTAGACTTAGAAGCACATGATCCACCAAAAAGTTTAGAGCGATCAAATAAGACTAGAAGCTATAGCCCTCCTAACACATGCTCATGGCTTCCAATTGCATGATATATTGAGTTAAGCACAAGTTGAGCTAGTGACAGAATGAACACATACTATAGTTATCAAAATCAAGTGATGAACATCTAGGCAATGAATAGCACTTAGTATAACAAGCAAGGCACCTAAATGCTCAAACTGGCTTAAAAGATTTGCAATGAATGACATAGCCACGCGATCAACTCAGGCAATGTTTGACTTATCTAAGATGTTTAACTCATTTCTCAATTTGCAGAATCGTGCCTCATCGAGTGGCTTGGTGAATATGTCGGCAGGCTGGTCCTCTGTCCGCACGTGCTCAAGCACAATGTCGCCCTTTGTCACATGATCCCGAAGGAAATGATGACGAACATCAATGTGCTTGGTCCGTGAGTGTTGGACCGGGTTGCACGCTATCTTCACCGCGCTCTCGTTGTCGCATAGAAGAGGCACATGGTCAAGTTTTAGCCCAAAATCAAACATTGATTGTGTCAAGTAAAGCAATTGTGCACAACAACTCCCGCCGCTATATACTCACCTCGGTAGATAGCGCCACGGAGTTCTGTTTCTTTGACGCCCATGACACAAGACACCTACCCAAGAAGTGACATGCCCCGGAAGTGCTTTTGCGATCAATCTTGCACCCGGCATAATCTGAGTCAGAATAGCCTAGGAGCTCAAACCGCGCACCCTTCGGGAACCAAAGACCTATGCTAGGTGTGTGTTTCAGGTATCGAAGTATTCGTTTCACAGCAGTCATATGCATTTCTCTAGGGGAGGCTTGAAATCTAGCGCACATGCACACACTAAACGTGATGTCTGGCCTAAATGCAGTCAAATAGAGCAAAGCACCAATCATGGAACGGTAAAGCTTTTGGTCGACATATTTACCTTCTTTGTCGAGGTCGAGGTGGCAGTTGGTTCCCATTGGTGTCCGGATTGGCTTGCACTCATTCATGCCGAAGCGCTTGAGGAGGTCGTGGATGTACTTCTCTTGGCATATGAATGTCCCGGTCTTGAGTTGCTTGATTTGAAATCCCAAGAAGAAGTTCAACTCGCCCATCATCGACATCTCGAACTCCTTGCTCATCATGTCGCTGAACTCTTTGACCAAGGACTCATTTGTGCTGCCGAAGATGATGTTATCCACATACACCTGGCACAGGAACAGGTCTCCATCCACCACCTTGGTGAATAGTGTCGAGTCGACCCTTTCAACCGTGAATCCCTTGCCGATGAGGAAGTCCCTCAGTCTTTCATACCATGCCCTGGGTGCTTGCTTGAGACCATACAAAGCCTTTGACAATTTGTACACATGATCGTGGTGGCGTGAATCTTCAAACCCGGAGGTCGCTCCACATACACTAGCTCTCCTATGTACCCGTTGAGGAAAGCACTCTTCACATCCATCTGCTTGAGAGCGATGTTGTGGCACGTGAGAACGCCACAAGCGGTCTAATAGCGTCTAGGCGGGCCACGGAGCATAGGTGTCTCCACAATCTATACCCTCGATCATGTGAAGCCCTGAGCGACCAACCTAGCCTTGTTGCGCACCACCAATCCAAACTCATCTTGCTTGTTCTTGAATACCCACTTGGTGCCAATCACGTTGCGATCGCTCGGCCTCTTTACCAAAGTCCGGACTTTGTTTCTCTCAAAGTTGTTCACTCCTCGTGCATCGCATTGATCCGATCTGGGTCATTGATTGCCTCCTCCACTTTCTTTGGCTCAAGCTCGGACACAAACGCCGTGTGCTCACGAAGTCGGGCTGTCCTAGACCTTGTTTACACACCGTGAGTCAAGTCCCCAATCACTTGATCATTTGGGTGATCACGAGCAATGGTGTGATGGGTCTTGATCAAGCTGGGATGGTAGCTCATCGATTACGCATCCGCTCACATCTTGTCTCTGTCTCTCGAATCGATCAAGGCTTGAGCTAACCGCTTTGAGGTGAAGCTCCCGACTACGGTACTCGCTCGGGTGTGAGGGTGGAGCAACAACCTCGGTCTCCCTCTGAACCTCTACGGTCTCACATCACCGGTGGCATCTCCTCCACCGCTCTAGCCAGCTGCTCACCATCCACATCATCCGTGTTCTCATGCTCCCTTGACTTCCATTCGACTCGTCGAACTTCACATCACAGTCTCTTCAATCGACCCTTTGTTCTCATTGTACACCACGAAGGAAGACCCTCTGGTGAATATCCCAAGAAGACTCCGTGTCCACTCTACTCTGGAACTTGCCCAAGTGCTCCGCTTCTTCTTGATGTAGACCTTGCACCAAAAACCACAAGTAGGAGACATTGGGTCGTCTTCCCACAAGCGGCTCGTGGGGCGTCTTCTTGAAGCTTGTGAAGGTCTGACTGTTGATGCGATGACAAAGTTGTATTGATTGCTTGACCCGAGCAGATATGAAGTCTTGTACTCATCTAACATTGTCCTTGCCATCTCAATGAGCGCGTCCTGTTCTTCCTCTCAACCACCCCATTTCTTTGAGGGTGTAGGTGGTGAAGCGGTGATCAATCCTAACTCATCACGAGCGACTCAACGAAGTGTTAGTGAATTCCGTTCCATTGTCACTTCTCACCTTCTTGAGGGTACACTCAAAAGCATTTTGGGCTTTCTTTACAAACTTTTTGAAAACATCTCCAGTTGGAGTTTTATCAGGTAAAAGGAAAACCCAAATGTATCGGGAGAAGTCATCAACAATGACCAGGCAATAAAGATTTTCTCCGATACTCACATATGTTGTTGGCCCAAAAAGATCCATGTGTATAAGCTCGAGAGGTCGAGATGTAGACATGACATTCTTGGCAGGATGTGAGCTTGCCACTTGCTTGCCGGCCTGACAGGCACTGCATAGCTTGTCTTTCTCGAATGTCACATCTTGCACCCCGAGAATCAACTCATTTTTGAAAAGTTTCTTCAAATTTGCCATGCCGACATGCCCAAGACGCCTATGCCAAAGCCAACCAAGAGAGACTTTGGCGACAAGGCAAGTCGAGACGGATGCGGCAGGTTCATTAAAGTTCACAAGAAACAAGTTTTCAAACCGAAAGCCTTTAAACACAAGATTTTCATTTTTGTCCAAAACCAACAAGCCCTCAGGTGAGAAATTACAATGGAACCCCAAATCACATATTTGGGCAACAGAGAGAAGATTATAGCTCAAAGTTTTTACTAGCAGCACATTGTCAATTGAAAGATCAGAAGAGATTGCTACCTTTCCAACTCCAAGTACCTTGCTCTTGCTTCCATCTCCAAAAGTGACCTTAGGGGGAATCTTGCCTTCCTCCCCTATTGAGGTGAACAACCGGGGGTTGCCGGTCATGTGTTGGGTGCACCCGCTGTCGATGATCCAATGACACCCTCCACTCCTGTAGTTCACCTGTCAAATGAGAAGATCACTTATGTGACTCAGGGACCCACACAGGAGATCCCCGAGGGTTAGCCTTCAAGCTAGAAGCAACAGGAGCAAAGCGATCAATCAATGACTTGGGCACCCAAACATGTGCCTTGTGCTCATTCTTAGCCTTGAGCCCAACAAATCTAGCAGTCATCCTACCTTGAACATTTTTCTTGAGCAGGTAGTGACCGTATAATTCAGAATGTGCTCTAGGAACTCTTGGTTGTGTGTGGTTGGGAGTGTTGCGATTTTGGTTCCTAGGAGGGATTGGTCTACCATTGTTGTGCCTAGGAGGACCATGCCAGAAGTTTTGCCTAGGTGAATGCCAAGTGTTGAACCTAGGACCTTGCCAGTTGTTGTGAAACCTAGGACCATTCCAAGTGTTATACTTAGGACCATATTGCCGGGCACTATGATTTCTTTGTTGCCATGTGGAGTTATAGTGCCTAGGAGGTCCTTGCCATGTGCGGTGTCCATTGTGCATCCTATGAGCATTTTGCTAGTGTGCAATTTGTTAGACCAGAGTTGCTTCTCTTCTTGGGATGAGCATGATGGTAACCTTGCCTCTTGGCGGATGCTCGAGAACACTGGATTTCTTCCTCCCTTTGGCTTCTCGGGGTAAAACCCAAGCCACTCTTTAAGGAAGGTTTTCTTTGTTCCTTGAGCATCTTATCCAAGGCTAGACTACCCTCATAGCACTTCCCAAGTCCTTTATCAAATTTTTAAGTTTAGCTCTAAGTTCACCATTCTCAATAGCTAATTCCCTAGCACTAAAGCAAATTTGCAATTATCAGAGTACAGTCATGAGCATTGCTAGAGGAACCACTAGAGCTAGAAGCAATCGAGGTCAAGTCAATCAAATCATCACATGAAGTAGAGCTATTAACCCTAGGAGGTGCAACAATTATGGAACATGCAGGAGCATCATCAACAGACATCACTAGGAGCAGGCAAGATAGCGAGGCAAAACATCAACCAAAGCATGACAATCGGGGACATCAGCAGTTGAGCAACAGCAAAGCAATCATGGAAGCATTATCGGCTAGAAGCCGCTCATTACTAGCCCTAAGCTCATGAATTGTAGCAAGGAGATGTTCTACCGACTCATTCATAGCCCTATTCTCTTCTTCTAGCACACTTGTTTTCTTAGTCATAGCATTACTAGAACCCATCATGGAGTCATGTTAGGTTTCTAGTGATTCATGCTTAAACACAAGATCATTGAACCTAGCATTTAAGTCATTAAGGCGCTCACGAAGTCTCATGTTTCTTGATCTTTCCTTTTCAAGAAAGTCAAGTGCTTGAGCAAGGTAACCTCTAGCAACTTCCGCCTCATCTTGGGTTCGAGTCGAATCACAAACCTCATTTCTAGATGGCTTGACCATCGAGGCACTTAGCGATGTCGGTCGGAGTCGATGTCGCCTCGGTGTAGTGGAAGTAGAGGAAGCGGACTCGTCATCATCGGAGAACCACTCTTGAGGCTCGGTGGCGACCGTGAGACATCTTGGAGGAAGGTGGCGGTGGTGGCACGACTGAGTGATTTCCATGCCGGCCAATACTTGGCCACTTGACTCCTCGTCATCACTTGAAACCGGCGTGTCATTGGGTATCATCGGTCACCCATTCCCCACAAAGGCTAGCCTCTTGCCTTGTGAGGAGCGACCCTTGAATCGACTTACGGGATTCTTCTTGTAGTCCTTCTGTCTTGGCTTCTCGCCATCACCCTTCTCCTTCCTTTGTCCTTATACTTGGTATTGCCCTTCCGAGGACACATCGAAGCAATATGTCCCTTCTCTCGACACTCATAGCATCGGTATGATGCATGTGAGTTCTGCTCATCCTCTTCCCGCCACCATAGCCATTCTTGTTCATGAACGGCCACTTGCTTCATGAACAGGCCAAAGTGTTGGAAGCCATCCTCGATTCGCTCCATGTCATCTCACCCTCATTCTCGGCTTGACTTGACTTGGGATCACTCTGCTTGGATCCACTAGCCTTGAGGCGATCACTTGATTCTTTCTTTGGGCAGGGAATCCTCTGGATCATTGAGAAGCATCATCTCATGTGCGGTGATCATCCGAGCAAAGCTGTGGTGCCGGCTTCTCCACGTCACATTGTTGGTGAGATAGGTGATGATGTCGGTAGTCCTTCTTGGGAGGATCCATGACATCTTCTGCACACTTCATCATTTGCAACATGTGACCGAGCCCTTAAGCTCGTTAAGGATGGGGTTAAGCCGAGTAAACATAGCATTGACATTCTCATTTGGAAGCATTCAATCGATCATAGCGCTTCTTGACAACTACTAGTCTACCCTCCTTAACAGCAGAAGTGCCCTTGTGAATCTCAATGAGTGTGATCCATATGTCGTGTGCACTAGTGAGATTGCTAACTCTATCGAAGACCTCCATGCTCAAACCACAAAACAAAGCGTTCATAGCTTTAGCATCGGTCTCTAAGAGTTTGTTTTGTGCGGGTGTGGCAGGTATGTTGTTAGTGAGTGTGACACCATAAGGAGACTCTACAACCCTCCAAACATCCATTCCCATGGCTTGGAGAAATACTTTCATGCGCAACTTCCAAAAACCAAAATTAGTGCCACTAAACAGAGGAATCCTATTGGTAGCTACACTACCCCCGTCAGCCATCTCTATGCGGTTAAGCAACTAGAGACCCGTGCTCTGATACCACTTGTAAGGATCCTAGGCCGAGAGGGGGGGGGGTGAATCGGCTCTTTTCAAATTTTATTTCACTCAATTCGCTTGATTAATTAGTCAAATTAGGAACCCAAGCTATCGATAGATTTATAGCCTAGTTCTTGAGCGGTCACAATAAGCACGGCGACTACGGGGAGGCTCGATGGCACTCACACGCATAACGATCAAACCAATGTGCGGAAGTAAGCGAGTGAGATGAGAAGACATAAACCGAGTTGTTTATCGAAGTTCGATGCTCAACACATGAGCACCTCGTCTCCGTTGAGGAAACTTCTCACACAGAGAAGTCGGGACCCTTCGTCCCTCGCCTCAATCCACTCGTGGTAGCTCTTTACCAACACATGGTGGCGAGCTCCAAACCTTCACACGGAGGCGAGTTCTCTCACTGCGAGAGCTCTCACACCCACGGCGCCGACACACGGCACCGACCACCGACACACGGTGGATTTCACCTCAACACATGAGGTACCCCCAACACATGGAGGATTTGGATCCGACACACAGATACCCTGGCACCTCCGACACACGGAGATGGCCGCCGACACACGGCGGACTTTGCACACCCCGACGAACAGAGAGGAAGCACCGTGAGAATCACGGTGACCTTCACGGAGAAGGATTTGCTTGCGGTATGCTTGATGAAGCTTGGCGACGACGATGTCTCCCGGTGACAAGAATCCCAAAAGCACAAGACCGGAGACACTCAACCCTCAACCCACCATGGAGGATGGCATGGCAACCATGGAGAGGGGACAAACCTTGGAGATGATGAGAAGGAGGCTAGGGGATACTCTCTTCTTCTTCCTCGCTCTCTTCTTCAATCTCACAAGCACATGGAACCCTAAGTGGAGGTGGGAACCATGGGAGGAGCTCTCTTGTTGTCTAAGGGCAAGGGGTGGCGGCTAGGTGAGGCTCTCTCGAGTTTCTCCCGTGCTCCTAGCCCCTATTTATAGCCCCAAGGCGAAACCCTAGAAATGGACGGTCCAGATCAAATTGCGAGATTCAGATCGCCTGATCGAACGCCGTCCGGCAGAGGCTATGTACCTGGGACTTAGCCATTATCGAGCTAGCTCGTTGGGAACCGCTGCTGTCGGACCAGTGGTGGTGCAGGCGACCTCTCCCGTCCTGAGGGACCCCTAAGCGAGCACCGGCGACCACTCGGCGAGCACCTGGCGACCCCTCGGCGAGCAGGCGACCTCACGAGCCAGGCGACCTCACCCCAAATCTGGCGATCACTCGGCGAGCACGGACGACCCCACGGCGGTGGCGACCTCACCCCAAGCAGGCGACCCCTCGGCGAGGGGCAGGCGACCCTCGCGGCCGGGCGACCTAACCCCAAGCACAGGCGACCCTCGGCGAGGCAGGCGACCTAACCCCAAGCACGGCGACCACTCGGACGGTGTAATTGCTCTAGATGGTTCGCTCAGTACTAACACCTGGCACTCTCGGAACCCCAAGGGACCCACGGCTGATGTTTCTGGACCTGTGCTCAGTGGGACCCTGCAACAAGGGAGATGTAGTCGATCTGCTGAGTTGGACCGAAGACGCACACAAGAAATTCAGAGAAACTATAAAACAGATGTCCTTATCCTTGACGTTCCGGCTGTACGGCCTAGTTGCCATCAATTACCAAAATCAATTAGCCCATGGGAGGCTTGAACTTACACTGGGGCGACGTGGCGGGAGGGGATTTGCTCCGGATCTGCCACCGACAGCGCAAAAGTCGATGATCGCCGGCAACCATGGGGCGTCCTAATTACGGCGAGCTCTACCGGGCGGAATACAGCACCGATTCGGGCATTTTATTCGTCTCGACGAGATCTAGCTACTGGTACCATCTACATGAAGAATTACCTACGGGAAAATGGAGTTTACCTTGAAAACGTCCTCGGGAGGGGGTGTCTTGAGCCGTTTAGGTCTGGGGGTGGGGAGTGGAGTGGTCGGCGAGGAACAGTAGATTAGGGTCTTATAGGGGTGTAGGGCGCAGGGGGGCCTTTAGGCTTCTCCTCATGGGCTAAAAGTGCTAAACCCTCTTCTATGGGGCCTTTAATCACATGCTAATCCAGCCCATTAGCAATTAACTTAGAAATATGCTGAAAAGTTGTAAAGTGCAACCTTGATTTATTAGAGAAAATATTGTGACACCTAATAATTTTATTGGGCATGACGCGACGCTCATCATCGTCGCCGCCAGGGAAAACGAAACCGCGGTTAACCGACCAAAAACCACGGTTAACCAGTGAACTGGTGCCGGTCGGCTTTTGAAAAACCGGTCGGCTAGGTTTGAATTAAATCCAAATTTGGTTCAAATTTAAAAATTCGTGAAAAAATCTGAAAACATTCCATAAAATAGTAAACATTATTATATGACTATTGGATGAAACAGAATTTGAAAATTCAAAATTTTTATGCTTTTTCGTTTGATATGAATAAAAATAATTAAATAAATAAAGGGAGAATATGCCAATATGCCATATATATGACCTGCGTGCTTTCTTCGGACCCCTACCCGTGACCGACACTTCCCCAGACCGAGCGCCCCAGCCTCCCCACTTTCCCCAGCGCCCCCAGTCCTCCTCTGCTCATCTCCCCTCCCAAGCGCCCAGCCGCACGGCTAGCCGGAGAAACCGAGCGGCTAGCCGGCGAATCGAGCGGCTAGCCGGCGGATCCAATGGCTAGCTGGCGCGGATCGGCCGATTCTGGCGGCTAGCCGGAGATCTGGGCGGTTAATCGGCGCGGTTTTGCTGTTAGCCGAGGTAGGCGACGGCGCTCAAGCTCTGTGAGTGATGCTTACACGGGTTATCAATTTTATCCTCCCCCTCCCCCATATGCTCAAGCAAATCTATATATGAGGAGGATATATGAATGGGAAATGCTAGATTATTATGCAACTCTATATCAAAGTTGGCAAGACAGTGCTTGGACCATAGGATTGAGTTTGGATGAATTTAGAGCAGACTTTACGAACAAACATGGTATAATACTCATTTCAAAAGAGGAGTACTACAGGGCATACCCTGATGCTGAAACACGATTTTATTGATAGAACTTACAATGGTAATATTCTGTTCCCATTGCAAAGTTACATCTATTTCTTTATAACATGCATGTGTAATTTTTTTATATCTCATTTGTAGGTGCCGGCGTGCTACTGCCTCCCTCCATCCATTGTTACTGATTAATACGTTTGAGATAAGCTTTTGGTGAAAAGTTCAGTATGGCATATTGGGTTGTGAACTATGGATGAAATAATAAGATGGTGGCTACATAATATATGTTATGAGATATGTAAATTATGTTTCTTTGTCTGTTGAGTGGATGACCAAATTATAGGGGAGGTTCTGTCGGAATTTTGTAAAAATAAAGGACTTAGTAGCAATTTTTTGTATTTTTCCTATAATTTTTGTATGTCCATAGTGCCAAATTGACATTTGTATGTCCCTATAATTTTTCCGGTAGCAAAATTAGTTTTAAATTAGTGCCAAATTGACATTTGTATGTCCCTATAATTTCTCCTAGTTTTTAAATTGATTTTTCTATTTTTCCTATAATTTTTGTATGTCCATAGTGTCAAATTGACATTTGTATGTCCCTATAATTTTTCTGACAGCAAAATTAGCTTCAAATTAGTGCCAAATTGACATTTGTATATCCCTGTAATTTTCCTATTTTTAAATTGATTTTTCTATTTTTCTATTTTCAGCTAAAACAGACCGGTTAGCCGAGCTAACCGGTCGGCTAGCCGGTAAAACCGGTCGGTTAGCCGACCAAACAATTTTTTAAATTCAAATTTAAATCTGATAGGTTTTTTCTCGAAATTTTTGGTTAACAGGGAAAACCCGCCGATTAGCCGAGCCGGGCCTCCGTCGGTTGTTTGGCTCGGCTCGGTTATGTAATCCCTGGTCGCCGCAACCGGCCGTTTGCCCTGCAGCGGCAACCGCGCTCACCCTTTTCTCCTTCCATCGCTGCCATCGGCCGGCCTCCAGCAAGACGCCGCCGTGTCATCCGTACTCCGCCATCCAACCGCCGCTCCTTTTCCTCTCCTCCCACACGCCTCATCGGCAGCCGCTCATCCGTCCTCCGCTCTCCCCTGCAGCCGCTGTCGTCGCCCTCCTCCCTGCAGCCATCGCCAGCGCCCGCCCCGCCTGCGGCTCCTCTTCGGCTCTCCCTGCCCTGCCGGTCGCCCTGCCCCGCCAAGTACACGCTGCCGTCGGCCGCCCCGCCTGCGGCTCATCTCCGGCTCTCCAGTCTCGACGGCTCCACGTCGTCGCGGGGCCGCCGGCGCCACGGCAGGCCGTAGCTCCAAGCCAACGGCAACAGCCAACGGGCGGCTGCACACCCAGGCTGCCTATCCTTCCGAATGCCGCCACCAGGCCTCTGCCCCAGTATTCGACCGCTCATCGGCACTTGGATATGCACCGATTGCGTCTTCCATCGCCAGCCACCGTTGTACGTATACTTCTCCAGTCTTTTCTTTCCCTCAAAGCACAACGTTTATGGATTTTTGCTACAAAAAAAAAAAAAGCTTTCTTCTTTCTACCTGCTGAACTGAATGAACTAGGAGTGAAAATTTGAAGATACAGAAGGCAAACATGTTCTCTTGCTTAGTCACGATGTTTATTTTCACCGATAGGGTCACCATATACGCTTGGACCTAAATATGGTGGTGCTAATCCTTCCAAGAGTATCCAGTTGCCATTCATTTGTGCTGACGGATGGTTTTGGCCTTTGAAGTGATGCTTATGGCGTTGTGATGACAAATTTAAAAAAAATGGTTGCTCGATCACTGTGATCTAATCCATATGTATGATGAATGTGCTATTTCAGTGTGAGTATCACAGGGTATTAAATCTACTTTCCCACGCTTCATATAGAGTCGAAATTTTCACATGCCTAATCTTACACTCATCGAGACATATTGAAGGGAAAGAAGAGCCTACCCTCTTATCATCTTGCTATGTTCAGTTCTAGACTTCAGCAGGTTATATTGCTCTGCATTACTTTAGTTTTTTAATTCTATACATTTAAATTGAGTGCCAAAACTAAGACAAACTACCATTGGTCTTCTCCAACTATTATCTTAATGGAATATAGTTTGTTTGTTGACTGCATTCATATGGAGTGTTTACATTTGTTAAGAAAACAATTCCTTAAAACACGACTATTTCCCACTTGCAAACCAACTTTTTTCATGCTTAATGGCACATTTTGTTTTGTATATTGTAAGTGCTAGGAGTAGGAGGTTTTCTTACGACTTATGTGGGATATCTAATCCTTTTCTATATGTGGATCACATTAATACGTCAATCCATTATTTGAATTTTATTGGCTAAAACATTTAGAAACCCCCTTATACCAAATAATTTTTGAACATGCCTATACTTCGTGTTGAAACACACATATTCAAGACACCCTTTGCATAAGAAATAATTGTTGGATAACAAGTTTTAATTCCTCTTATAGATGTTTTCCATTGCTTCAGTTGACACCTTGAGAAAACAAAAATGAAAGAACATGCACCATGCCTTCTATGATGGATGATTTGTGACAGCCTTGCATAAAAGAATTATGAGATACTCTATTAATTCTTATAGTTATTTTCATTGCTTTAGTTTTGTACAATCAAAGCACAGAAAGATAGGCACCCGCCTTAAGCTTTCAATATGTCTGGAATGTGTTAGAATGGCAGATCATGAAATGAGCACATTTTATTTGAATTGCTTAAAAGCTACAAGGCTTATTATGTCGTGAAAACGAATTGCTACGAGTCTCCTTCTATACGTTCACGAAACAATATGTATATAGGATATGCACAAAAAACAGTACTGCGTATCAATGTACAGCTAAAAGCTCCACTCCTCAATGTACAGAACTTAAAATAGGCCGTAAAATCATAATATTCCATAAAAAGAGTAAACCTTTTGTAAGAATTCTAGATTTACATGGCAAATGAATTAAGAAATAACTTTTTTCCCTTCTCTTTTTATCTTTATGTGGCCAACTAAAACAATTCTTTCAAAACCAAACCATACATTCTTTATTTCGTTTTAATGTTCTGTCACCAACTAAAAAATAATCCAATATCAAACCTTACAAACTAGAACAACAATTTTATGGCGAGGGTCATAAAAATATTTAAGCATTAAAATAAAATGGTTACAAATAACTTGTTTTTTTTTCTTCCATTCTAATTTTACTGTAGCAAGGGAAAAAATTTAAAAGTTTCCAAAATGCAATCAAAATTTTATGGTACGGATTCATAAATGAATTTAAAATTACAAATGTTAAATTTTATGATATCAATTAGTACATAATAGAAATAAAAAACCTTCGAAATATATAACTATAGTTTAAAAGCATCGCTTTTGCTTCGTTACGAGCGTCTGCATTTCGCAGCTCGTGCAGGCGCCCAACGCTCACTGCCGCCGCCTTTGCTCACCTCCCTCCTCTCCCTCGCCGCCTCCTTGGCCTCCAGCGGGCTCGCCGTCCGGTGGCTCGCCACCTGCTGGACCTTGGCGTTATCCTGCGATCGGTGCCGGAAGCCGTACAACCGGAGCACCTGGTGGTCGGCGAAGTTGAAGGCGCGCTCCATGCCAGCGAGGCACCGCTCCGCCGGGTAGCCGGCGAAGTGCATGACGAAGGGCCACCACTCAGCGCCGAGCCCCGGGTGGTGCTGTGATGTTGCTCGCCGCCGCGCCGCCAACACCGTCGCCTCCACTGAGCTTCGGCGAAAACGGCGCTTGCACGGCTGAGTGCGCGCGAACGCTGGGCAGCCATGCTCGAGGTCGCTGTCGTCGCCTGCTCCGACGGCCCGTCGATCTACTCTTCTCTACCTCTCTGATTGGCGGATTACAGAGTTTTTCACCTTTTTATATTGGTTTTTTAGTACTTCTGTATGGTGAAATTTCTGTACAATCGTATTGAAAAAAGATCGTCTGCACTAAATGCAAAACGCAAGCGCCCGCGTTCTAGTCGGTCTCTAAAAGCATTCATTCACAAAAAAGTCCAAAACAAATCTAACTATTTTAAAACATTTAGGATTTACAAATGATTGTATATGGAAATAATTCATTCTTTTCTTTTATTATAACTTTCGTGACCACTTTAAAAATTCCGAACAAAGTTTAAAAAAGACACCATACTGCCATCATAAGTACCTAAAAAAAGATTTATACATTAACAACTAATTTGAAGAAAAAAATTTGGAACAACAAATAAAAGATATAGTGCTTTCTTATTCGTTTGTTTTGTGATACATATTTATTTTCTCACGTATAAGAGAGCATGCAGTGGCGCGCGGCAGGCGCGCTAGCCCTGCTAGTGATTGCATATCTGTGCATATATAATATTCCATTTGGGGATTGCTCCCAGCAACTTTAGGTCCAAAAATACACTGCTAGCTTATTTGTTTTCCTTTTGCATGTTATGATGCCCAAATAACTTTTTTTATTTAACATTTCTTATCTGTACTTGATTCCCGGTTTATCTAGAATTCAGTTATTATATTCCTTTTTAGCATTGTCTTCATGATCGATAAGCTTTCTGTATGTCGCATAATGCGTTTTCGTTGTTGTCATCTCTAAAGTTGCGGAGAACCCATCTGTGGCTGCTACTGATGGTCGCGCTTTTGGGGGAAACTCGGATATATTCATGTTACAGAGAGGATTCATCTGTTTTCTTCTTCATATCAGTTATATTTCAGAATGATAGGTCATATAGAGTTGTTGCATCACATAGAAGAAAGAACCTTCCAAATGTGGATCAACATCCTTCGGAATTGTTATATATGTGAATGTGAAGAAGGTGTTTCAAGATGTTTAAAATAGATAGCCTCTCCTAAATAGAGAGCCAGGCAGTAATTACCTTGAGCAGATAGCTGATTCCATGAATAAGGTCAATACCTCTGTAGGTGGGTTCTTCTTGAAGTACTTGACGAAGTCTTTCCACGATCTTTTGGCTAAACACTATTTTCAAAACTGGAGAGCTGCAGTTAGGTTATAAAAATTGGGGATCATCTGAGGTTTTCCTTGGTGAATTTTGCCGGAAAAGATATTATTCATGGAAGTAGAACTTGATTATTGCTCAGCCAGTCAACAAAAAAAATTGAAAAATATGTATCAGTCTGCTTGGGGCTGCGGCATGCATTACAGATATGGCCTGTTCAAACACTGTATCTCCAGCAGAGGCCAAGAAGAAAATTTGTTCAAGGTACCATTTATTTATGGATGTCTATCAGATCATGTAAATTCAGATATCCATGTAGCTCTTTGATTTTGGAACCTTAATTTTCTTGACATGTATTCATTCCTGCTCTTAGTTTTATGATTACTGCCACTTCATATTCAGCTGCAGTTTTGCTTGGTTAACCATTTTTTTGGCATGTATGTGAAGATAATAAAACTTACGATTTTTCTTGATACGGAATAAATACTTATAATTTATGGTCTGGTTTAGTTTCATGGTTCTGTACTGTTGCATAAGAGCACAACAATACTCAGACCTATGGCTATGAGCGCTCTGTATGTGATTTGCACATCGCACTGTACTAAACTGAAATTGGAAGTGTATATATGAGTGATATAAATTGTTTTGATGATGTCAATATAAATCCTGCTGAGGTTTTTAGTTCATGAAAAAGGTAAATGATGTCTTTCAGAGATGGAACTTGGTGTCGTATAGGTCAGTGCGTGCATGCTGCTCGCCTGCTGCTCCTCCCATTGCTGCCACTTTTTGGCCTTTTGCTTTCGTTTACATGCTGTGAAATGGATTAACTGCTCTGGTCGTTCTGGGGCAACGTTTGATCCGGTCTCAAATTCGTTTACTCTATTCTAATACATTCCTATGGACAATGTATTGAAACGTCAAGCTAACGGCAACCTTGATATTTGTAGAGTAGTTGGCTGTGTGGCCCTTTTGATTCTGGCCAACAAAGCCTTGCAGGTGAAGCACGTGCAGATAACGAATACGACGATGATGTTTCTTGCTGCATTTTACACGTTTTGGGGATCACTCTATGCCGTTCAATCCAGATTCATATAAGCCTTATCCTCTAGAAAGCAAAAGTTAACCAGGTCTTTTGGTAAAAAAAAAAAAAGAACCTTTACAAAGATAAAGAATTGGGAGCCATTGATGGAGAAAGGCTCATAGGTTGTGCCTAGCGAGCCAAAACGGACATCCCAGTATTGCTCATCGGACAGGCCCAACAAGATTCAAAGAGAAAGGCACGGTTTTTAATGTATTTTCATCTAATATATGTAGCTATGCGTCTATTGCACTTAATTATCATATATAACTTATTTCTTTCATTTTTTTTTATGAATTTTCAATGCTACTCACTTTTAGGATTTTTCAACTATTTGACCAAGATGGTTATCTGTGACTAGGGATGGGATTGTGTCCCGACCCTAACCCGTCTCTGCTCCTCTCCACCTCATGTCTCCTTTGCTTTGTGCGCCTCACCCGTCGCTTCGCTTCTCTGGCTCCTTTCCACCAGTTAGCTCCTTTCAATGCTCCCATCGCTGCATACGGATCTGCCTACTTCCACCTCACAACTACTTTCCCACGACCCCAACTTTGCCATTGGCACCTCGCCCCCCCTATCCCTCTCATTCACTCTCCATTGCCAGTCTGTCACCGCCCAAAACTCTCTCTAAGCTAGATGACCACGGAACCCAATCTTCGACCCTAACCCAAATCCGGATGACACCGACAAGATTAGCAGCGGTGTAGAGGACTGGGAGGAGAAAAATGACACAGAGTACGAAGGAGGTCGAGCGCGGTGAAGGCGTTGCAAGGTGAGGTGGAGCAGGTTATGACACTCGCAATGGGATATCGCTTGCATTAGGTTAAATGGTTAAGTGGCTAAGTAGGTTGGCTTGATCATCACGAACCATGTGCTAAGACCCTAGCCTACTATTCTGTTAGGATGCCCGACTTAGAGCGTCACCAACAACCCCCCCATATCTCATCTCTAAAACATCATTGGCGTTTCATCTATCCATACTTTTAAGGAAAAAGTCCATTTTAGGTATCTTAACTATTGAGAAAGTCTAAAAAAAATCTCTAAACTATGATTTGGTATGTTTTACATACCTAAACTTTTAATACCAGCTCAAAACCCATCACAAGCTGGTTTTTAGGTGTTTTGCTGACGTGGCACGATGTGGTGGCGCCATGTGTCAGGCAAGTCAGCAAAAACCACTACCACCTGGTGCCACGTCAGCAAAACCACCGAACAAAACAGGGCTGTGATGGTTTTTGAGCCGATATAGAAAGTTCAGGTATGTAAAACAGACTAAATCATAGTTTAGGGTTTTTTCGGACTTTTACGATAATTGAGCTATCTAAAATAGACTTATTTCTACTTTTAAATTTTTTTCACAATAAAACTATATTATAAAAAATAAATTCTCTCAAACAACCCTTTGTAGCTGCTACATTACGAAGAGGGCCGTAGGCCCGGACTGCGGATTGGACATGTCTGGCACGGTGGCACATACCGTGTCCGTAGTTAACTTCCTGCCCGTCGAGCCTATAAATAGTACTCCTATAGTCCTATTATAGAACTGTACAGGGAGAAAGGAAGCAAGCTATAGCTGCAAGCCTGCAACCAAAGCAATGGTGGCGAAGGACAAGGCGAAGTTCTCAAGTGCCGAGCTGCTGCAGGCCCACGTGGTGCTGAACCACCACGCTCTCAGCTACGTCAAGTCGATGGCCCTCCGGTGCGCCGCCAAGCTCGGCATCGCCGGCGCCATCCACCGCCTCGGCGGCGAGGCATCCCTCCACGACCTGCTCGCCGCGCTCTCCCTGGACGCGGCGGAGCTCCCCTTCCTGCACCGCGTCATGCGCGTGCTCGCCGCCTCAGGCGTCTTCGCCGCCGAGGAGGACGGCAGCGGCGGCGTCTACTACCGCCTCACCGCCGTCTCTTCGCTGCTCGTCGACGGCGCCGGCAGCAAAAGCCTCACGCCCATGATGCTCCTGTTCCTATCGCCGCCTTTCATCTCGCCGGTCGTGAACCTCGCCGACTGCGTCGGGACCGGCGCCGGCGCGAAGACGGTGTTCGAGATGACGCACGGCGCGGACGTCTGGGCCTTGCTCGGCCGCGACGCGGAGCTCGGCAGGTTCTTCAACGACGGGCTGGCGTCGAGCACGCGGTTCGTGATGGAGATGGCCATCCGCGAAGCCGGCCAGGTGTTCGACGGGATGACCTCCCTGGTGGACGTCGGCGGTGGCACCGGCATGGCCGCGCAGGCGGTGGCGGCGGCGTTCCCGCGCGTCAAGTGCACGGTGCTGGACCTTCCCCAGGTGATCAATGGCATCCCAGCCGGTGGCCCCGTCGACTTTGTCGCCGGCGACATGATGGAGTTCATCCCTCCCGCAGATGCTCTCCTGCTTAAGGTGATATGACATGTAAAACCGTCATATATATTTGCTCTCCTGCTTAAGGTCGTTAAGAAAACGTCGATCAACGATGTCGGACGCCTCGCCCCTTGCTCACTGTGTTTGTGACGCTCATCCCTGGCTCTCGAGCCCCCCTCCAATCATTTTTTTTATCCATTTGATCACTCATCTGCACCCCCTCCTGCCTTTGCCTTTCCTCTCATCCCTCCTCGCTCACTCGTCTTTCGTCCATCACCCAACATGCACTACGTACCGCCACTTGCTCCTCCCCTCCTGCTCTTGCTCGTGGCTCGTGGGGGGGCAACGCTGACGAGTTCTCGTGGGAAGCTCATGGGCGATGGCAACGCCCATCACGCGCTGGGCGACGACGACGGTAGCTCATGTGGGGTCACGACGACGAAAGCACGATGCCACGATCTCTCTCTCTCTCTCTCTCTCTTCTTAATTTGTCCCCGTCTCTTCCTCCTTTCGTATCTTTCCCCATACGAAGTTAAGCTAGAGCACAACGTCAGCATCGGATATTGTCGGATTTGGAGAAGAAGATGCCCGGATTGGAGAAGATGCGAATTTTGGGAAAAAAGATAATCCCTAAATTTGCTTGAAACATCATTATATGAGTATAGAAACATCTCGTTTACTCTTATCATCTTATGCAATATCTTATTTGTCTTTCTAAAATATTTTTTTCCTCAGACAATGTTGTTTTTATTCAATTGTTTTAGTATTTTCATTTAAATATTACGGTGCTCTAATTTAAATGTTGCCACAACTATTTTTTAATGTTTAATTGCTCTAATTCAAATGTTGTGGACTTGTAGTGCTTTCATTCAAATATTGCAGCAACTATTTTTTCGATGTTTTTATGCTGTATTCACTCGAATGTTTCACTGCTCTAATTCAATTGTCCAACAGATATTTTCCAATGTTGTTGTGATCTATTTCAAAATGTTTCGGTGCTTTCACTCGTATATTTTAGTGCTCTAATTCGATTGTTAAAGCAACTACTTTTAAATATTGAAGTGTGTTCTAATTCAAAATGTTACGATGCTCTAATTCAATTGTTGCAGCAACTACTTTTCAATGCTACAGTGCTCTAATTCAAATTCTTCAAAGCTTTTCATCTGAATGTTTCAGTGCTCTTATTTAGTTGTTGCAGCAGTTACTTTTCAATGTTGCAATGCTCTAATTCAAAATATTTTGATGCTTTCACTTGGATGTTTCAATGCTCCTTTTAGAGTACCTGCATTTTGATTTCTTGAAATCATTTAGAGTCAAAGTTGCATCTTGAAAATTTGTGCAAACTCAAAAATATTAAATATTTTTACGAGAGGGAGCAAAAAGGAAAATAATTGGATGGGCTTTTAGGTTTGTTATGCTTCTAAGTGAATTTTTATGTATATTAACTACAATGTCTCAATAATAGTCTTTCCATGGTTTAGTTTTTTTATTGGTTTTATCTTTTTGTTTTGATCAACGAGAACATGCAAACTTTGATGTGCAATATTGTCTAGGTTGTGAATTAACATCTTCAGACCTGAAGGCCATATTTATTTGCTTTATCTTGTGTATGTATATATTAGTCACAATAATCAATGTGCATGTGAATGATAAATTATAAAATGATAATAATAGGTTAATACCAAAAATGAAATGATTTGACATTGTGTCTAAGGCATTAAATCGATAGCAAAAAATTATGTATATGGAAACAAGAAAGCCTCTAGGCGTAAGAGATCATTGAATTATATCAACTAAAAAAAAGGTTTGAAATAATTGATGTAGAAAAAGAAACCCGAGTTTGTACTGATTATTGGGACAAAAAATCTATTGCATTTAAATATCACGGTACACCAACTAATCGTTTTCAAATAACTAAAATTTCATTGCAGCATGTGCTACACGATTGGAGTGACCATGATTGCGTGAACATCCTTAAGCGATGCAAAGAGGCAATCCCTTCGAGGGAGGCCGGAGGGAAGGTGATCGTCATCGACATCGTGGTCGGATCCTCCTCCGATGCAATGTGCAACGAGATACATCTCTGGCTTGACCTATTCATGTCGACCATAACGCCGGGCATGGAGAGGAAGGAGCAAGAGTGGTCTAGGCTGTTCAAGCAAGCCGGGTTCAGTGAGTATAAGATTAGACCCATTAATCTGGGACTCCACTCAATCATCGAAGTCTTCCCATAGCAGCAGGAGATTAACAACGAATGTTTATGTGGGTTGAATGTATGGTTGGTAAAAATATTATCTTGCGATAGTTTTTACCGATGCTACTGCTGGGAAATATATTGTGCTCTAGCATGTGGCCTTTCAGACCTTGATGTTTGGTTTAGTATCTCTCCTTAAATTAGCTGAGTACTACTGCGTTGCAACGAAAAACTATTCAAGTGATCACAAGCAACGTTCATCGATAAGTACACTTAAGTCACACGAGAACACACTAGTATAGAAAGCCTCGTTTCGGCCCATGGGGGGAGGGGCCCGTGTCTCCCCTCAAACTATATTCTCTTCTTTTGATCAATACAAGACAGCTTTCCTACCCTTTATTCAAAAAAGAGAAGCTCAAAATGCCACTAGCATATATAAAAAAAGTAGAAAACCTCATTTCAAAAGCTCATGCATGCGGTTTTTGAATCGATTATGATTAAGCAACACAGTGATAACTATATGGTATGTATCACAAACGGCTATAACATACGAGTCGTTTGCCATAAGTCACAGAGCACATTCGGCTCTAGTTGATATTTTCGACATGACATTCGACTGTGATATTTCCGACATCACACACTGGCTCGTTATGTCAAAATTATTTCTTCACCTGCGATAAGTTTCTCATGACTGCAAAATCGAGATCGATAACCTTCAACCTTGGGCTATAAGACACACCGACACAATCATGATGAATCTCAAGCCACAAATCAAGTTATCTTGGTTCAGGACTTATGTTGATCTTGGATCATAGCCCTGCATTTAGCGCTTTGATAGTTAGAAGAAAAAAAAAGAAATGTACAAGTAAGTAATATGGTACATCATTTACAAAGTAAAGAGGCTCTTTTGATGATTTCAAAGGCCCTAAGATTGTTTGCGGGTCTTGTCTGGGTCCAAGTTGAAAGTTGCTTCTTAACGCTTATACGATGTTCCTTTTTGTGCCACGTCCTCGTTGTCCTCTCCTTGGTTAGTTGTCTTGTTGTTTTTTGTCAAAGAACAGTGACATAATAGGGCATTTATCTTGTCGGTTTTTTTTTAAAGCGGGAGTTTTGCAACGGGAGTCGTGTGGGAGATTTTTTAAAGCGGGAGTTTTTTGTTATAAGCATTGGTGGGAGATTTATTTGAGGCTAGCTAGACAATTAATCCTTTATCGGATAACCCATATTCTTTGAACAAAGGTTTTTACCTATGCAAAGGACTTCTTTGGTGTCGTGTGGCTGCTAGGTCACTATTCTTAGCCACTGCAAGAATTCAAATTGTGGTATCCTAACCCCAACTCTTAGGGACAAAATCCCAAGATGGCCAAACCGTTGCTTCTACTTGATATTCAGGGTTGAAAGATCCTTATGTTATGTTGGGGAGCTTCTGACGAACCCTAAGCAGGATCAACAAGAGTTGAGTGATGTAGTGGTTGAGCGGGTCATGAAAATTGATGCTTTGAAAAATATGGAATTGATTGGTAGGAAGATTGTGATGGGACTTCTTGCAAAATAGGATCAACCCTCCAAGGAAGAGGGAATGCCTATTTTGTGAAGTGAAGAATTGGTCAG
Organism: Raddia guianensis; assembly: GCA_036346415.1. Taxonomy (NCBI): domain Eukaryota; kingdom Viridiplantae; phylum Streptophyta; class Magnoliopsida; order Poales; family Poaceae; genus Raddia; species Raddia guianensis. The sequence continues at coordinate 27,980,268 of CM070540.1, forward strand.
ATTAGAGCCGAGATTTAAATGAATGTAATAAAAAGATGTCCTCTTAAGTGATATTGTATGATATCATGGGTTTTATAATGCGAAGTTTTTTTTATGTAGTTCCTTCCATCCAGTGGGTTCTAGACATCGCGAACACATTTCTTTAGTAGGTGGCTGATCAGGTATTCGTGCCAGGGCCTGGAGACATCCATAATCAATCACCTCAATTTCACGCCTCATTTATCCTTGCTTTGCTTGTTCAAATCTTTCATTACCTTTTACGAATTTTCTTGTAGGAATCGGACACTATTCTTCATCTTGCGAAAGGCCTAGCTTAGGAGGCAAGTCAGTCTTCAGCATATTCGAAGTGGAAAGGTGATGCTTTAGAGGGCAAAAGGATGTGTCAAGAAGGAAATTTCCCTCTTGGGCGAGCAGAACGCCCTTCTAAAGAAGATTCCCAAGTTTCATCTATGTGGGTTTTAAGGAAGGATTGTTGTTGCTATCTTTTTTCCTCAGCATGTGTTTGCTAACCAAACCTTTCGGTAAAAGGTGCCCCTCTCCGACAACTCAAGAACTCTAGCAACAATTGTGGTGAAGAGATAGGCAGCTTATTGGAAGGAAAAGGCCACAATGTCATCCAATGTCTTTGTAACTCTAACAAAGCCTTCCTCAGGCCCAATCAAGTCAATGCCATCTGCTATTTCCTTGACGTAGTTGGGATCCAAGGTCATGTCGATAAATGGAGACATCTCTCCTAGGTCATTTGCAGCTATTGGTGGTCTAGCCATCCTACTAGAACGAGGATTGGATGTTACATATGCTGAAGGTTACCTGTTTTCTTGTAGGAATTGGACGCTATTCTTCACCTTGTGGAAGACTCTGTTTAGGAGGCAAGTCAATCTTTGGCATCTCTGAAGGGATAAGGTGATGTTCTAGGGGTACTTTTTTTTTAGCGTAAACCATAGTAAGATCTCGACGGTGCAAATAATATATCAATGGGTGGAATATGTACAAAAAATTACAAATATATATAGGAAAAGAATTAAATGTGGTTATCTCTATAGGAATTGAAAGCAACTAACTTAGAACCTTTCATTCTAGTCAAATACAGAATGATATCATTCTTAAAATTGGTGAACTAGGATTGAGGACAATTGCCCAAGACTATTCTCTTCTCTACAAATGTAAATTGTATTATGCACCTGACCATCCCAGCCATAGAAAATGATACATTTGTACATGACTTTTTACATTTGCCAATGTTTACTAAGGCTTCTCAAGAACTGCAAGGCATTTGAAATGAATTACAAGTAATTGTTGATGAAGAGGACCAACAAGGTGATAAATACAGCTACATCTAGGGATAAAAACCAAGTCTAAACAGTGAAGGCTACACTATTTATAAGAGGAGGGGTGGCTTAGAGGGTTCTCTGCTTGGGCTAGGGTTCTCATGGGCATGCTCCACCTAGGCCTCGGCTCGACATGCCTACAAGGCCCGAGTTTAGCCCAACTGGGTGATACATCATATTGTTTCGATGATTCCTAAGGCTCCAAGGTGAATTTTGAGATGACTCCATATCCGTTGGAAAGCTTATCTTTAAGTTTTTCGTTTAGTGGTAGAACGTCGAAAAGTTGTGCTATGCGCAGATGACTGAACTAGACTCATAGTCAAATTGGGCTTTCTTGTGGGCCTTCTTTTAATTTACGTGGATTGTAGGAGTTGTAGATATGGTGGAGGTGGAAATACACCTTTGTTGAAAATGCTGTCAAGTATAGGAGGAGGCCAAAGTGGTGTCTGAAATGATGGAGATGGTGATGGCACCATGTCCGAAGGCTAAGGAGCCCAGCCATGTGATCGACCTAGCCAAGGTGGAGATCGATGAAGTCATGTAGATGCAATCATAGATGTAGGAAAACATATATAGTGCTAATGTCCATTGAGTGCTAACATACTAACAAAAGATCTGTCCATCAGATCTATGAGAAGTTGCTCAGATCTATAGAGGTGGAAACCCTTTTTCTCACTTAGAAAGTTAGGGGGTTTTCGTGAAAGTGTTTTAAGTGAAAAAAGGGCTTCCACCTCTCTAGATTTGAGACGCCCCTCATGGATCTGATGGCCCAAATCTATTGTTAGCATGCTAGCACCCAATTAACATTTTCACTAAATATGTTGCCTAGATGTAGATGATGTCAAGTGCTGCCGATTTCTCATAGATGTAGTGGAAATAGTAGTTGTAGAGCTTGTCAACAACCATGTTGTTGTAGCATTGGTCATATCTATGATAAACATGGTCTCATCTCAGGAATTGTCCCATTGGCATCAAAATAGAGGGACATTCAAAGCTGCTTAGTCGAGTTCACAAATCTCCTCTATGAATCCATAGTAGATTTCTCCGTTGCCACTTCTGTCATAGGCATCTACACGGACAACACTATTTTGATTGGTGCTTTGTTATCCTGTGCTCTAATATAAAACGTACACCCATTTATGTCGTTTCCTTGATATGCTAGAATTGTAATCGATGATCATGGAGCCAACTATTGTAACTGATCACAATAGTTCGACTGCCTCTGCTGCCAAGCATCGATCATGCCTTAAAGATTTGGCACCCATTAAGATTACATCCAATACTTGGTGCGCCTCATATGGTGTCCAAATCCCCCGAAACAAATTTCTTGGTTCATCTAAAATTCTAGTGTACATATCTAATACTAGTACAACGCCCATGCTTTACCATGAAACTACAAAAGGGAGAAAGGATAACAAACGTCGAAGCGGTTTCACATATGAGCAGTAAACACATCCATTTCTCTATAAAAATTGAGAGCCACTTAATATAACATTTTAAGAATCATGTCTCCACAAATATACAAATCTATTTGAGCATGTTAAATTTGTAAATGAGAAAATATTAAATAATTTTAAGGGTAAGTTGATAATTAAATGTAATATATATAGCAAATATGCCCATGCATTGCAATGGTAGAAATAAAAATCTCCGCACGCCTTTAGCCACATAAGCATGACCCAAAGACCCTAGCCCTATAAGCATGGTTTCAATTTAATCTAATAATCACAGCTTAATTTTGTTTAATGAAAATGAAATAATACATATCTTGCTCTAAACCCAACCTACTAATTTGGTACGAACAGTATCAATTGTGGGCCATCTCAATCTACGTATCAATTGTGGGTCATCTCAATCTACGGTGAATGAATTCCAGAAAACTTAACATAACAAAAACTAACTTTATTTCTACGATAAGCGCGATGGCATGAGATGCCACATGAATTCAACAGCAAACCTTTGTCGCAACATAGAAAAATATTTAGGTCTAATTAGCTAAAAAAGAGTTACAAGATCCAAACACATATTTTCAAAAAGGATTTCTAATCCAAAACACATCGTACTGTTTTCCTCTAGCACTAAAGGATACATCTACTTATTTGTTTGAATAAATCACTCTTGCACGGTAGGTTGATAGGCTGGAGGCTAATGAGCACCACATTTGTGACAAGACATCAATTTATACACGACACATCAACAAAAGAAATTAAAAACACAGGATCTGGACATTCAAAATATTCATAAAAAATACATACCATAGAAGGAATACACTATTTCAATAAAATAACAACATAGATCTTATGCAAAAATCAGAAAAATTAGGTACTAGCTACTCATGAAAACAAAAAAAAAACTTTTTCATGCCTTTATCAAGATATTATGCATACAAAAATCAACCCACAAAATGCGTAGATGTTGAAAATAGCACCTACAGTTCTGCTCTCATCATAATAGTATATGTAATATTTTCCACTTAAGACACAAGTCTTTGCATGTTCAACAAGGCTATCCCACATCTTTGTTAGACATACAGCTTCCAAGGATCTAGCACAGCAAAAAAGCTTATAAGTTAACTCAAAATGAAAAACCGAAGGCCCTGAAAAACCAACGAACTTACCTTGCGCAACTTCTGAGGGTCGCAAACCACGAGGCGAAGGAAATCTTCAACCGTTGAAATTCCAGATTTGTTCAGCCTCTTGTGAATGAGCCGTCCTTCCCTATTTTTTCCAACCTCCAAACTTCATCTTTCGATGCAGGTGGATAGTGCTTCTTGTACACTAAAGAAATGAAATCCAGATTGTTCAGAGATATTTCAAGATGAAGCACACGATGTTTACTATATAGGACTTACATTCTCCTCTATGGTCCTTAACCGTGAAAGCTTCAGTTTTTGCCTCACGGATGTGAACCCCCTCGTAAAATACTGAGGAAATCTTTAGACCAAGTCTGAATTTCCTACTCCTTATCCAGCTAGAGTTATCTGTGAATGTGAGCTCCCCAATTGTGCCAACTCCTTTTAGTGTTAATTGTAGATCACAGGCTACAGAGGTCTTTTCCCTCACGCTCCTTAATTACATGACTGTCAAATTCTTCACCTATCCAGCCGTCCTCGTCTTCATTGTTGAAATCACCTTGTAGAACAACAATATCAAGTTTAGCAGATGACTCTGGTCCAGAAGACACAACGCAGCCAGTGCCAGCGTGAAGCAAAACAACATGAATTGCAGCTTCTTGCTCCCCTTCAACTTTCCCTCCAGTAAAAAGGGGAAGGGACAGCCTTGTCTTGAACTGGAGTTGCAAGCTTTTTCCATCAGGACCTTGAATTCGCATTGGAGAAGATATGCGTCATTTCAATAACTAGCAAATACATTATAGTATTAATAAGATTTTAAAGAAGAATGCTTGCCTTTCAAGCTTTAAAGTCTTCGCACTTGATTTTAATAGGGAAAAGTGGAAAACCTTCCATGACAAGAAAAAGAGCTTTTTTCTCCAAAAATATTTCACACTTAGATGCATTATCTTTAGATGACAAGTTTTGGTTAGGTTTGTACAGCATCGTCAGGAGAGAATATTGGGTATAATTTGACCCACTCACCCGATCTTTACTGAAGGTAGCAACAAGGATGCTAAATTCTTTCCCATGCTCATTTATTTGCATGTCCAAAAGCCAGATGTTCTTCTGCCCAGCTATGTCTTTCTTTATGCCCAAATCTCCATCACTACCAACAATTCCTTGAGACCCTAACCTTTTCACAATGATGTTCTGTGAGAGTGAGATGCTCCAACATTGTACCTCATGGTAAGTCAACAAAAAGAATTTTTTGGTCAGCAACCTCAAATGATAAATTACTTGGTAGCCAAACCAATGACATTCCACCATTAATTTTCTGAGAATGCTCGGTACCATTATCACCTAATGCATCCGGATATATTTTTCTTCGATGAATTCTTGCTGCTGAACATTGAAACTGCGGGCTCAGAAGCTATTGTGATACATTCATCAGTACTTCCTGGAGCTGCAGTTGAAATAAGCGAGTTAAACCTGTAACATCCAGATGTACCATCATTTCCAGATGACTCAGTGTAGCCAAATTCACTAAGAACCGGATCCTTGTTATTTTCATCATAGATATCAGGCAGCAGAGGATAATACTTGTTGGACTTTTTCGGTGCAACATATCTCCAGTATTCCTTGTTGATGCATCATTGTCAGCCCTTCTATGCAAACCACCCACTGATTACCACCGAGGGATTTCACACTGTTCCCAGCTAGAGAAGGTGGTACCTCAAGTACAAGAAAATTTTTTGCAACAGAAGCCAAGTAGCTCCAGATAAAAAGCTCATTTCCACATATCATCCATGTAAGAGATGTTTCTTTGTCAATGCCACCTGCAAGCACGTTCTTTCCTACAAGAGATGCATAACGGGCATCTACTGTTCAGTATGGTAGAAGCAAACTACTACAGGTACGATGAGATCAAACATGCTACAAGCGAAAACAGTTACCAAGAAAACTCTGCATAAGGCTGGCCTGTGCATTCAGAACGACTTGCGGAAACTCTGCTACATGCACCAGTTGGATCTGATCAGAATCGCCAGCCCTGTCTGTTCGCTTTGATGTTGAAACCCTGGAAAAGTGCACATATAGAGAAAATGTTGTTAGAGTTTGTGTCGAATACGTATATGAGTTAGTTACGTGGACTCTGAGTTGTAATAGATAGAGATGGGTCGTGTCTGGGTCGGACTCGTATCCTGATCTCCACTATAAATAGGGAGGTACCCCTGTGTAACCAGTTATGACGACCTAGCTGTAGCGCAGGACGCGCAGTGGTCGACGGCCGGCTTGTGGCCGTGACCCGGGTGGTCCGGTGTGCTTGTGCTATTTGGGGAGGAGCGCCCATAGTCAGAGCCCCGCAGACGTAGGCAGCGATGCCGAACTGCGTTACCAAATATCGTGTTTCTGGTGTCGTCTGATCTTGCATTGGCGTCGATCTTACAACAAATGTAGCAGCATCAAAGCTCCGTGGTCTGCGGTAATCGCGCTATACTACTGCAATTAGGAAGGTGGAAGGGTTCTGGCTCCAGTTCCAGTGCATCGCTTGCTTCCGGACGCTTCAATTAGGTATGAGCGTGCGATGAAATGTTGTGGTTAAGGTGAAAACAGCTGCGAATAAAGAAGAACCTGCCGAGGAGGGAGGAGGAGGTCCATGGAGCCGGAGTGCCGGTGGCGGGGCGGTCGGGGACGGCGAACCCACGAGGCGACGGGGAGTGGACTGAAGCTGGCGGAGGTGAAGGGGATGCGTGCTCTTTGTCCCTGTGGACTGTGGTGGAGGAGATGCGGCTTCCTGATCGCCGGTGAGAACATCTTCGGTGGCAGCCGTGGAGACTGGAGACCAGCCGCCGCCTCACTCTCCGATTACTGGGGGTGAGAGCCACGGGCGGGGTAGGACGAGGCGGGCGTGGGTTGGGATGGGAGGCTGCGAACGGTTGGCGCCTAATTATGGGGGATTACGAATTTATTTTTAATAGAACACTGTAAGAGGCTTGGCTTTTATTAGTAGAGATTAATTTTTATAATTTGGTCAATATAATTTTATTTGAAGTTGGAAATTGTATTATTTTAATCTTTGCAAATTCACTTGTATGGCAGTGAACCAACCGATGCATTGTAATTTGCCAAATTTGGTTACCTCACCATGGCTTCCAACAAAAGCCATCGATACCTTTCAAACCTTGATGCAACAAAAATGGCACCAGGGAAATTCACAGCGTGGACTAGTACCTCGTCCCCGACCTCTGGTAGCCAAAATTTTCTTGCTACCTTGCTTATGGTTTCTCCCTATCCCTGTCCCCACCAACTCTGCTTAGTCATAAATTGCATCATCACTAAAATGGTCCACGTTGACGCTCTAAAATGCCATCGTCATCAAGTCGTGGTTGTTGAGTTAGTCCCCAAAGCGCACCACCATCATAGAGATGGTAGCACGCAGAATAGGGAGGACAACGTGGACACAAGGAGTTTAGAGCGAGGGGAGGATGATCGCGAGGTGTTGAGATGGGAGCCAGCTGCAAGCATTGGATGGAGAGGAGGGGCCACTAACGGCGAACATTGGAGAGAGGGAAAGCTTGGCGATGAGTACTGGTGGAAGGGGAGGCTAGGCAGCCAAAACAGGAGAGAGGCGAGGGAGGCATGCGGTGTAGAAGGAAGGAGGCGGTGGCACCACCCTTGCAGATAGTAGGGTATCTTGGGAGGGAGAAGAGAGGCAGCTAGTGGCAAGTGTAGACGTGGTTAGGAGTGAGGCAATGATGTAGGTTGGTAGGTGGGTGGGGAAGCAGGTTAGGGTTCAAAAGAAAGTAGGGTGGGCCAAAATTTGGCCATGGACAAAAAATATTGAATTAGACTAACAGGAATCACGCTAAGCCTTTATTTTCAGGTCCCATTCCATTCCTGTTGGGTGAAAAAAATCCAAAATCCATGTCCTAGCCTCTGCGCCCGTTTCATCCAACGGGGATGATTTTCTCTCTCTTCATCCTTGAGGGGAATTTCCCATCATGTCATTTAATAGAGAAATTTTCCATCCCTATCATATAATAGAGAAATTCCCCATCTAAAATAGAGAATGGGGACGTTGTTATCCTCCTAGGTTGGTCATAACCAAACACACCGTTTGACTTGTTGTTGGCAGCCCGTCTCGATGGTCACATATTGGGCCGTCGACACGAACATTGTCCCAACGGTCAACAAAGACTGTTTGGTTGAAGTTTTGTCACTCCGTCCAGGATGATCCAAGATGGACTACAGTTCGTGTTTGGCTAACAAGGCTTGGATGGAATAAGTTATATATATGAATTTCGTCCAGGATGTACTGCATTTCGTCTAGGACGCTCCAAGACTTGACTGCGGTTCGTATTTTCACCATTTATAATATACCTTTTTTATAGTTATATATATGAAATAGCTAGGACAAATCAGATTGCCACAACATAATATAGAAAAAAAAAACGTTAAGATAAAGGATTAAGATGAATAGCAGAGCAGAGCCCCAACGACTTTCGTCGAGCAAAAAACAGTTGAAAACTGAACAATATGTTTGCTACAGCAGTTCAAGATTGTTGAAGCACTGATCATGCACACATGATAATACAGTATGTTTGCTACAGCAGTTCTCCATCTGAAAACTTCACTTAATATCAAAATATTATATATATTATATAGGTTTATTTATAATCTCTATTGAGACGACAATAAAGTAGATGACATCATTTATCACCATTCTGAAGATCGAACTTGAACGATGTAAGAGACACACCATATTCTAGCAGCATAGGAAAAGCCACTTTTCTGAAGATCAAACTTGAACGCTGTAATGGCACTGTCTAGTTAACAACAACAACAACAACAACAAAGCCTTTAAATCCCAAGCAAGTTGGGGTAGGCTAGAGTTGAAACCCAAAACAAACCGCTAAAAAGGGGAAGGGGAAAAGAAACAAGGACAAGGGTTTAAAAAGTTTTTTGAAAAGAAGCACAAGGAAGAGCCTAGTCAGGGCTCAGGCACGTGGATAGCTGCTTTCCAAGCACTTCTATCCAAGGCTAACTCTCTTGCTATATTCCAATCTTTTAGGTCCCTCTTAACCGCCTCCTCCCAGGTCAAGTTTGGCCGACCCCTACCTCTCTTCACATCATTATTCCACCTCATGATTCCGCTATGCACTGGTGCCTCTGGAGGTCTTCGTTGCACATGGCCAAACCATCTTAGTCGATGTTGCACAAGCTTTTCTTCAATTGGGGCTACCCCTAGTCGATCCTTTATCTCATCGTTTCGAACTCGGTCCATCCTTGATCAAACAAAAAAAAACTCCACGATTTTTTATATTGATCAAACAGGAGAGAAGAAACAAAAGTGCAGTCTATTATGGTGAAATTCAGTGATATGCATATGGCTACATCCTTGCTTTGCATATGACAAAGCAGGTCCAGGGTCCTATCAAATTTTAAATTTGACTACATGTAACAGAGCAAAAAAGAGAAAAAACATTGCTCCAATGAATGATATGCAAGTTAGATTAACATGTGTTCAATTGATTCTTTTTTTTTTTTCATACAACACAACTCAACATATCAGTTGTTTTACAAGTACTACATTGTAACACACATTAGTAAGACATCTTCAGAATTGCATCCTGCTCCATCAAATCTAGTCATCCACTTTGTGTAACCGCTTCTTCAATCACCGGAAGAACATTTCTAATCGCTGGTTGGGTATAAAACAACCATCCTGTTTCAAGCATCTTCTAAACCCCATGTCATTTGCACAAAGATATTTCCTGATGAAGATGGCATTAGCTTTATCTAGCTCCAATTAATAATACTTTTTTAACTATTCCGACACCCAACAACATAAATTTGGAATTCAGAAGAGCAAATTCATTTTAGCTCATCATACCTTCAGGGGTCCCACATGCCACTGAGAGACAAGTGACATTTTAGCGAAGCCACTCGAAACGAGTGGCAAATATACAAGGCGTGACGCCAAAAAATCTCTAGAGCTGGAGAACGTCATGGCTAAAAACCTTGAAGATGGGGATGGATCCCAAAGAAAAATGCAAAGCTAGAAGATGGAGATAGCTTAAAAGCCTGTTTTCCTTATTTTTAATATTGTTTATTCAAATTCAATATTTTAATCAACTCGTTATAATATGGGGCTATAATAATCAATAGTATAGATCTTTATTACTTATTCGATTAACTTGAGAATTTCTCAAAATTTTAAATTAACGTGGTGACTCATACTTCAATCATACAATAATCGACAAAGAGTAAATTTCACCAGCGGTCCTTGAACTTGTCCCGAGTTCTCATCTAGGTCCCGGTACTCTCAAATTGCACTTCTGGCTTCCTGAACTTGCATGGGAATTTCATATAGGTCCAAAATTGCACTTCTGGCTCTCTGAACTTGCATGGGAGTTTCATATAGGTCCAAAGGCCTCTCCAAAATCATAAAATTATTTTAAAAAGAATAAAAATGTATAGAAAATTATAAAAAATCTAGAAAATCATAAAACAAATTTCAGAAAATCATAAAAATTCATAGAAATTTTAGAAAATGGTCAGTACAAATCATAAAATTCAACACTCTAGGCTCCCACATGCCATGGCAAGCTTCTCAAGCCCACACAACCGACATAAATGTCGGCTAGTTGAATTTGTGTCTTACATGATTTTTCATTTTTTTAAAATGAAATTTCAATTTTTTTAGAATATTTAATGATTTTATAAATTTCTATGAATTTTTAGAATTTTTTATGATTTTCTAGAATTTGTTTTATGATTTTCTTGATTTTTTATAATTTTATATACATTTTTATTCTTTTTAAAATAAATTTATGATTTTGGAGAGGCTTTTGGACCTATATGAAACTCCAATGCAAGTTCAGGGAGCCAGAAGTGCAATTTGAGAGTATCGGGACCTAGATGAGAACTCAGGACAAGTTTAAGGACTGCTGGTGAAATTTACTCATCGATAAATATTTGAGAAAAATCAATAAGCGGGCTTGCTTTGGCCCGTGGGTTGTGGTCGTGGCCTTGTGGGACAACCAGGCAAGGCCGTCGGCTTCCTCGCCTTCCCACTTCCTTCCCAGCCGCCGAACCTAATACGTAGGGCTTCTCCCCTATGGGTCGTCCTCCTCCGCATCCCATGAGGCTGCGCCATAGGAATTTTTTATTTTTTAATATTTATTTTTATTCTTTTATGCAAAAATGTACCCCAATTTGAGTTTTAGATAGAAATATAGTCTGGTCGAGCATTGAAAAAGCGATTGGGACTTATCGGGTTTTGAAATAATGACTGGGCCCACAGGCCTGCGACCCCGCTCCTGCTCCCAGACAAATCGAAATTTGAATGCGCGAGCGCCACCGGTCGTGCCCTCAAAGCACGATAGGGCATTGGATTCCCTCCTGCGGGGCCGCGCACGTGGAAAGCTACCTATCGTGCCTTCGACGCACGACAGGAGCTTGTCGTTGTTTCAGCGCTCGACTGCGCCCTTTTTATGCCCCCTCACTCCTCACTCTACCTACTGTTTCTCTCTCTCGCGCAGGCACACAGAAGAGAGGCGCTCGGGAGGCGACTGTGGGGAAGATTTTTAGGTAATTTCTCTCCCTAATCTTTGTTAAATTTAATAGGTATTGATTAGTATAAGTTATATATTTTGAATGGAGAGTATGTTGGTAAGATTTTGTGAAATTTTGACCGGCTAGATTTGAATATTTTTGAAAATTTGGTGAAGTTTGAATGAACGAAACTTTGAAAATTTGATAGGCTAGCCATTTAGTTTTGTAAGTGGTGAATGTGCAAGATGATATTTGAACGGAATGTATGTTTGAACACCGTCCGTGGTAAACCACGGACCTTACTAGGTTAGCCATAATGTTAGCCATATTGCTTACCATTTTGTTGATTACGAGTGTCGATTATAGACTAAATATTTGGTTATTTAGGGTTTAGTTGGAACGATAGTGTTGTCGACTTGCTGTAGCATTAGAAGAAAATGCTAACAAATCATGAAGTAATTTATGGAATCGTTAAAAAATAGGTTGAATTTTTTATGAATTTATTTCTTTTGGTCATTTGTTGAACTGAGAGATACATGTGTTATATTTGGTCAATGTAGGTGAGATGACGGAGACATTATATTTTCAGATATATTATGGGGTTGGTGAGATTATGCTTGGTTCTGGTGGAGTAGATTTATCAAACTTTCCTCATGTACAACGTGGCATCAAAAGAGACCTGAAAAGCTCTTATGGTCGGATTTATGGATGGTTGCTGAAGGTGTTTAATTTGGAGGCAGAGAGGTTCCGTCTAGCTATTCAAGCAGTGGTTAGCCGTGCCCCGCAAGGGTTTTATGGGGAGCTAATACCGATTAAGTCAACGAAGACGTGGAGGGATTATCTCTGATATGCATTGGAGCGTGGATGGCTGCTAGTGCTGCTTGTTCAGTGCTATGAAATACCCGATACTGAGCCTGCCGCAGAGGGACAATGGGAGGAAGGGGGAGGGCATGTGGAAGGAGGCACGGAAGAAGGTTGGGGGGAGGGTGGCTGCACTGAAGTGTTAGATGTGGTGGAGGAAGCAGAGGGAGAGGATGAGGTAGCGATGGAAGCGACGAGCGCTGCTGATGAAGGTGAAACAGTGGGTGGTATAGTTGAGGCGATAGAGGGCGAGGACGCCGAGGATGAAGAAGCATTGGAGGAGGATGAAAACTCGGATGAAGAGAGCCATGTTCCGAAGGACTGGAGGTCCAGCAACTTTGCTTGTCTACAAGTGGTTGAAGATAGCCACGTAGAGTGGGAGTATCACGAGAACGAGGTAAATGAGGGGTAAAATTTCAAGGACAAGGAGGCTTTACTGGATGCGGTTAAGTGTTGGATGGTGTCGCTACGTAGGCAGTTCACCGTAGTGAAGTCAAGTAAAAAGGAGAACGATGTCAGGTGTGTACGAGACTCATGTCCTTTCCGCGTGCATGCGTACAAGGGGATGTGGAAGGATTATTAAAAGTGCTCAATAGTGCGGCAACACAATTGTGTCGTGCATGTTGCGGAGCAGAAGCACCGGAACATAACTTCAACGTGGGTGGTGAAGAAACTATCAGGTATGATTGTGGAGAACACTCATGTTACGATCGGCTTTATAAGGCAGCAGGTCGAGGAGAGGTTTCAGTACGAGATAAGCTATGCAAAGGCTTGGAGGGCCAAGAGGAAAGCAATCGAGGGTCGGTTCGGGACGTATGAAGCATCATATGTAAATCTACCGCTAATGTTGAAGGCCATTGCTAGGAGGAACCCAGACACGTTCATTGACATTGCAGAGCATGCTGCAGGACAAAGACACCCATGAAAGATGGTGTTGCAGCGTGCGTTCTTCGCGCTTGGGCCATGCATCAAGACATTCAAATACTGTCGGCCCATCATTTGCATGGACGACATATTTCTAACTGGGAAGTACATGGGACAGATATTGACTGCCATAGCGGTGGATGCGAACTACCAGGTCCTACCAGTTGCATTTGCATTTGTGGAGTCTGAGAACACCGACAGTTGGTATTGGTTCCTAGAACGTGTCAAAGTTGGAGTGGTTTAGGACAGGCCATATGTATGTGTTATTCATGACCGTCATGCCGGCCTGCTGAAAGCTATAATGGAGATGCAGGAGGGTTCAGACATGAGATGTCCTGCCAAGTGGGATGATATTATTAGCAGGTGGTGCATGAGGCATATGGGAGCAAACTTCTTCCGCCAGTTCAAGAGTAAAGACCTTATGAATATGTTCAAGAGGCTATATAAGCAGAACCAGGAGAGTAAGTTTAGAAAGCTTTAGATCAATCTTGATGAATTGACAAAGAAACATACCTCATAGGGTTCCGTTGCACCGACTAGTTTGAAGAATGCAATGTTACACCATGAGGAAGGAGATGATCCTACTGCCCTGTGTGCACTCCCGACAGATAGCCCAGGTGTGCGGAGAAGGGCAGGATCCGCCGCGAAGTCATTCAGTGACTGGATCCGTCACGAGCAGAGGGAGAAATGGTCATTGCTGCACAATGCAGGGGGTGCAATGTACGGCATCATGACGACTAACTTAGCAGAGGTTTACAATTGGGTTATGCAGGGTGCAAGGTACGGCATCATGGCGACCGTTCATTGACCAGGAACCTTACGGGGAACACTTCTACGTGACAGAAGACGTGGAGTGGCCGACCATGGGGTTTTTTTGGGTGCGGCGTCAGGTATTAAACTATCTCACATAGAGGTACTACAACTTTTGTACATCTTTCATCTCCATTGACACCAACATTACTTTTCAACAGCGGAGGTGGAAGAACAAGCAATCCAAGAAGAGTTACCTTGAGTTTGTGCGCGAGTTCGACGAGCTCACGGATGACTTGGTGCGCTGGACGCCATACGGTGATGAAGAACTTGCTGAGCGTGCACCTTTTGGGCTCCCTGCACTTTGCACCCGTGATAGGCAGCACTGGCTAACATGCAAGGTGCTTGTCTTCGATTGCTGCGTGGAGGAGTACTCGCCGAATAGGGTGATGCGGCAATTTGATCTTCATCAAGAATTCCCTATCCCAATTCATCACAACATGCCAGAGCAAGTGCACAAGTAAGATTCTAACCTACATGCCATTACATTAGCATGGTCCGCAGTTATCCTTACGCTTCTTCCTTTTTGTAGGCTGTCACGTGCAGGCAAAGCGGCTGGCACGGTCTTCCGAGCTCCCTTGCTGGAGGAGTGGGTTTGGCAATGGGCCGAAGCCCTCGACGACGTTGTCGACAAGCCGCGACCGTACGACCATAGTACGTACGAGGCGTATATGGCTCGACTGAGGGTTGGGCCGACGGCCGTGGGATATGTCAGGCACGACCCGATGCCGGCGGACACGTACCCTCGACAGCCGTCTTCGAGGGCAAACAGGGCGGTTAGTGCGGTCCTTTTACCACGTTTACATTGTTCCTTACACAATTCAGAACAAGACCTAAATAATATCCATTACGCAGGGCGACATCGGCGTGGAACTCACGCAAGAAGGGACATCCATGCTTCACCGACTCAGGCAAGGGATTAGGAAGAGTACTTCTGGCACTTGCCAATATCTTGGCACTTCTCTTGTTTCTTGGTCCTCTAGAAAGCAATCGAGTGTTGCGCAGTCCACTGCTGAGGCTGAGTATGTTGCCGCTGCTGCATGTTGCAGTCAGGTTGTTTGGCTCTGCTCTGCCTTGAAGGACTTTGGGTTGGTTCAAACAACACTACAGGAATCCGACTTATTTACGTCGGCCAGAAGCGCGACGTAAATAGCACGAAAGCCGACGGAAATACCTATTTACGTCGGCATGACGACGTAAATAAGCCGACGTAAATAGGGCGATGTAAATAAGTGTTATTTACGTCGGCCCCGAGGCCGACGTAAACAGTTGTAGTCGGGCGGGGGCGTCGCCGTGGCTCGCATATTTACGTCGGCCGTGGCCGACGTAAATAACCTGTCTTATTTCCGTCGGCCCTAGCCGACGTAAACACAGCCTCCACCGGGTAACAGCAAAGCGCCACGTGGCATCTCTTCTATTTACGTCGGCCTGCTGGGCCGACGTAAATACAGGACGGCACGGCTCGGGAAGAAGCCACGTGGGTTCTACGGTATTTACGTCGGCCAGCTGGGCCGACGTAAATACTGGAGCATTGCTGATCGGCGCCCACGCTCCAGTATTTACGTCCGCCAGCCTGGCCGACGTAAATATTGGACCTTTCCAGCGACCAATTTTTTCAGCCCTATTTTTCAAATTGCAATCCACACATTTGCAATCCACATTGAACATTTGCAATAGACATTTTGACACATTCCAATCCACACATTTCCACAATTCAACACAACCGCATGATTTTGCAATGCACAAGTTCACATATATGTTTCAATCCACTTGTTCGCACACAAATTCACATACAAATTCCACTCCACTTGTTCGCATACAAGTTCACATACAAGTTTCAAACCACAAGTCCACATAATTCAACACTGGCACCGACAAGTTCAACACATCAACACATGTGCATATATGAAAAGGTAGTTCACAACATAACTTAGCTTGGAGGAGTATTAAACTGATGTCCGCTACCAGCATCTCCTCCTGAGCCCAGGTAGTCGCCAACGCTCGGCGGAGTCCTCGAAGAAGAAGCGCCTACAACATTGGCACCTGGAGGAGCTACCGAACCCTAAATTGCAATGCAATATTAGAATTTCTAAGTTACACAACCATGCATATTCAAAAAGTTTAAATTTGATACATACCGTAATGGGAGATTGTTGTGTAAATATAGGTGGAGACCGGAATGGAGGAAGACTTAATGGTGTTCCAAACTGCTGTGTCATATATGCCTAAAAATAATTTTAACCATTGCAAGATCAAAATATTGAATTGCATATATTAGGAACTGATTATGAATATGAAGAAAAATTTATAGTTATTAGGTTAACAATTAACTATAATTACGCTATATTATTAACATAAAGCAGTAATATATGAAATTTAAACAAGGCATTAGGCGCACCATAATTATGTAATTTTCATTAATTTGAAGTACAAATGAGCAATGATTTAAAATGAACAAGATTACCTGTATAGCTGCCTGTTGCTCTGCCTGCCATGAAACGAAATATTCTTGTTGTTGCCTCATCTGCTCCTGTAGCTGGGCCTCGCGTGCAGCTTGCTGGGCAGCCTGTTGCCTCAACTGCTCCTATAATAGTTGGGTCTCACGAGCGCTCGACCCACTACCTTGCGAAGAAGTCGATGATCTTGCTGAACTTAACACAGCCGAACTATCCAGGACGCCATTGAACATGGAGAATCTACCATGTTTCTTGCCACCTCCACTCATCAGATAGAGCCACAGGATCGACTTCTTCCCTTCTCGGTCAGTACTCGGCCCGTGAGCATCGACCATCACTTGCCCATAAGAAGCACGCCCAACATATCAAAGCATCGGGACATAATAAAGAATTCACTTGGTTAGAAAGCAATTGTACTAACCAGCTCGTGGTCGCCTTGTCACTACATAGCTGGTCCGGCCGTGTTGGATCAAAGCCAAGGTGACCTCTAATATAGGCTTCGACCTCGAGAGGTCGAGACCCACTTTGGGCTTCCTATAGAACAACATTAATGCACATATGATATATTAGTCAACATTAGTAAACTAAACTAATGAAATATCGACAATATCAACATTAGTCAACACCGTAAGAAACTTACCATACGTCGCGCAAGACGAAGATGTCCATCGGCTCCGTACCGCTGAGATACCCTCGGGCGGTCTCTCTGTTACCCTCTTCTTATTTGATTTCGAACAAATTCACTGAAGCCCAGTATTGGCTAAGAGCATGCCATGCTTCGAGGCATTTGTTGAACCAAGGCAACATAACTTCCGGCCACCGGTACTGATCTTCGCGAAGGTAGATTTTCGATGCACCAAGCTTTTTACTCATATCTTGATGTAGCACCCTCTTATAATACAAGCACACCGCCTGAATACGAGCCTGGCACATCATCTCCTTGACCGTCCTGGTCGCTGCGTTCTCAAAGACATATCTTGCCTTCTCTTGGAGAGACTGCTCCTGATCACTTGGCAAACGGTACCTCTCCTGCATGGAAAATGAATAAATTAGTCAGACATTAATTGTATGTAACAATATTCAAAGCGAACAAAAAACTTAGAGAATTACCCAGAAGTCCACCCACACTCGCTGGGCAACATTCCCATGCATCCCATCTCAGTGACCTTGTAATGAGCCAGCCGAGTGGCGGCGTTACTGCACCGTTGATGACCACTAGACCAGGATAATGGTAACGCATAAAGAGAACCCAAATGTACCATTCACTTGCCTTATACTGTTTGTGCCTGTCCATGCTACATCAACCCATTGCCTGCAAATATGTACATTATACAACTTGTGAAAACTCTAGTAAACAATTGATGTCCAAAAAGGCCAAATGTTTACTTACCAATCACCATGTGGCAGGATAACTCTACGTGCTTGAGGTACTGCTACCGGGGGAATGGTATTAGTACCTCTATACCTGAAACAAAACAGAATATTAGCTGAATGGTGTTAGTGCCAAATGTTTACTTATTAATATTTTCAAATTATCTATACATTCCACCTGAAGGCAGGAGCATCCAATCCCTCGGCACTAGCGTCTTCCTCATCTTCGCCCCCCTCCGCATTATCCTCCTCAGCCTCTTCCCCTCCATCAGTCTCCTCTATAGCCTCCCCCCCTCCCTCAGCCTCCTCCACAGCCTCCCCCACCGCCTCCACAGCCTCCTCCACGAACTCCCTAGGCTCTCTGGCCTCCTGAGAATGAATTGATAAAAAATTAGTACATGCAAATTAAAAAATTGAAGATAGCACAATTAAAATTATTACCTCTCTGTCGAGCGACCTCCTCGAGGCACCTCTGAGCGACCTCCTCTAGACACCGCCGAAGCTGTCTCTGCCGCTCTGCGATAACTCGATCCTCTAAAAAGTGAATCTCCACGTCTCGATGAAGACCCATCCTTTCTTTTCGATTTTCCAGTGTGACGGAAAAACGATTTCATCCTGTTTTTTAAACATTATTTATTAGCATATAACAAACTTAAAATATTAAAAAAAAAATAAATATGTGTAGCATTTGTACTTTCTAGAAGTAATCAGCGTCCACAAGTTCATGTACACCGGCTCTGCGTTGTCTCGTTTCTGGAACATCTCGAGAGGCATAAGCACGACGTCGCTTTTTTCTTCTAACATTTTCCACAATAACATCTATTGTATCACCTACTAATTCTTGAAGCGAGGACCCAATGTCTACCTCAAATGAGGCTGGCAAACCGTCTTCTTGATACGCTAAGTCATCCATGTTATCTAGTCCTCTTTCAATATACTCGACACATTCGAGAGTGTACAAGTTTAAAGCGAAGGATTAACTTTATATACAACCCACCAAGGTCTTAAACTTTCCTTTCGGCATGGATATGGAAGGTAGTACACCTGCTCAACATGGTGAGCAAGTACGAATGAATTGTGACCTCCAAGCCGTGATTCATGTCTCACTTCTACCAAGCCAAGATTTTTGTTTCGTCGAATCCCTGTTTTGTCGTTAAACCAATCACAATAGAAGAAAGCTACCTTCAAATCTTTTCTACCGCCAAACTTAATCTCCACTATGTTCCGAAGAATACCATAATATTCTGTCTCTCGACCATCTGCACCCTGTGTGGTAGTGACAACTCCACTATTAACCGTGGCGCCAAATGGACGACTTGCTTCTAATGCCGCGGTACGAAAGCAAAACCCATTCACATCATAACACCCAAACTTTCTTATCGTAGTGCAACCATGTGATAGCTGTCGGAGGTCCTCATAGACAGTGCCATCATGCATACACTACAAATATTGTAATAGTTATGATATAGTCGCATTTACATTATTCTAATTTTAACGTGATAAGAAATATACATGTTGATGAAACCAAGTCACGAAATTAGGACCACCACGTAAGCCATTGCGTCGCAAATTGTCCAGTTGAGTATTTGTAGGTTGCCTCGTCGAATTCCAGTGTTGTTGATCAAACAATCTACATTCATTTCATCAAGTTAGGAGCTAACGTTAAAAACAAATTAGAAATCGTTGTATTGGATACTTACGTGAAATATTGTTCCATTTCTGGAATGTTGGTGTACAAATAGAGCAGTGCTTCATTCCACTCGTCGCGGGACAACTCTTGAATTGAACTGGCACCGACGGTGTGTCCATGTCCTCGGAATATATCAAGATCAAAGCCATGTGTCGAATCCAACGTTCGGTATCTCGGCATATGGATATGGACATTGTGCTCATCTGACAGATATGTAGCAGAGAAGTACGAAATCTCTTTCAAGAAGAACGCCTCAGCTATGCACCCTTCAACTCTAGCTTTGTTACCCATAGTGGACCTGATTTTCTTTAAGTTTCGTTCTATTGGGTACATCCATCGGTATTGTACAGGACCACCAATCTCAGCTTCATATGGTAGATGCACCAACAAATGTTGCATTGCATTCATGAACCCTGGTGGAAATATCTTTTCCATTTTGCATATTAACACAGGTATGGCTTTCTTCAACTTTTGCATCATTGCTTTCTTAATTTCTTTCGAACAAAGTTGCCGGTAGAAATAACTAAGCTCAGCCAAAATTGTCCACACGTCATCAGGGTAGTATCCACGGAACATGACAGGAACTAATCTTTCCATTATTACATGATAATCATGGCTTTTCAAGCCATTAAGTTTACCTGACTCGATGCTTACCGCACGTTTTAGATTCGCTGCGTAACCATCTGGAAACTTAATATTTTTCATCCATATCATGACCTCCTTTTTTCTGAGCTCTTAAGACAGTAAGGAGCGCGTGGCTTGCCTTGTTTCCCTGTTGGGTCCTCTCTCACCTCAAGGGATGGTCGACTGCAAATATCAGCCATGTCTCTTCGAGCCGCAACATTATCTTTGGTCTTGTCTTTGAAATCAAAACACATGCTGATAATGCTTTCGACAACATTACGTTCCTGGTGCATAACATCAACATTGTGCGGTAGGATTAGAGATGTTGCATATGGCAAACACCAGATACCAGAGATATGAGTCCAGTTGTGTGACTCTTTAAACCCTTCAAAACCATCTTCCGTTGGAATTAACTGACGATGCCAGTTTATAATCTCAGATCCTGTCAAACGTGGAATTAACTGACGATGCCAGTTTATAATCTCAGATCCTGTCAAACGTTCGGGAGGGTCCTTTGTGATCACCGTTTCTTTATGAAATGCGTTTCTCTGTCTTCTAAATTCATGAGAAGGAGGCAAAAAGTGACGGTGGCAATCGAAGAAACAAAACTTGCGACCATGTTTCGAACGAAATGAATCAGTGTCATTCATACATATTGGACAGGACATTCTGCCATGCGTGCTCCATCCCGAAAACATGCCATATGCAGGAAAATCATGGATGGACCAGAGATAGGCAACACACATGTTGAAGTTTTGTTTTCTACTCTTATAATAAGTTTGCACCCCTGTCCATAACTGTACAAGCTCATCAATCAAAGGTTGCATAAAGATATTTAATTGCTTTCCAGGATGGTCTGGCCCCGGTATGACGAGGGATAAGAACACATACTCGTCCTTCATGCACATCGAAGGTGGAAGATTGTAAGGAATTGAGAACACAGGCCAACATGAGTACGACGCAACATTCATGTTGAAAGGAGAGAACCCGTCGGTCGCTAACCCGATGCGAACATTTCTTGGATCTTTGGCAAAATCTTCGTCATGCCGGTCCAATGTTTTCCATGCCTCGCCATCGGATGGATGACACAGAAAACCTTCATTAAATCGTACTCCTTCTTTATGCACCTCATGTGTTGAGCAGTCTCCTCAGATAGGGACAATCGTTGTAGCCTCGGTGTTAGAGGAAAAAACGTAGAACCTTCACTGGTGTATCACTTGTCACTACATTCCCCTCTGCATCAACTACTTGTACAAATCTAGACTGGTCACAAACTAAACATTTTTTCTTTGTAGCATCATTCTTCCAAAATAACATACAATTGTTAACACACGCATCTATCTTCTCATAAGGCATCCCTAATCCAGCCAAAATCTTCTTCGAGTAGTACATATCTTTTGGCAACTTGTGGTTCTCTGGGAGGACATCACCAATCAATTTGATCAAATCGTTGTAACATCCTTGAGAGAAACCATACTTTGATTTTATATTCATAAGCTGTGTCAGGAACGAAAGGACTGACACCTTAGTGCCCTCATGTAATGGCTTATCTGAAGCATCTAAGAGGCTAAAGAATTTCTCGGCTGCTATGGTCGGTACATCCTCATGACGCATAGATTCATCCTTCGGAGCATTCTGAAATTGCCGACCCAGGTCCTAAACCATCTCATCCATCCTGTCATCCACTCCATCGGTAGTATCATCTTCATCAGATATATCTACCGCCCGTGACTCACCATGCTCATACCATGAGAGGTAATTCGGCATGAAGCCTAATTTGCATAGGTGACCGGCCATAACGGATTTTGTCACTCGGGCAAAAAGATGACATTTAACACATGGACACTTCGCTACCCCGCCGGGAGGATCTGGGGTGAAAACCTTATCCAGAAAACTTTGTGTGTTAACTTTCCATTCTTCAGTGTGCTTCATACCCTGATCCCAACCGTCGTACATCCATCTACGGTCTTCAGCCATCTTCATTAATAGTAATTTGAAAGATACACGAAAAATATGTTTAGTAATTATCCTAACAGGAGTTCTAGGCAAAGATAGGTCCTAAACCCACCTAGGAATGAATGGGTTAGCACGGTTTGTCATGGCATGTGGTGCAATCTGAACGAAATTTCGGCAGCGTAACCTCGCTGTTCTCCGAATGCACGCATGATACTTGTGCATCGGAGAACAACGGGGTTACGCAGCCGAAATTCCGTTCAGATCGAACCACATACCACGACAAACAGTGCTAACCCGTCCACCCCAGGCTGTCCAAAAACGTGGACAATTCGGGAGCGACAAATATCACAATTCAATGTGATCAATGTCGCTCCCAAACGGGTGATGTATAGGTTGGGTTGACTTGTGTTTGAAAAACTGGTTTGTTTAAACATATTTAAATCATGACAACAAAACGATAGCACACACATACATATAAATATAAGTAAGGCAATAATGTATATGATGTCGCAACGAATAACATACAATTCAATAATTTGAATAACTAGCTACGAACATTTTTTTAAATCTTCTGTTATTATTATAGTCATTTATGGCAATTAACAAAGGAAAACTAGAAAAATATTATTATTATGTTTAATAAAACCTTTCATATATATTTATATATAACTAACTAAGACATATACATGATGTGCTTACCTCGATGACGGGGACAACCGTGGATAACGCACGTGACGGCTAGCAAGGATCGACTGAGGTCAACCAGCAATCCAGGACCTGTCCACCAACAACAAGAAGCTATGAAAGCTAAAAAAATGGAAGCATGCCAGCAAAAGGTAAATAAGCAATTATATGTATATGAGGCTAGAATACAAAATCCATAGCATCTCTAAAACAAACAATTATAATATATATGAGACTAGAATACAAAATCCATGGCATCTCTAAAACATGATATGCAAATACAGGATTCATGATTCATACTAGCATTCTACAAACAAAATATAAAATGAACATATAGCGACAATTCCACATAAGTATCACATCCAACGAAGACACACAGCATTATTATTGCCTGCTCACATGCAAATTACAAGCGCTCTTACATACAACAAATGACACAACTAATCGATTGTACATGTTCCATTACACATAGTCCATTGCACAACATTGCGCAACAAGGTCATAAAACAAGTTGCATACTGAAGCCAAGGGCACCACGAGGGGCGGCCTAGGCGGCGAGGGGCGGCGTCGAGGGTGGTGGCGAGGCGGGAGGCGGGGCGCTAGGCCGGCAGCAGGGCTGGCGAGGCAGCGAGGGGGGCAAGGCTGCGGCGAGGGGTGCGATGGAGGTGGTGCTGGACGGTGGCGAGTAGAGGCGGGGCCGGGGCAGCGGGCGGGCAGGGTGGCGGCGGCGGCTCTTGCGGTGGTGCGGAGGGGCAGGAGCTAGGGGCGGCGGTGGCGGGCAGAGGTAAACCTCGTGGCGTGGTGGTGGCGGATGTGGCGCTGGCGGCGTCTTGCTGGTATTTATGTGGTGGCAGTCTTGTGGTGCTGTGGCGTGGGCGGTGGAGGTGGCGGCGGTGGCGGCGGTGGCGGCGGGGGCTGGGCGCTGGCGCGCGGGCGCGAGCACGGCGGCGGCGGTGGCGGCGGCTGCGGCGTCGGATCGGCGGCGTTGCGGTGCGTGGGAAATCACGAGGAAGTGGCCGGTGGGTTAGGGTTAAAAGGGATTATTACGTCGGCCGGGGAAAACCGACGTAAATAAATCTTTATTTACGTCGGCCGGGTCTGGACCGACGTAAATATTATTATTTACGTCGGCTAAGCCGACGTAAATAATGGTGCCACGTCACCTGTTCGCACGTCGGCCTGACCAGCTTTGTTTACGTCGGCCTGGCTGACGTAAATAGTGTTTTTTCCGTCGGCCCTGCCCGGCCGACGTAAATAGCCCCTTTGTTTACGACGGCTTCGTTGTAGCCGACGTAAAAAATTTTGGCCGACGTAAATACCTCGTTTTCCTGTAGTGCAAGTGTGCCACTTCTTTGTGACAACACCTCTACCATCAACATAGCTAAAAACCCAGTGCAGCACTCTAGGACAAAGCACATTGACCTGAGATATCACTTCCTTAGAGACCATGTGGAGAAGGGTGATATAGTCTTGCAGTTCGTTGATACCGACCGTTAGTTGGTTGATATCTTCACCAAGCCACTGGACAAGGCTAGGTTTGAGACTCTCAGGGGAGAGCTCGGGGTTGTGAGCTTGGCTAGCTTGTAGTCAGGGGAGCTTGGGCTACTTGTACTATATGTAATATAATTTATCGTTTTCCCTGCGTTGCATTTGGGTTGCATTCGGACTTGGTTATATTGTGTAGGCAGTCAACACTCTTCACTTAGACTTCTGGCATGCTTTGGCACGAATCTCTCATCTTATGCTTAGGTTGCTATCATGCGTAATAGGCAGTCTTCTCTCCTTTCGCTAGGTCGATCCCACACAGTTTTATAGGTCTCTAGGTAGACAGGGTCTGTGTCGTGTCTCTAGTATTCGAGATGTAGAGTTGTCTTTCCTAGTAAGACGCAGGCGGCATATGAGAGCGAGTCTTAGTTTGAGTGGTTTCTGTTCTTGTCTAATTCTTTGCGGTTGGCCCGTTTGCATTTCCCTGGCTTTCCGACTCTCTATTTTCTTGCTAATCTCTTTGCACATCATTTTTGGGCAAAATGTTGACTCATTTGTTGAGGGGGAATTTTTCGAAAAATTTTGCATTAGCATGTAGACTTATTTTGCTTTGGAGCTTTGTCTATTATGCTTTTGAATTTAGGTTTTGCAAGATGCCGAGACTATTCACTTTTCAGCTTGTGCTAACTTGTTCAATTGGTGTCTAGTCTAAAAATGGCATTGCTTTTGGTTTTTCCAAAACTTTGATGTGGCATAAGATTTTCACTTTCTGAATGTTGTTGCTCGATGCGGCGCTTGCAGTCTTCTTTCAGTCATCTTGCAACTTGGTGAAATCTTTTGTTGGCCAAGTCTTGCTCCTGTAAATTGAAAAACAAAAAAATATGCAATTTCTAGTTTTGGAGAGTTTTCACCGGTTATCCTTCACGAAATGGCTTGTCATTGCACGATAGCTTGTCATTGCACACAAGAGGCATGAACTTGGAAGGGAATCGGATAGCCAAGACGTGTGATTCCTTCAGTGTAATGCTGGGCACCGTCGACCATTAGTATGAGGTTAGAGGCTCTCCCGCCTATATTCAATGAAAAAGAATGCCAAACACACCCAGGAGGAGAGTGACCTAGGAGGCCATATCCAGTGACCCTTGGGATGTGCTTTGCTAGCAAATTGCTTTTTTCGAACCTGTGGATGCATTCAAAAATTGTTTGCAAAAAAAAAGGATGAAAATGCTAGTTAGTTGAGCTATCGATTTGAAGCTACTTGGATTTTAAATGGTTGCATGTGGTGTTTTATTGAAGCCGTCTCGATGCCTTGTTAGGCCGCGACATTTGGATTGTGATTTTCTAAGCCACGTCTTTCCCTATGAAAAATCGATTTACTAGCATCTTTTGAACTAGTAAGCACCGAGCTAACTTGTATTGCTTCGAGCATCCGTGCCATGTGCCTCACGTTCAAATGGATAATTTTCAAAGCTCCCTAGGACTTGCATTTGCATTTGCATCATGCCTTGTGCTTGTTCCCTCAAATTTCTTGATGTCTATATTGCCAAAAGGGGGAGAATTGAAAATGACATCAACATGCATTTCTTGAAAAGGTGGAGAATTTCTTTGGAAGCTTTGACTTTCACGACTTGAAGATTTTGAACACATGTGTTTCTGTCTTTTGCTCCAAGCGTGATTCGGCATTTCCAACATGCCTTGTTCGACAAATCCAAAAAACTTCAAATATTTTTCGAGGGTTTGTCAATATATTCATCAAGGGGGGTTGTCGAGACCCATGTGGAGGGTACCTCGGTTTGATGATGAATATATGTGACAAGGATGAATTTGAAGCGGCTTTAAAGTTGTCTTGTTGAGGCAATGTTGGATTTTGCTGAGATTTTGGATTAGTCTCGGATTGTCCGGTCGTGCTAAGTGTGTTTTGGCACAGTGTTTTCGGTTTTGAGCACGTGTTACAATGTTGATGATCATGTGATTGACTAACCTTGTAGGAGAGGTAAGGTGTGTTGTTTTTGTGTGTGTTCATCTTAGTGATGCAGGTATCGGTGGGTACGTGGCTGATGCTTCGCGAGGACAATTGGAGGCTGGTGCGTCCGGAGACGTGCAAGCGACCTGGTTCGATGATCTGGCGGTCACATGAGATAGTGTACTCAAGAAGCTTCGCCATGGCAAGGAGTCCGGGACAGCTGGAGGCTGGTGCGTCGGTTACTTGGTGGCGAAGTTGATCTGTCCGATGGGCCCAGGTGTGGGCTGGCGACCGAGGAAGCTGTGAAGATATTTTCCAAAAGAATATGTGGAGAATATTCCCTCTCGGGAGAGTGACTTGTAGTGTGTGAGTTGTATGTCACTCATACTCAAATGAAGGTTGGAGATGGGCTCTAGGGTTTATGGCATCTCACCTTTGGGCTATATAAGGAGGGGAAGGGGTAGCCCTTCCTTTCAAACCTTTGAGCTAAAAATTTCAGAAATAAAGAGGGTGAGTTGGGTGTGTTTTGGATGGCACTTAGAGTGCTTGTGGCCACAAGGAGTGTGGCTTCTAATCCCCCAACTTCTATGCAATAAAATCATTCTTCCCCATGAGTATCTTGTGTTGATTTACTCCTAGTTTTTCTTATTTTCGATTTCCCTTTTGGAGCTCTTGTTTTAAGATGAACTTGGATGATTTCTTGTTGGTTCTTGATGGTCTATGATGTCTTGACATTGCTCATATGATTTGACACAATATTTGCAACCATAAGGGAGGCAAGAGATCAAGTTCTTGACTTGTTGCAATCTGTCCAGAAACATTCCTCCGCACAGCAGTCAGTAAAAGATTCTTAGCAAAATATAGAAAAATAATTTTGGGATGATTCCAGTTGGAAAAGATGCGTGACTCACATACCCATCTGTGGTTAAAAATTCAAGTCTACTGGTATCCCCGTTTGGGAGCTATGAGGTGAATACCAAGCCCCAAACTTGCAGTCTCGAGTTCCTGACAGTTCTTGGTGCACGATTGTTAGTATTTTCTCTGAGTGGATTTTGATCCTGAAATTTGGAGGAGAATATCCCGACTCACCTACATGGGTGTAGAAAAAGTTTGAAAATTTCTGGATCCTTCCAATAGCAGGAACCACTCTCTGCTTGCAAGACAAGTTTCTGGGAATGTGCTTTTTGCTTTTATAAAGCAACTTTAGTGGTTTGATTGCTTTGGCTTGTCTCTAATTGCCTTGGCTGGTTGAGGAGGTGGAAAGTGGTCACAAGGACCTAATTCTCATCCACTTTGTCCCCATGGGCAGCATCTCTTTGCTGTGCACATGGTGTGGCACTTGAATTCCGTCGCGGTTCGACTACCGACACGAAGCTGTTTGGTGCGAAGTGCTTAGGGGGCTGCGTATTGCAAAAAGGGAGCGTCAAAATTGGTTGGCGTCTATTCACCCCCCTAGCCGCCTAGCTCGGATCTTCAGATGTCTTGGATATGCCTTACCAGTACAATGCTATTCTTGGCAGAGGTACATGCTCAATGCTTTTAACACCATAGTTCATTATGGTTCTTGTGCATGAAGATCCCCACAGGTGAGGCTATCATCACCGTCTGGGGCTGCCAAGTGTAAGCCTGACAAGCGAAGCTCGGGCACACGCTGTGAGTGCCGCATGTGCTCGCCACGGAGCCAACACCCAAGTCAGGGGAGTGGCAACCGAAGGTGAGGCTGGATGGCCAAACCAAAAGGCACTCCTTGATTGGGGTCCCTAGAGAGAAGGAGGTCACCATTGCAGCCGACCTAGTTTTGGGGGTCGAAGCCCCTTGTTCAAGCAGCTATAGGAGAACGAAGACATGTTTGCGTAGTGTCCTGCGGACCTCCCTGGGGTACCAAGCTCCACCATCAAACATCACCTCGTGGTGAAGCCAGATGCCAAACCGCGCAAGAAAAAGTTGCGCAAAATGGCAGATGAAAGACGCGAAGCAGCCAAGGCGGAGGTGGCCAAGCTACTCCAGGCGGGGATCATTCGTGAGGCCATTCATACAGAGTGGCTTGCCAATGTGGTAATGTTTGAAAAATCTAACGGTAAATGACGCATGCGTGTAGACTTCACGGACCTAAACAACGCATGCCCCAAAAACGATTTCCCCTGCTGCGTATTGACCAGCTGGTCGATGCCACAACCAGATGCGTGCTCATGAGCTTACTCGATGCCTACTATGGCAATCATTAGGTGTACATGTGACAAGAAGATGAATACAAGATGGCATTCATCACGCCGATTGGCACGTACTGCTACACACGCATGCCGATGGGGCTATGCAACGCGGGAGCCACGTTTGCGCGCCAAATAGCCCGTATCTTTGTGGAGAAACTAGGGCGAAATGTTGAAGCTTATGTTGATGACATCATGGTGAAAAGTAGGTACAAAGGGGATCATGTCGCAGACCTCCGTGAGGCATTCACTAGCCTGCGTCACGAAGGTGTGCGCCTAAACCCAGACAAGCGCGTGTTCATCATAAAGGCGAGAAAGCTCTTGGGTTTTCTGGTGTCTGAGAGGGGCATCAAAGCGAACCTGGAGAAGATTCAGGCCATCCAAAACATGGTGCCACCCAGCATGGTCCGAGAAGTCTAGCACTTGGCTGGATGCGCAGCAGCCCTAAGCCGGTTTCTCCCTAAATCAGCTGAGTGCTGCATGCATTTCTTCCTAGCACTTAAAGGCTAGGGCCCCTTCCACTGGTCCGCATGTCAGCGAGCCTTCGATGACCTGAAGACCTACCTCACCCAACTTCCTTTGCTCTCTAGCCCGCGCGTGGGGGAAAGTCTACTCCTCTACCTCGTGGCAGCACCATCAGCAGTGAGCATAGTGCTAGTGTTCTAGGAAGAGGGCAGGCAAACCCCCGTCTACTACGTTTTTGAAGTGTTGCAGGGGGCACGCATCAGGTAGACAGGTACACCGAGCTGGAAAAACTTGTGTACGCCCTCGTCATGGCATCCCGCAAGATGCGCCAATACTTCCAGGCCCACACGATCAAGGCAACAACAACTTACCCATTGGGGTCCTTGCTATCTAACTGGGAAAGTACCGGCCGCATGGGCTAGTGGGCGGCAGAGGTGGCCCCTTTTAACCTCACGTTCGCCCAACGGATAGCCATGAAGTCCCAAGCCTTGGTGGACTTGGTCGTCGAGTGGACGACCCTGAAAGACAACCGGGACATGCCCCAGCCAGTATGGGTGATCCACTACGATGGATAATATTGAGCATTAGGCTCAGTGTGGTGGCCACGTTACAAAATCCAGAAGGGGACATGATGGAGTACAAGGCCTGTTTGGCATTCTTCGCCACTAACAACATAGCAGAGTACGAGGGCGTTATCCTCGGGCTTCGCAAAAGCGAAGGCTTTGGGGGCTCAACGCCTCTTAATCAAGATTGGCTCTAATCTGCTCCAAGGGCACATTGCCAAGGAGTGTGAAGCAAAAGAACCCGACAAGGCAAGATACCTAGAGGCAATTCGGGCCTTGGAGAAGGGCTTCAAAGGCAAAATGGTGAAAGCGTTCCCTCAAGGGGAGAATACTCGGGCGGATACTCTGGCCAAAGCAGCGTCGGCAAGTGTCAAGCAACCGTGAACAATACTTACAAAGAATTACTACAACGGCTAAAAGGAAGTGAAATGATGCATGATCTCCACACAACACCAAAAGAAATCATTCCCCGCTCTTGCGCTTAAAACTAACAGTGCTCACCCAACCAAAATTGATGAAAAATATCTTCAACTGCTTGGGGTAACTAACCTGGATGGATCGATTCGTTGGCTAAGATTAGTCGGAACCGGTTCCGATCATCCCGTCCTTATCCAACGATGGTAGCGGCGGAGAGAAAAGCGAGAAGAAGAGATTGAGCGTCGGGCGGTTACAAGGAGGCGGAGGTATATGATAGAATGAGTTAGGGGGCCGTGAACTCACCCCATATATACCAGTGTCCACTGTGGCAGACCTAGCTAATGTGTCGCGCGCACATGGCAAAACCGAGCTACAAAACCGCTGTAGGATGTTAAGCGTGCCGGTTTACAAGTTTACTGGGCTAGAATATCTAGTTTTGAGTTCAGGGGTATCTAGATAAAGGACATTGTTCTAGACGAAGGGGTATCTAGATAAGAGCTTTCATCGTTTAGCTCTACTCTTGTACTACATCTCTTAATTTCCTGCTATGTGTTGGAAAGATGATTGTATACTTCACGAGGACCCTATGCGATGGCTGGCATGGTGACAACCAGAAACATTTTAAAGTTGCCATGAAAGGAAAATTGAAGTTTTCTTGTTTGAATATATATATATCATTATTACGCTTTGTTTTAAAATTTTCTTTTATTTTATCTTAAGTTGATGTCTTCACCTTTGAACTGTTTTACCTTTATTTCTCAGTAGACTATAGTTTATTTTCCACAGAATTTTAGATGGACACAACTGATAGTGCAGTTTACAGGCAAGTGATACATGCAGTTATCACTTTTTGTTAGAGAGAATTTATACAACTAAATGTGAAGACTGAAGAGCCACTCATCGTCCCTCTATGACTGTAAGGGTTATTGTGTTCTTAGAGTCCAAAATGTAACCTCTTCTCTGCTCTATTTCATTATTCCTTTGTGCAAAATATGCAGGGTGATTTGGGGTTGGTAGTGTTGTACATCCATTCTCCAAGTTGAACACAACAGAAGACATCAGAGGCCTATCATCAGGATTTTCTTGAACACATAAGAGCCCCATGTGAATGCAGATTATAGCCTCATCTAGTAAGCAACTCTCCATAATAGATGTGTCTACCAAATCCTTTGTGTTCCCCTGCTTCCAAAGATTCCATGCCTGAGACAATAGATGAGTGAACTCTAAAATTTTAAGACTTCATCACTTAAAAATTTTATAAATAAAAAACAACAATGAATGCTTACATAGACTATTAAGTTCGGATGATCCATGATGCCATGAGTACAATTTATCTTTACTCCATCGACAACCTCTAGAAGTATCACACCAAAGCTATAAACATCGACTTGACAGAGAAAATGCCCTCCATTGCATACTCGGGAGCCATATATCCATTTGGTTAGATCATTTCACTTGAAAAGAATTATAAAATGAACTAAATTCAGTCATATGTTAGGTTGAGGATAGGGTGTTAGATACTACTCACTATGTCCCAACAATTCTTCTGGTACTTTCATTTTGCTTATTGTCGGGAAAGATCCTTGCCATACAAAAGTCTGATATCTTTGGTCTCATCTCTGCATCTAGCAAAATATTACTAGTTTTGAGGTCTCTATGGATTATTGTTAATCTTGAATCATGATGGAGGTAAAGAAGTCCCCTAGCAATCCCTTTTATTATCTTGAACCTTGTTGGCCAATCTAGAGTTGCATTTCTTGCACAGGCTACAAAAAAAAAAACACCTGTCAGTAATATGATGAATGTAAGTGTATAATGGTTGAGTTATTTCTCTAATTTATGGTAAATATGAATAGAACGTACTGAAAGTGGCAGCATCTAAGCTTTTGTTGCACATATACTCATAAATTAGTAGCTTTTCGTCTCCCTCTACACAACAACCAAGCAGGCGAACCAAGTTTCTATGCTGTAGTTTGGCAATTACAACAACTTCATTTCTAAACTCCTCTATTCCTTGCTGTGAGTACCTGCTGAGTCTTTTGATAGCAACTTCTTGACCACCTTCGAACGTTCCCTTCGTAATTATCAAACAATTAAGATTACAATGAATTGCATTTTGCACATATAACAAGATTCAATAATTGAAAAGGTTCAGATAGCCAAAACATAGCTAACATCGGAAGTTACCTTGTAGACTTTGCCGAAACCTCCTTGTCCAATTAGGAATGTTTTGGAGAAATTATCGGTTGCAACGGCAGCACTTTCGAATTTTACAAATGCAAATTCAAGATCACTGGTAGCAGTGTTGCCTGCAGGTTCATGTGACGTGAAGAAATCTCCATGGACTAACCTTTTGCATTTCCTCCCAATTATTTTTATCCCTGCTACAAAGCTTAAGATCTTTTGATCTGTTACTACAATTAATATATACAGGCGTATGAAAAAATACCTTTAAACTTGCGACGGAACCATATAATGAAAATGCAAGCGAGAACCGTGATGCTTGCTAAAATTATCACCGTAATTGTTACTGTATTTATCCTTGCCCTTTCACCTACACAAACGCATTGAAAACATTATATATGGTGCCATGCCGATGAACTATGTGATATATTACTGCATCATGAAACTCTGGGATCGGTCTTGGCAAAACAGCTGTGATATATAAATATATAGTATTGTTGGGAAAATTTATTTTTTTTATTTATTTTTATTTGTTTATGCAAAATTATATGTCAGATTGAAATTTAAACACAAATAGGAGCCGGTCGAACTTTGAATTAACGACAAGGTAGCTACCGCACTTTGAATGCAGGATAGCTTGCTGAGAATACGGTTGCAGAGAGACGCTGTGCGATGTTAATTCAATTAAAGATATGGTCTCGTACATACAGTAACATGTCCAGAGTTTGAACTTCTTATATCTATTAACATTTCATACCATATCTAACTTACATAAAACAAATTTTAAAATTCATTTAAAATCCTAAAGAACCCATTTTGAAACTTTCAATTTTTTAATTTTTTTGAATTTTCAATTTCGAATTTACACGAAAATTTATAGTTTAAATTTTGAATTTTTGAATTTTGAATTTCGAAAATTCAAAGTTTTAAAAATGGGTTCTTTAGGATTTTACATGAATTTTAAAATTTGTTTCGTGTAAATTGGATATGGTATGAAATATTAAACTTCCAATTTTTGAATTTTGAATTTACACGAAAATTAGAAGTTTAATATTTCATACCATATCCAATTTACACGAAACAAATTTTAAAATTATTTAAAATCCTAAAGAAACCATTTTTAAAACTTTGAATTTTCAAAATTCAAAATTCAAAAATTCAAAATTTAAACTATAAATTTTCGTGTAAATTCGAAATTGAAAATTCAAAAAAATTTAAAAAATTGAAAGTTTTAAAAATGGGTTCTTTAGGATTTTACATGAATTTTAAAATTTGTTTCGTGTAAGTTGGATATGGTATAAAATGTTAATAGATATAAGAAGTTTAAACTCTGGACACGTTCCTGTACGTACGAGACCCTATCGTTAATTGAATTAACGATCGCGCAGCGTCTCTCTGCAACCGTATTCTCAGCAAGCTATCGTGCATTCAAAGTGCGACGGCTACCCTGTTGTTAATTCAAAGTTCGACCGGCGCCTATTTGTGTCTAAATTTCAATCCGACATATAATTTTGCATAAACGAATAAAAATAAATATAAAAAATAAAAATTCGTATTGTCGGTGTCACATAAACCCCACCTAAAAGATGGTACTTCTAGGATTTGCTTTCCTTATATCAATGACATGTGGGGTTTGAACCTATTTGTCAGTGAGACGCAGCAGGAAAAATCCAGTTAAGTAATTTTTGGGAGAGCAAATGATCAAAATTTTCCACATAAAAACACGGTCAGTCCTTAATTCCTATTCTATCTCCCCTGTATTGACTGCACACAATTAGTGGATGCTTTCGTGGTTGCTTGCACAGATGCAACGGATGAACGCGAATGGGCTGCCAACTCAATCTTCGGTTGACAATGGGAAGTGATTGAAAATATCTTTTTCGAAAGACCGAGTTGGCGATTTTATTATTGGAGAAAGCAAGAGAAACAATTTACGGATGGCCCAAGCTAGGCGAGGGCCCCATACAAGAAAAATAATAAAAAACAATCCTCACCAGGGTGAAAAGCAAGGGACTACTCGCTACGAAAGGCGGCACTTGCCAACTTCCACGCCCTCAATTCTTCTTTGAGGTTCGCAAATACCCGCTCGGGTGTCAATGTTGAAAATTCTTGAATTCCTTTCCAACCAGATAAACCACAAATCGGCTATGAAGACTGTATTATACCCACTTCATTGTGTGACCGTAAACCAATGAAGCCTACGCTGCCACCAATCCAAAACTGTGTGAGCATTGTCCCATCCCACAGGTTGTAGGTTGGTAAGAGCTAAGCGAGAGGCAATCCGTGACCAAAGCGATAGAACAAATACACAATCAACAAAGAGGTGGAAGGCAGTCTCCAGGATGCAATTGCACAGAGAGCATAAGAGGTTGTTGGGCCAGCCTATGGCATGTAGACGATCGGAGGTCCATAAATGATTTTGCGCTAGGAGCAAAGCAAAGACCTTGCACTTCATGGGCACCCAAGGCTTCCAGATGAGCCCTACAGAGTCAGTGTCAAGACGACCCTAAAAATGAATATGGTAAGCCGATTTGGTCATGTAGACCCATTGCCTGTCCACCTCTCTACAAGCTTGTATTCTATGCCCATTTGAAGATGAAAATTTGAGGAGTGGATATGTTTCCAGATTCTGAAATATTTAGGAATTACCTGCGCCGCTGACTGCGTGTTGGACGACGTGCACCCATGCATTGTTGGTTAGGGCGTCGGCTACCGAAAAACATTTCTTCCTTGCCTTCTAAAAGAGAATGGGCACCGTGTGACTAAGAGAGATAGGGCCAAGCCATGCTGAGGTCTAGAAGGTGGCCTTCTGCCCATCTCCAACAGTGATCAGTGTCGAGGCATCAAAGAGATCCTGGTTGCTATTGTCAGGAAAACACATCCTATCTGCCCTAAAAAGACCTATAGCCTGCCAGCGCAGCCATTTCCAACGCTGCCTGAGGGCTCTTCCAAACATGTCGCGATTCAGAACCCCAAGGTCCCTAGATGTTAGGTGAACATACTTTAGCCCAATTAACTTTGCAGCTATCGTCCCCTTGAACAATATCATTCCTTGTGCAAAGGAAGCGCCAGCGTATAGCATCTAAGTGGAGCACAAAACTTGCTGATGGTCTTATAGTAGTGAGAAGGTAGGTTGGCAGAGCACTCAACACTGAGTTCACAAGGACGAGTCTCCCTCCCAAAGTGAGGAGCTTGTGTTTCCACCAAACTAGCTGTGTGGCGACCTTATCCCGAATCAGTCGCACATCCACTTTCCTAAAGCGACATAGAGTTAACGGTAGCCTGAGTTATTTCACGGGTAGACTTGTATTGGCACCGGGGAAGTTTTGCAAGACTTCGGCTAGATAGGCATGCTGGCAGCTGATTGGAGTGACCGAGCTCTTGTGCATATTGATCCTAAGCCGATAGCTAGGCTGAAGTTCTCCAAGATGTTCAGCAGCGTCATCACCTCCTCCTTGTTTGGGTTTAGGATGATCATGACATCATCTGCATAAAGGGAGCCGAAATAGTCCTCATTGGGTTGCCTTGGCTAGCATGTGGTGCAAGATATCAGTGGCCAGTATAAACAGATAGAAGGACAGAAGGTGGCCCTGCCACAACCCTCTACAGTGCTTTATGGCTTGCCTAGGTATGATGATTCGAAAGTTAGGGCAAGTCAGTCTCTCCATTGAGCACCAAAACCTCTATGTTGTGAGAGTTCTAAGAGGTACTCCTATGATAGCAAGTTGAAAGCCTTTGCAACGTCCAACTTGAATATGAGACAAGGGGTTTTGCATCTGTGTAGCCTATGGGCTATGGACTGACATTCATGAAGTTGTCATGTATGCTTCTACCATTAACAAAAGCGCTTTGAGAAACTGAGATCAGTTGATCCAAATGCTTTGCAAGGCTAAGAGGAAGTACTTTGGAGAAGAGCTTAGCCAATTAGGGAATTCAGCTGATTGACCAGAAATCCCCTATCCTTATTGGCCGCTTGTCTTTCTTTTTGGTAGAAGGATGACAGAGGCCTCGTTTAAGACGGCGTGGCGTCTAAGGGCTAGCATGCAAAAGTAACGTAGAACATTGAGGTAGTCTTGCTTGATGATGTCCCAGCATTACCTATAGAAAGCCCCATTAAAGCCATGGAGGCCCGGTGACTTATCAGGTGGCAATCATTTAATTGCCTCCCAAATATTCTTCGTCGTTATCTCCGTGTCCAAATCCTATGACTGCACTCGCGACCATTCAAAGAGCCGCATTCGAAGAGCCGTTAGTTGAGGGTGCAAGCCCTATGCTCCTTGGTGCCGAGGATTCGGGTGAAGTGTTGGAGGAGAGCCTAGGCTTTATCTTCCTAGTGCACCATCAACCCATCATCTATTTCTAGGGACGCGATGAAGTTCTTTCTTCTTCTCGCATTTTTCTTTTAGATGAAAAAAATCTTGTATTGGAGTGTCCTTCCTTTAGCCACGTCATCCGAGAGAGTTGACGTTTGCGAGAGCGTGCATGGCCGCTAGCCCTAGGACCTTCATCTTTATCTTCGAGAGGAAAACCATCTCATTGTCCTCCAGCTCCATTTGTTCCTACGCGGTTTTGAGGCGTTGAATCAACTCGTTGGCAATCGCCATGTGAAGCCGATACTTATTGATGAGATTCCGGTTCCAATTCTTCAACGCTCTGGCCATCCTTGCTAGCTTAGAGTTTAGGGTAGTGATTAGGTTCTTTGCTACTAGGGAGCATTCCAAGCATTAGCAACAGCTGGCAAGAAATTCTGCAAGCAAAGCTAAAAGTTTAGGAATCTAAAGGTAGCCTGCCTAGTCTTCTCCGGAGCTCGGGCCAACAACAAGGGGCAATGATCCGAGAAGGAAGAGGAGAGAGCATGCAATAGGTGTTGTGAAAACAACACTTCCCACTCGGGATTGTAGAGTGCTCGGTCTAACTTGACTAAGGTGGGGTTAGTTCTTTCATTTCTCCAAGTGAAGAGTCAGTTCTAGAGCTGAATGTCCATGACGTTGCAATGATTGATTGCTCAGAACTTGCACATATGATGGTAGTGGAGATTTCCATTGTTCTTGTTGCATGCCTCATAGATAAGGTTAAAGCCACCAAGAATGAGCCAAGGTGTAGCGGTAGATGGCATGAGCGACGCTAACTCAGCCAAGAATCCTCCTTCTTACGGTCATCTATCGGACGGTAGACCGTGGTTAGCAAGAAGGCGTGTTCGGTGGAAAGCTCCGTAACACAGCATGTCACCGAGTGGTGGCAAATGTCTGACTGGTCCGTTGAGACCAGCTCATCGTCCCAGAGGAGAACGACACCTCTCGGATGCCAGAGGATGGCAAGAAGAGGTGATTCTGCATCCGCACGCCCCCCTAGCTGTTGTCGGGTTGCGGCATCAATGTGGGACAATTTAGTTTCTTGGAGACAAAGAAAAGTTGCAAGTGTAGAATGCAACATCTGTCTCCCTCCCTCACGACGAGCTGAGGAGTTGAGCCCTCATACATTCCAGGTGACAAAGCTACAAGTTCAATCAACCATTTAATCTAGGGCTATAAACGCTAAGGCTCCTTAAGGGAGCAAGCCTAGACATGATATGAATGGTAAGACCCGCGTAAGGCCTACCTTCCATACTATGATACTTGGGGATGGCAGTAAACCATCTACCCCGATACAACGGCCAGAGACACCTCTGGACGGTGATACAAAGCAATGCACTAATCATCTGAGTGATGCTACAACAGACAACTACGGCCTACCTACTCCATGCTGTCGTCACTAACAAGTGACACGCCTTTAGCTAACACTGGCTCCTCCCTAAGGCCCACAAGCGCTTGAAGGTCCGAGATAATGTGACTAGTAGTGGTTTCTCAAAAGAGGCGACATATGCGGCCAACAAATCCCCGTTGAACTCTTCGTCACTGGAAATGATGCCTATCTGCATCAAAATGCGTAGTTGTGCCCACTTCGCAACTAGAATCGGGACTTATTTGGCAAAGCGCTCGCTAAGTTAGACCGAGCGAGCAGAGGCCATCAGCAAGCTTGCCGGGCCACAGAGCCATTGCCTTATGTGCTGGAGGATCCTATTTGGTCGAGACGGAGAGGCTATTAACCCGCATGGTCATTCGGGAGAGATTGACCGCAGGCTGCTGCACCACAGCGGCAGGCGCGGTCCTGACGTCCTAGAGCCAGCCGCCCCAAATGGGCCTCCAACTCTGTTAGTAGGCTGCTAGAATCGGAGTAGGATAGGGTGGTTGGGTTTGCTAAGAATTGGGCCCGCAGTTGACACATGGGCCGTGAGGCAAGCCAGTACTTCGGCCTCATGGGCCCTACTGTCATCCTTGGTGACTTTAACGTTTTTCACATGTATGACCAAACTTTTTCCCGGGGACACTCCCCAGACCGTTGGTTCTAAAATTGGGAATAGGTGGGCCTTGAGGCACAACCCGGGGAGAAGGTGAGCAGGCTGCTTGAACCTCAAGACTTGCATTTAGAAACTCCCCTAACACCGGGTCATTTCTCTCTGAAGTTAGCCAAGATTTGCCCTACTCACCGCAAGGAGGCAAAGAGAAAATGAAATCCATCAGGGGATCATAGATCATGGAAGGACGTGGGTACATCCCTTTGTTGCTGCAAAGTGAACCCCTTCCTAGCACTGGCACGAAGAGACAAGCACCTGGCTGCGGTGGGCCCCATGCCTGCTCAAATAGAGCACGTAGCATCACAGGCTTCCCACAATACTCCAGAGCAGGGATGGGTCCCGGCAGCGAGGGCCTCTGTCAGAGCGGGGAAGGGTCCTAGTGGCACCTCTCGAGCGAGCGCGACCGTGTGCTGTTGCGACAGCGCAGCAGGCTGCGCGTGGCAGTCCTAGCATGGACGGCGAGCTGGGCATGCTTGTTCTCTTGGGTAGCATGGCTGCGGCCAAAACGAGTGCGGTTGTGGTGATGATTGCTCCTGCTGCTCCGGGGAGGTGCATCTCGTGAATGGTGGCGACCCAGAAGGGTGTCCTTCCATGAACGACGACGAGATCCACCCTCTCCACCCACTGCGTGATCATCATCACACCTCGGGGGGGAGGGGGACTGCAACCACTGATTCTGGCATGAACATCACTGTGGGCGGCCGACAGTGTGGTGCCATCGACGGAACCTGTTGTCCAAGCGGATGGTATGATTCTAGGATAGGGCACCTTGTCTGAATTGGAGCCCTTCGACGGAAGGCC
Source organism: Raddia guianensis (assembly GCA_036346415.1). Classification (NCBI taxonomy): domain Eukaryota; kingdom Viridiplantae; phylum Streptophyta; class Magnoliopsida; order Poales; family Poaceae; genus Raddia; species Raddia guianensis. The sequence continues at coordinate 28,019,559 of CM070540.1, forward strand.
ACTGGCCAGGGAGTCAAGAGAGCATCCCATCCGTCGGGTCCAATCCTCTAGGCTATCTAAGTGAACGAGCAGCTCCACCGCCTCTCCTTTTAGTAGTTGTATGGGGCTTCCAAATCCGGCAATTTTCAAAAGGATACTAAACATGGATCTTTTGGAATTTTTTTTATGCAGTAAAACATCATACTGTTTCTATAGGATTCGTAAGACCAAGCCACAACAACATATGTTTTGAAAACTGCCCCTAGGACAGGTGGTAAGTGTTTGGTTGTGAAACCCACTACTCAAGTTCAAATTCCCACGGAGATAATAAAAACCCATATCACTCCTAAAAACAATCATATGTTTTGGTGTGAATGCTGTCGATTATAATAATTTGTAAAAAGACATGTGAAAATTACCTTGCAAGCCTGCAATCCGTAGGTACAACGTATCAACAGTGTAACTACCAATTTTAGTGGTGGTATTCAACATTGCAGGAAACTTCTTAGCATCGACGAGCTCCCCGGCCCACACTAAACACCTTGTCACATCGCCCTTGGTCACGCTGCTGTTCAGGCTAGCATAAGCATACGCCACACAGGAGCAGTTGCTGCGGCACACCGCCGCACACTCCGCCTGTGTCTTGTTCCTGAGGCGCACAAACCGGTCAGGCACCTGCATATCCGGCAACGCCAAGAACCCATCACTGCACCGCAGCGCCTCCTTCCGCCGGCATCCCTGCGAGAACCCGCCGTTGCTCCACTCCCTCGCGCTCGTAGGCTCAAACCCATCCAAGCATTTGCACGTCGGGATGGAGTACTCCGTAAAGTCACAGTAGCCAAACTGGCCGCAGTAGGCGTACTGATCGCACTCGCTGCTGGGAGATCCACTCCTCACCCACTCTGACGTCTCCTTGCTCCAAACAGCGGACTCAAACCTGCCAGAATAGGTGATCACACCCCGTATGGGCGGCGCACCATCCGAGACCGTGATTACTAACGAAAACTCGTTGTCAGTGAGGGTATATGCTGTGTACATCATGGAGCTAGTGTTCCCCAGCTGGGAGTACGGTACAGCCGCGACCATGTATCCCGTCCAGACTTGGCTGCGCCAAATTGGGCGTGAACCATCCCAGATGAAGATCTGGAGGAGAGTGTCATCCCCGCCGTAGGAGAATCTGCCGGGCGCGGGGTCCTCGGGGCTCTTCCAAGAAACATAGCGCCCGGCGCCGGCGGTGCGTGCTGTGTTGCTGACTGTGAACTTCATGCTCGGGAGGAGCGTGTCTGCCGGGTGATCAAAGCTCTGCCACAGCATGGTGCTGTTTGACCAAAGGATGAGATTGCCGGTGTCCAACAACTCGGCTGTCAGTGACGACGGGGAGCTGGCAACCGTGGTGCTGTTGGTCGTCCAAACAACGCTGCCGTTGGCATATGATAAGGCAAGGTTGGATGTGTTAGCCGTCAGAGCAAGAGAAGGAGCAGACGAAGAGATGAGCGGCGTCGCACGGTTCGCCACCCACACGACGGTAAGACCAGGGATGTTGTTGTACCATATGCCGAGGTACAGATTATCTGGAGTGGAGTTGGAGGGGGAGAAGAATCCCAAGGCAAAATCTCCATTGCTGGATATGATCGTGGTGCCAGGAGAGAGTGGCCGGCCAGGGACAAGCCGGTCGTCGGATATACACAAGGCCGGCAGGAGGAGGACGACGATGGCCATGGTGCAGATGGACCTCTCCGGGGCCAACCAACCCATCTCTCCCTTGCTCTTGGTGGTGTAGGTTTTCGAAATGAGCGCACCACCACAACACCACTAATTGAAGCCCAAAGAATTGTGACAATATGTCTTGCGAAGGAGGCTGCAAGTTTCGGAGCGTCGACAGTACGTAACGTACGGCATCGGTCTGCGGCAGTTTTTTTATCGACATAGTAGTTCAGGTCGCAGTGGTACGTCCCATGAATGGCACGTACGTGACGGCTTTTAGCAGCATGATGCAGGTTCCTGCGACTGGTGCCGTTTACTTTGACGGGTATGAGTAGAGCCTACGCGGTCTCCTAGCCGATACATGGCCGCCTCCCAGTTATGCCTTTGTAACTTGGACTAGGAAAGGTCTATGCACTTAATTGTAAAAAATCAGGAGCAAGTTTCCACAATTGTCTACCCCTGCCGTCCCGACTATTTCAAATTGACAAACGTACTCTTAATTTGCAAATGGGCAGATTATTCGGCACTTGGGACAAGTCCGTGTTGCCCCCTTAGAAATAGATGGGTTGAGATGGGTGTCTGGCAAATATTTTCGTGCACTAACTGGCGTCCGTTGCCCGTCCAGATTTGAGCGACAGCAAATTTCGTGAGATACATCTAGCAACCGGCATATATCGTGTCCGGGAATCCGCTCGTGTCCAACACAAAAAAGGCACAAATTCTACTCGCCTTATCAACCAAGGAACCAACTTAATACACAGAATCACAAACAAAAAAATCAAAGGTATTCGTTATAGAAAAGAACAACAGCGGCGAAGAGTCAGACTGAAGATCCAGTTTCCCCAACAGGAGAAATCAACAACCCTTTTCTATCCGGTAGAGGAACCATCAACCATCTGATAGTTAAGAACAGAAAAGAGTCCACTAATTATTCGACTAGCCAATGCTCCGGAGCAAAGCAACTCCATCACCACTGACACACGGCGGCGGCCGCCGACACACGGTGGACTTCCCCCCGACACACGGAGGCACGAGAACTCAACGAAGGCTTGATGAAGACGGCTTGGTGAAGATCCTCCTTCCGACGACGGAGTCCCAAAGAGCACAAATCCGAAGGACACTCACCTCACCAACACTCCTCTCTCATGCGCACATGGGGTCCAAACCCTAGACCACCATGGGAGGGCTCTCTCTAGCTTGGGGACGGAAGGGTTGGGTTGCAAATGAGCCTCTCACTCTCTCTCAAACTCAAATCTAGCCTTCATCCAGACTGTCTGGGTAGCCATCTAGACTGTCTGGGTCAAAAGCCGCACTAGAAAAACAAATACCACTTCATGGCCGAGAAGAAACCACTTTATCTAGACTGTTTGGATAGCCCACCCAGACTGTCTGGGACAAGGCACTACACAAGAAATAATTGACGCTCCAGGACCGAGAGAAAATCACTCTATCCAGACTGTCTGCGTAGCCATCCAGACTGTCTGGGACAAGTCACTTCACAAGAAATAATTAACGCTCCACGGCCGAGACGAATTGCCTTCATCCAGACTGTCTGCGTAGCCATCAAGACTGTCTAGGACAAGGCAAGTCGTCTCGGTTAGCTCCCCAAACCTCCACACAAGCTTTCAAACTACCCGGACTCAGAAAATATATGGCTTTTTGAAGGATTTGGATCTTTTGGGCACGAAACTTGAGGACTGGGAGCGGGAAACTTGGCGCCTGAGAGAATATCTGGAAAGATGGAACTTAGGCGCTAAGCAAACTAACTCCGGATCACCCTGGAACCCTCCAGAACTCAGGAGACGACAAAAGGACTCAGTAGTGCTCTGTGGGACCCTGCAGCCAGAGAGAAGATTCTCACAAGCGACTAAAAGACAAGCCAACCATACACTCAAAGACATAGAAGAAATACAAAATAAAGTCCTTAGTCTTGAGAGCGGTTGGCGCTAGGAATAACCATCACTTGTGGGGTCCTTGAAATTCTGAGATTTCCCCAATTACGAAATAAGGTTGCATCAATTGCCAAAACCAAAAAATAAGCCCATGGGAGATAGGCTTACAATCGCATGGGTAAAGCGTGCAACCTTTGCAGAGTGTACAACTATCATGATAGCTTTGCCCGAGATCAAGGGCGAACGACGGGGAGCTGCCTCTCTGGTAGTTTTAACATTTTGTTTTCGAAATGTTTTAAAGGAAAACCACGATAGAAGTTGTGTGTTTTGGTTTTCTCCTCATAGGTGGACTGTGAGTGTGGGATTGCATGTTCATGGTGGGGAACCGTGACTAGCCACTTATGGCAAAACCAGCAATCGCCGAAAATTATGAAGTTAAATGATTCAGATATTTGTTTTCCAATGTTTTCCTTATTTCAAAAACATAGGGTGAACTTTTCAAAACTGGCTTTATGCAAAAGAACCTTAGTTGCATATAGTCCACCTTGCTTGTCGAGTATTCGCGTACTCACCCCGCCTTTCATGCGGGCTGCTCATTCCAACAATTGCAGGTTGAAGCCAGAAGAATCTTTACCCAAAGGAGGAGATCTAAGAGGATGATTTAAATATTGGAGTTCAAGACGAAGATTATTCTGACGTCTAGGAGCGCTAACTACAGCTTGCCTATGGGAATCGTCATATTTTGTTCATTTGAAGTTGATCTTGTTATTTTAGTCTTCCGCTGTTGTAAGGGTTGCGTGCATCACTCTTGTAACAACGCCACCCTGACGCTTACTCTGATGTAAAGGCCATGCTGTCTAATACTCTAATATATGTAATAAAGTTTGTTCATTTGATGGCTCTGATTCAAGAGCTGTATATCTGTGTGTTCTAGCTACTTGATCTAGGGACTAGAACAGGTAAAGCACAGAGGGGATTCGACTCCGTTTTTGGGTCCCTACACCCTATGACCAAGGGTAAAGCGAGGGCCAAGAAGTGAAAAAGAAGTCTTTTCACTTCTTGGCCCCAGAACTGGCAACGGAGGCAGGAGCTTCGGGGGAAAAACTCCCTAGGCCCGGAACTAAGACCTAAGTGCCCCCAACACCTCGATTAAGGCAAGGTTACAAAGGGGATTACAGAGAGACCAGGTTGTTACGGTCTGTGCGCGTATCCTTCTACCATGCAATACACTTCCTGACGCCTACGGGGCCCCCGGTACTTGATGCCCCCTAGCCTTCTTGGCACCCACGAAAGCTTCACCCCTTCGCGCTGCGGCTTCGGGGCAGTTGGCTCCTTCGTGGGCTCCCACTAGGTACCTCCTTTGGGTCGCTGCCTCCTTATATCCGCCTTTGGCTCGTCCCCAGGAGGTGAGGCTTCCTTCGGGTCGCCACCTCCATTGATCCGCCCTTGTCTTGCCCTACGGTGGCGAGGCTTCCTCTGCTCTGGCTCGCCTTCTCCTTGTTCGTAGGGGATGGGTGTTCCCTTGCTACAACAGTGTTGGTCGCAGGATTGTGAGGCTAGGTCATGGTAAAGTAGGAGCCAAAGACGGGTGAGGCCCAAAGGTTAGACCATGGTGAGGCAAGGAACCGAAGACGGATGAGGCCAAGAAGTGTCGGACTTCAGGGCTAGGACGTGGTGAGGCATGTGTTGAAGACGGGTAAGGCCAAAAGGGGGGTTGCAACCAGACGGACAAGAGACCGAAGCGGGAGCTTGTGCAGGTGATGAAGGTAAGTTGTTTTGGATGGACTAATCTTTATTATACAGGTCGAGGTGGACCGTGATCGGCAATGTGTCGACACGAGAGCTGGCAGTTCGGAGGTCCAGAATGACGAGGAAGTTACCCATGTGTTGGGCCGTGTGTGTGAGCAAATCTTAGCCATCCAATGGCGATCTGAGGTATCGGTTATTTCTCACGACATAATACGATACCCTAGAGCTCCTAGCCTATATAAGGAGGAGAGGGGGTGTCTCCCACTTCACTTGTGCCATTTGGGTTGAGGTTCGGGTAAGTTTAGGAGCACTTGTAAGTGCTTTGCCCACCAAGGTGTGGCTTTGTAATACCCTCAAAGAAATAGAAATCCACCAAATGTTCATCTAAGTTATTGTCAAGCTCTTGTATTTGATCTTATTTCTTTGGTGTCGACGTCTCAGTTGAGAATATTTCTTGCTTGGACCCTATCTGGAAAGCTCTAAGACAGGCAATTCCTTGTTGACTGACATGTGTGACAATGGGAAAAGTCATTTATGTGGGTGTTTGATGTCTTGCTTTCAAGGAGAAAAGCCATTTAAACAAACAGGACCTCATGTATGCAATTAATCATGAACTTTCAAGGAAAAGAACCATCTAGAGAAAACAATTGGGCATACCTCTCTCTTTGAGGGAAGAACCACCCAAAGAAAATAGTGCAGGAGGCATACCTTCTCCTCGAGAGTGATGGGTTTGCGAAACCTTATGCATTGATCGAATGTGTGGGGAAAACTCCCCACAGCATTGCGTTGATGTGCCAGAAATCTTTTAGCAAAGATGCAAAGGCATGCAGAGATTGCATCCACGCGGTTATCTTGGAGTGCCATGAATCCTTTGGCGGTGATGCGAACGTGTGGGGGTTGTCCCATCGTGTTGATTTGGAGTACCAGAAATCCTTTGGCAAAGATGAGGACACGTGGGGAATGCCCCCACAACGTTGACTTGAGGTGCCAAAAGTGGTCATGGGAGAAGTTCAAGAGGGTATTTGCGGAACACATTAGTCGGCACATAAGGTGAGATGGTTGTTGAAGAGGGTTGGGTATTTTTGGCCTACCATGTTGGAGGATTGTTTCAAGTATTATAAGGGGTGTCTGGATTGTCAAAGGTTTGGGAATATCCAAAATGCCCCAACATTGGTTTTGTATCCGATTATTAAACCTTGGGCTTTTAGAGGTTGGGGTATCGACATTATAGGCCAAATCTTTCCCTCATCTTTGAAGGGTCCCAAGTATGTGCTAGTGGCTACATATTATTTTACTAAATGGGCAGAAGCAGTGCCTTTGAAGAAGGTAACAGCAGTAGAGGCAATCAGCTTTGTGAAGGAATATATTGTATATCGATTCGGAATTCCTCAGACGATCACAACGGACTAAGGATCCGTATTTATGTCAATAGAATTTATGGAATACGCAAAGAGCTTTGGGATTAAGGTGTTGAATTCATCACCGTATTATGCATAGGCAAATGGTCAGGCTGAAAGCGTTCAACAAAAGTATTGTCAAACTTATTAAAAGAAAAATAGCTGAAAACCACGTGGTTGGCATGATTCATTGTCCGATACACTTTGGGCGTATCGGATTGCTTGCCATGGTTCAACCAATGTTTCTCCATATGAGTTGGTTTATGGACACGAAGCAGTTCTGACGATAGAAGTAAATGTGGGATCTGTTAGGATTGATGAGCCAAACAATTTGAAGGTGCAAGATTTCTGTCGGCTTATGACAAATAGTCTAGATGATTCAGTCAGTAGCCGGCTTGCTGCTTTGGAACGTATTGAGAAAGATAAAATACGAGTTGCTAGATATTACCATAAGAAAGTGGTGACTAAATCTTTTGAAGAAGGGGAACTTGTGTGGAAAACGATTTTACCGATCAGAACAAGAGACCCTAAATACGGGAAATGGTGCCGTTTAAAATTAATCGGCTTGTGCCCGGAAATGCATATATTCTGAAGACACTTGACGCGGTTGCATTCACAAAAGCAATAAATGCAAAATATTTAAAGAAGTACTACCCTAGCATGTGCGTTGGAGCGTAATAGAGAAACATGCAACAGCCGATGCTTTAGCATCGCCTTTAGAATAAAAAATAATAATCACAGGAATTTTGATTTCCAATTACAAGGAAGATCAGTTTATTGGAATCGGCTTTGTCTCCTTCAGCATCGTGAGAGCTGATACTTGGGGAAAACAGAGATTATTACAAATGGTGCATGGAGGCCGATATCAAGGCCAACAATACAAGAAAGATTACGCCATTAAGAATTGTAACTATCGGCTATAGTCAGAATCACATGCGCTGCTAGCTGAAGAATTGATGGGGGGATCTGATCAGCCAAGTCTTCTGTGCCTTTGAACGAAGCAATGACCGACACGTGAGATCTTTCAAAGTCCAACTTGAGGAGGGCATCCATATATCTTGATCTAACCGATTCGGTGATAGTTTCGACAGATTGAAAATTCGTCTGGGATTCTTTAAGTTCAGCTTTCATCATTGAAATTTCCTCTTTTACTCTAAGATTCATTAATCGGCTTTTGGCTAACTTAGCATCAAGAATATGTATTTGGTGTTGAAGGCGAAGTGTTGTCCGGTACCAATCTTGTTCTTTTGCCTTGGCTTTGCTGACTTCTTGGCACCTGGCTCTGACTTCCTTCCAGGAGTATACAAAGGAGACCACAGTCTCATTAAGCTTGACATCGGCTTCTCGAAGATCATCCAGAAAGCAAGCATGCAGGAGAGCATGTTGATCCTAATCACCAAGATAGAGATTGAGTTTTTGGTAAGCTTCTCTGATGGAGGAAGAATACGATAATAGAACTTCAGTCTTCTGGTTGAAGGCTTTCAAGAATCTTTCTAAACAAAAGAAGACTGCGATCGAAACATGATCTAATTTATCACAAGCAAAGAGGGGGAGTTGAGCCATGAAAGAAGTCGAGGTGTAAGCACTATTAGCGGGAGAGCTTGCAGTGAGGATGATCCTCGTTTATTTATAGGGATGTAAGAGTTTAGATGACGTGGCAAGATCGTAATAGTTGCATTGCATATTGGGATGTGAAAAGGGATCTTGGGGCATGGCTGCATCATGGAAAGCTGATGGATCGAAACCTGCATTGCTATCAAATCTTTGTTTGACATGGTCGGTTGATTGAGATTTGTATCAGTCATTGGGGAGGTTGTCTCTCGGATGGGATCTGATGGAATTGGGTGACAAGACTGGAAAAGGAGATTTGTAAGAACCAGAAGCCGATAATGATAAAACAACTTACTAGGATGAGTGGAGATTGAGAAGGCTATGGGGCGGCTGAAGAAGTGATGATCGTTATGTTAACATGAGTCTGAAAAGCCAATGAATAGAGTTAAAATTTTGAGCATAAGTTCTGATAAATTGGATTCAGGACACTTATAGTGCTATGAGTAGATTTGGTGCTGGTGGCACGCACCTTTCGGCTTTTCGATGATCGACGTGTAGAGGCAGAAGCAACAGTTTTCTTGGACCCTTGACCTAAGAAGTTGCTGACATTAGTTCAAACTGAATATATAGAAAAAGTAAAAATTGATTGGAAAACCTACCCTTTCTCTTCTTTTTGTCGCCACCCAATTGACTGTCAACATATTCGTCTAAAAAAAGGGCTTCTCGGTTGATACGGGCGGCATCATCTCCGATGGTCGCTTGCTTCTTGCCTTTGTCCTACAAAGCTAGAGGATTAAAATATAAGATACAAGCATTTAGAGAGAAAGAAGTCGATCTACCTCATCACTATCAGCCATTTAAGGAATTAGTACTATTTGAAATCGATGTTTCTTTGCTTTCGTGAGAACTTTTTGATCCGGTGCTTTGCTCGTACATTTGGGAATCGGATTGTCTTTCATCCCCCAAGTCAAATAGAAGTTGTTTATGACCAGGAAAGAATCGGCTATATAATGTAGGAGTTGACATCTTCATTCTCTGGATGGATAGCTGAGGAAAGGGTTTGCCACCAAGAACGATATTCGATGTGACTTCCAGCTATCGTATGAAGTCCAGAATAGTTGGGGTATAATCGTCAACTAAATGCAGAATTATCTCTGCTTTACTTTTATTAAAATCACTTCTGGGCTCAACTTTTTTAAGAATCAGACCGGGGATGTGTTGACTTAAACCCAATTTGCGAGCATATACCGATGGATGATAATATTCGAAGGTTGGTTTTAGGGTATGAGACCCAGTGCTAAGGCCAGCAAAAAGAACTTGGGGAGTGATGACGTATCGAAAGATATCCAGACTATCTCCTGTGATGAAACGGATATGTTCTTCAGCATCAGAGGTGATGCGGAAGAATGATGGAACTGATAAGAGTTCAGAATCTGTATATGGAAAAAACTTTAGCTGTCCATAAGCAGAGTTGGGTTTTCCATAAAGCTGGCAGAAGACCTCTGTGAAATTCTCTGTGATAGCCCGTTGGGCTTTCGTCCTGGCCCAGCCCACTTAGTGGGATTAAGAGGCAGTGGGGGAGGGAACCCGACGGTTCCTCCCCAGAAACCCAGCCGCCGCCCCATCTCCCCATCTTGTAGTCGCCGCCAGTGCTCCCGTCGCCATGCTGCGCCGCCGCTGCCATCTCGGCGCCGCGCCGTCGCCGTCGCTGCTGCCGTCCCGGCGACGCGTCGCCGCCGCCACCATCCAGCGTCGCCGACGCTGTGCCTCGCCGACCCATGGTGGCTGCCGCCATCCCCGTCCCATGGAAGCGTCGTCCCTGTGGTCGACACCACTGTGCTGTGCAGCCGTCGTCACCATCACCGTGCCCGCGTCGTCGCTCTGTGCATAAGGTAACCGCCACCGTTTGGCATTTGTCGTCGATCCACTTGTAGGTAGTGTTGTGGAGGCTGTGGGGAAGAGGAGGGAAGATGGAGAAGGGTCTGAGGATCTGTGCTAGTTAGAAGAGAGGAGGAAGGAGAGGGGCAACATTGGTTTGGATGGCGAGGTTGGAGAAATTAGGGTTGATAGTTGATTCTAGTGATGCAATTAGATGAGTCCCCCTATGTTTTCCCCGCTCTAGATGGTGGATTTCGTGGATTAGTGAGGATTAATGGGTGGAATTAAAGCTTTAGAAGAGGTATCTAATATGCAGCGGGTTCGGACAAGGTTTTCATCTATCTATGATTCGATTTAAGGTTTGGTCCTATGAAAGAATTGATGCGTCTATGTTCTAGCTTTGTTTCGAGTACAAGAACGCTGAAAACGGATGAGCGGTTTGAGAGATATGGCGATTTTAGTACTGCTGTCCAGATTATGAAATTGTCGGTTTTCGCGGTCTAGGTGTTTGGATAGCAAGAGTCAAGGGATGTGTGCGTAGTTGTGACTTGGTTTACTCATCATGTTAATCGTGTGGATTTTGCATTGAAATTCGTCCTTTTCCGTAGATGGTGGTGCGAGTTCGGCGTCAATTGATCGTGCTGGTCCTCGCGGTTAAAGGCAAGTATATGTTAAACTAATGTTTGCTTGATGGAATTTACTTGATGTGTGACTGTCCTTGGTGTATGGTTGAACGAGGGGTTTATGTTGATTTGATTTGAATATTTTCTTTACTTTTAAAAGATGAAAATATGGTGTGATATCTGGATGACAGAAAAGACAGTGTTACAGTGGCATTATTGCATCATGTGCATATGAGCCAGGTCGGTGAGAAAGTCACTTTTGACTAGTCCGGTGAGGTCGGTGATAAAGTCAAAAGTGACTAGTCCGGAGTGCTCTAAAAGTCCTACTTGGTAGGCACTCCACGGGAGTGGAGTAATTGGTCCCCGCCTGAAAAGGACGGCCAAGGTGTGGCATCGACGGGTGCGCACCTAGCTATACCGGTATGAGCTCACAGTACAGACGCATGTGCATTGCATTGCATCGATTGAATGAGAGGTGATCTGTTTGGAGTATTTGTACTAACAGAGTTTATGTTTCTGGGAATGAAGGGTATGAATTAATGGAAGTGATTTTGGTTGCTCTTGTATTTCGATTTCCCTAGTTTATACACATACTTTGCTGAGTATTGTTAAATACTCACTCTTGCTTTTATTTGGTTTTAGGTACAGGTGATGTCAATAATGCATGGGAATGGGAATATAGAACCTGGACATGAGCACTCACTACCTCTCACGTTAAATTAGTACAATGGTCTCATTTGAGTTTTACTTAAATAGTCGAGCCATGTGTATAATTGAGATTTGTAGTTATTGTAGTTTTATTTGGGCTGCTGGTTGATAGAAATGTTTATTTGTTCTTTGGATATAAATTGCCTGTCGTGGATGTCCATATAAACAAAAGAGATGCTGTCGAAATTTTATAGATTTTGAAAAGTTGGTAGCATTCTGGGTTCTCGTGGAACCAGGGTGTTACATTCTCTTTAGTAATTTGCGGGAAAGGCTTTTTATCGCAACAATTTCTCCGTATGATCTGCTTTACCGATACTTTATTTCATCAGAATCTAGAGGAGCTTCATTTGGAAATGGGGTTGTGATGTCTAATTTATCAATTGAGTGTAGAATGTGGAGATAAAACGATGATTGAATGAACCATAAAGGTCCTCTAATATTGCCGACTTTGTATCCGCCAAGACCCGTGCAGAGCTTCTGGCATATGCTGTGCAAGGTCCGATATACCGATCCAAGAAGGTATTTGCCCATAGCTAATTTACGACTTTTTGCCAGTTCTTCAGCTATGCCTTGATAAATTTTGCTGGGGCCAAGGGAAGCACCGAAGAACACGAACCGATTTAACCACATATTGAGAAAACCCACATGCTCTTTTCCTATAATATCTCCGGTGTCCACGTGCAAAGAGATATATTTCTTCCACCCAAGGTTCTTTGAGGTTTTAAAGCGATATTGAGGCTTGAGCTCAAAAGCCGATCGATATTCTCCATCAGGCCTTAGTCTGGTCAGCATTACTACATCCGACCAACTAATCATAAGCTTAATATCCTACTAAATTGTGCATGTATAGGTTGCACCGTTTGAACAATATGTTTGGCAAAACTAATTGTTTTACGAAATTGCTTTCCACCGGGCGTCCGACCACGACAATTTTTGTTGCTTGTGGTGTCGAAAATATTGCAGTAGCACAATTGTTTGTTACACGTGATGTCGAAAAATGTTACAGTAGCACTTTTTTTGTTAGACATATTTTTCCAAAAAGCCAAACTAATTGTTTCAGCAGGTCAAACATATTGTTCCAATACATACATAAATTGTTTTAGCGGACTAGACAGTTTGTTTCAATAGGCTAAACTAATTGTTTCAATAGGCTATATAAATTATTCCAATAGGCTAAACTAATTGTTTCAACAGGCTAGACATATTGTTCCAATTGGGTTAGCCTATTGCTCCAGCAGACCAAATACATTGTTTCAATAGATATAAAAGTTGTTCCAGCAGGCAAGATTGATTATTCGAAGAGGCTAGACTCATTGTTCCAGCAGGCAAGATAGATTGTTCCGGGAGGCTAGACTCATTGTTCCAACAGACAAACTTTATTGTTCCAGTAGGCATCCGGGAGGCTAGACTCATTGTTCCAACAGATAAACTTTATTGTTCCAGTAGGCAAACTTTGTTGTTCCAGTAGGTAAACTTTATTGTTCCAGTAGACAAAACCTTATTTGTTTCAGAAGGCAAAAGTTATTGTTCCAAAAGGCCAAAAGTTATTGTTCCAGAAGGCAAAAGTTATTATTCTAGTAGGCAAAGCTCAACTAATCCAGTAGGACAAACTTTATTGTTCCAGTAGGCAAATTTTATTGTTCAGTAGGTAAACTTTATTGTTCCGGTAGTCAAAACCTTTATTTGTTCCAGAAGGCAAATGTTATTGTTTCAGAAGGCAAATTTATTGTTCCATAAGGCAAAAGTTATTGTTCCAGTAGGCAAAGTTCAACTGTTCTTGTAGCACAAACCTTATTGTTCCAGTAGTCAACTTTTATTTGTTCCAGTAGGCAAACCTTATTGTTCCAGCAGGCAAAAATTATTGTTTCAGTAGGCAAACCTTCTTGTTCTAGTAGGCATTTCTTTTTACTATTCCAGCAGACCAAATACATTGTTCCAATAGGTATACAAGTTGTTCTATTAGACCAAATGCATTGTTCCAATTGGGCTTAGCCTATTGTTCCAGCAGGCCAAATACCAAGTTGTTCCATTGTATTGGACGTATTGTTCCAATAGTACAAATTAATTGTTCCATTAGTATAGACAAATTGTTCCAGTAAAAATTTATCGTTCCCGAAGGCAAAAGTTATTGTTCCAGTAGGCAAAGTTCAATTGTTCCAGTAGGGGGCAAATACAATTGTTCCCACAGACAAATATAATTGTTTCACGAGGCAAATACAATCGTTCCCATAGGCAAATCTCATTGTTCCCACTGGGCAAATATAATTGTTTCCAAAGGCAAATATAATTGTTCCACAAGGCAAATATATTTTTTGTTCCCACATGGAAATATAATTATTCCACGAGGTAAATATAATTGTTCCCAAAGCAAATATAATTGTTCCAACGCAAATACATTTTTTTATTCCGACGTGCATATATAATTGTTCCACGAGGCAAATATAATTGTTTCCAAAGACAAATATAATTGTTCTCAGAGACAAATATAATTGTTCTACGAGGCAAAAATAATTGTTCCAAAAGGCAAATATAATTGTTTCCAAAGGTAAATACATTTGTTCCCGCAGGCAAATATAATTGTTCCCAAAGGCAAATATAATTGTTTCCAAAGATATATACAATCGTTCCTACAGGCAAATACAATTGTTCACATAGGCAAATATAATTGTTCCAAGAGACAAATATATTGTTCCAGCAGACAAAATACATTGTTCCAATAGGTATACAAGTCGTTCCATCAGAACTAGACATTTTTTTATTCCAATTGGGGGGTTTAGCTTATTGTTTCAGCAGGCCAAATATATTGTTCTAATAGGTATACAAGTTATTACATCAGAATTGACATATTGTTCCAATTGACTTTAGCACATTTGTTTCAGCTGTCAAAATACCAAATTGTTCCATCAGATTAGACATATTGTTCCAGCAGGCTAATTTAATTGTTCCATTAGTATAGGAAAATTGTTTCAGTAAATTTTATATAGCAACATGGGTCATGTTATGTGCATAAAAATACCAGGAACACGTTGGTGAAAACGGTTTGTGAATTGGAGCTCGCAGTCAAAAGTTGGGGCCATTTAAAGGAAAAAACGAAAAAAGAATCTTCGCTGATGTCAGCGATGACATCAGCGCTGCAATTAGATGAGAGAGGAATGCACTGGTTGCATTTTTTTCTGCTTGATGGCACGCTGCATGCATGCTAATCGCGCTCCTGCCAATCTGCGCTGCATGCATGTCAGATAAACCGCGTTGGTGGACTGGGCCGGAGGGGCGTCCGATCTCATGGAGGACGAACGGACGTCTGGTCCGTAGTCGCCCCCTAGATTCTTTATATACTTATTTCTTTAATTATCTATTAGTTTCCTTAAATATCTGTAAGTTGATTGTGTATCGGCATAGGTCTTTTAGCAATATAAAAGAGCCCCTTTAGGGCGTGTAAAGGACATCAACTCATACAATACAATTGTTTTCTCGCTTTTACTTAGTTCTCTCATAGCTTTCTCGAATCCGATCAGTTTCGCTGAAAAGATTCAACCTATGAAGGGAGCTGTCTCGACGTAAGTCGATTTTTCATTTGCATTTATCTCGCAAATTGTACTGGATCGACTCAGTTCGATCTATAGTTTGAATTTATCTTCACAAATACCGCTGTCTCGATTTGGTTCGATCTAGTATTTGGGCTTATCTCGCAAGTTGGTTATTGACTTATGTTAGATTACTATCTTGCTTATCGATCTAACGTATATTGGGAAGATTTTCTATTTAGTAGGTTTAGATCATACCTTGCTCTGTCGGCTTTATACATAGCCGATAGATTTATTCGTCGGCAACTTTCACGAGTGCTGACATCATATCAGTATATAAGCCGATAGTGAGCTAATCAAGCAATACGCCGATTAGGAATTTTACTATTTCCTTGTCAATTTTCAGGTGAAATTGACTGGCATGCTTGGGAATCAATTTGGAGCCATCCAGGAGACAGATCCTCGGCCAACATGTGTTTTCACGAGGTTCGTCAGCTTTTTGCGTCAACACTATGCTCTTCCACATCATTTGTTTGGACATCAGAGGGATTCTTTTTGCTACAAGTTTCTTCACATTGCGCTTTGGGGTATGTTTATACCACTCTCTAACTACCTGAACATCCTTCTCTTGTTGTTCTCTTGGAGAAAGGAACAATATCCTAGGTTTTCCTTTGCCCTTGCGGCCATCTTCGTCTAGTTCACTAACTGTCTGCTTTCCGTTGCCCTTGTAGCCATCTTCATCAGAGTCACTGATTTCATACCTGCCTCTGATCTTTCCTTGATCTTCATTTGAATATCACTTTCCTCTTCTAAACAGTTTGATCCCAATCACTTGCATCTGAGTCATCTTGGACAAACTCTTCCACAAACATGTCAATCACACCGACATCAATGATGTACTTAGCCATTGTTAGACAGAACTGGTCATCAACTAGTGTCCTTAATCCTTCATTCAGGTCCTTTCCAGGTAACAACCAATGGAAGACCACATCATCTAATACTTTATTGTGATCTCCAAGGTGACCTTTCAACTCAGGAATAGAAAACTTGTCGAAATCTATGTAAGGCATGGCCTCCTGCCCTCTAACATAGCTAACATTCCTATCATCCAGATTGAATTCCCCATTGAAATGGAACCTGACCTCGATCTTATACAAAGGATCCATGTATGCCCTACACAATGGATTGAGAAAAATGATTGTATGAGCTTTATCATTCAAATTACAGCAAGCACTAACACAATTTCAAATTAATTTCATGAAATCGAATAGTCCCCAACTCGGCAAAACACCCTAAATGTATTAAAGATTCAAACTTTTCGAACAAAAATGAGAAAATGTAGTATGCATACGCTAGTAAACGACAATTAAACACGTCGCAAGCCTAATGCACCTAAAATTTCTCCAACCAAAATTTTCCCATTCAACCTAAACCCTAGATATCAATAGAGCCACAAACTGCGAACAACACTTACAAAGAATTACTACAACGGCTAAAAGGAAATGAAATGACGCATGATCTCCACACAACACCAAAAGAAATCATTCTTCGCTCTTGCACTTAACCCTAACAGTGCTCACCCAACCAAAATTGAAGAAAAGTATCTTCAACTACTAGGTGTAACTAACTTGGATGGATCAACTCACCTGCTTGATTAGTCGAAACCGGTTCCAATATCCTATCCTTATTCGGCGATGGCGGCGGCAAAGAGAAAAGCGAGAAGAAGAGATGAAGCGTCAAAGGTTGCAAGGAGGTGGAGGTATATGAGAGAATGTAGCAGCGTGAACTCACCCCATATACACCAGTGTCCACAATGGCAGACCTAGCTGACGTGTCGTGTGCACGTGGCAAAACCAAGCTGCGAAACTGCTGCAGGGTTTTAAGTGTGCCGGTTTGAAGTTTATTAGGCTAGATTATCTGTTTTTGAGTTCAGGGGTATCTAGACGAAGGGACATAGTTCAGAATGTGATATAGACTTTTCCCATAAATATTCATATAGAGCTAATCCCGAAACCAATCACGTATTAACAGCAATGGAAACTACTAATTCTTTGTTGCCAAGCCTTCCTTCTTGTCCTCCAAGTCAACCTGCTAGCTCCTCAGGTATGATGGTGGTGGGCCCCACCTGGTGCTTGCCACGGCGTGTATAAGGGATGTCGAACCTGACATCCCTGATAAGGGCTTTCATCGTTTCGCTCTACTCTTGTACTACACTAGGTTGGTAGGCGCGCCCTGGCGCGCCGTAGCTAGATAGAATGATTTAACTTGTGTAGTGTGTTGCTGTGAAGATTAGCCTTTGCAAGATGAGCTGGTTCCCAAAAGTGGCAGAACCAATTCACCAAAAGAGTCTTCGCTGAAGTAACATGGAAGTACTGAATGTTGCGGTACTCTAGACGAAATGTCTATTAACTGAGCAAGAACTCTTTTAAGAATGATTTGGTGGAGGGAAAACCAACATTAGGTTGCAAACTACAAATTTAACGGCCTAGCACAAAAAGTTACCTTATTCCATAAGTGTGACCTGCCGGAGTATGAACTTGTATAATTTAGATTCATGCAGTTGTTTTCTTCTCACACAGGATACACAACAGGACTGAGCCCCGAGCAGCTCAAGCAAGCTACTGTTGTGTGAAAAATCATCTCATAATGTAGCACAGTCGTCATCTGAACCCTATAATTAAACAATCAATTAGGAGGCTGGGACAAGGGGCCATGAATGAAATTTAGAGCCAACTTTATTGTCCTGTTCAGTATATATAGAATAATGAAAAACAAAGACTTGATTTATTACAATTGGTTGATTCTCTTCACTATCTGCAATACACAACTATATAAATAAGCTCCAAGACTGTCATATGCAACCTATCAAGAAAACCTAGTTTATCTAATAAAGAAGGAATACACTGGAGCATTGCAGAGCAACAAGTACTAAAAACAAAAAAATGAAATTGAATCTGAACCTCTTGTTTTACACATGTGAGGAACAAAGATACTTGACATGATCGAATGACAAAACTGGCAACAGAATAGGCGGCAGTTGGTACTGTAACCAACAAACTACATGCACCCTCCTAAAAAAAGGAAACTCACAGGTAATGAGGTACTGTATTAAATATAACCTATGGTAAATCTCATATGAAACAAATTAATATAAAAGAAATTGAATTTCATTTCGTAAGAGTTATTTCGCAAGATAAAGCATTAAACATGATAAAGAAAAATCACGTCGTGAACCAATTACGATTGACCAAACAATCAAACGTAAACAAAATACGAACAGGTTGCTAAGGAAAAACTGACATAAGCTCTACAAAGACGTACAAAAAAAATTGTAGCTCAAATTAGTTTAATAAATAGAAGGTAAAAGATACTGTAGTAACAGTACAAATCTGCTTATGTGAATACAACCTCTATACTGCGCTGAAGATTTGACAATCTACAATCAACCTTTCCTGGCCAGGTAAATTTGAAAGGTAATAACGGAAACAGTCCTGATTGATTTCAATGTTGTGAATCAGATTAGTATGCAATTCGATAAACAATTTAATTACAAAGACCTACATACCATATGATCTGCATTCGAAGAATTTTCATTGGCCCATGGCCAAGCTTATCTAGGCTGTGGTGCTTATATGGCACTAAAAGTTACCGGCAGCACTAAAATGATAAATTAACAATGGAACTGTTCTTATTTTCATTAATATGTTAAAAGTTCGGAACAACATAATCTGGCAATCTATAGTTGTGGAGTTAGTTTTATTTGTACAACCACAACTGTAAAATTTGTTTGTATGACTAATAGCAGGACAAGCAAACATGAGGACGTATCGTACGTTTGCTATTTGGTCTACATGCAAGGTTCATGAAATGGAATATATACATACAATAAAGTAGAGTTTGCATAATGAGTGGATTAAGCCTATACCCATTATCCTTCGGAAACTACCTTAGTGATAAAATATAGTCTGCTAGGCCTAGCAGTGTGCGTGCCCTAGGCAATCGTTGCATATTTCAATACTTAAAAATGTTTAAAAAGTACTGATTAAAAAAAACCGCACTATGACAGAGGGTGACCTCAATACATGCTTTAAGCAATCGCAGTGCTCATTAATGCTCACAAAATTTCACTTAGTTATCAGTGTCCATTCACGAGAGATGTTCAAAAGGGGGAACATATAGTGAGTAAATAGCTCTTTGTAGTTACTAAATACCCAAAAAAAACTGACTAAGGAAGGATGTGTTCTTAGAGCATGCCCATCAGGCAATGCATCCGGCCCGTCATTTCACTGTAGCGCGCGAAAAAAATTCGAACCGCATGACTGCGTAAAGGAGGGCGGGTGGGCGTACAGGCGGGCGGGCGTGATTACCGCAGCTGACAGCGGCCAGGATTAGAGCCCTGATGGGCATGCTCTTATGGCATGCCAATAGAATAATGAACATGAAAAAAATGTAAGTTACAAATAAAACAACATTGCTTAGTGGGAGCAAAAACAGGTTGGTTTTGTATCAATCCTTGATGCATCATGTGCAGCGAAATCAGGTTACACAATGAACAAAAAAAGTGGCATATTTAGAATCGCAGGCCATCACACGTGCCATAGCTAATAATATCAAATATGAACTAAAAAAACATAAACAATAGCACTACCTACCGATGAAACCGTTATGAAATTTGAATATAATCCATTCTACCAGAGCAATACTTCGAAATGTCCACGAAATATCGTAACCATACATGCAAGTACTAATATTATGTAAACCATGAGCTATAGAATGCCAAATCTGAGCGAACTATTAAATGAACCAATCTTTTTCATTTCCATATCTTTTATTATATTTGGTCTATATTGAAGCAAGAAGTCCTAAAATGATGGGGATAGCATAAACCATGTAGCTAATAGGTAGAGTTTTTGGGTACTGTCCATAGTTGACCATCTTTTGTGAAGAAACAATGGCGCAGGTGTGGAAAAACGAATCATTAAATACTACCTCTAAGAACCATATATTGATGATGTTAAAAGAAAACCACATAGTGGCATGGCTTTAATAGCTTGCTTTGGTCATAACTTAATGCAAACAATTATTTCTAGAAGGACAACATACATTGTATAGAAAGATTTCTTTCGGTTAAAACACTTCGGTCTCAATTTTGCATTGCACGTATGTCCAATTTCTGAAACCAATCATAGGGAGTGGCTGCCTATCTTTGTTGCTATATGAAATACCTCGTGATTCATGGTTGCATGCTTCCAGAACCCGCACTAATCGAACTGGTGACGAAGGCATAGTCACCTTTTTTGCAAGAAGAGGAAGAGGAAACATATAAGATTTAATAGCAGTCTACATTGAAATGCAAAAGAAAACTCACCTGCCATCAAATGGTAAGTAAGTAAGTAACATATACAGGTGCTTCCACCTCCATGCAATAAGTCTGCAAAATAATGTATCAAAAACTATTTAACTATACTGCCAATACAAAACTAAAAGAAACAACCTAAGAAGCAATTACGTACTTACGCAAACAAATTCCATACGACCCATGCAAGAATAAAATCGAAAGCAGCGTTGATGTGGTGGTAATCATTGCATATTTGCATTGGTCGCTTTTTTTTAAAAAAAAAGGGAAGCTATTTGACATGTAACCTGTGAAAACTAAAATGAGAACTGTCGATGGTTGGGATATCAGTCCCAAGTCAACTAAGGTTCTTGAGAAGGGGAGATAGAACACCTGCCGAGCAAGGCAAACAGCGAACAACGAGCAACGAGCAGACACAGGGTTTTTATCCTGGTTCGGGCCTCTCCGGGGAGATAACAACCCTACATCCAGCGTTTCTTTATATGAGAAAGGGATTACAATGAGGAACTCGACGAAATGAACAAGTCTCGACGAGATTCTGGGTGTACAGGAAGTAATTGGCGATCTAAGCTTCAAGTCGTGCCATCATGCCCTCTACATGCCGTAGGGGCCTTGCTTATATAGTGTGGAACAACTAACCTACCGAGTGATAATCGGGCCGGGCTAACCACGAACTCGTAACGAACTCGTATACTTACCAAATACATCCCGCGGTAGATAAGGTATACTCCAATTCTTGGGGATCATGACGTCTGCTCCAATCCGGAAAACTACGTCCGGGTCTTCACGTAGCCGTGCAGAACTCTTGTTCGAGTCGGACTCAAACACGAATCCTAGGCCTTTACGCACCATGCCAGCAAGGAAGCTGTTCGGCAGGATGCACATGGGCCTGATTGAACCTTCTAGGGAGCCAAGCCCTAGGAAGCTGTTCGATTGGGTCGTTAGGGAGTGGGCCATGGCAATGGGCCGTGATTTTATCCCCGACAGCTAGCCCCCGAGACTCAAGTGGAAGGACTCACTAGAGAGGGGTCTTCCTCTTGAGACTCCAAGTCACAAAGAGGGTAACTTTACTGCTACAAAGACGTGCAACAGGCGACCGAACAGGTTATGGTTCAGCCGAACAAGACTTGCTTGGGACCGAACAAACCCGCCCAGTGCCGAGCAACTCTGTTGCACCGAATAGGGAATCACATCTATCCGAGCAGAGTACCCAGCCCTCGTTACAGAAGCCAGAAAAAGTAGCCGTTGGCAGACTCTAACGGTAACTCTCGCTGCGCAGATAGAACGGGCGACCATTTTTACCTAGCCGTTGCAATAAAAACTAGCCGTTTTTGTGGCAAAAAAAACCATTGCAGAGCTGCTCGTCTGGGGCTATAAAGAGCACCAAGCCGCCCATGGCTTACCACTTCCGCTCTCGCGCGCCTTTCCTTCCCAAGCCCTTTTCCAATTGCGCAAGCATCAAACAGCCACAACTCACTTCCAAAGCTGCTCGTCCAACCTGGGGTTCGCTATGGCCAAATTCTCAGGCACTAGCATGACCGTGGAGGACTTGAAGACCTTAGAGGCGGAGGGACACATCGACGCCGGCAGCTGGAGGTTGCGCGGGGAGGAGGAGATGCCAAAGCCGTTTGAGGACGAGTTCGTCAACTTTGAGCAGTTCGCCATGTTTGGGTTGAGGTCCCCCGAAAGCGATTTCGTGGAGGCCTTCCTGAATATCAGCGGGTTGAAGGTTGCAAATCTCAACCCCAACACGTTCCTCCAGATGGCCGTCTTCGCACACCTGTGCGAGGACTACCTGGGAGTTGATCCATCGGTAGGACTGTTCCTCCACTACTACAGAGTGACGAGGAGCAGCTCCGCCGCTTTCGGGCTTGGGTGCTACTACCTCAAGCTCCGGGCCACCGTCGACGATGCGCCGTACCCTCGTCCACCACTGCTCGACTCGATGGGGCCGTGGTGGATGAGGTGGTTCTACACCAAGAGGAGCGCCGGCGAAGGGAACGCAGATGCCGCGGCCGGAGCCGACTGGCGAAGGGTGGTATTTGACTCGGAAGATCTCTTCCCTCGTGGGACTCGGGCTCATAGGCAGGGAGATCATCCGAGACTTCTTGACGAACAGAATATGTCCGCTACGGAAGAGGTCCTACCCCTTCTACAAGATAGAAGACTGGGAGGACATCACAGGGAAAGCTCGGGTAAGTTCCTTAAACGTTCAACCCTTCTTTGGTGATTCATCCGAACAGAAACTAAACACATCTTCTGTTCGGCCAGAGAAACCTACGGACGCATGGGTGACCGAGCAGGTCGACGCCATGCAAGGCTGCCAGGAAGGACGCTGAGGTCACCGGCGTGGTGGCCTACACGTGCCCGAGGAACGTGCTCGTCCGCTCACCAGAGGTAACTTATGCAGAAACCCTATCTGAGCTGCTAGACTTACACGACCATAGCATGCTTACATTCGCTTCCAAATACGCAGGACGAGCAGCTCATCATCGGTGGGATCGTCGAAGAGCTTTCTGAATCCGACAAAGAGGGAGCGAGGAAGGGCAAGGCCAAGGTGGCCGTGAAGCCCAAGGTGGCCGCAGGGCCGACGCGGAGCTCGCCGCGCCGTAGCGGCCGCCAACAACCTCTGAAGCCCACCTGCGGCGATGAAGCGCGCCGAGCAAACCAAGCGCTCGCACGGCCAGCCAAGGGGGGAACGCCCAAGTCCCTCCCTCCTCACTGAGGAAAGCGACAAGGAGGTACGAAACATGACCCTGTGACTTAAGCGCTATGCATGGGCTTACTCGGGCCATATGGAACGGCTGCAATAGATCGCCGAGCAGAGGAGGCTTGAGGAGGAGGTCGCGCGCAAGGAGGCTCTCCTTGCGTTGCGCAGAAAAAGTGCTCAGCTCAGCTAAGAGCTGAGTTTGTCTCCGCGAGCGCCCGGAGGCTGTTGGCGATTCTTACGCTCAAAGAAATTAATTCGCAAGCGGACGGATATCGTTTGTAGTTTTCACTAGGAGTATTCCTAGAGTTATCGAATCCACAGGGAACGAGGGTTTAAAGAGATAACCTCTATATCTTAATTATTTAAAATACCAGCCAGTCTAGGTAACGGGGGTTAGGATAAACGAAAAAACCGAGACACACACACACGATAAATATTCACACAAATAAAAAGAAAGCTACACTAGCTAGATAGACAGTTGGGAGGACAACGAGACAAGTTTAATAAGTTCACAAAGTCGTGTGATTCAGTTTACTGAGCGAGCTTAGGGTATTCTAATAGTGGTCCACTTGATATTCGTGGTCGGAGCTCGGACACTCACTACCACCCGCTATCCTGAATTGGAATCCCGAATGGTTATGATCGTTCCGATTTGGCTATACTGGTCAAAAGCCGGACGTTGTGGGTTACGCACGAGATACTTAGTATCTACGGATGGATAGGGCTGTCACCACCTACCACCTACCACATATACGTGGGCCCGGGTGTAAACCGAGTTAGTCCTAGTCTCAGACACCGCGTCTGCGACTATTCCTAATCAATCTTCCTCAGTACTAAAAGAAGTTGATCTAGGTTCAATGCCTGGCCCTAACAGTATATGATTGAGAATCTAAACTCATACCAGACGAATACAAGCAACCGGTAAGGCAAATCTACACAACTCATTTATGCAGATATACTCAGCTCAAATAAAGTTCAACACTATAGTAATGAATGAAGTAATCTCACTAATTGAAACAATTAGGAAAGGGTACAAGAGTTATTACCCAAATTCCCAAAGACACTTCCGAAACTCCGAGCATCAGCTCGACTTGACTCTAACTCCCAACTTCTACTAACTAAGAGCTACTCTACAAAGTGGAATGAAAATATGGAAGTGTTGTGTGTTGTGTTACAAGTGAGAAGAGGAGGTCTATTTATAGTGTTCCGCAGCCAAACGGGGTGCTCCACGTGTAGGGACACGTGTCATCTATCCCTCCTCCAAAGGGGAACCCGAGGGGGCTCAAGAGTGGGTCGGCCGGCCTAGGGCGGGTCGGCCGACCCACCTTCTTCACCTCACGGCCGTGGATTTCGTCTTGGATGCTCCCTTGATGGTGTAGATTAACCCCTTAAGCCGGTGGATCAAATGGACTTGCACAAGAAAGTAATCCAAGGGAATCCTATGCTCTTTTGAGAAGCAACCGTGTCCATTCGATCAAACTGACGGTAGTGGATGGTCTAGATGTCTTCATTTTGTGTTTTTATACCACTGGGGAGAAGACAGAGCTGGATCGGTGACGTGGCTGGGTCGGCCGGCCTAGGTGGGTCGGCCGGCTAGGCCTGTTGCCCGGTCTGACCCTGGTTTGTCCTGTTTTGCACCCGTAGACCCAAAACTCACCAAAACTTGTGAAACTTTATTAGAATAAATAAAATGTTAGTATAAACCTTGATTTTCCTTCGAAAAGCTGGAATTCCGGAATATGTTGACGTATAAAATTAGCGTTTAGTTGACGTCAACACACCCCCCAACTTGAACTTTTGCTCGTCATCGAGCAAAGAGCTCAAATGAGAACCCAGTGGATCAGGATTGCATCAATATCATTATTCAATAAATACTAAGCATACAAAGTTGTAGCACATTGTTTATTGACAAAAACTCGTACAAGTGTACCCCAACTTTTATCAAACTTGCGAGGTTTTCAAAATTTCCCCTTTTCTTTTTAGCAGTTGAAAGATGGAATAACTTTGATAGAACTTTATCACCTCAACCCTTTTCAAGCTATGTCTCGGAGTTTTTCAAAATGTTTGTTCCTCATTATCACTCTCAGATCTCTCGGTGGTATTTGATCCTCACTTAGGCCCTTTTATGATGGTCTTCTTTCCTCCTATTCTAAGGTTTATGTGGAGCTCATAGGTATGGAAATGTGGCCTACTTGGGTTGTATAATTTTGTAAAGTCAAAAATAGATCCTAGGGAAATTGGTACCACTTCGCAATCTGGTCATTAGAATAATAACGTCTAGGGATGAGGGAGAGAATGAACTCACGCCAAAGGAATGAAGAAACACAAGTACAAATGATGAGGGGTACTAATGAGTCCGCCCCATCGGATCTTGTGTTTATGGAAAGGTCTATTTGACTCCTTTATTTGATTCCTCAATTTAGAATTTTTGAGAGGCATTTTTTTTTAGAATAAAGATAGAAGGAGATGATATTTCTCTCTTCCTCTTTTCTTTTTCTTTTCGTTTGCCTCAATTTTTCTATAATTTTGAGGAATAAATCTTTTATTATTTGGAAGTCTTTTGGGAGACCAAATAGGTATGTATATGGTGGACCCACGAAAAAGAACTTGGCTTGTTTTTGGTAGGGAGGAATATCTGGCGAGATGTATGTTTGTATCCCAATGTGGAATTTAGCATTACCAGTTACAAGAGGCTAGCAATCAGAGGGTACGCGAAAGGAAATGACCAGCTTTGAAGAGCACTAATTCCTAAGGACTTACTTTTGATAAAACTCAACACAACAAAAGTGGCTGAATGAAGGTTTTGAATTTATTTAGCATTTTTTTGCTCTGGTAGGATGAAGAAGTCTAATGAGGAACTTCAAAATAATTTTTCTCTTTTCAAAATAAATTCCGAGACTATGCCTTAGTAAGGGCATAAGTAACTAGGTCCTTATCTCTGTTATATCATATCCCTCAACAACTTAGAATTGGTTCAATAATGTCAATTCTCGATGAGCAAGATTAAGCAGGATGACTACTCATACCAATATTTGTCAAACTTAAATGAGACTACTAAATTGTATACGAGCATTTATATCACAATAATAGAGCAATGTTCATCATATCCTTTCTAGGTAAAATCAACATTTATACATTTTATTCGAAAGGAAATATTTTGGCATTTTTAGATTTTACAAATTTTTATAGTTTTTGAATGTTTCATTTTTCATTTTTTTTATGGCACACTATTAACTAAGAACAAAGCTAAAGTTATTCATATGCAGGGCAAGACAATGCGGGATTTTTGGCAAGGCAGATCAGGAAAGAATTACTGGGAATTAATCTGGCAGAGTATTAGCAAGGCACGGCAAGACAGCAGGCAGAGCGGCCACAACAGGCAGTGACAGAGAGCAGAACACACCTATTGAGCCGGAGGGTCAAAACCAATGTGCTGGAACCATGTCGCAAGGGCATCATTCGTGGCTTGTGTAGCGGGCTGACGACGGTCCTCCCCGTCCTATCTCGGGTCCTTGCTCATGATGTGAGTGGGTCCATCCGGCATCAAACTGCCGTGAGCTACCGGCCTCAAAGTTGTGCGTGCCCCAACCTCCGTACTCATGTGGAGCGAAGGCGGATGGGTTCCATTGATCCCAACCCGCACTATAGCTGGAGTGATGAGGGGCTGCAGCTGTCCCCGTCCACTGATCGTGGTGGGGCTCGCTAGGCTCAGGTTGCTATTGCTGCTGGCGTGCGCGGCTGCGTGTCACAGGGCCAGAGACACTATGCCTATGGGGCTCCAGAGCTCTAAAATCGATGGTCAACGTCCGGGCTCTGTACATTCTGAGCCTTGGATTAGGCAAACGGATCTCAGTGGTGGTGCTGGAAATCTCATGAAATGAGCATCCGACTCATCAACCCGAAGGATGTGGCCTTGGATGAAATGGTCCTTTCCTATTATTTGGAATTGTGTGTCTAGAAAGGCCAATTCACAATGATCTAACAATCGCATACCCTCCGCAATGCGGGTGATTAGGGATGTGCAGTCAATTTCCCCTTTTTGGTTAATCATCTCTACCCAGTGAGATACCATATTTGCGGTAGGATTGATGGGTTTTTTATTGACCATTGCAAACAGGTATTGCAGCTCATCAAGGCGCACAATGAGCATGTCTAGCCTTGAATTAACTACCATTGCCAGCCACCTATGCATGAACCTAAGAGTGGGGTTGTGAATGTCGTTCATGCGAGGTTTGTTACACTCTTTGCCAGAAATAAATTCCCAGAATTCATTGCGATCAAAGCCAGCTAACCTATCAGGAGTAACTCTACACAAGATGGAAAAGCCTAGATATCTAGTCAGGTCCTTTAAAGAGCATTCAAATTCTTCATTAAAGAGCCTAAAATAGAATCTATTCCCACCATCAAAAATGCGTAAAGTACTAAGAAATTCAAGGGTTAGAAGGCGCGAACCTTTTTCGACGATGGGCGCAAAATTTTCCCATCCAATGGCTTGGAAGGCCTCGTTGAATTCGTCCAGAAGGCCGGTCTTGATCAGCAACGTCAAGTCGTAAGTCCGCGTGTGCTGAAAAGAACAGCGCCTCAGCGCTTCGAAGACTTGCCGCTCTCGGTCGGTATAGAGCACAATTTGCTCCTCCGACACCAAAATCCGCATTCCTAGGGCTGGGCCAGCCCCGGAGGTTGTTGGGGCTTCTAAGTATACATAATGGTACCCCGAAATCGGGAATCCACGGACATTGTTCCCCCAGATTGGCTCTCCACGACCTCGGTCGGAGTATGAGTCCGATCCGAGCTGGATGAGCTGAAACGTTTGTGGACGCCCTTCGCTCCCTTAGCGATGGTGCGGCCAAACTTACCATACCATGACGATATTTTTCCTGCAGAGGTTAGGACGAACAAATACCCGAAGGATATGCGAAAGTGTTTACGGGTTAGTCGTCCAAAATTAGTTGTCACAATTAACAGTTCTTTGCCTCCACAAAATTATTTTTGCTTGATTTTTAGTTGACAGTATGAGTGCAGTTGAAAGCAAATATGCAGTGTAGAGGAGAGCTGCAAGCGAGATCATGCAATCACCGCAGGGATGTGATCTCAACCTGCAGGTCACTCCCGTATTTATAGATTTTCTTAATGCATGATTAGTGATAAACATGGGATTAAATGCATGATTAAAAGAGACAAATTATCCTACCTAGTGCCTATATGTATAGAGTGGTGGGTGTAGTGGAAAATGAGTGGTTGAGATGAGGTGAAAAGACCCACCCACTTGGGGGTGGTTGGCAGAATTTAGTGGGTCGGTCGGCCCCACTTTTTCACCAATTTTTTTTCATATTTTTGTATTTTTATAGGCAGGATAAATGCATGGTAAAATTAAATATGCTGTGAAAAATGTACGAAAAATAAATATGAATGTAAGATAAACTTCCGGCTTACCTCCCGGTGAGGGCTCGAATTTTTGTTTTCGCGGTCGACGAGTCGGACCGCATTCAAACTTCAGTTGTCTTCAATTAATTCCACAGCCGAAGTTGCTGCGGCAGGTTGAATTTCTTTCTTACGCCACACTTGTTTGATCCGAGATTTTTGGGTGGCGTTGATCTTCCCTTGCGGCTCCGATTTCTCGACCGCATGTTTCTTCCGACGGGGCTTGGATTTCCCCTTGTTCTCCTTCCCCTTCCAATATGGACGATGCAATGGCTCGTCCAGCAATCGGAGGGTACTCATCATCGCAGCAATAAGGCTATCCACCTGAGGTTTTGGTATAGCCCTTGTTTCCTCCTACACAGGTTTAGCATTTTTACCACGAAATGTGCGTACCTGTGAGCATTGTTTAGCTCTTGGCCTGAAATTGAATGTTTCATCTCGGCCATTAATGTTGAGCTGAATTTCTCCTGCACCAACATCAATCGTCGCATTTGCCGTGCTCAAGAATGGCCTCCCAAGAATGAGGGGTGTCTTGGTGTCTACTTCCATGTCTAGCACCACGAAATCCACGGGTACTAGGAAATTTCGAATTTTCACTGGTATGTCCTCCGCGACTCCAATTGGATGGCGAATCGATTGATCCGCCAGCAGTAGGGTCATGCCAGTAGGCGACAAGGTAGAATGATTTAATTTCATAGATTACCTTGGGCATGATGCTGACGGTTGCTCCGAGGTCGCACAGAGCACGTTCAAAGTGTTGTGCACCAATGGAGCATGAGATGGTCGGGTAGCCAGGATCCTTCTTCTTCTCAGGGAGAGTGTTCAAAATCGCCGCACTGCACTCCTCAGTCAATTTAATGACTTCAGACGTCGACAACGGGTGCTTGTTGTTGAGGCTGTCCTTCGGGTACTTGGCATACGTCAATACCTGCATTGCATCTAGCAATGGAATGTTGACATATAGCTGCTTGATTACCTCAACAAACTTGCCAAACTGCACATCCGCAGTTGACTTGCGTTGGCAACGTGGGAAGGGTAGCAGTTGCGTCTCAGTGAATTCGGCGGGACTTGGCTTGGTCCACGCTTCACTCGTCGTCTTCGGCAGCTCCTCTCTTGGCTTTTCATCATTCTCACCTTTCTCCTCTTCATCGGAGATAAGATCCTCATCCTCTACAGTGTTAGTTTGCGGCGGGTCTCGAGTGGTTTTACCCGATCGGGTTGCGACCGCATTAACATTTTCTTTCGGAGGAGTGTCGGGGATTAGATTACAGCCCATTGCCATGGCCCACTCCCTGACGGCCCAATCGAACAGCCTGCCAGGGCCCAGCTCCCTGGAAGGTTCTATCTGGCCCATGTGCATCCTGCCGAACAGCCTATTGGTCGGCACGGTGCGTAACGGCCTAGGATTCGTGTTTGAATCTTACTCGAACAAGAGTTCTACGCGGCTACGTGAAGACCGGACGTTAGTTTCCCGGATTGGATTAGGAGTCGTGATCCTCAAGACTAGGAGTATGCCTTATCTGCCTCGGGGTATATTTGGCATGTATGAGTTCGTTGCGATCTCATAGTTAGCCCGGCCCGATATTCCCTCGGTAGGTCGGTTTGCTCGCACTATATAAACAAGGCCCTACGGCGTGTAGAGGGCTCTGGCATGATCTTCGCATTATTGCTTCCTCAGACACCATAATCTCGCCGAGACTTGTTCGTCTCGCCGAGCCATCTCTTATATTCATCTTTGATATATAAGAAAGGTGGGCGTAAGGCTATTATCTCTCCCGAGAGGCTGAACCGGGATAAAACCACTTGTCTCCCTGCTCGTTCTTGTTCGCATTGTTTGGCGTGTCTCTATCTCAATCTTAAAGAACCTTAGCGACTTGAGATCGATATCTCAACCGTCGGCAATTTGGCGCCGACCGTGGGGACACGCGGATCGAGCATGTCGAACTCCGTCGGCGATCTGAGATACTTCACGAGGGCTACGACTCGGAAGGACGGATGTCTCATCCTGTCGATTCAGATCGATCTGTTCGGTCTCGAGCGCTTTCCGCATCCGCGGATGTCTCGCTTACATGGCGAGAGATAGCCTCAGATCGCCTCCGTCATCGGCAGCGACTCTGAGCGATGATCTTTCGACGGTTTAGATTTGTCGATTCCAAGGCTATGTCGGTAGATTCCACTGTGGAACACAATGATGACACCGTCTAGCATACCTTCGCATGGCCCTCGCGGCGTTAACATGGCGATGTAGGAACTTCGAGGATCCTGCACGGGCTGTGGCGGCTGTTGGTCGGGCAGATTAACTCTGCTCGGCATCAAGATGAGGCTGCGCAGGCTGCTCGCGAGCAAGACGTCATTCGCCGCAGCCTCGACGATTCCATCAATCAGACCTTAGCACGGTTTCGCGACCGGTGTAAGCGACAGCGTCGCGACCCACCTCGCGTGCCGGCGCTAAGTCTCCCGGCGGAAGCTTCCCCTGTTCGGGTCAATTCCCCGCGTGACCGGACTCGGCCAGAGCGCGGATGGTTCAGGGATCCCGGGACCCATAGATCAAAGTCGGAGCGGCTCGAAGCTATATAGCGGTCCTTAGATCCACCAATCAAGCTGATCTCGCCCGCATAGGCGTCTTTGTTGCGACTAACCTAGAAACGGTGGTGAAGGCCTAAAGTCTCTAGGAGAAGTCAACAACTCCTCGAGCGGTATGACCAAGCTGCCGGAATGATTCGGACAGCTCTGATCGATCGCGTGACCCCCGTCACCATCGAAGGATCACTGTCCATGAGCAGGCTACCCGTGGTCGCCGTCGCTCGCCAAGTCCTCGTAGTCATCGCGACCACAGGGGCAAGCGCGCACGCGATGATCACGGACGGTCCCCTCGTGAGGAGCGCGTCGTCGCCACCACGAGGAAGGGCGTGGTGGATTGTCCGGAGAGAGTTTCTCAAGGCGAGTCATCCCGTTCAGCAGAGTTCCCCAGCGCAACAAGACCAGCGTCTTCTCAAGACTAGGTTACGCTGCGGGAAGGTGGCGGTCATATGCTCGAGGCTGCGGGGCTTTCTCCGACGCGAGCTTGGCTGTCGGTGGCCCTCAAAATTCAAGCCGGTCACATGGAGAGGTACAATGGGACTCGGAACCGGAGAATTCCTTTCCATCTACGCTATGGCCATCATGGCGGCGGGGTGATGAGCTTGTTATGGCTAATTACCTCCGTCGTCCTTGAGGTCTTTGCTCGGACGTGGGTGTTCAATCGCAAGAGGTTCCATCGGCTCATGGAACCGACTTTGTGACGCCTCGATCGCTAATTTCGGAGGCATTACGTGCGTCACGGGCAAGGAGGATGATCTGCACGGATGATCCGGATGAGCGGGAGACCCTCCGCAACCGTGAAGCGTTTCATTAAGATCCATAACACGATCCGAACATCTCGGATGAATCATTGTCGCGCCTTCAAAGCGGAGTCCGCGACGAGCGGCTCACCCAGATCTCGAAATCAATGAGACACGGACCGCCAACGACCTGTTCAAGGCGGTTGACCGCTATGCCTAGCAGAGCGCGTTGAGACAAAAAAGCGTTCGACAAAGGCGGTGCCGCTTGACTGGTGTGGATGAGAAGAAGAAGAGCGGCTGACAATGTTCTTGGTGACAAGAAGTCCCAGAAGAAGAAGAACAAAGGTGATGCGAACAATACCGTCGCAGGTATGGATCGCGCACCTCCTCCCAAGGACGGGCAGAAGAAGCCCAACAATAACTACAAGGGCAAAAAGCCTGCTCAGGGAGGCGGACAAGGCAAGAAAGGTCCGAGCGACCGATTTTGCAAGTTCTACCAGCACTACAGGCACGATATCGCCCTTTGTAGAACTTGGGCTGCAAAGCTCGAAGATTTCTACAGCGGCAAGGGCCCAATGCCCACCCTGCCCGAACAAGGTGATGCGGTAAGGAATAAGCGCCAAACCGGCGATGGTGATCGGAAAGATGATGATGAATATCAAGAGCCGTGAACCATATCGCCGTCATTTTCGTGCTCCTCGACTTACACCTCTCGGTGCAGCCTCAAGGAAGCTGCTCGGGAGGTCCTAGCGTCGAAAAGGCAAAACCTCGGCTGAATCGATGAAGTGGTGAGGTCCCCATCTCCTTCTCTCGGGAGTATTGCCCTTTGGGATGACCAAGCCTCACGGCTCCCACCGGTGGTCGCCCGACCATCGAGAACGCGAGAGTTGGCCGTGTCTTAGTGCACGGCGGGGCGCTTTGGACTTGCTTTCGCTAAAGTCTTGGGCGAGATGCAAATTCCTCGTTCAAAGTGAAGGAAATCGCTATGCCCTTCTACGGAATTGTTAGGGGAAAACATCAAGCCGTTAGGCGAGGTTGTCCCGCCTGTCACCTTGACAACCCAAGCAACTTCCGGACGAGTTGATCACTTTTGGCGTGGTCGACTTCCGTCGGCGTCTAACGCAATCTTGGGCGAGCCATCTCGGTAAGTTTATGGCGTATCCCACCACGCTTACCATTGCGTGAAGATCTGGGTCCTAACGGTGTGATAACGGTCAAGGGCAACTACAAAGCTGCCTTTGGATTGCGACGAGCGATCCCTCGCCTCGTCGACCAACTTCCGCCGCCATGATCTGAAGTTCCATGAGACCAAGTCACGACGCCCTAGGTCTCCCTTGACCGGGGAGAAACCAAGGAAGTTCCGCTGCCGCTGAAGATACTTCCAAGGCAGTTCACTTGGGGCCAATCTAGACCCCAAATAGGAAGCGAGCTCATTGCCTTCCTCCGAGCTAATGCGAGATGTATTCGCCGGGAACCATCGACATGCCCGGAGTCCCAAGGAGGTCATCGAGCACAAACCGGCATCAACCGAAAAAGCACATTCGCCGAAGCTTCGTCGCTTTTGAATTCAAGCAGAGGATCATCAAAGATCGACAGCAAACCGCCGCCATTGGGTTCATCCGCGAGGTTGATCACACGAATGGTTAGCCAACCTGTCATTGTAAAGAAGAAAGGCGGCAAGTGGAGGATGTGTGTTGATCACACAGATCTGAACGCCGCTTGTCGAAGGACAATTTCCGCGCCTCGTATTGATCGGTGGTCGATCGATGCGGGACGCCTTCTGAGTTTTTAGATGCTTACTCCGGTTACCACCAAATAAGCATCTCCCGATGATGAAGAGAAGGCGCCTTCATCACCCCTTCGGCACTTTACGCTATCGACCATGTCTTTCGGTCTGCGCAATCTTTGGTGCCACGTTCGGTAGCTTAATGGGAAGACCTTCCCGAGCAATGTGGAAAAAACACGGAGGTCTATGTCGGCGACATAGTTGTAAAAACAAGTATGCTCGGATCATGTAAAATACGGCGAGACTTTTCGTAATCTCACGGGCATCGAATAAAATTAAATCCAGAGAAGTATACCTTTGGTGTTCGATCGGAATGTTGCTTCAGTTATGTCATTGGCTCGCAAGGTATTTACGCCAACCCTGAAAAAATCGAGGCCATTGAAAATATGCAGCTCCAACTACCATAAAGGAAGTACAAAGCCTCCTTTCGACGGATGGTCGCTCTAAGCGAGTTTATTTCCGTCAAAGCGACGCGGCTGCCCTTCTTTAAGGCCTGCGCAAGCACAATGGTTTAGAGGGACGGAAGAAGCCGATAGATCCTTCCAGATCGAGCGATACCTATCCAATCCTCCCGTCTTGACTACCCAGCGGCATGGCGAGCAGCTCTCGCTGTACCTAGGTTG
Organism: Raddia guianensis; assembly: GCA_036346415.1. Lineage (NCBI taxonomy): Eukaryota > Viridiplantae > Streptophyta > Magnoliopsida > Poales > Poaceae > Raddia > Raddia guianensis. The sequence goes on from CM070540.1 coordinate 28,053,780, forward strand.
CACGCCACAAGGTGGAGCGGTCTTGACGGTCGAAGGGAAAGCATACAGCAACCAATCTATTACGTGGCGAGGTACTTCACGGATCAAAGGAGCATTACCCTGAGGTCCAGAAGCTACTCTACGCCTTGCTCATGTCCTCCAGAAAGCTTCGCCACTACTTCCAGGCGCACCAAATACTGGTCCCGACCACGTTCCCTCTAGGAGAAATCCTACGGAACAAGGAATCTAGCGGACGTATAGCCAAGTGGGCAATAGAACTAGCAGAGTTTGATCTATTATTTGCTGCCCGAACCGCTATTAAGTCCGTGTCCTAGCTGACTTTGTCATTGAATGGACCCGCCTACCAAATCTGTGAAGCTCCCGAGCAACCCGATGAACCCTCTGGACCATGTTTTTCGATGGCTCGCGCCTTTGGAAACTCGGGGCTGGTTTTGTTCTCATCTCCCTCAAGGAGAGCAACTCGATATTCTATCCAACTACACTTTGCGGCGACTAACAACGCTGCAGAGTACGAGGCCCTCCTCACGGACTAAGAGCGTGCAAGTCGCTTGGTGTCCAACGGCCGATCGTGAAGGAGATTCACGGTGGTCATCAATCGAGTTAACAAGGAGTATCGGTCTTGCGATGACTCAATGGCGCGACACTGGTTGAAGTGAGGAAGTTGGGCGGCATTTTCGATTTTGAAGTGCTCTTCGTGCCTGGAAGGACAACTTCTGGCCGACCAACTATCAAGTATGGATCCTCACGCGAACACTGCTCCGCAGGGTGCTCGTCGAGCACCTTCACAAGCCCTCAATCACATCTCCGGACGAGGCAACAGAGGCGGTGGTGCTGTCTCCGTTATCGGCGGTGCCGCGGATGGACAACGCCATTTGTCCGGTACCTTGCGATGGGACCACCTCGACGACGGCCGAAGCGTTTCCGGCTTACAAGGCGTCTTTGCTCCATACAAGCTTATGGATGGCACCTTTACCGTCAAGGTGCTCGGGAGTTCTCTCCAAGTGCATCTCAGCAGGAGGTGTGTTCCTTCTTAGGGACATACACGAGGGTGCTGTGGCAACCACGCCTCCTTCGAACTACGGTCGGCAAAGCGCCGCATGGGCTATTATTGGCCCATGCGTTACAAGATGCCGAGGACATCGTGACTAAGTGCAAGGCTTGCCAATTTCACGCCTGAAGGCACACAAGCCCGCCTAAGAGCTCCAAACGATCCCCCATCTTGGCCTTTTTCCACATGGGGTGCGGATGCGCTCGGCCCATTCCTAAGGGGTACAAGGGCTATACACACCTTTCGTCGCCATAGACACTTTTACAAAGTGGATTGAGGCAGAGCCCGTGTCGTCTCTTCACGCCAAAACGGTTGTTCGCTTTTTCAAAAGCAACGTGGTCACGCGCTTTGGGATTCCCCATAAGCTGATCACGGATAGCGGTACCGATTCGGCGAGCTATTCGAGAATCTGCGAGCATTTGGGTACCAAAGTCTGTTCGCCTCGTGGCACATCCACAGAGCAATGGAGCAGTCGAGCGAGCTAACGGACAGATAGTCCAGGGTATTAAACGGCGGGTATTTGCTGCTCTCCGCGAGCACAGCAAGGCCTAGGTTGACGAAATCCCTTCCGTCCTGCAGGCGATTCGACTTCTGGCGGTAAGGCGGCCGGGAAACTCCTTTCCAATTGGTCTATGGTGCGAAGCCATCACGCCGCACGAAATCGTACTCGGTTAAGCCCCGCGAGCTCGGTCAACTTAGTTGACGGCGAGCAAGCGCCTCCTCGATCTCGATCTCCTCGAAGGCACACGCGACCGAGCACAAGTCGTAATGGCACGCTACCGGCAAGATCTTGGCAAACGCAGCTGCCAAGTCGATTCGACCTAGGGATTTGAAAGCGGGCGACCTCGTTCTGCGCCGTGTCGAGAACTTGTCCAACGCCAACAAGTTAACTCCTCGTTGGGAGGTCCGTTCACGATCGTTTCTTACGCTTTCGCCGGGCTGTTCGCTGGCTATGGAGGGCGGGAGAGAGTTGACCAGCACTTGGAACATCGACCCGACCGTAAGTTCTTTGTGTAGGTCTTTTACGTGTTTGGTTAGCTTTGCGCTTTTGTAAACTTGGCGCCTTAGTTAGTCCAAGACTCTCGGGCACCATGTAAAGTTCAATCCAATTCTTCAGTGAATCCTCGCGGCCTCTGTGCCCTTTTCACTGCTTGTCTACTCAGACTACTTTCTCTCTGGTAACACTTGATGGTTGCCCGGTCTTGCGAACTCTTGGCTCCGCAATCTTAAGGATTTTTCCCTACCCGAGTCTAGTCTCGATAGGTTCCTAAACTTCGGGGTTGCGTAACACGGCCTTTCCATCTTGCGGCTAAATCGCTCGTAAGCCCTCCATGGCAGAGGCACTTCTCGCTTGGCGCGACCACTTGGCAAAGCTCGCTCTCGTAAGCCCCTGGCGAGGCACTTTCCTTGTTCGGTTACTCTGGGCGCCTAACTTACGTCAGCAAGCGCATCATGCACAAATCGAGCAAGGTTGGTGTCGCTCTTTCTCTCTACGACGTGCTCGAGTTCGCAAGCTTAGGTTCTCGAGCATCGTCCGTCTGCTCGGGGCTAGGTGTCGCTCTTTCTCTTGTGCACTGTTGGGTTCGCAAACTCAGGTTTCGGCGATGATACGGGCTGGGAGCTAGGCTAAGCGCTCTATCGGTTTTCCTAAACTTCCTAGCTGTTCGCTTTTCTCTTAGTTTCATTCGTTCTTGTCTTTTCTGCTGCTCTTTTTTGGGAAAAAGGTAAAAATACTTTATTGCATTACTCAAAGGTCTCGGTACAAGGCCCTTTCGGGTTACAACAGCGGTGCTACTTAGGAGCAAGCTGCTCCTTCACTCCTCAACTTCTAACTTGAGGCGCACGACTCGCCTCGAGCCTTGATTCCTTCGGGCTTCGGCTCGGGCGTTCGATCTCCTCCTTGCTCGCTTGGCTTGCGCCGCGACCTCTGCCGGATGGCCTCGACCTCCTCGGTCTTGGCCTTGACTGATCGTTCGAGCCTCGCTCTGGTGACTCGGCCTTTCGGCCGTCTCGAGCTGCTCGTCCGGCTCCTTGACCCTTTTTTTGCGGAGATCGCCCTCACCGTCATCCGCGCATCTCCTCGATCTCTTCTGTGAAGCCCACAGATTGAGATCTTAGCACAGAGTCCCGCGGATGTCCGCTCCTCCTTGGCGGTGGGCTTTTAGCTTCTTGGCTTCCTCCATGAGCTGGTTCCGCCGATGGGATCGTCGCAAGCTGCTCTTCAAGCCACTTTGTGCGGTGACTTCTCCTCGCGGTGCTCGCCTTCACGGCTTGCACAAGCTCCTCGGCTTCCTTTAGGAGAGCCTCGGAGAATGCCTCTCCTTGGTCACTTGGCCTTGAGCCTCTTCGCTTTCGCCACCGGCTCGGCTTTGGGCAGCAGAGCATTCGCCGGGGTCCCCGTCTGGAGATGCTCCGGAGGACGCCAAGATCGGGCGCCCGTTCGATGGTAACCCCATCCTCGAAGTTCGCCGTGGTATCCCTAAAGACACGAGGAGAAGATCTACTCGAGAACACTGCGACAACACATTCAAAGCGAGCAAAATTTGGTCTTGGTGTTTACCTTGCCAAGTCGGCGCTTGATCCCGCGACGCAGCGGTCCTCGAGCCATCGTCACGAAGCCCGCTCATGCGGGATGAGGCGCGGCGTCCTTGCCGTCGCCGCCTTTGTTCGCTCCTTCTTCTTGCGGGGCGTATCGCTCGGGAGCGGGAGCGACGGGCGAAGCGCTTTCGTCTCCGCGCTCCTTCTCCTCTTCCTCTTCCTCTTCCGCCCGAACGTCTTCGGGCGAGGCCGGAGCCACTCCGCTCGGTGGCGCCGTTGTTTCCACCGGCGGGGCGACACCTTTCGACCTGCTCGGGGGCTTCTTCTTGCTCCCTGGCGGCGGGGACTTCACCCTGCTCGCCGGAGAATCCCGTCGCCTCAGGGGTGAGCTGCCCCTGCGACGAAGTGCCAGGCAGGACCGGCTGCTCGGTCCCGTCCTGGGCAGCTTCCGGAGCCATCGCTTTGGCCCCGAAGTCCGTGGCGCCACCCGCCGCTACTTTTGCCTCCAGCCGCTCCACCGCGTCTTTGAGTGCGTCGATCTGCTCGCTGGAGCCCGGCGGCAGCAGGCTCCACGCCGCCAGCTTGTCCTTGAGGCTCGCCAGCCTCACTTCCCGTGATGCGCCGTGCAGATGCTCGGGCAGCAGTGACCGCTCGAGCGCCTCCTCAGCGTCGTCTGTGGCGGTCTCTTCTTGGGCAGCTGATGAACGAGAGTTGATCATTAAGTCTAATACGGTCAGAAGGTGGAAAGATCAAAAGATCGATTTCTACATACCTGCCGTGGAGGGCTTGATCCTGATCTTCCTCGCCGGAACTTTCCGCCTTTTCCTCGGGGGCTCCTTGGCGGCTTCTCCGCTTTGGCCCTTGGGCGTTCGCGGCGATGAGCTCAGCTCCCTGGTGAGCTGAGCACTCCTCTCGCGCAGCGCAAGAAGTTTTTCCTGCGTGCGACTTCCTCTTCGAGCCTCCTCTTTCGGCGACTGTTCGAGCCGCGCCAAATGGCCGGGTGAGTCTGCGAGTAACGCCTAAGCCGAGGGTCATGTTCTTTACCTCTTCGTCGATTTGCTCGGCGAAGAGGGAAAACTTGGTCTCTTCCTCATTGGCTGACCGCTACCGCTTGGTGCCTTTCAGACGCTCCATCGCCCACTGGTCTCTTGACAGTGGCGGCCGCCGTGTCATGGCGAGCTCGCGTCGGCTCGGCCGCCACCTTGGGCTTTGCAACCGCCTTGGTCTTGCCCTTCTTCACCTTCTCCTTCTCGAGACCGGAGAGGTCCTCTCACGATCCCTCAAGGATCATTTGGTCCTCTGGCGTTGTCGAAGTGAGCTTTAGCACTAAACAACATTGCAAGTCTAGCAACACAGGTGGGTGTAAGTAATTTACCTCGTGCATGCGGGACGAGCACGTTCCTCGGACAAGTGTAGGCCACCTCGCGGTGACCTCGCTGTCCTTCTTCGCCGCCTTCAAGATGGCATCGACCCGCTTCGGTCACCCGTGCGTCGGTTGGCTTCTCCGCTCGCGCAGATGGAATCGTTAAATTCCTGTTCGGAGAAAACGATCAATGAAGAGGTTGAGTCTTAAAGGCACTTACCGTGCTCTCCCTTGTGAGGTCTTCCCATCCTCTATCTTGTAGAAGGGATAGGACCTTCTCCGCGGACGATTACATTGTCATTGTGAAGTCCCGGATGATCTCCCGCCCGTGAGCCCGAGGCTCACGAGGAGGCGATCTTCCTTGTCGGTACCAATCCTCGGCGGACATCTCGGCCGAGGCATTGAGGTTCCTTCGCTTGGCGCCTTCCGGTGAAGACGAGTTTCTTGTCGCCGCTCCGCTTGTTGTAGAACCACCTCACCCACCACGCGCCCATCGAGTCGGCGGGGTGGGTGAGGATCTGGCAACGTCGTCGGCGGTGGCCCGGAGCTTGAGGTAGTAGCACCCCGGCGCCAAGCGGCGGAGCTGCTCCTCGTCATTGTGTAATAGTGGAGGAACAGCCCACCGGTGGATCGATGCCAGATAGCCCTCGCGCAGGTGTGCGAGGCAGCCATCTGGAGGATCTTTGTTCGGATTGAGGTTCGCCACCTCCAATCCGCTAATGTTTAAGAAGGCCTCAGCGAAGTCGCTTCGGGAGATCGCAACCCGAGCAGTCGAATCGTTGAAGTTAACGAACTCTCCCTCCAGTGACTCGGAGTATCCTCCTCTCCGTGCAGCCTCCAGCTACGGTGTCAATGTAGCCCTCTTCCTCCCAGACCTTGAGGTCCCCTCGGTCGAGCTAGTGCGGTGAACTTAGCCATAGCGTTTCCCGGAGGTGGACGAGCAAGGATTGGTGGTGGAGCTTGGGTGCTTGATCTTTGGCGCCGTTGGAATTAGGGCTTAGAGAGGAAAGGCGTGAGAACAGTGGGCGGCATGGCGGCTTGGGTGCTTTATAGTCCGTATAAGCGGCTCTGCAGCGGTTTAGTCCCAAAGCGGCTAGTTTTTACTACAGCGGCTAGGTAAAAGCGGTGCTTTGTTTTCACCGTGCGATGATGAGAAGTTACCGTTGGAGTCGCTAGCGGCTATTTTTTCGAAAGGTCCGAAAATGGTGAAGTCTTTCTGCTTTCGGACGGATGTCGTTCCTGTTCGGCCTAATGAGTTGCTCGATCTTGGCAGGTTTGTTCGGACCGAGCGTGTCTTGTTCGGTTGAAACTTAACCCGTCTGGTATCGGGATTAGATTACGGCCCATTGCCATGGCCCACTCCTCGACGGCCCAATCGAATACTGCCAGGCCCGGCTCCTGGAAGGTTCTATCTCGCCCATGTGCATCTGCCGAGCGACCTATTGGTCGACACGGTGCGTGAACGACCTAGGATTCGTGTTTGAGTCTTACTCGAACAAGAGTTACTGCGACGGCTACGTGAAGACCCGGACGTTGGTTTCCCGGATTGGATTAGGAGTCACGATCCTCAAGACTAGGAGTATGCCTTATCTGCCTCGGGGTATATTTGGCATGTATGAGTTCGTTGCGATCTCATAGTTAGCCCAGCCCGATATTCCCTCGGTAGGTCGGTTTGCTCTGCACTATATAAACAAGGCCCCTACGGCGTGTAGAGGGGCTCCTGGCACTTGATCTTCGCATTATTGCTTCACAGACACCATAATCTCGCCGAGACTTGTTCGTCTCGCCGAGCCATCTCTTGTATTCATCTTTGATATATAAGAAAATTTGGGCGTAAGGCTATTATCTCTCGAGAGGCTGAACGAGGTAAAAACCCATCGCTCCCCTGCTCGTTGTTGTTCGCATTGTTTGGCGTGTCTCCTATCTCAATCTTAAAGAACCTTAGCGACTTGAGATCGATATCTCAACCGTCGACAGGGAGCCTCCGGCTGTCCCGGGAGCTTTCCCGAAGCAAATGTAGGGATTGAAGCAGCCAATTGAGCTATTTGAGTTTCTAGCATTTTATTGAAGCTCATTTGACTTTTCATGGCAGTTGTAAACCCTTCTTGTTGTGCATTGATGCTCTCCAGAATTTTATCATTAGCAAGAAATTTCCTACTAATGCTATCATTCACTTTTTGTTGAGCATTCGCATCATCTAGAGGAGATTTATTACGGTTAAAATTGCCATTGTTACCTCCTTGAAGACGGTTGTCGGTGGAGAAGTTCGGCCTCGACTTCCAACCCAAAGTGTAGTTGGACTGAGGTCTAAACCCATTGTTGATGAAGTTTGCGTCCTCTGGTCGGGTCTCAGTGCAGTTGTCTTCAGAGTGTCCAAGGCTCCCGCAAACCTCGCAAGTCATGCGAGATTCGAGCGCCTGGACAGTTTGATTCGGCACTTCCAGCTTATTCATTAGCAAATCTATCTTGGCCGCGAGCATGTCCATATCGTCGATCTGGTGGACTCCTCGAGTGCGCGGCTGCGAACGCTCATCGTTCCAGCCCTGGCTTGAAACCATCTTCTCAATGAGAGTGCGGACAGCACTCACACTGAGTGAAAAGAAAGCTCCTCCAGAAGCCGCATCGAGGTGCTCTTGGGCAGTACGGTTCAGCCCGTGATAGAAGCTCTGAATGATAAACCAGTCTAGCATCCCGTGGTGGGGGCAAGCCAATATATACTCTTGCAGTCGCTCCCAGGCATCCGAGATGGACTCATCTGTGTGTTGCTGGAATGCGGAAATCTTGTTCTGCAGGGCATTGGTTTTGCCCAGAGGAAAATACTTGGTGAGGAAGACATTGGAGCACTTCTTCCAAGTTGAGACTGCATCTTTGTTGGCATAAAACCATTGTTTTGCCTTCTTGATCAATGAGAACGAAAATAGGCGCAGCCGGACAGCGTCAGGAGTTGCACCCTTGACGGTGAAGGTACTGCAGATTTCCAGAAAATGCTGCAGATGTGCATTGGCATTCTCCGTTTGCTTACCACAAAAAGGGCTCGCCTGAACCATGTTGATAAGAGCTGGTTTCAGCTCGAAACCACCGTCACCCACATTGGTGGTAGGTCCAGTGGGGACATTGGTGCTTGACGGGGCTGAGAATTCAAGAATAGTCTTCTCGGCAGCCATCGATGATGAAGGTGTCTCAGTACTGAGGAAAGGATTGCTCGTGAGGTTGGATAACTCAGAGACACGGATTTGTGGAGGTAGGGCTCGAGGTCTTGACTTTCGCACCAGTGACTCTGGTTTTGTCGAATGTTTTCCGGGAGATCAAAACCGGTCATCCACCGCTCCGCTAGTTCCACAGAACTAAGACGGAGCAGGGTAATATCCGTTAAACAAGGCAGGTAAATTAAATAATTTAGATGTAGGTTATGGGAATTTTTTTTATATATCTCTTTTTTTGAGAAACCACTGCGTTTCCCGACAACAGCGCTAGAAAACTTGTTGGCGATGCTTACGCTTAAAGAAATTAATACGCAGGCGGACGGATATCGCTTGTAGTTTTCACCAGGAGTATTCCTAGAGTTATCGAATCCACAGGGAACGAGGGTTTAAAGAAATAACCTCTATATCTTAATTATTTAAAATACCAGCCAGACTAGGTAACGGCGGTTAGGATAAACGAAAAGACCGGGACACACACACACACGATAAATATTCGCACAAATAAAGAGAAAGCTACACTAGCTAGATAGATAGTTGGGAGGACAACGAGACAAGTTTAATAAGTTCACAAAGTCGTGTGATTCAGTTTATTGAGCGAGCTTAGGGTATTCTAATAGTGGTCCACTTGATATTCGTCGTCGGAGCTCGGACACTCCCTACCACCCGCTATCCTGAATTGGAATCCCGAATGGTTATGATCGTTTCGATTTGGCTCTACTGGTCCAAAGCGGACGACGTGGGTTCATACGAGATACTTAGTATCTACGGATGGATAGGGCTGTCACCACCTACCACCTACCACATATACGTGGGCCCGGGTGTAAACCGAGTTAGTCCTAGTCTCAGAACCGAGTTAGTCCTAGTCTCAGATACCGCGTCTGCGACTATTCCTAATCAATATTCCTCAGTACTAAAAGAAGTTGATCTAAGTTCAATGCCTGGCTCTAACAGTATATGAGTGACAACCTAAACTGATTCCAAACGAATACAAGCAACCGGTAAGGCAATTCTACACAACTCATTTATGCAGATATACTCAGCTCAAATAAAGTTCAACACTATAGTAATGAATGAAGTAATCTCACTAATTAAAACAATTAGGAAAGGGTACAAGAGCTATTATCCGAATTCCCGAAGACACTTCCGGAACTCCGAGCGTCAGCTTGACTTGACTCTAACTACCAACTTCTACTAACTAAGTGCTACTCTACAAAGTGGAATGAAAATGTGAAAGTGTTGTGTGTTGTGTTACAAGTGAGGAGAGGGGGTCTATTTATAGTGTTCCGCAGCCAACCGGGATGCTCCACGTGTAGGGACACGTGTCATCTATCCCTCCTCCAAAGGGGAACCCGAGGGGGCTCAAGAGTGCGTCGGCCGGCCTAGGGTGGGTCGGCCGACCCACCTTCTTCACCTCCCGGCCGTGGATTTCGTCTTGGATGCTCCCTTGATGGTGTAGATTAACCCCTTAAGCTGATGGATCTAATGGACTTGCGCAAAAAAGGAATCCAAGGGAACCCATGCTCTTTTGTGAAGCAACCGTGTCCATTCGATCGAACCGATGGTAGTGGACGTTCTAGATGTCTTCATTTTGTGTTTTTATGCCACTGGGGAGAAGACAGAGCTGGATCGGTGACGTGGCCACCGATCGCCCGGCCGGCTCAAGGTTGCCTGTCGCCCTCGGTTTGTCTGTTTGCACCTATAGACCCAAAACTCACCAAAACTTGTGGAACTTTATTAGAATAAATAAAATGTTAGTATAAACCTTGATTTTCCTTCGAAAAGCAGGAATTCCGGAATATGTTGACATACAAAATTGATGTTTAGTTGGCGTCAACAGAGGCCAAGGCGAACAAGAAGCCGAGGATCCGCCGAGTAAGAGGCTTAAGCTCCATCACGGAGCAAAGAAGAAGGTTAAGCTTCCTGCGGTTGGTAAGTAATGGCGAGACTCTGTCCCTTGCATTCTACCAGACCACATCGGACTTAACGCATTTCTTTTTCATCAGCTGCCCAGTAGGAGATCGCCACGGACGACATGGACGCGGCTATCGAGCAGTCTCTGCTGCCCAAGCACATACACGGTGCGTCGTGGGCAACGAGACGGCTCACCCTCAAGGACAAGCTGCCAGCGTGGGCTATGCTTCCGTCGGGCTCCAGCGACCAGATCAACTCGCTGAAGAGCGCGGTGGAACGGCTGGAAGCCGAAGAAGCAGGGCACGGCGCCACAAGGAGCAAGGCCAAGGAGTTGGCTCCACCGGCTGCCCGGGGCGGGACTGAGCAGGAGGTCCTGCCGGGCACTTCGTCGCAGGGGAAGATCATCCCTGTGGCAACGGCAACTTTCGGCGAGCAGGGCGAGAGACCTGCCGCCGGGGAGCAGGGAGATGGCCGCGAGCAGGCAGCGCAAGTCATCCTGTCCGCGGCCCTACCGACGTCTCCGATCAGAGGGGCGCCAGTCTTGCCCGAGGTTACTCGGGCGAAGGAAGCACAGGAGGTGCAGGAGCTCGGCGGCGATGAAGACGTGGCCGCCAGTCCTCCCAGGGCCGAAGGTACCAGGGGAAGGAGGTGAGCCCCCAAGCGGGCGAGCTCCGGCAGGAAGAAGTCGCAGCACGGAGAGCATCATGCTGCGGTCGTTCCAAGTAGCCGAGGCTTCGCAACCCAAGGCCTTGGGGAGCACCTTCGCCACAACTTGAAGAACAGGCTTCAAGAGGTAAGCCTCAAACCCAAAAGTTGCCCGCTTAAGTTACGAGCAACGCAATGTGATAGATTTATCCTTCTCTCATTCAGGTCTTGTGGACGACTATGGAGGATCTCGAAGAAGGCGTCGCCATCGAGCGTGGCGCCATCATGGGAGCTTTCCAAGGGCAGCGCCGCATGAGGTGGCTTGAGGAGGAGCTCATGGCCCAACTGAACGAGGAGAGGATATCAACTCCCTTGATCTCTCAGGTTGAGGTCGAGGAGCTTCACGCACTGGCCGCAAGGTGAGCACCGCGGAAGGAAGGGTCAAGGAGCTGGCCGAGCAGCTCAAGACCGCCGAGCAGCAGCGAAGTCAGAACGAAAGCCCTCCGTGCAGAGGCCAAGGAGCAGGCCAAGCACAGGACGGTCAGCAAGGAGGAAGCCAAACGCCTTCGAACTGAAGCGAAGGAAGGTATCAAGGACCAAGGAGAAGCCTTGCGCCTCAAGTTAGAAATTGAGGAGCTGAAGGAGCAGCTTGCTTCCAAGTAGTAGTAGTAGGGCAGTACCCGAAAGGTCCTTGTACCTGTAAACTTTTGTTAATGTAAGTAAGGACTTACCTTTCCCTATAAAAAGGAGCAGCAAAAAGACAAGAACGAACAGGAAACTAGGAGCAAGGCAAAACAACGCTAGAGAGTTTTCGGAAAAAACGCTAAGACGCCAGCCTAACTCCCAGCCCCCGTTGTGCATCTGTTCGAAAACCTGAGTTTGCGAACTCGGACAGGTGCACAAGCAAAAGAGCGACACCCTAGCCCCCGGTACAGACGATGCTTCAAGACCTACGTTTGCGAATTCAAGCACGTGCGTAGAGAGTTAGGGCGACACCCGTATCCTGATCGACTCGCTCCATGAACTGCTCGTTAACGTAAGATAGGCGATTCCAAAGATAACCGAACGGGGAAGGTGCCTCTGCCGCGGGGGGTTTACGCGAGCATGTCGACGGTTGGGATATCGGTCCTAAATCAACTAAGGTTCTTGAGAAAAGGGAGATAGAAGACCTGCCGAGCAAGGCAAACAACAATCAACGAGCAACAGGAAGACACGAGGTTTTTATCCTGGTTCAGGCCTCTCGAAGGAGATAATAGCCCTACGTCCAGCCTTTCTTTATATGAGAGAAGATTACAAAGAGGAACTCGACGAGATGAACAGGTCTCGGCGAGATTTTGGGTATACAGGAAGTATTATGCGATGATCTTATGGACGTGGACGTGCCCTCTACATGCCGTAGGGGCCCTGTTTATATAGTGTTGAACAACCGACCTACCAAGGGATAATCGGGCCAGGCTAACTATGAGATCGTAACGAACTCAAATACATGCCAAATACATCCCGAAGTAGATAAGGTAAACTCCAATTCTTGGGGATCACGACGTCCGCTCCACTCCGGGAAAACACGTCCGGGTCTTCACGTAGCCGTGCATAACTCTTGCTCGAGGCGGACTCGAACACAAAGTCTAGGCCGTTGCGCACCGTGCCAGGCAAAGAGCAGTTCGGCACGATGCACATAGGCCTGATAGAACCTTCCAGGGAGCCAGGCCCTAGGACGCTGTTCGATTGGGCCGTCAGGGAGTAGGCCATGACAATGGGCCGTGATTTTATCCTCAACAGCTAGCCCCCGAGACTCAAGTGGAATATCTCACTAGTGTGGGGTCTTCTTCTTGAGACTCCAAGTCACGAAAAGGAAAATTTTGCTGCTACAAAGATGTGCAACAAACGACCGAACATGTCAAATCTCAGCCGAACAAGTTTTGTTCGGGACCGAGCAAACCCGATCAGTGCCGAACAACTCTGTTGCGTCGAACAGGGAACAACATCTGTCCGAGCTGAGCACCCAGCCCTCAGTGCAGCCACTGAAAAAATAGCCGTTGGCAGATCTCAACGGTAACTACTGCTGCGCAATCAGAACGGGCAACCGTTTTTACCTAGCCGTTGCAGTAAAAAACTAGCCGTTTAGTGACAAAAAACCATTGCAGAGCTGCTCGTCTGGGGCTATAAAAAGCACCAAGCCGCCCGCGGCTCGCCACTTCCGCTCTCACATGCCTTTTCTTTCCAAGCCCTATTCCAACCGCGCTTAGCATCAAATAGCCACCGCCCAACTCCAAAACTGCTTGTCCACCCTGGGACTGCAATGGCCAAATTCTCAGGCACTAGCATGACAGAGGATGACTTGAGGATCTTAGAGTCGGAGGGACAGATCGACGCCGGCAGCTGGAGGCTGCCCGGGGAGGAGGAATGCTGAAGCCGCTTGAGGACGAGTTCGTCAACTTCGAGCTGTTCGCGCTGTTCGGATTGAGATCTCCCAAAAGCGACTTCGTGGAGGCCTTCCTGAATATCAGCGGGTTGGAGGTTGCAAACTTGAACCCCAACTCGTTCCTGCAGATGGCCGTATTCGCACACCTGTGCGAGGGCTACCTAGGAGTAGATCCATCGGTGGGGCTGTTCCTCCACTACTACACCGTGACGAGCAGCTCCGCCGCTTCGGCGCTTGGGTGCTACTACCTCAAGCTCCGGGCTACCGCCGACGATGCGCCGTACACTCGATGGGCCCGTGGTGGATGAGGTGGTTCTACACCAAGAGGAGCGACGACAGCAAGCTCTTCTTCACCGGGAAGACGCCGGCGAAGGGAGCACAAATGCCGCGGCCAGAGCCGAGCAGCGAGGAGTGGTACCTCACTCGAAAGATCGCTTCCCTTGTGGGCCTCGGGCTCACGGGAAGGGAGATCATCCGGGACTTCGTGGCGAACAGGATCTGTCCGCTGCGGAAAAGGTCCTACCCTTTCTACAAGATAGTAGATTGGAAAGACATCACCAGGGAGAGCACGGGTAAGTCCCATAAACACTCAACCTTTCTTGGTGATTTCATCCGAACAGGAACTAAGGGTTTCTTCTATTCGGGCAGTAAAACCAACAGATGCATGTGTGGCCGAGCAGGTCGATGCCATGCTCAAAGCTGCAAGGAAGGACACTGAGGTCACCAGCGAGGTGGCCTATACGTGCCCAAGAAACGTGCTCGTTCGCTCACCTGAGGTAACTTGCGAAACCCCAACTGAGTTGCTAGACTTGCACGGTTTAGGCATGCTAACATTCGCTTCCCTACACGCAGGACGAGCAGCTGATCCTTGGCAGGATCGTCAAGGAGCTCTCTGAGTCCGACAAAGAGGGAGCAAGGAAGGGCAAGGCCAAGGTGGCCGAGAAGCCCAAGGCGGCTACTGCACCGATGCGGTGCTCGCCGCGCCGCGGCGGCCGCCGACAACCTCCGAAACCCCCCGCGGCGACTAAGCGCGCCGAGCAGGCCAAGCTTGCCCGCGGCCAGCCAAGGGGGAACGCCCAAGCCATCCCTCCTCACCGAGCAAGGCGATGAAGAGGTACGGAACTTGACCCACTGGCTGAGGCGATATACGCAAGCTCACCCGGGCCATGTGGAACGGCTGCAACAGATCGCCGTGCAGAGGAGGCTCGAGGAGGAAGTCGCGCGCAAGGAAAAGCTTCTTGCGTTACGCAAAAAGAGCGCTCAACTCAATAAAAAGCTGAGTCTGTCGCCGCAAGCGTTCGGAGGCCCAGGCGAACAAGAAGCCAAGGAGCCCCCAAGCAAGAGGCGCAAGCTCCGTCACGGAGCGCAAAAGAAGAAGGCCAAGTCCTCCACGGTAGGTATGTAATGGCGAGACTTTCTCCTTCACTTTTCACCCAGCCGCATAAGACTTAAAGCACTTCTTTATCATCAGTTGCCCAGGACGAGATCACCACAGACGACGTGGACGCGACGGTCGAGCAGTCTTTGCTGCCCGAGCACCTGCACTGTGCTTCGCGAGCAACGAGGCTGCTCGCTCTTAAAGACAAGCTGACAGCGTGGGCAGCATTTCCGCCAAGCTCCACCAACCAGATCGACGTCTTGAAGGGCGCGTCCAACCGGCTCGAAGCTGAAGAAGCGGGGCGTGACGCCACGGAGAGTGGGGCCAAGCTGTTGGCTCTGCAGGCTACCCGGGGCGGGACCGAACAGGCGGACCTGCCAGGCACTTCGTCGCAGGGGCAATCTATCCCTGTGGCGACGGACATCTCTGGCGAGCAGGGCGAAAGACCTGCGCCCAGGGAAGAGGAGGAAGGCTACGAGCAGGACACACAGGTTGCCCTGCTCGCAGCGACACCGACTTCGCAGAGCAGAGTAACGCCAATCTTGCCCGAAGGTGATTGGACGGAAGAACAAGAAGAAGGGCAGGTCGCCACTGCCCCTAGGCAGGCTCGCTCCCGAAAAGAGAAGAAACAAATAAAGCAATGGAAGGAGCAGGTAGCTGATCGACGCTTAAGCTTCCACGGCCAAGAACCCGCGGACTTGGGAAGCGCCTACGCCTGAACTTGAAGCAAAGGCTTCGAGAGGTAACACTCAAACCGAAACTTGTTCGTTTTAGTTACCAGCGGCCTGGCATAACAGACTTGCTTTTCTCTCACTCAGGTCTTGAGAGGCACCATGGAGGACCTCCAAGAAGGTGTCGCCATTGAGCGTGACGCCATCGCCGAAACCTTCCGAAATCAACGCCGCACGAGGTGGCTCGAGGAAGAGCTCATGTCGGCGGCCGAAGACCGGAACCGATTCGCGACAGAGGTGAAGGAGCTCAAGGCCAAGCTGACAAGGGAGAGGGATCCATCTCCCCGGCTCTATTCGGGAGAAACCGAGGAGCTTCGCGAGCTGGCCGCGAGGGCGCAAGCTGCGGAAATAAGGGCCAACAAGCTGGCCGAGCAGCTCAAGGCCGCGGAGCAGCGCCTTAGTTAGAGAGAAAGCCTGACCGAGGAGCTGCGGGCCAAGACCGAAGAGGTCGAAGCCCTTCGCGTAGAGACCAAGGAGCAGGCCAAGCACAGCAAGGAGGAAGCCGAGCGTCTCCGAGCTGAAGCCAAAGAAGGGATCAAAGCCCAAGGAGAAATCCTGCGCCTCAAGTTAGTGATTGAGGAGCTAAAGGAGCAGCTTGCTTCTAAGTAGCAATAGGGCTATAACCTGAAAGGGACTTTGTACCTGCAAACTTTGGTTAATGTAAATATAAACTTACCTTTTCCCTGCAAAAAAGAGCAGTAAAAAGACAAGAACGAACAGAAAACTAGTAGCAAGGCAAAACAGCGCTAGAAAGTTTTAGAAAAACGGTAGAACGCCAGCCTAACTCCCAGCCCCCGTTGTGCATCTGCTCGAAAACCTGAGTTTGCGAACTCGAACAGTGCACAAGCACAAGAGCGACACCCTAGCCCTCGGTACGGACGATGCATAAAGACCTAAGTTTGCGAATTCAAGCATTTGCGTAGAGAGATAGAGCAACACCCGTATCCTGATCGACTCGTTCCACGAACTGCTCGTTAACGCAAGTTAGACAATTCCAAAGGTAACCGAACAAGGAAAGTGCCTCTGTCGCGGGGGCTTACGAGAGCAGGTTTTGCCAAGTGGTTGTGCCGAGAGCGGTAAGTGCCTCTGCCGCAGAGGGTTTACGAGAGCAGACTTAGCCGCAAGACGGGAAGCCATGTTACGCAACTCTGAGTTCAGGAACTTGTTGAAACTAGATACAGGCAGGAAAATCCTGAAGATCGTGGAGCCGAGAGTTCGCAAGACCGAGCAGCCATCAAGTGTTACCAGAGAGAAAGATAGTCTAAGAAGACAAGGTGTGAAAAGGGCCGCAGGGGGCCGCGAGCATTCACTGTTTATTAGATTGAACTTTACATGGCAGCCCGAGAGACTTGGACGAACTAAGGCGCGAAGTTTGACAAAAAGCGTGGAGCTAAGGGGACAAACAAAAGACCTACACAAAGAACTTACGAAGCTGGTCGAGGTTCCAAGTCTTGGTCGCCTCTCTCCGCCCTCCATTGCAGCGAACAGCCCGGGCGAAAGTAAAGAGAAACGACCGTGAACGGGCCCTCTCATCAGAGAGTTAACTTGTTGGCATTGGACAGGTTCTGAACGCGGCGCAGAACGAGGTCGCCCACCTTCATGGCCCTTGGTCGAACTGATTCGGCTGCGTGCCGGTGAAGATCTTGCTATTAGCGCGCCATTCTGACTTGTGCCCGGTCACGTGTGCCTTCGAGGAGTTCGAGTTCATGCAAGCGCTCTTGCTCTGAGTCAATCGTGTTGACCGAGCTCGTGCGAGGCGGGCCGGGTACCACTTCGGCGGGCAGGATAGCTTCTGCACCGTAGACCAATTGGATAGGAGTTTCCCCGGTTACCCGGCTGGTTGTGGTGCGAGCTGCCCGGAGGACGGAAGGAACCTCGTCGACCCAGGCTTTGTTGTGCTCGCTGAGAGCTGCGAACACAAGTCGTTTGATATCCTGGACTATCTGTCCGTTGGCTCGCTCGACTGCTCCATTGCTCTGTGGATGTGCCACAGATGCAAAGCAGACATTGGTGCCCAAGTTGCTCGCAGATTCCCGAATAGCTCGATTAATCGGGATCGTTATTGGTGATCAGCTTATGGGGATCCCAAAGCGCGTGATCACATTGCTTTTGAAGAAGCGCACAGCTGTTTTGGCGTGAAGAGACGACACAGGCTCGACCTCGATCCACTTTGTAAAAGTATCAATGGCGACTAGCAAGTGTGTGCAACCCTTGTACCCCTTGGGGAACGGGCCGAGCAGATCCAGACCCCATGTGGAGAAAGGTCGTGATAGGGGATTGTTTGGAGCTCTTGGACGGGCATATGGGCCTTCCGGGCGTGAAATTGGCATGCCTTGCACTTAGTTACCACATCCCGGGCATCCTGTAACACAGTGCGCCAGTAATAACCCATGCGAAACGCTTTGCCGACCAGAGTCCTAAAGGAGGCGTGGTTGCCGCAGGTACCCTCATGTATCTCCCTAAAAAGGAACACACCCTCCAGCTATGAGGTGTACTTGGAGAGTACTCCCAGAGTACCTTGACTGTAAAGGATGCCGTCCACAAGCTTATATGGACTAGCACGCCTTATAAGCCGGGAACGCTTGGCTTCGTCGTCGGGCAGGATCCCATCTGCAAGATACCGGACAAATGGCGTTGTCCAGTCCGCAGCCTGCTCGATGACGGAGACAGCACCACCTGTCTCTGTTGCCTCGTCCGGAGACGTGATAGAGAGCTTGTAAAGGTGCTCGACGAGCACCCCTACCGAAACAGGTTCACGTGAGGATTCAAACTTGGACAGCTGGTCGGCCAAGAAGTTGTCCTTCCTGGGCACGAAGAGCACCTCGAAAAATCAAAAGTGCCGCTCCAACTTCCTCACTTCAATCAGGTATAGCGCTATTGAGTCATCGCAGCACTAATACTCCTTGTTTACCTGATTGATGACCAGCTGTGAATCTCCCTTCACAGTCAGCCGTTGGACGCCGAGCGATTTGCATGCTCTTAGTCCCGCGAGGAGGGCCTCGTACTCCGCGGCGTTGTTAGTCGCCGCAAAGTGTAGTTGGATAGAATACTGAAGTTGCTCTCCTTTAGGGGAGACGAGAACAAAACCAGCCCCCGAGTTTCCAGTGCGCGAACCGTCAAAAAACATGGTCCAGGGGGTTTCTTCAGGTTGCTCGGGAGCTTTCTGAGATTTGGGCAGGCAGGTCCATTCAACGACAAAGTCGGCCAAGACCTACGACTTAATAACAGTTCGGGCAGCAAACAGAATATCGAACTCTGCAAGTTCCATTCCCCACTTAGCTATGCGTCCGCCAGCTTCCTTGTTCCGTAGAATTTCTCCCAGAGGAAACTTGGTCGGGACTAGTATTTGATGCGCCTGGAAGTAATGGCGAAGATTTCTGGAGGACATGAGCAAGGCGTAGAGCAGCTTCTGGACCTCAGGGTAACGCTCCTTTGATCCATGAAGTACCTCGCTCACGTAATAGATTGGCCGCTGGATGCCTTCCCTTTCCACCACCAAGACCGCGCTCACCGCTTGTGCCGTGCAGCCAAGAGACAGCAAAAACTGTTCGCCATGTCGCGGGGTAGTCAAGACAGGTGGGTTGGACAGGTATTGCTTTAGATCTTGAAAAGATCTGTTGGCTTCCTTTGTCCACTCGAAACCATCGTGCTTGCGCAGGGCCTTAAAGAAGGGCAGCTTGCGTTCGCCTTGACGGAAAATAAACCTGCTTAGAGCAGCCATCCGTCCTCTTAGGCTCTGAACTTCCTTAACGGTAGTCGGAGCCTGCCTGTTTTCAATGGCCTTGATTTTTCAGGGTTAGCAGAAATTCTTTACGAACCAATAACATAGCCGAGTAACATTCCAGATCGAACACCAAAGGTACACTTCTCTGGATTTAACTTAATTCTATGCCTGGTGAGATTACGAAACGTCTCGGCTAGATCTTTTATATGATCTAGAGCATACTTGCTCTTTATGATTAGGTTCCTTCCGCGCTGTTCTGGGAAAGTCTTCTCCATTAAGCGTTGGAAGGTGGCACCAAAGATCGCTTGATCGAAAAACATGGTCGATAGCGTAAAGTGCGAAGGGGTGATGAAGGCAGTCTTCTCTTCATCCTCGGGGGAGATGCTTATTTGGTGATAACCGGAGTAAGCATCCAAAAAACTCAACAGCTGGGCATCCGCGGTCGCATCGACCAGCTGGTCTATGCGAGGCAGCGGGAAATTGTCCTTGGGACAAGCAGCGTTCAAATCTATGTGGTCGACACATAGCCTCCACTTGCCGCCTTTCTTCTTTACGATCACAGGGTTGGCCAGCCACTCGGTGTGATCAACCTCACGGATGAAATCAGCAACGAGCAGCTTGCCAAGTTGTTCCTTGATGATCCCCTGCTTGAAATCCGAAAAACATCGAAGCTTCTGGCGAACAGGCTTTTGTCCGGCCGGACTGCCAATTTGTACTCAATAACCTCCTTTGGGACCCCGGGCATGTCAGACGGCTCCTATGTAAACACGTCTGCATTAGCTCGGAGGAAGGCAATGAGCTCGATTTCCTATTTGGGGTCCAGATTGGCCCCCAAGTGAACTGTCTTGGAAGGATCGTCAAGAGACAGCGGAACTTCCTTGGTCTCTCCCCCTGGCTGGACAGAAACCTTGGGACGAGCAAACTTGGTCTGCGGAACTTCGGGACCACGCAGTGGAAGCTGGTCGACTAGGGCGTGGGATTGCTCGTCGCAATCTAGAGCAGCCTTATAGTTGCCCTTGACCGTGATCACTCCGCTGGGGCCCGGAATCTTCATGCAGTGGTATGCATGGTGGGACACGGCCATGAACTTTTTCAGAGATGGCCGGCCCAGGATCGCGTTGTAGGCATATGGAAAGTCGACCACATCAAACGTGTTCAACTCTGTCCGAAAGTTGCTTGGGCTGCCGAAGGTGATGGGCAGAACAATCTGCCCCAGCGGCCGAACAGCTTCTCCCGGCACAATCCCATAGAAGGGCATCGCGACCTCTTTGAGCTTGGAACGAGGAATCTGCATCTCATCCAAGACTTTTGCGGAAAGCAAGTCCAGCGCGCTCCCACCGTCGATCAGGACACGCCCGACTCTGGCGTTGCTAATGGTCGGAGCGACCACCAGCGGGAGCCGCTGAGGCTTGGTCTTCCCAGTGGGGCAATCCTCCTTAGTGAAGGAGATGGATACCTCGGTCCACTTCATCGACTCAGGCTGTGGTTTGCCCTTTTCGACGTTGTGGACCTCCCGAGCAGCTTCCTTGAGGCTACGCCGAGAGGGATAAACCGAGGTGCTGCCAAAGATAACGGCTATATGGTTCACGGGTTCATGATAGTAATCCTCATCGTCCCGATCACCATCATCGGTTTGGCATTTGGCCTTACCGGCGTCACCTTTTTCGGGCAGGGTGGGCATGGGGCCCTTGCCGTTGTAGAAATCCTCGAGCTTTGCAGCCCAGATCTTGCAATGGCGTATATCGTGCCCGTAGTTCTGGTGGAATTGGCAATATCGGTCACTTGGACCTTTTTTGCCTTGGTCACCTCCCTGAGCAGGCTTCTTGCTCTTGTAGTTATTTGAGGGCTTCTTCTGCCCGTTATTAGGAGGAGGTGCGCGATCTATACCCGCGACGGTATTGTTCGCCTCACCTTTGTTCTTTTTCTTCTGGGACTTCTTGTCACCAGGATTGTTGCTGCTCTTCTTTTTCTCATCTACACCAAGCTGGGCGGGCAGTTCGCCCTTGTCAAACGCCTTCTTATACTGATCACGCTCTGCCGCATTGGCATAGCGATCAGCTGCCTTGAAAAGATCATTGGCGGTCCAGATCTTATTGATCTTGAGATCCTGGATGAGCCGCTCGTCACGGACATCATTTTTAAAGGCGCGGAGAACAGATTCATCCAAGATGTTCGGGATCGTGTTGCAGATCTTGATGAAACGCTTCACGAAGTTGCGGAGGGTCTCCCCGTTTATCTGGATCATCTGGTGTAGATCGTCCTCCTTGCCTAGACGGACGTAACAACTCTGAAAATTGGTGATCAGAGCGTCACAAAGTTGGTCTCAAGAGTGGATGGAACCTTCCCGCTGATTGAACAGCCACGTCCGAGCAGCGCCCTCAAGGACAGTCGAAATGTAATTAGCCATGACTAGCTCATCACCCCCGGCTGCCATGATGGCGGTAGCCTAGATGGAAAGGAACTCCTCTGGATTCTGGGTCCCATTGTACCTCTCCACGTGGCCAGGTTTGAACTTGGAAGGCCACCTGACAGCGCGGAGCACGTCAGAGAAAGCCTTGCAGCCCAAAGCGTACGCCCGACCACCTTCTCCTGCAGAACCTAGTCTTGTAAAGACGTTGGTCCTATTGCCCGGAGGAATTCTGGTTGAGCGGGAAGATTCTACATTGAGGAATTCCCTCCGAGACAGTCCTCCGCACTCCTTACTCATGGTCGCCACGATGCGCTCGTCCCGAGGGTATCGTCTGTGATCTTTGCGTGCCCGCTTGCTCCTGTGGTCACGGTGACCACGGGGACTTGGCGAGCGTTGCCGACCACGGGTATCTTGCTCGTAGCGAGTCGCCCTTTACCGGTGACGAGGGTCATGCGATCGATTGGAGCGCTCGCTGTCCGAGTCTTTCCGGACAGGCTGACTGCGTTGCTCGGAGGAGCTGTTAACTTCACCTATGAACTTAAGGCCTTCAGCCAGTCACTCTAGGTGAGAAGCAACAGCGTCGCCCATGAGGGCGAGATTGGCCTGGTTGGTGGATCTGACCACCGTTGCCAAGGTTTGAAGTTGTTCCTGACTCTGCTTAAGGGGTCCTAGGATCCCTGAGGCATCCGCGTTTTGCCCGACCTGAGTCTGGTTACGCGGGGATTCGACCCGAACAGGTAGATCGTCTACCGGGGGGCTTGGCGTAGGTGCGCGAGGCGGGTCGCGTCGTTGTCGCTTGCGCTGATCGCGGATCTGCGCCAAGGTTTGATTGATTGAGGCGTCCAGACTGCGGCGAACAACTTCTTGTTCACGAAAAGCCAGAGCACCCCCATCTTGTTGCCGAGCAGAGTTGATCTGCTCGATCTCTTCGGCTGCCGCGGCCCGCACACGAGCCTTTGAGGTCTCTGCACCGGCCATGTTGATGTTGCGACGGCCGTGCGTTGGCACGATAGACGGTGTCATCACTGTGTCACCACAGGAGGAATCGACCGACATGGCCTTGGAATCCGAGAGAACTAAACCAGTGTAAAGATCATCGGTTCCATATTCATCGTCAATGACGGGAGCTTGATCTAAGACCATCTCAGGAACATATCCGGAGAGTTATGTCCCAGATCTTGAAGGCGACCGAGATCGAAGAGATCGATCCGATCTGACAAGGGACGTGACATCCTGTCCTTCTGAGTCGTAGCCCTCAGAAAGAGTCTCCTGGTCGCTGAAGGAGTTCAACATGCTCGAACAGACTTGATCTACGAATCCCCACGGTCGGCGCCAACCGTCGACGGTTGGGATATCGGTCCCAAGTCAACTAAGGTTCTTGAGAAGGGGAGATAGAAGACCTGCCGAGCAAGGCAAACAGCAAACAATGAGCAACGAGCAGACACAGGGTTTTTATCCTGGTTCGGGTCTCTCTGGGGAGATAACAACCCTACGTCCAGCGCTTCTTTATATTAGAAAGGGATTACAATGAAGAACTCGGCGAGATGAACAAGTCTCGACGAGATTCTGAGTGTACAGGAAGTAATTGGCGATCTAAGCTTCAAGTCATGCCATCGTGCCCTCTACACGCCGTAGGGGCCTTGCTTATATAGTGTGGAACAATCGACCTACCGAGGGGTAATCGGGCCGGGCTAACCACGAACTCGTAACGAACTCGTATACATGCCAAATACATCCCGCGGTAGATAAGGTATACTACAATTCTTAGGGATCACGACGTCTGCTCCAATCCAAGAAACTACGTCCGGGTCTTCACGTAGCCGTGTAGAACTTTTGTTCGAGTCAGACTCAAACACAAATCCTAGGTCTTTACGCACCATGCCAGCCAGGATGATGCACATGGGCCTGATAGAACCTTCTAGGGAGTCAAGCCCTAGGAAGCTGTTCGATTGGGTCGTCAGGGGCTATGGCAATGGGCCGTGATTTTATCCCCGACAAGAACCTAATTATGCGTGCAACATTTTGAGATCTTCCAAACCCATACATAAATTCTGTTGCAGAAGGCATTTAGAAGAAAACATTAAAAATCACCACCTTTGAACCTTGGTGTACAGTAAAAAAGAAATGAAGAAGTCAGAAGACAAAAGGCCTAGTGGTGAATATTTTGGTTGAATTCCTTTTTGTTTTGCTAGCATCTATGCCTCGTTTTTACAGATAATTAAAAAACACCGAAATGGTGTACCAAAAAGAAGCTTGAAAGCAAAATATGTGACACTGTGTGGCAGTGCTAAGAAAGGAAGGGGGAACCCGACAGGTAAACATATTGAGCACCCAAACAAACTGAAAACTATCTATAAACATAACGAACAACCGTATAGGCCTCGTGTAGCAAGAAGATTTAGAACATGTATTCCATAAAGGGAAAAATCGGTTCAACAATATTTAGTTTACAAACCCAAATTTTTTTGCAAAAAAAATTCTTATATGTATTGCTCTTAGGTCCAGTGCTCGCACTTATTGGTTAGCCCACCACAGCATCCCCTCCCGCAAGGCCCAATACTCTTCCCTATCCCGGCCTGTGTAGTCTTCCCAATCCCCACGACCACAGCCTCACGAGTCACGTCCCGTATTGCCGTGAATCCCCAATCCCGATCCGCCCTGAGCTCTAGCCCCCGACCTAAATCGGCTATTTCGCCACCCGCTGCTCGCCATGGTGCCACAGCCCTCCGCCTAGCCTCTGCGGACCGCGGCTTCGCCCAACGCACACGCAACATGCGCCCGTGGCCCCGTGCACCGTGCGGCTGTGCCCGTCCGGCGCCCGCTGCGGCACCGCCCCGCCATTCACCGTCTAGAGTCCAGTCCTCCACCGACCCACCCGCCGCCTCGTCGGCCGCCGCCAGTCGATGTGGAGTCCTTCGCTGACAGGCTTCCCCTCAAGCCACCTCTGCCTGGTATCCTTGCCCTCGCCCGATTCGCCTCTTCCCCCTTTATGAGCCCGCTATGTTTGAATCGATTTGAATAGAGCGCCGCTTTGTGGTAAAATTCGAGGGTTTGGTTGCATATGGTTGAACATGAGCCGGAGAATTAGGCACAACCGAATTATGTGAAGTAATGCATGTTGGACTTAGTGACCGTTTTGGCTAACATTGCCAAGACCGAGTCTTAAGGGGGGTAATTAGCTCTTTTTACTTTCTTAACCGCCCCCATAATCGCACATTCGCACGCCCTGATCGGGGGCGTTCTCCACACGTTCTGGTTGCGGCCCCCCTCACCAACGCTATATATGAACTATGGGCATCGGCAATCCGAGTGGCTAACGCACTGGATTCTCCTCTGCCCAGAAACCTCTCTCCCGATCCGAGATTAGCGCTAGGTGTTGGGAAGGCCGCCGCTGTTCGTCGTCCTCACCCCTGTCATCTTTTCCATCATCGACACTCAGGAGGAGAGGATCGATTGGGGCATCCCAGCTACCCCTACGTCCTACTGCATCGACCCTTCAAACAGGCGATCTCCTTGATTGCCTACCGATGGAATTCGATTCATGGTGAAGGTCAGTTCCTCTAGGTATAGGTGTTCTTGCTTTAGGCTAAGGTAATTAAGATTAAGTCCTAAGTTAATCTAACATTTGGTATCAGAGGCATCCTTAGCCTATCTTGAACCCTAAAGTCATGTTAATGCCGTCGGTTTATGTTCTAATGGTAATGGTATGCTTAGTTTAAACACCTCGGCTAATTATGTTTACGGGTTAATCATGTTTGGATTGATGATAATGTTGTTGATTAAGCCCTAATCATGTTTCAATTAGTATTCTCTTACGTTTATGGGTTACGGGTAGCATGGAGAAGGAGGGGATCACAGAGATTGAGAAACTTAAAGAAAATCCCCAAATTTTCCCCAAATGTCGAAACCCTAAAAGCCAAAATTAGTGCAATTCGAGGAGTTTTTCACTTTGATTCTCAAAGGAAAGGCATTAGAAACACCTCAATTGCAACCCTTTGCACTCAGATTCAAAAAGCTTCAGTTTTGTCGAAACCCTAATCCCCAAATCAAATGGGTTTTGAGGCATACCTAGATCGGGACGTCGACGGGTCTCTTGACCTCGCCGTCGAACCGCAGTAGCCGTCGTCGTCGTGCCTTTCGCTCTCGCCGCAGTGCTTCCCGACAGCTTCTCCGTTCCGTCGCCGCCTCGCGAGCGACGTTGAGGAGCGGCTCGATGGAGCAGCATGCTTATTGAGCACATCAAGACGGGCGCCGGCGAGGCCTCCGCCGACCGCCAGTCGCCGTGGCGGTCGCTTCCGTCGCCTCACGCCTGGCCATCAAGCGTTTTCACGGCCCGCCTCTCGCTGCAGTAGCCACGATCCGAATAGAACAGATCGAGATGTGGTTCTGACTGGATCAGTCACCGCCTCATGTGTACAGTAAGTTGGTCCTTGTTGGGCTGAGATTTAATGGGTCATGTGCTGCTAGACCAGGCCATAAGCTAACCTAAGTGGCAATTAATAAGAAAACAAAAATGAGAGAACATCGTGCATGGTTGATGAGCCATGCCGAGCTAAATTTTGGGCCTCAGATGGATTCTAAGTATTGTGCTTACATGTACTACAGTCATTTATCATGTACAATCCCTCTTATGATTAACGCTTAACAAAATAAATTTAGTTAGCACTATAATAATTATTTTTTGGGCCAAATAATTATTTGTGCATTTTGTTAAATATCTTGTTAAGTGTCGCAATTATTTCTGTATTTTCCTAGAATTTTTCATGTAATCTATTGTTTCTGCCTCTAATTAAAATTGAACCGATGTGAAATTTTAATTAGAGTTATGTCAAAATTTTGGGAATATTATTGTTAACGCATAATTGTAATTCTGACCAAAGTTGACTTACAATTATGTTTGTTCTGTCTCGTTTTCTGCCCAACGGTGATACGAGGCAGTACAATGTCTTTATGTGTGTTTTAATATTTTGCATGTATTTAATTCTACCAACGTAGATTAAATTCATGTCTTATGTTAGCAGGTCATTTTAAGCTGGGCAATCCCTTAAAAGTTAAGTTCTAATGATTTTCAATGCATCAATTATGTTTTCTTGGTGCATTGTTTTGAATAATGATGTATTATGATTGATGCCCATTGCTCTAAGGTGAAAAATGATCTTAAGTTTATTTCTATTACAGAAATTAATTAGAAAATGGCTCATATATATAATTCTAACTTACATAGACTTATTTCATGTGCCATATTATAGTAATATTATTTCTTATCACTTCAACCCAACGGTGATGTGATCTGAAATAATTATTTTGGTTTGCATGTTTTAATCTTGCCAGCCTAGATTAATTCATGGTGAAGCTATTATTTGTTGTACTTTTATGTGTTGGGCAATCTAATATTAAGACCTTATGTCCTTTTTCTTTTTTTTTTTGTGCACCGATAATTCTTTTTGTAATTTGAGGTGTATTATTTGTGATTACTTTTGCCCAAATAATGATGCATTATGTTGACATTTTATTGCTATTAGGTGCATACAGTTTTTCTGTAAGTATATACTGTTGTATCATTTGGCACTATTTTATGTGATATGCACCTTTTAATGTTGTTGATTCAGGCTAATATTATTAATGATATAACTAGTAAATGTTTTACTGAATTTATTTGTTGATGCTTTACTTAAGTTAATTCAGTAAATCATTTCACTGCTATTTTAAGATAATGTTTTTTTTCGCTGCATTATGTTTTGTTTCTAATTGAAATAGTACCAATGGGAAATTTTGATTAGAGATTTAATGATGTCTTAATTTTTTGCATTGGATAATGGTTATATACCGACCAACGTTGTTTATATCCATGTGTCCCATTAACAAAATATTTGATGCTGCTTCTAGTTACTCAAGTTCGTATGTCCCAAATTTAGTTTGGGTCTACCCATATTAAGTCTTTAAGACAGTTATTAATTTCTCGGCTCATCGACATGATCTAGCGTAAGCTGGTTGTGATTATGAGCTGTTGAAATTTGATCTTTCGCTATTAAGAGAATTTGTTTTGATGTTCCTTGTTATTATGTGGCAATCACTCTTTGTGACAATGGTTCACTGAAACTCAATTTAACTTATGATATGTTAGTCAAGCGATGTTTCTTTTCGTTTTTTGCCCAACAGTGATACAACTTGGAATATGCTACTAGCATGATTACAGCAGTATCTTGATGTTTTCATATATTACTCTTCTCGTTTTCATAAATGAGAATCGATAAGATTAAGAGAAATAAGCAGTGGTTAGAGACCCTCTTGTTGAAATTGTGGCACTGTCGTTTAGACCACATTTCGAGGGGGAGAGTGGAGTGTCTCATTAAAATCTTACTAAGGAAATGATACTCCACCACGCTTCCGCTCAGTTTTAAGGCCTGATTTAAGAAAGATGCCACACTTAGCATGGGACTTTTGAGGTCCTTTCCTTGTGGCGTCATAGATGAGTATGACTTCCGTCGCATTTACTAAGGGTATATCTTTCCTATTCGTGATAGATCTAAATTTTGAAGAATTACTTAGGAGTTGAAGTAAAATTCAGCTCAATCTAAAGATTAATGTAGTGAGGTCTAATCGAATGGGAAGAATACTATCGGAGACATGCCCTTTATGGGCACACCCTCCTAGTGCATGTCCTTTATGTGCACACTCCTAGTCCCTTCGGTAAGAAAAGTAACATTGTAGCTTTAGCCACTCCAGTTTACTAGTTAATCTGTGAGTGAAATCGTTAAAGACAGTTGTCTCTCATATTTAACAGGATCCCTAGCAGATCGGTGTTTAAAAACTCCTTATGTCTTATAGACTGGGGGAGAAACTAAAAAGCAGATCAGTGTTTAAAAACTCCTTATGTCTTATAGACTGAGGGAGAAACTAAGATATTTACATATGGGAACTGTTCTATCTACATATTGTGATATTAGACTATAAGATAATTAGTTGCGAGACATATTATGTTCTTAGAGAATGTCGAAATCAGTGGGAGCTTGGAGCCTAAGAAAGTAGATCTTGAGGAGATGCGTGAGTCTATTCCGTTATCTATGATTCAAGAACCTATTTTTCCTATGGCCCGGGAGATTGCACCTCCAGTCGAAAACACTGTTGATGCACATCCTGTTGAGGACTCTGAGAATATTAATGTTATACCTTATGTTTCCCCTAAAGTTAATGTTGAACCTCAACAACCCCCTTTACTTCTAATGTATCCTTAAGAAGAGCACAATGAGAAAGAAAGCCATAATTATGTTTATACTATACGGTTGACTTCTCACTTATCTCATCAAAAGGATTCTTTTAGAATTGTCTTATGGCGCTTGTGGCTCATAATGTTTTGGAGTTACACCAAATAAACGTTAGAACTACATTTCCTAATAGTGACTTGCATAAGGATGTGAACATGGCTTGACCGGAAGGTCTGTCGTGAAAGGCAAGGAACATATGGGATGTAGATTAAATATGGCATAAAGCAAGCGTCTAGACAATAGTGTCTTAAGTTCAATGAAGCTATAATGAAGTTTGCTTTAAAGAAAATGAAGTGGACAATTATATTTATATTAATTTTAAGGGAAGTAAATACTCATCTTAGTATTTGATGAGAATGATATCTTATTGGTCAACAACAATAAGTGTATATCGTTTTTAAGACCAAAGGATTTTTTTTCTCTAATTACAATCTTGGTGAAGTATTTTATTTTGGGCATTACCGAGATAAGTCCAAAAGGAATATTATGATAATTTTCTTAAAGATGCCTACATAGACAGAGTACTTGAAAGATTTTGTATAAACAAGTATTTTGTCTGGCCTGCACTTTCCGTTAAAGGGCAATAAGTTTGAGACATTAAAATGTTCGAGGAATCTGTTTGAATCTGGCCAGATGAAGTCGATTCCTTTTGCTTCCGCTGTCAGAAGCATTATGTAAGTTTAAATATTTAGTGCCTTAACTTAGCTTAAGTCTGGGATATTTGGCAAATATTAGTTAAATCCAGATTTGGACCTCTGGAAAGTAATTAAGAGAGTCTTGCATTTTTAGCAGGGCTCTAAGGATTACATGCACACATATAAGAAATCAGATGACCTTTGAGTTGCTAGTTATTCAGCTTAAGTTTCGCAGGGTGTGAATACTAAGAAATCCACATAAGTTTAAATATTCACCCTTGCAGTGGAGCCAAATTGTGGAAAAGCTCTCTAAGTACACACTTATGGCATCGTCTATGATGCAAACTAAGTTTGTGGCATGTTATATAAGGCTTTTAGGCAGGTTGTGTGGCTTAAGATCTAATCCCATGACTAAGAGTGGTAGACAGCATTCTTAACCATTCAGTCTTACATTCGAGTAACAACATGTCAAGTGTTATTGCCAAACATATTGACATTGGTGCCATATTGTGAAAGAAGAAATCCAGAACCAAATATTTATGTCAAATAAGTTAATAATAAGTTTTTTGCTAGCGCGCTTATTAAACGACTTTCCAACCCATATATAATGTAATCATGTTGCCGGCATGGGTTATTGAAAAGTCTAAGATTCTGGATATAAGGGCCAATTTAGCAAACCAGCTCCCATAAGAAATAAGTTTATACCGATCAAGATGAAATTAGTATACCGTGGGTACAGAAACCTCAATTATCGCTTTAAAGGTTTTTGCGGTGCTTGCCTCTATATATTATTTTGTCAAGAAAGGACTTATGTTGTTAGCCTTACGATCAAGTGGGAGAATGTTGGACTTAGTGACCGTTTTGGCTAACATTGCCAAGACCGAGTCTTAAGGGGGGTAATTAGCTCTTTTTACTTTCTTAACTGCCCTCATAATCGCACGCCCTGATCGGGGGCGTTCTCCACACGTTCTGGTTGCGGCCCCCCTCACCAACGCTATATATGAACTATGGGCATCAGCAATCCGAGTGGCTAACGCACTGGATTCTCCTCTGCCCAGAAACCTCTCTCCCGATCCGAGATTAGCGCTAGGTGTTGGGAAGGCCGCCGCTGTTCGTCGTCCTCACCCCTGTCATCTTCTCCATCATCGACACTATGAATTTCACTTTATAAATCCATATTTATTTATGATTCAGTCATGTTTTGGTAGCTACGACTCCGCGAGCCCGGCAAGGCCAGATAAAAAATCATATACACCCATTTTCAAAAACCTGCGCCCGCCATTGACTACATGTCTTAATTTCCTGATATATATGTGATGGAAAGATGATTGTATGCTTCATGAGGACCCTATGCGATGGCTGGCATGGTGACAACCAGAAACATTTTAATGCCATCAAAGGAAAATTGAAGTTATCTTGTTTGAATATATTATTATTAAGCTTTGTTTTACACATTTTCTTTTATTTTATCTCAAGGTGATGTCTTCACCTTTGAACTGTTTTACTGTCATTTCTATGTAGACTATAGTTTGTTTTCTACAGAATTTTACATGGAAACATAACTGATAGTGCAGCTCACAGGCAAGTGATACATGCAATTATCACTTTTCGTTACAGAGAATTTATACAACTTAATGTGAAGATTAAAGAGCTACTCTATCGTCCCTCTATGACTGTAAGGGTTATTGTGTTCTTAGAGTCCAAAATGTAACCTCTTCTCTGCTCTATTTCATTATTCCTTCGTGCAAAATATGCAGGGTGATTTGGGGTTGGTAGTGTTGTACATCCATTCTCCAAGTTGAACACAACAGAAGACATCAGAGGCCTATCATCAGGATTTTCTTGAACACATAAGAGCCCCATGTGAATGCAGATTATAGCCTCATCTAGTAAGCAACTCTCCATAATAGATGTGTCTACCAAATCCTTTGTGTTCCCCTGCTTCCAAAGATTCCATGCCTGAGACAATAGATGAGTGAACTCTAAAATTTTAAGACTTCATCACTTAAAAATTTTATAAATAAAAAACAACAATGAATGCTTACATAGACTATTAAGTTCGGATGATCCATGATGCCATGAGTACAATTTATCTTTACTCCACTGACAACCTCTAGAAGTATCACACCAAAGCTATAAACATCAGACTTGACAGAGAAAATGCCCTCCATTGCATACTCAGGAGCCATATATCCGCTGGTTAGATCATTTCACTTGAAAAGAATTATAAAAATGAACTAAATTCAGTCATATGTTAGGTTGAGGATAGGGTGTTAGATACTACTCACTATGTCCCAACAATTCTTCTGGTACTTTCATTTTGCTTATTGTCAGAAAAGATCCTTGCCATACCAAAGTCTGATATCTTAGGTCTCATCTCTGCATCTAGCAAAATATTACTAGTTTTGAGGTCTCTATGGATTATTGTTAATCTTGAATCATGATGGAGGTAAAGAAGTCCCCTAGCAATCCCTTTTATTATCCTGAACCTTGTTGGCCAATCTAGAGTTGTATTTCTTGCCAAGGCTACAAAAAAAAAACACCTGTTAGAAATATGATGAATGTAAATGTATAATGGTTGAACTATTTCTCTAATTTCGGGTAAATATCACTAGAACGTACTGAAAATGGCGGCATCTAAGCTTTTGTTGCACATATACTCATAAATTAGTAGCTTTTCGTCTCCCTCTACACAGCAACCAAGCAGGCGAACCAAGTTTCTATGCTATAGTTTGGCAATTACAACAACTTCATTTCTAAACTCCTCTATTCCTTGCTGTGAGTACCTGCTGAGTCTTTTGATAGCAACTTCTTGACCACCTTCCAACGTTCCCTTTGTAATTATCAGACAATTAAGATTGTAATGAATTGCAGTTTGCACATATAACAAGATTCAATAATTGAAAAGGTACAAATAGCCAAAACATAGCTAACATCGGAAATTACCTTGTAGACTTTGCCGAAACCTCCTTGTCCAATTAGGAATGTTTTGGAGAAATTATCTGTTGCAACGGCAGTACTTTCGAATTTTACAAATGCAAATTCAAGATCAATGGTAGCAGTTTTGCCTGCAGGTTCATGTGATGTGAAGAAATCTGCATGGACTAACCTTTTGCATTTTCCCCCAATTATTTTTATTCCTGCTACAAAGCTTAAGATCATTTGATCTGTTACTACAATTAATATATACAGGCGTATGAAAAAAAATACCTTTAAACTTGCGATGGAACCATATAATGAAAATGCAAGCGAGAACCGGGATGCTTGCCATCAGCGTCATTGTTACTGTATTTATCCTTGCCCTTTCACCTACACAAACGCATTGAAAACATTATATATGGTGCCATGCCGATGAACTATGTGATATATTACTGCATCATGAAACTCCGGGATCGGTCTTGGCAAAACAGCTGTGATATATAATTACATAGTACTGTTGGTGTCACATAAATCCCACCTAAAAGATGGTACTTCTAGGATTTGCCTTCCTTCTATCAATGACATGTGGGGTTTGAACCTATTTGTCAGTGAGACGCAGCAGGAAAAATCCAGTTAGAAGCTTACTTTATGGGAGAGGAAATGATCAAAATTTTCCATATAAAAACACGGTGATCAGTCCTTAATTCCTATTCTATCTCCCCTATATTGACTGCACACAGTTGGTGGATGCCTTGGTGGTTGCTTGCACAGACGCAACGGATGAACGCGAATGGGGCTGCCAACTCAATCTTCGGTTGGTCTAAACAAATAAACTCAATTTTTGGTTGATAATGGGAAGTGATTGAAAACTTCTTTTTTGAAAGACCGAGACGGCAATTTCATTATAGGAGAAAAGCAAGAAAAACAATTTACAGACGGCACAAGCTAGGCGAGGGCCCCAAACAAGAAAAAAAAATAAAAAGCAACCCCCACCAGAGTGAAAAGCAAGGGACTACTTGCTAAGAAAGGCGACACCTGCCAACTTCCAACCTTGCAATTCATCTTTGAGGTTCGCAAATACCCATTCGGGTGTCAATGTTTGAAAATTCTTGAATTCCTTTCTAACCAGATAAACCACAAATCAGCTATGATGATTGTATTGTACCCACTTCATTATGTGGCCATGAACCAATGAAGTCTATGCTGCCACCAATCCTAAACTGTGTGAGCATTGTCCCATCTCACAGGTTGTAGGTTGGTAAGAGCCAAGCTAGAGGCAATCCGCGACCAAAGCGATAGAACAAATACACAATCAACAAAGAGGTGGAAGGTAGTCTCTAGGATGCAATTGCACAGAGGGCAGAAGAGGTTGTTGGGCTGGCCTCTGGCATGCAGACGATCGGAGGTCCATAGATGATTTTGCGCTAGGAGCCAAACAAAGACCTTGCACTTCATGGGCACCCAAGGCTTTCAGATGAGCCCTACAAAGTCGGTTTCAAGACGAACTTGAAACTGAATTTGGTAAGCCAATCTGGTCATGTAGACCCCATTGCCTATCCACCTCTAGACAAGCTTGTATTCTATGCCCATTTGAAGATGAAAATTTGAGTGGATATGTTCCCAGATTCCAACATATTTAGGAATTGCCTGCGCCGTTGACTGCGTGTTGGACGACGTGCACCCATGCATTGTTGGTCAGGGCGTCGGCTACTGAAAGCCATTTCTTCCTAGCCTTCTGAAAGAGCATGGGCATCGTGAGACTAAGAGAGATAAGGCCAAGCCATGTCAAGGTCCAGAAGGTGGTCTTTCGCCCATCTCCAACAGTGGTCAGTGTCGAGGCATCAAACAGATCATGGTCGCTATTGTCTAGAAAACACATCCTATCTGCCCTAAAAGACACAGAGTTCGCCAAATGTGACCATTTGCTTATTTGCTGAGGACTCTTCCAAACATGTCGTGATTCATAACCCTAAGGTCCCCAGATGTTTAGGTGAACATACTTTAGCCCAATTGACTTTGCAGCTGTCGTCCCCGTGAACAATATCATTCCCCGTCCAAAGGAAACGCCAGCGTATAGCATCTAAGTGGAGCACAAAACTTGCCGATGGTCTTATAGTAGTGAGAAGGTAGGTTGGCAGAGCACTCAGCACTGAGTTCACAAGGACGAGTCACCCTCCCAGAGTGAGGAGCTTGTGTTTCCACCCTACTAGCTATGTGGCGGCCTTATCCAAAATCAATCGGACGTCCACTTTCCTAAGCTGACATAAAATTAACGGTAGCCTGAGTTATTTCACAGGTAGACTTGTGTGGGCATCAGGGAAATTTTGCAAGACTTCGGCCAGATCGACATGCTGGCAGTTGATTGGAGCGACCGAGCTCTTGTGCATATTTATCCTAAGCTGGTAGCTAGGCTGAAGTTTTCCAAGATGTTTAGCAGCGTCATCACCTCCTCCCTGTTTGGGTTTAGGAAGATCATGACATCATCCGCATAAAGGGAGCACCGCACTTCGTCCATTCCCCCCTCCCTTGTCCAAGTGGCCGCAGTAGTCCTCGCTAGTTTGCCTTGGCTAGGATGTGGTGCAAGGTGTTGATGGCCAGTATAAACTGATATGGGACAAAAGGTGGCCCTGCCACAACCCTCTACAGTGCTTTATGGCTTGCCCAGGTATGACGATTCGAAAGTTAGGGCAAGCCAGTCTCTCCATCGAGCACTAAAACCTCTATGATGTAAGAGTTCTAAGAGGTACTCCTATGATACCAAGTTGAAAGCCTTTGCAACGTCCAACTTGAATAGGAGACAGGGGGTTTTGCGTCCGTGTAGCCTATGGGCCGTGGACTATACATTCATGAAGTTGTCATGTATTCTACCTTTAACAAAAGCACTTTGAGAAATCGAGATCAATTGATCCAAATGCTTTGGAAGGCTAAGTGGAAGTACTTTGGAGAAGTGCTTGGCCACTGAGGGAATTAAGCTGATCAACTAGAAATCCCCTATCCTTATTGGCCGCTTGTCTTTCTTTTTTGGTAGAAGGATGACAGAGGCCTTGTTTAAGACGGCGTGGTGTCTAGGGGCTAGTGTGGAGAAATGTTGCAGAACATTGAGGTAGTCTTGCTTGATGATGTCCCAGCATGCCTATAGAAGGCCCCATTAAAACCGTCGGGGCCCAATGACTTGTCATGTGGCAATCGTTTTATTGTCTCCCAAATATCATCCATGGTTATCTCCGCGTCCAAATCCTGTGACTACACTCGCGGCCATTCAAAGAGCCGCATTTAAAGAACCATCAATTGAGGGTGCAAGCCCTATGCTCCTTGGTGCCGAGGATTCATGATGAGGACATCACCACGTCAGATACACCCATGGGATCAGCGGCCAAAGTCCTTCCCAGTGACCCGCGACCTTTGACCATCATGCAAGGACCAATCACACGAGCCCGTGCGCGACAACTCAATTATCAGGTAAACTCGTTTCTTGTGTTGAATAATTATACTTTGGAATATAGGCCGCTACCTAATAATATTATTATGCATAGGAACTTGAACAAGCACCAGCTACAAGGCATTAAAACACCAACCAAGGCAATAAAGCATGGTGGAAATGCAAAGGGATTCCACTCGGCATTCAATAACAAGTCTGACTTCAAAACGTCATGGAGAATACAAATAGACTCGGATTGGGACGTGTGAGCACTCGTTGGAAAGATAACTTCGCCATCTTTCCAATGGATCCAACCTCACCTTCAAATTCCTACTGAGTTGGACACAACAGTCAAAAGAAGTCGATGGACAGCCAGCAAACAATCTTTTCGGGTGCCGCACCACCTTTAAATGCATCTTGAGTCCCATGTAACTAGTGCTGCGTGTTGGCTTCTCCAAACCAGCAACTCTCCTCCATATAAGGTGTGTTCCTCTAAGTTCTTAGGCAGGTTTTGTTTAGATTAGTTGCCCCTATGTGTGGAACTTCTCGCTTATTCTCCTGTCTAGGCTAGAGTAGTTGTAAACAAGTTCGGAACCTCAGTTCGAGTGTATGCTTTACCTTTGTTCTTGCGAGCTCTTTGATTGCTTGTAAGGATAGACCTTCGTGGTTAGATCATTCAGGCTTTGGCACTGTTGATAACAATCAGGAGTGTGGTTTAGCGATTGCGGGCGCTTATCCTTACATGGTTCGTAGCCGGATTATCAAAGTCATTCTCCGCCTAAATCGAAGTTATCCCCTCGCATTTTCTTTTAGACGAAAAAAAATCTTGTATTGGGGTCTACTTCCTTTAGCCACGTCACCTGAGAGTGTTGACATTTGTGAGAGCATTCAATGGCCGCTAGCCCTAGGACCTTCATCTTTAGCTTCGAGTGGAAAACCATCTCATTATCTTGTAGCTGCATTTGCTCCTAAGCGGTTTTGAGGCGTTGAATCAGTTAGATGGTAATCGCCATGTGAAGCCGATACTTATTGATGAGATTCCGGTTCCAATTCTTAAACGCTCTGGCCGTCCTTGCTAGCTTTGAGTTTAGGGTAGTGATTGTGGGTCCTTTGCCACTAGGGGGCATTCCAAGCATTAGCAACAGTTGGCAAGAAATTCGGCAAGCAAAGCTAAAAGTTTTGGAATCTAAAGATAGCATGACTAGCTGCTCCGGAGCTCGGGCCAACAACAAGGGGCAATGATCCGAGAAGGAAGAGGAGAGAGCATGCAACAGGTGTCGTGAAAACGACACTTCCCACCCGGGATTGTAGAGTGCCCGGTCTAACTTGACTAAGGTGGGGGTTAGTTCTTTTATTGCTCCAAATGAAGAGTCGGTTCTGGAGCTGAATGTCCATGAGGTTGCAATCATTGATTATTGCTCAGAACTTGCGCATATGACGGTAGTGGAGATTTCCATTGTTCTTGTTGCATGTCTCATAGATAAGGATAAAGTCACCTAGAATGAGCCAAGGTGCAGCGGTAGATGGCATGAACGATGATAACTCGGCCAAGAATCATCCTTCTCACAGTCATCTGTCGGACTGTAGACCGTGGTTAGCAAGAAGATGCATTGGGTGGAAAGCTCCATAAGACAGCATGTCACCGAGTGGCGGCAGATGTCCGGCTGGTCCGTTGATACTTGCTCATCGTCCTAGAGGAGAGCGACACCTCCTCGGCTGCTAGAGGATGGAAAGAAGAGGTGATTCTGCATCCGCACGCCCCTAGCTGCTGTAGGGTTGCGGCATCAATGTGAGACAATTTAGTTTCTTGGAGACAAAGAAAAGTTGCAAGGGTAGAATTCAACATCCGTCTCCCTCCCTCACGACGAGCTGAGGAGTTGAGCCCTCATACATTCTAGGTGACGAAGCTACAAGTTCAATCAACCATTTAATCTAGGGCTATAAACGCTAAGGCTCCTTAAGGGAGCAAACCTAGACAGGATAGGAATGGTAAGACCCGCGCAAGGCCTACCTCCCATACTATGATACTTGGGGGTGGCAGTAAACCATCTACCCCGATACAACGGCCAGGGACACCTCTGGACAGTGATACAAAGCATTGCACTAATCGTCTGACTGATGCTACAACAGAAACCTACGGCCTGCCTACTCCATGCTGTCGTCATTTACAAGTGACACACCTTTAGCTAACATTGGCTCCTTCCCTAGGCCCATAAGCGATTGAAGACTTGAGATAATGTGACCCGGTAGTGGTTGCTCAAAAGAGGCGACATATGCAGCCAACAAATCCTTATTGAACTCTTCGTCACTAGAAATGATGCCTATCTACTTCAAAATGCACAGTTGTGCCCACTTCGAAACCGAAATTCGGACTAGTTTGGCAAAGCGCTCGCTGCGTTAGACCGAGTGAGCAGAGTCCGTCAGCTAACTTGCCGGGCCACAGAACCATAGACTTATGTGCTGGAGGATCCGATTGGTCGAGACGGAGAGGCTATTAACTCGCATGGTTATCGGGGAAAGATTGACCATAGGCTGCTGCACCACAGCAGCAGGCGCCATACGGTCCTGACGTCCTGGAGCCAGCGGTCCCAAATAGGCCTCCAACTCTGTTAGCAGGCTGTCGGAATCAGAGTCGGCTAGGGTGGCTGGGTTTGCTAAGAGTTGGGCCCAGAGTCGACACATAGGCCATGAGGCAAGCCAATACTTGGGCCCCATGGGCCCTGCTGTCATCATTGGTGACTTTAACGTTTTCTATCTGTATGACCAAACTTTTTCCCGGGCACACTCCCCGGACCGTTGGTTCTAAAATTGGAGAATAGGAGGGCCTTGAGGCACCACCCGGGGAGAAGGTGGGCAGGCCGCTTGAACCTTAAGACTCGCATTTAGAAACTCCCCTAGCACCAAGTCATAGCTCTCTGAAGTCAGCCAAGATTCTCCCTGCTCACTGTAAGGACGCAAAGAGAGAATGAAATCCATTAGGGGATCATAGATCAAGGAAGGATGCGGGTACATCCATTTGTTGCTGCAAAGCGAACCCCTTCCCAGCACTGGCACGAAGAGACAAGCACCTGGCTGCAGTGGGCCCCATGCCTTCTCAAACAAAGCAGTAGCATCACGGACTTCCTGTGATACTCCGGGGCAGGGATGGGTCCCGGCGGTGAGGGCGTCTGTCGGTGTGGGGAAGGGTCCTAATGGCACCTCTCGAGCAAGCATGACCTTTTGCGGTTGCAACGGCGCAGCGGCCTGTGCGTGGTAGTCCTAGCATGGACAGCGAGGGCATGTTTGATCTCTTGGGTAGCATGACTGCGGCCAAAATGAGTGCGGTTGTGGTGATGATTGCTCGATCCCGCTGCTTCAGGGAGGCGCATCTCGGGAATGGTGATGACCCAGAAGGGTGTCCTTCCATGAACGATAACGAGATCCACCCGCTGCGTGATCATCATCACAACAGGGACTGTAACCGCTGATTCTAGCATGAATCACCGTGGGCGGCCGACAGGGTGGTACCATCGATGAAACCCTGTGTCCAAAGGAATGGTATGATTCTAAATAGGGCTCCTTGTCAAAATCGAAGCACTCTGACGGAAGGTCGCTGGCCAAGGAGTCAGGAGAGCGCTCCATCCGTGGGGTCCAATCCTCTAGGCTATCTATGTGAATGAGCAGCTCCACCACCTCTCCTTTCGGTGGTTGTGTAGGGCTTCCAAATCCGGCTATTTTCAAAAGAATACTATGCATGGACCTTCTGGAAATTTTTTCATGCAATTAAACATCATACTGTTTCTGTAGGATACGTAAGACCAAGCCACAACAATCATATGTTTTAAAAACTGCCCCTAGAACAGGTGGTAAGTGTGTGGTTGTGAAGCCCACCACTCAAATTCAAATTCCCACGGAGATAATAAAAACCCGAATCACTACTAAAAACAATCATATGTTTTGGTGTGAATGCTGATTATAATAATTTGTAAAAAGGCATGTGAATAATACCTGGCAAGCCTGCAATCCGTAGGTACAACGTATCAAGAGCGTAACTACCAATGTTAGTGGTGGTATTCAACATTGCAGGAAACTTCTGAGCATCGACGAGCTCCCCAGCCCACACTAAACACCTAGTCACATCGCCGTTGGTTACGCTGCTGTTGAGGCTAGCATAAGCATACGCCACACACGAGCAGTTGCTACGGCACACCGCCGCACACTCCGCCTGTGTCTTGTTCCTGAGGCGCACAAACCGGTCAGGCACCTGCATATCCGGCAACGCCAAGAACCCATCACTGCATCGCAGCACCTCCTTCCGCCGGCATCCCTGCGAGAACCCGCCGTTGCTCCACTCCCTCGCGCTCGTAGGCTCAAACCCATCCAAGCATTTGCACGTCGGGATGGATTCCGTGAAGTCACAATAGCCAAACTGGCCGCAGTAGGCGTACTGATCGCACTCGCTGCTGGGAGATCCACTCCTCACCCACTCTGACGTCTCCTTGCTCCAAACAGCGGACTCAAACCTGCCAGAATAGGTGATCACACCCCGTATGGGCGGGGCACTCGCTGTCAGTGAGGGCATATGCTGTGTAGACCATGGTGCTAGTGTTCCCCTGGGAGTTTGGTATAGCCGCGACCATGTATCCGGTCCAGACGTGGCTGCGCCAAATTGGGCGTGAACCATCCCAGATGAAAATCTGGAGGAGAGTGTCATCTCCGCCGTAGGAGAATCTGCCGGGCGCAGGGTCCTCGGGGCTCTTCCAAGAAACATAGCGCCCGGCGCTGGCGGTGCGTGCTGTGTTGCTGATTTTGAACTTCATGCTCGGGAGGAACGTGTCTGCCGGGTGATCAAAGCTCTGCCACAGCATGGTGCTGTTTGACCAAAGGATGAGATTGCCGGTGTCCAACAACTCGGCTGTCAGTGACGCCGGGGAGCTGGCACCCTTGGTGATGTTGGTCGTCCAAACAACGCTGCCGTTGGCATATGATAAGGCAAGGTTGGATGTGTTGGCCGTCAGAGCAAGAGAAGGTGCAGACGAAGAGATGAGCGGCGTCGCACGGTTGGCCACCCACACGACGGTAAGGCTAGGGATGTTGTTGTACCATATGCCGAGGTACAGATTACCTGGAGTGGAGTTGGAGGGGGAGAAGAATCCCAAGGCAAAATCTCCATTGTTGGATATGATAGTGGTGCCGGGAGAGAGTGGCCGGCTGGGGACAAGCCGGTCGTCGGATATGCACAAGGCCGGCAGGAGGAGGACGACGATGGCTGTGGTGTAGATGGACCTCTCCAGGGCCAACCAACCCATCTCTCCCTTCCTCTTGATGGGGGTAGGTTTTTCAAACCCAAAGAGTTCTGATGAAGGCAACCATTCCAATCGGTATAGTATGATGTCTTGCGACGGAGGCCGCATGTTTCCAAGCGTTGACGGTGACGTTGAAGATCGGTCTGCACGCCACAGATGTTGAAGATTTTTGATAGGCATAGGAGTGCAGACCGAAGTGGTAGGTCCGATGAAAGGTAAACTTACAGCGGCACATGCACGCTATTGCGGGTCGTGCCGTTTACGTTGACGCGTATGAGTAGAGCCTACGCGGCCTCCCAGCCACTGGATATGCCCTTTGTCACTAGGAAACGTCTATGCGCTTAATTGTAAAAAATCAGGAGCAACTTTCCACAAATGTTTACCCCTGCCGTCCCGACTATTTCAAATTGACAAACTCTTTAATTTGCAAATGGGCAGATTATTGGGCAGCTGGGGCAAGTCCGTATTGCCCCCTTAGAAATAGATGGGTTCCAAGATGGGTGTCCGGCAAATATTTTCATGGACTAACTGGCGTCCGTAGCCCGTCCAGATTTGAGAAACAGCAAATTTGGTGAGATACATCTGGCAACCGGCATACATCGGGTCCGGAAATCCGCTCGTGGCAACTGGCAAAGGCACAAATTCTACTCGGCGCATCAATCAAGGAACCAACTCAATCCACAGTATCACTCAATTTCCCCAACAGGAGAAATCAACAACCTTTTTCTATCCGGTATAGGAACCATCAACCATCTGATAGTTAAGAAAAGAAAAGAGTCCACTAATTATTCGACTAGCCTATGCTCCGGAGCAAAGCAACTCCAAGAAAATCTAGGGCCTTTCAGTTCAATAACAAGATGAAAAGAACAAAAGAGGGGAACTTACTGTTCATATGTGTCAGATCCGTCAAGAATTGCTGAAGGTTCGGGAAAATTCAGACTTCTTCTTAATGAGCTGGAATCCGTCAGCATGACAAACACGAAGCAACTCACCAATCTAGCGCAGTGATGACGACACGTGGTGGCGGCGATGCGTGCGTCCGTGCGGGATGGCGAGGTTGGGGGCGACGTGTTCAGGAAGGGTGACGACGATGCGCCGTGCAGGCCGCCGCGGTATGGCGAGGTTGGGGGCGACGATGATGCGCCGTGCAGGCCGCCGTGGTGAGTGGTGGCGGTGGCGATGCGTTGTGCTGGTCATGGGAACTGGGGAGCGGGGGCGTGAGCATGACCGCGTGAGCTCTGGGAATCCCTACCCGCCAGACACACTGCTGAAATATGGGCTAAAGGGATAAAATGGCATAGCTGGGCTACGAGGGAATGCCCCTTCTTGTGTCGGGCTGAAATATGAGAGCTCATTTCACGATTCGAACGGGCTAAGGGTTAACGGTCTGCAGTTGCCAGTTGCATTACTATCAGGGAGGAAGGGAAGGCTCACTAAGCGGTTTTGCTGGGTCGGAGAAGGGCTCAAGTGGTTCGATGGCGTGGAGGTGAACGATGGCCCCGGTACAAGGGAGTCATCACAGGCGAACTTCGGCGAAGCCCTTGCATCAACACGTGAGGAAAGTGTTAAGGAAGTTAAGTCGATTCTCTAGCGCAAGCATTTGATGAGACTCATCCAAGAGGGCGAAAACGACTGGTGATGCGGTTTTGCCTGACAGCGAGGAAGGATCTCCCCTCCAAGCTATAGAGGGTTAGCTTCCAATCGGGGTAGCTAGAACTTTTTTGGAGAGAGAGAAAGAGAAGGGAAGAGACGTCAAAGGGGGAGACTCATCGGTGAAGTGGGTCGAAGAGAGAGCTCAGGGCAAAACTGAGGTGGAGTGGGTGATTTTGAGAATGAGCTGAGGGAGAGGGGCTCTGTGTCCATGTCACAGACTAGGGCAAGGGTGATGACAAGGCCATCGAGTTTATAGTGCAGATAGGATGGAGCGAGCGATCGACGTCTCACCGTGGAGTGCGTTGGCGGCAATGGCAAGGGTTACACAATCCGGTTGGAGGTCCTCTTGTCACTGGCTGAGGCAAGTAAAAAAAGGGTATAGTTGAGGTAGCCCCTTATTTTTTTAAGAGATTAGCTTTACTACATGGGCATAGCTTAAGCCCATGGTCGTCCGACTTGTCCAGGCTCAATTTGCTTGTCATGACCCTTGGTATTTCTACCGAATCACTATGATAACTCTCCCACATCCCAAACCATAACAATTTGGTATCAGAGCCCGCGGCTGAAAAGGTCTCCATTGCAGCCTATCACTTGGTGGACAAAGCGCAGGAGTGGTATGGCCTAGCAGAGCAGGAAAGTGGAGTGCCTAGCTGGAAGGGGTTCAAGGAGATGATGCATCTCCGGTTCAGGCCTCCTGCCCGGCGCAACAAGGTGAGAAAATTGAAGAAATTGACAC
Organism: Raddia guianensis; assembly: GCA_036346415.1. Lineage (NCBI taxonomy): Eukaryota > Viridiplantae > Streptophyta > Magnoliopsida > Poales > Poaceae > Raddia > Raddia guianensis. Next base: position 28,097,064 of record CM070540.1, read on the forward strand.
AAACAGGGACAGTAGCGGAGTATCAGGAGAAATTTCAGGCATTGCTACCCCACTCGGACCTGCCCAATGACATGCACATCGAGATGTTCACTGTTGGTCTCGCTGGATCAATGGGACCCCAGGTGGAGCGGGCAGAGCCATCCTCTCGCCGTCGCTCCGATGTCATGAGGCTCGCTCTGGAATTTGAAGAGCAGAGCCTGACGGAGAAGGACGTAATCAAGACCATCATTCAACAGATGATGGGCCGACCGACAAGCTCAAAGCGCGGCGTGACCAACATTGTTAAGACAGCAACACCTGCAGCAGCGATGACCACGACGACCGGCGCCACCAATGCCCAGGGAGGCAACCGCCTCATTAGACAACTGAATCGTGCCCAGATGGAGGAACGCCGCAAGATGGGGCTTTTCTATAATTGTGATGAGAAGCGGGAATGTGGCCACGAGTGCAAGAAGTTGTTCTTCCTTGACCTCGTCGGTGACAACACTGAAGATCTAGACACCAACACCCCAAAAGAACAGCCCTCCATATCGCTAAATGCGCTCACCGGCATTCACACTGGTCGCACCATGCAGCTCGAGGTGGAGGTCTGTGGTTGCAAACTTCGGGCGTTGGTGGACTCCGGCTCAACTAGCAATTTCATCGATGAGAAGGTGCGGGCAGAACTGGGTCTTCCTCTCCGGCCAACTCACCAGCCCCTACGGGTGGCGGTGGCTAATGGCGACACCATCCATGGTGCCGGCCTCTGTCCCGCCACTCAAGTGCAAATCGGCCAAGAGCAGTTCACAGTGGACTGCTATGCCATCCCATTAGCCGGTCTACAGATGGTTTTAGGAGTTCAGTGGCTCGCAACTCTGGGACCAATACAATGGGATTTTGATCGCCTAACAATGACCTTTTGGCGTTCGACCAATCAAGTGCAGTCGCAGGGCCACCAGACAGTACCTACACTTCGTCACATGGTGGCTGAATCCCAGGAGAACTTGCTGTCCGCTCTCCTGTCTGAGGTCAACAGTATTTTCGAAGCACCAACAGGACTACCACTGGCATGACCATATGATCATCGAATCCATCTCAAGCAAGGCACAGAAGCGGTCGCAGTCCATCCATATCGCTATCCCCAACAACAGAAGGATGAGTTGGAAAGGCAATGTCAAGAGATGCAGCAGCAAGGGATTATTCGCCCTAGTACTTCAGCCTTTTCATCGCCCGTCCTCCTTGTCTGCAAAAAAATGATACTTGGTGATTTTGTGTGGACTATCGCGCGCTAAATGAACGAACAATCAAGGACAAGTTTCCGATACCGGTGGTCGAAGAATTATTAGATGAATTGCATGAAGCTCGCTTCTTCACTAAATTGGATCTCCGCTCTAGGTACCATCAGGTCCGCATGCATACTGAAGATATACACAAGACAGCGTTCCGCACGCATCATGGTCACTTTGAATTCCTGGTGATGCCTTTCGGATTAACCAATGCACTGTCTTCCTCTCAAGCTTTGATGAATGATATCCTCGGGTCATTCCTTCGCCGCTTTGTCCTTGTATTCTTTGATGATATTCTCATATACAGTAGGTCCTGGGCTGAGCACCTGTGCCACCTCCGTCAAGTTTTCCAAGCACTCCAGCGCCACGGCCTCGTCCTCAAGAAGTCAAGTGCTCCTTTGGGGCGTACCTTGGCCATGTGGTCCCAACCGAAGGAGTGGCCATGGACCAGCAGAAGGTGGAGCAGTCCAGCAATGGTCGGTTCCTACAACAGTGTGTGCTATCCGGGGATTTTTGGGTCCCGCTGGATATTATTGGCGCTTCGTCCACAACTACGGCGTCATTGCAGCACCATTAACCAAGCTACTGCGTAAGGAGGCTTTCACTTGGACCCCAGAAGCCCAACAAGCCTTTACAGCACAACAATTGGCACTCACAACAGCACTTATACTGCACCTTCCCAACTTGGCCCTCACATTTGTGGTTGAATGCGACGCGTCGGGTTCAGGATTTGGGGCTGTATTGCACCAAGGCAGCGGTCCGTTAGCTTTCTACAGCAGGCCAATCGCCCCAAGACACGCTAAATTGGTGGCCTACGAGCGGGAACATATTGGCCTTGTCGAAGCTGTGCGGCATTGGCGGCCTTATCTTTGGGGTCTCATTCTTTCGTCATCCAGACCGATCATTATAGCCTCAAATTCTTGTTGGACCAGCGCCTTTCCACAATTCCGCAACACCAGTGGGCAAGCAAACTAGTTGGTTATTACTTTACCGTGGAATATCGACCGGGTCGCCTCAACAAGGTCGTTGATGCCCTCTCCCAGCATGATGGTGAACCCGTCGGTGCACCGGCTCTATTTGCACTTCCAGTGCCAACCTTGCATTTCTTCGCCGAATTACGGCAAGCTCTTTCCACGGATGATCAATGGTGCAATGTGCGGGATGCGGTACTACAAGGGCAACGGACTGCGCCGTGGTCTTTTCGGGAGGGGTTTGTCTTGCATGGTAACAAGATCTATGTTTCTTGCATGGTAATTTGAATTGTGGAACTTTTCATTTATTACCCTAGAAAAAAAGAAAAAACCTAATTCTTCAAATCCTCGGTATCCTTCGAGTCTTCAATACGCTTCGAATCCTTGTGGGGAAGTCTATAAATTATACGGCCCTTGCTTGAATCATAACGACTTACTTCAATTTTGACCCTATCTCCCATCAAGATTCAGATAGAACTAGACCGGATCTTTCTGAAATATAGCCGGGATGATGGTGTTGTTCTCAGGCTAACGCGAACATTCCGTTGGGTAGGGCTTCCGTAACTAAACCTTCGAAAGTGACTTTTGCTTCTCTCCTATTTTTTTATGTCATATTTTTTCTCCTATTTTTCTATTTTTATTTGAAAATGGGAACTTGAGATAGAATTGGTACTATAGGAAGGGCCATTACCATATATAACATAGGACCTCTCCCCAATTTTGTTTAGCCGAGCTTCTCGATCGTCATTATACCTCGAGAAGTAGAAAGAATAGCAATTCCCATTCCTCCCAAAACTTTAGGAATTCCTTGATAGTTGGCGTAAATTGAAGTAAGCCTACCGACACGCTTTAAAAGGTTCTAGTTCTATATATTCCTTTTCTAGTCTTTCTCTTTTGATGTCGCAAAGTTGAAACCAAGAAATATCATTACTATCGATGTTTCCGAACACTTTCAATAAAACCCTCCCGTAGAAGTATTTTAACAATGTTTTCGTAATATTTGTAGACACTACTCGAACTGTTCCTTTTTATTCATGCCGCGTTTCTTATAGAGGTTAGTAAATCAGCAATAGTGTCCTTTCCCATAAGACTCTAATTCTAGGTTCCTCCTAGTTTTTCTATAATCAACATGTTTTCTTTCTTTTATTTTGGATTTTAAAGCATATACGTGAAACGCAGATCTACTAAATTTATTCTTTGATCTATATCTTGCCTACTAGTATTTATAATACTTGAGAGCTAATGAAACTATTTTAGTAAAATTCAATTCTCTCAATTCTTCTACGATCGCGCCAAAAACTCGAGTTCCTTTTGGATTCCTTTTGATCAATGATAACGGCGGCATTGTCACCATAGCGTATTATTATACCGTCTTCGCATTTGAATTCTTTACATGTACGTACAATTACAATTTCGAATTACTTCGGATCTTTCTAGAGGCATTTGGGGCATCTGCGTCTTTGATTACAAAGAACAATAACATCACCAATACGAGCATATCATTGATTACTAGTAGCCCTATGACTCGAATACACATCAATTTTCGAGCTCCATCGTTATCTCGCTACATTTAAAAGGGTCAGGGTTGAATCATATTATTTTGATTTTAATTTGTTATTTCAATGCAAAAGATTAAATAAATATTGTCCATTTCATAAAGAGAAAAACCGTGGTTTTTATCTTCAATACCCCTTTTTGGGGGTTCTATATCTCTAATCAAAGAAATTGACTTCGTATGGGCATTTTACTGGCAGCTATGGAAATAGCTGCTCTAGATCTATGTAACAAGATCTATGTTTCTGCCGCCTTCTCCCATGTGCCCTCTATCATCGAGTTAGCTCATTCACCAAATCACGAAGGGATCCAGAAAACACTTCATCGTTTACGAGCTGATTTTTACATTCCCAAAGCTCGCCAACTAATCCAGGATTACATTCGTTCTTGTGCTACTTGTTAGCGATACAAGACGGAGCATTTACATCCTGCAGGTCTGTTGCAACCTTTGGAGGTCCCAAATCAGCCTTGGACTGATATTGCTATGGACTTTGTCGAAGGGCTACCCAAGGTTCGCAGCAAAACAGTAATTATGACTGTAATTGATCGCTTCTCCAAATATGCTCACTTCATTCCTCTAGCACACCCTTATACAGCTACGTCTATCAACAATGTTTTCTTCGATGTCAAGCTCCCTGGAATTCCTTCTTCCATTGTCCGTGATCGAGACGTGGTCTTCACCAGCGTGTTTTGGCAGGAACTCTTTCATCTCGCTGGTGTTCATTTATGAATGAGTTCCGCATATCATCCTCAGTCCAATGGGCAATCCGAATCTACTAACAAGATCATTGCTATGTATCTTATTGCTTGATCGAGATCGGCCTCGCCTTGATGGGTGCATTAGCTTTTGGGTGAGTCTCGCTATAATACTTCATATCAGTCCTCTCTTCGTGATACCCCGTTTAAAGTGGTGTATGGGCGAGATCTCCCCTCTCTTCGATCTTATTCCAAGGGGGATGCTCGTATACTTGCTGTGGACAGTACCATGGTGGAACGTGATTCTTTTTTGGCTGATGTTAGGGATCGCCTTCACCAAGCTTAGGAGCATGCCAAGGAGTTTTATGACCAACGTCATCGACTGGTTGTGTTTGCTGTTGGAGACTGGGTTTGGCTGCGTTTAATCAATCGCTTTCCTGCTTCATTGCCGTCTGGGAATGGCAAGCTTCGTGCACGATTTTTGGGTCCATATTATGTCCAAGAAAGAATTGGAACCGTTGCATATCGTCTTCAGCTTCCTGCTGGTGCACGTATCCATCATGTGTTCCATGCCGGTGTGCTTAAGAAGTTTCATGGCGTACCGCCGGACTCTCCACCGCCATTGCCACTAGTGGAGCATGGTCGTGCTCTGCCCCAACCAGCACGAGTCCTTCGTGGTCGCATTGTTCATGGCCTCCGTCAGGTTTTGGTGCGTTGGTCTGATCTTCCCGACTCCGACAATTCTTGGATTGATTTGGACACCTGTCGGCGCAACTATCCTACCTTCCAGCTCGAGGACAAGCTGTTTAAGGAAGGGGGGAGAGATGTCAAGTTTGGATTTGACGAAGTCTATGCGAGGAGGAAGAAAGTGCTGGCAGCGGCGGGTCCTGGCTCGTCCAAGCCAAGCCCAGCCGAACCAATAGCTGGCTATTTCTTAGCTCTTCGGTTGTTATTCAGTTAGTTGGATAATCCTTATCTATTAGTTAACGTTTGCTAGGATAAGTTAGTTGATTGTAATCTCTTGCCGTATCCCTGAGTATAAAAGGTATAAGCCGGCCAATTAATAAAGTTAAGCAATAGATTGTATCTATTGTTCTCTCTCTCGCCCTACTCACCTCTTCCAGCGACGGCAGCAGCTTGCTGCCGTCGCCCTCTCCCACATCCCAAACCATACAACAACCAGGACATGCTTATATGTATGCTGCTGCAATGAGGACATTGATAACACATTCACGAGATAGTACAGTAGTTTAAACAAGCCAAAAGATTGAATAGTTGATCATTCTGAAAAGAAAATAGAGTGCAGCCTTAGCAATGCTTAGCAAGCTACCAATATAGTACTATTGTTGACACGCAATTTTGGACAATTAGCCGATGTTCTAAAACAATTCTGGAAATTGGATTGGCCAAGGAAATACAGGCTAAATCGGTCGTAAAAAGAAAGGTTTAAGTCAGTTGTGCAGATAAGGAAGAAAGAGTCCGAATAGGTTTAAATGGAAGAGTCCGAGGAAGGAGGAGTTCAGATCGGCTCGGGAAAGAAGAGTTTGTATGGCATTTACTAAAAGGGGCAATTGCGTTCTTGCCCCTGTTCTCAAGTCCAATTGTGATTTTACCCTTATTTTTTCCACTTTGTGATTTTACCCTTGATTTTTGGTAATGAAGCTACAGTTCGCCCTCATTCCGTTTACAATAGTTAACGGTGTTAACTCAGCTATAAGTCTAATTGTGATTTTATCCTTGATTTTCGTACTTTGTGAATTTGCCCTCAAGTTTGGAAACAAAGTCGTCGTTTGCCCCTAATGTTAATACTTTGTTAGTGCTAGCCGGATTAATCAATTAAAAAATAAAAATAATAGACTCCATGCCAAAAGATTGAAATGCCCTCGTACTGTTTTTGATCTAATCAGCTCAATATGAAACGTGCGCCAGTTTGTAACCTAGGCCACGGCTAGGTGGTCTCGTTCTGGCGGATTCCAACAAGGGACGAAATAGTCGCGCGGCCAGGGATTCAAGGGCTCTGGGCGGCCTCGACAGGTAGGCGAGCAAAACACCCATCTCTGCATCTCTGATATTTGCCTACGGCATTAGCGTACCGTGTGTCGGTGGCCATAATGTAGATCTCGGCATCCAAGCATTCAGTGATCCTTCCATGTGTCATCAAATTTAATATAACTTATACCAAAATGTTGTCAAAATGTGATTTCCAAATCATCAATATTTGAGTTGAAACAGGGTAAAATCACAAAGTACTAATGAAATTAGGGGCAAATTGTAAGGGCATATATGTCTTTTTACACCCGAGTTAACACCGTCAACTATTGTAAGCAGAACAAGGGTAAATTGTAGCTTTGTTTTCAAAAATCAAGGACAAAATCACAAAGTGGAAAAAGTAGGGGTAAAATCACAATTGGACTCTAGAACAAGGGCAAGAACACAATTGTTCCTTTACGAAATGTTGAGATAGATAGGAAAGTTTAACATGAAACCATGTCCAATATGAGGGGAAAGTATTGCAGTTATGCGCATTGGATCCAAACAAAAATACTTGTGCGTCCCTGGGGCCGAGTGGGCTGGGCGATGAGTTCCCGCCGCTCGTATGCCCGTGCGAGGCTGATGGCCATCTCAAGAGAGGACGGGTTTTGGAGCTGGACGTCGATGCTCAGGGGCTCCTGAAGACCCGCCGTGAACAGCTGCACTTGTTGGTGTTCGGTGAGTGGCCCGGCGCGAGCCAAGAGCTCCATGAATCGTTCGCTGTATGCGACGACGGAACCCGTGCGGCGGCAGGCGGCCAGCTCCCCCAATGGATTGGCGCGGATGGGCGGTCCAAAGCAGGTGTTGAGGAGTTCGGCGAATCGGCGCCACCATGGTGTCCCTTCTTCACGCTGGAGCCGCATGTACCATTGTTGCGCGGCGCCTTCCAGATTGAAGGAGGCCATCCACACCTTTTCTTCCTCCAGGATCCGTTGTTGGTGGAAAAAGGACTAGCACTTGTTGATGAAGAGCAGAGGATCCGTTTTCCCGTCAAATCGGGGGAATTCCATCTTATGGAACCGTGGAGGCCGATCCTCCTGCTGGCCGTTGGCGACGGGGCGGCGACGGCCGCCGTCTGCGCCAACTTGAACGACCTCACGGTCGTGCATCTCCAGGCGATCGATGGCAGTCTGATGTTGTTGCTACCGTTGCTCCAAGCGGACAAGCGACCCGTCGATGGTTTCGAGCCGGGCGTGGATGGTGCCCAATTGGCGAGCTTTGGCGATGGCGGTGAAGTCTTTGTTGGACGTCGGGGTGGGTGGGTTGGCCATGGAGGCGGTGGTGGGAGGCTGTGAGGATCGTGGACTTGATACCAAGATGTTACGACTTGGCGCGGTAGGGCAAAGGCAAGCGGCGGGGCGCCGCCCTTTGCCGGAGGTAACGATCGTCGGCTTGAGGCCTCCGATCAATGGTGACAGCAAGAGGGAGACTAGAGAAGAGGGTAGGGAAATAGTAGATTGATCTATTGCTTAACCAATTCTCAAAGTGCCTTGCGGCTTACATAGGCTCTTGGCCAACTAATTTCCTGAATAAAAGCTAACTAATCTAAGAGATAAGGTTAATCTCTTTTCTAATCCTTATCTATAATCTAGCCGGTAATTGGCTTAGGCCGCCTACTATAGGTGCGGCCCCACATAACAACTTGGCCCCTTGGCCATGTAAAATGATCACACATCAATCAATACAATCTACTTTTTATCTGCCTTTACGTTTTCGTCTACTTTCTAGGTCCTGTTTATTTTTATTGCATTCTGATTTCAATCAACTTGTTGTGCATCGTCATTTGATCGGATTCCAAGTACACCCCAAGTAAGTGCTGCTTCAACTAAGTTTGATCCTCTTACTTGGTCTCTTTCTATCGGCTTGTTTACTCAGATTGGCCGATAGTCCATTTACCCTTTTATTAGTTTGTTAGCCCATTGATCAAGCAAATAGTTTGCTTATCATCTTTGTATTATTCTATTGATCTTATTTGTTTACACCATTGCTCTACTATTTAGTTAATCCTATCAGCTTTGTAGCATATTGTTTATCCTTTGAAACTTAAAGGTTTAGATTAGATTTAAGCCAGCTTTATAGTATATTGTAATTCCTTCGAAACTTATTGGTTTAGATTAGATTTAAGCTAGTATTTTTGTTATCTTTAACCCTTGTTTAGATCTATTTCCCTATGTTTCAGGTTCAATCTATTATAGATCCAATCGGCTACTGAAAATTGAATTATCTTTTGTTGCCAATTGCAAGATCAAATCGGTTGCCACACTCCGAATCCTACTTCCAGTGCTGACAGAGATCCTAAGCCCTAAGCTCACATGTGTTTAACCAATACCAGCTTTCGACGCAAACAACATATTGTTTAGGTTGTTTCATTTAAATGACTAGAGATCCCGGGCAACAAAAAGAGGTTAACAAATAATTGAGTTAGTACTAAAACTATGCTTATAAATTAAAAAAAAATGTAAGTTACTAAAAACCAGCTTCCCTATTACAAGTCAAAACATTATACTGATTATGTGAAATTTTAGGGAACGAGTGAAGTGTTCAATCACTAGATGACACATTTCAAAAGCAACAGCGCAAGCATTTGATCATTCCCGAATTTGATTTGAAAGCCTTTTATTCTTTATTCTAAATGACACGGTTGTGATCCAAGATGGCCTGGAATCCATTTATTACAAAAGAACCCAAGGCAATCCATGCATAGTGATATGGATTGAAAAAGGCCTAAGAGAATGAAACCAGAACTACTTTGGAGACTTCTCTATGTCTATGTATATCTCTTGACCATTAATTACTCCTAATAATCTAGTAATCTAAAACATTTTTAAAATGTGCAATGATTTGAAACATAATGCATAGACAACTCTAATTACTAAAGTGAAGCATAGAGAACTGCCATATACCTTTGTAGTGGTGCATTAAGGAACAGATGCTCCCCTTGTTCTGAGCAGACAGATAATATAGTCCAGAGGTAACAAAGATTGGTTGCACCAAGGTCCTGAATAACTAATGACATAAAACTCCTTGTGGATGGGTAGATAAAGACTGTACCGCGTTAATGCTTGTAAATGACTGATGTTGTGAAGGAACCATTTTAAATGTGTTTCATATGTCGATGTTTTCTAGTTAATTTGTTATCTCTTACTCCTTCATGAAGAAATTCATATGTATGGTAAGTAATGTGACCTTTCTTCATCAATTCCTCAACAAGTATCTTTGGTGCAGCAATCTCCTTCTTATCAGAACTCAAGATGGTGTGGACAACATCAGGAACTACTCCAAGTCTCACCATGATATGAATAACACCAACAGCTTCAGAAATCCAATGGTTCACTGCAAGTGAATTTAGTACACGACCAAAAGTTTCCAATGATGGAATAAAACCCTTATTTATCATTTCTATCAGATGCTCATATGCTTGGTCAACATTTGCAGTCTTGCATGATCCATCAATTAGGACACGGTAGGTATAGGAATCTGGCCTATAGCCCTTGCTGACCATTTCATCAAAAATCTTTTCAGCCATTTCCATCTTTAGCTTACAGGAATATGCACCAATTAGTATATTGAATGTATCAGCTGTTGCATAGTATCCTTTCTCCTCCAATTTCTGAAACAGTAAGTATGCTCCCTCAAGATCTCCATTACGACAGAACCCGTGAATCAGTGTGTTGAAACTAACTGCATCAGGAGTTAACCCTTCTTGACTCATCCTCACTATAACCCCAGATGCCTCTTCCAAATTATTGGACTCGCAGAAATTCTCTATCAGTATATTATAGGTAATAGTGTTTGGGCGACATCCTTTAAGGGTCATCTCATTGAATGTTTCATTAACCTCATTGGCCTTACCGGCTTTGCAGAGGCCATTTAGAACCGAATTGTATGTGATAGCATCTGGGGTGATGCCATATGTCCACATTCTTTCAACAAGCTGAAGAGCACTGTCCATGTTCAACTTCTTACAGTGCCCATCAATTAACGTGTTGAAGGTAAACACATCAGGAAGGTATCCTTTCACAATGGCATCATTCATCACAACTGTCGCGTCCGAAATATTACCCATTTTGCATAGCCCATTGATAATAATGTTGTAGGTCCTTATGTCCGGATGGCAGCCATCCTCAGACATCTCATTCATGACCTGCAATGCATGCAAGATCAGCCCTTGCCGACAGAGCCCTTTGATAAGAGAATTGTACACAACAAGATCAGGCTTGAGTTCTTTTGATTGTGCCTCATTAAACAGCTCCAAAGCCCTCTCCACATCACCCTCAGTGCACAGGCCATTGATCAATGAGCAATATGTGATTCGGTCAGGAAGAAAACCTTTAAAGACAGCATCTTTCAGGAGCTCACTGGCTTCTTGCACCATGCCCATTTTGCAGTACCCATCAATGATCGTGTTGTAGGTGAAATCATCTGGCATGTAACCTCGGTTCAGCATCATACGAAGATACTGCACAGCTTCCTGGACCTTGGATTCCTTGCAGAGGCCACGGATGAGCGTATTGTATGTCACAACATCTGGCACAACATACATGTCCATTTCTTCCACAAGTCCGATGGCTTCAGCCAACCTACCGCATTCACAGAGCCCCCGGATCCATATATTGTATGTAAACTGGTTCACGGGCATCCCCCGCTTGAGGACCTTTGCGAGAAGTGTGCCAGACTCCAAGATATCCCCTTTCTTACAAAGAGGATGCAAGACCTTATTGAAAGTGAAAACATCGGGGAACAGCTGTCTATGGAGCATTTCACCAAACAGGCGACGTGCGTCGTGGCCGTGCCCATCCACATAGAGACCTGAGACGACCGTGCAGTAGGCGACGGCTCCGGCGACACAGCCACGCTCCGGCAAGGTGCACAGAAGGCGCAAGGCGACGCGCGGGCGGCCGGTGAGGCAGAAGGACCTGAGGCGGATGGTGTGGGTGTGGGCATCGGGGGTAATGCCGGCAGCAAGCATCCTGACGTAGACCTTGTGGGCCTGGTCGTGGTAGGCGGCGTCGACGAGGGCGTCCATGATGGCGTTGTAGGCGGCGGCGGCGGGCGGGCAGGTGAAGAGGTCCATGCGCTCGAATGCGTCGACGGCGTCGCGGAGGCGGCCGGCGCGGGCAAAGGCGCGTATGGAGTCAACATAGAGCGGGTGGAGGGAGCCCGGGGCAAGGCGGGCGCGCGCGGAGGCGAGGGCGGCGTCGACGGCGTCGAGGCGGCCCGTGGAGGTGAGCTGGCGGATGAGCGCGCGGTATGCGGGGACCGTGGAGGCTGCGGCGGTGTCGGGGGAGGGGAGGGGGTGGCGGATGACGGCGAGGTGCGGCGGCGGCGCGCGCGGCGGCATGACAGCTCATCGCTAGGATTTGCGTGGCGGCGGCCGAGCCCGGCAGTGAGTCGTAACCGAGAGTGAAATCTGAACTGGTACGGCCCATAAAAAAGGGACTACCGGGCCAATAAGGCCTCCGCGAGCCGTTATGGAATGGCTTTAGGGATTTTTTAACATTTTATATTTTTATATTTCTAAAATAAATAAATATCATTTAATAAAATTAAATAAATAAACTCTTCCCGCCGGTCCAACATACATCCCACCATTTCAAAGCGCAGGAATTTAAATTTCTGAGAAACCATTTGGCGGGATTTAGCCGTAACGGCTATAGGGGCGCTTGGCAGGCATATGCCACCATTTCAAATAGCGGAATTCCACAACCAGCCAAATGTCAAGGTGGCCATTGACGGGTGGAGTCAGTAACCATTGCAGGGGCGCCAGTAGCCATTGAGGAGGCGTCAGTAGCTGTTGTCGACGATTAGGATGATGTCTGCCCCCATTAGGTGATTGGCTCACCTATTTTATGCCTAAGCCATACAACTCAAAGAATCACAATGAAGAGAGGAAAGGAGAAGGGAAACCAGAACAAAAGAGGGGAAAAAGGAGAAAACCCCCAAGAGTGTTATGGACCTCTCCTCTCCCCAAGGGATTGTCTAAAGGAACGCGTTCCGAAAAAGCATTCGGGCACCTATATGTCTATGAGGGGATCGTTGCAATTTGATGAGGCCTACAAGCAAGCCACACACTTGTGGTAGGAGGTGTTGGATATGCACAAACTACATCTGCAACCAAACCAAGGAGGCAGGGCAAAACCCAGAAAATTCATCAATGCAGTTGTACTTACTTAAAAAATATATTACTTCAAGGAGTAATTTACATTGTGCTATCCTTTATAGCCTACATTGTGTGAGTTCAACCAATTCTTGGACACCAAACAGTCTCCCCGGCAGGAGCAGCAAGTAAGGAGGGAGATGGCGTCTCAAAGAGCTTGGGCCATGGAGGGGCGGCATCTTGCCGATGAGGAAGAGAAAAACAAGTGTCACCAAGGGGAGTTGCGTGCATGGAAGGAGGCCAATCGGTACCGGCAGGCCATGGAGCATGAGAACGTGAGGCAGGCTATGAAAGAAAGAGTGCTACTGGAGTCAGGGCAGCAGGTCCCAAAGCAATGAGGAAGGGAAAATATCCCTGGTGCACCCAATAGATTGTACTAGAATACCATGTCATCTTTAAATCTCCTAAAGCATGTTAGGTTTACATCTGGTGCACTGGTAGGATAGATTGTTATGTTTCCATTGTTTACTTGCACCGTGTAATCCGTGTGTTTGTATAACGTAATGAGCAGTTGTGATGTTTCCACTATGACCATTTACCTGTTTGCAATTTTGTAGTGAGTGACATGGAAGGAACCGCCTAACGCAGTAGTAACATCCTACAAAAAACTACGTGTGACGCACATTATCAATTTTTTTCACTATTTTTTGGGCAAGGCAGATAATTTTCCACGTTTGACAAACGTGATAACTAGCCATATTAAAACTGTTGCACCGGTTGATTCAAACTTGGAATTTGCATGGCATTTCAGTCCAAGGAGGAACACACTCCAACCCACCTTCAGACCAGCGTATTGTACATATTTGAACAAGATTAGGATTAATACCCGTTGTTTGAATAGGCGTCATTAGGATCAACATTGTTAGCTGCCAATATAAATGGCAGGATATGGGTCAGTCCGATTAGCTACCTGTCCAATTGGAAGGATATGATAATTGTGTCAAACTGCGTTATCAAATATCGTGTCTCCGTTGTTATCTAGATCTTGCATGTGCTGATTAAACTCCTAACATTATATATCCTATGATATGATTTGTTCCAATTGTGAAACCTCTTTGTTCAGATGTCCGAATTTTAGAGAAAATAATTCCAAAACTTTTAGAGAATATTAGAGTTGGTAGCATGTAAAGACCGGAGTGTTACAACTATCATCATTTCTGCCTCACATCATCCCCTAGCCTCACGCCATTGCCTCGGCCTCCTCCTCCATCAAATGTCTCGCTTTGCCTAGCCTTGCGTCGCTGTCTTGCCTCCTTTTCTGCCAAGCACTTTGCATTGCCGCACCACTGCCTCCGCCTCTATCGAGCGGATCACACCGCCACCTCCGCCTCCTCTTCCAGAAAGCGCTTCACATTGATCGTTTCACACCGCCTCCTTGCTTCCTCCTACGTCGACGCCTCACTCCACCGTTGTCGCCCCGTCTCAACTTGCTGCCTCCGCCTCTACCGCCTCGCTTCTTTCTTCTTGAGCATCTTGTGCCGCCACACCATTTTCATACCACACCACTGCCTTTGCCTAGGGCATCACGTTAGCGCCGCCTCCGGCCATCTTGACTACTGCCGAGCACTGTCGCGTTATGCCCTCTGTCGAGTGTTGCTCTGCCAACCAAAGTCGCCGGATGCCACCAGTGGCGGAGCAGACAATAATCAGGAGAAGTGAAAGAATTGAATGAAGGGGAGGAAGAAAAGGAAAGGTACGACAGGTAGGTCTCAAAATTTTGAAGAGAAAGTATGGAAAATGTCACTATCGAAGAAATCCATATCCAATATCATTTTCTATAAAGGTGGGCGATGTCATTTTGGTCGAAGCTCACCAATTTGTGTGTCCTTGATCCAATTTCCTTCGGCTGGTCCGCCCACCACTGCCCCTGCTACCGCTGGAAAAACAGAAGCATGAGAGGCAGCACGAACTGAGTCACTAAGGGTGTGTTTAGTTGGGTCATGCTGGAACATCCACCTCGGCTTCCCTGTCATCAGTCGGTCCCCTCCCCTAGCTCAGCCGCCGCCACCGGTCGCCCCCTCCCACTAGCTCAGCCATCGCCGCTGGTAAACCCCCTCCCCCTAGCTCAGCCGCCGCCACTGCCTTCAAGAAGGTCATCTTGATGCTCACCAACATCCCCAAGGGAGGCGGCGTCAGAGAAGAAGGGGGAGGCAGTGGCGCAGTGGAAGAGGAAGGTGTGCAGGTGGTGTCGTCGAAGAAGGAAGAGACAGCACCGGGAAGGAGGAGACGCCCCATGCCGCCGAGTTCCCCGCATCGCCGCGTTCTCAGCGCCGCCGAGTTCCCCGCGCCAAGCTTCGCCCCGCGCTGTCGAGGCACCCCCCACCCTATGCCGCTGGTCGCCGGGGAAGGAGGAGGTGCGCCATCGAGGGAGGAGGTGGAGGGGAGGACGAGGCGCGCCGACGGCAGAGGAGATGGAGGGGAGCAAGAAGCGCGTCGGCGGCGGAGGAGGTGGAGGGGAGGAGGAGGCACGCCACCGAGGGAGGAGGAGGCATGCCGCTGGGGGATCTGGCTCTGCTCGTGCTCAGGATGGAGGGGAAAAATTTATTGGAGCAGATCAGCGGGACCGGACAAGCTCGGCTTATGTTTTGATACTGCATTGTGCGGACCACTCTATTATATATACTACGGATGGATGAAAACAATTAGGACAGATGAATCCATCTAATGGCAATCAAACAAAAAACGATACAGTGCGGGGGACTATCCAAAACCTCAAAACCAAACTCCAAACATACCCTAACTCGAAGTTTGAGAGCTGGCTAGTGTTGAGGAACCTCGCTACCGGGTGTAGTCCGAGGTATAAACGTGGGCAATCAATCACAGAGAAAGATCAAAAACACAGGGGACACAGAGATATATGGTGGAGCTTCTCTTTATTATGTCTCATATCTGTTATACAATAGGTGCTCCACCTCTTATTTTATAGTAGTGCTTAGGGTTTAGGCCAGGTCCAATGTGGGACCCACCGAGGGGGAGCCGCCGGTAGGCCCTAGCCGCGTCGCGCTGCTCGTCGGCCCTGGCCGGGCCGAGCTCTCCACAAGGGGTTTCCCAACACTCCCCCTTGGACCTTGCAAGCGAGATGCATATACCTCATCAAAACTCCATCCAAAAATCTAGTGGGAAAAAAGGATTGAAGAAAGAGTACATAGCATACGCTTGCTGTGCGCACGATTTGCCACATTAAAAGCCTTATGTGAGAAAATTTCAGAGAAAACTCACCAAGGGAAAAGAGTACAAACCACCCAACATTGCATTCGATCTTCTAGATAGAGTTGGGTACTCCGGCTTCTTGCCAAATTTTTAATTCAGGGCGTGTGAATTATCTCCCCCTGAATTTATAGCACTTCTTTGAGCCTGATCATTCTAATGCCTCTAACACACCTTTCAAAGGAGGCAGTGGGCAATGACTTAGTGAACATGTCAGTCAAATTGTCATAGGATTTAGTGTGCTGGATACTTATTTCGTTCAGTTTATGCAGTTCATGCGCATAAAAGAACTTGGGGTCGATATGCTTAATAAGATTACTTTTCACATAACCCATTTGCATTTGTGCAATACAAGCGACATTATCTTCATTGATAATTGTAGAGGTTTGCTCAATAGGTAATCCACATGACTGCAAGATGTATTTCACCATTCTTCTCAGCCATGCACATTCACGAGATACTTCATATAAAGCAATAATTTTTGAGTGATTTGTGGACGTAGCCACTAGCGTGTGCTTGGACGACTTCCATGACATTGCAGTGCCACCACATAGAAAAATATACCCAGTTTGTGATTCACCAGAATGTGGGTCAGAAAGGTACCCAGCATCGGCATAACCAATAATATTCATATCTTGTTTCTTCCTGTAAAACAGGCCAAAATCAATGTTTCCACGGAGGTATCGAAAGGTAATCTTTATTCCGTTTCAATGCCTCTTCGTGGGCGCTGCACTGTATCGAGCCAATGTGTTCACGGCGAATGCTATATCAGGCCGTGTACTGTTAGCAAGATATATGAGTGCTCCTATTGCACCCAAGTACGGGACTTCCTGCCCGAGAATTTCCTCCCCCTCTTCCCTGGGTCGGAATGGATCCTTTTCTTTCTGCAAAGATCTCCCTATCATAGAGGTTCTAGAGCAATATGCTTTGTCAAAACCAAACTTTTCCAATACTTTCTGAGTATAGATAGCCTGGTGTGCCAAGATCCCATGAGGAAAATGCTCGAGGTGCAAGCCTAAGCAATACTTAGTTTCACCTAAGTATTTCAATTCAAAACCATACTTCAAGTATGAGCATGCTTAGTCTAATTCTCTTCTTCAACTCATATAGTGACTTTCAGAGTTTCACACTATATGTTTCTATTTGCTCTATCTTTGTTACGAAAGGTAATGCTTTAAGTATCTTAATTCATAAATCCTAATCCAAATCTCTCATACATATATTCGGTAACAACATCCTTCAATTCAAATTTCACTTTCAACTAGTTGAGTACTGCTAATAATGAGATATATCTAGCGGAATACCATGGCTAGGGAATAAGCTTCTTCATGAAGCGTCGAGCTATCAGCCTTGTTATGTAACATACCAATTCATTATTCTTATTTCTCTTCTAGAGAAAATGCTAGTATACCACGGTAATTGCCTTCTTTTATATGGCATATATATATATATATATATGTCGACTTTGGCTGTTGCTCTATTCATAAGTTCTCTTAATAATACAATTCATATGGCCATTTAGTCATGGAGTGCTTCGTGCACTTCTACTTGCTCTGCATCGCTATTTTTCATCACAGGAGCAAGTTCCTTTAGTTCTTATCTCCGGTGTGTGCACACACTTTGGTCGATACATTCATGCATTTATTCCTACTATGGAATATTCAAGACTGGGAGTGCCTCGCTAGCAGGCTTCTCTCCAACTGCTAGGTCTCAACTGACTCACCTTCACTACTTGGGGCATTTTAGTGATTTGGTCATGATAAGCCCTCTTTCCCTTTTTTTTCCCAGGCGTCCCTAGGTACTTCAGGTCGGAGGAACCAAATTCCCTGTTCTTTCTGAGGTATTTGAACAGGTTGAGGGGTACCTTCAATTCTTTGGTACTGCAACCCTATCTGGCGCATTACTTCTAGTAATGCAACTTAATCATTCCCTTCATATCACAAAAATGGTCATACAGTGGTAGTTTCATACATACTTCAATAGTCTCCAAGACTTTCATTTCTTTACTAGGGCAAGGGTCATGCACCAGAATTCTATTTGCTTATTTTTCCGGCATTCTTATTCAGGAGTTCTAATTCTCCCCCTAATAACGGGAAGTTAATCCTCATCAATAGTGGTATGGTACGTATAATTTAAAGTGGGGAATTTCATAATGACCCTTTACATGCACTAGTTGGATGTTATATGACTACATGTCCTTTTGAATAGTGATTAGAGATGCTTTGTGTAGGACTTTATGTGTCCACACATTCTTCAAGAATTACAACTCTGCTCATTAACCGGACTAATTATTCAATTCTTTATAATTCATATGACTGCTAGTCTTTCTACAAGAGGTGGCGTGCTATGTCTATGCAAAGTGCTCTGCTTCAAATCTCATCATCAAATGCCTTTAAAATAAAGTCACTAGCAGTGTCCATTGCGGTGGACTTCATATGATGGTATGAGAAAAATTCTTTAATTCTAGTGATCTACAAGATTTTCTCTTCAAATGCTTCGTTCCTTGTGTGAGAGTAAACTCGATCACATATAGGAAACATTGTTGAGCACTATGAAGTAACAAAACTGCATTGCTAGATGCAGTCCAGAGATTCAGGGATTTTGGCATTCTCTTCATAATCCAAGGTTTATTCATTAATTTCTGGTAGCACATTCAGGCACACAAAATCTTCAAGATTCAGAAAATTTTCACATGATATTATAGCCCGGTGAGTTGTTTGTGCAATCCCTTATCATTTCAAAACTGGGAAACCCAGAATACGATACTGAAAAGATAAAAGTTAAAAGCTTCTAAATCCAATCTTCTAAGCTGACGTGCACTATAAGTGCGTCAAATCTATTATAGTATAGCCCGAATTGATAGAGGATGGATTTTTTTTATTATGTTTTTCTTACATCCGGCATTCTTCATAATGCATGAGCATTCAGTGCAATTCTCTTCATTTGTTTCTTCATGAAACATGCGCGGATGCCTTTAAATTTAAGAGGCTCCAAAATACTCTGGGGTAAATAACGCTTCTTAAGTGCTGATGTAATACCCAAAATAATATACCCGTGGCTCTTCATGAGAAAACTATGCATTGATCGCTACTAGCGATTTATTCAAATTAATACTACCAATATTCTTGAGGACTGATACGGGTATATGAGCTCTCTTAAAATGCTATTTGTTATTCTACAACAGTGTTAATAACATACAAGAGCATTATATAGATTATAGGTGGCAATCAGGTAATGGCAAGATTCATGGTTCAAAGAATTCATAAATTGATTGCAACTTTATATATACTGAAATAAGAGCAAATGCAAAACCCGTCATAAAAATTAATGTGCGCTCTTCTAAATCTTCAATTCAAATATGCTCTTCAGGAACTTCCAATTAATGCTAAAAAATTATATATCTTCTAGCAACCATAATTTACAGTGCAAATTCATAAAATGTGATTCAAAATGTGTACCCACTACGTGTGGGTGTGATTCCGAAACCTGTAGGCCAATATGGCAAGGCTATTTTACGACCGGCACAACATAGTACGGCCACAACATGACGGTGACACTATGTGTGGTGTGTGGCCTGTCAAGTCTGCACCAAATGCACCAGCAGCAGATCGAGGTCAGAATGACGCAATCAGTGTGCGGCACAGGCCGTGTTAGGGCCATGCCTATATGGCAATGATTGACTCGGGCCACGAACGATGCAAATGGTACGGGAGCACAGTTGACAATAGGGGGTGCGCTCAGAAGCTTTATCGCTAAAAGGGCAGGCCCATAGTCAACCACATAGATATAACCGCGCAGCGACGCGACAGGGCCGAGATGGTTACTCTAGTTTCAATGACATATGTCGAGATCTTCGTTTCTCCATGCACTTCATGTGCGATTGCAAGAACAAGGAGGGAGATTTTGGGAGGTCTCTGCAAGAGTTCGTGTCAACAATGGTAAGTTAAGCCTCTGTCATTGCTTTTCTTTTTTCTTTAATCGATAAGCCATAATTGTATGCATAATCATGACAAGTCATAGACCAATATCCCAAATGCCACATAATTTCCAAACATTATGTCGAGAGGGTTCTTCCCTTTTAATGGTGGGAAAATAAAATGCAGCTTCTCCTTGTTTTATCTTTCTTATGCAATGGACTTTTTCTTCATAGGTCAATTATTCTTATTCTCCCATCCATGCCCTTCTTTAAAATTTGGGGCTTTCTCCCCGTAGTAGTTTCTTCATGACTAAACAACAAAGTTGCAAGCCATGGAGTTATACTAAGGTGAGAGTGGAGATTACTCCTCGAATGTGATCTTCTTTGTCACAAAAGAGGGATTGACCATTTTTGATAATGTGCAGTCTAATACATGCCCCCATTTTCATATAATAGAAAGGATAGTATACTAGAGCGTCCAAAACCGCTTCTGAAGTGCGGTATGTTGCTCATGCATATACCTATACTATATGTTCATAGAGGGGTGTCTAAGAAAGTGCAATGCAGGGTTGTTCCGCACATTAGTTTCTTATCCTTTCGGGGTTCTAACCCGATGGCGGCCCAGAGCTTTATGCTACAGGGTACAATTCTATAGTCCAATGCCCAAGTGAGGTTGTTCTGACTGTGCAATGTCAATACCTCAAATTCATATTTTATGATACTCGACATATATACTTCAGAATTAATTCATAAGACTACTTCATATAATCTAATTAAAAATGGTGCGTAACATAATTAATTCTCATGTATTCCAGTAATATATATATTCTAGCATGCCATTACCAATTCAAAGGCATAAATAATTACTAATAATTATAATGGCAAATGCACACAAGGATTGCACATAAATAATTACAGAATTAAATAATGCTGCAAATTCAAAGCCGGGTGCAAACTTCAAGTTCTCGAGATGCTAAAGGACCGTCAATTAAGTTTTCAATACAGTTGAAAATCTAGGAAGGCATCGCAAAAACTTCCAGAAATTTCCAAGCTACTAAGAGATTTCAATGCAATTTCACAATTTCAATGCTATTTCACAAATTTTCACAGCCCCTTTTCAATTTCTCAGAAATTCCGGCCCAATCTGGACCTTTCAGTCCAGTGTACGGCCTGCTGCTAGCAGAGCCGAACATAGTCGGTAAATGGGCCGGATGGTCCATGCACCCCGTCTAGAATTTTCAGTCTGGAGCACAGTCTGCTGCGAGCAGGACGGCGCTTAGTAAGGAAGGCCCAACAAAATTATTAATAGTAATAATGCAAATTCAATTCAAATTCGGATGATTCTGCGAGAATCAGGGGGTTTCTTGTAAATTTCTTTTGAAAAATTTCAGCTTAATCTGGACCTTTCGGTCCAGCGCACGACCTGCTGCTAGCAAGGTCGCACGTAGTCTGTTACATGTTGAAAATCAAAATAATTCGCAAGGTGCAAAATAAGAAAGCCTAACTGGTGATTCTGCAAGAATCGGGGGAATTTCTGTAATTTTTAAAATTTTTCGGAGCCAATTTTCAATTTTTCTCGGCCATTATGCAAAATTTGCCCAATTTCGACCCATGTACAGGAGCAGGAGCAGTGGCTTGGGCCAAGCCGTGGCAGCAGCCGAGCCGGCTTGGGCCGTCTGAGGTAGGCAGGCTCAGTCGTGCCGCCCAATCTCCCGGCGGCTAGGGTTTCACCCTAGCCGCCACAGCGGCGGCGGACTTTGGCGTGAGGGGCCGGTGGCGGCGTCGGTGGGATGGCAGCAGGTGGTGGAAGGGCGCAAAGGCGGCGATGGAGGTAGCACCAGCGGCGGCATGGCGATGCGGCGGCGGCGCGAGAGGTAACGCCGGCGTATAGCACGGGCGGAATCAATCTACCATATTGATTTTTTACAAAATCCTCAAAACGAATCTACTAAAAATTTCTTGCAAAATTTTCAATCTACTAAGAAAATCTCACAACTTTTCTCGATCTACGATCAGATTCAAACACAGATTACAATCTACTAGGTAACCGATGCCCGAAATTATACCTTCGTGGTAGAAATGGATGCAGATCGTTCTTCCTCGCGGACTGATCGGCACGTCAGGGAGCGAGCGTGCTGGTAACGTGTTGAGGAACCTCGCTACCGGGTGTAATCCGAGGTATAAACGTGGACAATCAATCACTGAGAAAGATCAAAAACACAGGGGACACATATAGGGTGGAGCTTCTCTTTATTATTTATCGGATCTATTATATAATAGGTGCTCCACCTCTTCTTTTATAGCAGTGCTTAGGATTTAGGCCAGATCCAATATGGGACCCACCAAGGGGGAGCCGCCGGCCGGCCCGGGCTCCCCACAAGGGGTTTCCCAACAGCTAGCATCAGATTCACGATTGTTAGCGGTAGCGGCTAAAGTAGCTGCGCGATTAGCTGAACCTTTTCTTTTCTGTAACGCAGGAAAGGAAAAAAAAAAAAAACTGTAGTGATCACCTTTTTACAGAATAAGAGTATACATATGGATGATGGATCTCATCTCGTGCGCGATGATCCGGTCGATTCTTGGTAGTGGCATTTAACAGGCAGGCAGTTCACAAATCCAATCGTGAGAACTGGAGCATGGCTTATCGTTCTACGAGAGAAAAAAAACCGTCATAAAATTTGTAAACTTTAATCAGCGGGTTGCGCATTGCGAGCAAGACACTGTAGATTGGTGAATGCTGCCCCTACCCGGCAGTCTGCACAATCGTGTCATGGAATGCTGCAAGAAAATTGAGGCGTAATTAACACCAAATTAAGCTACACGTAGCGCAGCAATGCAATGGCTAGCTTGCTAGGTTGGAGCAGTCACAAGTGTTGTTGTTACCTCGCGCAGTAGGAGACAGCGCGATTGGTGAACCCGAGCGAGACGCCGCAGAGGGCGGGCAGCAGCGTGATGGCCGGCGCGTCGGATCGGTGCTGCCGCACCAGCGCCGCCATGCAGCCGCACACCGACCGCCAGTTCTCCGCACGCGGAGTCGACAGTGTTGGCGGGTCGTCCACATGGCGCGCCCGTTCAGCACCCCAAACCGTTGGCAGGCCGCCTACGCAGACCCAAGATACACCGGCGGTTTTATGTCCCTTATGCCATATCTCTCCTCAAAAAACTAACTCAATAAAAGAGTGCACCCTTACACTTTTAAACCACGCTGAGTCCCTCACTACTTTTAATGTGAGACTATTCCAACATATGGCCATGACGTACAGGCCCGCCACGCCCTCGCAGCACAGCGTCCCCTGCGCTGCGCCACGCCTAGCGAACGCTGCGCAGCCAACGAGGAGCGACGTCACCATGCCGCAGTCCAGCGCGGACGCCGCGATGCAGTTGGACATTACGGCCACGGCGAAGAATTCTGCAGCTACCGTGAGAAACCACCGCGTGGCCACCATATGGCATGGCAGTGCATCCCTTGCAGAGCGAGCGAGCGGCGTCGATGAGGAGGCTGCGTGCTCATGTGCTGATGATGATATCATGCTCCGGTGCATATGGGAGTGATGAGCAAACGACTCGAGGGCACGAGCCACGAGGCCGAGGGGATGAGGTCGCTGATATTTCACTAATAAAGCCTAAAGGCCAAATATACTCACATGCAGACCTAGGAGTTAAGCCAGGCTTAAATGGGCTGGCACGAACACAACACGAAAATAGAATCCTCAAGCACGGCATGACACAAAAACCAAATGGGCCGGGCTGACATGGCCTGAATGGTGTGCCAGGCCGGGCCTAGAAACCAGGCAAGACGGACCACCTAGCTCGGTCCGACTGTACGGCCCATGCTTGGGCTGGCACGACTCGAATTAATGCACGGGTCAGAAATTTGTGTTTTTTCATGATCTTTCATTACTCAGATAAATTTTGATTCTACATGAACGTTATAGAGAATTTCGACATGCATCTTTTTCATGCATACAACCATTTGAATAGTGCATGAATTTATAAAAATTATTTAGTGCGCTAGCTGTTTTAGTACCAACATCACACTTTTCTATAATTTGCGTTTTTTCAAGATATTCCGCTGCTCAAATGAATTTTAGTTCTACACAAAAGTTGTAGCAATTTCAAGACACATCTTTTGTGTGTAGACAACGTTTTCATACGAGCAACATACAAATTTTTTAAAAAAAAACTTTAACTTTTTGTCATCGGACATGCAGTGCTTGGGCCGACCCAGTCCAATCGCAACCCCCCGTGCTTTTGGGTTGTGTCGTGCCTCGCTTTTGGCTATCCATGCCGGCTCGACACGGCCCGAAGTGTAGACCGGGCCGTGCCGACCCGTTACATGGCGGTTCGAGGCACGACGGGTCTGTGCCGTGCCGTCCCGGCACGACCCAACTCCCAACACTACTCGCATAGCAGGATTAGAAGGAAGAAAAAGATAATAGAATACCACCCTTTCTTGAGTCCACCATGCTGTAAGCTATAGCGGCACTTGACTCTATGATGCCTCCTATCATTGTGAAGGATATTGGGTTTTGAAGAGGTGCTTCCACTGATGCTCTGCACTACGACGGCACCGTAGGGGATTTATTGTGATATATGGGATTTGTGTAACATAGGAACCCTAATTGTGGCCATTATAGAGATGCAACTACACTTAGCATGCAACTAAAAACCGATTCAGATACTATATCGTTATTGTCACCACTTCTGGGGAAGGCTATAGCATAAAGAATAGTAGCATCAGTGGAGCATCTCAATCCACTACTTTGCACGACATCCTCCACCGCAAAGCCTATACGGAGATGATCAACAGTGGGGAACACAAACTTCTAGTGGTTATCACTAGAGTCGACAATGTTGGCACCAGAATTTCCACCGAGGACCAAAAGCATCCACTAGATTAGAGAAGCCGCTAGTGAGGAAACCCTAACTACTCCTAAAATCTAAACCTTCTACAACTAACCCTACGCTACACAACCCTCAAACCACCTCCACCACTGACTGGCTCTCCGGAGGTCGGGACCCCTGCCTTCTCGCCACCAACGGGAGAAAAAGGATTGATTTGTCAGGGGCAGAGGAAGGGAAGAGGGATGAGGGAGGAAGGGCTAGGCACTCTCCCTCTCACCTCTGCCGAAGAGGAAGAGATAGTTGTGACCATGACACTGGGTTTCTCAGATTCATAGAGAGCCTTTTTGTTAGATTTAGTAGCAAGTAAACATTAGTACAAAAATAGAAACCTTAATCAACCATGACAGTACCAAATGAAGTATGCAAGGCCGCAAGACTATAGCATCATCAATTAGATATGACCAAGCTGCTTCTTCTTTTGGTTCAATTATAGTTTGCGATTCACATATTGTCCATCATAAGGTCGATAATCATAAAAGACCACTACATAGTTACAAAAATTATATATGTGCCATTATAGCTAGAAATAACCAACATGCCACTTCTTCAACCTCTAGTCGTCCCTTCCAACCATTAGCGCTCTCAGGCCCTCCATGCCACTCACTCTCCTTGTTCCCTTTGTCACTCTTCTCTCTCTCTGTCTCTCCTATCATATGTGTTCTCTTTATCACCCATTACCATGTAGCCATAAACAACATTTCATTTGCTACTAGGAGCTCCAATGTCGAAAAGACTCTCTTCTTCACCTTGTCATTCCCATAGTCGCCACACCTTCGCAGGGCTCTCTAGTCGTCACCAAATCACTATCGTTGTGAGCAACAACGTAGCACATAGATCACCTAAATCTCCATCCACGATCGAGTTTATATCGCTGCTTGAGATACAATGATGATAGAGAGGGTTGTTTGGGGGAAGGGAGTGCCTTAGAGAGATGATGTGTGTGTGAGAGATGATGAACAGGAAGACTAGAAAACAATGATTGACATCAAGAATGACATGATGGGACAAAGGCGTAAATCTGTCGGTGGCATCGTGGATTTTTGTTGAATGATGTGATCAGATGCAGTATCAAAGAGAAACTCGGGACATGGTGGAAGAGCCTCAGGGAGGGAGATGACTCTTGCCGCTCCACTAACCACGATCTGAGAAAAAAAGGAAAAGAGGAATAATAGGAGACAATGATAGTTTGGAGAAATGTTAATTAAATTTCATGAAAATTTGGTAAATATAAATTAAATTTATATCATTGACTAACTCACGGTTGGGAGAAATGCCATTATAAAACATGAAAACATGAAACGTGTCATGTTATTGCTCCTTTTGGTTTCCGTCGAAATATGCCATTATGGATATGTATGCCATTATGGATATTTCTATCTCTTTCCTAATTTCAAAATTATGTTAGATATAGCCATTGGATCATCTTACTCCTCCCTGGCACCGACACAGAGCTCTAGCCATCCCCTAGCGCCTCCTAACCTCTAGCCATAACGATGCTGTCTCCTTCCTTCCCAAGTCTGAGTAGTATATATCCACCTCATCCTCCTCCCTCAGTCAGCCCACCACACCATTGTTAACAGTCCTTAGCCTAATAGAATTTAATCTTCAAGCGTACGGATACTGATGTAGTTTTCACCCGAGAGTATTCCAAAGTATTGATTTCCACGAGGAAGCAAGTTTGAGAAAATCGTGAATAAAGGATAGGTTCCATGCCAATTAAGATACCATTTAAAATATAGAAGGGTAAGAATATGATAAGAGTGATAATCAATGACAGACACCAGAGACTCAAAAGATATAAAGAGGTTTAGTAAGTTGGGAGGACAACGAGACGAGATTAGGTTCCTAGGGTAAAACAATCTTTATTACTATGGTACAACAAAAAGGTCCTAAAACCAGTGTCACTCTACTAGGGGATAGATTCACTTGTTCAACTCTGCTCACTTCGGAGCTGGCGGACACATCACCACCCGCTATCACTTAAGAATTTCGAATGATTATGGCCATCCCTATTGAACTCTACGGAGCCAACCCGAACGTGATGGATTTTGAGGGATAAACAAGCACTGTCGTCACCTGCTACTTACCACACAAACCGGGGGTTGGGCGTCAATCAAGTTAGTACTAACCCTGGGCACCTCGCCCATAGCTAACACTAATATTTCCTTTGGGTCCTTGGAGAAACAACCTCCCTTAGTGAAGTTCGCCTCACATAAGCTATCGGACGAGATACCACGCAAACATAGATGAACAAGAGAAATTTACTTTCACACTAAAGCAAGTCCACAAACAAGAATGTGGTAATTAAAGTAAACACGGAAATGTAAATGCTGAACTCAGAGTAAATAAATAAAGATTTGTATTGATAGTGCATAAGTCTTACAAGGAAGAAAAGATATAAGAACCGTACCGTAACTTCTAAAGGCTTCTCCAGAACCCTAAGACAAGATCGACTAGACCTCTAACTCCCAATTACACTAACACAACTCTAAATTAAAATGTGTGTGGAAAATGAGCTCCTTCTTGGTTTTGCTTCTCATCTGGCCAAAGTACCCCCTATTTATAGTGCATTGGAGGCCTAGGGGTACTTATAAGCTAGGGGTGAAGTTAGTGGACGCCGGGGTAGGTGCGTCGGCCTGGGGGGATCGGCTAGCCCCTTGCATCCATCAACGTTGCATCCCACGTCTCACATTTGCTCCTGGAGGCTGCTGCATGCCATCCCGAGTCGGTTGCAGAGGGGGCTAGGTCGACCGGCCTGCATAGGATCGGTCGGCCTGAGGGTTGGTCCCCGACCCTCCGATGCACTTCGTTGACTCCTTGGATGGCTAGGATGTCTTCCCTACGTCAGTTGTTTGACATTTGTCATCCATGTGGGCCATTCAATCCAAATGGTACTTCCATCTTCCCCTTGATCTCAACTGATGTTGATCCACGCTTCACATAGCTCCACAAGCGTTTATTTGCATGCAAATAAAAGGATACGACTCAGAGCTAACATGGTGGGGCTGAACGGCCAAGGTGGGGTCGATCACTCCCGCACTTGTGTGGTTTTTGCTTCATTTTCTCTTTATTCATTCCTGCTCTCAAATAAACTTCAAAACTTGTGGACTTTATTGGTTAAAATAAAATGTTCAATAGAACTTGGTATAATCCCCATTTTTACCAAATTGTTGGCAAAATATTATAGGGTTTAGCGAGCACCAACAACCATCCTCCTCCCATCAGGTTGCTCCACCGGTGTTGTAGCCAACTAGTGGAGGGAGTGTGGGGGCGACACCCTCAAAGGGCCTCTGGGCGACGCAGCAGCACAAAGTGATTATAGCGCTCTAGTGGGGATTACCAAGCCAAAGGAGGAGAGGTGGAGAGCGGTAGGGTAGTACTAGCAACACTTTGGTTGGGAAGGATGATATAGCTGACTAGAGCAAGGAGGAGAAGGAGCACTAGAGTTTAAGAAGAAGAAAGAGGAGAGCCAGACCGAGGTGAGAAGAAGAAGGGAAAAATTTTAAAACGGAATATTTTGAAGAAGTAAAAAATGATCAATTTAGTCTGTAAACCATATCGTTTGACATATTTGGTCATTGAACTCTAAGGCCATGTTAACTTCGCCCTCTATTTATGAAACCAGACACAACTGTTCCCTTGAATCGGTCAACCATGGTTTTTATTGGTTAAGACGGTTTGACCAAAGTTTTATTTTTTATTTTTACATAAAATATTTCACAAAATCTAAATAAATTGTATATTTAGATCCTTTATACATTTTTTTCTCCTATTTTTATGGTGTTGTACAAATTTTAAAAAATTTCTAGTGGTCATAAAGTTAGCACAAAACACTAAACAATTATGTACACTTCGAAAACTGTGCGAAAAATCTATGAGATTAGGTAATCATACAAAAACACAACTGTACAGCCTGATTTGGATTCTATAAATATTTTTATATAAAAAAACACATAACATTTCGGTCAATCATCTTCAACCAATGAAAACATCTGTTAGCTCGGTCATGGACCATATGTGTCTGATTTTTTGATAATTTGATAATCGAGTTAACTTGATTTTAGAGCCGAGAGACCAAAATGGGTCAAGTGTCGTAGTTTAGGGATCAAAACAATACTTCTTTATATCAAAGAAAAGCAAACGAGCATGACACAAATAGGTTTAAAATGATGTCATATCTTCAAACTGCAAGTTGGCTAGTGTAATATTTCCCATTAACCCATTTGATAAAGGTATAAGGGCCAAAAAAAGAATGACATATGTGCAATTTCTCAACTCTGTTGTGATATCTTATGATTTTTTTACCATGTACTGGCGAAATTTGTGAATCGTTAAGTTCGTAGTGGTATATATCCAAGAGGAATTCATTATTTGCCACTAAATCCATGATATACCTTAATTTTTCAAAGTTCGCAATTTGCCATTGTCTCTTGTACTTCTTTCCTTACATATATATCACTTCCTTCGACTTTTGTCAGAACATTTTTTAATGCCTAGAATACCCCTATCATAATTTCTACATTTAAAACTTTGAAACATTGCATCTGCCACATTTTAACTTCAAATCGAGTAACACAAATTTATGATTTGTATAAAATCATAGTCTATTTCTTGTTGAAATTTCATAATTTTCTCTATTTGTAGTTTTTATATTATTTCCACTAGGCGTGCTAGGTAACATTAATTTCAAAATAAAATTTATATCAAAATATTTTTAAATTCACTTTCAATTTTAAATACACATGATTTTCTGGATCCATTGAATTTTTCTCACAATTTTATGAGTTTTCTACTATTTTATGAAAGTTTCTATTTTGTGACGTATTAGAAAGGTAGGGACATGAACACCATTTCACAGCTAACCGCAAAGAGACGTCATAGTAACATTAGCGACATATAGGAAAAGAAGTTAGGAGCCACTACAGATCAAAAGTCTGAATTTGGGGCAAAAATCGAGCACTCCTTCTAAACACAAACAATGTGTTATGAACATATACAATGTATGACTGGAACATATACAATGTACCACTGGAACATGTATATATAGTTTATTAGCAACTCCAGCAGCTCCTCTATATTTCCCCTCTAAAACACTATTAGCATCCTCTCTATCCATCCCTCTAAAATTCCTTCATAAATTACACTACCCTCTAAAAGATTCCTTCCCTCCAGCAACCTCTCTATATCTGCTACAGTATTTCCTAGAAGCTATTGGAGTTGCTATTGAACATTTCGTTGTGCCTTTTGACATGATGTTACGTTGATGTAACATGCAACATGATGTCATAAAAAAAGAAAGAGCTATTGGAACATGTCAATAAAATTGTTGGATCATGCCAATAAAACTGATGGTACATGGCAAAAGAATTGATCAAACATGTTAAAACAAAATTGATCAGTGTTGAAACATGCTAAAAGAACATAAAAACATGCAAATGAAACATGCCAAAAACTGACAAAAACAATATATTCTAGGGTAAATCATCCACCCCATGCAAAGTTAGATGCTCCGCGTGAATAAAAATGATTTTTCGTCAAGAAAACTCGAATATTTCATACATACAAGTGTGATGTTCCAATGACAAAAATCATGACACATCTCTTCGTCATCTTCTTTTTCAAATTGTCGTGCCTAGTTCGTGAATTGTCAGGAATGATGTAGCAGACAGGAGCATAAGAGATGAAGGATAGAGAGAAGGAGGAGGTGACGGTGGAGGGTCGGAGGAGGAGGAAGCTCGCGAGCCATGGCGTCAAGGCCAGCGCCGGTGAGCCGTCGGCCTGTCACCGGCGCAGGAACACCACGGTGGCCGAAAGCTACAGAAAGAATGAAGAAACGGGGAGACTGCGAGCGAACTGGGACTAAAGAAAGACAAAAATCGGAGCTAGCGACCGAGGTTTCACCCATGTGCTCACGCAGTAAAATCGAAAGAAGTTCATGCGGTAATGGTAAATTGTAAACTTAAAAACATGACCACGGATTTAATTAAGTTTTCGTAGCAAACAAGGAACTCCCTTTATCTAATCAATATCTCCCCCCCAACCCTAAACTGATCCCAATCTTGCACGAATAATGAAACTTGACCAGGCTTCTCCTTTTTTTCTCAAGTTATCCGAAGCTTGCACGAGTAATTAAACACGGTGTATTAGTTAGTCCAAGTGGTATGTGTTTTGTGTGTGCCAATGTTTTGATCAATCCTTGACCAGGTCACCTAAGCTGGCATGACTTAACACTACGTAGTATAATTAACTAATCCACTTGACTTCACCAAAAGGACCTTTTGTTTCTCTGACATTACCATGGTAATAGATTAGCCTCGAACACATGTCACGCGCTAACCATCCAATTGCATGATCCTTTGTCTCGGCATCGCTTTCTTTCACCAGCCTAGACGGGAACAACGTGGCGACTTTCCATTCCACACAGTGGCGGAGATCAAACTTAAGCTCATGCAATATGGTCAGTTTACGGTTGGGGGAGATTGCATAATCTATGTGCATTGCTAAGTAGTATATAGGATGTTGTATCAAACTTAAGCTCATATAATTAATTTACATGACTAATTTCAGTTCTAACAAATTTGCTATTAGTATTGATTAAACATACTCTTCCAGCTAATTTATTTTATAAGACTAGCATAGTTCTTTAAAGCTTTCTTTTCAAAGAAAATGATTTTAATTTATGAATTAATATATTTCCGAGCACATTACATTATAGCCAATATACTAAGGTACGTACTATATATTCAATAATAGTGTTAGTACACAATATTTCGATAAGTTTACCAAAAATTCGTAGATCGCTTCTTGATGTTCACTTATATACATTTGGGGCTTGACTAATTGTATATTTCCAAGCACATTACATTATAGCAAATATACTAAGGTATATATTCAATAATAGTGTTAGTGCATAATATTTCGATAAGTTTACAAAAAATTCACAGATCGCTTCTTGATGTTCACTTATATACATTTGGGGCGTGACTAATTGTATATTTCCAAGCACATTACATTATAGCAAATACACTAAGGTATATATATATATATTCAATAATAGTGTTTGTGCACAATATTTCGATAAGTTTACCAAAAATTCGCAGATCGATCTTGATGTTCACTTATATACATGGGGCTTGACTAATTGTAGCTCATATTGCTTTTCAAATACTTCAAATATTTTTATTAGCTAGTTATCACCGTGTCCAATATGAACAAAATTGTACTATTGGTGTGTAATCTTTCTTTATTCTAAAGAAGTACATAACACTTGCTATACATATACACATATATAAAATATAATTTATTTATTTAGTTTTTGCCACACCACCCACATCTTGACTCAATGTCATTTGAATATTCAAGAAAAAAGTGTCATTTAATCATGTTAAGTGTCCACACATGACAACCTTCGCTAGGTACAATAATATTATCATTGCTTTCTACACTCGCTATGGCATATTTAACTCGATTTATTGCATGACATAACAATATTTTTACAAAACATTTTTCTGCAAATAGCTCGTTTTCAGTATAATGATAGGATCATAATGCAAATTAATTTGTTATGTGTCGGTCCCCCCTATGATGAAATCCTGGCTCCGCCCCTGATTCCACATCCTTCCTACTTGTAGGGTCCATTTCGAAACCCCGATCCCGATCGGGATCCCAGCCCAATCCCGAGGACACATATCTACGTGGTCAATTTTCTCGGGACAATCCATCAATGCATTTGGAAGCCCACCACCTGGGGTCTTTTGTGCCCTTCCCCGTCATATCCCCACGGAAATCCCCTCCCCTCCAGACTTATGGATCTCCCCCGGTCTCTCGCTCGCTCCGTCTCCCTCACTCCTGTCTCTCAGTCTCTCTCAACAGTGGCGGCGAGGCGGCGCGACACGACAACGATCCCCTGGCCTCCTCCTCCCTACAGCCGCCCTTGGGCAGACGTTGGCACCTCCTCCAGCAACACCTCCCACCAGCGAGGCCACACCCAGATCTGGCACCAAGCCGGTATGGTTGGATCTCAGAGCTTGGCTTAGGTGGTGGTGAGGCGGCACGACGGCGGCGGCGGCCTTCTTCGGCCCTTGCCCCCTTCATTGCTCTTCCCCAACCACCCCTCTGTAGGCCTCCTCTTCGGCAGTGCCTCCCGATGGTGAGGCCGCGCCCAGAATCGCCTTCTTGTCAAGATCTGGTGTCGCATCGATGCGGGTTACCCGGTGCGAGTCGAGGGGTGGCCGAGGCTTGTCGCACAGTCGGCGGCGAGACAACGTGTCGAAGGTGGTGACGACGCTTCGTTCTCAAGCCCTCCGCCGGCGTTGGTGGAGATGGAGCCGCCAGTGTGTCCTTGAACAACATGGTATCCTGACGCAAGACAACGGTGAAGGGGAGCAGGCGGAGAGGTGGAGGACGATGGTAGGAGGATGGAGATGGCGTCATCCCGAGAAAGGTGTTGGAGATGGCATTGTGGGTGAGCTCCCAGTGCCGTCGTAGACCCTTTCGAAGCCGCCGTCAAGTACTTGATGCGCACCTCCAATCGCCATCAAGCAGGTCCTGCTCCTCAGGTCGCTGCTATCGTGGACGGACAGACCTGTGACGTCGGAGTTGAAAGCTTGGCCGGCACCACCGTCGCAGACAAACCCCACACCTCTCCCCGCCGCCATTCGCAGAGGTGCAGCTTCCAAGGTGCCGAAGAAGATGCTATGAAACCCGACGCTGTGGATGTTTGAAATGGTCGGGAAGAGGAATATTAGAGAATGGAGCACAGGGGAAAAAATGACATGAATATCCCCCAATAGGGGACCAACATCCAGACAAACCCGCCATGTTTACAAACACGTCTACGAAGAGCGAACGTATCCACTCTTCCAGCGTCATTTTTAAGTTGGAACTAATCATGCATGGATATGCACGATATGCCCGATCTAAATATTGATACGTGAACCTGTTTATACCAGAAATTACAATTGAGCCGATAACTGTTATCGGCAGGGAGAACATTAGGATTGAACCATATTCGGGCTGGTCCGAGACAGGAAAGAAAGGCAGCGATGAGAACCCAAATCAGAAGAGTTGTTTCGAAATTAGAGATAAAATAGGAATATACTATTGTGATTACATGGCAAACATGACATGTTGTGTCGGTTATGCCCATGTATAAATACATGGCCTTGGGACCGTGTAAGGACCGACAATCAACCAATTCAAATCCACAAGTCAACCTAGTGGCGACGGATGCGGGGTTGACGCCTACTTTTCGGTAGGCTACATCCGCTGCGTATTACACCAAGAATCAAAGTGCTCAATACTGTCGGGTCCGGTACCATACGAGGCATATCCTCAACCAATGACACCTGGCATGATGTACTTCATGTATGAACAGCCAAGGGCACCACAACATGGGTATCAGGCCAACTACACTTTTGCTCCCACAAAGCCAACAATCTCCGAAAAAAATGGAATACCCTTCTAGGAGACTATCGACTTCCTCTAGGGCTAGGGAGTAGCAAAGAGACGCCAATCGACAAGGTGCAGCTAGCACAGCCGACCAATTGCTCATATTCTACAAGAGAAATTTGGGTTACAACCAAAGTACAAAATTGTTGGCTATCATAAGCCGTAGCCAGATTAGATGGATAATTCTTCGTACCCTGATAGGTACAGTATCCTGGATTTCACTTAAGTTTTCTAGAGAAGATTCCACAACAACCAATGAACACATTGGTTGATTGTTGGCTCAATGTGGCAAAGGTGGTAGAAGCAGGGAGGGTCACCAGATAAAGATTATTTTCCCTATCAATTTGAACCAAGCATCGAATTGTTGCCCGTCGCGTCGGCACGCACTAATCTCGCCATAGGGGTTCCTCTCCCCATGAACCGTCCTTCCTGCGGGAAACCTAGGATGCCAGCGTCCTTCCACCCGGTATCCATACCACCATCGTCTTCTCTTTCCTCCCTCTGGAGCTATAAAAGCCACCTGACCCCTTGCCCTGCTGCCTCTTTCCCACACCATCTCTCTTCCTCTTTGGTCCACTCCAATCTGTGAGATTGCGGACACAGAAAGATAAGCTCCTCCACTCCATTAATCTCTATTGAGTTGACTCATTTGAGCCGCCACTTCCACCCCGCCAGGCGATCTGTCCTCTTCTCGATCATTCTTCCCTTGGTGAGCTTCTCCTTGAATCCTTGCGCATGTAGCATCGTAATATCATCTCCAACATGCTCCACAAACTTGTTGATGCTTGCGATCACTGGATCTCGCCAACACTGTCGCCTGCTCGATCCCCTGATTTGCCTGTCGCAGCCTCCACGGTGCCAGC
This sequence comes from Raddia guianensis, assembly GCA_036346415.1. Taxonomy (NCBI): domain Eukaryota; kingdom Viridiplantae; phylum Streptophyta; class Magnoliopsida; order Poales; family Poaceae; genus Raddia; species Raddia guianensis. The sequence continues at coordinate 28,132,079 of CM070540.1, forward strand.
CCGCATCGTTTCTTCTTCGTTCCTCTCAAAGACGCGGTAAGAACCCACTCCGATCCTCAATGCTCACGCACCCGTTATTCATGCACGAGCAAGGTTGTATCACCGGAACCATGTCTCACTAGATTCCCTGCGGACACCATCGATGGAACCATCACATCCGGCAACGGCACCACTGCCCAAAGGTGCGGTGCGGGGCAGTGCAAAGGATTCCAATGCACTCAAGAACACCCTGAACTGTAGCCTATCCCGCTGGCAAGCCGTCATTTTCATCCCTGTGACTGACACCAACATTACGTCATGGAGAGGATCACTATGTACCGATAACACAGACAAGTAGACCCCACATCGTTTAATAAAATGTTTTAAAATCCGATTTAAACTTGTCACTAGGCTGTCACTAGCTTGTGAGGGCGTACAACGGACTCCTTTATCACACCTTCTCTGATAAAAGGCGAGCGCCCAGCGACTAAATTTGAATAAATTTGAATGGGTCTGCAGTAGCGTTCTCAACCCGTGAACATGTGTGGATTTTTTTTCCAAACTTTTCTAATTCCAACAAATGCTAGTAAATGCAAATGATTTATTTAAAAATATATATATACATTAAAAAATAGTGAGAAAAATCTGTAAAATACTTGATAGTCTTTTGGCATAGGAAACAAATATAATTTCCCTTCTAAAACTATTTTATGTCTCTGTCAAAATAGTTATAACCTTTTCTAGCAATTTATTTTATATATAAAAAGTCCAGAAATGGTTTTGTTTTATTAAAATAGTAGATGTCCTCTGATAATTCTAGGAAAATTTATGCAAACCACTTATAGGTCCTGGAACCTAGGAAAAATATGGTTGGCACTATGTGCATATAATTTATTTCTATAAAATTTGTAATAGGCAATTTTTACATGTTGTAAATATAAGAAGTATCAAAGAGCTACATATATATAGTGAAATATAGTTTTCTGCATTAGTATGATGATGTACCTATATTTCAATGTATTTACCTTCATTTTGTAGCATTATCAATGGATAGATATTTATGTTCATGCATGTACATTTATGAATTTTATATTTCATGTGTAGAATATTTAGGAAAAGGCTAGAATATTATTCTTGTTAAGATAACATGAACATAGGAACCGTGACATATCATGCAACATGCTCAAGCATGTGTTCTTAATATGTTTTGTGCCTTTTGCCTATTCTCTACAATCATTCTTCTAACCCATGATTTATTATGTTATTTTACTTATGAAATTGCATGCTTATGATTTGTGAATTATTTATGTTGTGAAATAAATGGCTAATAGAGTCAATCTTGTTAGTCCGCTTGTTTACATCTGTTAATATAAAAACACACCCTTATATAATTTTCTACCCTGTCATTTAATAATATGATATGTAGTTTACACCCCTCTAACTAAAAAGTCACTTGGTCTGGGTGCCAGATCTACCTAAGTGTGAAGTGTCATGATTCAAATATCCTCATTGCAAAATTTTAGAGTAACGCGATGGTCTAGTCTCTGCGAAGGACATATAAAATACCAGGAAGGATGATACCGTGAAAGTATAGATTGCGACAGTCATTTCCACGACATAAACATCCTGAGTGAGTGCATTTTTAGCGCGAAGCTTGCCCTGCGAAGGAGTGCATTTTAGCACGAAGCTTGTCCAACGAAATAGTAAGTCTAGGCGTTAGCACGATGCACGTCTAAAAGGCTAGTCCTAGGAAATAGGCTAGTTGTGTCAAAGTAAAAAACCCTAGTTATGATCAATCTGTATATAATAGCGTATTTGTTTCGTTAACTGGCTAAGTCATAAGCTTTTACCTATATGGTATTACAAAACTAGTTTTACACGAATAAAATAACCTGGCCCCACTAAAAATCCTGTATCATTAAATTTCATTAGATAAGGGAATGGCTCGGGAGGGCTATTGATTATGTGATCACCCTCGCTCACAATCACTTTTTTAAGTTCCGATGGAGAAAATGATGGTCCTTGCTTCAGTGATGAGGAAGCTTAGCATGCTGACAGTCCGGACGAGGTTTAGACGGGACTCCAGTCGCTTTCATGTTTGGGTGGATGGCATAGCCCATGGAACTGGAAAGACCTTTATCTATTTTTATTTCCGCACTATTAATCTCCCATGCTAAGAGATCCATTTTGCTATTGTAATATTTGGTCAATCTGATGTGTTGAACTGAGCCACTATATGTATTTGAACCTTAATGGATCTGTAATTTAATGGATCTGTAACAATGACGCTTGTATAGAATGATTCCAGATGCTTGCATATGCATGGATGTCCTAAGAAACGGGGGTGTCATAGCAATCAACATCGCCAATCTCGCCCGGAAAACTAAAAGCACATTGCAAAGGAAACTATAAACGTATCATTTAATAACATTCAGATTTATTTTAGAACTAAAACCAAATATGTACATAGAATGCATGGAAAACTCAAATCCCACGTGCATAAGAAACAGAGGTCTTTTTTCGGAATTGCTAGCCATCGGGCTGCCGAACAGCCCGACGCCAATCGGACGCGCGAGTGCACCCCGCCAGACGAGTTCGGACGCCGTGGCCAGCAAATCTTCGGCCCACGAGGCAGACCGCGGGCGCGATAGCTTTTTGTAGCCAGGTTTTATTCGCACGCTCCCGTCCGCCTTTTCTGCTTCATCTGTCAGACCCTATTTTTTCCTCCTTTTCCAGGCGCTGCTCCACCGAGCGCTCATCGCCGATGGTACGCCGCCGCCGTCGCAGCCTCGTTGCCGAGGGCGCGCCGCCACTGCGGGGCTCTCGCCCGAGCACCACTCCTGCTACGGTTTGCAATCGTGCGAGCTCCCGGTGGCTTCCACCACCGCTGTCGCCGTGGTGTCGCGGCCGCCGCCGTCAGAGTCGTCGGGGGGAGTCTCCGATGACGAGGTGTGGTTCCCCCCTCTATCTCTTCCTCCAATAATCCCCCAGATCTGGATCTCGGTAGCACGAAAACACGTATAAACATGTGGAAACAAGCTTGAACATGCCATGTTTTCGTAGTTTTTGCAATTTTTTTTCGTTTTCCTGGACCATGTTTCGTCATGTTTGCCCATGCTTCATCGTGTTTCATGAAACAAATCTTTCTTGTTTCAATACTACTAGCATCGGTGTTATGTTTGTTTTGCAAAAATCGCTGGTTAGGAAAAGCGCCCGATTTTTCTGCTACGGATCGGGCGCCCGATCCGTAGCACTCCTCATCTTTTTTTTGTTCGTGGTTCGGTTTAATTTAATTTGGCTGAGCCAAAATTTGTTATTTTGTTGAGACCGTTCAATATAACATTTTGTAATTTTTTCAGAGCTTTGTGAGATTTTTTTTTGAAATCTTAAATTTATTCTTTAATAATTTTTAGCCTTTTTTTACCTCTTGTTAAATTTTTTCTACTTTTGGCTTAAGCAAACCAAATTAAACCAAGAATAAAGGAGGACCAAAAAAATAAACCCCAATGTAAAGGCTACGAAGACTTGTGAGATGCATTTGTTTATACCTATGATAATTAAATTGCTTCGTGTAAATTACCACAAATTCCTAGATCCTAAATAGGTCCCAATGTTATATAGTTTTCATTTTTTGTAATTTTACCACCATTCATGAAGTATAACCATCCATCTAAAGATAGGAGGTAATATAACCTAGAATTGACTTCAATTGTGAGGGGGACACAAAAGAGGAGAGAGAAGAGGAAAAATGAGAAGCATTGGATGAGGTTTGAATGGTTGGATGGAGCAAAAGCAAAGACTAACTACAAAGGATCCTTGAGCTTTTCGTGCACGGCTTTGGCCGAAGGTGAAGAAGGCCTTCACGCCTTTTGGTAGAGGGGGAGCCATTAATAATATACTATCCTGAAAAAGCATAGATTTCTAGTATTGTGTCAAACCCGTGGGCCAAGCAACAATCTTAGGTAGATGATATATATGGAACATAGTGAAAGAGGATCCTATGGCCTAGAGGGGGGGGTGAATAGGCAATTGTAAAACTTTTTAATTATTCTTGATTAGGCATCATATTAAAAGTGACACAATCCTAATTTTGATGATCAAGCGGAAGCGATAAACAAGTGATCCGAAAACTAAGACATGGCATTCAATTTAATACAAGCAATGCAATGAAAGTAAGTGCGGGAATTAAATGAGAGAGTGATACGGTGTTTGTTTGACCGAAGTTCGGAGCGCACAAGGACCGGCTCACTCTCGAGCCTAACGCCTCACTTACTCTCAGGTAGTCGTTCCGCCACTCCGGCGAGGTGGACTCCGTCACCCGTACACCGACTCGAGAGTAGCCACACGCCAAGGCCTACTCCCAAGCCCACGCCTCCACGAAGGATGCCGTCTTCAAAAGTAACAAGCCCGAAACGCCCCGATCATGCCGGATCGAAGGACTTCAATGAAGCTCGGTGTTGGGGATGAATGATTTGTGGCTTTGATTGGTTTGTGGGTGGAGGAATGGCTCTAGATCACCTAATTGATGAGCAATAAGTGTGGTAGGTGTAGAGAGCAACAAAACCTCAAAGAAGCCAGCCACTAGACAGGTATATATAGCCCCTAGAGCAAACTAGCCGTTGCCCCCCGGAAGGGGACAAAAAGACTAGCTGTCGGGGATAAAATCACGGTCCATTGCCATGGCCCACTCCCTGACGGCCCAATCGAACAGCCTACCAAGGCCCAGCTCCCTGGAAGGTTCTATCTGGCCCATGTGTGTCTTGCCGAACAGCTTCCTAGCTGGCGAGATACGTAATGGCCAAGGCTTCTGCTTGAGTCCGACTCGAACGAGTTCTCGACGGCCACGAGAAGACCGGACGTGGTTTCCGGATTGGATTAGGAGTCGTGATCCCCAAGATTAGAGATTACCTTATCTACCGAGGTTATATTTGGCATGTCTTGAGTTCGTTATGATCTCGTAGTTAGCCCGGCCCGATATTCCTCAGAGGTCGGTTTGTTCAAGACTATATAAACAGGGCCCTACGGCGTTTAGAGGATCCCCGGCATTGAGTTTTACATCTTACCATCTAGCTTAGATCCTGGACTTTAGATTTTCAGATACTACTCGCCGAGACTGCTGATCTCGCCGAGTCCCCTTGTAATTTCTTTGATATAAAGAAATTTGGACGAGGGCTATTATCTCTCCCGAGAGGCTGAACCAGATAAAACCCTGCTCTCTGTTTGTTGTTGTTCGTGCTTGTTCGGCGTGTCTCCTATCTCCTCTTTGAAGAACCTTGGTTGACTTGGGTCAATATCCCAACCGCCGGCAATTTGGCGCCGTCCGTGGGGACACGCAGTCGAGCATGTCGAACTCCGTCGGCCGATCTGTAGATACTTCCCGAGGGCTACGACTCGGCGACGGGACGCCTCATCCCCGCCGATTCAGATCGATCTGTTCGGTCTCGAACACTTTCCGCGATCCGAGGCGTATGTCTCGCTTACATGGCGAGATAGGCTCAGATCGCACTCCGTCATTGACGGACGACTACGGAGGCGATGATCTTTACGACGGTTTAGATCTGTCAGATTCCAAGGCTATGTCGGTAGATTCTACCTGTGGAGACACAGCGATGACACCGTCTAGCATACCTTCGTATGGCCCCCGCAGCATTAACATGGCCGATGTAGGAACCTTTGAGGATCCTGCACGGGCTGTGGCTGCTGTCGAGGTCGGGCAGGTTAACTCTGCACGGCATCAAGACGAGGCTGCGCTGGCTCCTTGTGAGCAAGAAGTCATTCGCCGCAGCCTTGACGATTCCATCAATCAGACCTTGGCATGGTTTCGCGATCGGTGTAAGTGACAGCGTCGCGACCCACCTCAAGGCCGACGCTTAAGTCTCCGGCGAAGCTTCCCTCGGGTTAATTCCCGCGTGGCCGGACTCGATCGGGCGTAACGCGGATGGTTCAGGGATCCCGGGGCCCATAGATCAGAGTCGGGAACGGCTCGAAGCTATAGCAACGGTCCTCAGATCCACCAATCAAGCTGACCTCGCCCGCATGGGCGATGCTGTTGCTTCTAACCTAAAACGATTGGCTGAAGGCCTAAAGTCTCTAGGAGAAGTCAACAACTCCTCCAGGCAGCGCAGCCAAACTGCCCGGAACGGTTCGGACAGCTCTGATCGATCGCGTGACCCTCGTCACCATCGAAGGATCACTGTCCATGAGCAGGCTACCCGTGGTCGCCGCCGCCGCCGAGTCCTCGTAGTCATCGCGACCACAGGGGCAAGCGCGACGCGATGATCACGGACGATCCCTCGTGAGGAGCGATCGTCGCGACCACGAGGAAGGCGTGGTGGGTTGTCCCGAGAGAGTTTCTCCAGCCGAATCATCCTGCTCAGCAGGAGTTCCTCCGCGCAACAGACCAACGTCTTCTCAAGACTAGGTTACGCGGGAAGGTGGCGGTCGTATGCTTTGGGCTGCGGGGCTTTCTCGACGAAGCTCGGGTGTCGGTGGCCCTCAAAGTTCAAGCCCGGTCACATGGCGAGGTACAATAGGACTCGTAACCCGGAGGAATTCCTTTCCATCTATGCTACGCCATCATGGCGGCGGGGTGACGAGCTCGTTATGGCTAATTACCTCCGACCGTCCTTGAGGGTGCCGCTCGGGACGGGTCGTTCAATCGGCAGGAGGGTTCCATCACTCATGGAACCAGCTTTGTGACGCCTCGATAGCTAATTTCGGAGAGCATTACGTGCGTCTCGACAAGGAGGATGATCTGCACCGGATGATCCGGATGAACGGGAGACCCTCCGCAACCGTGAAGCGTTTCATTAAGATCCGCAACACGAGCCCGAACATCTCGGATGAATCATTGTCCGCGCTTTCAAAAACGGAGTCGCGACGAAGCGGCTCACCCAGATCTCGAGATCAATGAGACTGGACCGCCAAAGACCTATTCAAGGCGGCCGATCGCTATGCCTAACGCGGCAGAGCGCTGTTCAAGACAAAAAGGCGTTCGACAAGGCGAGCCGCCTACCACTGGTGTGGATGAGAAGAAGAAGAGCAAGAAGAACCCCGGTGACAAGAAGTCCCAGAAGAAGAAGAATAAAGGTGATGCGAACAATACCGTCGCAGGTATGGATCGCGCACCTCCTCCCAAGGATGGGCAGAAGAAGCCCAACAATAACTACAAGGGCAAAAAGCCTGCTCAGGGAGACGGACAAGGCAAGAAAGGTCCAAGCGACCGATTTTACAAGTTCCACCAGCACTACGGGCACGATATACGCCACTGTAGAACTTGGGCTGCAAAGCTTGAAGATTTCTACAACGGCAAGGGCCCAATGCCCACCCTGCCCGAACAAGGTGATGCCGGTAAGGCCAAGCGCCAAACCGACGATGGTGATCGGGAAGATGATGATGAATATCAAGAGCCGGAACCATATCGCCGTCATCTTCGGCGGCTCCTCGGCTTATACCTCTCGGCGCAGCCTCAAGGAAGCTGCTCGGGAGGTCCACAACGTCGAAAAGGCAAAACCTCAGCCTGAATCGATAAAGTGGACCGAGGTCCCCATCTCCTTCTCTCAGGAGGATTGCCCCAATGGGATGACCAAGCCTTAGCGGCTCCCACTGGTGGTCGCCCCGACCATCAACAACGCGAGAGTTGGTCGTGTCTTAGTGGACGGCGGGAGCGCTTTGGACTTGCTTTCTGCTAAGGTCTTGGACGAGATGCAGATTCCTCGTTCCAAGCTGAAGGAAGTCGCAATGCCCTTCTACGGGATTGTTCCGGGAGAATCTGTCAAGCCGTTGGGGCAGGTTGTTCTGCCTGTCACCTTCGGCAACCCAAGCAACTTTCGTACAGAGTTGATCACTTTCGACGTGGTTGATTTCCCATCGGCGTACAACGCAATCTTGGGCAGGCTATCTCTCGGTAAGTTTATGGCCGTGTCCCACCACGCTTACCATTGCGTGAAGATACCGGGTCCTAACGGTGTGATCACGGTCAAGGGCAACTACAAAGCTGCTCTGGATTGCGACGAGCAGTCCCTTGCCCTGGTCGACCAGCTTCCGCCGCGCGGTCCTGAAGTTCCGCAGACCAAGTCTGCACGCCCTAGGGTCTCCCTTCACCAGGGGAAAACCAAGGAAGTTCCATTGCCGCTTGATGATACTTCCAAGATAGCTCACTTGGGGCCAATCTGACCCCAAATAGGAAAGCGAGCTCATTGCCTTCCTCCAAGCTAATGCGATGTGTTTGCCCGGGAGCCATCCGACATGCCCGAGTCCCAAGGGAGGTCATCGAGTACAAACCGGTACATTCGATCGATAAAAGCCTGTTCGCGCCGAAGCTTCGCCGCTTACGGAATTCAAACAGGATCATCAAAGATCGACTTGGCAACCGCTTTCACGCGGGTTCATCCGCGAGGTTGATCACACCGAGTGGTTAGCCAACCCTGTCATTGTAAAGAAGAAAGGCGGCAAGTGGAGGATGTGTCGATCACACGATCTGAACGCCGCTTGTCCTAAGGACAACTTCCGCCGCCTCAGATTGACCGGTGGTCGATGCGATCATGGATGCCAGCCTCTGAGTTTTTGGATGCTTACTCCGGTATCACCAAATAAGCATCTCCCGAGGATGAAGAGAAGATCGCCTTAATCACCCCTTCGCACTTTCGCTATATCGACCATGTCTTTCGGTCTGCAAGAATGTTGGTGCCACGTTCGGTAGCTTAATGGAGAAGACCTTCCCGAGCAGTGCTGGAAAAACACGGAGGTCTATGTCGATTTACATAGTTGTAAAGAGCAAGTATGGTCCGGATCATGTAAAAGACCTGGCAGAGACTTTTCGTAATCTCACCAGGCACCGAATAAAGTTAAATCCAGAGAAGTGTACCTTTGGTGTTCGATCTGGAATGTTGCTCGGTTATGTTATCGGTTTGCAAGGTATTTCTGCCAATTCTGAAAAAATCGAGGCCATTGAAAATATGCAGGCTCCAACTACCGTAAAGGAAGTACAGAGCCTCACTGGGCGGATGGCTACTCTAAGCAGGTTTATTTCCCGTCAAGGCGAACGCGGGCTGCCCTTTTTTAAGGCCCTGCGCAAGCACAATGGCTTCGAGTGGACAGAAGAAGCCGATAGATCCTTCCAAGATCTGAAGCGGTACCTGTCCAATCCTCCCGTCTTGACTACCCCGCGGCATGGCGAGCAGCTCCTGTTGTACCTAGGTTGCACGCCACAAGCGGTGAGCGCGGTCTTGACGGTCGAAAGGGAAGGCATACAGCGACCAATCTATTACGTGAGTGAGGTACTTCACGGATCAAAGGAGCGTTGCCCTGAGGTCCAGAAGCTACTCTATGCCTTGCTCATGTCCTTCAGGAAACTTCGCCACTACTTCCAGGCACATCAAATACTGGTCCCGACCACGTTCCCTCTGGGAGAAATCCTACGGAACAAGAAATCCAGCGGACGTATAGCTAAGTGGGCAATGGAATTAGCAGAGTTTGATCTGTTATTTGCTGCCCGAACTGCTATTAAATCATAGGTCCTAGCTGACTTTGTCGCCGAATGGACCATGTTTTTGATGGCTCCCTGACCGAAACTCGGGGCTGGTTTTGTTCTCATCTCCTCAAGGAGAGCAACTCCAGATTCTATCCAACTACACTTCGCGGCGACTAATAACGCCATGAGTACGAGGCCTCTCTCGGGACTAAGAGCGCAAGTCGCTTGGTGTCCAACGGCTAGCGTGAAGGAGATTCACAACTAGTCATCAATCAGTTAACAAGGAGTATCGGTCTTTGCGATGACTTAATGGCGCGATACTTGGTTGAAGTGAGGAAGTTGAGCGGCATTTTCGATTTTTGAAGTGCTCTTCGTGCTGTGAAGGACAACTTCTGGCCGACCAGCTATCCAAGTTCGGATCTCACGCGAACTCGCTTCGGCAGGGTGCTCGCCGAGCACCTTTACAAGCCCTCAATCACGTCTCCGGACGAGGCAACGAGAGATGTAGTGCTGTCTCCGTTATCGAAGCGAGTTGCGGATCGACAACGCCATTTGTCCGGTACCTTGCGATGGGACCGCCTGACGACGAAGCCGAAGCGCTTCCGCCATAAGGCGGCTTTGCTCCATACAAGCTTGTGGATGGCATCCTTTACCGCCAAGGTGCTCGAGAGTTCTCTCCAAGTGCATCTCGCAACAGAGGGTGTGTTCCTTCTTAGGGACATACACGAGGGTGATCAGGCAACCATGCCTCCTTCGTAACTCGGTCGGCAAAGCGTTTCGCATGAGCTATTATTGGCCCATCGTTACAAGATGCCCGGACATCGTGACGGCGCAAGGCTTGCCAATTTCATGCCCGGAAGGCACACAAGCCCGCCAAGAGCTCCAAACAAACCCCCATCTTGGCCTTTTTCCACATGGGGTCGGATCTCGCTTCGGCCCATTCCCTAAGAGGAACAAGGGCTATACGCACCGCTTGCCGCCACGACACTTTTACAAAGTGGATCGAGGCGAGCTCGTGTCGCCTCTTCACGCCAAAACGGCAAAGGCGCTTCTTCAAAAGCAACGTGGTCACGCGCTTTGGGATCCCCATAAGTCGATCACGGATAACGGTACCTCGTTGAGCGAGCTATTTCAGAATATGCGAACACCGGGCACCAAGGTTCGTTCGCCTCGTGGCACATCCACGAGCAATGGAGCGATCGAGCGAGCTAACGGACAGATAGTCCGAGGTATTAAACGGCGGGTATTTGCTGCTCTCGGCGAAAGCACAACAAGGTTCGGGTTGACGGTTCCTTCCGTCCTCAGGCGATTCAGACTACGACCAACCGGCGACGGGAAACTCCTTTCCAATTAGTTTATGGTGCGAAGCCATCCCGCCTACCGGTTATACTCGGTTCGCCTCGACGAGCTCGGTCAACTTAGTTGACGACGAGCAAGAGCGCCTCGATCTCGACCTCCTCAAGACACACGCGACGGGCACAAGTCGAATGGCGCGCTACCAAGAAGATCTTCGCCAAAGACGCCGCCAAATCAGTCCGACTAAGGGTTTTGAAGGCGGGCGACCTCGTTCAAGGCCGTGTCTAGAACTTGTCTAATGCCAACAAGTTAACTCCTCATTGGGAGGCCTGCTCACGGTCGCTTCTACTGCCGCCGGGGCTGTTCGCTGGCTATGGAGGACGGGAGAGCCGACCAAAGACTTGGAACATCGACCACCACCGTAAGTTCTTTGTGTAGGTCTTTTACGTGTTTTCTTAGCCTGCGCTTTTTGTAAACTTCGCTTTAGTTCGTCCAAGTCTCTCGGGCACCATGTAAAGTTCAATCCAATAATTAAGTGAATTCTCGCGGCCTCTGCGCCTTCTTCACTTCTTGTCTTTTGAAGACTACCTCTTTCTCTCTGGTAACACTTGATGGCTGCCCGGCCTTGCGAACTCTTGGCTCCGCAATCTTAAGGATTGTTCCCTACCCGTATCTGGTTTCGATAAGTTCCTAAACTCAGGGTTGCGTAACACGGCCTTTCCACCTTGCGGTTAAGTCTGCTCTCGTAAGCCCTCCGCGGCAGAGGCACTTACTGCTTGGCGCGACCACTTGGTAAAGTCTGCCCTCGTAAGCCCCCCGCGGCAGAGGAACTTTCCTTGTTCGGTTACTATCGAAACTTCCTAACTTACGTCAACGAGCAGACTACGGAACGAATCGAGCAAGGTACGGGTGTCGCTCTTTCTCTCTACGCACGTGCTCGAGTTCGCAAGCTTAGGTTCTCGAGCATCGTCTGCATCGGGGCTAGGTGTCGCTCTTTCTCTTGTGCACCTGTTCGGGTTCGCAAACTTAGGTTTCCGAGCAGATGCACAACGGGGGCTGGGAGTTAGGCAAAGCGCTCTACCGGTTTTCCTAAACTTTTAGCGCTGTTCGCTTTTCTCTTAGTTTCTGTTCGTCCTTGTCTTTTTGCTGCTCTTTCTTTGCAGGGAAAAGGGTAAGTCTTTATTAACAAAATTTGCAGGTACAAAAGTCCCTCTCGGGTTACAGCCCTACGGCTATCTAGAAGCGAGTTACTCCTTGATCTCCTCGATCACTTCCTTGAGGCGCAGGACTTCCCCTTGGGCTTTGAACCCCTCTCTGGCCTCAGCTCGGAGACGATCGGCTTCCTCCTTACTGCTCCTGGCCTGCTCCGTCGCCTTCGCACAGAGAGCCTCTAACTCTTCGGTCTTGGCCCGCAGCTGGTCGGTCAGAGCCTCGCTCTGGCCAACTCGCTGCTCGACGGTCTTGAGCTGCTCGTCCAGCTCCTTGACCTTCTTCTCCACGGTGATCGCCCTCACCGCCATCCCGCGCATCTCCTCGATCTCTCCCTGTGAAGCCCACAGGGTTGAGATTTTTGCTTGAGACCCATGAAGTCCGCTCTTCCTTGGCGAGTGGGCCTTGAGTCTCTTGGCTTCCGCCGCAAGTGGTCCCGCTGGGAAGCGCCAAGAAGCTGCTCTTTGAGCCACTTCGTGCGGCCGGCTTCTCCTCCGCAGGTTTCGCCTTTAATGGCTTTGCTGAAGCTCCTCGGCCTCCTAGGAGAGACTCGCAGAACGCCTCTCTTCGGCCAGTTGGACTTTGAGCCTCTTCACCTTCGCCTTCAGCCGGCTTCGACTTTGGGCTGGTGCAGAGGGCCCCGCCTCGGGCTCCCTCGTCCGGAGGTGCTCCTCCATGGTGTCCTTCAAGACCTGAGAGAGAAGACTAGTTAGCCGCTTTCGCGGTAAAGCTATCCAACTGAGCTAGACGTGGTCTTGGTGTTTACCTTTCCAAGTCGTTGCTTCAGTCCGCGACGCAGGCGGTCCTCGAGGCCATGCGTCACGAAGCCCCGCTCATGCGGGATGAGACGGGTGCGTTTTGGCCGTCGCCGCCTTGTTCGCTCCTTCTTCTTATGCGAAGCTTTCGCCAGAGCAGGAGCGACGGCGAAGCGCTTTCATCTCCGCCTCCCTTCCCGTCCTCTTCCGCCCAACGTCTTGGGCAAGACCGGAGTCGCCCGCTTGGTGGCGCCAGATCTCCACGGCAGACGACTTGCGCGACCTGCCGGGGCTTTTGTTCCTCGGCGATCGGGTTTCACTCGCCGCGGAGAATCCTGCCGCCTCGGGGTGAGCTGCCTCGCGACGAATGCTCGGCAGACGGTTGCTCGGTCCCACCTGGCAACTCCCTGAGCCGCTCGCCTTGGCTCCGCTCTCCGTGGCGCCAAGCGCGCTTCTCTCGCCTCCGGCCGCTCCACCGCGCTTTTGAGCGCTCGAGCCGTCATTGAGCTGGTGGGAGCAGCTCCACGCCGCCAGCTTTGTCCTTGAGGCACGCCACCTCACCGCCCGCGCCGAAAGCAGATGTTTCGGGGCAAGAAGCGACCGCCGAGCGCCTCAACGCCGCTCGTGGCGATCTCTTCTTGGGCGGTGATGAAAAGAGATGGTCGTTAAGTCTAACGCGTCAAGGTTGAGAGATCTAAAAGATCGATTCCTACATACCGCCGTGGAAGGCTTGATCCGATCTTCTTCGCGGAACTTTCCGCCTCTTCCTGGGGCTCCTTGGCGGCTTCCTCGCCTTGGCCCTTGGGTGTTTATGGCGATGAGCTCGGCTTCCGGTGAGCCGAAGGCCTCTCAAGCAAGCGAAGAAGTTTTTCCTTGCGCGACTTCTTCTTCTTCCTCCTCCGCTCGGCGACTGCTTGTACCGATCCATGCGGCTAGGGTGAGCTTGCGGCAACGCCTAAGCCGAGGGCTATGGTCTTTACCTCTTCGTCGCTCCGCTTTCGGCGAGGAGGGCGGGCTTGGTCTCTTCCTCACTGGCCGACCGCACGCCCGCTTTGTCCGCCGCAGACGCTCCGTCGCCGCAGGTGGTCTCTTCGACGGCTGGCGGCCGCCGTGTCGCGGTGAGCTCCGCGTCGGCTCAGCCGCCACCTTGGGCTTAGTGGCTATCTTTGCCTTGCACTTCTTCGCCTTCTCCTTCTCGGACCCGGAGAGCTCCTCCACGATCCCTCCAAGGATCAGCTGGTCCTCCTGCGCGTTTTGAGAAGCGAGCATTAGCATTAGGACCACGGTGCAAGTCTAGCAACACAGATTGGGTATAAGTGATTTACCTCGTCTGTGCGGACGAGCACGTTCCTCGGACAGGTATAGGCTACCTCGCCGGTGACCTCGCCGTCCTTCTTCGCCGCCTTCGGCATGGCGTCGACCCGCTCGGTCACCCACGCGTCGGTTGGCTTCTCTGCCCGGACAGATGGAGTCGTTAATTCCTGTTCGGAGGAAATGACCAATGAAGAGGTTGAGTCTTAAAGGCACTTACCCGTGCTCTCCCTTGTGGTGTCCTCCCATCCCTCTATCTTGTAGAAGGGATAGGATTCCTCCGCAGCCGGACAGATCCTGTCATTTGTGAAGTCCCTAATGATCTCCCGCCAGGAGCCCGAGGCTCACGAGAGGCGATCTTCCTTGTCATGTACCAATCCTCGGCGGACATCTCCCACGAGGCATTGGGGTTCCTTCTTGGCGCCTTCCCGGTGAAGACGATTTGTTGCCGCCATTCCGCTTGTCAGAGAACCACCTCACCCACCACGCGCCCATCGAGTCGAAAGCAATGGGTGGGCGAGGGTACGGCGCGTCGTCGGCGGTGGTCCGGAGCTTGAGGTAGTAGCACCCAATGACGGCGGCGGAGCTGCGCGTCGTCATCAGATAATAGTGGAGGAACAGCCCCACCGGTGGATCGATGCTCAGATAGCCCTCGACGGTGTGCGAAGACAACCATCTGGAGGATGGAGTTCGGATTGAGGTTCGCCACCTCCAATCCGCCGATGTTCAAGAAGGCCTCGACGGTCGCTCTCTGGAGACCTCAACCCAACAAGGCGAATCGCTCGGTCGACAAACTCTCCTCGAGCGGCTCCCGAGTATCCTCCTCTCCGGCGACCTCCAGCCACGGTGTCGATGTGGCCCTCTTTCTCCCAGACCTTCGTGTCCTCCTCGGTCAAGCTAGTCTTTGGTGAACTTGGCCATAGCGATTCCTGTATCGGACAGTGGTGGTGGTGGAGTTTGGGTACTTGATCTTCGAAGGTTGGAACTAGGGTTTAGAGAGGAAAGGCGTGAGAGCAGAAGTGGCTGGCCGCGGGTAGCTTGGGTACTTTTATAGTCCCGTATGGGCAGCTCTGCAACGGTTTTGTCACAAATGGCTACTTTTTACCCCAACGGCTAGGTAAAACGGTCGCTGCTTTCATCAAGCAATGACAGAAGTTATCTGGAGTTCCGCTAACGGCTAGTTTTTCCAAAGGTTCGACCGAAGGTTGAGTGCTCGCCGGATAGATGTCATTCCTGCTCGACGCAACAGAGCCGCTTCAAGATCGAAAGCAGGTTTGTTCGGACCAACACGCCTTGTTGGTTGAAACTTAACATGTTCGGTCGATCGTTACACGTCTCTGTAGCAGCAAAATTTCCCTCTTCGAGACTTGGAGTCTCAAGAGGAAGACCCCACTCTAGTGAGTCCTTCCACTTGAGTCTCGGGGCTAGTTGTCGGGGATAAAATCACGCCCATTGCCATGGCCCACTCCACGACGGCCCAATCGAAGCAACCTACGTGGCCCGGCTCCTCGAAGGTTCTATCTGCCCATGTGTGTCTTGCGAACAGCTTCCTAGTGGCGAGATACGTAATGGCCAAGGCTTCTGCTTGAGTCCGACTCGAGCAGAGTTCTCGACGGCCACGAGAAGACCTTGACGTGGTTTCTGGATTGGATTAGGAGTCGTGATCCCCAAGATTAGAGATTACCTTATCTACCGTAGGTTATATTTGGCATGTCTCGAGTTCGTTCACGATCTCGTAGTTAGCCCGGCCCGATATTCCTCGATAGGTCGGTTTGTTCAAGACTATATAAACAGGGCCCCTACGGCGTTTAGAGGATCCCTGGCATTGAGTTTTACATCTTAGCATCTAGCTTAGATCCTGGACTTTAGATTTTCAGATACTACTCGCCGAGACTCTGCTGATCTCGCCGAGCCCCCTTGTAATTTCTTTGATATAAAGAAAGGCGGACGAGGGCTATTATCTCCCGAGAGGCCCGAACCGGGATAAAACCCCCATCTCTGCTCGTTGTTGTTCGTGGTTGTTCGGCGTGTCTCCTATCTCCTCTTTGAAGAACCTTGGTTGACTTGGGTCAATATCCCAACCGTCGACACTAGCCGTTAGCCTCTACCGGACGCCGTCCGACGGACATCGGACGCCGTCCAACAGAGGCTACTGCTCAGAAAAACAGCTTATCGGACGCCTTCCGGTCCCTACCGGACGCCGTCCGATAGAAAGCAATGAGCACAGGTTTAGTTTATCGGACGCTAGCCGCCTGCTCCCAGACGCCGTCCGACTGGGAAAGGAACACAGATTTTAAGCTTAGCGGACGCCGTCCGGTGACAACCGGACATCGTCCGACAGAGAATATTGTTACTGGTTTTGATGGTCGGACGTCGTCCGACTGTTCCCAGACTCCGTCCGACAGAGAGAATTTTTCTGATAAAAATGCTCGAGTGTGTGTGGGAGAGTTTGGGGGGTTTCTTTCTCTCTAGAAATCTCACAAGAAAACTTTAGGTATTTTTAGAAGATGTGGACTACGGAAACCGATTTTTTGAGAGGTCGCAAAGATCCGGCATAGTCCGAAAGATTCAAACCCCTTTTAAAATCCGACGAAAAACAAAAATTAAAAACCTAACTACTCCTAATCTGTACGTGACCTCATCTCTCGCCCGGTCACACACTTAAAGTCTCAGAGCAGCTCACAAATTTTGTCGACACTTTAAATTAGGGTTCCGAGGGAAGCCGAGTCTTCGCTAGGGTTCCGAGAAGTCCAAAAACCCCTAGCACTTCATATTAAGTATTTTGACATCAATGCCACTAATAAAAATTAGGGCTCAACGATGCTCACAATCTCCCCCTTTGTGGCACTTGATGGCAACCCAGGAGAGAATAAATATTTTGAGCTACAAAAGGGGTTAGTGCAACACAAATATGCGAGCAACTTGCAAAAACACATAACCACAACTCGACCACAAGGATGCGCATACAAGAGAAACTCCCCCTAAATTTATGCACAAATTTAAGACCACAAGCCAACAAGGTTTAAATATCATAAAGCGTACCAGAGTAACAAACACAAATCAAAAGAGTATCGAGGCAATAGAAGAAGTATTACATGAAAGACAGAGCCTCGATCACGACCCCTTGCTAACCCCGATCACTACCCCTTTCTAACCCTTGCTTGCTACTCTCTCTAACTTCTCCATTTTGTCACCAAGTGACACAAAAGGGAAAAGCTCCTAGCCTTGCTAGTCTACTCCTCTTGATCTTGATCCATGTCGTCGCCTCCATCATTTCCATGGCCGCCAGTAGACGAACCCTATCCTCTGCGACGCTTGTACAGATGTACTGCAGAGGGTACCGACCGAGGTGAAGATTAATCATCAAAGAGCTGAGTCGGTTGAGGATTTTACAAAGAGAAGTTGAGATGGCGACACATCTCTCCACCAGTAAAGAAAATCTTACCAGGAGGAGGGTGCTGAGCTGAGGGAGCAAAAGCTGAAGCACCTGGAGGAGGGAAAGGCTGTGGTGGTGGCACATGAGTAGGAGCAGGCCCTGAAGAAGGATATACCCAAGGGTGAACCGGTGGTGGGTAGGCAGGTGGGCGAGGAAACATCTGACTCTGCTGGTAGGCCTGATAACTGTCATGAGCATGAGAATACCAAGTGTACGGATTGGCCCCTTCTGGAACTGGCATGAACATAGCACCCATATACTGCAGGACAAACTTAAACTCTGCAAATTCATCACTCAGATACGCCTGCTGCCCTACCAATTCATTCATCTCCCTGCGGGTGGCTGCAAGCTCTTCTTTCATCTCAGTGCGCAGACCTCTCATCTCACTTATCAAAGTGTCATACCAAGGAGGAGGGATAGCTACAGAAGAACCAACACCAGTCACTGGCACAGAGGGCGGCATTTGAGCAGCAGGAGCAAAAACAGGGGCCGGTGCTGGAGGAGGAGCATCATCACCTAGACGATCCAACCTGGGTTTGCTGCCAAGTGTGTTCAGAAAGATCTTCATTTGATGCTTCTTGATCTTACAATCCCAACTCCTTACCTCATCCTCAGAAATCCGCTGTGTCCTAGAGAGTAACAGGCCAATATAGGGAGTTAGAGGTAGTGCTCTATTGACCTCTCTGAAAATGGCATCATCAAATTCTCCCAAGAGGGTGGCTCCAATATTTATAGTCCTTCCTGTCAGAAGATATAGCATGAACCAACTGCAGATTGGGAGAATCCTGTCGCGGTTGCCGCCTCGAACGAACAGGGTGCTACGAAGAATAAGATTTATCAATGCAGGCTCCTGTCGCAATTGATTTGCTTTTTCTATATTTAACTCTTCCTCATCAAGATCAAGATACATGAATCTGATTTCTTCAAGTGGAGGATATTTGCCCCTCCAGAGGGCATCTTCATAGGCCATCTCATTTAAGTCGGTGCCAGAATCTGGAGTGCCCAATGCATAATTCATCTCTGCCACTGTGATCCCCTGAACATGTCCATTTACTGAGTGATAATAATTGGACTCTGTCTCATCCTCAGCAACCAGCAAAGTAGCAAAGAATTCACAGTGCCTCTCTTTGCACCAGGTCAACTTCTTGTTTGAAATCAATTCTGCCAGGCCTGGAGCAGAGCTGAATATGGTGTGAACCTCAGGTCCTGCAGCAGCGGTGATCTCATTCCAATCAACACAATGTGGGTCCCTAGGACCAGTCTTGGGAGTAGAGAAGCATATGTAGAGCTGCTTCTGAAATTTAGTGTAGAATCTAAAGTCTTTAGTATCTTCTCGCTGCTGAGGGAACCATTTGGCATAAGAGACTGCCCTCTTCTTCCTTAGGGTTTCCATAGACAATTTGAGGACCGCATTGTCCACGGGTTCATCCTCGGCAACCACAGTCTCAGTGACATCATCATCTGCCAGGTCTTCATCATATGTCTCATCATCAATATCCTCGGCTGTTGCAAAGGAGGTCCCTGCCACTCGTTTCCAATTATATCCTTCATCGTGCTGCTTCTGTAGATCCTCTCTAGTCACTTGTCTTGTGCGAGAGGAGCGGCACTGCTAGCCGTCTCGTCAATGTCATCACGAGCACCTCGGCTACCACTGTCACCACGACCACTGAAAGTCCTGCCAAGAGCCCTGCCAAGCTTCTTCAATGAACGAGACATTTTGAATCAATCCCACTGACAAGTGCCCTCTGACGAATCAATCCCACTGCCAAGTGCTTACTGATCAAGTGCCAACCACACCACGAGCCAACCCTAGACACAAGCGCGGAAAAAATCCTATTCAAAACCTAGAACTCGGTAATCAAAGGAATTTGCGGAAACAAGTGGCGGGAAGCCGTTATCGAGCCCTAGAAGGGAGAAGGAAGCCGTCGTGCGCGAGATGATCGTCCCCTAGGCCTTTCCCGATAGGGGAAAAGAGGGGAGCTAAACGGAGACGAGGCACACGAATCGGGCCGCCAACCTTCAATCCCCTCGGAGGGAATCGAAGAGGAGGACGAGGAGAAGCCGCCAGTGGTGGTGGACGTCGCCGGAGATCGCCGGAGAGCCTCCCCCGGTGAGGAGGAGAGGAAGTGGCGGCGCCGGTTTGGTGAGGAGAGTGAAGAGAAATGAGGAAAGAGGGAGGCAAAGGGGTGAGATTAAGGGCGATCTGCACGGTTGGGCCCTATCGGACGGCGTCTGACGCCTATTGGACGGCGTCCGACAGTACGGGTGCAGCGTGGGAAAAGCTTCACCGGACGGGGTCTGGGAAGCCAAGACGGCGTCCGACAGAAGTATTTTAGCGCGGATAAGACCTTGTCGGACGGCGTCCGCCGGTGACTGGACGGCGTCCGACAGGAAGTATACAACGCACGCAAAACCCCGTCGGACGGCGTCCGATGAAGGCAGAAAGCGCCACAGCAAGCACTACCGACCAGTGGGCCCACCAATGCAAGAATTTTTATAACAATAGTGTTTTGAAGGGATATTCTCTATTTTTGCTCAAAATTAAAGAAAAAATTCAAATGTGAGCAAATTGAAGTTATTTTAAAATTTATTTTTGAAGGGATAAGATTCTAATGACAGATAAAACCAAACCAAATTCAAAATCCCAAATTTTGATCTTATAAATCAAGAAAATATGTGAACCCAAATTTTGCCTTGATTTCTCATATAGGCATGAAAATCGCGCATAGGGGTTCACTTTAGAGTTTAAGCACATGTTTTTGAATTTTGGCTCTTTTTCAAATATTTTCAACAATTTTAATGCCATATGATTTTTCAAAAGAACAAATATGCATATGGAGCAAATTTTTCAAAAGAGATGAGATTTTCCAAATTGATAGGTTTGAAATGGTAAGAAGTTAAAGGATAGTCCATTAATTTCAAATTTGTTTTTGGCTTGAAAAATAGGGCAAGAATGTGCTAACCCAAAATCAAATTTATCTTTTCACCACTAGAGGGAGTATTGAGATCATGAGTTGAAATTAAACTCCTCCTAAATGTGACAAGGGTCAAAAGCAAATGGAAAAATTCAAATAAGACCCAAAAAGTCACAAAATCCAATAACACGCATTTGATCTATCTAGTATGTTGAGTTCATTTCTTAATTTGCAAAACCGTGCCTCATCTAAGGGTTTGGTGAAAATATTTGCCAATTGATCTTCCGTTTGCACGTAGGCAAGCACAACGTCATCCTTTGCAACGTGGTCACGAATAAAGTGATGTCGGATGTCGATGTGCTTTGTACGGGAATGTTGGACCGGATTGTTGGCTATTTTCACCGCACTTTCATTATCGCATAGAAGTGGCACTTTTTTCAATTTTAGCCCAAAGTCACTAAGCATCCGTGTCATGTACAAGAGTTGAGCACAACAACTCCCCGCAGCTACATATTCCGCTCCCGCGGTAGATAGCGCCACAGAGTTTTGTTTCCTCGAAGTCCATGACATGAGTGAGCGTCCTAACAAGTGACAACCCCCCGAGGTGCTTTTGCGATCAATTTTGCAGCCGGCATAATCCGAGTCGGAATAGCCAAGAAGCTCAACACGCGCTCCCTTGGGGTACCAAAGTCCTAGGCTAGTAGTGATTTTTAGATATCTCAAAATGCGTTTTACGGCAATAAGATGCACTTCTTTAGGGGATGCTTGAAAGCGAGCACACATGCACATACTAAACATAATATCGGGTCGAGAAACGGTGAGATAGAGAAGCGAACCGATCATGGAGCGATAAAGCTTTTGGTCCACGGGCTTTCCATCTTCATTCAAGTCAAGATGCCTATTAGTGGCCATTGGTGTTTTGATCGATTTGCAATCATCCATAGAAAACCGCTTGAGAAGGTCCTTTGTATATTTTTCTTGACAAATGAAGGTCCCTTCTCGCAGTTGCTTGATTTGAAATCCAAGGAAGAAGGTGAGTTCCCCAATCATAGACATTTCGAATTCCTTGGACATCATTTCTCCAAAGTCCTTGCATTTAGCTTTGTTAGTACATCAAAAAATAATATCATCCACATATATTTGACAAATGAATAAGTCATTTTCTATAGGCTTGAGAAACAATGTGGAATCAATCGCACCGGTTTTAAATCCCTTTTCTAAGAGGAAGTCCCTAAGACGCTCATACCATGCTTTAGGAGCTTGCTTGAGATCGTATAGTGCCTTAGTGAGCTTATAGACATGGTTTGGGTGTTTAAAGTTTTCAAAACCGAACGGTTGTTCGACATAAACAAGTTCATCAATAAAAGCATTTAGAAAAGCACTCTTAACATCCATTTGAAAGAGAGTAATATAATAGAGAGAGGCGAATGCCAAGAGTAACCGTATAGCTTCAAGTCGAGCAACGGGGGCGTAGGTTTCTCCATAGTCAAGACCTTCGATTTGAGTGAAACCTTGCGCCACCAATCTTGCCTTGTTTCGTACTACTTCACCGTTCTCATCTTGTTTGTTGCGGAAGACCCATTTAGTGCCAATGATATTGTGATCCTTCGGTCTTTCCACAAGCTCCCAAACTTCATTGCGGGTGAAGTTATTTAATTCTTCATGCATGGCGTTCACCCAATCCGCATCCGCCAATGCCTCCTCAATGGTCTTAGACTCAACAATAGACACAAAGGGGTGATGCTCATAATAATTAGCGGTATGAGAACGAGTTCTTACTCCTTGATTGAGATTGCCAATGACTTGATCTAGGGGATAATCCTTGGAGAGAGAGCGGTGTTGTTGGACGGGTAATTGTAGATCAATGGCTCCCCCCTTGAGTTTGATCAACTTCAAAGTTTGTATCTCCGTCCACCGCTTGGTCTTGAGTTGTTGGAGAGGTGTCTTGAGCTTGATTATCAATGGAGGTGGTGGGAGAGACGTCTTCATCTTTTGGTACCTCCAGAGAGGGTCGAATTTCCCCCAACTCCATGGCTTCATGTGATAGCTCATCACCTACATTTCTTGACAAATCTTGCTCACTTTGCGAGCCATTGGTTTCATCAAACTTAACATCATAGGCTTCCTCAACTAACCCGGTAGAATTATTAAAAACTCGAAAAGCTTTGGAGCGAGAGGAATAGCCTAGCATGATACCAACATCACACCTCTTTTGGAACTTACCCAAATGAGTCCTTTTCATATAAATGTATACCTTGCAACCAAAGATTCGAAAGTAAGAGATGTTGGGCCTTCGTCCCACTAGTAGTTCATATGAGGTCTTGCGAAGGAGTCGGTGAAGGTAGAGGCGGTTAATGGTATGGCACGCCCTGTTGATGGCTTCAGCCCAAAAAGCATGCGACGTGTTATATTCGTCAAGCATCGATCTCGCCATCTCTATCAATATACGGTTCTTCCTTTCCACCACTCCATTTTGTTGGGGAGTGTAGGCCGCCGAGAATTCCTGCTTGACTCCTAGCTCATCACAAAATTCATCAACATTTGTGTTAGTAAATTCGGTGTCGTTATCACTCCTCACCTTTTTAATAAAAGAGTCAAATTCCTTTTGAGCTTTCAAAGCAAATCTTTTAAACACATCACCAGCAAGTGATTTATTTGTAAGGAAAAATACCCAAGTGAAGCGAGAAAAATCGTCGACAATCACATGACAATAAGAATTTCCTCCTATGCTCGCATAGGTGGTTGGGCCAAATAAATCCATATGCAAAACCTCAAGTGGTCGGGATGTAGACATAAATGTCTTAGTCGGATGAGAATTAGCCACTTGCTTGCCGGTTTGGCATGAGCTACATAAACGGTTTTTCTCGAATTTGACATCCTTCACTCCAACAATCAAGTTGTCTTTAAAAACCTTTTTCAAAGTGTCCATTTCAAGATGTCTAAGACGTCTATGCCACAACCAACCAAGAGTGGTTTGAGTCAGAAGACAAGTCTTGATTTGAGAAGATTCACGGTTTGAAAAATCAACCAAATACAAGTTTTGAAACCGGGTGCCTTCAAATGCAACACTTTGATCCTTGGTGGAAACAATACGAACTCCGTTAAGCGAAAAGAAGCAATCAAAACCTAAATCGCACACTTGAGCAACGGAGAGGAGATTAAAGTTGCAAGCTTCCACCAAGAGAACATTAGAGATGGATAGGTCATTGGATATTGCAATTTTACCTATACCCTTTACCTTTCGTTTGGTGTTATCCTCAAATGTGATCTTGTGTTCGGGGTCCTTCTCCTCTTCTAGTGAGGTGAACATACTTGAACTACCGGTCATATATTGGGTGCAACCGCTATCAAATATCCAATGCCGGCCACCGCTCTTGTAGTTCACCTACACACACAAATTCAAGTTTGGGTTTTAGATACTCAAGACTTCATCTTGGGTCCTTTTGAGTTAGTCATTAAACACTTGGGCAGCCAAATAGCTTTTACATCTTTCTTATTATTGGGTGCACCAACATACTTAGCATAAGTAGAGCTATTTTTCCTCATAAGCATGTAACTAGCATCAAGCACTTGAGTTTTAGATATGAATTGAGAATATTTAGCAAGAGGACAAGGAATGGCTTTGTGTTTCTCATTTTTACAAATGTGGCAACGGGTTCTTTCCTTAACAAAAGTTACTTTGAGCTTACCCCAACCTCCCTTGGGCAAATCCCCGGGATGAAATCCCAAACCATGCTTGCCCAAGGTGTACCTTTGCTCGCTAAGCACCTTGTTAACAGAGTTGTTTCTCACAAGCAATTTAGCCAAGCTAGAGTCTAGTTGCTCAATTCTATTCTTTAGAAGCAAATTTTTCTTAACTAGCTCATTAACACATTTAGCAACACCACAAGTACCAATAGAACAAGCATTTTCATTTAAAAAAGTAGCACTAGTGGGTGAAGATGAGCTAGCATTAGGTGTGACAGTGGGTGACAAGCTCAAAGATTTGTCATGAGACAAGCTAAGTGAACCATTTATGGTGTCAATCAAGTCACAAGTCACACCAACATTGCATTTTTCAATTGAGCAATCAAGGGGAGTTTCATCATCAGCATTAGAGCTAGCTAGTTTGTTTTCTAGAATTTCAACTTGCAAATTTAGAGCTTCGTAATCATCTTCTAGAGTCTCATGTTTTTCAAGCAAAATCTCAAATTCATTCGCAAGCTCTTTATACACTTTCATTAACTTTTTCCTCTTAAATTTTTTCTTCTCTAGAGCATTATTCAAATCATCAATCAAAAGTTTAAACTCACTTTTGGAAAGGTGTTCATTTGTTACCTTCTCCTCTAGTGCCATGAGGCACATGGGAGGTGTAGGGTTGTTGATGGCGACTCCGGACACCTTGGTGTTTTCATTGTCGGAGGAGTCCGCCCAAGAGCCTTCATCATCGTCGGTGATCCATTCCCCGATCACATCTTCTTGTATGTTGGCGGTGAGACAAACCTTTTGCTTGGGAAGAGCCGGAGGAGCATTTTCCTTGATCGCAAGTCCGGCTAGCCCATAAGCTCTAGTGTCTTCTTCTTCGGAGGAAGATTGGGAGGATGATAAACTTGAGCTATCTTCCTTTTTGGTCTTTTGACCGGCAAGAGCCTTATTCTTGTCGTTTGATTTGTGATCGCTCTTGCGGTAGTGACGGTACTTCTTCTTGTAGTCATCTTCATCTTCCTCTTGATTTCTTATCTCGTGCTTGCTCTTTTTGCTTCTTGGGCAATCCGCCGCCAAGTGACCCTTCTCTCCGTATTCATAGCAACGCATTTCGGAGATGGGTCTTCGCCTTAAAGAGGATGATCCACCGCGGAAGCTCATTTTCTTGATCAACTTTCTTGATCGCTAGATAAGGAGGGCCAATTCTTCAATCTCCGGAATTGCATCATCGGAGTCATCGTCATCTTCTTCAATTTCACCCTTTTTCTTTCCACTTTTGGCTTTGGCGGGGAGAGCAATTGACTTCTTGTTGAGCGGGGACTCTTCACTTTTAAGAAGCCGCATTTCATAAGAGTTGAGTTGTCCGAGGAGCTTTGTTGGTGTTATTTTTTTGAGCTTTGACTTGGATGCTCGAATTAAGGTCACAAGCGGATTGAAACTAAATGGCACAACATCAAGCATCTTTCGATAAATGTCAATGTCCTCCAAGACCTTCTTCTCTGAGCATCCGGCAATTTCATTGACGATAGGGTTCAACCTAAGAAACATTTCATTGACACTTTCATTAGGGAGCATTTTAAATTGATCAAATCTTTTTCTAGCTCGAGATAGCTTCTCCTCAAGCATCGCGGCACTACCAACATGGATTTCTTTTAGATACTTCCAAATGTCACAAGTTTTAGTGAGATTGCCAATGCTATCGAACACTTCGGAAGAAACACTAGAGAGTAAAGCATTTCTAGCAATGGCATTAAAACGTTTGTACTTAGCATGAACATCATCAAGAGCTAAAGTTCCTACCGGAGGGTCCGGATAACCGGTCTCACAAGCAACCCACACATCATAACTAAGAGCCTCAAGATAACATTGCATTCGAATTTTCCAATAGTTGTAGTTGGTCCCATCAAAGATAGGAGTTTTTCCAATTTCTACCCTAAGCCCCTCTTGAGCCATCTCCTAGCGGTAAAGCTAATACCGGATAACCTAGATGCTCTAATACCACTTGAAAGAGGATCCTATGGCCTAGAGGGGGTGAATAGGCAATTGTAAAACTTTTTAATTATTCTTGATTAGGCATCATATTAAAAGTGACACAATCCTAGTTTTGATGATCAAGCGGAAGCGATAAACAAGTGATCCGAAAACTAAGACATGGCATTCAATTTAATACAAGCAATGCAATGGAAGTAAGTGCGGGAATTAAATGAGAGAGTGACACGGTGTTTGTTTGACCGAAGTTCGGAGCCGCAACTCCTACTCTCCGTTGAGGCTACCCCTTGCGCACAAGGACCGGCTCACTCTCGAGCCTAACGCCTCACTTACTCTCAGGTAGTCGTTCCGCCACTCCGGCGAGGTGGACTCCGTCACCCGTACACCGACTCGAGAGTAGCCACACGCCAAGGCCTACTCCCAAGCCCACGCCTCCACGAAGGATGCCGTCTTCAAAAGTAACAAGTTCAAACGCCCGATCATGCGGATCAAGGACTTCAATGAAGCTCGGTGTTGGGGATGAATGATTTGTGGCTTTGATTGGTTTGTGGGTGGAGGAATGGCTCTAGATCACCTAGTTGATGAGCAATAAGTGTGGTAGGTGTAGAGAGCAGCAAAACCTCAAAGAAGCCAGCCACTAAGCAGGTATATATAGCCCCTAGAGCAAACTAGCCGTTGCCCCTCGGAAGGGGACAAAAAGACTAGCCGTTAGCCTCTACCGGACGCCGTCCGACGGACACCGGACGCCGTCCGACAGAGGCTACTGCTCATAGAAAAACAGCTTATCGGACGCCGTCCGATCCCTACCGGACGCCATCCGACAGAAAGCAATGAGCACGGGTTTAGTTTATCGGACGCTAGCCGCCTGCTCCCAGACGCCGTCCGACTGGGAAAGGAACACAGATTTTAAGCTTATCGGACGCCGTCCGGTGACAACCGGACATCGTCCGATAGAGAGTACTGTTACTGGTTTTGATGGCCGGACGTCGTCCGGCTGTTCCCAGACGCCGTTCGACAGAGAGAATTTTTCTGATAAAAATGCTCGAGTGTGTGTGGGAGAGTTTGGGGGGTTTCTTTCTCTCTAGAAATCTCACAAGAAAACTTTAGGTATTTTTAGAAGATGTGGACTACGGAAACCGATTTTTCGAGAAGTCGCAAAGATCCGGCATAGTCCGAAAGATTCAAACCCCTTTTGAAATCCGACGAAAAACAAAAATTAAAAACCTAACTACTTCCTAATCTATACGTGACCTCATCTCTCGTCTGGTCACGCACTTAAAGTCTCGGAGCAGCTCACAAATTTTGTCGACGCTTCAAATTAGGGTTCCGAGGGAAGCCGAGTCTTCGCTGGGGTGCCGAGAAGTCCAAAAACCCCTAGCACATCATATTAAGTATTTTGACATCAATGCCGCTAATAAAAATTAGGGCTCAACGATGCTCACACATAGGTCTCTCCTTTTCTCCTACAAGACAAAGAGAATTATGCTAGTTTTAAAAAAACCATAAGTGCAACTGATAGAGTGACATATATAAAATCATTTGATAATAAGTAGTACGTCACTAGAACCTCATCGTATACAGATTTCATAACTATTATTGTTGTGCATATATATTGGATTATTCAAAGATAAAACATCTGTAAGGTCATTTTCAATATGGTGTCTAAAAGATATCTATTTCTCAAATTCATGTGGTTCTGAATGCTCCCACATGCTCTTTTTTCTTTGAAAGGTAATAAGATTCATTTATATCAAATATTTTTAACCAAAAACAAAATTATAAACGAGTCCATATAGGACCAAACTATATTAAAAAACTAGAGATCCAGGGTCTCCCCTTGTGCTCTAATGGGATCTTTATATAGTTTTTTCTATATGATGTTGAAGGGCTTAGAAATATGAGAAATAATTTTATAGGTATATATTAAACATATATTTTTAACAACGATCGGAGAACAAATCTCGTCCTAACTAATCAAAGGGGATAAGGAGTAAGGATATGTTCAATGTTAAAATTAATCATGTAATATCTTGTTGTTATTCATCCACTGTTTAATCATTATTTTATTACTCTATTTTTTTCGCTTGTATATTATCAGTGACATCCCGTTTTGAGCCCCCCCCTTTTTTTTTTTTTGCAACGAATGGGTTCGGCGTTCATTGCGCAGCGGTGGCGGCGCTCGAAACACCCAAGAGCCACACCCACACCCACACCCACACCCACACCCACATGGGCCACGTCCCACGCTGGCGCAGCCTCAGCTTTCGACCGAGGCCCGAACTCACAAACTCACAAGCAAGCCTCAGGTTAGCCACGAGCCACGACGAACCCGTACCACCAACCTCTCAACGCAGGGGGAGAAGAAGAGAGAGAGAGAGAGAGAGGAGACGAGGGCTAGGTTCCGGGCCTTCCCCATGGCGTCCACCTCCCCGCGGCGCTCCGGCGAATCCTCCCCTTCCTCGCCCCTACTCCCCTCCCCCACCTCTCCCGACCGCCGCGCCGCTGCCAGCGGCGGCGGTGGCGGCGGCCCGCTCGGGCGATTGTCGAGCCTCCGTGGCGCGGCGCGCTTCCTCCGCCGCACGGGCAGCCGCCGCCTCATGCGGGAGCCGTCGGTCGCCGTGCGGGAGACCGCCGCCGAGCACCTCGAGGAGCGCCAGACCGACTGGGCCTACTCCAAGCCCGTCGTCGTGCTCGACGTGCTCTGGAACCTCGCCTTCGCTGCCGTCGCCGCCGCCGTTCTCGCCGCCTCCATCTCCGAGCGCCCCGCCGTGCCGCTCCGGCTCTGGCTCGCGGGCTACGTGCTCCAGTGCCTCATCCACATCCTCTGCGTCGCCGTCGAGTACAGGCGCCGCCGCCAGGACCTCGGTGGCGAGGCTGGGGCGGAGCAGGAGGGCGCGGGTGATGGGGGTTCCAAGCTCAGGTGAGGGTTCTGCTCAGACCAACACGTACTGCTTCCCGAATGTTACTCGAAATGTCTTAAACTGTATTTGTGACATTGAAATCGAATTGGACACAACATTTCTGTGCGCTGTTATAGTTTTTGAGGTGATAATTTTAGGGCCTGACTTGATTATTTGCTATGGTGATAATATTTCCATACAACAAATCTTATGGTATACAGTGGCAGGATATTTTAGATCTAACCTTTCATTCAGACGGTTATGTATATAACTATACTCTGTTGTATAAAAAATAAAAAGTAATTTGAACTGTGTATGATAAAGAAATAGAAGTAATGTTAACTGTCTAATCAAATTGTCCATGTCCATTTTAGTGTCCGAGAAGGGTTCATTTCCATAGAAGTTCGTTTTGATTTTGTTTCTTTTGATCATTTCTGTGTTATTCTCTAAGAGTTATTCAGGTTCATTTCCATAGAAGTTCGTTTTGATTTTGTTTCTTTTGATCATTTCTGTGTTATTCTCTAAGAGTTATTCAGCAATTCATGGTTTTCAGTTTACTTAGGCACACTGCTTTTTTGGGTGTGAATCCAATTAGGCCCTGTTATATGTAGGTTCAAAATACTAGTAATAGTTAATGTATTGGTGAGCATGGATGATGTTTAGGTGAACCGTAACTTGGATTGACAAGAACATATATTTTCTGTCAATTTGATCCACGAACTAGATATAGAGTAATGTGCGCTCTTTGTGGCTATTCATTATTTGAATTCAGGCTTTACTATATTGGACCAACTTGTGAGTTGTGAGGAGGCTTATTCTCTGATCAGAAAATTGTTGTGCATAATTGTAATTCTTGAGGCATAAAATGTGTTGGTTCATTTCACATTGTCTTTGAAGGACTGAGAGGATGGTTATTGATGCTAGCACACAAGTCATTTGCTGCTGACCAGGGAAATGGCCAAGTGGTTTCCAGTAAAATAATACCAAGTTCATTAATTAGTTCTAGTAATGATACAATGGTACTTCTCTGTGTAGCTTCATCATTATTATATGGATGGTTTTGATTGAATGCAATCCCCGAATTTCTATGAATTATAAAATTCTCAATTTCCCTTTGATTTTTCAAGGCTCATATGCATCCCAATGACACTTGATGTTCAATATGTAACTATGATTGAATCAGGCAAATGGTTCCCTTAGAGCATCTCCAATGGGGACACATCAGCAGGCTATAAGCCTTCCACATCATCTTTTGTGCTGACCTGGAGGGGAGAGGGGGCATGCTGGGCAAGAGCCGGCGCTACACCAAGCGCCGGGCGCTTGGCGAGCGTCCCGATACCACCACGCCACGCATCCTCCTCGGGCTGCCGCGCCATGGCCGGATCTGTGTGGGGCAGCAGCGAGGGGAGAGGCTCGCCGGCGTGGGCGGGGCAAGGGGAGGGGGAATGCCGGCGTGGGGTGGCGGCGGCGAGTGGAGGAGGCGGCGGCGGCTTGAGACGTGAGGAGGGGAAGCGCGCTGGCGCTGCAAGGAGGGGAACGCCGGCGGGGCGGCGCGGCGAGTCGAGGCGGCGGCGCTGAGACGGGGAGGGAGGCGCAGCGCGGGGGGCGGGCGAGCGGAGTGGCGGCGGCGGCTTGAGACGGCGAGGGGGGCGGCTGGGCAAGGGTGGCGAGGCGAGCGGTGGCGGAGGGCGGGTAGGGGCGGCGAGAGAGGAGGGCGCCGTGTGGGGCGTGCGGGCGGGAGGAAAGCTCGGGTGAGAGAGGAAAGCTCGGGGGTGGGAGGAGAGGAGGAAGATGGCAGGGATTAATTTATATGACGTGTGGGTCCCATAATTTTTGAAGCCTGTGCTTATAGCCAAGCTGTTGGATGGAGAAGTGGTCTCTTAAGCTGACTAGGATGTGCCACGTAGATCTTATAGACAACAAGTTGTCTCTACTATTGGAGATGCCCTTATAATATTTCCATCCATTAAATGCACAAATGTATACCTTTTTCTATTTTTCCATTACTGGATTCTTGTTAGTGATCATTTTTAATCTTTACGTGGTTCTTTATGTGATCAATGATCATATCTTCGTTTCCCCTAATTCTCACCATGGGTATTTACATAAATGGTTGGTGTTACTGTTTTATGCCATCTCACTTGTATTTTCATGCATTTTTGTTCAGTATTGTGAAGCACTTGGAGTCTGCAAACACAATGTTTTCCTTCATATGGTGGATCACTGGATTCTATTGGGTTTCTGCAGGCGGTCAAGCTTTATCCCAGGATGCTCCTCAACTTTACTGGTATGTCTCTTGTAGCTGAGGCCTGTGAATAAATGTTTGTTTCTTAATGTTAGCACTTTTTGCCTAATATGACTTCTCTTGCTCTTTCTTTTGTAGGCTCTCCATTGTTTTTCTGGCATTTGATGTTTTCTTTGTGGTTTTCTGCGTTGCCTTGGCTTGTGTGATTGGTATTGCTGTCTGCTGCTGCTTGCCTTGCATTATTGCTATCTTATATGCTGTAACTGATCAGGTATGCAGTTCTTCTTGCAGGAGAGCTATACTAGTGACTAGCAGTAGTAATAAAATTTTTACGAGTATTTGATCTGGTCATTCCTTTGTCTTTTATACCATCTCACTTGTATTTTTCCATAGCTTCTGTCAAATTCAATGGCTACTGCTTTATTTGTAGTCTATTTAGTGATACAGACATACAGTATATCCACTGTCATCCTTGTCCATTGCCTCCCATTGATCCACCCATGTTGTAGGAAGGAGAACTTGTTGGCTTGTTGTCATTGCAGTATAGCTAACTTTGAATTGAAGCATACCTAGCATTTTCAATATTTATGCAGTGCTTCTAAAAAAAAAAGAGCAATGGTCATCATGGTACTGAAAACATTTGTGGTAGCCTTTTTCTTTTCACACTACAACTTCATATAGCCTTATAAAATAGATGGTTCATGCTAAAGAAGATGTTCAAGATGAGGGAATTATTTTGGTTAGATGTGAGGGAAAAATGAATTACCTCTCTTCCCTTCAAATATAGTAATCGAACAAAATACTGTGTGGTGATACATCAGAAACAATCAGGTCACTTTGTTGTACTGATTGTATTAGCTTGTTTTACTTTAGCAGGAAGGAGCATCGGAAGAGGACATTAATAACCTATCCAAATACAAATTTCGAACAATGGGTGATGCAGACAAGCTGGTTGCTGGAATTGCAGCACCTGTTGGTGGAGTGATGATTGAGTGTGGCACCAACCCTCCTGTTGAACACATTCTTTCAGCTGAGGACGCTGTAAGTTCAACTTTTCTTTTAGAAATTGTAATGACTTAATTCTACTATTATTTTTACCCCACAGTTATTAGTGTTCGCTTTGGGATGTATCACCAATCAGTAATTGAATTTTAGGATATTTTCCGTGGGTTTCTCAAATAAGGCCCATTGGTTTAGTTTAACCTTCTCAATAAAACATTAGAAGCTAATCTCAGGCAAGCTTTATTATGGTCATCCATAAGATGACCTCTTGTACAAGCAGCTTAATTTAATCATTAAAATTTTGATGGCCCTTAAATTTTATCCGAGCTGAAACTGCCCTTCTTGCCTATCTTACATGAGTTCTTCCTACTTGGAGAAATCTGGGAGGACATGCTGAGTTTAGTTAGTTTATTATGCTATTTAAGAAGTTTTAGTTATGCCCATTGTTTGGAGTTATTGGTGAATCTAGTAGTCTAAGTACAGAAGCTATGTTAAACAAGCCATGGGCTGCACTGATGTTTCACTTGCTTTTCCCTTGAGTCAAGGAAAATTGTGAAAGCCCTGCAACAATGACATGTACGTCATGGACATAGCTGAATCTGCAGTAGTGTTGCTTTATACTCCCTCCGGTTCATGAAAACTTGTTGTTTTGGATATTGACATGGTTTTCGAAATGCAATTTTGATCATTGATTACCATTGCAGTTTATTTAAAAAATTCAGAAAATTTATATATTATGGAAGTACCTTTTGAGATTAATCTATATGTATGATTTACACGTGCTCAATCAAAATAGTTTTAAAGATTTTTATAGATAAAATTTTAGAACTTAAGACTTAGGCTGGAGGGAGTATGATCTAGGCCTTGTTTGTTTCAGATTAAAGTTGAGCTGCGTTTTACTGTAACAAATTTGTGACCCCTCGAAAGATGTTTTAAAAAATTTAAAAAATTATTTTACGAACTATAAGGAGAACTATTTAAAACACCACAAAATGAATACAAAATATGACATCGTTTGGCTTATACAAAAATAACAAATTCTTATTTAATTTAATTTAATCTGAAACAAACAAGGCCCTAATAACATTAAAACCTGGGATATCGCAAAACCTACTCGAGAGACAGAGAGGGACTGCTGATATTTTATTGAGGACGATAAAATCTGCGAAACTACTGATTGTTTGTAATAGGTTCTTATCAACCCCTGTACTTGTTTCTTTTTAGGAGTGCTGTATCTGCCTATGTCCATATGAAGATGGTGTGGAACTGCGCGAACTGCCATGCAATCATCATTTCCACTGCAACTGCATAGAGAAGTGGCTTCACATAAACGCGACATGTCCATTGTGCAAGTTCAACATCGTCAAGAGCAACCTTGGGAGAGAAGAGGTGTAAGCAGGCAGGCAGCGCAGGCCGTACCGTCTTCTTGGCTTGACATACCCTGCTGCTTCAGTCTTAGTGGCAGCCAAGTTGTGATTACTGCTGTTTATTACGAAAATGTTTTAGCCGTTTCTTACGGGGGTACTATTGGTAAGGCTAGCATATGATGTACATTCTCATTCTCCAACCGATTCCATGCGGATTCTCTCGAACCTGTCGTGTATGAAGTGCTGATAAAATAGACGCAAGTGAAGTGATTTGTGAAACGTTTGGTGAAGTGGGGTTTAGTTACATGTATATACGGTTTGCTCGTTGGCCAAATGCTTTCAGGTCTCATGTTGAACATTCTTGAAACAAGTCCGGTGGTTTGTGTTTTCTGCTTTTTAAGCATCTCCTGGAAATGGGTAGGAGGAAGTACCACTCGATCGAAATGAACAGAAACAAACCAAATAAATTAGTCCGTTCTACTTTATCATTGCGAGCTCAGGCTGCCATCTGAGGAATGCATTTGTCCCGCATCTTCAAATCTTACAGATGTAATAGAACAATGAAAAATGGCAGTTCTATTGAAAGCAGGGTTAATTCGCAACACCTGACTGAAAACCATTTAGTATGAAGATGGAAAGCCAGTTTGGAACAACGAATTTTCCAGGATTCATAGGAGAAAACAAGCTCCTATCATTTTTTTTAGGGGCAAAATTCCCGCATTCCGAATAAGCCTAGACAACTAATTTGGCTGACGATTGCTGTTGTTAAATATATGCAAAGTATACGGTTTTCAGGTACAAATGCATAAGGTATCGTGACATTAACTCTTCGCTTTATTTTAATCCCGGCAATGACACATCTTACCCATCTGAATTACATAGATACAACTCTGCCCACGTAAATGCACCACTGTTCAGGTATGTTATGATTATTCAGAGGCTTGCCACAGGCATGATATAGAAGGTGGCTCGAGATGTATAGCATAGCTTCTGGGTGTCCTTGAGCCTAAACTCTATTGTAGTAACTACAACAGATCTGCCTTTCCTTAGTATTTGTGCTTCCACTTCTACTTGAGACTGCACAAACTCAGAGAAAGATCAAGGAGCATTAGGAACCAATAGACGCTTGTACTATAACAGGGTTGAAAAATTCTAAAAATAAGAGGCAACAGGCTCAAAGGTGTCTAGATTATAATATTTATAATCTTGTATAAGTTCATGGTTTCTACTAGATAGATAAAATTTGAGAGATCGCATTGGCGGGGAGTAGGTGTGAAAACGGGTCGGATCAGATCGGATAATGGTTTAATCATATACGTATTCGGATTCGGATATATAAATAGCGGATATCGATACATAAATATATATAATTGAATACGAATACGGATCGAATATGGATCAGAATCAAATACCAAATACAATTGCGTATATAGACTGGAACATTTAAATGCCATAATTGTATGCCCCAAAATAATTACAACACATAAATGACTCGGTTAATTAAAACACTATTACAATTTACACTTGTGAGTAGACTATGGATCTAAATGACTAGGCTAGTGAGCTAGTTTGTTATCTCTACTCCTAAAAAGCATCTTATGGTGATGAGTGATGATGGCTCATCAAACAAATCCAGACCATTCAAATCCATCCAACGGCAGGAGCGGACCCAGGCTCAGCACAGCGCCCAAGCCCAAGGGCCCCTGTGCCCGACGCCCCCTCCCGGCTCCCTGGCTCCCCTCCCTCCCCCACCTAGCCCAAGCCGTAGCCGCCGCCACAAGCACCCACGCACCCGATGCCGCCGCCGCCGCTTCCGTCCCCGACGCCGACGAGCCCACTGCGTTATCGCCGGCCCGCCGCTCCCCACGCACCGCGCTTCTCCCACCCGACGCCGCCGCCGCCGCTTGCCGTCCCGATGCCGAGGCGCCGCCGCCCGACGCGCCTCCTCGACGCCGCCCGAGCCCGCCGCAAGATGAAACTCTTCCACCACCGGAGCTGCCGTCGCTCAAGCCTCACGCCTCGGAATGCCGCCGCGAGCCGCCCACCGCGCCTAGCACCGCCTCCCGGTGCCGCTGCCGCTTAGCAGCCTAACGTCGCCCGTTGTTGCCGTCGCCCTGCTACCGAAGCGCCGCCGCCTTGCCACCGCCGCCGCCGCCATGCCGCCCCTCGCCGGAGCGCCGCCATGCCGCCCCTTGCCGGCGCCGCACAGGAGCTCCTTCCCCAGCCGCCTCCTCTCTCAGGTAACTTTGCTAGCTTCACCAACGATCTCAATTTGTAATGTTTATGTTGCTTTGACAGTCGTTGTTCTCCACTGTGGATGGAATTGATTTTTGATTGTTGGACAAATTGCTGGGCAGACAGAGGCAGAACTTTGAACAAAAGGAAAGGCAAAAGTAGAGGACAGGGCTAGAGAACCAGAATGGTATTGATGGCACAAGCATTCAGCTTGTCCTTATGAGGCGCCTCAGTCGCTTGACGTTCTAATCCTGAACAATCAATCATCACAATTGTTTCGAAAGTAAGCTTTACACATTTCTGGCATTCTTATTAATGAACTTTTTGTGCAAGAATTTTCCATGATTGGTCCATTTTGCTATTCTAGCGCAACCTGGAGTTTCAGAACATTGACTAATGCAGTAATAATACTCTAGATACTAGACACAGGGAAAACTCAATTATATTGGAACGTTATGACCTAGGAGCAAAGGGAAAATCTTGGGCATATCACATATCTGAACCCCAGAAGGATCTGATTTTTTCACAAGTAGAATTTACAGCACAATGTTCTTACATCCACAGTTGATAATCATCGAGAGTTTTCTGGCCTACACTGTGAATAAAATAAAACAAATAAATACTGGAATTTTATTTAACAGATCTGAGTTTTGACCATTCATTTTCTGTACTTTGTGCCAGTGCTGTTTTGGAGCAGTCTTGCATCAGTAACGTTGCATGTTTCATATTGAACTTGAATGTTTGTATTCTTAACCTCTTAATAGTTTTGATATGATCTATTTTTATGTTGTACCAGTTGCAGATGTTGTTTCACAAGTGGATTGCACGTCCATGACGCCAGTACCAGAACAGTGAAACCGTGTTATATATGTTCGATGAGAATGGGAATGTTGAGGTTGCTGTGATGTGCCTATAATCAGGTGAGCTGTTTCTCACGTGTGATTTTTATACCTATAATTGGTTGTAGTTGTAGATGTTGCTCTCAATAATTAATATTTTTAAGTATGGACTGCCCAATTAAAGAAGCAACACAAGATGTAACAAATACCTTTTCGAATTTGTCGGTAACTGATGTTTAAAAAAAGTGGGTAAGATAGATGTGACAATTACCTTTTCGAATTTATCAGGTCAACGGTGAATAAATGTTAACATAGACAACAACGAGCAAAATTCTATTACGCTGCTTCATGATTTTAATTACGATAGATTGATCTGATTCATGTGTTTTTTGCTGTCCTATATTTGTAGGATTCAGCTTTGGAGCTGATTTTTGATATGTTACGGTTCATTCTTTTGCTCCTTTGATATTGTTCATTCTTTATTAACTTACTATCCTATATTTATTTGCTTAAACCTGAACATATTCCAAGTATGTTTGGTCATGTTGCTTTGATATGCTCTAGGCTGTTAGACTTGCAACTTTCTTACTATTACCATCAGCCCCCACTTGAGTAAAAAGTTATTCAGGTTTCAGGTTTAGAAGAGAACCTATGAAGTGTTAAACCCGAACATTCCTAGGCAATTTTTGATATGAGTACCTCGTTTACTTTTAGGAACCAAAAGAATTGGCATTTGATAAATCAATTTCAGGTTGGTTCATGCTCTAAAGATGATGTTTTGTGGTGCACTGGTGCCATGAATTAATATATTGTAGTCGGATTTTGATCATCATGATGTTACTTTCGGACTGCGTATGAAATTAATATGGGTAATATATTGTTCTAGCATTGCTCCATTTTATTCAAGCATTGGTGTATGATAAGTCTAATATCAGTTTCAGTTCTTTTGTAATTTCAGAGTTTGTGGCGTCGGTACCAACATCAAAGAGCATTGGTGTATGTAGGCTCTTTTTACAAGAAGATAAACCGTTAGGTTGTTAAGTCGTTAAGCTATTAAATCCAGAAGAACTGGCCCTTAATGTACCATGGATTGGATTGGTAATATGGGTTGGATTTTAAGCCACTGGTAAGCCTATTTGGAATTTTGTGTCTATCTAAGTTATGTTGTTTTTCACCTTTTATAGTTATATATGATGCTCCAATTTATGTCCCCTTTCATCCCTTTTATATGATGCTTCAATTTATTTATCTTTTACTTTGTAAAGGGTCCAAGAGCTACTTTAAGAGGAAATATCACCGTGCTAGCTATATCTGACAAGGCCAAATCGAAGCGACAGAGTTCAAGGAGCACCCGTGAGACGTTTACTAAAAACATTGTATACAGAGAAGTACTTATGTCTTAGTCGAGGTGCCGGTTCAGTTGCATGTAATTTTTTCTCTTTATACCATTGAGACGTATTTGGATTGAATGTATGCGCAATTCAATTTTCATTATATTTATTCGGAATAATTTGCTCCTATTCGAATTCACCGCTGATTTTTTTATTTTACTTTGAAATCATGTTGCGGTAGACGAATGCACGCATTGCTAAGTTAAACCATCCTTTATAATTTTATGTTTCAATAATTTATGTTTCCCTTTCTCCCCTTTAGTTCCGTG
Organism: Raddia guianensis; assembly: GCA_036346415.1. Classification (NCBI taxonomy): domain Eukaryota; kingdom Viridiplantae; phylum Streptophyta; class Magnoliopsida; order Poales; family Poaceae; genus Raddia; species Raddia guianensis. Next base: position 28,170,373 of record CM070540.1, read on the forward strand.
GCAGAGCACGGGCATTGTACTAGTGGGTCTAAATAGCTAAATCTTCCCTTTACAGTTCATAATTGTCGTCTAGGCCTCTGTAATGGGTGGTGGGCCACGATCCCAATAAGGATCCAAATTTACACAGTTCTAGATATCTGGGTCCGGATCCATTGGATATCACCTGAACTAATTCCACATCTGGATCCAAAAGGTTCCAAAACTATATCCGAGAATATATGATCCCAAAAGGTTCCAGAACCGGATTAGACTGGTTTGGACCGGGAAGAGCCAGATCCTGCTACTGAAGTTTTAATACTTCAAAAAGAGAGAGGGATTATGCATTCAAATCCAATAAGAAAACTAGTGATCTTCCTACAGAGGAGGTGCTGGATGAAATTGTTGATGGAGATAGCAAAGAAACGAGTGGTGTCTGAAATGTCAGTCACTAGTTTATCGATATATGGAAGTGGTTGTGGCCCTATATGCAATAAAGGGATGGGAAACAGGCCTACTATTTTTTTTCAGAGTCAACAGTCAAGACAATCTGGCGTTCTAAGTTCAAACCACCCCTACAGTTAGGTTGAAGGGAGCAAAATAGGAATATCTAGATTCTTTCTGTCAAATCTAAAACATAATACAGCTATATGAATGTTCTGAGGTCTGATTGTTCGCGGATCCACAAAAACTGCACAACACAAATCCTGCAGGTTGCTATGCTCCAGCTAGGGGTGGAACCGAGCTTTTTCCCGAACCTCTTCTAAAATTGATGCAGATTGATTCTATATGATTTTAGTTGTTTTTTTAGGGTAAATTTACAACCGAGCCCACGAGCCGAGCCGGAGCCGAGCCAAAGTGCATTTCAAGGTTGTCTAAAATCGACTAATTTTAATGTTGGAACAATCCAAAATTGAATCGGATGACATTTTAAACCGAGCCAAAAAAATCAGGAAACGAGCTTTTGTTCCAGCCCTAGCTCCAGCAAAGCTTTTCAGTAAATCACTTGCTATTTACCAGTAATTTGCCCATCAATAATGCAGGAGAATAATTTTCTAGTAAATAACTAAATATGATACAGTATACACGGTGTACTTCAAACACTAAAAAGAAGTTCAACTGATGGCAGACTAGATGGGCACTGGGACTACAAATAGATTGCAGAAGAATCTCTGATGCAGGTACAGAGCAGATATGTCGAACCTTATAGGATGAAGTATGCACATAAATTTAAGGTATTTGGACGTTTCTCACTAATCATACACTTCATGGGATCTTATGAAAAAAATCTAGTGAGTTGCTTCCTGTTTCCAATGCAGCATACACATCATGGGACCTCACGCAAACATAGTGAGTTGCTTCCTGTTTCCAATGCAACATAGACATCATGGGACCTCACACAAATATCTAGCGAGCTGCTCCATGAGGAAGCAACAAAAATAATTCAAAGATATTGTTGGACATGTATTGCTGGTTAAAGATATATGCTACGGTGCTACCAAATATGCTGAAACACTACAAATAAGATGATGCAACGACATATCACGTGCATTTCACACTATTTGGTATCACATTTTGCATAAAGAAATGAAATTACTTTTTGTATCCCAAGGGTGAGCAAGGGTAGATTCAAATAAATGTGCCTGATGAGTATTTGATTATCTGTTATCCTATTTTAGAACTATATTGTTTTTATGCCAATTCTAATTCAACCATGCTAGCTCTTTATTATGCCCTGATACTAGGACAATATAGTATACATATGTTAAACTTCTATAATTTCACTTGTGCTTATGTGGCCATTGACGCAGGAGACCTCGAGCTGCAAATTGTACAATTATTTTACATGGTTGCCTTCTTGAAATGTTCTCAATACCTAAACCAAATATTCCCCTAATGTTTGCCCCTTTACTTGCTAGTTGCTACGATACAGGAGCAAATACTCCTGCAAATGTGTACAACTTAACAAACTTCATATTTACTGTTTGCGGTTAGTGACATTGGTGTCTGGATCAGGGGGATTTCAGAACCAGCCACTTCTCCTTGCAACCTTAATGTAATATCACCACCAGTATTCTAGAAAGAATCTTCAACTTACATGTTGATTGCAGGTTCCCTAGATGGCTAGATCCATTGCCAATAAAACAACCTCATTCATGCAAGTATGTGACACTATCAACCGATTTTCAATCACAAATAGCTCTCTGTGATAAAATTCCCCCAATTCCATCAATTAGCAATTCTCAACCATGTAAGGTTTGATGAATGAGAGAGATAAGAGGGAGAGAGTGCTCACGTCGAGGCGGGCGGCGGAGAGATACGAGGTGCTGAGCTCGCCGAGAAACATCTCCTTATCGCCGGCCGCGGCGCGCGCGCACGCCATCCCGACGGCCTCCGCGACGGCCGCCACCGCGCCTCCGTGGAGCGTGTTGTACCCGTTCTGCACAGGCGGCCCGACACAGCAAGTCAGAGCAGCATCGCCGGGCAGATTAGAGGCCCATCCGCTCGCTCGGTGCTCACGGTCGCGGCGGGGGAGACGGTGAGGGTGCAGGAGACGCGCGCGGCGGGGGAAGCGGAGACGGCGGCGGAGGAGAGGAGGGTGCGGATGAGGGCGGAGTAGGCGTCGGGGCGCTCTGCCGATGCCGGGAGGGGCACCTCGGCCCCCAGGGCACGGAAGAACCCCTCTGACCGCTCCCGGGACTCCGCGGCCGACAGCTGACTCCGCCCCGGCTCCGGCGGCGGCGCCATCTTCCCGTCACCTGCTGGCTGCTGGCTGCTGGCCTGCTGCCCCGGCGCGGTGGGACTGTGGGAGCTAGCGGCTGCGATCGTGAGGAGGATGGTTGGTACGCGTTGTGCACTTGTGCTCAGATGGCAGAGCTAGTGAATAGGCTTGACCGCTTGAACATAGCATCGCAAATGGCATACCGTTTGGTTTGGTTTGTCAAAATTTGTCGTCATTTTGTAAACCATTCGGTAAAATATTTATAGTAACTGTTAAAGTTTTTATTTGATTTTTCTAAAATGTCAAAAACTAATTTAAATATTTTTTAGTCTTTTCATGTCTTCTTTTTAAAAAGGAAAAAGTCTCATTTTAGGTAACTCAACTATCACGAATGTACGAAAAAAATCCCTAAACTATGATTTGGTCTGTTTTCATTGTTGAAATAATTATGGGGTTGGCCCATTTAATTATTTTAATAGAAATTTCAAGAGGCCCATTTAATACTAAACCGTTCGGGAAATTGGGAGGAGAATATCTCAACTTAAATAGTTGGATTGTGGTTCTCCCAATTAAGAAAAGAGAGAAAAGAGAAAGGCGTGGGCAAGCTCTCCCTGAGCCTGGGCGAGCTCTCCCCGAGACGGGCGAGCTCTCCCCGAGCCCGGCGAGCTCTCCCCGGGCACGGGCGACCTCACCCTGAGCACCCTGAGCATGGGTGAGCTCTCGAACACAGGCGACCTCACCTCGAGCATGGGCGAGCTCTCCCGACGCAGGCGACCTCTTCCGTAATCGGCGACTTAATGGTGGTGTAATGACGTCAGATTACGTAGCAGACGACTTAATGGCGGATGTAATGGCGTCAGTTACTAGTGCTTAATGGCGTCGTGTTCGACGAATCTTCTCTTCTGGCGCCTATAAAAGCATGAGCTCTCGCATACTGTGAAATATAGGCTCTCACCTCAAGCTCTCTCTCTCCGCACATTCCATACTTCCATCATGTATTTGCCGTTTTGCATTCCCGCTCTGTTTCCTTGCGCGCACAAGGAGCGGAGGGAGCGAGCATCCGGAACCTCGTCCTTCTCGAGATCCCGCGGGATAGAAGGCCGATAAGGTTTTTGGGAGCGTTCTCACGCGATCGCCGAGTTCTTCGTCCACTGGATCGTTGCAAGGAGGCACTTGTACATCTACACAAGCATCGACGTTCGATCGCACCGACCTCTCCATCGCATCAAAGGCATCTCGCACCAACTTGTGATCGACTACATCAACCGTCATGGCGGTGAGAATGTGCAAGTCATTCCTCCGCCCTTTGTACCTGCTGCTGCGGCTTTCCGGCTCAAGGGTATATTTGTTTATACCGTGCCTTTGCCTTTTTGTTTTCTGTTCATTAGCCCTTGCGTATGAGATAGATATTTTATATCTAGTACCTTTGGTTTTCAAGCTGAAGCGGCAATTGTTTAATTATGATTTACATAATTTTGTGGATTAAAATATTGAGGAAATTCCTAATATTTCCAGCAATCCAAAAACCTTATTCTAGGAATTTCACAACTCTCGGTTTATTTGCCGCACTTAAGCCAACGGTATTTGTGGCGCAAATTACAAGCGTTATGCGCCAAGATGATTTTATGGTTGATTGCCATGAGCGTGTATCACGTTATAAGGCAAGCCACGGTAGGAAGAAGGGCTCTCTCTGGCGGGAGAGTGTCTTCGCATTTGCGGATAACTTGTTTAGAGCGCCGTGATTAGCGTTTTGGGGAAAATCTTGTTGATGTGTATATGATTTTGCCTAGTGGTAAAGATTTGTGGGATGCACTTGAGGCAAAATTTGGAGTTTCGATGCGGTAGCGAGCTCTATGTCATGGAGCGGTTTCATGACTACAAGATGGTCGATGACCATTCGTAGTAGAACAAGCTCATGAGGTGCAAGCTCGCAAAAGAACTTGAGAATTTTAAATGTGCATTGCCCGACAAGTTTGTGACGGGATGCATTATTGCAAAGCGCCACCGTCTTGGAGGGATTTTGCCACTACTCTAAAACACAAGAGACAAGAGTTCCGCGTTCGTTGGTCTCATTGGGTCTCTAGATGTTGAGGAGAAGGCGAGGGCAAAAGATACACGTGGGAAAGGAAGTTCTAGTGCCAATGTGGTACAAAAGAAAACATTTCAATTCAACAAGAATAAAAACAAATCTGAAAAGCCTGACAACAAGAACAAAGCCAATCAAACTACTAGCTTCAAGAAGAAGAAGAATAAAGGAAGGAAGCTGTTTTATTCAGAATGGGATGATCACTGGGCTAAGGATTGCCCTGATCGTAAAGACAAGCAGAAAAAGTCCGCCAACGTTGTTATTGGCAATACTGAGGAAGGAACATCTGGGTATGTAACAGTACCTACTATTCTTTCAGTATGTCGTTCACCTGATTGGTGGATTGACACAGGGGCCAATATACATGTTTGTGCTGATAGATCCCTATTTTCTTCTTACCAGGTCGCAGAGGCTACCTCCGTGTTGATGGGGAATGGGTCGCAGAGCATTTGTGCGTGGAGTCGCATTGTTGACTTGAAGTTTACTTGTGCAAGGTCGTCTGACCGAGGAACATTACAACATGTGCCCGCGATAAATAAGAACCTTGTCAGCGGATCTCTATTATGTAGAGATGGTTTTAAGCTAGTTTTTGAATCCAATAAATGTGTTATTTCCAAGTTTGGAAATTTTATTGGAAAAGGCTATGAGAGCGGAGGCTTGTTCCGCTTATCTTTGATGGACATGAATAATGAGATTAATCATCTTTGTGATCATAAGACTAATGTTTGGCATTCACGACTTTGTCATGTTAATCTTGGTTGTATGATGCGGATGGCAGGTATGGATTTAATCCCAAAATTTACCCAAGTCAAAAGTTCTAAGTGTCAAGTGTGTGTGCAATCTAAGCAACCTCGCAAGCCTCACAAGGCAGCAGAGGCGAGAAACTTGTCACCACTAGAACTAGTTCATACCGATTTGTGCGAGATGAACGGGGAGTTGACGAAGGGTGGTAAGAGGTATTTCATGACTTTGATTGATGATTCTACTAGCTTTTGCTACGTGTATTTATTAAAGCCTAAAGATGAGGCTTTTCACTATTTTAAGATCTATAAAGCTGAAGCTGAGAACCAACTTGATAGGAAAATCAAACGGGTTAGGTCAGATCGTGGTGGAGAATATTTTTCTAGTGATTTTAAAAAATTCTGCGTGGAACTTGGAATAATCCATGAGAGGACGCCTCCTATTCTCCCGATCAAGCGGGATTGCCGAAAGAAAGAACCGTACTCTAAGCGATATGGTTAACGCCATGTTAGAAACATCGGGACTTTCAAGGAATGGTGGGGTGAGGCTATATTGATCGCTTGTCATGTCCTAAATAGGGTTCCTACAAAGAATAAAGAAATCACACCATTCGAGGAATGGGAGAGAAAAGATTAAATCTCACTTATTTACGTGCTTGGGGCTGTTTGGCTAAGGTTAATGTGCCTGTCCCAAAGAAGCGTAAACTTGGACCAAAAACCGTTGATTGTGTCTTCATTGGTTATGCTATTCACAGTGTTGGATATAGGTTTTTAATAGTGAAATCTGGAGTACCTGATATGTATGAAGGTACAGTCTTAGAGTCCAATGATGCCACATTCTTTGAGGACATATTCCCTATGAAAGAGACATTTAGCTCATCTGGCTAAGAATCTATCTTCTCTCCTAAACCTTCCACTCCTATACAAATTGAACCCACTTTTGAAGAAAATCCAATAGATGAAGACAATGAAGTAACTCGAAAGAGTAAGAGACAAAAGACCGCAAAGTCTTTTGGTGATGACTTCATTGTATATCTAGTGGATGATACTCCAAAAACCATTGAGGAGGCTTATTCATCTCAGGACGCTGACTATTGGAAGGAAGCGGTCCAGAGTGAGATGGATTCCATCCTGAGCAATGGAACTTGGAAAGTTATTGATCGTCCATATGGGTGTAAACCTGTAGGATGTAAGTGGGTGTTCAAGAAGAAGCTGAGGCCTGATGGTACAATTGAAAAGTACAAGGCAAGCCTTGTGGCCAAGGGTTATACCCAGAAAGAAGGCGAGGACTTCTTTGATACTTACTCACCTGTTGCCAGATTGATCACTATTAGAGTACTACTATCCATGGCTGCCTCCTACGGTCTGATCGTTCATCAGATGGATGTGAAGACGGCTTTCCTTAATGGAGAGTTGGAAGAGGAAATCTATATGGATCAGCCAGATGGATTTGTAGTAAAGGGTCATGAAGGAAAAGTGTGTAAGTTGTTAAAGTCTTTGTATGGCCTTAAGCAAGCACCTAAGCAGTGGCACGAGAAGTTCGACAGAACTTTAACATCCGCCGCTTTGTTGTGAATGAAGTCGACAAATGTGTGTATTACCGCTATGGTGGGGGTGAAGGAGTGATTACGTATGCGTATGTTGATGACATCTCGATCTTCGGACGAACCTTAATGTGATTAAGGAAGTGAAGGACTTTCGTCATGAATTTTGAAATGAAAGATTTGGGAGTAGCGGATGTCATCTTAAACATTAAGTTGTTAAGAGAAGATGATGGTGGGATAACTCTTGAGCAGTCCCATTATGTGGAAAAGGTGTTGAGTCGCTTTGGTTTTAGCGATTGTAAACCTGCTCCAACGCCATATGATCCAAGTGTGCTATTACGAAAGAACCAACGTATAGCAAAGGATCAATTGAGATATTCCCAAATAATTGATTCACTGATGTATTTAGCTAGTGTAACAAGACCTGATATCTCGTTTGCTGTGAGCAAACTTAGCCGGTTTGTTTCAAATCCGGGAGATGATCATTGGCATGCTCTTGAGAGAGTGATGCGCTATCTAAAGGGGACATCAAGCTATGGTATTCACTACACCGGGTACCCAAGGGTACTAGAGGGTTATAGTGATTCAAACTGGATATCCGATGCTGATGAGATAAAAGCCACAAGTGGATTTGTATTCACATTGGGTGGTGGAGCTGTTTCCTGAAAGTCTTGCAAGCAGACCATCTTAACGAGGTCTACAATGGAAGCAGAACTCACAGCATTAGACACTGCCATTATGGAAGCCGATTGGCTGCGTGAACTTGTGATGGACTTACCGGTAGTTGAAAAACCGGTGCCTGCTATCCTTGTGAACTGTGACAATCAGACGGTGATTGCCAAGGTGAACAGTTCAAAGGATAACATGAAGTCATCAAGGCACGTTAAGAGGCGATTGAAGTCTGTCGGGAAGATGAGAAACTCCGGAGTTATAGCATTGGACTATGTCCAGACGGCTAAAAACCTGGCAGATCCCTTTACAAAGGGACTATCACGGAATGTGATAGATGAAGCATCAAGGGAGATGGGCTTGAGACCCACATGAAAGTCATGTCTTAGTGGTAACTCATCCTATTTGATCGGAGATCCGTGAATTAGGATGTTGAGACAAGCTAGTGACTGGCTGAGAGGAGAGTACTTTTGTACTTAACCCACTCCGTTTGAGATGCACTACTCTCCTATTCTGGTATGGCGGGTTGGTTATATCTTAATGTGTTCCGAGTGGCTTTTAATAAAGCAGAGATGTTATCCTACAGAACATCTTATGAGGAATACACCTATATGAGCTCGACTGCTAGTCATAGTCTATGAGATTGGGTGATCTCTAGAGGCTCATGAAAGGCAAAGGAGTATGACTTATACGCTCCAAACCGAGGGGATGCATTTAGCAGCCTAGTATCAGTAAAGGACTTTGGTGAAACTCGTTCGCACAAAACTGTCAATTCAAGGCTTAGTCCATTGTTCAGTTGTGAATGAGTGTAACCTTTGTTCTAGGTGGAAGTTCAACTTAACAGTCTCCATCGAAACACTGGTATATCAAACTACAGTGGAACTGAGAGTATTTCAAATGTGCCTATGAAATTTGGTGGGGATTGTTGAAATAATTATGGGGTTGGCCCATTTAATTATTTTAATAGAAATTCCAAGAGGCCCATTTAATACTAAACCGTTCGGGAAATTGGGAGGAGAATATCTCAACTTAAATAGTTGGATTGTGGTTCTCCCAATTAAGAAAAGAGAGAAAAGAGAAAGGCGTGGGCGAGCTCTCCCCGAGCCCGGGCGAGCTCTCCCGAGACGGGCGAGCTCTCCCCGAGCCGGGCGAGCTCTCCCCGGGCACGGGCGACCTCACCCTGAGCATGGGCGAGCTCTCCCCGGGCACGGGCGACCTCACCCTGAGCACAGGCGACCTCTTCCCGTAACCGACGACTTAATGGCTGGTGTAATGACGTCCGTTACGTAACGGACGACTTAATGGCCAGATGTAATGACGTCCGTTACTAGTGCTTGATGGCGTCCAGGTTCGACGAATCTTCTCTTCCTGGCGCCTATAAAAGCATGAGCTCCTCGCCCTGTGAAATATAGGCTCTCGCCCTCAAGAGCTCTCTCTCTCCCGCACATTCCATACTTTCATCTGTAGCGTTGCCGTTTTGCATTCCCGCCTCTGTTTCCTTGCGCGCACAAGGAGCGGAGGGAGCAGGCCTCCGGAACCTCGTCCTTCTCGAGATCCTGCTTGGGATAGAAGGCCGATAAGGTTTTTGGGGAGCGTTCTCACGCGACTGCTCGAGTTCTTCTTCCCTGGATCGTTGCAAGGAGGCACTTGTACATCTACACAGCATCGACGTTCGACTGCACCGACCTCTCCACTGCATCAAAGGCATCTCTACACCAACTTGTGATCGACTACATCAACCGTCATGGCGGCTGAGAATGTGCAAGTCATTCCTCCACCGGCCAGCTCGTACTGCGTCATGGCTCCGGCTCAAGGGTATATTTGTTTATACTGTGTTTTGCCTTTTTGTTTTCCCTGTTCATTAGCCCTTGCGTATGAGATAGATATTTTTATATCTAGTACCTTTGGTTTTGAACTGGAAACTGGCAATTGTTTAATTATGATTTACATAATTTTGTGGATTAAAATATTGAGGAAATTCCTAATATTTCCAGCATTCATATCTAAACTTTAAATTCGCAACATAGTTTTGTTAGGTGTTTTGTTGACGTGACGCCACTGGCCAGCGGGGCTCCACTTTCGGCGCGGCGTACCCGCTGCCGACGCATGGCCGGGGAAGGGTATTTTTCGGGGAATTTTTAAATGGTTTTCCTTATTAGTTTTATATCCAGAAAACTTATTTAGTAGGTTTAAAAATAGTATAATAGTTAGGAAAATACTAGGAAAATTTCTATAAGCTTAGAAAATTATAAAGGATTTTCCTAGAGCATAAAACACACGTTTCATTGTATAATTTGGCAGAACTTATTTAGCTATCTTAGATTTTTTTAAGGCACGCCGTGTTATGCATATGTTGTTTTAACTTTATTTCCATGTGTAAATTATTTGAGGGTACCTTTATGCACAAAGATTTGGTGAAAAAAATTATTGGAGCCCGCTACGATCCTACCATCTCATGGCCCGCCAGCGATCCGGCTCCCCCCGAGAACAACACTTGGTCTCGGATCCAGGTCCCCACATCTATTGGCCCAACTGGAAGCACAATCCAGGTCTTGGCCCAACTCAGCCCAAAAGACTAGCCTAGTGGGAGAGAGGTGCCTCCACCTTTTAAGTGGTGCTCACCAATAACCGATGTGGGACTAAACCCAACAATCTTTCCCATCACACATCAGACCAACTGTCCTACACCGTGCGATCTCATGGAGACGTTCCGGGTTACCGACCATGGCTCTGATACCACTTGTTAGAGCCCGCTGCGATCTTGCCATCTTATGGCCAGCCAACGATCCGGCTCCCCCCGAGAACAACACCTGGTCTCGGGCCTAGGTCCCCACATCTATTGGCCCAACTGAAAGCACAAGCCAGGTCTTGACCCAACTCAGCCCAAAAGACTAGCCTAGTAGGAGAGGGATGCCTCCACCTTTTAAGTTGTGCTCCCCATCACCAATAACTGATGTGGGACTAAACCCAACAATTTTTGTTAGGATATGCGCCGATGTAAGATCACGAACGACACCAGGAGACACGATGTTTGGTAACGCAGTTCGGCTTTCGCCTACATCCGTGGGACTCTGATTATGGGCGCTTCTCCCCAATCCATAATACCGCAGCACACCGGCTAACCAGGTCACGACCACATGCCGGCCGCTGATCCCCTCTTGCCTATGCTATACTATTATGTGGTCGTTCACTTGGTTACACCAGGGCTGCCTCCCTTTATATAGTAGAGGCCTGGATAGAGTCCGACTCTAACACTAACCAACCCTGCCTATTACAACACAGAGTCCATGTAATCTACTTGTACACATATTCGACACAATACCTAACAAACTCCACCTTGGAGAATATGGTCTCTCCACCTTGAAGTCGTTCCAGCGTTTTGCGCGAACCCGTGTATCCGGACTCTGTTTCCATCCTTCTTTTGGATGTTTGTTTGACTCTCTTTGAATCTGCACATCTAGATCCAAATTTTGAGTCCTCGAGCAGGCTTCCCAGCCCGCCACCATGCACCACGTCCGTGCACAGCAAAACATGCCACACCCTGACTATCAGCATCCACGACACAGCTTCGCCCTCAGTGTCGTGATGTTGCGCCTCCTGTACAACATCCGGTCGCATCACTGCTCCCGCCATTCCGATCTATCCGGCATCCATCCGCGCCTGCCGGTCTGATCGCGAACGCCAAGGTCGTCGCCGTCGCCTGCCGACCTCGCCAGCTACTTTGTCGGTCCGATCGTCACGTCTGGTCAATCCCTGCCAACGGTAGCCCATCGAACGGTTCGAGCCTCCTGCCCGAAGTGTCCAACACCACCGATCGAATCGTTGATCGCCGCCATGCTCCACCTTGCGCCGATAGGGCGTTTTCCACGGTGCCCGTGTATGCATAAATCTCGTGTTTCCCCTTAGATCTTCCACATGGCGAATATCGTCAATCAAGCTCTCACTACTAGAAATCTAACTTTTACCGAGTGTGAAGAACAATTACCTACAAACCTTTGATAAAAGTTAAGGTGGCCGACGGTGCATACTTTTTCTAGTGTTAGAAAAAAAGGTCGGCTATTAAATGCTTAACCGAGAGGGTGCAACAATAACCGACAGTTTTTAGGAAACCCTTGGCCATTCGTGGGAATGGCCAACGGTAGAACTAAAACTCTCGGCCATCTAAAAGAATAGCCGATGGTTAAAAGAAAACCCTTGGTCATTCAAGGAAATGACCGACGGTTGAAATAAAACTCTCAGTCATTTATGGTGATGACCGACAGTTAAAATAAAACCCTCGACCATTTGAGAGAACCCTCGACCATTCAAGGAATGATCGAAGGTTTAAAGCAAAACACTCGACCATTGTATACAAAATGATAGGAGTCAAAAAGAAATGCATGTACAATTTTAAACAACAAGTGTGTGAGGTGAGTTGGCTAGGCGGGAGAGTTTTATTCAATATAGGTCATGGGTTCGAATCCTATGCAACACACATTTGTAATTAACTTGATTTAATGGGAAAAAATGATGTCAAAGTTCAAGTATGTATAGAGAGGTTCATCCTGATAAGAAAATATTTTTTCTATTTCATTCGTTAAATTTGGTCATATTTATTCCACCACATTTCCCTAGTGTTTACCATTTCCGTCGGTGTGTTAAAGCTGCTCACTCATACTTTTCTCGAGTGTTCTCTATTTCCGACGATAAGTTAAAGTCACTCACCCATGCAATTTCCGAGTGCTTCAAAAACTGTCACTAAATTTATTTCCGAGGGTTTCGTCGGTAATTGCATGAATTACCCACCATGGGTAGCCGAGGGGAAGTTACCGACGGTATACGCTCGGCCATATACATGTCCTATGGTATTTTCTAATGGCCGACAGTATTTGTACACTAGGTAAAAGTTAGAATTCTAGTAGTGTCTGATACCACTTGTTAGGATATGCGCCAATGCAAGATCACGAACGACACCAGGAGACACGATGTTTGTTAACGCAGTTCCGCTTTCACCTACATCTGCGGGGCTCTGATTATAGGCGCTCCTCCCCAATCCATAATACTGCAGCACACCGGCTAACCACGTCACGGCCACATGCCGGCCGCTGACCTGCTCTTGCCTATGCTACTATTATGTGGTCATTCACTTGGTTACAGCAGGGCTGCCTCCCTTTATATAGTAAAGGCCTGGATAGAGTCCAACTCTAACACTAACCAACCCTGCCTATTACAACACAGAGTCCATGTAACCTACTCGTACACATATTCGACACAATACCTAACAAAAATTATGCATATTTTATGTTGAGGTTCTCGGGTTGTTACATGCTTACCCCTTTAAAAGAAATCTCGCCCTGAGATTTAAGCTCCTGAGATGAGCAAGTGGGGATATTCTCTCCTTATTTCTTCTTTTTCCCAAGTAGTTTCTTTATCAGTGTGATTTTTCCACTTGACCCGACAATACCTTATCATCCCATTTTTTAGTTTCTTTTCTATTGTTTCTAGAATGCACTCAGGTTGGTCCACATATGTCAAATCAGGTTCAATGCCAATCTGTTGCGTAGAAATCTTTTTCGCTGGTATATATATTCGAAGGTTTTCCTGAGTTGTGACACATGGGATACCGGGTGCATTCCTTTAAATTCCTTCGGTAGTTCCAACTGATAGGCTACTTCCCCTCTTCTCACTTTGACCTTATAAAGACCTACATATCGAAGGGCTAGTTTTCCTTTTATCCCAAATCTCAGCATATAGGGGAAATTTTCAAGTATACATGATCTCCAAGTGTAAATTCAAGATCTTTTCTTCGTATGTCCGCATATCCCCTTTGTCGGTCCTGAGCTACTTTTATCTTTGTCCTAATAATTTTCACATGTTTTTCAGAGTCTTGTGCTATTTGGGGTCCTACCATGAGTTGCTTTTCTCCTACCTCGGTCCAATTTAAGGGTGTTCTACACTTTCGATCATATAATGCCTCGTAAGGGGACATCTCTATACTTGATTAATAACTGTTATTTTATGTGAATTCTACAAAGGGTATGCATATGCATAGGGCTAGAACTTTACCACGAAGCTCGCGAGCTGCTCTGGCTCGGCTCGGTAAAAGCTCAACTCGTGCTTGGCTCGTTTGTAAACGAGCACGAGCCGAGCCCCATTTCCAGCTTGTGGCCATTAGCAAGCCAAGCCGAGCGCTTAGGCTCAGCTCATTTTGACTCGTTTACATGCTAATGCTATTTATTCCATCTCTTAACCATTAGAAAATGGCATATCCTATTGCCAAAATGTCCATAAAATAGACCAAAACCCACATATGTATGCACAAGTCATTTTAATACTCATATGTACAATGCTACCTTATATTTTGCAATGGTTAATGCCTTTAAAGGTTGGGAGACAAATGATTTCCCTGGCTCGCGAGCTTCCAATGAGCCTAGCCGAGCCTAATTTCCAGCTCAGACACCCTGTCGAGCTTGGCTCGGCTCGGCTCGGTAACGAAGCGAGCCGAGCCGGAGGCTCGCTCGAGCTCGGCTCGTTTCCACCCCTACATATGCATGTCCCAGACCGGCCCGTATTCATGTACGCATGCTCTTAGTATATCTTCTAAAATTTGATTGGTTCTCTCAGTTTGACCGCCAGTTTGCGGGTGATAGGCTGAGGTAAATGCTAGATTGGTTCGCATAGCTATGTGCAAATAATTCCAAAATCGAGGTAAACTATGAACCTCTGTCGGAAATTATCCTTTTAGGTATTCCATGCAGTGGTATAACCCTTGTTAAGTAGATTTCGGCAAGTTGATTGCCACCATATGTGGTTTTGATAGGAATAAAACGAGCTAGTTTAGTTAATCTGTCCACTGTAACCCAGATTGCATCATATCCGATCTTAGTTTTTGGAATACCAACAATGAAGTCCATTCCGATTTCGTCTCATTTCCATTCAGGTGAGTGTAATGGATTTAATAATCTAGAAGGTTTTTGATGCTCGGCTTTCACTTTCTGGCATAAGTCACATCTGTTAACATATTCAACTATATCCCTTTTCATACCTTGCCATCAAAATAAATGTTTTAAATCCTGATACATCTTGGTGCTATCAGGATGGATAGAAAACAGGGATTCTTAGGCTTCTTGAAGTATTAAATCCTTAATTTCTTTGTTGTCCGGAATACAAAGTCTGCCTTTGTATATGATAAGGTCATACTCATCTAGTTTGAAATCTTTATTGCTTGGTTTATACAGCTCTTTCATTATCTGTTGTAGCTTCTCATTGTCCTTTTGAGCTTTTCAAACCTTTTTGTTTAGTTTAGACTCTATTTCCAAGGTGTTCAAAGTTCCAATTTCATTAAATTCAAGAAATAACCTTTCTATTTCTCTTCTTAATAGTGCAAAGCAATATTGTAATATCATATTATTGCAGTACGCCTTCTTACTCAGCGCGTCCGCAACCACAATTGCCTTTTCGGTTTGGTATCGGATGTCTAACTCAAAATCCTTTATTAATTCCAACCATCGCCTTTGGCGCAAGTTTAGGCTATGTTAGGTAAATATATTTTAGGCTTTTATGATCCAAGAAAATTTCACATTTCTTGCCTAAGAGATAGGGTCTCCATAACTTGAGGGCATGGACAACAACTGCTAATTCCAGGTCATGAGTTGGATAGCGAGTTTCATGAGGTTTCAGTTGTTTGGAAACATATAATATCACTATGCCTTCCTACATGAGGACACAACCCAATCCTATTTGGGAAACATCACAAAAAATTTGGAAATCTCTACTTGTGTCTGGCAAAGTTAACACAGGGGCAGTGGTGAGTTTAATTTTGAGGAGTTGGAAACTATGTTCACATTTATCTATCCATTTAAAAGGATTTTCCTTCCGTAAAAGCTGGGTAATTGGTTGAGCTATTTTAGAAAATCCTTCTATAAACCTTCGATGGTATCATTCAGTCCTAAGAAGCTTTTAACCTCGATGACAATTGTAGGGATCGGCCATTCTACGACGGCTCGTACCTTCTCTGGATCCACTTGTATTCCTTCTTCTGAAAGGACATGACCAAGGAAAGAAATTTGTTTCATCTAGAATTTAGCATACAATCCCCATCCCCGGCGCGCCCTTCGCCTTCCTCCCCATCACCGCCGGCGATGACGACGGTTGTCGTCTCCTCGACGATAGAGGCCGCTATCTCCAACAAGGTTCCCTAAAACACCCTCTACCTTAAAATAGAGGATATATTCTTCCCTTATGTGATACAACAGCGTTCCCTATTCCGTTCTCTAAAATAGAGAATTTTTTTCATTCCCGTAGGGATTCTCTCTCATTCCCCTATACAATTCTCCGGGAATGCTGTTGGAGATACGAGAAATATAGGGATAGAATCTTTTTAAAGGAAGCCTGTATATGAGGCTAGGGGACCAAATTTAGAGATTACTGTGGGAGACAGCCTTGGGGGGATGCCCATGGCAACGGGTTCAGATCCTACTCACGGCGCCGCTTCTTGCACTGGAAAGAAGGACCTGTATCGATTTTGCGGCGAAGAGGACCAAGATCGATTTGGGATCCTGATCGATTTCTCTTGATTCTCTCGAAGGGGATCCATTCTCTCGATTACCTTGAAGGGGATCGATTTCGTGGCGAGGAGGAATCGACATCTCTCGATTGTGCATCATGTCAGACCTGATTCATCCTTTGCTTCTGCCCGCTGTTGCTTTCAAGTACAACACTGTCATACACTTCACTGGGTTGAAGGCTGCCGGGGAGAGCATTATGCACCTCGAGATGTACTACGATAACAACATATATAGTCGGCACGGTGTACCTCTATGACGCCATGAAGAAGCACGGTTGCAAGGTGCCCACTGCAATACAAATCTCTTCTCCAACTCTCCCCCTTATTAGTCTGAACCTTATGCCACTGCTCGCAAAAACTGATCAAACTGCGTGTGGCGGCACGTTGTTGATGGTGTTCTCATCGTCATCAACTGTATGGCGAGCCGGAGAAGATCCCCTGCGTGGAGGACTCAGACCAAAAGGGCCATGGACCTGTTTAGGTACTGGCGCATCATCCTTTAGGTACTTCAACCCCATCGGAATGATATATCATATCTTTTTTTTTTTTGCATTATTAGCATTGTAGCAGTTTAGTTTGTTTTTCTCTTTGTTTCTTACTTGAAAGAGCTCAAGGCGTGTGTGGTTCTGTTGCCTCTTGGTATGAAAGGATAGCTATATATCTTGGCATGCTTATTAGTGTTGGAAGCTACCAGAGGATGAGACCAGTTTATAAATTAAGTTAGGACTCAATTTTTAATGGGAAAAATATTTTCCATAGTGATGGAAAATTATTTTGCTAGCCACTGGCCTTGACAAGCTCTTTCTTGTACAGACCGACATTTTAAACTGTGATTCTCTTTCGACAACACAGTGATCAAAATTTGTTTGGAGCATGTAAAATCACTTGGTGTGTTTCTATTTAATATTTTTGACTATGTGCTCATGGTTCATTTGTTTTCTAAAACATATCATGGGTTCAGCTTCTCCCATTCGATCGAGCTGCGCCACCCTGCTATGCCACTCCTCCGATCCTCCCCACTCTTAAGCGCTGTCGCGTCGGGCGTCGACTACAAAGCTCGCCAAGATCATCTCGCCGGTCACTACTACAGGCAGGCGTTCGGTCCCGATTCATCAGCCTTCGATCCCGGTTTCTAGCAGGACAGCCTTGAGATCGATGCTGCGGCCATCACCCGAGTTTCTGAACAGGACTAAATCTCTTCAACAGCCGGCTCGAAGACACGTTGAGCGGCGATTCTTGTTGTTAGTTCGGTTTTACCTACCAACCGGGACTAAAATGTGCTGCGTGGCGTCGGGATTAGCTGCTTGGGGACACTCTGGTCGGTTGGTTTTTCAACCGGAGTGAGGGTGTATTAGTCCCGGTTTTAAGTACCAACCGGGGTGATCTACTCACACGTGGCGGAGCAGGTGCCTCTGATGACACTATTGGTCCCGGTTGGTTGTTCCAACCGGACCGAAAGCGGTATTTTTGAATGTTATGCTTATTTAGTCACTAATTAAACCACATTTAACACAATTAGCGAAATAGCATTAAATATTACAAATATGTATTACGTCGGACCGGCTCTAGGCATGGTAAGGAAATCATCCAAACCATCTTGTGCGATTACAAATATTGAGTTTACAAACATGTTTTACAAATATTACACTTTCTCCCAATTTGGCAACATCAAGCGATTGCTTCGTGTTTCCCTTCTGAAATGGCTAGAAACAAACAGGTCCCAAACGTGACCATGGCAACAAAAGCGGGGCCAACAAATTAAGAAGGCAGATATGAGCATAGCGAGAGGATATATTGAGCATGGCCCTCATTCTAGCATCCTTGGCGATTGGCACCCATCGTCTTCTCTTGGTACTTAAGCTCAATCCTCACCAAATGTCAAGGCGGTGGCGGCAAAGGCGACAAATGTGCGAGCCCAAAGTAGAATACAAGATGAGCATCGCCAGAGCAATCGCACAGGAGCGGCCAGAGCTCATGCTACGTTCTCGGCGTCGAGGCCCGCCACATTGATCGTCTCCCAGTTGGCGTTGACCCTAGCGACCTCCTCCTACAATCCAAATTAAACACTATTATTTATCAAAAGCAGTAGAAATAGCAACATGCTAGTATTTAAAATTTTGCGGAGCGGAATAACACCACGAAGCCCACAACATAACGGATATATAAATTTGATCTTTACCTTCTATCTTGTCGATGTCGTCAAGAACATAAGCAGGGGAAGGGCAGTTCTCAAAAGATAACCTTCCAGGCCCAAAGACTCCAGGACTCCATGTCATGAAATCTTCATTCTGCTCCTTTGTTAAACAACAAATATGTATTAGGTAGCTAGCTAGACATAAGTATCATACAATGTACACAGTGCACATACACTTTTTATCGGGATCTTTTACGTGCATCGCTCCTCGACGGTTGGCTAGTATTTTTTGAAGGCTCTGGAATCTTATTAAGTATAGGGTGGTGATGCTCGCCCATCGGATTTATGACCTCATCTAAAAGGAAGCGGCGATTTGCTCTTGAATTGCTTTGACACGCACGGCGATAGTTAGGACCTTTTTCCAAACCTTTTTGCCAACTTTAGGGAATCTATCATTAAATAGGAATTAACATATCAATCTTTCAAACTATAGAAAATGTTTGCAGTAGCTACCTAGGCGTTATTAAGGTAGTAATTATATATTACTCACCCCAAACCCCGCATTTTTCTTGTGTACTCGGCGGTGCCCCGATGAAGTTGTGCATCATCTCGCACACATAGTATCCGCATAAATTGTTTGCGGTGGTTGATACAAGACACGTAATTGACGAGTTGAAATCGTGAAATAGATCATGGAAATTACGTTAACTAACAAAATACTTATAATATGATATACATACATGTTTAGCGATGTGCAAGTCGAAGCGTGTCTTGAATGTTCCCACGGTATTCTTGTGGAGCGTTATGAAAGGCTTGCACATTTGATTACAAGTTATATATAATTGAGTTTGTTTGATATGGAGAAAGCGAAATAGTAAGATATGAATGGAAGTGGAATGTACCGGTTGAGCATGGCGAGGAAGTCTTTGTACTTTTCAACTGGTCCCTTTTCGAGTCCATGACCGTGATCCTGCTATGATTTAGCTCTATAATAAAAAGGATCCGATGAAAGTTGCACAAATATATGTCAACGCGGTTTACTAATTAGTTCCAACGGTGTTAACAAAAGGAATTAAAATAAGTGATGCGAAAACACGTACCTAAATTCGTAGGGTAGAAGTATATATCTTTTGTGTCGTTGTGCCATTAGCCCTTAAGTAAATGGTGGTCTCATTTGTTGTGCCCTCATGTTAGCAATGTACTCGTTAATGACCAATGGGTCAAGAAAGCCAAATTCATGGATTCCTCCATTGCGCATCTTTTAATCTCCATTCTACATAAGGAAAATTGATTTAGGCCTCGAAGTTAGTATAGTATACCGGCCGCACGATCGAAATTTACAAAGAATACACTTACTGACTCCCAACAAACCACCATGGCGACGTCGACCGCCAATCCTCGATATAGGTAATGCGAACCTCAAATTCAATCAAGAATTCAAAGTCCCATGGTAGAAATGGTGTTGCTTGAAGACGACGCCTTGAACATTTCCATACCATTTTCTACAGGCGCAAATACCAATCATGGAGTTGCCGCATCTTCGTTGTTAGGCGGGAAGCTCCTCACGCCTTACGAGCGATCCACCTTTCACATATTTCCATTGTACCTCTGCAGAACGGGATGTCCTTAAGGCCCAAGACCATTTCGGATCAAGCCCGGCTTCAATGTAGAAATTCCTTTGCGCTTCCTCTTCCGAATCTGCTCCTCGATGTTCCTTCTCGATTCCTTTCGCAAGATGCTTTCGTAGTCCGTCTGGTGGTCTTTACGGTTTGTCGATCTTATCCTTCAACGATAAGATACACCTCTTGCCTTTGTGCCATTAAATCGTCTGCAATTTGGACCCTCGGTGGAGTTGGTTTGTTCGCAAAATGTGCGGTGACCTCGCCTCTTACTATCCGCTCGGTTTCCTCTTGGTCATATCATCGGCTGACTTGGAGGTGTTTTTTTCGGATGACCTAGGCCTGTCTTCTTGAGAGGTGAAGGCCCCCATCACGCCGGCTTGACCTAGCCAGCACCTTCTTGGGAGCTATTTGCTTAGTAGGGTGGTCTGTCTTGGCGGTGTGTTAGTTGGAGTTTCGTGTGAGAGGACTCGTTCGGGAGTTGATACAGAGACCGTGGAGCGGACACGGGCATGTTACCTTTGAAAATTATGAACCGTTTGCGCCACACCAGCGATGCTATGTATCGCTTCTCCTAGCTTCGTGGTCCCATCACCCCTTCAATGTCGAGGTCAAGGTCCTCGTACCACAGCATACCTCTTCCACGGAGACCTTGGCGTAGCTCGGGGTATCTGTTGGCCATGGATGACCCGCCTCGCCTCCATTGGGAAAGCCATGCCTACTGGTGCCTTGATGGAGAGGTTCCGCTTCAAGTGCAGCTCACAAGGTGTCGGTTGCGTGATGTCGCCCACGGATAGCGGGCCAAGTCTTCTTGGCAGCCCACGGGAAGCACAGCTGCTCCGCCGCATGGAGGGGCTAATGACGTTGGGATTACTGGGCGGTTCCTGGTGATCGGCCTCCCGCGCCTGGCTCAAGGCTAGCTGCACCTCTCTTCGGACTGTTTCTTGTATGCTCGCCTGTGTTGCGCGCAGTTGCTCTTCAAGGTCGAGGAGGTGTTGTGCCTGTCGGCCCTTGCTCCTCGACCGACTCCTGTAAGTCTCTGCATCCTGCGGGAAACCAACCTTCCACGGGACGACGCCAACGCCTCGTGTACGTCCGAGGTGCTCGTGGTTACAGAGGGCCTGGTTAGCTCATCGTTCTCCCTATTTGGCACGAAGATGCCTTGGGCCGACTCTTCGTGCGCCTCTTGAAGCCTTCTTGTAACATCTCTGATTCTTTCACCAAAAACTGGCCTACCGTCGTCGTCAAGGCCGCCGTCATGACCAAAGAACCAATTCCTCGATCTGTCGGACCATCTCATTGTTACGGGCTCGACACCTTTACAAGCGGTCATGTTCCTCTTCTCCCATTTGGGTATCGCCTTGCGGTAACCACCGGGCGAGACGATGGTGGTATTGCTTCTTCGCCGCATTTTGCTTATTCTTTTCACTCATACTCTGACCTTGTTGAGAAGTTTTGTACCCTACAAATTCATCCCAATGATCTTGCAGCTTTGGATATTTATTGAAGTCAGGGAGTACATTATTCTTAACGTACTCGTTGTTCAACTTCTTCTTGAGCGTCACGGAATGCCATTGCCATCTTCTTCAATGTGTAACTCTTCACCTTACATTACGTTCTTCGGGAAGGTGAAAACTTGTTTCATATCGGTCCATAAGGTGTTCTTGAGGTCTGCAGTACGTCGTCCCATTTGACAATGCTAATGGGCACGTGGTCCCTAACAATCGTTCGAAGTCGATCTAAACGGCTCAATCGCCGATCTTTGGCTTCAGAGGCTCGCCTTCCTCCGACTTCGGTGATTATGTGCCTTGACTTGACCTCTTACTTTGACCTCGCTGATGTGACTGGGTACTGGTTTGATCGGACCGGATGGCTTCTACGGCCTCGGTGGCTTCTACGGCCTCACGGGCTTCCTCATCGGCCTCGGTGGCTTCTCGGCCTCACCGGCCGCCGCAGTTCAACTCATCATCCGGATGAATCCCAAACATCTCCATCAAAATTCATCATCACCAATCCCTCGCCGCCATTGTAACAAATAAAGGCATCGAAAATACAAGTGCATCCTCACATAAAGCGGTGATAAATTGCTTGCAAGTTTTAACTAACTTGTGAAGCTAAATCAAATAAACCGCAATGCTTTAGGTCACAGAACAAACAATTCAACAATGTTGCAGCGAATAGAGGCTAAACAATCTTGTATGTGAAATAGGTCGAGAATTAACAGCGACACGGATGACCTCTCGTCGGAGGGAGTTGTAACGGCGGCGACGGAGAGGGTTGTCGTGGCGGCGGCGACTTCACAGGCGTCGTCGGACGATGTAAGGCGGGCGACACGGATGGTGGTGTCGGAGAGGTTGTAGAAGCGGCGGCGATGTGGCGGCGGCGTCGTCGGAGGGTTGTCGGCGTGGGCGACGGCGGCGGCGACGTCGGAGGGGTTGTCGGCGGGCGACACGCGGCGGCGGCGTCGGTGGGTCGAGTGGGCGGCGACAGGCGCCGGCGACGCCACGCAGCGTCGTCCGAGGGTTTGTAGGCGGCGGCGCAGGACGGTGGCGTCGGAGGGTTTCTAGGCGGCGGCGAATCCGGTGGCGGCGGTGTCGACCTAGGGTTAATTTGGCGCGGTTTAGGGTGAGTGTTTTGAAGAATTGGGGAAGCGGACATATAGGGCATCAATCCGGTAGATTCCAAAACCGTATTACATCTAACTATCAATCCGGTTGAAACCACAAACCGGAGTAAAGGTAATCGACTTGCGGGCGAGCAAAATCGCATTGTGTCTGAGCCTTGATCCGGTTGCGATTTTAAACCGGGAGTAATGTTGGCCTTGATCGGTTGACTAATGCAACCGGAGTAATGGTCCTATTTTTCAAAAATGTGGGATGCAGAGGCGAAGCGGGGCTCGAATCATGGCGGCACAGATGAGCTCAAGCACTTTCGCCTCTATTGCTAACGCTTGGACGCCATAAGCTTGTCAATGGAAAGGGCGCATTGTTTAAATGGATTGAAAATATCTATTATGAGAATTTCGAGAAAATGTGGTTTCTTTTAATATTGAAAGTATTATTCGTAAATAGTTTATTACCACTCTGTCATACCAAATATTATGATATATTCATTGTAATGTTTAAATTCACGTCGTCACTAGAAATTACATTAAAGAGTATAAAATTCCAGTTAATTCCGTTTAGTAGAATAAATATCGATAAATTCCATTAAAATTCTAACGGGATACATTTTGGACTTAAAAAGAAGATTCGCATGAAATTAAGAAAAACTAAAACTACTACATAATGTCTAATCGGCGCCGCCTCATAAATCATCGCTATCCTCCTCCTCGCCGTAAATAAATGCCGTCATTTGTCACCCTCGTCCCCATTGCCGAGTCTCGACGACGAGCCATTGCCGTCGGCCGCTGCCACCGTCGAGTTCGGGTCGGAGTCGTCGGCGCCCTCCGGATCGTCGAGAGATCGTCGTACATGTCGTCGTCGGACCACCATGGCGCCTCATCCTCTTCGAATCGGTGCCCTCGAGAGATGCCACCGGGGAGTGGCAAAACTCGAGAGCCTCCACCGCCGGTGGTGGCGGCAGCGGCGATGAATCGAGCTAGAAGACATGGCGGCGGAGGTATAAGCTCGTGATGTTGATTCCGTCCAAATTTATAAGGGCTCGATCGATCTTTCCATTTTCCTCGTGTGTTGGAAAATGTAGGCTGCCTGTGGCTCGCCTCCCGATTAATTACATCGGGAGGCGAACAGAGCGACGCTTAGCGAACGGAGGAAGGATAGAAGCGACGCGTGGGGCGCGAAGCCTTCGATCCGGTTTAAAACACCCACCGAGACTGATAGAGACAACTGACCTGTGGGCCCAGACAACTGATGGTAACAAAATTCTTACGCCTATCGGTCCGGTTGGTGGTTTAAACCGGGCGTGAGAAGCGATCAATCCGGTTAAAAATAAAAGCGGGATTAACGTTTCTTGACGCGTGGGCCCAAGTTTTACTGCATGCGTTGGTGTGCCTTCATCCGGTTTGTGGTTTAAACCGGAGTAATGGTCCCATTTTTCCAAAAAATGTGTTTGTAGAAGCGAAGCGGGGCTCGAACATGGCGACCACGATGAGCCAGCGCTTTTGCCTCGCGCTACTAACGGTTGGGACGCTATACGCTTGTCGGTATAAGTGAGGGCGCATTGTTTAAATGGATTGAAAATATCTAGAAAATGAGGTTTCTTGTAATATTGTAAAGATTGTTAAGTAAATAGTTTATTATCATTATAACATACGAAATATTATGAAATATTCACTGTAATATCTAAATTTCGTCGTCACTAGAAATTACATTAACTAGTATAAAATTCCGATTAATTCCGTTTAATAGAATAAATATCGATAAATACGCTTTCATTGCGCGCTACTAACGATCGGACGCAAAGCGCTTGTCGAAAATGAGGTGTCTTGAAAAATAATTTAGTACATATATGATTATCGGAAAAATAATGATAAATAGTACATATATGCAACTACTTTGTTTTTACAAGTGATCCTTCGTTGTGGTCATGGCGCACGTAAGGGGCATCGTCATCACCATTGAGGATAATGCGTCTACATCCACCGAGAAAGGCGGCTTCGTTGAACTGATTATACTCTTGTTCATCCGTTCGCCCTCAACTCCGACAATCCTTCTTTTACCGGGAAGAACAACATGGTGTCTTGGCTTATCGATATTACAAGTATTATCCTTACGCCTTTTGGTACTCCGTCCCTTTTGCATTTTCGGTTTGCTATCCATGTCAATCACATAGAAAATCATGTGACATCATTGGCGAAGCACGAGCGGTTCGTCCTCAGAGGCCACTTGCTTAAGGTCCACGGTTGTCATCCGTGCATCAATCGGACAAATTGTCGGTTTGACCCATTGGCATCGAAATAGAGGGACTTTCAAAGGTCCGTACTCGAGCTCCCAGTTTCCTCTATAAAACCATAATAGGTGTCCATGTTTCCATTTTGTCCAATGCATCAATTCGAACACCGCTATTTTGGTTCGTGCTCTTGCTATCTGAGATGCGATGTAAAATGTGTATCCATTTATCTCATACCCTTGCCATGATCGATTGTCATTGATGGTCCCCGAGCTAAGAGTTGCAATTGTTCGTGGACACCCTCCTTGCCCAACAATTTGCTTTTGTAGCCAACCGCCAAAACTCTCTACTTGCTTGTTTGCGATCCACTTTTCTCGACCTCCTAGGTATTCGTCTCGTAGAATCTTCTCGTGATCATCGACATATGGAGCCACTAAAGTCGCTTGCTTCAATCTTGTGAAATGTGCTTGTCTAAATGCGGTATATCTTTGCAAAAGGATTCTTTTCTCCCTAGAGTGCCTTTTCCTTGTAGCCTCCCTCATAGCGTGATCTGAGCACGCCAATCGGATTCAATTCATTAATGTAGTCGATGCAAAACTCAATCACCTCTTACGTGCCAACACCACAGGCAATGCATCCTTCTAGGCGAGACCGATTCTGAACATATTTTTTAGCACACCCATGTACCTCTCGAAGGGAACATCTTTGTGTAAGAAGACGGTCCGAGAATTTCTAACTGTTTCACCATGTGAACCATGAGATGGACCATCATATCAAAGAAGGACGGAGGAAGATCATCTCAAGGTTGACCAAAGCGGCGACAATATCATCCTGTAGATTACATAACTTATCCGGATCTATGACCTTTTGTGATATGGCGTTGAAGAACGAGCACACCTTCACGATTGTCCCTCGTACCTTATGCCGCGAACACCTCTCAACATCACGGCAACAAGCTGGGTCATCAACACGTAACAATCATGCGATTTCACGTTTACGATTTTATTCTCTTTTGTGTTTATAAGTCTTCTTATGTTCGACGAGTATCGGAAGGACCTTAACATTGTTTAACAACTTAATCATGTTCTTTTCTCTTCTTTGCTTGGAGTGTAGCTCGCAGGATGGAGGTAATGCCCTTTGTCTCTTTCTTGCGGGTGTAATTCTGCACGAGTCCTAATAGTTGTAAGTCCTTGGTGATGAATAGTATCTTTTGATTTGCCGTACATATCTAGGAATCCTAGCAAGTTCACACAAACATTCTTCGTTATATGCATGAAGTCTAATGAGTGGCGAACCTCTAAGTCTTTCGAAAGAAGGCAAATCCCAAAAATTGATTGCTTCTTCCAACTAGCCTTCTTCTTAGCTTCTTCAGGAGGGAGTGATGGGACGGGTTTGCTACCATGACCCTTTCCAAATCGATTTTCAGATCCTTCACCATGGAAAATAAATCGCCCCTTTGTGATGCTTAGGCTTCTTGCGGTTCTCTTAGTCCCATCAAAATTAACTAAGTTACTCCGTAACGGTGCTTGTGTTTAGGAACCACGATGACCCATGTATACAACCTTCCGAGAGTTTGTCGGTACTTGTCTTCCATATCGTCCAAGCACTCGATGCTGAGCTTTATATCCCTTGATAGATAGGCCCGACAGTTACCAAGTCTTGGCAGATCATTGATGGTCACGAATAGTAATGCACGTGGGGTGAAGTACTCTCTTTTGTATTCATCCCATACACGCACACCATCGTTCCACAATGTTAGCAGATCTTGATCAACGGTTTTAGGTACACATCGATGTCGTTCCTGGTTGCTTGGGGCCTTGGATGAGTAATGGCATCATAATATACTTCCGCTCGACACAACCAAGGAGGAAGATTGTAGATACATAGAGTCACCGGCGAATCTTGTGATTGGTGCTCAACTTCGCCGTAGGGGTTCATCCCATCTGTACTCAACGCAAACCGTATGTTCCTCGTGACGCTTGAAAACTCCGGTATTTCCTATCAAGTTTTCGAAGCTGCGACCCATCTGCGGGATGTTTTAGCTTTCCATCAGCGTTACGAGCATCATTGTGCCAACACATCATCTTCGCATGCTCTTTGTTCGCAAATGGCGCTTCAACCGAGGAATTATAGGAAAGTACCACACCACCTTAGCGGGGTTCTCTTCACCTTACGTGCCCCTCTACCTCACTGCGTCATCACGCTTGGTCTTATACCGCGATGTTTTGCACTGCGGACGGGCTTTCAAATTCTCACACTCATTGCGATAGAGGATGCAATCGTTACGGCATGCATGTATCTTCTGTACCTCCAAGCCCAAAGGATGAGAGCTTGCTTGGCCGACGTAGTTCGAGCAATGTGTTACCCTCCGAAGCAACTTCTTCATGAGGCCTAACAACTCGTTGAATCCCTTATCGGACAATCCATTTGCCGCCTTCCATTGCATTAGTTCTAGTGTGGTACGCAACTTTACGTGCCCATGTCCGCAGTTTGGATACAACAAGTGTTTCATAGTCCTCCCAAAGTATTTGAAACTTTTCATAATGCCTTTTATCAACGTATTCTCCTCTCCATCAAGCGATGATCTGGTCTATATCATCGCCGCCAAACTCCCCCGCATATGTTGAAATAAGCTGTGTTGGCGGCGTTCGAGATATTATCGTCCACTGTTCTTCTTGACCCGTGTAATCTCTACTTAGCGTGCTTGGTCCAACGGTATAATTTTCCATAAAACCTCTTGAGATCAAATGAAAATGAATTTGCTCACGGTTTACCCCTCCTTTTGATTCTTGCAATCAATACATGGGCAACATATATAGTCTAAGGTAATATTGGTTTCAACATGACGAATAAAAGTTTCTAAACCCTCCACGAACTGCGAGGAACATCGGTCCATGTACATCCATCGCCGATCCATCTCGCATTATACATATTCATAGCATTGAGTGTAACGATACCTTGTGATCAAATACACATATTGATACCATACAAACAAACATCTTGCAAGGCTAAATACTCTGGGTGAATCAAGAAAGATCATCCATCGTTGATACTATTAGGAATTTGGTGTAGATATGTGGAATTAAAATAATAATATTTTTAACATCCATCATTCATGAAATACCCTTCCCAATCCTTGTCCCTCCATTAATCAATGCTAGTACACATGCAAACATGATTTAACAATACACATACAAACATAATCCGATACTTCACATACAAGCATCCAATGATAGTACACATTAAAATGCATCAATAAACATACAAAGTCTGCAAAGACGTACAATTATAATAATTGTTCGACAACAACAATTCTTAAATGCATAAAATTAAATTAAAAGTACAACATAGAATGTGATCTCGATGTCTCAATCACACTCTATGGGAACGTGACTTCCCTTGCCCTTGCCTCGCCTCGCCATCGCCATCGCCATCGCCATCGCCATCGCCTCGCCTCGCCTCGCCCTCGCCCTTGCCCTTGCCCTTGCCTTGCCCTCATTACCACCATTCCGTCGCCATCGCTCGCCATCGCTCTCGCCCTCGCCTCGCCCCGCCTCGCCCGCCTCCTCATCACCACCGCCACCGCCATCGCCGCGACGTGGCACATCATTGGTCGCCACGTATTTTTTGTCTTTTGCGCTTTTTACGTGGTATTCCTTCCCCACAACAAGCAATGGTGGAGGGCAAAAACACTTTAGAAAACAGCACATTTTGGACCTAGTTGGAGGGCGTGGTTTCGATGTTAGTGGCGTTGTCACCGGTCCAACAAGACATCCTAAATCTGGGCGAAAATTTAATGGAAAAACACAGATAAAGGTCGGCATTTGTAATTGCGCCGTGTAGCGATGGCGGCGGTGGCTGCGGCGGCGGTGGCGATGGTGGTGGTGGGATCAAACGAGGACGCGATGCGGTGGATAAATGTACCTCGGTGGCGTGGCGGAGAGGCGCGACGAATGGGCGGGCGGCTGCGACGACGAGAGCGGCGAGGTCGGGCCGTGGTGACGACGCGGCGGCGTGGCGACACGGCGTTGCTCGATGATGATCCGATGATTCCGATCCCTTTCACCGCTTCCCGTAGCGGCGAAGAGAGGCTCCCCACTCCTCCTTGCTCTCGCCTCGGCAGCTCCTTGCTCCTCGGCTCCGGTCTCGCTCCTTCCTCACAAGCGCGCGCGAAGCTCCTCGGCAAGTGCGGCGATAAGAAGAACGCAGATGACTTTTTGTTCTGGGAGGAGAAATGGCTCCAATTATCGGAGACGAGATTAGTCGGTTTGTCACACCAAGGGACTAATAGTAAATATCGATCCCGGTTGTAACACCAACCGGCCTTTTATGACAGGAGAAATGGCGCCAATTATCGGAGCCCAAGTGTTAGTCTCGGTTGATATTACCAACAGGGACTAGGACTCCCCACCTGCAAACCAACGCGCTAATCGACCTATTGGTCCCGGTTGGTGGAACCAACCGGGCCTGAAAACCGTGCTTTTGTCTCGTTACCATTGAAGCGGGATGAAGTAACCTCGATCCGGTTTGATGGTAACCTGGACTGATGTGCCGGGATGGAAGGCCCGTTCCGTAGTAGTGGGTGGCACTCACGGAGAAGCCTGTTTGTGTTGGCAATATACTCGCTTGAATAGTAGATCTATTGAGCTGCGGACAATGACAAATCCAGCAATATTTAGAATCCAATGTCAAGTTTAAAACGTGAGTTCTTGATATTGCTTGACTGACTTCTATTGTTGAGACAGCTGCCACGCACCTTATGAGTAAACCTCTTAAAGTCCCCCTAAAACACTATGCATATACACATGAATAGTGTTTTAGGGGGTTTGATGGGGAGGCTATTGGAGCTATTTATGTTTGTATGCATAGTGTTTTTGGGGGTGAGATAGAGGGTCTGTTGGGGATACTGTGCATGCCATTTTTTTGTTGAAATGTTTAAAAGATTTCATTTATTGTTTGCCACTTCTTTATAAGCTTTCAAAGATGGCCAAAAATATGTTTTATGATTTGGTGACATCCAATCTTTTTGATGGTGTGAATATATATTTCCCCCAATGAGAGGATTTTTATTCCTTTTGGAATTGGTGTAAATGTATTTTATTCCTTTTGGAATTGGTGTAAATCCTAGAACCAAGCGTGAAATTCATTGAGCTAGCTTGAAGGGGTTTAACTCAAACTAATGCAT
Source organism: Raddia guianensis (assembly GCA_036346415.1). Classification (NCBI taxonomy): domain Eukaryota; kingdom Viridiplantae; phylum Streptophyta; class Magnoliopsida; order Poales; family Poaceae; genus Raddia; species Raddia guianensis. Next base: position 28,200,444 of record CM070540.1, read on the forward strand.
TAATTTACATTCTATTTTGGCATATGTGCAGCCAATTTGTATTAGAGCACATGTCATGTTTCTATTTAGTTTTTAGCTTTATTTAATATTGACATATATCAACAATAGTTTTTTTCTTAATTGCTTTTTTTCAGGAGGGGAAGGACCATTTTCATTTCATTGAAACGGAAACATCATTTTACAAGCTATCACTTACAATTGGACCAACTCTACACACTTACATTCTCTCTCTTTCTATTGTACCAACCTGCACACTTTACAACTGCCATGTTGATGACATTTTTTATTCTTCAGCTCAGCTTCAAAATAAGCACCGCTGCATTTACAAGTTGATGATTACTGAGAAACTGTAGCTAGCAACTTGATCGGCATGTTCTTCCATGGATAGCAAATGCTCACGCATTGGTTTCTTCATTCAACATTTCCATGTAGTCTAACAGCATATAGAGGAGGTTTCATACCTGATAGGTTGGATTGTTACTTGCCAATTTTAATTCAGGTTTGTATTGTCCAATCAGAGGGTGCATTGTTGGTTCAGAGGATTTTAAATTATAGCCTATGGCCACGAAGATATGCTTGACAAGTTCCTAAGCTTCTTGAATTATGTTGCAAGTTTACAATTAAATGAAAATACAATGTGCTCTAGAGTTTATGGCCACGGATTAACTTGTACTTCAACCATTTTTTTGAATGATTCTTTTTAGCGAACAATTTTTGAATGATCTGGCATGCGAGGATTTTTATTTCTTTTGTTGCAACGCACGGACATATCTGCCAGGGTAAAATAAAAACAAAACACTTACACGAAGGAACAATCAAAGGAGTAGCAACCACGCAACACCCCTGGGCCGGGAGGACGGCGAAACGCGGCCCAGTGATGCCTGAGTCCTGACGACGAGCAAGCAACCGACGCGGAGAGCAACATCTGGCCCGCACTCTGCGCCACCCACCAACCCCAGACGGGAAATCGACCGCGGTGGGCCGCCGCCGCTGACAGGTGGCCCCCCTGCGGTTCGCCCGTCATCTTCCCCGCACCGCACACCCCCACCAGATCTGCGTGATGAGTCCTCACCGACACGCGCCTCCAGTCCAGCGTCCAGCTCCCACTCCCCCAATTTTACCTTTATTTTAGGCCTGAGCGAGCGAGCGAGCTAGCTGAGAGCCGCCTGAGAGTGAGAGCAACCCGGCCGCCCAGCGCAATGGCGTCCATCATCGTGCAGGTGGCCGTCATCCTCCTCGACGTCCTCGCCTTCGGCCTCGCCGTCGCCGCCGAGCAGCGCCGCAGCAAGGCGAGCCGCCTCCCCCTCCTCCTCCTCCTCTGCTTCGTTCCTGCTGCTCGCTCGCTCGCCTCTCTGTTTCTTGACGGCGCGAATGCGGCTGCAGGCCACCGTCACGCCGGACGCCGCCAAGGAGTACGACTACTGCGTCTACGACTCCGACATCTCCACCGGCTACGGCGTCGGCGCGCTCCTCCTCCTCGCCGCCGCGCAGGTCGTCGTCATGCTCGCCAGCCGCTGCTTCTGCTGCGGCCGCGGCCTCAAGCCCGGGGGCTCCCGCGCCTGCGCCCTCATCCTCTTCCTCTTTTCATGGTAACTAGCGGAATCCCGGGGTTTTCTTTTGTGTTTTTTTTTTGTCCCCTCGGCCCCTCCCCTTTCGTCGTCTTCTTGATCTGGGTCGCCGGCACTTTAATTCGTGCTGCAATTTCTGCGGGATCCATACCTCCTTGCGGTTTCAACCCATGGTTGCAGATTCAGTCCAGATCTATTTGCTACGGACCAACGTGGCTCTAGATCTTGTCGTTCCTTTGGATTATTGTTTGCAGCAAAGGTTGCACCTGGACTGTTCTGATGGTGATGGGAGATCGAAAAAGGACAGTTCTGATAATCTTATTTTTACTGTCAGATGACCGACTTTTCATTTAGAGCTAAGAACTTAGCTAAAACGAAAAATTAGAGCTAAGAACCTCTTTAGTGGAAGAGTGTAGCTGTGTAGATGTGGTGCCTTCTTGAGCATGTTATGCTCACTTCTAACTAATTTACTACCCCTAGCCAGGATTTATGCTGTTCAACCGTTGGGGGCTTCTTTTTTCTGTGTGGTAAATTGAAGAAGTACTTCACACTGTTGTTAGGTGAAGCATCTCTTAGATCTGGTAGGTCTAACATCAATTCTTGCTTACCAAAAAGGATCGTTAGCACATAACTGCACTTTATTCTACTGATTAGGATTTGGGGATGTGTGGTGGGATTAAATCGTGGTGTACTCAAAGCGGCAATTAACTTGTCCACACAGAAGGAAATTGTTAGCTGTTTTTCCAGTTCCTGCAACAGCTGCATTGTCAACAATCAAAACTTGAAACTGATACTAAACATGTTCCTCACCTTTATCATTGCTAGCATTTTGCTGGGTTCATACAAGTTATGCGCACAGTCAAGCACTTTTCTGGACTTGGAAGCTACGCCTTGCTCATAAATCTAATTCGTTGTAGGCAGGAATAGTTGACTTTACTTCATGTGATAGATCTACTTAATATCTATATTGCAGATGTCCAACTGCCCCTCACGTACTTGTACCACAAAGTAAAGCGCTTCTGATGGGTTGCTTCATAGAAATTAATGTTTCAAAAAAAATAGTATTATTGGGGCAGTTGAGCTATACTCCTATAACATAAAATTATTTATGTAATATCATGGCGATATTTACAGCGTGTATTCTGTCCTGTCCTATTTTTTGTGGGGTGTAGCTAGGGATGTGATAGGATCGAATAAAGTCGAATATCGAATAAGGTCGTATTTTTTACCGGATACAGATTAAAATACGAATGTGTCGAATATGGATACAAATTTGAATAATAATGGATAACATCGGTTACGAATACGGAGCGAATACAGATTGGTTTAGACAAAGATACAGATATTGTTAGTCGAATAGTAAAAATTCAATTTCAAAAATCCGTCCCAAATTTTAACAAAAAAAGGTTAAAATTTAAATTTAAAAGTGGGAATTTATAAAATTAGAAAAAAAACATTGTACACGAGTATTATTAAATTAGTCTAGATTTAAAAATTCAAAAAAAAAGTTTGGAAATTATAAATAAAAAATTCCTGAAATACATTAAAAAATTCCAAAAATATATTCGGATGATATCCATATTTTATATTTAGATATTATCCGAACAAAAACTCGGATATTCCTTATCTACCAAATAATCATTGCTCCATATTTGTATCCGTATCCACATCAAATTATCCATATCAATATCCTTATCCGTAAAAATAGTTGAATATCCATAAAACTATCCAAATCACTATCTGATCAATTTGGTCGGTCAGTCAGATAATATCTGTACCATTTCCACCCCTAGGTGTAGCTATGCTAATCACCAGTCCATTGACTTGCAATAAATAAGGACACGTGGTGCGTACCTTGGAATGACTCACCATACTAAGCTGGCAGCTTATGATCGTACTTGTACAGATCAGTTGACTTCTGTTAAGGTTTTTAGTGAACCGTGAAACTCTTTATTTCATTAAAGTGTGTGTGATGTTTATGTGATCTATCTTAAAACCATGTATTGGATTCTTCAAAGCAGTTCTTAAGTTAGCATCAAGGATTTCATTGATAGATTTGATTAATTTTGACCCGTGGTAGCGCCAGTCAAATTTCATTAAAACCAATTTTACTTGCACGACTCCATGACATGTAATGAAACCTGAGATGGATGCTCTGTCAGCTTCAGCTTCCAGCTGTTCTGACATGAACAGATGTTCTGTAGTAACAACAGTTTTTCATCAAGCGGTTTTTGTTGGTATTTCTGTTTGCTGGTGCATTAAAAATTTTCATATACTTGTTTTGAATATTCTAGTCATTCATTCAGCATGTCTGCTGATTTTTTTTATTGGATAATGGATATATTCCTGCCTCATTTTTTTTCTGAAAAATAGCATAAAGATCAGGAGGTAGAGTATGTCCATTTATCTTCCCAGAATTCTGCTGATGTTTGGTTGAAGCTAATTGTTACCGTCAGAGTATTGACAGTCATATCAGCTGCATTTCCCACAAGGATTTTTTTCACCAACAAGATGTTTTGTTTCCCAATTGCAGGTTGACCTTCATTATCGCTGAGGCCTGCTTGCTGGCAGGATCGGTCCGTAACGCGTACCACACCCGGTACAGGGGGATCTTCAACGGCGACCCTCTTTCTTGTGAGACAGTGCGCAAGGGTGTCTTTGCTGCTGGTGCAGCCTTCACGTTCTTCACGGCCATCCTCAGCGAATTCTACTACATCAGCTACTTCAAGTCCCGCGATGCTGCTGGTGGCGCTCCCTATGGCGGCTCCAGCATCGGCATGGGACCTTACAACTAAGGGGCATGCTAAATTCTGATGCAATGGCTTAGTCCGTTTCAGGCTGGATCATGTAGCCGTGGAGTGCAGTGTTCTTGTTAACATTACCTTAGTTACGATGTAATTGGTGATTGGTTTTACTATTTCATTAGGTTCATGTGAAGATTACTCGGCTGGGCTGTACACTATTGGGATTATTGGATTGGTTGTGGACCTGGTATGATGTGCTGTTGATATCCCTCTCATCTCGTTTCTTTGATATCTTGGCTCTAGGGTGTTTGGTTTGATTATCTAGGTCTTCATCTGTGCAGTTTTATTTTTAAAAAAATTTATTTGATTTTGTTGGAGCATTTTGACTTTTTATGCCATTCTTCGATAACCTTCAAGTAGTGAGAAAATAATTTAAAATCTAGTTTCGTTATCAGTTTCAGATTTTTGCAACGTCGATGCTGTCAAAGTGGCTGATTAAACATAGGGTTTTTTCTTGAATCTTATTGGAAAAATACCCGAAATAATCAACAGTTAAATAAAAATTAATAAAATAATTCACTGTAAAAGGAAATTACAAAAATATCCTCGGTCCCGTCACCCCGGGTGGCGGTCGCCACCGAACACGATTCTTGTTGAATTGCCGCCACCCGAGACGGCCAGAATGAGTCGCCGCCATGCCGAGGTGGCCGTATTGTAGGGTCGCTTATGCGGGAAGACTTATTGCCGCCACCCACAGTGGCATGGCCCCATTGTCTCCGACCGACTTCCTAATTAACCGGACGTTGCATGCAAGTGCAGAAAAAAAATTATTAAAATAATATCTGCCGACAATACAGTGCGTAAAAAAATATTAAAATAATGTTCCACCGACAAAATAGTGTCGAAAAAAATAATAAAAAAATCCTCACCGACAAAATAGTGTCCAAAAAATAATAAAATAATCCTCACCGACAAAATAGTGTTGAGTTTTTAATTAATCAAATAGTAATTGCATGATTTACGCTAATTAATAATGATTAGTGGTCACAGTGATCACAAAATTAATTCTATATATATCGCGTCCTGCCGTTCGCCTTCACACACGCAGCACTCTCGCTTTCAGTTAATTTCACACACGCGCAGGCTTCACACGCAGAGCGGCCTTGACACACGCACTCTCTCGCTTTCAGTTCATTTCACACACACGCAGGCTTTACACGCAGAGCAGCCTTCACACACTCACTCTCTCGCTTTCAGTTCTTTTCAGTTCGTTTAGTTCAGATATATTATTCGCGGATACCTCAGTTGAGGATTCACCAGGAGTGTGACTTCGCTGATATTTTTTGCTTTCAGCGTGAGGGAATATTTTAGAATTTAAATTTGATGTACTTGCTAAATTAGTGTTATTGCGGTACGTATATGCAAGAGTTAATTTTGGCATAATAATATTCTATGCTAATATTATTTGCAGTGTTGTATGCTAATCTTGCCATATTAGTACTTAATATTGTATGTATATATTATATACACAGTTTGATAATCTTGATATGTGAGGGCTATCTGACTATACTGATGTTGGCATAGTATATTGTTAATGGTAATTAAACTAATCAGCATCACGTAATTAATTAATTAAACTAAGCACCAGCACTTAGGTCTTATTTCTATTTTGTTATTAATTTTGCACATAAGCACCGTAGCACGCACTATCATCAGAGAGCAAAGAACGCAGATGCACCGTGATTCTGAAGGTAACAAGTACATACGGTGATAGTTTAATATGACCACTTAATTTCGTATATTCGTATAATTTACACGCTTGTTTTAATTTTTTGAAACTTTGAACCGATCGATCTTATAACTGTCAGTACGCATTTTATAGTTAACATAAACTTGTTGTGTTAGGTTAACTTAAAATATGATTAGTGATTAATTAGTTACGTAAGGAGAGAAAATGATGTACAAATATAATGGAAATTAGTGAATTTTTATACATGTAATATATGAATGTTTAAATTTTAATTGCACGTCTGGTATAAAATTATATATAATTAGCGACAAATTAACGCTAGTGTGTGTACTTAAAAAGAGCGACTATATTTTTCATGTAGGAATTTTCTTGTTAGCTTAATTAAACATAATAGGAAATGAATCTATATTTTGCATGCAAATAGTAATACAATTGTATGTATTTTAGTGACATTTTATTTAATAATTAGGGTGTTTGGAGTATTAGTGGAGTTGCTATATTGTATGTTCAGCCCTTATTTACACGTATTATGTATTAAACACGTAAGCTAACATTTTATGTAATGTTTGAAATAATAGTTAAATATAAAAACAAACTTATATTTAATATTAATATGAATGAACACGTGCATGTTACAGACGTAAATGGAGACAGCACTGACTATTTTTTACGGAGATGCACCCACGCCAATGCAAGGGAATTTTGTAAGCATGCACACATGCAGCCATTTGCAGACCACAATAACATTGCCAATAGAGCTACCAATGCTGGCGAGGGTTATAGCTCGAAATCTTCGTATAAACCATCATGAATACAAACTTGTTCTACACGGTGTTAGGTCATGTCAGGTTCCAAATAGTTCAATGTACGTATACAAGCTGTGGCCACTAAGAAATAAGTCTGCTTGGACGTACTATGTTAATAAGGCAGTAGAAGAGGGGTACCACTTAGGTGTGTACGTCTTTGCTCGAGGCAAGACAATCGGATGGGGCCTAGCAACACCGTAGAAGAGAGTGCACATGAGGAAGTGCCGGAAGGGTATGCGGAGGACCCAATTGGTAGTATGGCATCGCCCGGTGTCGAGGCATTCGGCATGGGCACGGATCCGGATATCTCAATGGAGGAAGGAGAGATAGATGCACATGCGTTAGGGGATGATTTCGATGAAGGGGGTGAAGACGATGTCGAAGAAGAGGACGACCCGATGCCCGCCATAGCGTATTATCGCGCTCTGGATGCTTCGAATTGGGTGATCGGGGATCACTCGAATATTTCAGATGGGGGTATATGCATAATGACATAACAGTGGGTCAAGAGTTTAGCACGAAGGATGAGGTCATACACTTCATCAGCAACTTTGGTGTCACAACACGGCGCGAGCACTCCGTGGCACGGTCCGGGCCGGCCGTGTACGAGGTGAAGTGCGTGAAGAAGCCGGAGTGCTCATTCCATGTTCGGGCCCATCGCCCAAAACATGAGCACCACTTCATAATCAGTAGGTACGAGCCGCACACTTGTACGGAGGAGTTGGTACGTAATATTAGCAGTAATGTGGACTCGAAATTCATAGCGCAGATGTTGCTAACTGCTGTTCAAGCCGATATCTCAATGAAACCACACTCCATAATGGCCGAGGTGCAGAACCGCACTGGCATGTCGATTACATATCACCAAGCATGGCGAGCCAAGCAAAAGGCACTCAAATTGTTGTTCGGAGATTATAAGGAGTCATACAACTGGGTTCCCCGTCTCCTCCGCAAGATACAGGAGACCAATCCTGGGACATACTATGTTTCTGCCCATGAGGTTGTATATCTCTCCGATGGAAGTGTCGCACCCAACCACTTCAACCTGATGCGCCTGTTTTGGTCTTTTGGCCAGTGCATAGAGGCCTTCCGGCATTGTCGTCCTGTCATTTGTGTGGATGGGACATTCCTCACTGGTAGGTACTATGGTGCTCTACTGACGACACTTGGAGCTGACGGAAACAACCAGATATAGCCTCTCGCATTTGCTTTTGTGGAGAGCGAGAACAATGACAGCTGGTTGTGGTTTCTAACTCTTCTGAAGATTCACGTTGTCATGGATCGTCCTGGAGTGTGCGTCATTTCTGACCGCCACCAGGGAATCCTACATGGTGTAACTGTATTGTCCACCGGTGATGCCCCAATGTGGCCAGACGTTCGTTCTCGATGGTGCATGCGTCACCTGGGGGCGAACCTATACACTGCATTCAAGAATAAACCCCTAGTGAAGAAGTTCAAGACAATGTGCATGCAAAACGAACAGCGCAAATTCAATGCGCTTTTCAATGATATTAATGAACGTATCGGAAAATGGTCGCGAAGAGCAAAGCACATCGGGGTTCAAATACTAGAGGCGAGCAAGTCACTCTCCAGTAAAATTACTTTTGCTCGATGGATAGCGCAAAAACCGGCGGAGAAATGGGCTCGTACATGACACCGATGGCACCCGTGGTGGTAGATTTATTTACAATGTTAGTTTCCATTCCGTTCGATCGTAAATTTAAGAAGTCTCGTATTGCGGATACGGTGATGACGACGAACATAGTGAGTCGTATAATAATGTGCTACGGAGTCGCGTGATGCGCCAATATGCACTATCATTGAGATGATCTTTTTAGGATAAGAGATTATTTCATGACCGAGAAATGGCGGCCATGCAAATCACAAGCACTTTTTCCCCTCGTGTCGAAGCCATCCTACAGAGGCGTCGACAGAAATCTCAGTTCCACCGCACGTCAATATATGACCGTATGAATAACATATTCAATGTGGACTGTAAGAGAAAGTACATGACAGGATTTAGCGCGGGAGATAATCAACAAAAGTGCCCATCTCTGGACGGGTCTTCGTTGTCAACAAACCAAGCAGGCAAACATGAAAAAATTATGTCGAAGAAAGGTGAGTGTCTACTTTTTCACTTGCATATTTGTAATTAGTACATAAATTTAGCCTATGAAATATTATTCTAAATCTGAGCAGATTTGAAGTTGAATATAATGGAAGCGACAAGGGTGTTTCGATCTCATGGCTAGAGCACCTTGACGAGGCTGGTCTGTGTCCAGTCAATGCTGAAGAGGCGATCGTACTACGGCATTACGAGGTGTATCTGTACTACCTCCTCGCCGGCGTCATGTTCACAAATGGCAACGGTGACTGTATACCCCCTCACCTAATCTTCGTAGCTCGAGAGCTATGCAACGAAGCTTTATTTAATGAGGACTACGTAAATGCAGTTAGGGTCCGCCGTATTGGCGATACATACCGGAGTTATGTGTCGCATGCCATCGGTCGACCTCGAATGCGATGTTTGGGGTTGTCCTCTCTCATCCAATTATGGTCGTGGAGTTATTTGCCACTAAATCGTCCAAACACGCCAGTACGATACTATCCTGTTCATGTAGACGCCGATTTGACCCCCCTGGCATGTAGACCAACAATGGGATACAGATGGTTGCATGCGAGGTTGCGATGGCTGAGAGAATTAGTAGATAGGGTGTCTTACACGCGGCTTGTGTCAGACCTAGACCTTCTGGTACATCGAAATATTACGTGGGAACCATTCTGCCATCTGGCAACCTATGATATTGCCACGGGGGGCTTGCTGGCTAGCACGTGTACTGAGAGTGTAGACTATTGGATGACGACCTGTTATCTAGTCTGCATGAATGCCGTCGAAGGATACTCGCGAACGCGTTCAACGGCAATTTGGCTACCGCAAACATTTCCACTTCCACCGCTTCGGCATCCGGCAACTCCCATGGGTATGCATCATAAGTTAAATATTTGAATATATTTGTACCACTCATAATGTAACGTACAAGTGTTTTTTCAGATTAGTTCAACCGGCGCAACTGTGATTGGGCCCACGTCCACGCCCACATCGGCGGTGGGTGAGTTATCTTGACGAAGTGTGGTACCCTGATGGAGCCGCGCACGAGACTGATATTTGGGGGTACATGGAATGGTATCGCCCAAGGACCAGATGTCAGCTTGCGATACCACGCAAAGCAAAGACCGCCCGACAACCAGAGGGCTATGCCCAACGAGTCCATGTTCTAGTACGACGTGCGCTCTCCGATAGTTTCATCTATATTGCGTACTTCATACCTCCTTCTGAATACCATATGACATGGTTGATGCAGACACAGGAGGCCGATTCGTTGCATGGCCATGCAACGGAGCTTGTATCGCATAAACACGCGGACCGCCAATCTTCTTCAAATTCATTGAGGGCCCTCATTAGAAGGGTGGGATCTCGCTACGGGAGCGATTAGGGGTCGGCGGGCATAGATCGCGCGACAGATCGCGAAAGGATACCCGATCCGAGAAGAATCATGCACCGCATAACCGAAGTCACCACCTCCTCCGAGATCTGCTGCTCCTGCGAGATCACAGTCCATGGACAGCGTACACCACCGGGTTCGGTTCCCGCCGACAATCTCAACCTCCCGAGTCTCTACATCGACACCCTTCCAACACAGGCGCCCACCATTCTTCAACTCCGGTGGGCCAGTCGAGGAGGATTGATATTAACGTAGCGCCGTCTTGAAACCTACGATGACTATCGCAGCACACAAGATACCCAATTTGATGCAAATTGGGCAAACATGGGAGGATCAATGCTGGATAGTGCATTTGCATCCAACCTTAGCTTTCAAGATATCTTGGGCGGATGCAACATTCCTATACCAGATCCGACACAGCCTGAGGGGTCTAACTGGTAAACTCCCCATGGGGTCCCTTCAAATTTGCAACACGGGGAGTAAACCCCCTATGCGGTCCCTCCATAGGTTGTGCACGGCCAAGCGACCACTTATGAACAAAGTATGATGGGGGGTTTTCCATATTTTGATGGGTCTGCGTACGCCATAAGTTCACAGCCTGGGTATATCCCAACCGCGGACTAAACTGAGGATCAAATTCGGTTTGGACCTTCTCAGGCTGCTGGACAGCGTACGACATATCCACCTGACCATTACACCTCAAGTGTATACACGACAAGGGGTCGTCGGCGCTAAGTGTAATAATGTAATTGATGGACTTCACATGATAAGATTCACTTTACGTGTATTTAATGTTTTTATTTATCTCATAACTTCTAACTTTACAAAATTTAGTTTGCCATACAAACAACTATTAACACTTGCTAAAATTTTAAATTTGCAATTTTGTAAAATTACATACAATTTTGAGTTTTAAAATGTATATTCACATGCTTATACATGTATCAAATTTTACTTCGCCCATATATTTATCATATATATTAAAATTATACGTGGCATGGGAGAAGCTATCCGGTCACATGTGTATATAAATATATCTATATTATACATATATTATAATGTATAGATGCCATATGCTATCCGGTCACATGTGTATATAAATATACGCCACGTACATGCAACGTGGCATGGGAGAAGCTCCAGGTCGCTGTGGTCTTGGTCTCGGTCAGTCAACGGGAGCAAATTGAGCGGAAGGTACAACGAGAAGCGTGTGCGTGTGTGATCGTGGTTCATGTGATTGTCATCTGACGAGCTCACTGCACTGGGAAAATTGCGGGAGGCTTTCTTCGAACGAAACTTACCTCCCAACGTAAATTATTTTAGACATGCCATTTTACTAATCAATTATCAATAAAATTAGACGCCACCTACTATATATTTTTGGACAACTATAATAAAAGTATATATTTATCATATATTTATATTAAAATGCCATACACATGCAATGCCGAAAAGTGCCAAGAGGCAGCATGCCAGGGGGGTGGCGGCATTTGTTGCCAACCACCCGGTGGTGGCGGCTCATTCTGCAGACCGGGTATGCGGACCCGGGATATTTTGTAATTTCCTTTTACAGTGGATTATTTTATTAATTTTCTATTTTACTGTTGATTATTTCGGGTATTTTTCCAATCTTATCTGCTTATCCTCTCCTTGCTTATCTTTTTAGAAGCGTTTTGGTTTTTTTAAGTTCCTTTTTATCTAAATATAGGTCTCAAAGCTAAAAAAAACATATCTACAAGCTGGACTAGATTCTTGAGGCTATCCTTTTTATTTATAATAAATTACCTTCTAGCTAATAACAAAACAAAAAAAACGTCTACTGCTAATCTTGTTTCAGCTTAAATTAAATGAAATTTTTTTATTTTTGTACAAGCCAAATGATGTAATATTTTGTACTCATTTTTATGGGGTTTTAAATAGTTCTTACGGTTCGTAAAATATTTTTTCATAATTTTTTGAATTCTTTAAAACGTTTTTTGAGTGGTCACAAATTTGTTACAGTAAAACTTAACTCAACATTAAGCTGAAACAAACAAAGCCAATGACACGTGGTGACGTGCATCCCCTTGTGCTTGTGCACCCATGCAAACCCGTGAACGTGGGCCATAAGATTTGCAAAGTTCTTGGCGGAGGTCCTTGGCTGTGAATTTTAATGAGGTGGTTCCGATGAACTTTGGCGAGAGCAAATGTCCGGCGGAGATGGCTTTAAGAAGTTAGCCTTTTGGGTCAGGGTGTATGACCTACCCTATAAGTTGTTAACTAGGAAGTGTGTAAAGAGACTAGGAGAAACAATGGGGGGACCGTTGGAAATAGATATGGACAATGATGGGGTGGGGTGGGCGGAGTATCTCAGGTTTCGAGTATCAATTGATATCTCTAAACCACTCTGTCGTTTCTGTCTAGTAAATTGTGGGGTGAAAAGTCAGCGGAAGTGCCGACTTAAATATGAATATCATCCATCCATCTGTTTTGCCCGTGGGATTGTTGGACATGACTACAAGATGTGTGAGTTCAATACATGGCCAAAAGAAAGCCTTCCTTATGGCCCCTAGCTGTGGGTAGTGGTTGATGTACCAAGCAGAAGACAATGTCGTAGGTCATACAGTTGGTCTTCTCCACCTTGGCTAGGTCGATCACATAGTTTGTCTTCTTCATCTTCGGACGTGATGCCATGGTCTCTGTCACTCCGGCCGCCACCTTAGCCGCCTGAACGCGCAATAAAGGAAGGAATATCTCTGCCTCATCCACTCCTTTAGGTCATAAAGGTCTTATCGCTTTAAAAACGACTAAAGAGAAAGCCCATCTCGACTTCAAGTCTAGTTCGGCCATTTGCTCGTAGCACAACTTCAAATGGATGCTTAGATCACATAGATGTCCGTTTTAACGCCCTAGCTCTATATGGAAAGCTTAGGAGATAAGCTTTACAATGGATCCAATCTCACTTCAAAATTCATCCTAGAGCAACAAAAATCATCAAAAGAAGGTGTTGCACCACCCTGTTGGGCCAAAGCGGGTCTTGTACGTTTGTCGAACCTAGGCCAAGGTGGAGGACGCCCTAGGGGAACCCTAGAATGACTAGGGAACTCCCTTGACCGCCCTTCCACTTATATATTGCATAGCCGTTGTTGTTTACACTTAAGTTTGGTTGTGTCGTAGTAGACCCCGTGTGCGTCCCTTTTTATTTTCACGTGTGTCAACTAGACCACCCATGATGGGTTGTCAAACCTCAATTTGTATAAAGCGCTTTATCCCTATTAGCAATTTCAGATTGCATTTATCTATTTCTTGCTTGTTCTTCGATCGCTTGTAGGAAACGACCTATGTGGTTTGATCAATAGCGTTCTTGGCATTATTAATAACAACCAGCAGGTTTGGTGGTTCAGCAATCATCGGGTTGTCATCTTTGAGAGGTTGGTAACCGGATCGTTAAGGCCACCTCTCCGAACAAATCAAAATTATCCCCATGATTCTCACTAGAAGATTGGGCCGTCCTGTCCCCTATCACATCCTGCCCCATGGCATTAACTATATCCTCATGATCTCCCCCCACATAACTGAGAACTCCACACGTAGACATGATCATATGTCGGTTTTGGCTGGGTTCGGATTAGGTTTTCCAAATCCCGACCAAATATTAGTCGGCCCGAACTCAACACGACCCGGTGCACCGGGTCACAAATCCAGGCCCGAACCCAACCCGAAACCCAAAAACCTGAACCACACGGCTGGTTTTGCAATTTTTTTGGGTCCAAACCCAACCCGACCCGATGGTCGGGCGTCAAATCGAGGCCCGACCCTACCTGATGCACTGGTCGGCCCGGGTCAGGTCGGGTACATCGGGCCGAGCTACCCATGAGCAAGTATCATCTCTTGCTCCTTCAACCCTGTGGCTTAGGTTACAATTCTCTGTTCTTCATCAACCACATCATGGGCATCCATCGTTGCACTGGTTTCACATATTTCTCCCATATTCGTTCCCCAACAATGGCCACCTTTGTGCTAGCTTGCACAAATATTATGGCACCGCAACCTCTTAGTCGTCATCCAACAACAAATTTGGTTAGCTCCACTTGCGTGTTCACATCCACCAGCTGGCAGCACTCATGGTGAACGTTTTTACTCCACAAAGTTCATGCATCTCTAGGTTCCATCCAAGAAGGAAGCACATCCAAACCCTAAAGTTTGTTGATTTTAAGTTATCAGTGTGCGGATGGTTAACAACAATACAAGCAAATCCACTCAAATCCACCCCATTTAGACCTTCTCTAATTATACCATCACTAAAACACACCGTAAAATACAATTCCCACATGCATGCATCAACGTACCACCTCGTAAGTAAAGGATTCATCTATTATTTAGCGTACCAAAATATTTGGCCTAATCCTCAAAATTATATCTCACTATCAAATATTTTTTGTATTTTTCCACGCGATCTCCTATATTTACACGTTTAAATCCCTCAATAAGCTACTGTAACACGGTTACCCCTACCATGGTTTTAACATTAACTGTAAATTTATAATAAATACTACCTCCGTTTTTTTGTTTGACGCCTTTGAAGCTAAATACCCTACCCTACCAGGCCGACCGAAGCTAAATAGGAGGACATATGTCTCTCCGAGCAGGAGCGGCATGCCCGTGACCTGCGTCGGCCCATAGCACATTGCCACATGTGCCCTTCAGGGAGCGATCCGGATACCCTGCTTATAAATGCATTGTGCATTTTGACTGGACAAACAGATTATAACTTTTATAAATATGTCAAAAAATGAAAACAAATTATAACAACTGAAAAAATGAAAACGTATCAAAAATAGATTCTTTAGGATTTTAGATAAATTAAAAAATTTGTTTCATATAAATTGGACACCGTATGACATATTTATAGAAATTATAATCTATTTTCAGATAAAAATGCACACCGTGCATTTATACTTGCTAGTGCAGGAGATTCCGATTGTCCTTCGGGAGATGCCACTCCACCCAGGAGCAACTCAGCCCCATTACTGCAATTGAGCACAAATAAATGACGTTTTAAAAATTGCAATTTTTTTATTGGCACAAATAAATGACATTTTAAAAATTGCAATTTTTTATTGGCAATTTTTTGGTGCTCATCAGCGGTGTCAAGATTTGGATCATATTTTGGATCATTTTCACATTTATATTATAAATAGGGTATAATTTTTTTCATCTAAATTCATATATCTTTTCTGGTAAGGAGATTTTTAAAATGCATAAAAAATCTACCGTATTCGTTGTCCATCTATTCAAGATATTTATTTAGGTCACATAATTCCGAATTCATACAGCCCCAGGATTTTTTTCCCCACGACTCTCTTCCCACATGGGCCCGTCCCGCGAGTCAGTCCACCAATTAGCCCGCCGGCCCATGTCCAGGACCCTAGCCCCTACGATTTTTTTCCACGCCTCTCCTCCCACATCCGCCGCTCCTCTTCTTCCTCGTGCCCGTCCTCGACTCCTCTCTCTCCCGTATTCCGGCGGGTGGGCGACCGCGGCCTCCCTCGCCGCGCCGTACGGCCGCTGGTCTCCACCACGTCACGGAGCTACCCGCCTCCGGTCTACCCCCGCTTCGGGCGCGCGCGCCACGGAGGGGAGACGCCGAGGCCGACGCCGCCGGTCTCCACTCGCCGCCGGCCGAGGCTGCCGCCGTTGGTCTTCCCCAGCCTGCCCCACGTACGCCTCCTCCCCTGAGCCCCTCTGCATCTGTACAGCAGGTTCGGTTTATAACTGATGGCCCAATTATTCGAACACAACTAGTCTTGTTAATTTGGTTCGGTTTATTGAATTGTATTGGAAAAGTTCGGATCTTAGTTCGCAGAAATCAAAAGAACCGAACTGAATAATGGCCACCTTCCACTAGGGTCACATATTGGAAATATAGAACATGGTAATGGTTGGTTAGGACGGTGTCAATTGACACCATCTACTGTAGTGTGAATCCGCGCTTGCTGCTACTACCAGTCATTTAATTCACATGCTGGTTAATGGGTGAATTGGAGGATTAGTGGCATTCCCCCTCTGCGGGGGGCGTCATCATCGCTTGAGCTAAAATGTAGGGCAAGTGTAGGGAATTTTAATAAAACCAGCTAAGTCCCATAGTGGCGATATCATCAAATGACTGATTGGGGCTGGGTAAAAGGTGTGTGTTATCTCGCTTTTGTAGCTGACTGGGCTAAGTAAAAATGCGTCTCATCTCACTTATATGTAGTTACAGTCACAAAGTGCACTGTTCAAATTCATGGATTATGTAAATTGGCCGCCCGTATTGAAGAGCTCAATGTGTACTTCCTCTGTTCCTTTCTACTTGTTTTGTAAATCAACGAAGTCTTCAATTCAAGCGATTGACAACTACTACTCTTTCAGATTATGTTGGGCTGTTGGCAAGCATTATTAATTATTAAATTAAATTATAATTATATTAAAGTACACTGTGATGATAAATCTACTAATTTTATTTTCATGTGACAAATCTAAACACTTCAATGAATATTGGTGATAAAATTTTGTAAAATATTATCAATTTGATTGCATGCATTCTTAGGAGAAAGTAAAACACGATGGAGGGAGTATTGTTGTCATCACAGTCCAAATTATTTTCTGATCCGACTTGTTCGGTTTTGTGGTGCTGGATAGAACAACCTTTCAGGATTTATAAACTATTTTGGTTTTGTGGTGTTGGATAGAAAAACCTTACAGTGTTTATTAAGCCATGGTGGTTCCCATCCTTTACTTTTCCTTTCTCACTTTTATTTGGCTTCAACTTATGATACCTAGCTCTACAATTTAGTCAATTGAGAAATTTATTTTTCTTATTGTTACCATTGCCTTTGTGCTGTCCAGCTAACCTAATTAAGTTCCATTTCAGATGCACATGGTTTTCTTTTGCTTGGGAATTAAAATTCAAATAGAAGCAGGAGTGGGGGGTTACTTAAAAGTAAAAAGCCTTCCAGACTTTCATTTCACGATCAGATGACCTGCAGAATGGCAGCTGGCAAGCAAAAGAAACGGCTGATAAATTCTACTAATTCGGAGCATTACAAATCAGGAAAGAAACCAAAATTCCACTCATCTAATTGTCTAATAAGTTTGAAGTCTCAAATTGGACTTGAATGGGATGACTATCAGAAGAGAGTTGTGCCAAAGAAGGAACAAGTTGGAATGTTGTGGTCAGACATGGCCCCTTTTATAGAATCCAGCCAGACACATTGTTCTGGCCTGGCTGATGTTACATATGTTCCTCCTGAGACTTTTTCACTGCAGAACTTGAGAGGGGTGCTGTCCTATGAGGTATGACTTATTTTTTTTTCCTGCTTAAGCTTAAAGGACCTTCATCATCATATGATTTTGATGATGCTTTGTTTTCCTTGGCCAAGCTTTGTGTTTATAGTCACCCATTTTTGGTGATATAGTACCTTGTCATGCACTGTATTCTATTGTTATACCTTAACAGAATATAATCTTGATTCTAGGTTTGGAAAACATGTTTGACAGAAGCTGAGAGAAAGTTTCTGATACAATTTCTTCCAAGCGAGGCTGATGCAGAAGAAAATGTATCTTTGTTACTTACAGGCAAAACTCATCACTTCAGAAATCCCTCTCTCAGCTGGCAAGTACTCTTAAGATATTATCTCTGACATCAATTCTATCTGGTTCTAGTGTATTACTGTGTAGTGTGTACAGCAAACGTATTTTTGTTTTTGTTTTTGTGTTCCACATAAATTGTTGCATCTACCTGCATTGAGGTTTCCTTTTTATTTCTTGAATCCATTACACACAAAAAATATCTAAGTTTTTTTAAGTGTATCTATATTATCTCTGAGAATTCATATTTGGCTGGCATGAAAGGTTTTCCATTTGAAAGTTTATCCTGGTTGGCTAGGCATATTCTTGCTGTAACAAGTGAAATTTTAGACTTTCACACCTTCAAGGTCGTTATTTTTTTTCTTTATTCCATTGTTGATCCTGTTTGAGTGATGTATATGATAATAATGTTTGTTCAGCTAAAACCGTGTCGAAAACCATGCAATATCTGCAAATGCTCTCTTTATAATTAGTGCTTTTAATCATCTTTCTTAGTGTTACACACGGAACCTTCATAAATGTTTTATTCGGTAGGTATAGCATATATAGAGAGCATTGTCATCTTCTAGCCACAACAATTAAGTGCAACTATGATAATCCTTATGCTTCTGATAATATAAAAATGTACTTGCACACCAAACAAGCACCAAACTCAAAATAAAATCCTAATTTTATGAGAAATAGCAACTTAAATCAAACAAGGGTTGGCCATACTAAGAAAATGACCCTCTGAATGTTTTCTATTCTCCTATCTTAAGGGTAGTTCCTGTTAGATATCTGTGAATTCACACATCTTCTTTTTATTACAGAGTATTGCACTA
Source organism: Raddia guianensis (assembly GCA_036346415.1). Taxonomy (NCBI): domain Eukaryota; kingdom Viridiplantae; phylum Streptophyta; class Magnoliopsida; order Poales; family Poaceae; genus Raddia; species Raddia guianensis. The sequence continues at coordinate 28,219,244 of CM070540.1, forward strand.
CAAGTATATCATCAATTCATCATATTCTCTATCTCAATGTATTTCCTGAAACTAGAAATATTTACTTTGGATAGTAAATCTCTAAGGGCTATAATATAAACAATGGTCAACTTCCCCAGAATGGTATCTATATTACATAATAACATCATGAGTATCAGCCAATTTCATTTTAAGCTAATTTACAAAGAATATTCAGATTATAAAAAAGCAGGTGAACAAATTTTCCATCTCTGTCTGATTTTTTCCATTGTTCATTCGGCTTATTATCGACTCTGTGCAGTGTTTTTTTTTTATCTCTTTACAGTTATATTAGATGTGGATCATTGATTAATTATTGAACTATAGGTCCTCTTCTCTTTGCTTCGGTGATATCCATCCAGATACTGTAATTAACAAGGAGAGGGAAGTTAGAGCCAATGAGAAGGCATACCGTATTAATTTGCATAATTATCATTCAAGGTATGCCTAAGCCTAACCTGAGAAAGTCTGTTACAAATTTATCATTGCCAATTATTTGATAATATGTGTAAATTGCCAATTATTTGATAATATGTGTAATATAACTTTTCAGCATGGTTGAGACCTTGCAGAAATGGAGGAAGAGATGGCTAGGCTGTGACGATTTAGAAAAAATGTTCAGGTCCTTGAATTATTTTATTTTGCTTCTACTTTCTAGCTCTAATTGTGTAAATACCATTTGTTCTTGAATTTCATTTAAAGTTTTAAACATCATGTTTTGAATAGTTTTTATTATTACCTAACATCTGTTGAGTTAAGGTTCTCAGAATTTGCATTCTTTCGGTTTGGTAGATTTTTCCTGAAAAGGTTATTGCATACAGTGATTATTGACAGTTTGCAAAAATAGATCTTTATGCAATGATATTAAGTAATCGATGATTTTTTTACTGTATCACTTATTCCAGTTGCTTTTGTTCAATGTTATGTTATTGCTGCTAATACTCAGTGGTTATATTTTCGGATGCCTGTGTTTGGTCCAAGCTCTCTTTAAATGCATCAATGATTCTTTTCAAAACTTTTTTCTTAACTCTATGCCTATCATAGTGGTCTTGCTTGATGTAGTCAACCAAAACGCATATTTTTCTCATTGTTTGCTGATATGTAATTCACAATAAGCAGAGTTATTTGAACAATTTTGGGTTATACCACCTGTATTTTGTATGCATGATCCACATTGTCTGGTGTTTTGATGCCATCCCTTGCTTGTTGTAGAAGAATTTGAAGTGGCTGGTTCATCTTGTTAGTTTTCTTTGTTAACTTAATCTTATAAGAATGTATAATCCTCATGCATATCTTACAAAGCTTTTTGACATTTGTGCTGGTTGACATATGGCAATCAATACTGTCTGAGAACTATTGTACTAGTATTTCAGTGCTTTAGAATTGTCTAATGCTTTAATTTTCTGCCAATTCACATTTACATATTTTATCCTTGGCTGTGATGCACAAAGAGCTTAGTTTTCTCATTTATATCTAGGCAAAAAATATTCATTGTTATTTTATAATTCTTTTTTTCATTAAGGAAAATATCAACCTCAAGGGATGCTAGATTCCTTACTGTGGAAACCCCCAATTACCTGTTATGCGCCTCTTTTTATTTGTTGAACTAGATTTAAGAGGAGACTAAAAGCTGAATGTTAACAAAAAGTCTCTTTTTGTTGTGCTAGTGCAGGGATAACCCCGCTAAACTGAAGCTAGGAGATACCCGCTCAAAAGCTGCTAAGACTGAAATGCGCATTAAAGCTGAACTGAATGGTGATGTTTCAACTTACATGTCATATATTGAGGTAAGATATCTGTCATAAGATGGGTAATAACAAGATTTTTTTTTGTTCAGCATTGCATTGGTTACTGGGTCTTTTTCTTCCGTATAACCTTTTTGTTTTTCATGGCTTGTGACTTTCCTACTGAGTCATTACCTTTTTTTCCTAATTTTTTATCAATAAAAATGTGAAAGGTTTCATCAGCATGCAACATGATGTGAAACAACCAGAATTGGCTACATTTTTCTGCAATGAATGGCGTGTGATGAACTTTTTTTCAATGCCTGGTCAAATTGGATGTTCTTTTTTACTTTTTATCTTTTGGTAAGTTTTGTCTGGTACTCTGGTGATACTATATTTGTGTTATTTTCAGATTAGCAGAGCACAACACAACCTTGTTAAGAGTTTGAAACAATCTGGTGATGGCATTCAGACCAAGCATCTTACTCGTGTAATTGGTGATCTTGACAAATTTCATGTAAAACCATACAGCACACTAATTGAGGATGAACAGGGGAGATTGCATAAACATTGGTCAGTGACTCAGTAATGCTTTATTTTAGCATGGTTTGACATGGTAATCTCTTAAGAGTAAGAATTTTTATTTGGAATTATCTGCACAACAGGTTGAATATATCTTGCAATGATCTACCTGCTGCTTTTGAGGTCCTTAGGGACAGGAAAATGCTGATAGAGAAATTAAGAAAGTTGGTGGTCCTTGAGCTTGCGGAAAAGAATGTACTTGTCATGAGAAAGGTTTGCTGTTCTTATTCTTAAGTCTTATTTTCTTTTTACAAGAGAGGGAGAGTCTTATACTTGAATGTATCAACAATTATAGTGGATGATATTGGATAATGCCAGTTTTGGCTTCTTTTTTTTTTATTATGTATCTTGCCAATTTACATTGTACCATATCACTCATCAGAGCAGCATAATTTCTGTTTGTTTCTATGTTAGAAATCAGCATACGAAGGTTAAAATTACGAGCTTGTGATAAATATAGTGTGAAAGATTTAGGTAGTATATTTTTTTTGTAATGAATTGCTCTCTGGTGGGATCTTACTGATATGTGCTATTTACGTTCGTCATTTCTTGAAAAGCTAAACTCTATATTGTTTTTAGATTTCAGAACATGTTTATCATAGGGATTTATATTTTTAGTTCAAAGTAAATTCTTTCAATAAAAAACTGTTTTTAATTAGTATTTTAGTACTCAATAGATGATCATGGTTTATTTATGTTTGTTTATGATGAGAAGGCAGACAAGTTAGCAGAGATAACAAAAGAACTGGGACAACACGGTGCTTGTGAAAAAGATGACAACCCAGATTTGCAAAACAACCAGGTGGAACACTCACCTTCAGATGTGTTATGTGGGAACAATCACAGCCCATCTGATCAAGATCAAAATGACGAGGAAACAAAGTGTATGCAAACATCTATTGACCTTCACAACTGTCTGAATGTGAAACATGATCTTACCGTAGTCAATGGCACAGAAGACATAACTAGTCAGAGTGAGAATTCCGATGTGCAAGATCATGATCACAAGGATATCACCTGTGGGGATACAAGTATTATCTTTTGTGCTGATAACCCAGATGAGCAGAATCGGGGTCTCATGGACAACCCAAATGAGCATGATGAGGATCTCATGGACATGAAATTTGGTAATGATATCCTAGATGTTCAAGTTGAAGATATCAACGTAATCAGATACAAGAATAAAACCATCAATGATCATGGTCCAGAGATTCCACAGATCATGCCCATCAATTATACAGACACATCTGTTTACGCTACTGATAGCCAAAATATTCACGCTCAGGATATTGAGGGCATTTCTTACACAGACACATCAGTTCAGGTTCATGAGCAAGATCAAGGCCTCAAAAGCAACTGCTGCACAGTTATGAACGATAATGGCCATGATGCTAACAATATCCCTTCAGCAAAGATTAATCCAGGTATGAGCACAATGATTGTTAACAAGGGAGCGACAGATAGCATTACGATGATACCTTCAAACAGGCCCCCACTATTTTCGAAGTGTTCTGGTGAGAAAATTCTTGTGGAAGATTTTCTGGATGCAAATGATCAAGCAGTTAAAGGAGAGAGAAAGGTATTGCAGTTAGCTGCTGGCACTCCTGATTCATATTATCGTCCTCCAGGAAATAGTTTGTATAATGATTCAGATCACTTACAGATTAGGCATGGGAATCTGTCTGCAGGCCAACAGGGTTCTGTAATTTACTCGGAAAATGGTGTTTTAACTCCACAGCAGGCTCAGGTCACCATTGCATCTGCCTTCCCAATGAACAGTTCAGTATCATTTATGCAACCTTGCACCAACCAGCAGAGCAATGGCCAACCCGCAAATAACATTGGACCACTTTCTTACTGCTTTGAACATACAAATGGCATTCAACAGTCAACTGATTTGCATTCTTTGGTCAATAACCATTTAGCTAAAACTGATCCATTTCCCATTCCCTTGCAGCACCAGCAGTTGATTGATGAGAGGCACAATAGCCTTTACATGCAACAACATCAGAAGAATTTTTATTCTGATGTCAGGTTCCCCACTAAAGCAAACCATCCTATTGCTGATGAACATTCTTTTGCTGCTTCTGGTCCTGTGCATCCTAGATATGACCGATTCCCTGAGGGGCACCAATCACATAATAATTGGTCTGGAATTGAGCCATATAACAGCCTAACTCAGTCCTTCCCAGGTGGAAGTAACATAGATGGAAGTCTCATCAGTGCCCTGGCCCCGTACAAAAAACCATCGGTACAGATACAATCTGTTAGATCAAGCCCTAGCCAGCTCCTTGAAATAAGTAATCAAGTACGGCCAGCTCAGAATTATGTTCCTTGGACACATGAAACAAATCCTCAAGTTCTAAATATCTATGGGTATACCCAAAATATTCCTAGTAATCAAAGCAGTCCTATAGGACCTGTTGGGCCTCTGAATAACATGCAATGGACGAACTTAATACAGCAGAATCCTGGAATGCCAGACTTTACAAGCAGGCAGTTTCGAGGTCCCTCAACTAGATAACTTCTTTGAGACTTCATATAGGGTTATTTAGGTCCTGCCTAGATTAATAAGGAAATTGGGGCAGGGCGGGTACAGGAAGGTTTTCTGGCACCGGCTAACAGGTTTTGAGATGTTTAAATGGTGTGTGGCTTCACCGCTTCAGGACTTCTGTACATACTTGCGTGCTTTGCCTGTATATATGTGGGCTCTGGCAAACTAAAAGTGTTTGGAATTGATGATCCCCAATTTTGCAGCTGATCCTGCTGTTTTTTTCTTAATAAACTGTGCCCTGGTTTCCATTTGTAGGCTGCCTCTATATTGTTTCAGGGCATTGGCCCTCTTCAAAATAAACAAATGGCGAATAAAAGTGTTATTGGTGAATGATAGAGTATTATGCTGTGAAAATCCCTGTGATGTAATGGCGCGACCCCGTTGATGTGGCGGGCACAAGCAATCAGTTTTGTTTACTGTATTTGCAGTTATATTTTCTATCATTGTATGCAATCGTTTTACTTTTCCGGTGTCTCAGTTTTAATATAATTGTCGTGTGTTGTGAATTGGAGTACTAGAAAGTGCAGTATATGTGAACTAAAATTGCACAAAACTTATGTCGACTTTACTAGTGAGCATTTTTTTTTTGTTGAACCTCAAACGATTGTGAATGAGCAAAACGGTTCAAATTATATGACGGCACGTATAGGGAGAATGACCTGTTTGCCATTAATTCAACGCCCTCGTTCCAAATGACAATAAGTTTGATAGCTTTGACTTGTATGACATCGGGCACGCGAATTTTTGATCTTGGTGACATTCTTCCTATTTTTCTCTATTTAATATTGATTTCCCTTATATTTCTCAAATGCTGTGCCCATTTTGTCTCTGTCTTCTTCCCCGCGCCCACCACATCTCCTTCGGCTCCCACCACGCCACCGCCATCGTAGCCTCCTCACCCCTGCGACGCGGCATGGGCGGTGGGATGGCTAGGGGTGGCATGGCGGCGACGGGCGGTGGCATGGCAGGCGGTGGCCTAGGGTGTCAGGCGTCGAAGGGGGAAGGGGCAAAATAGTCCAACCACGATGGAAAAATAGGGTAAATTGAGAAGAACAGGAAAAATGTTATTGAGATCAGAAATTCGTATTCTCGGTGTCATACAAATTAAGGCTATCGAACTTAATGTCATTTAGAACGAGGCCGTCGAATTGGGTGTTAAACAGGTCATTCTCCCGTGCGGGTTATGACAAGTGTCTTTGTCGATAGCTATTGGCTGCCACCTCATATACACATCGTACTAGCACTAATCTGATAGGGTCTAGACAATAATCTCATAAGGAGGTTCTATTATAAACCCATATTTGATCACTTGATCACTTCCATCATCTTTCTCTTTCCTCCCCTTCCCCCACAAAGAATCAGTTTTGGATGGTCCGAGTAGTCTCTCGGCAGTAGGGTTGAGAAGTAGGGGTGAGAAAGTGCCTTTACTCCCCCCCCCCCCCCAATGATCGGGATAACGGACGTTAAGCTATTCAATTTGGGTATTCTTTTTCTTTCTTGTTGAAGTGGAATCGTAGAACAAAAATGTGATACAATGAAATAAAATGCAATAGAAATAAGCAAGGATAGCGAAAGTTGCCATTTATTTGTTTTCATATTATTTCTGGTGTACGGATATAAATAGGTTCGATACATATGCATATTTCAGTTCGAAGACGCGGATAAGAAAATAAACAATCATGCATATATGTTAATCGAGTATTATAGTTAATTCGTACAAATCCGGCTAATACCATAAAAATTTAGTATTATATTAATTATATAGTTAGCAGCTGATCATCAATTATAATATTACGAATGCATTTAAGAGTTGATCGTGGAGCATATGCAGGGTAGACTTAATTTATGAAAAAAGTTTATTCAATAAAATATAGATGAACTGCTAGATGCCATGGCCACATCAAGCCTAACTAATTTATTAAACAATGAAAGTGTTGTTCCTCGAGATGAAGGGGGAGCACTATCGTCGTCGTTGTTGCTTATCACTGGTTTGCTGGCGATGACATCATGAGAAGGCTCATCATCTGTCTCAACAACCCTGTGTGTCGTTCCATAAATTCAAGGGTGCCCTTTATCCGACAATTCCTCCGCCTCCCCCTCTTCAATTCGATTCTTTGTCCTCTCACGTGAGTTTCCTTCAGCCCACGGAGGAGACGGTCTACTGACGTGGAGCTGTCCAACGACCCCATGCATGGTAGTTGGCGCATTGGGCCACAATCATTCATGTTCTAATCCGGCAAGGACAGATAGGATATGCCCAGTACGCACAATGGCAGGCGACATCAAAGATGGAGCGCATGGTGATCATAAGCGCAAGGGACGATAAGGAGATCAGAAGAGGGAGTAGTTGAAATATAAAATATTGTTATGTCAACGTTATATGTGTGAAATATTGCTACGTTAATGAATTTGTCAAATATTTGCTATGCCAGTACTATATGTGTGAAATATTGTTGTGATGATGTGCGCATGCACGCACACACACATACATATATATGTTTGTGGCATGATATGTGTGGAAATAATGCTAATTATCATGCAATATTGTGAATACTATGTTTATGTCATGATATATAGTAGCTACACATTTGGGATCAAAACCACTCGATCAACACCTGCAATTCCTTTGTATATTTACCTAAGAGATGCTATATATGTACTCGATCCATTTGCTATAAATTGAACGTTACACTATTGGTGATATGCCCTAGAGGTGATCATGTGAGATGATTGTATCATACATTCACTACAGGAGAATGCAACACTCTCGACGGTTTAAGCCGTCGAGAAAATTATAAAAACCGTCGAGATACATTAGTGTCGACGGCCAGCCGTCGAGAAAGAGCCGTCGGGGCAACGTCGTCGAGAGACAGTAGTAGTCTCGACGGCACATGTAGTGTCGACGGCTAACGCTATAGCAGTCGACACATGTAGCCAAGACGGCGTTTACCGTCCGGGCGACCTAGTATCAACGGCTGAATATAGCCATCGATACTAAGAAAGTGGGTCCCACCTGTGGGCAGGTGTTTGGTGACGTGGCACGATCGATTAGTATCGACGGCTTATTGGAGGCCGTCGACACTGCCATCAGCCCGTTTGTATCGACGGCCTCCTTACGGCCGTCGGCACTGTTGTCCGAGCCACTGTTTCGACGGCCCATCTCTGGCCGTTGAGACAACAACAGAACAGAAAAAAATAATTTTCAAAAGCAGAAAAAACACAATTTTTTGCGGCTGCGGCTGCTCCCAGCAGCAGCCACAGCCGCATCTACAAACCCAAATACCCCAATATACACATAAACCCCCTCGTCGCATAAAAGCGACCACAATTCATAAAAAACACATATATCACACATCCAAATTCATCCGCATCATATATCACACATCCAAATTCATCCACACATATAAAACACATCCAAATTCAGCAGCAGATATAAAACACATCCAAATTCATCACATATCACATCCAAGTTCGAATTTCAAACTAAATGCAATATACTTAGCAATCTATTGATCCGGATCGCTCGGCCGCGGTTCGCTAGGCGGGGGTGGATTGGTCGGCTGGGTAAACATCGGCGGGGCACTCGCGAAGAGGTCCGTAACCTAGGTGGGACCCTCCTGGCCCGCTGATGTGTCTCCTCCCTCTGTGCCGTGAAGTTCACCGATAGCCGCTGAACCGGAACCCTGCATATATAGCACATATAAATGGTTTACAAGATTTATAAACGGTTTGCAACATGAATTAATAACTTACCGTCGATGTCACATACGGCAAGTCACCCTGTGGGTGAGGTGGGCCCACGTAGTCACCTGGTGGAGCGGTGTGCGCGCCGTAGGTCATTTAGGGAGCCGGTGTCCCGTATCCACCTCGATACGGTGGCGGACCCCCATAGAAGACGGAACCACCAGCGGTACCACTCGGACCAGTCTAAAAATTTATTTACGACTTACTTATGCATTTAATTGAAATAAACGACATGATAATGGATAGTAAAGGTTTAAGGACATTACCCCTCCCAGTCGAGAGAGAGACTCTAAATAGGCGAACCTCTGCTCAACTCCGCTCGCTGCCTCGCCATCTTCGTCTCCTGCCTCTGCCTTGCTTCCTCGTGGGTCCTCAGGCTGTCCCTCATCGCCCGCATCAGCTGCCTATTCTCCTCCCTCTCCCGGTCTCCCTCTCCCGCTGCCTCTCCCTCTCCATCCGGGCCTCGAAGGCGCGTCGGCTCTTTGTTTGCGAGTGCGAAGCTCGCACCTCTGGCATGTAATCCTCCGACCTGCAAAAAGCGATGTCACCCTTTTCAAAATATGACCTAAGCTAACTCGTACATAAATAAGACAATATGCTATCTGAGGTGGTCCTGTCCGAGCGCTAGTCTCTCATGGGCCTTCCCACCCATAGCCTGGTGTATGACTACTGGGTCAAGTGGCTCCTCCTCTGGGTCCTTATCTTGCCTATGCTTCTCAGCGTAAGCCTCTTTGTAGCGTGCCTGCATTGAATTGAAGATGAATAAGATCATATTAATGTGTAAGAATTTGAAGTTGATGATTTAGTACGTACCTCTCGCTGCGCAGCTACCTGATCCACGGGCCCAAATGAGCCATCTTTGTTCTAGGAGGTGTGCCCCCTCCGGAACACTGACAACTAAGACGGAAGCTGCCCGGTCGTGGCGTCCTGCATCATACAAGGAGTGTTGACATATTTGTGATCACGAAAAGTGAAGTTCAAAATAGCAAAGGGTACATTACCATCCTTTTCCTCAGCTGTGCGAAGGACGACTTTCCTGTCGTAGTCTTGCTCGTCATAGCTGCCCGGTTCTTCTTGGCCTTCATGGACTTTTCCATGAACGCCTCATCGCCCGATCTTTGCGGCAGGCCTCCCGAGCATCCGGGCGTTCGACACCCAGTCCGATCGAACTTGCGCGTACTCCTGAGCATTCAGGTACAGCTTGTGCGCATCGGACATAATAATCTTCTCGCTCTTGACAATCCTGACCAGACAAAACAAAAATAAATCAAATGTTTGTATAAATTTGCATCGAAAACCTCATATGGAATTAGTTTATACCTGTGAAAATCTTGCACAGCGGCGACCTGTGCACTGGACATCAGATCCTGCACCTTTTGCTTGGCATTCCTGTCCATGACAGAATCGATGTCTGCCTCCTCCAAGCCCGGACGAGGGTGATACCTAAGCTGAAAACAAATGAAACAAGAGTAAGCGGCGACGGTGCTGACACAGATGGAAAACAGAAAAGTTATTACGCACCCAGAACTCTCGTCTTATCTGCTCGGCGGCGGAGCTATCACCGTGTGGCGCCACCTTGTAGTCATCCCAAGAATAAGCGGGATGTTGTGCCCCCTCCTCACCGACCATACCAGGGTAGTACTGGCGGACGAGGATGCCTAGTGCGTTACCTGGCTGGGTATCGTACTTATTGTGGTGGACATTGGAAAAGTTGCTATAAAGAACAAAAGAGAGTTAGTTAATTTAATTGACAGTGAATTAAAGAATTACAATAAGATCTTTGAAATTACCTATCGCCATCTGGCTCAATGACAATATGCTGATGCGCATGTCTCGCCGCCTTGGGCAACTTGTTGTGCCCCCTTCTACCGCCCTGAGAGCTCTCAACCTGGCTAGAGCCCTCTCCGGCCCCAGACTCCTATGTAAGTGCCAGATCATCCTGATCTGGTGTACCCTCATGTCCAGACTCTGGAGTGCCCTCCTGGCCCCCCTCGAGATCACGGTCGTCCTCCTCGTCCTGCGAGGCGCTCCTCCTAAAGCGTAAATCGTGGCATCTTGCATTTAAAAGTAAATGTTAGTCCACATATTATTAAAAATAAAAAAAAATTAAAACAAAAATATTAACCATTCGGAATACCATTGAATTAGAAATATGTATCATCTACATCGAGAGGATCATCGATAAGCCCTTCTTGTTGTGCTTGCAGTGCTTGTTGTGCTTACTGATTAGGTAGATTTATTTCTTCAGTCACATCATCATCTATTGTGGCTACTAGGTCATCTAGTGTATTACCAACATCAATCACGACATTCCCATTCAAACGTTGCTCTTGTGTTGGTTGATGGTAATCATCGGACGTCGGTGTAGCCAACCTTCCAGGTCTTCGAACTTTGTACACAACCCACCATGACCGAAGATCTTCCTCGTGGCGTTTAGTACTACCTTTCATAGCTTTGCGACATGGATAAGACAGATAATACACTTCTCCGCCTAGTTGGGTAATATGAACGGATCATACCCTTGTAATCTTGACGTGTGATTAACCTCCACCAAACCTAACTTAGGTCGACGTCTAACCCCTTTAAAAGGATCGAACCAAACATAACGAAAGAGAACAACCGATAGTTCCTTACTTCCTTCGAATACTAGTTCAATTATTTCCTCTATAATACCGTAGTACAACATACCATCTTCCCCGTAACACAGTACACAACTGTTGATTGATTTTAAATTAGGTTTTGTTCTTTCGTGAGATGCCGATTTGAAACGAAACCCATTGACATCATAAGTTCCGTGCACCTTTACGCTTGATCTGGGTCCACGCGATAAAATACGTAGATCGTTGTGTACACTTGAATGAGTCGTGCACTGTTTTATACAAAAAATAAAAGTTAAACAATGATGTGTTACGAAGGTTATGAAGTTATTAAAATTATTAAACTTACATATTTTCAAAACCAAACGAGAAAGTTAGGACGTCCAGGACTAGCACCCTCCTTCATCAATTGAGTTCTTTCCTCCGAATTGGGGTCATTCAACCCTGTCCATTCTCTTTGTATAAATTGATTCTGTATGTCCCCCACTTCTTTCATATTGTCGAACACATATAAGAGTGCAACTAATATTTCTTCTTAGGATAACTCCCGTCTTGTACTTCGTCCCACATGATTGCCTTTCCCATGAAACAGTTTCAGGTCAGATTGGGGTTCGTTGCAAACTGTGTTATATCTTGATAATTGAATGTTGACATTGTGCTCTCTCACCAAATATTTGTTTGAAAAATTAGTTATCTCTTGCATGTAATACGATTCTGCTATGGAACCTTCAACACGAGCCTTGTTTTTAACATTTGCCCTAACCCCTTTAAGACGACGCTCCACCGGATACATCCACCTGTACTGAACAGGACCTCCCAATCTAGCTTTGGCAGGCAAATGAACCAATAGATGCTCCATTGGGTTAAAAAAACTCAGGAACATATATCTTCTCAAGTTTACACACAAGCACGACAATATCCTCTTCGAGCTTAACCATCTCAGACCGCTTTATCTCTTTAGCACACAGTTTTCTATAGAAAAAACTTAATTCCGAAAGGGCTCTCCATACGTCTTCGGACACATACCCACGAAACACGACAGACATGAGATCACGTATGAAAATGTGATTGACGGCGTGTTCTCCGCTCAACCACTGCGGATCACACCCCTGGTCAGATTTTTACTCTGCTAGCCAACTCGATCAAGCTCGGTTCGATTTGAGCGTCGGGCACAACAAGGAGCGACTTCATGATTTACCGAGTTCGGACCCCTCGCGGGTAATAGTCCTACTCCTGCTGAGCCTTAGCTCTTTTCTGATTGTGGTTGAAATGGGAATGTGTTTACAAGGTACTTGTGAACTGCGTGTGTTCGAAACCTATGCTTGTGCAACGTTTGCCCCTCGTCTCACGTTACCCCTCTCCCCCTCTCTCCTCCCCTTTTATACAAGCTTTGAACTGGCGGAGAGAGCCGAGGGGTAGGCGATCTGATACTCTCGATACATCGACACGACCACGAAGAGACGAGAGGCGCGTGCATTGCCCATGCCCGCGGCGCCGTCCTCGCGTGCCGCAAGTGGCCTCGACCCGCATGATCCACACCGGTGAGTCTGCGGGTGGGGCCTACTGCTCCTCGACGCAGGCGGCCTCCTCAAGCAAACCTTCTCTCTGCGGTCAATTCTTCTGCGCCGCGTGTGTACCGCCGGACTGCGAGGGTCATCATGGCGTAATCATATCCTCGGTTGTCTATCCGCGCGTGATGTCTCATTAATTGCGCCGTCGCTTCGCGCAGGGGAGCCCGTCTGAAGACTCCTTCAGCGGCGTTTCCTGCTGCTGGCCCCACGGCGTGTGGGGCCCTCGCCTCGTCTTCGAGAGGGGCTCGCCCACGCACCGCTTTGGCGCGTGGGGCCCTCGCTGGTCTTGAGAGGGGCTCGCATGCGCACCCGCTCGGGCGCGTGGGGCCTCGCTTTGGTCTTCGAGGGGCTCGCCACGCGGCTGGGCCCGAACGCCCGCCTGACGCGTGGGGCCCTCTTGGCCTCCTGAGGGGCTCGCCCACGCGCTGGGGCCTGAACGCCCACCTGACGCGCGGGGCCCTCTTGGCCTCCTCAGGACTCTTTGTACCCCGGTATTTATTACACCGACAGTGATAGTCGTGACTTTTCATTCCATGTATCTTACCTTGAGCACTGTTGACACCACGACCAATATTAGCTACGTACCCGTCGGGGAACTTTAACTGTCCCTCGAACCACTCGAAAACTTCTTTCCTCTGTGCGACTGTCAGGCAATAAGGAGCCTTGGACTTTTTTGACCTTCCTTCTATCATATTCATTGATGGTCGATTACATATTTCAGCGCAATCAAGGCGTGCCTTGTCATTATCCTTAGACTTGTCAGGAATGTCAAAATTGCTCCCAAAGATTGCTTGTGCCACATTCATTTCTTGATGCATAACATCAAAATTGTGGGGTAATAGCAAATCATTTGAATAAGGAAGTGAGTACAAACTACACTTTTGTGTCCAATGGTGTGACACGCCGTACCCCTCGTAAACACCATTTCTCCCTTCCACCAACTCGGATTGCAAACCTTTGATGGCAGCCATGGTCATCCGCCCACGTTTTTGTCCTTTGACAATGGTATTTTTCCGAAAAGCATTTCTCTGTTTCCTAAAAGGATGATCTGACTTAAGAAAAGCACGGTGACAGTCAAACCAACATGCCTTTCCCCCGTGTGTTAACTGAAACGCGCTTGTGTCATCCATATAAACAGGACATGCTAGCTTACCATGCGTACTCCATCCAGAAAACATTCCGTAAGCCGGGAAATCATGAATAGACCACAAAAAGGCAGCCCTCATGAAAAAATTGATATTGGTCTTCCTATCATATGTTATTGCTCCATTCTCCCATAACCCCTTCAACTCTTCTACTAAAGGTCTCATGAAAAAATCGAGATTCTTTCCCGGATTCTTGGGACCAGGCACAATGAGTGATAGAAACATGAAATCCTCTTTCATTAAAAGTGATGGCGGAAGGTTCATGGGTATAGTGAACATAGGCCAACAGGAATACGATGCAGCGATCATATTGAAAGGGGTGAACCCATCGGTGGCAATAGTTAGGCGCACATTTCTCGGATCAGCTGCAAAATCCGGATGTTTCTGATCAAAGTGCTTCCACGCGTCTCCATCTGACGGATGTACCATCAAGTCGCCCTTCGTCCTTTTACCCTCCTTATGCCACCTCATCTGCTGTGTCGTCTCTTCGGTTATGAAACACCGTTCTAAACGTTTAGTCAGCGGGAAATAACGAAGCACTTTCCTCGCCACAGTAGTCTGCCTCTTATTTCCTTGACCGTCCTCTACCTCGACATATCTATACTCCCCACATTTATCACAACATAGCTTAGCTGCATCATTTTTATAGTATAACATACAATGATTTGGACAATAGTGTATCTTCTCATATGGCATTCCGAGACCACCTATCAGTTTCTTACACTCGTACCAATTAGGAGGCAACTTGTGACCTTGAGGAAGGACATCGGACCACAAGGATATGAGCTCATCGAAACAGTTGATAGAAAAATTATATTTGCACTTAATTGCTAACATACGGGCCACAACAGACAAGAGAACCACCGTTGTGCTATCGTATAGAGGTTGTTTTGCAGACTCGAGGAGTTCCATGAACTCAGACACAGCTGTGGGTGGCTCTGCATCGGGGAAATCATGACTGAAGTCATCCATCGTATCGTTCACCTGATCAATCTCATCGAAACCTTCGTCTGTTGGTGGTGGCGGTGGTGGTGGCTCCGCCTACCGAGTCTCCCCATGATAGACCCATCGACGGTACTCGGCCTTGTAGCCATGCGTGTACAGGTCTATCTCCATCTGAGCGCGGGTTCTTTTCTTGTAGTTTCCACAATTAACACACGGACAAGTTACCCGGGTGTTATTGTTTCGAGCATCCTGAAAAGCACGATTCAGGAATATCTCGGTCTTGTCGTACCATTCGTCCGAGTGGTGTCCGTTCCGTTGCCATCCTTCATACATCCAACTCCTGTCTTCTTCCATCTGAGTTGCCAGTCATCGTTGCACGTGAGGGTTTTGTATTCGGCTTTGGAAGGCTTCTAAACCCACCTACGAACGACCGCTCGAGCACACGTTGCGCAGCAATACTGGGGGTTCAAGACGAGATTTCGGTAGCATAACCCTAAGGGTTCTCCGAGTGCAACGATGGCCAGGGAGTTGTTATAAACTCCGACGCACTTATTTTATGCACAGGAGAACCTCTTAGGGTTATGCCGTCGAAAACCTCATCTCGAACCCTCCGGTACCACAACGCGACGTGTGCTCGAACGGTCATTCGTAGGCTGTCCACTGGGACACCCAAAAGGGGCTCCACTGGACAATTCGAAAACGCATGTCACATCTCGTATTACAACACAACGAATCACGGTCCGTGTTTCATACGAGATGTGCCGTTTCCGAACGGGTGACGTACGGCTTGGTAACATCCACTAATTCACGTACACTAGCTAATCGCACGATAAATAATACAAATCACCATTAACAGTCATAATAAATAAATTAATAACTGATAACAACAACCCTAAATTTTAAACTACATATTCTAATATTTTTTTTTAATTTTTTTTAATTTTTTATTATTTAGTTTATGCTAATCATGATTAATAAACAATTAGTCTCGACGGAATATTAGTGGCCGTCGACACTACACTACCAACATTTTTAAAAAAGGAGGGAAATACCTCGATGTAGGTCAGGAAGGCAGCGGACGCGTGGGCGTGGCGTTAGTGCGAACTGTGGCGGTAGGCCGGGAGGCACCTTGGCCGCGAGGAGGCTGACAGGCGGTCTGTGTGTGGTCAGGTCGGGCGGGGGCGGCGTCGAAGGCGGGCGGCGTTGTCGGGACGGCCGGCCGTCGGGCCGAGTCGTGTGGGGCAAGGCGGCGGCGTGGCAAGCGGCTGGCGAAGTCCGGGCGGCGGGCGCTGGTGTCTGGCGGAGACGGCGAATCGCGCGCTTGGGACTGGAGGTGCCGTGGCGTTGCTGCTGCGTTGCGGCGGGCGGGCGGCGGCGGCGGCGGCGGCGCGACAGGGAGGCGAGCGGGTCGGGACTTGGCAATTTTTGCTAAGTCCTGAGCCCTAGCGCGGTTTCTAATACGGCACAGTGTCGACGGCCCAGTAATAGCCGTCGACACTGTGCCCTGACGGTCCCCATTCTATCGACAGCCCAGTAAAAGCCATCGACACTGCTCTTGTCCCTGGACTAGTTTGGACGGCTACGTCTAGCCGTCGAAACTACTTAAAGCATGTCGGCAGCATCTACAAAGCCGTCGACCTTTGTACCTATCTGGCGATGTCGACGGTATTTCTTCAGCCCGTCGATACAGTCGTCGGGGAAGCTCGTATCGACGGCCAGTTCAAAAGCCATCGAGAATACCTGTACCGACGGTATTGGTTGACTACCGTCGATGTAACAGCTCTGTATCAACGGCTTTATTTAGGGCCGTCGAGAGATCTGTTAGTCTCAAGGGCAGCCCCCCCAAGGGCTTAATCAGTCAAACCACTCTATTTCAATTTTAAAAAATTTAAATAAAATATTTTCAAATATCCAACCACTCCAAGCTGTTTCCTACATAAATTTACACACATACAAAAAAATTAAAATTATTAAAGCTCACCGTGCAGTAACTCCTTTGTAAATGGAAGCTTTCCGAAACATTTGAGGTAAACGTTTATTATTCCATACGTTTCAATGATCACTAAAGATGTGTTTGAATTTAACTTCTTTTCATTAATAAGTTCAAATTTATATACGACTTAGTACACTAATCGATAACCTCATCCGATAAAAATTCAGCTTTTCAAAATTTAATTTTAATCTCTAAACATTATTTAAAAGCTACGTCGACGTATATTATTCGATGGTAACATAATGAAAAACATAGCAACATACATTTAATCAACACGACATTCGTAACATTTAATTTGATATCATTAAAAACCTAAAAGATTTTGAAATAAACTTAACAAAACAATAAATTTAAGAAAAAATAGGAATAAAAGTATTTACATGAAATAAAGTGTCGACGGCCTCTTATTTGCCGTCGATACAATAAATACAGTGTCGACGGCTTAACGGTCGGCCGTCGATACTATAATGACGCCGTCAGCCCGGACATCCTCCGGCATCTCTATCGACGGCTCAGACTGTGGCCGTCGAGAGTATCCAATGTGTATCGACGGTTCAAAACTGGCCGTCGATACTAGTGAGCTTGTATCAACGGCTATATGGCGGCCGTCGACACTGTAGCTGGCAGTCGACTGTGCTGCTGATTCCTGTAGTGATTTATGTTCATGTACTTATGAGTTTCTTGAATAAATGTCACTACTTTTGTTCATTTAGTACGACTTAATTGTGAAACATATTGTCAGTATGATATTATTTTAAATGATCCCTGGTCATGTATCATTATATAAAACAATAATGATTTGACCAGTACATGTATTGATTGATACTAATGTTTCACATACCTTAGATATGGAGATATCAAATCAATAATATGAGCACATGTTAGAGAATATGGGGTTGGATAGACCCACTCCGAGACACTGCTGAGATAGTTATATTAAAAATACCATCGAGGTGTAGTCTCAAGTGGTATACCTATATGGTACTTCGACCTGAGATCCTTATTGATTCTCAGTATGTGTAGTCATATACTTTGGGGCAATCAAACGCTTCGCCGTAAAAGGAAAGTTATAATGTTAGCTTACGGGTATGCCAAGAAACATGACATGAGGTGTAAGAGATCAAGGTGGAATTTACCCCTCCTCGATAACAGGAGAGATATCTCTGGGTCACTCGGTGTAAATGGATAGGGAAAGTGTAGGACTATGCCAATGTGATTAAATAGTTAATCACGATTATATCTATTACATTTACGAGTGAATGGGTCGAGCTATCACTAGGGTGGCACGCATCTCGCCTTGAGCTTGACTGATATCGTGTGGCAAAACGATCCTGTGAGAGTGTATCGAGGTTCAGCCGATTCGATCATTGTCTACATTCGGGGGTCAATATTTGCTACTAGATACCACTATTGACTTTTGGTCAGCTCTAGGGTTCTCCGGGACTACGGCCGACTTGTGCATAAACCTAATGGGTCACACACTTAACGGGTTGGGACATATCTAATGGATAGGATTCATGAATGGGTTTATGAGGATTTGGATCCACTGCGTCCTAATGGGTTTCTATTATAAAAGATCCATTAGCGTGAGTCCTAATGGGCTTCTCTCGTGGAAAGACCCATTAGGCTGTCTCCAACAGGCTCCCTTAAAGCGCCCTCTACCCCAAATAGGGGACATATTTTTCTCTATGTGCTCCAACAGTATTCCTTATTCCGTTATCTAAAATAGAGATTTTCTCTCCATTCCCTTATATGTACGGGTTCTCTTTCCTTCCCCTATACAATTCTCCATATAGGGAATGCTGTTGGAGATGAAAGAAATATAGGGAGAGATTTTTTTAAAGGAAGCCTGTATATGAGGCTATAGGGGATCAAATTTAGGGATTCCTGTTGGAGAGAGCCTTAGAGCGCTCTATAAAAGAGAGAGGTTGGGTGCGAGGTGGGAGTGTCTCCCCACCACTAAGCCCTAGCCGCTGCGCGCGTGGGTGCTAGCATACCAGCGTGTGGCGTTCCACCCCTGTATGTGTGGATATCGTAGAGGCGTTGTCGCTCCTACGCCAGCGTTGACCAAGAGGATCGACTACTTCCGCGAGGATGAGTTGTACCACGTCATGTACGACTATTTACTGTGCTTTGAAGCACGCGGGGAGGCTTTACCCACTCTACTTCCATTGTTAACATGCTTCAAGGGTAACGATCCGTGATTCCTGACTCGTTTGGTTCTTGGGTGATTGCGGTAGGAAAAATTTTGTTTTTCGGCTAGCGTAGCACTGCGTTATCCTTCATACACATGTTAAGTGCATTAGTTTTACATTACACTATGAAATGTTATACAGAGCTTAGGAGCTATTTATGTGCTAAAGATAAGTTTTCAAAAGCTATAAGTGAAATGTTTTGTGACGTGCTAATTAAGTGTTATGTCCTTAATTATGATGCTTTTAACCTTTGCTAAGTTAAGCTGGCTATGTGAAGTGATAGACGCATTGTTTAGGAACTTTTTTTTTTTTTTTTGCGTCAATACCGATTAATGTTGGGTCGTGATATGGACTAGTGGTGACATGAAATATCTCTCTTGGTTTATCAAACAAGTTGGTAAGGATGTAGGGCCTATCACTATCGGTTGATGCCATAAATTGGCAGTGATATAGGGACTACCAATATTGGTGCATGGCATGGACAACACCGATAGTTATTATCACTACCCACTTGGAACTGGCACTGATACATGGGTTATCCAAGCACTACATCTCTATCAATGTCTATGCCCCGTCAATATGCCTAAGGACCTTTTCAGCATGGCTGAAGAATAACGTTATAACGTAGAGTTGGCACTAATCCTTTTTCTGAGCCGTTCAAACCGTCTACACCTGAGTTTTGATATCTATTGATCTACCCTCGTGTCAAGGTCAATCCTCAACAACTCCCAACGCTCTAGGGCCTTTCCAAGATGAAGCCCAATTCACCCTTTAAATAGACGGGAAAGCTACATACGCAGTCCATGTTTGACATTCTACCGCTTCAATGAAAGCTTAGGAGATAAACTTTCTATTGATATATCAAATTCTAAATTCCTTCTGGAACATAAGTAATCGATAAAACAATCCAATAGATTAGCTCTTCGAGATCTTGTGCCACCTTGGGACCAAAGCTCCTGTATCCTTACAGTTTGGTGCGTGTGCGTGTGTGTGCTCTAATCTCGTTGGCACTTGTTGGTCTATATAAGCATGCCAATCCCTCTCTTCGTTCGTAAGGTTATTGTTAAGTTTGTTTCTACCATCTGCGAAAGACTTGTTCATTGGGGTAGCATCGATAGACCTATTTTTAATATTAATGATGAGGACACCACAAGAAAGGATACAAACAATCCTCCTACTTCCACTATGTATTACGTTGAGTACGACCACGACTATGTTACCAAAAGGGTGAAAAGAGGAACAAGTGGGCTTTAATCGTTTGGCCAAGCCATTGAAACAATCAATGCAGAAGATGGAGCACTCCACCAACAAGGCCCTAGAGTACTTTCCATGGCCATGCAAGCTTAAGTGCAAGTCCAACTCTCTTGGAGGCCCAACTCAATCATCTATAACTAGTTTGTATTCAAATGGATGCCTAGGCCACATACGATGTTCAAATGAGCCAAATGAGCATCTCGTGGAAAGATTAAGAGAGAAGATTTCCAACGGATCTAGCCTTACACTTAAATTCATCTCAAGTCATTGGAATTAAATGAAACAATTAAGCGAGTCAAATCTATCAGGTGTTGCAGCACCTCATTTTTTGGCCAAGGCTCATATAACCCTAGGGTTATCTCCTAGAATCAACAAAATAATTGAGCGGACTAAATCTATTAGGTGTTGTGTCACCTCAATTTTTGGGCTAAGGCCAATGTAACCCTAGGGTTGTGTGAGATTTTGTGCCCCTCTAAACAGCACGTTCCCTTTGGTCATCATATGTCATGTACTTATGACATCCATCCCTCTTCTTCTTCATTGGGTTTTGTTTAGTCTAGTTTTTACCATGTGCGTTGAAACAGCCTCGATTTCTCTTATGTTGAGAGGGCCAACTTGAGTTGAATTCAAAAGTCTAACTCATGCGGTCATCTGGTTGAGCCGCCGCCTTTCGTCCGTCATACTCATCTCCCTCAAGCAATACATCTCCCATGTCATTGTCCCAGTGTCCTATTCTGCAAGGCTCAACTGCCACCAAAATTGCCATAAGGAAGAATGGTGTCGTGTGGCACATAATAATGATGCATGAGCATAGGTCGCCATCGAAATTGGAGGTGCCAACGAGGAACATGTTGATGGTGTGGTTTCCATAAGACAGGGACTACCCGTGGTGTGGATAGGGTCCTAATTAGGGGGGAGTAGGCGTGGGTACATCTCTATCCAAAGGGAGTGAGATTGCATTTAGACCGTTAATTCAAGATCCGAAGGTTAAGGCTAGCATTTATCGTTCGCATGATTTTGCACCAAATGCTTGGTTTGCAATGAATATTTTTTCTCGTTATTTGGTATGTTTACCTATGTCTTGTATAGATCATGCAAAAAATGTTTCTATAATACATCCTCCGTTTTTTGTTTTACACATTTGACTTTTCGACACGTCTTTAACCATTCGTTTTATTCAAATCATTGTTGTAAATATCATTTATTTTGTTGTGATTTGTTTTATCAATAGAGATACTTTAAATATGTCTTATTTTTTTACATCTTTGCACTAAATTTTTTAATAAGACGAATGGTTAAAAACATGTCGAAAAGTAAAAGACGTCAAATAAAAAACGGAGGGAGTATTTTCTAAGGAGTACGACAAAGGTAATTCTCGCCAAACACGAACGCGAAAAAATAGCGGTCAGCGAACCCGATTCACCGCTCTCCTTTTTCTCCTTTGCTCCACCTCACCTTCCTCTCTCGTCAGATCAAAACCTTCCCTACCACTACGGCACCACCACCTTGTCATCTTCCTTCGACTCTATCGCCGCCGTCGCGGGAGACGACGACGCGCTGCAGCCCGCTCCCTTCGACCCTGCTGTCGACATCGCCGGCGGCGAGGTCTACAATGCAGAAGACGCGGCCGACGTCGTCGCCGGGGGCCTCGGCATGCGCCGCAGCCACCGCGTCGCCTCGTCCTACTCGTCCTTCGGCACCGCCTTGTCCGACGACGACCTGGCCGGCGCTGCGAGCGACGGGGGCTTCGGCATGCCGCCGGACTCCAATGGCGCGTCCTCAGCTTACGGGTACGGCGAGGCCGAGGACGTGATGGACGGCGTCGAGCACGGTTGGATCGGCGGCGCCGCCGACGCCTTCGTTGGCGCGGCGGACGACGGGCCCATACTGCCGCCGCCGGAGTCCATGATCGAGGAAGGCATCGTCCGGCGAGAGTGGCGCCGGTGAGTCCAATTCTCCTTACGACATCGATCTCCCGATCTCTTGGACCATCAGGCTGCGGTGCACCGGCGATCTCTCGATTCCATCCACGTTTCTTGATCTGATACAAGAAAGAATGGCTGGACATCAATCCTGCAGCCAGAACGCCCTGATGTTGGAGGAGAAGGAGCGCAGGGAGAGGGAGCGGCGCAGCGAGGTCATCACGGAAGCCGAGGAGTACAAGAAATCCTTCCAGGAGAAGCGCAAGCTCAACTGCGACACCAACCGGACGCAGAACAGAGACAGGGAGAAGGTACACATGAACACATCACACACATCGCATACATCTGTTTGATTGATCCCATCACCCTCTACCCAGACTGCATGGAACTCATGTACCAGTGACACAACTGCAAGTGCAGAAGGATGCATTTCCTCTCTACTCTCTACATAATGAAATGCAACTGTGGATGCAACTGATCCTTCATGTACGGACGCGTCTGCAGCTGTTCATGGCGAACCAGGAGAAGCTCCACAAGGAGGCGGACAGGCAGTACTGGAAGGCGATCGCGGAGATGGTGCCGCACGAGATCCCGGGTCTCGAGAGGAGGGGCAGGAAGAAGGAGCAGGACAAGGCGCCCAGCGTGGTGGTGGTGCAGGGGCCCAAGCCAGGCAAGCCCACCGACCTGTCCCGAATGCGCCAGGTCCTCATGAAGCTCAAGCAGACCCCGCCGCCGCACATGGAGCAGCCACCGCCGGCGGCCGCGGCGGCGAAGGAGACGGCGAAGAAGGATGGCAACGACGGTATGCAGGAAGCCGGAGAGGGTGACAGGAAGACGGCCGGCGATGGCAACGCCGCAGCGGGTAGCACTGGCAGTGGCAGTGCGGCGGCAGCAGCTGACAGTGCGGCAGAGAAGGCACCTGAACAACCGGCTAAGAAGTGATCGCTGGAGATACTGGTCAATACTCAAAACTAGCCAATCAAATAAATTTTTAATCATGCAATTTTTGTGCAATTTTGGTCTGCGCGGATCTGTCGCAACTAGTGGGTCTGTGTGCCTCACTATTTACCATACATTAGACATGAGACATCGGAGGTTCAGCCGTTCAGATGAGGCTCTCCTCCTCCATCTTTCTCCGCAAGGTATTCCCATCTCCCTCGCCTCTCCTGCCATTCTTGCAATCTCTTGGCTCGCCGGCCTCACCTGCTCCTTCCCTTCCTAGCGTTCTTCTTCCTGCACCCTTATCCATGGCGGGCGGCTCAGCTTCCGGCACACGTCGCCGCAGGCGCCTAGCAGAGCAGGTACGCACTCCATGAAATCCCATGGCGGGCGTTGATGGCGGCGGATTCTCGTCTCTGTGTGTCGTCTATGAGGGTGATCTTGGCGCGTGCTTGCAGCAAAGTGGGCGGTGAGGGTGCTCCCGCTGACGGAGGAGAACGTGGAGACGGTCCTCGATGAGGTGAGGCCGAGCCTCATGGTGGACGGCGGCAACGTCGCCCTGCACGAGATCGACGGCCTCGTCGTGCGGCTCCTGCCCTAGCTCCACAATGACGCTCAAGATGGGCATTGAGACGCGCCTCCGCGACAAGATCCCCGAGATCCTCGCCGTCGAGCAGATCCTTGACACCGAAACCGCCCTCGAGCTCAACCACGATAACGTCGAGAAGGTCAGCCACAGATCACACCATGCTTGCTCAAATGATCACTGATCGATGTTCACTGTCCACGATGAGAATTGAATATTGCAGTCTGTATACAATAATTTTACAAAAAGAAGTTCATTTTTGTTTCAAGCTGTGGGATGGAATTCAGACGAATGCGGCATGTAAATGATGAAAAAAATGGGTCTTTTCCCTTTTGTAGGTACTGGATGAGATCAGGCCATACCTGGCCGGCACCGGAGGCGGCAGCCTCGAGCTTGTAGAGATTGACGATTTTGTCGTCAAAATTCGGATCAGTGGATCTGCAGCAGATGTAATGATAGTACGTGTAGCAGTGACACAGAAGTTGAGGGAGAAGATACCATCAATCTTGGCTGTTCAGTTGACGGACTAAACAATGGGCTCCATTAGAGCAAATCCAGTGGTTCCCCTAACCACTGTAACAGGCATGACGGAGCTGCTGTAAGAAATGAATTTTTTAGAGGATGGTATAAATTGTGAATGAAATATGGTGGAGTGTATGATGGAGACACTAATAGTGTTTTTGGTGTGACATGGTGGAGCGGTATGGTGGAGACACTAATAGCGTTTTTGACGAGGCATCAATCAAGTGATGGTCATTTTTTTCTCTAAAACAAGTGATCTTAAATTTTGGGTTTCTACTGGCTTTTAGGCTGTTTTAATTCTTGTAATCTGAAATTCTGAATCACTACATTTGACTGACCCAATACAAACCGTGGCTTACAAAACAAACTCACAACATAAGAACCAAAGACAAAATCCAACAAATTCAGTTGTTTTGAATAATCATCACATTTCAAACTGGTGTGGTATTACAAATTCAGTGGTCTGGATTGAGTTGTAGCTGCAATTTCTATTGAAATTAGCTATGAATCTGTAAAGTCCGGTCTGTTTTTGAACTTGTATCCAGTTAATAATTGGAATGTTTTTTAGATAATGGAAGAAACTTTCAAACTCTACATCAACCAGGGATGCATACGACCAATACAAACTTATTACAAAAGGCCATAAAAATGGCGAAGAGAGCCTCTAAAAAATTGAAAGAAAACAAGGTGGCAACCAGTGGAATCATGCCCCAAATAGCGGCCGAAAGAAATTCGGCGATGCTCGGGCTACCTAAAACACATATCGGCTTTTCCTTCGATGGCGGCAATGTCCTTCTCCTGGTGATAGCCGATGACGGCGGTAGATTAATCCGGCAACCTCATCTGTTCTTACAACTAGAGACATTGGAAGGACAATGCGACAAGGCTGAGGAAGAGGCATCCGTCATTGTAGGTAGAAGACCAACCACATGGTTCCAAAGACGACACCTTCAACAAGGTAGCGACGTCAATACGCCGCTGTCGCCCGTCCATGCATTGGGTTTTCACCTAGGAGCGCAGTGGTACTACGACGATGCCTTCAGGAAGGATAGCGGCGCCGTTTGACGTCGCCATCGTCGGCCTAGAAGGACAAGGTTTTCACCCTGGCCTCCTACCTCGCAGATCTGGCTGCTGGATCCAGATCTGGTCGATCGAAGCGCGGCCACCAGATCTGGCCACCACCGGCAAGCTCGAGAGAACAAGCTCCACCAGTCACCACCACGACCTCTCCGCCATCTGCACCGACCGCCTCAGCAGCATGGCCTCGAAGAAGAACCAAAAAAAGAGGAGGGAAAACCACATATCTTCTCCACCCATATGGATATGACGCCGGGAGGCCCGGCGGCGGAGGCAAGCCAGACGGCTAGCTGCCGCCGTCGTCATCGTCGCCGCCTCTGGCTAGGGTTTCACTCTTCTTCTCTCTCCTTTTTTCCCCTCTCCCCGTGACTTCAGAAGAGGCGATAGATCCTCTCTCTCTCTCTATCTAAAAAAATTAAATTAAGATGCCGTTAGCGATGCTCTAACCCATCATCATGGAATTCTATGCCGAACTCCAGCATGATCCACTGAATCACATCCACTGCCACAGGCCTACTTTGAGAGTCCCCTACCCGGCTACACCCCACTGGTCGCTGCCAGTGGCTCAACTGGTTAGAGTTTTAATCGAATGCTTTCTTTATCTGAATTTCTTTTTTTAAAAAATTGCATTGTAGCCCCCAAAACTTGCAGCGAATTGCACGAAATCCCCTAAATTTTAAAATTGTGTTTTTTGGCCCTGGAACTTGTTGCCGTTAGGGTTCCGTTAAATGTTGATGTGGCGCCTACGTTGCCGTTAAGTGCCAACGTGGCGTTGACGTGCCCTCAAAAAATAAAAAATCCTAGAAAATCTAGAAAAAATAAAAAATAAAAATACTCTTGAAAATTCTAAAAAAATCTTTAAAAAATAAAAAAAAATCCTCAAAAATAAAAAACAAAAACAATTAAAAAACTGAATCTTTTTAAAAATCCTAAAAAGTTCAAAAAAGAAAAAAGAGGAGTTGAAAAAATAATTCAAAAAATCCCATGCCGTCGACACTGCCTTTAGGGGCACACTGCCACGCCTGGATCATCATGAGTGCCAATGCCATGGGCATGTGACATTTTATGAATTATTTAATATTTATCAGTTTTTTCTGAATTATTTTCTAATTTTTTGTGTTTTTTGGTTGTTTTATGTTTTCATAAAAGTTCCTGGTTTCTTCATTCATTTTTTTTTTGATTTTGAGTTTTCTAGAATTTTTTTGAGTTTTTTTAGGATTTTTCTATTTTTTGAATTTTTAAGGATTTGTTGAATTATTTAGTTTTTCCCAAATTTTTTGGGTTTTTTTAAAATTTTCAGATTTTTAAAATTTTTTATTTTTTATGTTTTTATATAATTTTGATTCTTTTTAAGGTTTTTTTCTAAAAATTTTAGATTTTTTGATGTCGCGGCAACGCCACGTCAGCATTTAACGGCAACATAATCGCCACGTTAGCTTTTAATGGGATGTTAACGGAACCCTAACGGCCCAGGGGTAATGGTGCTTGTTGTAGGAGAGGTCCCCCGTTTTTACCTGAAGTTAATGGCGAGAATCCCGGGGATGGTGGCTAGCCAAGTCCGAAGAACCCGAAGTATGCTTAAAGTCTTTAGGAGCTGAGAAGCGGGGAAGCCTGGGAACTGCAGGGGAAGATATTCCCGAAGTCTCTTTCCAGAGAGGACAAAGGAACCCGAAGATATCTAAGGATACCCGAAGAGGGTCAGGTGAGGATAAGATTAGCCATGGGCTGGGCGTGAAGCCATGGACCATCACCATAGCTGCCAATGAGCAGGCCCACAGTGGCTTGGATTATCGGCCCATGAGGCCCATACTGTAATAGGGGTAGTTGAGACTTTTCATATAAGCAAAAAGGGGGTAGGTATTGTAAAGGACCGTTGATCTAAGGATCAACGGCCAGGGTACCCGGACAAAGTTGTCATTTTGTATTTTCATTGTAAACCCTACTCACCAGTACCCCTATAAATACATGAGCACCCCCACCTTTAGGGGACAGAGCATTTTTACCATTCCTGATCGTCCATTCCTGTTTCCAGTTCCAAACCTTTTCTACTTTCAGTGATCCCACCATTTTCGGGGGGACACTTCGCACTGTCTGAGACACGTCGACGACAGTTGGCGCCGTCCGTGAGGAGCTTGGAATGGAGACGATGGTACGAGGTAGGAACCAACCAACCACCGGAGTACCTGTACCCGAGGTAGCAGACGCCGTGACGAGAGTCGTCACGAGGAGTGGGGGTGGAACAAGATGAAATATGGTACCAAGGTTACCTGTGGGGAGAGGTGAAGTTGAAGCAGTATACGAGGAGGCACCTGCCATCCTCGGGACAGCACAACCCGAAGTTCCAGGGTCCAGCAGAATGGGAGAAAGGAGAAACCATGAAGAGCCAGTAGCTGCCTATGATCCCTCTCATCCAACACAAGATCCACCAAACCTTCCACGAAATCCACAAACTCAACCGCAGCATCCCCCTATTGCTCCCGAAGTGCGTCCGCCCAGAGCACAAGGGACGACCTATACAAACCCTCACCTCGACGAAGAGTACTTGCAACACCGAAGAATTATGGAGCAGCAGATCGAAGAGCTCCGAAGGGAGTTGGCAGCAGCTCGGGCGCCTCCTCAGCAGAACCAGCGAAGATCAAGCGAACCCGAAGGATCCCAAGCGGAGTCGCCGGCTACATACCTCACCCAGAGTACTTACCGAAGGGAGCGTGGAGGAGGTGGGCCGCTTGACGGTTTCCTCCGAGCAAAAAAGTGGCCAGAGAACTTCAAGATGCCGAGCATTAACAAGTTTGCCAGCGACACAGACCCGATAGAATTCCTCGAAGTCTATGAAACGGCGGTGGAGGCCGCGGGAGGCGATGAGGACATCAAAGCCAAGAGCCTACTCCTAGCGCTCAAAGGCACTGCCCTATCCTGGTTCACATCTTTAAACTCGGGATAGATCCATTCTTGGGAGCAGCTGAGGGAGGCCTTCGCCAACAATTTTCAAGGCAATTATGTCGCGAGGATGCAAGAGAGCAATTTGTTCGCGATGAGGCAAGCGAAAGGGGAAAGTGTTCGGGATTTCTATAAGAAATTCGCGAACATGCGATGCCAGATTAAAACCATCAGTGATACCACTATCATCAATGCATTCATTGTAGGCCTGCAGCCTGGGACTTTGTGCCACGATCTAACCAGCACTTCGCCCAACACAGCCTCGGAGTTGTATGATCGGGTAGAGAGGTATGCCCGAGGAGAAGAGAAAAATTTGAGAAGGGAAGCGTTGGCTAAGAAGGATAATCATGAAAAGAAGTAGGAAAAGAGGAGAAGCGAAGACAAACAGCAAGGCCGCCATCATCAGAGTAAGAAGGTCCACAATATCGAAGATAAACAAAAGGAAGTGAAAGGAACGGAGACCCAAAGAGGCCAAAGGAAGGCGAACTACTGCGCCTTGCATGGAGACAACCAGACCCATAACACCGAAGATTGTCGAAATATTATAAGCCAGAGGAATTATCTCAGAAAGCCGAAGCATGAAGGTCAGCGAGAAAACAACCGAAGATGGCTGAATAACCCGGGGAGACGCTATGATAGGGACCGAAGAGAAGACCACCGAAGGGAAAATTATAGAAGAGAAGGTAGGTATGGGAGAGAAGATCGAAATGGAAGGGGAGAAGAAAGAGACAGAAGGGAGAAACCTAGAGATGATGAGGGAAGAAGATCACCCGAAGAGGTGCACCATGTCGATCAACCCAAAGAGCCGCGAAGGGTCATACATGTCATATCCGGGGGATCCTCGGTCAACTTGCCATCTAATAGACAAAGGAAACAGTACCTTAGGGAGGTATCCAATGTCTCATCCTCGCGCCTGCATGCTGTGGCCATAACGTTCGACAGCTCGGATGGAAAAGGAATTAGATTCCCTCACCAAGACCCTCTCATCGTCACCGCGGAGATTGCTGGGTACCATGTGGAAAGGACCCTGGTATATGGAGGTAGCTCCGCGGATATCATTTTTCTATCAGCATTTAAACAGCTAAACATTCTCGAAGATAGGGTGGGACCTTCGCACCTGCCTCTGGTGGGCTTCGGGGAAGAGCCAGTGGTGGCCATCGGCCAAGTCACATTACAGGTGTCGTTTCAGCAAGGCCGGAGGAGGGTCTCGAAGTCCATATGCTTTGATATAGTCGACATGGAATATAGGTATAATGCAATCTTCGGGAGAGGAGTTATAAATGCTTTCGATGCTATCATACACCACAAATATCTCTGTATGAAAATGCCAGCCAATGGAGAGGTTATTACTGTGCGAGGAGATCAGCAAGCCGCAAGGAGGACGGAGATTCAGGCAGTCCCGAAGATTAAGCCTGTTCATACCATGCAAAGAAGTGATCCTATGCTCAGTGCCAAAGGGTGGAAACCGAAGCCTAGACCTGAAGGAAGTACGAAGCAGCACCTGTTGAATCCGCAGAACCCAGCCAAAATGGTGACTCTGGGAGCACAATTAACAACCCAGGAGGAAGAAGATTTACTGAATCTCCTGAAACAAAATGAGGATATCTTCGCGTGGGCCCCGGAGGAAACGAAAGGTGTACCTAGGAGTACCATTGAGCATGCGCTTGCTGTAAAAATGGACGCAAAGCCTCAAAAACAGAAACTTCGGAAGATGTCCGGAGAAAGAATCGAAGCTACAAAAAGCGAAGTCCAGAAGCTTCTCCAAGCGGGGGTGATTCGAGAGATCGCCTATCCAGAATGGCTGGCGAATGTCGTCATGGTTCAAAAGTCTAATGGTACCTGACGTATGTGCGTAGATTTCAAAAACTCAAACAAGGCATGCTCGAAGGATGATTTTCCATTACCGAGGATTGACCAGCTTGTGGATTCTACGGCTGGGTGTGCACCGATGAGTTTCTTAGATGCTTATTCAGGATATCACCAGGTGTACATGCGCGAGGAGGATGAAGGAAAAACGGCTTTTGTCACGCCGTTTGGAACATATTGCTATCGAAGAATGCCTTTTGGCTTGAAGAATGCGGGAGCAACCTTCGCGAGGCTCATCGCGAAGGTGTTGGCCAAGTAGATGGGACGAAACGTGGAGGCATACGTGGATGATATCGTAGTCAAAAGCACAGTGCGCCACGACCATGCTACAGACCTCGAAGAGACCTTCACTAGTCTCCGGAAAGAAGGTATAAAGCTGAATCCTTTGAAATGTGTGTTCGGCGTCGAAACAGGGAAATTGCTGGGTTTCTTAGTATCCCAGAGGGGCATCGAAGCCAACAAGGAGAAAATCGATGCAATATGCCAGATGAATCCTCCGAGAAACAAGAGGGAAGTGCAAAGTCTTTTAGGAAAGTTGGCTGCTTTAGGAAGATTCCTGCTGAAGGCTGCGGAGAAACACAAGCATTTCTTCGCTACATTAAGAGGAACCGAGTCTTTCTAATGGGGGCCGAAGTGTGTTGAAGACTTCGAGAGACTGAAGGAGCATTTGCAGCAATTACCAAAGCTCACAAGTCCAAAAGGAGCCGCAAAACTGCTGTTATACCTCTCCGCGAGCCACTACGCAGTGAGCGCGGTGTTGGTAAGAGAGCACAAGGATGGGCAAATACCGGTATACTATGTGTCGGAGGCACTCCAAGAAGCGAAGAGGAATTATGTGGAGTTAGAGAAGATGGCATATGCTCTGCTGATGGCTTCAAGAAAGCTAAGGCACTATTTCCAAGAGTTCAAGATCGAAGTGCCAACGGCTTTCCCCTTATGATCCACCTTCGAGAACAAAGAAGCCACGTCAAGAATATCGAAGTGGGCTGCGGAGCTAGCGTCCTTCGAGATATCATTCACATCAAGGACAGCGATCCAGGCGCAAGCAATGGCGGATTTCCTAACAGAATGGACATCGGAACCTTTGGAGAACTCGAAGATGCCGCCATTATGGACGATAAAATCAGATGGATCATGGACAGCTCAAGGAGCAGGGGCAGCGGCAGTATTGGTGGATCCCGAAGAAGGTACAACCGAGTACGCCCTAAGGTTAAACTTCCCGACGACTAATAATGCTGCAGAATACGAGGGACTAATGCTGGGACTTCGCAAGGCAAGAGCAATGGGAGCCAAACGAGTGCTGATATGCACCGATTCGAAGTTGGTTCAAGGTCATGTATCAAAAGAGTTCCAAGCGAAAGACGTGGAGATGTCCAAGTACCTGGAAGCAGTGCGAGCAATGGAGAAACACTTTATGGGGATAACGGTTAAGGCGATACCTAGGGGGGAGAATTCAAGGGCGGATGAGTTAGCGAAGATGGCGGCATACAAGGAGAAGATTGCAGAAGGAGTATTTTATGAAGAAACAAACAGACCATCTATATGCCCCGAAGTGCAGCTTATCGAAAAGTCCACCGAAGAAGATTGGAGGACACAGATTGTGCTATATCTTCGGGATGAGATATTGCCCGAAGATAAAAAGGAAGCGATGGCCATTCAACAAAGATCCAGAACATACATCCTACTTGATGACTATTGTATAAATCCGGAGTGTATGCACCATGGTTGAAATGCGTGTCCCGAGAAGAGGGAAAAAGGGTGCTTACCGAAGTACACGCAGGACTTTGTGGATCTCACCAGGCACCAAGGGGTTTGGCCGCTAAGGTGTTGAGAATGGGAATCTATGGGCCGACAGTGAACATTGATGCAGAGGAGCTAGTTAAGAGATGTCAAGGGTGTCAATGGATGACCAATACGTCGAAGGCTCCAGCCAGTGCTTTACAGCCCTCAACTCCAATCTGGCCCTTCGCTCGATGGGGCATAGATATAGTGGGAGATTTATCCACTTCACAAGGGGGATACCGGTGGGTCATCGTTGCAATCGACTACTTCTCCAAGTGGGTTGAAGTAGAGCCGCTGACAGCGATCACCGCTGCGAAGGCTCAACATTTCCTGTGGAAGAATGTCGTGTCCAGATTTGGCATACCTCGCGAAATTGTTGCTGATAATGGCTCCCAATTATTATCATCTAAGTTTCAGTCTTTTTGCGCAGACTTAGACATTAAAATATGCTATGCATCCATGGGCTATCCCCAAGCGAATGGAGCGGTGGAAAGAGCCAACCAAAATGTCATGCAGGCTTTGAAGCGAAGACTGGTGGAGAAAGCAAAAGGAAGATGGCCAGACGAGCTGCAGAAGGTGCTATGGGCCATCAGGACTTCTCCTACTAGGCCAACGGGCTTCTCGCCGTTCAAGCTGGTCTATGGAGAAGAAGCTGTAACTCCAGCCGAAGCCCAAGCAAGAACACTTCGGATTATCACTAGAGGAGGAAATCCCGAAGAGATGCCTTCAGCGGACTTTGTTGAGGGGGATAGACTAGCCGCTAAACAACAGCTAAACAAATACAATGAGATGATGGCTAAATCCTGTAACAAAAGGGTTCGGGCCAGAGAACTCGAAGAAGGGGACCTCGTGTTGGAGAGGATGCTGCAGAGGTCGTCCAAGCTAGATACCATATGGGAGGGCCCATTCATCATCGCGAAGAAGACAAGGAATGCATCGTACCGTCTCGTCACAGAGGAAGGAAGAGAGGTTCCTCATACATGGAATGCGAAGTCCCTCAAGAAGTACTACCCGTAACCACCAGCTGCGACTGTTTAAATGGCCCGAAGATCTGCATGTATCCATACATTATCTAAATTGCCAGCTGCGACTGGTTAAATGGCCCGAAATGGCGTGTATTCTGGTGGAATGTTCACAAAATAACTTTAAGTGAGGTTCGATCAGCGGAGAATAAAGTAAACCCCGCGTCAACTATTCTTCGAAGCAATCTTATGCTTTTAAAAGCAAACCAGGTAGATCGCGTTATAGCGCCCTGGAAAAGTTCCTACGAGGATGACAATCCTCGGGATTAGCATGGGACCCGTTGTAAATCATGTCCAATCCCATGCGATTCTTTTTCGCACAAAAATCTAGGTTGACTGCGTTATAGCGCCCTGGTAAGGAACTGACGAAGATCAATTGTATCTTCGTATAAAATCCAGGTTGATTGCGTTATAGCGCCCTGGTGCAAGTTTTAAGGGCTATGTAGACCTCGGCCGAAAACCCAGGTTGATTGCGTTATAGCGCCCTGGTAAAATTCTCGCAAATGTACATCAGGAGATTTGAACATGCGTACGCTTCAAGTACTCACGCCTAGCCCTTGCGAAGGCTCCTGTCCACAAGCTAGTGGGTTGTTGCGTAAATTCAAGAATCTTCGCGGTGGTCTTTATCACGCTAATCGTCTACCCAGTGCTTCGATAATTGTCATCTTGAAAAAAGGAAGAGAATGGAATGACACACAAGGTAGACAAATAGATACTTAGACGATATAAGGTAGTCAAGTAGATTCGTAGATAAGGTCCTCGTTCCAAAAGTAGTCTTTGCAAAGACACCGGTTACAAAGGTGTTGTCCAAAACACCAAGTTACAGGTCATGAGATGTACATAAAAGCTAAACCTGACCCTTGCCCTTCGGATCATTCTTAGATCCCGGAGCTTCGCCTGCCCCCGAGGAATCTTGTCCTCTAGAACTCTTACGCCTTAGGGCCATCTCCTTGCGAGCACTATGCATGAAAGAGTCCGAGAATGCTCTTCCTCGAGGGGTCCAGAACCTTTTTATAAAATCCCTAATATTAGAGCGGAACTCCGGGGGCAAGGGTTCCGATGGGTAACCTTCGGGGTATTTGGAGGGGCCCTTTTCTCCTTGCAGGGTGCCTCGCCAATGCTGGCATCCCATAGACTCCAACATCATGGCATAAGCGAGTACACCGCCTGTGGCGCACTTTATGCCGAAGGCATGAAGTCCTTTGGGTAAGATGCCAAGCCTGTCTCGGAGCGTAGAGAGCGCTCGCTCCGGGACCGAAGGCGGGGCATGTGGAACAGTTACTGTCCCAAGCTTCTCCAGTTCCTCGTGAGCCCGACGTGCCACTTTTAAGGCCTCAGCCTGCGAACTCTCGAGAACTTTTGGTAGACCGAGGTGGTTAGCGCGAAGTCTGTCAGATTCGGCAGAAATCTTCTCGTTAGTTTCGCGAAGCTTGGTATTGTCCTCGGATATCTTCCTGTTTGCTTCGCGAAGTTGACCCACCTCAGCTTGAGACAAAGATAGCTGCTGCTCGAGGTCACGAACTCGCGACTCTTGCTTGGACCGGATAGTGTCCCGCTCCACGAGGGCTTGGGAATGGGCTATTGCCTCTTCCGCCCGAAGGGTCTCTAGGTCTTGGAGCCGCCGATGCTGCTCGGTCAAGACTTCTCCCGAGCGAAGGCCAAGCATCTTCGACCAGACTAGACCCTGCACGATGCGAAGATAGGATTATCCATATGCAAAAAAAAAAGATACCTAGAGAAGGCTATCTTGGAGGCCGTGGAGCACCGTCTCCGGCGACACCCCCTCGCTTAGTTGCGCAACTTCAAGGATGGCTGAAAATACATTCTCGGCCAGGCTGTCTGAGAACAAGGCCACGACCAAAGCAGGCGTATCTTGGGTCCCTCCACCCGAGGGCGTGGGGACCGAAGGGCCAGCCACCTCGGGGACAACCGGGGGCCTTGCCCCCGAAGCCCTAGCTGGAGGGGCCGCCTCCTCGACGCAAGGGGCTGGAGGAGAAGATCCCGGGGCAATGACCCCCAATCCCAGGGATGGGAGAGGGGAATCTGAAAAAGTGTAGAGCCAGGTTAGCAAGGCAGCGGGAGGAAGATTGTAAAGTAAAGGTATGAGGTACCTTTATTGCCCCACACGTCCTCTACAGCATACGCGCCACCAGTATGGCTCCCTGCGGCGGTGTTTCCCCCCACAGACACATACGTATCTTGGGTGGAGAAAGGATTGGCCCCAGCACCGCCGGCACCCTCGGGATCGTTCGATCCATGATGCTGGACCTCGCCAGGGGCTGGAGCCGGAGGATTAGAAGATGGAGCATCTTCTTCGCTGGGGAGAGTGCCGCTCGCTGAGCTGGCCGGGCCGGAAGGCCCGTGACCACCTTCGGAGTCATCGGACCCTTCGCTGCTCACGTCCGGGTGAGGGGGAAGGGACCTAAGAGGGCTGGCCGCTATCGGGCGGGAACCTCGGATCTTCTTTGGTGCTGGGGCATCCCCGGAGTTGGCGCCTTTCTTGCGCTTGTGGCTGCCCTCTATGAATGGGACCTCAGTCCCGAGCACCCTGTTGACCTTTGTGGTGATGCCAACCTTGGCGGCTCGGGCGACCTCCTCGGTCAAGGTGGCACCAAGGAGGAAGTCCGTATACTCCTCAGTTTTCTGGAGAGAGAGAGTGGAGCGTGACCCGAAGGACACCCGCGCACCTTCCTCCTCGAAGACGGGGCTGCATCCCCAATCCCTTCGAAGGGGTTGAATCCTCGTGGCAATGTATTCTTCTGCTAGGGCCCTCATGCTGAACTTGCGACTGATTCCGCGCAAGAGCAGCACCTGTGCTTCGTCGGTGCCATCCAGAAGGACTTCGGGAGATCCTATGGTGGCAAGGTCTCCCCGCGCGAAAGCGAGATCTCAATCCTCGTCATCCATTCGTTGGTAAAACCAAAAGAGCTTCCATGATAATCCCGTGGATCCTTCCCATTTCTTCTTGGTCGCCAGTGTAGGAAAGCTATCTTCGCGCCCCTTTCTCACCACGAAGTTGAAATTGCCGAAGGGGGAACCTTGGCTTTTCCCTTGCCAACGAATCTCGTGGAGGTGCGCGAAGACCCTCGCCAAAGGCACTCCACCATGACTTCGGACGGCCCATTCGAAGATGGCCAGTCTGGCTACAGCGTTGGGAGAGAGCTGAAAAAGTTGGGCTCGGTAAATGCCCAGTACCTCTCCCACCAATGGCACGCAAGGAATCTGAAGACCAGCATCGTGCTGGCACAGGAACAAGACCGCCTCCTGGTCGCTAGGATTGGGGCTGGTCTCTCTCTCGGGGCACCGGACTGCATCCACGGACACTCCAGATCGTGCCGCCACTTGCGCAACGCCCTCGGCAGTCATCCGAGACTCGCCAAGCTCCCACGATAGGCTGGCTTGAGCTGCGGCGGGCAAAATGCGCTTGGGGGCCATCGGGAGCCGCCGAGAAAGGAAGAGCAGAGGATCGAAAACGCTTCTCACCGGCGGTCCTCTCCCTTGGCGGAGCTGCAGTAGCAGGGAAATGGCGATCGCCGGAGCGGAAAAAGCTATGCGGAGGAAGAACTATCTAGCGAAAATGACAGGCGTAAAAAGGAAGGCCCCCGTCCAGGGGTATTTATGGGGAA
Source organism: Raddia guianensis (assembly GCA_036346415.1). NCBI lineage: Eukaryota > Viridiplantae > Streptophyta > Magnoliopsida > Poales > Poaceae > Raddia > Raddia guianensis. The sequence goes on from CM070540.1 coordinate 28,255,845, forward strand.
GGCTACTCCTCGGATGAATGACGCGTGTCGAAATCTACGGCTCGAATGCGAACCGTCCACAGTAAAAAATATTATTTTTCCCGCCAAAAATAAGTTCAAGAGACGCATACCCCAAGGCTGACATGTGGAGTCTATAACCACTGTGTGTGGGCGCGCCGATCGAAAATTTTCCTGTTCAAATCATATCAACTGTCCCATCTGGAGGATGGTGGGTCCAGGACAATAAATGAGCGGCAAAAGTTTTTAGGTAACGTCACCAAACTCTTAACGTTCTAAGTGTTTTGACAGGAACGATAGGGACCTTCGGTATTCTCTCCACCACGTGGTGAAAAGGGGGTGAACCTCGGGTGGCAGCCCATCCCCACCCCGAGGCGAGCTGAGGCTGCAAGGGGCTTCTGTTGTAGGAGAGGTCCCCCATTTTTATCCGAAGTTAATGGCGAGAATCCCGAGGATGGTGGCTAGCCAAGTCCGAAGAACCCGAAGTATGCTTAAAGTCTTCAGGAGCTGAGAAGCGGGGAAGCCTGGGAACGGCAGGGGAAGATATTCCCGAAGTCTCTTTCCAGAGAGGACAAAGGAACCCGAAGATACCTAAGGATACCCGAAGAGGGTCAGGTGAGGATAAGATTAGCCATGGGCCGGGCGTGAAGCCGTGGGCCATCACCATAGCTGCCAGTGAGCAGGCCCACAGTGGCTTGGATTATCGGCCCATGAGGCCCATATTGTAATAGGGGTAGTTGAGGCTTTTCATATAAGCAAAAAAGGGTAGGTATTGTAAAGGAATGTTGATCTAAGGATCAACGGCCAGGGTACCCGGACAAAGTTGTCATTTTGTATTTTCATTGTAAACCCTACTCACCAGTACCCCTATAAATACATGAGCACCCCCACCTTTAGGGGGCAGAGCATTTTTACCATTCCTGATCGTCCATTCCTGTTTCCGGTTCCAAACCTTTTCTACTTTCAGTGATCCCACCATTTTCGGGGGGACACTTCGCACTGTCTGAGACATGTCGACGACAGTGCTAACGGCAACAAGTTTCGGGGGCCGAAAACGTAATTTCAAAGTTTAGGGTATTTCGTGCATTTCGCTATAAGTTCTGGGAGCTACAGTGCAATTCTCTCTTTTTTTATGTGCCTAAATCTGAAAAACATGTATTGGACAAGCATCAGGGCAGCCATATCAAATTTTCAGTTTGTAATTGACCGAGAGTTGGCTTTTATGTACTGTATTACATGGTTGACCGAGAGCGATTTCCTCTTTGCTTTGCTATGTATGAGAAATTTTCTCTGATGCGATCTGTTATAGATGATGCAACTTCGATATGAGAAGAATGGATGGGAAAGAAAATGACTAGATGACTTCAAGATATTTCCTTTTGTTTATCTTTAATCTGGCCAAATTGTGTCAGCTCTGAGCATTGAATTTTCAAAGATGAATTGGTCAAATGGCTCATATAAAACATTACCAATGTCACATACATACTTCTACACTAAAACTAGATTACGTAATGGCCTCCCATGGTCTGGCAAAAATACATAATGGAAGCTTAAAGGAATTCAAGGTATAATTCAATGCAATTGAAATCAAGAACAGGAAAATGTTGCACCATCTTTAGCAATTTTCTACACTGCATCATGCCCTGCAATCTAAAACATTCCTTATCTGTTGCTACAGAAAAAAAAAATCCATGGTTCCACTTCATTCATTTAGAAGACACAAAAGCACTACAAAAAATCCTTATCTTTCTTCATTGTCATAATTGGTATGAAATTCCCACCCACATCGTCTTGGTGATCTCAACCAAAATCCCCATGAGGAGCGAGCGACATGTGGAGAAGAGAAGAAAATTTCCTGGCACCCGGTGCCATGGAACCATGCATGGCATCTAGTCACGGATGAAGCCACGTGGCTACACAAATCTCGAAGAAATCGGGCGTCGCCACCCCCAAATCACACCACCTCCTCCTCAGGGCACTCGCCCGTCTACTCCTCCCTGGCTTCCACAAGGCCACAAATCACAATTCACAGCGCCTCCTCTCCTCCACAGGTCGATCGCTCCTCATGGGCTGCAGTGTTTTTTTCCATGCAGTGCGCATTGCTACAGTGCACACTGCACAGTGCCCCAGTTCATTGTTCTTTTTTTTTTCTCTCTCTCTTTTTACGTTTGCTAGCTGCTACATTCATCGGTGTCATCGTCTGCTGCGGCCGGTCGAAAAGAGAGCATCTACGTGTAATATACTCGTACCTATTTGCAGGCGTCTGCCCAATCGGCGTTGCTACTTGCTAGCGCGCGAGGAAGAGGAACGCCCCCAGCCAATCAAATTTCAAAATCACAACACACCGAGAATCGAGACTCGAGAGAGAAGGGAAACCCTAGCCGGCTAGCCCCCTGCCTGCCATGGAAACCGCCGCGCCGGAGTCGGAGACGACTGGTCTCATCGGCGCCGGCGTGGAGGCGCTGCGGCGATGCCGGCTGCCCCTGCCCGGGTCTTTCTCCGTCCCTCGCGCTGCTGAACCCGGCGCCGTCTACGCCTCCGTGGTCCGGCCGCTCGCCGGCCGCATGCGCCAGTGGCTTCGCTCCGCCCTCGGCCTCGACCCCGGCCGCGACCTCGACGTCAACGTCGACCTCGACGACCTCTACGTTGTCTACAGTCCCCTCCAGAAGGCCCCGGTCATCACCCGCATGCGCTGGCTCCTTCGCGATCCCCGCAGTCAGGAAGGTACGGCTGTTCGCCATCGATCTCCTGCTATCCTATTCGATTCCCCACTTCCGCACGAACCAATTAAGCATCGTGTCGTTCGATTTCCTGGCTTGTAATCTTCAATTCAATGCCAAATTCCTTGCACACACACACCGGAAGTAGTACTGGATCGCGCCCTCTCTATTGGTAGATCTAGGGTTAGCTGAAAGGACGGGATCGAATTGTTTTTGTTCAATCTACATGCCATCGACTCACCCTCACCCCACCTGATTTGTTTTTGTCATGTCTTCCTTTTACAAATTTGCTGGAGAAAGGATGGAGAGGGAGATTGCAACCAAATGCCTCGAGCACTACAATGCTATGAATCCGGTGATGTATCGTATCCTCCCGTGATCGTAACTGTCAATGATTCCGAAATTAATAATGTGCTTGCTGTTCAATGACAATGCAGCGATATTGGGACCGGCTATTGCACAGTTGCCTGTTTTTTTTATCCTTCAGTCGATTTTCTGGACCGTTGGATCTCAATCCAACGGTCCAGATCAACCCGCGCCCCCCCACTCTCTCTCTTACTTCCCCCTTCTCCTCCCCTCCACTGCCCCCGACTCCTCCTCCTCCTCCCGACTGCCGCCTCCTCCTCCTCCTCCCCGCCTCCGCCTTCGCCGCCCATGCATGCCGCCACCGGCGCCTCGTCGCTCCGCCTCCCGCCGCCCGCCGGCGCCACGCGAATCCCGGCCGCGTCGCCTCCGCGCCTCCACCACCTCCCGCCGCCTCCACCACCACCCGGCCGGCGGCGCCGCCGCCTCCTGCCCCGCCGCCGTGCCACCCGCCCACCCTAACGGACGGGGCGGCGTGGTCCCCCCACCGCCGGCCCACCCGCCGCCGCCTCCCGGCTCGCGGCGCCACCGCCGCCTCCCGCCGCCCCGACAAGCCCTCCCACCGCCGGTCCGCCGCCTCCCGACCTCCCTCTACAACGGAGAAACCCAAATGTTCCCTAACTCGAACCCTAACCCCGGCGGCGAGCTCGGCTGGAGAGGAGGAAGAAGGTGGCGGTGCGCCGCCGGAGAGGAGGAAGAAGGTGCGCCGGATAAGGTATGTCCAAATCGACTGATGGCTAATTAAATCTCAGGCAACTGATTTCTAACAAAACCGATATTATTTTGTTCCTGCCCCTTTACTCTCCTCACAACAATCTATTGATACATCTTGTTTTCATCCCCCTCCATGTGTTTATTAACCAGGGCTCTGAATTCAAACTTGCTCCTGGAGACGTGACCAGATATAAGGCTGCAGGCCCGCAAAGTCTCCCTGGTTTCTGGACTCATGGTAACTTTCTGGCTCGTCGGAGACGCACAGGTTGCTTCTCATTCATACCTGGTGCACGGACCCTCTTCTTTTATGAGCTCGGCATCAAGGGTGTTGTGACGTGCGTCCCCTTATGTATGTATACTAGTCGGGCTGGCGCGCCCATGGCGCGCCGAGCGCGTGTGCAGCGCGTGGCACGCGGGCTGAGGCGGCGAAAGGCGCGCCCGCGCTTCGCAAGCAAGAAAACGCGGCATCGCAAGCGGGCCGACGCGGCGAAATACGCGCCCGCGCGTCGCAGGCCAAGAACGTGCGCGTCGCAAGCGGTGGGAAAAAACGCAAAAATAGGTGGCTTGCGCGGGATTCGAACCGTGAGCTGCGGGGTGAAGTCCGACTGAGCTAACCAACCTAGCAAAGCGTGCGACGTGCTGTTCGGTGCGGGGAAATTTTTTTTTATACCTAAAAGCATACTGGACGGCCAGATTTACATGCTGCGGACGATCGGACGGCCGTGGTTGGTCCGGGCGGGGAGGCCATCCACGTGGCGAGTCCAGCGACGGAGTGGTCGGCTTTGTACTTATAATAGATACATGTTTCTGCTTCTACCATCCTTTCAACTGTGCCTGACTGCCTGTATCCTTTGACATTGTGCGCAAAGGCTAGTTACATTCTCAGTACACAGAGTACAAAAATGGGGGGTGGGGGGGAGGAACCATGGTCACCTCATTCTTATTTACCAAATGCTTCACATATTTCTCGAATTACTTTGAAGTCGGCTAGCAAACTTGAGACGTGAAATCTGATACGCTTTGCCCATGCCTTCACAATAACGTCCTAATTACTTTGGTGAGTGGTTAGCATAGGGGGGGGCAGCCCGGTGCAACAGCTCCCGCTTGCGCGGGTTCCGGGGAAGGGTCGGACCCACTTGGGTCTATTGTACGCAGCCTTTCCCTGAGTGGTTAGCATAAACTTTTTATTATTTCAAAAGAGAATCAAATTAGTTTGGTCAATTATATTTTGTGTACTGCACATTCCTTATTTTGTTAATCTGTATTCACTTTCCTTCCATAAGGAATTTCTAGACAGAAAAGGTCCGGTAAAATTACGATTTCTCTAGAAATGGTAGGGGCTATGGATGCATTTTCTTCGTAGTTTTCACATAAATAATAGTACCTGCATTATTTAGCCGCATTAGTCAGTTTGGTTGGTACAAATTTTGTTGTTTCTCGGTAGCACTTTTACTGGACCATGGGTTAAAGTTTTGCAGAGAACAGTAGTTTAGAAAATTACACTTGGGAGTTGGGAAGGGCTGCCTGCATTCAGATTTATTATGACTGGCTGTACCTTCTTTTTCAAGGAGAAAACTGATTCGATGACATTATACATTGCTATTGCACTACATGCCTAATAAAACTGATCATGCGTTTGATGTTTTACTTTGTGTCCTCAGATGATTAATCAGTTGATGAAGCCTACAGTTTCCTGGGATTTCGGCTTGGGTGTGGCAAACGTCGTAGTGGAAAATGCATCCCACTTTTATCAGTTAAAATTGTTTGCATTGATAACCTCTTGCAATAACATCTCTTACCCTTGGCTGTCTCCTTTTTCTTTTCAGTTGATCGTGTTTGCCAGACGTGTGCTCGCCGTCTTGTTCCTTCAAACCCTTTCCCACTTGAATGTGGGCACCAAGAGGTGGAGCGGATTTGCCATATGTGTTACCATCGTTGTCCTGTTATTCATCCTATGCCGGGGAAATTCCAGTGTGGGCATCAGAAAGACATCAAGTTTACCTACTTTGGCGGAGTTAGTGTATGAAATTTGCAACCCTGTTTCTCCCGTTAATCATTCCGTCCAGGAAAATCAGAGTGTGGCCATCAAAATGCTGAGCTTGTTTGCTACGTCAGTTTGGATTTGCAACTATTACACATTTTGCATGGGATGTTTACTTGTTTTTCTAATCATCAGCTGTACTGGAATGTAATAGATACCAGTAATATACTGGGTCGTGCATTGACATCGACTTGTTATGGACCGGAGAGTCCATGTGCTTTATTTGTTACAACTCTGCTTGAACCGAATCCAGTGCTGCATATACGATGTGACCTAGCTTCTTGGTGTAATGTCAGGGCCGTTCCAAAGTTTTTTGGGGCCCGGGGCGAGTTAAAACTAAGAGGCCTCATGTCTAAAGGAGGGGTCGTCTCATGTCTAAAGGAGAAAGGCTTACCCTACTCAAAGCGGTTCTCTCGGCCCTGCCGACCTATGTTCTCTCCATCATCACTCTCCTAACCTCGGTCATTAAGAAAATTGACCAATTAAGAAAAGCATGGCTTTGGAGCGGATCTGCTATCCTGGGGGCTCCACCAAGGGAGAACTGGGGCTTGGTCTGCTCGCCTACCAAGTTCGGGGGCCTTGGGGTTTTGGATTTATCCCGCTTCGGTAGAGCCCATCGGCTGCGCTGGTTGTGGCTGAACAAGACGTCGCCCTCTAGGCCTTGGGTGGGCTCTCTGGACCCTCCCACAGAGGCTGATGCAGCTCTCCATCATGCCGGATGCTTAGTTACGCTTCGGAATAGGTCCTTACTATCCTTCTGGGAGGACAGTTGGCTTGCTGGCTCGTGGCCAAAGGAATTAGCGCCGCGGCTCTTCCTGGCTTCCACCAGGAAAGGGCGAAGCGTCATGGAGGCGCTTGAGAACAACAACTGGCTAATCGACCTAAGGCGCAATATGGATCCCTCCCTCGTGACTGAACTTGTCCAACTTCTCCTCTGCCTCGCTCAGGCGTTGTTGACGCCACTCGAAGATGACCTGATCACATGGCGTTTCTCCACAGACGGGCGCTTCTCTGTGAAAACTGCCTACAACTTACAGTTCATTGGCCGTCGTGAGCTCTCCCCGCAGTGCAGGGTCTGGCGGATATGGGCCCCATCCAAATGCAAGTTCTTTGTCTGGTTGCTTCTGGCCAGGAGGATATGGACAGCTGATGCACTATTACGAAGGCAACTGCCCAACGCTTACTTCTGCCCCCTCTGCCTGAGGAACCTAGAAACTCCAGAGCACCTCTTCCTAGAATGCAGCTTCAGCTCCTTCATCTGAACGTACCTTGCCGCTTCGCTTCGACTTTCCTCGCTAGACCCATCGCACTGGCAATGGAAATCCGACCTTCCGCTTTGGTAGGAAATTGATATCGTCCAGGATGCCAACCCAAAAGCGACCCTCTCCGTTGCCATCGGTACCATTTGGCATCTCTGGCTCGAGCGGAATAACCATGTTTTTCGCTCCTCCGAACGACCACCGGACGTTGTCCTTCAACAACTTCTAGATGACCTGCGGCTGTGGGCAACCGCAGGAGCGCATTTTGTAATCTATTAATTATTTATACGTCCTCTGGGGGGAGGGCTTTAAAACCCCCTAACTCTGTAAACCTCTTCTCTTTTGATCAATAGATGGCAGCTCTCCTGCCCTTTGCTCAAAAAAAAAAAAAACTAAGAGGCCTCTTAAACACATATAAGAAATCTATGTTTAAAATGATCATTTACGGGAAATACAATATGTTACGGGTTGCTCTTCAACAATTACGTTTAAATTTTCCCTGTTCATATTTCCTTGCGTGTAAAAAATATCATTTGAATTCTCAGTATTGTCTGATCATCGTTTACATCAGGCTCATGAGGTGCTACAAATACAATATGTGTAGGAGACTTGAATTAATATAAAGGATTTTTTTCATTGCTCCTTTTCTTATGAGGTCATCGTTTCTTGGTCATGTTCTTATTTCTTTTTTTTTTCACACGCATCCAAATAAATATTTTCTAGAAGACATATTGCAATAGTAAACACGCACAAAAAATAATTAAAAAGGAAAACAAATAGGCAACCAACCAAAATATAAAAGCTTAATTGCTTAAAATTAAGATATGAAACACCTTAAACACCTTGGATTTGAAAAGGGCCCTCAATGCTAATCAGCTGACTAGCAGTAGCAGTGGCGGACAGCTAGCCACTCGCACGGCCGCTCCGCGCGTTGGCGCTGGCATGGTCTCACCGACGGCCACTGAGCACAGTGCACCCCGGTGCCCTCAGCTCTTTGCCGGTGTGCTGCCTAACGTGTTGCCGCTCAACGCTCCCGAGATCACGATGACGGCAGTTGCTGAGACTAGCTAGTTGCCTTCGTGCCTCCCTTGCTGTTGCCTCGTAGTCATCGGTTAAGCAAGCGACAAAGAATAGGCTCTGGCGGCGAGCACACGAATCGTCAACTGGTCCACTAATTACTTAATTAGTAATTGTGCATGTCAGTGGAATTGGGAAACCAAACGGCATACACAACTTGAGCCAGCTATTAGCTAGTTTTAATAGTTTGAACTAACAGGATGCTTGTGGGTTGATTTAATGGGCTCTACTTGAACCAGCTATTAGCTACCGGGGTGTGCCGTCTCGGCTCGAACTCTACGGCGAGTTCATTTGGAACCCTAACGTCGTATCGGCTTTTGGGGTCGATCACGTTAGGGTTCCAAATGAACTCACCAGAGTTCGAGCCGACACGGCACTCCCGGTCCAACAAACCTCATGCCCATTGCATGACCTAGGAAGTCACGGCACCTAGCCTAGACCACGTGGGCCCGGGAGGTCGAAGGATGGCTGGCTTGGGGGAGGGTGCATGCGGTCGCTTTGTGTGTTGGCCCCGACATAGATGGGTGGGTGTGTCGGCGGCCTCTCTGTGGCGCCGACACAGCCCCCCCTCAAGCCGCTATCCTCCGGAGCTCACCGGGCACGGGTCTAAACTAGCTGCCAGTGACTTTAGGTCATGCAATGGGCATGAGGCCTCATTGACCGGTGTGCCGTCTCGGCTCGAACTCTACGGCGAGTTCATTTGGAACCCTAACGTCGTATCGGCTTTCGGGGTCGATCACGTTAGGGTTCCAAATGAACTCACCGTAGAGTTCGAGCCGATACGGCACTCCCCGGTCCAATAAGGCCTCATGCCCATTGCATGACCTAGGAAGTCACCTGGCACCTAGCCTAGACCCTGTGGGCCCGGGGGAGGTCCGGAGGGATGGCGGGCTTGGTGGGGATGGTTTGTGTCGGCGGCCTGTGTGTTGGCCCCCGACATAGATGGGTCAGTGTCGGCGGCTCTCCTGTGGCCGCCGACATTGGTTGCATCGATGTCGGCGACCACGGCCGGGCGCCGACCGCCCCCTCGCTCAAGCCGCCATCTCCGCCCCCGGTTCCACGGGTCTCAGGCTAGTGCAACTTTAGGTCATGCAATGGCATGAGGCTCATTGATCGGGAGTGCCGTCTCGGCTCGAACTCTACAACGAGTTCCTTTGGAATCCTAACGTCGTATCGGCTTTCGGGGTCGATCACGTTAGGGTTCCAAATAAACTCACCGTAGAGTTCGAGCCGAGACGGCACTTCCCGGTTCAATGAGGCCTCATGCCCATTGCATGACCTAGGAAGTCACCTGGCACGTAGCCTAGACTCTGTGGGCCCAGGGAGGGCCGGAGGGATGGCGGGCTTGGGAGGGGAGTGACGGCGTGCTCTCCGCTCAACCACTGCGGATCACACCCCTGTCAGATTTTTATCTTGCTAGCCGATCAGCTCGAGCTCAGTTCTATTCGAGCGTCGGACGCGGCGAGGAGCGACACGCAGCGATTACCCAGGTTCGGACCCCCCTGCGGGTAATAGTCCTACTCCTGCCGAGCCTTAGCTCTTTTTCGTGTTGTGGTTGTGTGGAATGCGATTACAGAATGTTTCGAACCCCCCTCCCTTCTCTCTCCTTCCCTTTTATACAAGCCTCGAACTGGCGGAGAGAGCCGAGGGGGTAGGCAGTACAATACGCTTAGTACATTGATAAGACGTGAGTAGGGATGAAACGGATCGGATACGGATCGGAAACCACTCATATTGTATTTGATCCATTTAGTTTGATCGGATACGGATTCGGATACGGATAGTACCGGATACAAATACGGATACGAATAATATCGGATACAAATACGGATCGGACACGGATACTCTCTCGGATAATACACGAAAACATATAATAAAGAAATAAGTATATCCAAATACATATAGTTATCTCTTTGTGACTCAACTTTATGGCCCATAGTCATGAAAATGATGGTGTGTAAGTGTCATACCCGATAAAGCAAAAAAATGTAAAATCACATGCATCTAGTTGTTATATGTGTTAGTCATTCATCCTATAGAAATATAATAGAGATAGTTTATAGATGGATTTAGCTAATCGGATAATATCCATCGGATATTATCAAGAAAAGCTCGGATAATATCCATCGGATATTATTGTATCCGCATCGTATCCGCCTTGTCGGATTCGGATATCCATAAAATTATCCGGCTCAATATTTTCGGATATTATTATGCCTCGGTCGGTCGGACGGTCGGAAATTATCCGTACCATTTTCATCCCTAGACGTGAGGGACGGGACAGGAGAGACGAAAACGTGCTGCTACTATGCCGAGAGGCGCCGCCCACGCAAATTCCGCAAGTGGCCTCAGGCTCGTGAGAACATGCCGGTGAGAGAACGAGTGGGACCCAGCTTGCTCCTCCTGACACTCTCTCCCTGCCGGTCAATTCCGCTGCGCCACAGTGACTGGTGGACAGACTCGCAGAGGTCACTGTGGCGGTAATCATCTCTTCAACTGTCCATCCGCGCGTAATGTCGCATTGAACGCGCCTATCCTTCGCAGCAGGGGGGAGCCTTCGCCCAGAAGACTTCCTTCGGGATGCTCCCTGCCACGCGGGCCCCGCTTGATGATGGGGGCCTTATGCGAAGACGAGGCTCGCCACGCTACTGGGCCTGGTCGCCCACTTTCGAGGCGTAGGGCCCGCCGGATGCACTGAGGGGCTCGCCCACGCGCTGGCCTGATGCACTCTTGGCCTTCCTTAGGACTCTTCATACCCCGGTATTTATTGTACCGACAGGGAGGGTCTGTGTCGGCGGCCTGAGAGTTGGCCCCCTACATAGATGGGTCAATGTCGGCGGCCTCTCCTATGGCCGCCGACAATGATGCTCTCCTGCATATAAATAAAATTGTTTGCAGCTAATATATGTTGAATAAACACTTCTGCTCACCCGGTTATCAGCGTGCGGCGTGGCGCGGGCTCACCACAGGTCGTGGGTTCCCGGCCCCGCCCCCTGTTATTTATTTTTGTTAGTGTCGGCGGCCTTGCATATGCCGTCGACACAGAGGGGGTATGTCGCTCCCATGCAGCTAAGCTGCTGGCCCCGCATGGCAGCGACGTCGCCTGACTGATGCGTGGGACCGCTTTAACGTCGTCCCGTTCAACCCGTTATTCTTCCGTCTGGGGGAGGGGGCAATGTCAGGGGCTTTAATTTGGCCGCCGACATAGACTAATTGGTGGGCTACAAATTTGAATTTTCAGCCGGGTGGCTGGAGGGGGCTGAGCTGTGTCGGTGGCCTCTGTTGGGCCGCCGATATTACTCTGTCTGTGTTGGCGGTCTAGATTTAGCCGCAGACATTGGTTGGTCGGTGGATTCCTGGCCATCGACACTGAGTTTTCTGACCGCCCACGTAGAGTTCGTTTCCTGTAGTGTCAATTAAATATATAAAATTCTAGGCTATTTTTGGGATTTAATGGTTCTGGAATCATCTAATTTAGAGTTTGGATGCTCCCTAAACAAATCCTGGAAGTTTGGAGAAAATCAAAAAACACTGAAATAAATAAACTGGTTAAAACTGGACCAAACCGGACGGATCGGACCGGACCGGCGCCTGACGCGGCGTGGGGCTTGACACGTGGCGTGGCTCGACCGGGCAGCGGCGTGGCTGGGCGGCTGCGGCGACGACGCTGGCGGCGGCGGCGGCTGCTGCTTGGCGAGACGATGGCGGGCTTCGGTTGGCGGCAGATCGCCAACGCGGCGGCGACGCTGTGGTCTGGTGGCGGGTGGGCGCTGCTGGCTGAGGCGGCGGCGGGCAGGGACAGGTGGCGGCGGGGTTGGCAGCGGCGGGTCCGGCGGCGGGGCGCTGGACGAGGCGGCGGCGGTGATGTCGGCGGCGGCGGAGCCGGCGGCACGGCCGAAACTTCGGCGAGCTCGTTCTACTCCGTTTCTTAGCCAAATCCGATGATCCATATATCCATCTTGACCGTCTCGACGAGCTGTACAACTTGGTGGCTTCCAATCTGGGGTTTGGGTTTAGGAAAAGGGGAAGAATCTCGAATTACCTCTCGGGTTGCATGGGAACCGAGGCGATGGCTAGGGTTTTTAGGAGGGGATGTGGTGGTTGCGTCCAGGGGGTCTAGGGGTGTTTATATAGTGTGTTGGACGTCCATGGGCAGGCCACCAATGGGTAGAACTTTGAGTTGGGCCCTAATTCTACTTCTAATAGGTTTAGGACTTCCTAATTTTGGTATTTTTGCAATTAAACGAATTTGGACTTGGGCTTCTGGATTTGGGCAGGTTTAGGCATCAAATAACTATCCACCAAGTTTGGGCTTGGGTATTGCACGTTTGCTCGTCATTTCATTGAGCCGACGAGCTCCCGGCAGAATGGCAGCACTCTACGGAAACATAGGCTAGCATTGGGCTTTGGACTTAAAATTTGGAGGGTGGCTAAATAGTGGCATTTAGGATTTATGGGAATTTTTCCAGAATTTTTCAAAAAGTTTTGCTAGGGTTTAGACTTTAACCTAATTTAAATTATTTTAAACTAGGGTTTTGTATATAACAATTCCCTTTTATTTTAGTTTTAGGGTTTTGAATATACAAGTGACATACGAAAAAATAGAGGATGTCACAGGAACATTTTTTTTGCATCAATACTGATCAATGTCTGATCGTGATATGGACTAGTAGTGACATATGGAATATCTCTCTTGGTTCATCGAACGAACCGGTAAAGATGCAGGGCCTATCACTATCGGTTGATGCCATAAATTGGTAATGATATAGGGACTACCAATATTGGTGCATGCCATGGACCAACACTAATAGTTATTATCACTACCCACTTGGAATCGGGCAGTGATACCATGGGTTATCACTGCCGGATAGGAAACCGATAATAAAGCCCGTTCTGAACCGATAGTGAAGGCGTGTTCTATATTAATTAGTGAGATTGCTGCAAGCACTACATCTCTATCAATGTCTATGCTAAAGGACCTTTTCAGCATGGCTGAAGAAGAACGTAGAGTTGGCATGAATCCTTTTGCTGAGCCGTTCTAAGATATCTATTGATCTCCCCTCATGTCAAGGTCAAGCCTCAACAACTCCCAACGCCCTAGGGCCAGTCCAAGATGAAGCCAATTCACCCTTTGAGTCCGATTTGACTAGCATATACCAGCCCACCTTCAAATAGACGGGCAAGCTACATACACAGTCCATTTTTGACATTCTACCGCTTCAAGAAAACCCTAGGAGATACACTTTCTATTGATCTACCCAATTCTAAATTCCTTCTGGAACATAAGGAATCGATAAAATAATCCAATAGATCAGCTCTTCGAGATCTTGTGCCACCTTGGGACCAAAGCCCGTGTATCCCTACAGTTTGGTGTGCGCGCGTGTGTGTGGGGGTTGTGTGCGCTCTAATCTCGTTGGCGCTTGTTGGTGCCTCCTACCTAGCCACCATAATTTGTCTGTATAAGCATGCCAATCCCTCTCTTCGTTCTTTAGGTTATTGTTAAGTTTGCTTCCACCATGTGCGAAAGGCTTGTTCATCGGGGTAGCATCGATAGACCTATATTGAATTATAATGATGAGGACACCACAAGAAAGGATATAAACAATCCTCCTACTTTCACTATGACCATTACGACTGCCACTATGTTACCGAAAGGGCAAGAAGGGGATCAAGTGGGCTTGAATCCTTTCACCAAGCCATTCAAGCAATCAATGCGGAAGGTTGAGAACTCCACCAACAATGCCCTAGACCCCTTTCCATGGCCATGCAAGCCCAAGTGCAAGTCCAACTCTCTTGGAGGCCCAATTCAATCATCTATAACCAGTTTGTATTTAAATCGATGCCTTGGGTTATCTCCTAGAATCAATGAAACAATTGAGCGGACTAAATCTGTCGGGTGTTGTGTCACCTAAATTTTTGGGCTAAGGCCAATGTAACCCTAGGGTTGTATGGGATTTTGTGCCCCTCTAAATAGCACAACCCCTTTGGCCATCATATATCATGGACTTATGGCCTCCATTCCTCTTCTTCTTCACTGGGTTTTGTTTAGTCTAGTTTTTATCATGCGCGTTGGAACAACTTCGATTTCTCTCAAGTTGGGAGGGCCAACTGAGTCGAATTCAAAACTCCAACTCATGCGGTCATCTTGTTGAGTCGCTGCCTCTCCTCTGTCATCCTCATTGAAAGGATCGCTATGCCGCCTAGAGGGGGGGTGAATAGGCGAATAAAACGAAATTGCGGAATTAATACACTTGAACAGTAACCAGTCGGTCGGATGTTCCGATGCAGCGTCGGATGTTCCGGCGTGGTGCAAGACACCTCCGTCGGATGTTACGATCTGGGTCGGATGTTAGATGGCGTCGGATGTTCCGATCCGGGGTGTTCTGGAATTTGTCGAAAACCTGTAGAAAAATTGATTTCTTGTAAAACCAAGGTTAGATCTATTCAAGAATACTCAGAACAGGCCAACACAAGTAATAACGACACCAAAACAAGATCAAGACAAAAACATGGCGATTTTTGTTTACCGATGTTCGGATCTTTGAAGGGAGATCCTACTCACCGTTAGGGAAGGCACCAAGCCCGGATCACCAAGACCCTAATCCCCCTTACCAGCGAAGCACAAAGCACTCACCGGCGATCACTAGTTGAATCCTTTTCCTTGCGGAGGTAGATTCGCATCTTCACAAACTCCGGAGGCACGCCACACAAAGATCGGCGACTCACCGGCGACACCTAGCCGTCTAGGAGCCCTTCAAGCCTCCAAGAGTAACAAATGCAATGAAGAAAGTAGGAATCGCTAAGTGCTCAACATTTGATCTCTAATTTGTGGAGCACTTGGGTTGCCTTGATCTCTCTAGATCTGGATCTCACAAGATGAACAAGAGAGAGACTAAAGGCAAGGGTTCTTGAGAGAGATGAACAGGAAGAATTAGGTTCAAATCAAGGTGTAATCAGAGAGTAAACAGTGTCAGCCGCCTTTGGAAGGTATTAGAGACAGCTTTAAATAGAGAATCCCGAAAACTAGCCGTTGTGCAGTTAATCCCGCATCGGATGTTCTGATCCCCCGTCGGATGTTCCGACCTGCATCGGATGTTCGATGGAACCTTGATTGGATAGCTCAAGATCGGCGGTGGCTCACCATCGGATGTTCGACCCTTGTCGGATGTTACGATGGCATAGGTTACAGATGAGGTGTATTTTGAGTGGAAAACTCACACGAACTTGAGATACCTATTTTGAGCACTCGGGAACCTTTATAAGCTTCTCCATTTCATCCCTCTTTATAGTACGGCATCCCTAGGACTCAATAAATAAAGATTTACAAATAAATACTAGTCTTGATGCCTTCTTGCAATAAATTCACTTTTGAGGGGTACAACATCACATGTAAACATGTACCTCATGGAATTAACCTGTATAGCATCTGTACACAATTCTCCAATAGAAATATTAGCTCTATAATTGTTACTCATTAATCACCAAAATCACATAAGGGCCTAGATGCACTTTCAATCTCCCCTTTTTGGTGTATTGATGACAACAATTATAGCTCACAAAGATATTAATAAATAAGAACATAGTCGAAAGCTCCCCCTGAAACTATGGCAAGTATAACAACAAGAGCTCCCCCTATATCCTTGGCACATATTGAATCTAGATGCAATATGACAGGATATATCACACAATTGCGAAAAACTTAAATAACCAAGCAATTCACCATTACATCATCATCACAGAATAATTAAATAAGTCTTACAGCCACAGCGTACCACATAAAACATCGAGTTTAAAACATAGTTTTGCACTTAAACATTCAAGTTTCAAACAAGGAATCTAAGATAGGAATGAGATAAATTTCTCCCAGAACCCAGAACATTTCTCCCCCTTTGGCATCAAGACGCCAAAAAGAGAAAAATAAACTGGATCACTCAATCCACTCTGGATCGCTGCTGCTGCTGCCACCCTGACCACCAGTACCACCACCACCTCCACCGGTGACCTCATCATCGTCGTCGTTGTTGTTGCCGCCACCGGAAGGAGGAAGTCCAAACAGTCCTCGAGTATAGGTGTCAATGGTGGAGTAGGAGGACGCAGAATCATCAGAGGAGAGAGAGAGAGGTAAAAACTCTGAGGTAAAACCGTGGGGTAAAAAGAGGAACAGGGCCCACGCGGTTAAAAGAAAAGACAAATCACAGATCTGGGCGCATCGGAAGATCCGACGCCCCCTTCACTGGACCACGTCGGAAGTTCCGACGCCGGTCGGAACATCCGACGGAACCCTCACTGGATTCCACCGGAACATCCGATGCCGAGCGGAACATTCGACCCCCTCTTGCTGGATTGAAGGTTTTGGACTCCAGACACCTCGAGAATAGATAAGATAGCTCCGGGAGGATAGAGGGGAGTTCTAAGACTTGAATTTACCCAAGGATAACCCGTAAGCATATCAATCAATCAAACTAAGGTCATCCGTGAATAAATAGGATAAGAATATCCGAAGAGTCAAATCAAACAGTTTATCTTATATAAAAACCTATATAGCTAAAATAAAATAGATAACAAGATAAAGAAAACCTTTTCAATCACCAAACAATGTGTGCACTATTTCAAGCAACATTCCGAGAGTCAAGGATATTCAATTCACTCCGCAACTCACAGAATTTTCTCTCATCAAGTGGTTTGGTGAAAATGTCAGCTAGTTGATTTTCGGTTCTCACATGGGTAATATCAATATCATCTTTGGTTGAATGGTCTCTTAAAAAGTGGTGGCGAATATCGATATGTTTGGTTCGAGAGTGTTGAATAGGATTGTTGGCTATTTTTATGGCACTCTCATTATCACACAAAAGTGGGATGTGGTTGAGGTTAAGGCCATAATCTCTCAGTGTTTGCCTCATCCAAAGTAGTTGGGCACAACAATGTCCTGCGGCAATGTATTCAGCTTCGGCTGTGGATAGGGCAACGGAATGTTGTTTCTTGGACGCCCACGAAACGAGCGACCTTCCAAGGAATTGGCAAGTACCGGAGGTACTCTTCCTATCCACTTTACAACCGGCATAATCCGCATCCGAATAGCCGATTAGGTCAAAGTTTGACCCTCTAGGATACCAAAGGCCAAAGTTGGGTGTGTGTATCAAATATCTCAAGATTCTCTTGGCTGCCACTAAGTGACAATCCTTGGGTGCAGCTTGAAATCTTGCACACATGCACACACTAAGCATAATATCAGGCCTAGATGCACAAAGGTAAAGCAGAGAGCCAATGATTGAACGATATACCTTTTGATCGACGTCCTTACCATTTACATTTAAATCAAGGTGACCATTTGTTGGCATAGGAGTCTTGATTGGTTTGGCGTCGCTCATATCAAACTTCTTAAGCATATCCTTCACGTACTTTGATTGGCTAATAAAAGTTCCTTCCTTCATTTATTTCACTTGTAGTCCAAGGAAGAACTTCAACTCTCCCATCATAGACATCTCAAACCTTTTAGTCATTAAACTACTAAATTCCTCGCAAAAACACTCATTAGTAGATCCAAATATGATATCATCAACATAAACTTGACATACAATGATATCACCATCTACTTGTTTAGTAAAGAGTGTAGGATCAGATTTACCCATTTCAAAACCTTTTCTCACCAAAAAATCTTTCAGGCACTCATACCATGCACGAGGTGCTTATTTCAACCCATAGAGCGCCTTGTTGAGTTTGTAGACATGATTTGGATACTTTGTGTCTTCGAAACCCGGTGGTTGCTCAACGTAGACAAGCTCAGAAAGTGGACCGTTAAGAAAAGCGCTCTCAACATCCATTTGCCACAACTTAAAGCCATGGTGAGTAGCAAAAGCAATTAAAATTCTAATAGCATCTACTCTTGCTACGGGAGCGTAAGTCTCACCACAATCCAAACCTTCGATTTGCGTGAAGCCTTGTGCAACCAACCGTGCTTTGTTTCTTGTCACTATACCATGTTCGTCTTGTTTGTTACGGAAGACCCATTTTGTACCAATAATATTTTGCTTCGGTCATTCCACCAACTCCCACACTTTATTTCTAGTGAAGTTGTTTAACTCCTCTTGCATGGCAATAATCCAATCGGGATCCTTGATAGCTTGATCTATATTTAGTGCCTCAAGAGAGGAGACAAACGAGTAAAATGCATAAAAATTTGAAATACGAGATCTAGTAGTTACTCCCTTGTTTATATCACCAATGATACTTTCGACGGGATGATCTCGTTGAACACTTTGACGAACTCTTGGATGTGCATTTGGTGGGTTAGGATCTTCATCATCACCTTCACTTGACTTATCATCCTCCTCTTCTTGAATAGTCGTTGGAGGTTCAACTTGAGTTGACAAAGGTAGTGAATCATCGTCATCTACACCTTCTTGTGGCTTGACGTCACCGATAGCCATTTTCTTGATCGCTTCACAAGGTGGCTCTTCTTTATCTAGAACACATTGATCAACTTGCTCCACTTGACAGCCGTTAGTCTCATCAAATGTCACGTCATGCGAGATTTCAACCACACCGGAGGTATTGTTGAAAACTCGATACGCATAGGCATTTGATCCATAACCAAGCATAAAACCTTCATCGACCTTAGGAGCAAACTTAGAACTTGTCGACGGTTGGGATATCGACCCAAGTCAACCAAGGTTCTTCAAAGAGGAGATAGGAGACACGCCGAACAACCACTTAACAAAGAACGAGCAGAGACAGGGTTTTTATCCTGGTTCAGCCTCTCGAGAGATAATAGCCCTACGTCCAGCCTTTCTTATATATCAAAGATGATTACAAGAGGTGGCTCGACGAGACGAACAAGTCTCGGTGAGATTATGTGTGTACAAGTGCGTAAAACTCTAAGTCGGATCAAGTCCCCTCTACACGCCGTAGGGGCCTTGTTTATATAGTCTTGAGCAAACCGACCCACCGAGAGAATATTGGGCGGGCTAACTCTTAGCACGAATCTAACTCAAGACATGCCAAATATATCCCGAGGTAGATAAGGCATACCCTAGTCTTGGGGATCACGACTCCTATTCCAAGCCGGAAACCAACGTCCGGGTCTTCACGTAGCAGCAGTAACTCTTGTTCGAGTAGGACTCAAACACGAATCCTAGGTCCGCGCACCGCGCCGACCAAGAGGCTGTTCGGCGGGGATGCACATGGGCTCGATAGAACCTTCAGGAGCCGGGCCTGGTAGGTCATTCGATTGGGCCGTCAGGAGTGGGCCATGGCAATGGGCGTAATTTTATCCCCGATACAAATTTCGAGACTCAAGTGGAAGGACTCACTAGAGTGGGGTCATCCTCTTGAGACTCCAAGTCACGAAGAGGGTATTTTTCCTGCTATAAAGGCGCAACAAAGCATCAACAGTTGTGGTTCAACGAACAAGACTTGTTCGGGACCGAACAAAGCCGATCAGTGCCGAGCAACTCCGTTGCGTCGAACAGGGAACGACATCTGTCCGAGCAGAGCACTCAGCCTTCAGTGCAAACACCGAAAAAAATAGCCGTTGGCAGACTCCAACGGTAACTTCTGTCATTGCTAGCGGTGAAAACAAAGCGACCGCTTTACCTAGCCGTTGTAGTAAAAACTAGCCGCTCGGGACAAAACCGTTGCAGAGCCGCTTATACGGGACTATAAAAGTACCCAAGCCGCTCATGCCAGCCACTCTGCTCTCGCGCCTTTCCTCTCTAAGCCCTAGCTCCAACCACGCCAAGATCAAGTACCCAAACTCCATCACCGACCTCGTCGCCCATACTCGGGAATCGCTATGGCCAAATTCACAAGCACTAGCTTGACCGAGGAGGACCTTAGGATCTGGGAGGAAGAGGGCCACATCGACACCGTAGGTGGAGGCTGCCCGAGAGGAGGATACTCCGAGCCGCCGAGGGAGAGTTCGACTTCAACAATTTGCCTGCTCGGGTTGAGGTCTCTGAGAGCGATTTCGTCGAGGCCGTCTTGAACATCAGCGGATTGGAGGTGGCGAACCTCAATCCGAACTCCATCCTCCAGATGGCCGTCTTCGCACACCTGTGCGAGGGCTATCTGGGCATCGATCCGCCGGTGGGGCTGTTCCTCCATTACTACACAGTAACGAGGAGCAGCTCCGCCGCTTCGGCGCTGGGGTGCTACTACCTCAAGCTCCGGGCCACCGCCGATGACGCGCCGTACCCTCGCCCACCTCTGCTCGACTCAATGGGCGCGTGGTGGGTGAGGTGGTTCTACAGCAAGCGGAGCGGCGACAGCAAACTCGTCTTCACCGGGAAGGCGCCGGCAAAGGGGACGCCAATGCCTCGGCCGGAGATAACTGCCGAGGACTGGTACATGACGAGGAAGATCACTTCCCTCGTGAGCCTTGGGCTCACGGGCAAGGAGATTATTCGGGACTTCACAGCGAACAGGGTCTGTCCGCTGCGGAGAAGGTCCTATCCCTTCTACAAGATAGAGGGATGGGAAGACATCACAAGGGAGAGCACGGGTAAGTGCCTTTAAGACTCAACCTCTAAATACATTCTTTCCTCCGAACAGGAACTAACAATCCCTTACATTGGGCGGAGAAGCCAACCGATGCATGGGTGACCGGCGGGTCGACGCCATCTTCAAGGCGCGAAGAAGGACGGGAGGTCACCGGCAGGTGGCGACACTCTGCTCAGCAAGAAGCGTGCTTGTCCGCATGAGGCGAGGTAAATTACTTACCCTCGGCCTATGTTGCTAGACTTGCAACGTTGTTTAAATGTTAACGCCCGCTTCTCAAAACGCGGGAGGACCAATCGATCCTTGGAGGATCGTTGAGGAACTCTCCGGTCCGAGAAGGAGAAAGCGAAGAAGGGCAAGGCCAAAGCGCCACAAAGCCCAAGGTGGCGGCCGAGCCTACGCTGTGAGCTCGCCATGACACGGCGGCCGCCACCGTCGAAGAGACCAAGCTGGCGACAGAACGCATCGAAAGCAGACCAAGCGGGTAGCGGTCGGCCCAATGAGGAAGAGACCAAGCCCCTCCCTCCTCGCCGAGCAGAGCGACGAAGAGGTAAAGACCATGGCCCTCTAACTCGGGCGTTACACGCAAGCTCACCCTGGCCGCATGGATCGGTTGCAACAGGTCGCCGAGCAGAGGAGGCTCGAAGAAGAAGTCGCGCGCAAGGAAAAACTTCTTGCTGCTGCTGCGAGGAGCGCCAGCTCACCAGGAGCTGAGCTCATCGCCACGAACACCCAAGGGCCAAGGCGAAGAAGCCGCCAAGGAGCCCCCGAGGAAGAGGCGGAAGGTTCCGGCGAAGAAGATCAGGACCAAGCCTTCCACGGCAGGTATGTAGGAATCGATCTTTAGACCTTCCAACCTTTCGACGCGTTAGACTTAACGGCGATTTTTTATCAGCTGCCCAAGGAGAGATCGCCACGGATGATGTCGAGGAGGCGCTCGAGCGGTCGCTGCTGCCCGAGCTCCTGCACGGCGCTTCACGGGCGATGAGGCTAGCGTGCCTCAAGGACAAGCGGGTGGCGTGGAGCCTGCTGCCGCCGGGCTCCAGCGAGCAGATCGACGTGCTCAAAGGCGCGGTGGGGCGGCTGGAGGCAAAAGTAGCGGCAAGCGGCGCCACGGACTTCGGTGCCAAGGCGATGGCTCCGGAAGCTGCCCAGGGCAGGACCGAGCAGCCGGTCCTGCCAGGCACTTCGTCGCAGGGGCAGCTCACCCCTGAGGCGACGGGATTCTCCGCGAAAGGTATGAAACCCCAGCCGCCCGGAAACATGAAGAAGCCCCGAGCAGGTCGCGCAAGTCGCCCCGCCGGGAAACAACGGCGCCACCCGGCGGAGTAGCTCGGCCTCGCCCAAGACGTCGGGCGGAAGAGGAAAAGGAAGAGGAGAAGGAGCGCGAGGCGAAAGTGCTTCACCGTCGCTCCCCGCTTCCCGGAAAGCGATGCGCCTCCCGAAGAAGAAGGAGCGAACAAGGCGGCGACGGCAGAAGCGCGCCGCCTCATCCCGCATGAGCGGGCTTCGTGGACGATGGCCTCGAGGACCGCTCAGGCTGCGGATTGAAGCATCGGCTTGGCGAGGTAAACTCCAAGACCAAACCTTGCTCAGTTTGAATGTGTTATCGCAAAGTGTTCTGAATAGACCTTCTCCCTCAGGTCTTTAGGGATACCATGGCGGAACTCGAGGATGGGGTCACCATCGAACGGGCCGCCGTACTGGCGTCCCTCCGGGAGCATCTCCAGACGGGGGATCCCGGGGCAGAGCGCTCTGCGCTGGCCCAAAGCCGGAGCCGGCTGAAGGCGAAAGCGAAGAAGCTCAAGGCCAAGCTGACCAAGGAGAGGCATTCCTCTGAGGCTCTTCTAAAGGAAGCCGAGGAGCTTGCAGACAGCCGTGAAGGCGAAAGCACCATGGAGGAGAAGTCGGGCCGCTGAAGTGGCTTGAAGAGCAGCTTGCTGACGCGTCCCATCGGTGGAACCAGCTCGCGGAGGAAGCCAAGAAGCTCAAAGCCCAGCTCGCCAAGGAGGAGCAGACATCCGCGGGACTCCAGGCTAAGATCTCAACCCTGTGGGCTTCACAGGAGGAGATTGAGGAGATGCGCGGGATGGCGGTGAGGGCGATCACCGCGGAGAAGAAGGTCAAGGAGCTGGACGAGCAGCTCAAGACCGCCGAAAGCAGCCGAGTTAGCAGCGAGGCTCGACCGACCACCAAGGGCCAAGACCGAAGAAGTCGAGGCTCTCCGTCTGAAAGGCGACGGAGCAGCCAGAGCAGCAAGGAGGAAGCCGATCGTCTCAGTGAGGCCGAGAGGGGTTCAAAGCCCAAGGGAAGTCCTGCGCCTTAAGGAAGTGATCGAGGAGCTCAAGGAGCAACTCGCTTCTAGGTAGTCAGAGGGTCAGAACCGAGATGGACTTTTGTACCGCAAATTTTGTTAATAAAGACTTACCCTTTTCCCGCAAAGAGAGAGCAGCAAAAAGACAAGAACTAAGCGAAACTAAGAGAAAAGCGTCTGGCGCTAGGAAGTTTAAGAAAACCGGTAGAGCGCTTAGCCTAACTCCCAGCCCGTTGTGCATCGCCGAAACACGAGTTTGCGAACCCGAACAGTGCACAAGAGAAAGAGCGACACCCTAGTCCCAGTGCAGACGATGCTCGAGAACCTAAGCTATAACTCGAGCACGCGTAGAGAGAAAGAGCGACACCGAACCTTGCTCGATTTGTTCCTGACCGCTCTTTGACGTAAGTTAGGCGATCCGAGAGTAACCGAACAAGGAAAGTGCCTGCCGCTGGGGCTTACGAGAGCGAGCTTTGCCAAGTGGTCGCGCCAAGCGAAGAAGTGCTCTCGCCGCGAAGGGCTTACGAGAGCGGACTTAGCCGCAAGGTGGAAAGGCCGTGTTACGCAACCCTGAGTTTAGGAACCTATCGAGACTAGACACGGGTAGGGAAAAATCCTTAAGATTGCGGAGCCAAGAGTTTGCAAGACCGGGCAACCATCAAGTGTTACCAGAGAGAAAGTAGTCTGAGAAGACAAATAGTGAAAAGGGCACAGAGGCCGCGAGGATTCACTGAAGAATTGGATTGAACTTTTCATGGTGCCCGAGAGACTTGGACGAACTAAGGCGCGAAGTTTACAAAAAGCGCAAAGCTAAGCAAACACAGAAAAGACCTACACAAAGAACTTACGAAGCTGGTCGATGTTCCAAGTGCTGGTCAGCTCTCTCCCGTCCTCCATAGCCAGGCGAACAGCCCCCGGGCGAGCAAAGAGAAACGACCGTGAACGGGCCCTCCCAACGAGGAGTTAACTTGTTGGCATTGGACAAGTTCTGGACACGGCGCAGAACGAGGTCGTCCGCCTTCAAAACCCTTGGTCGAACTGATTTGACAGCGTGCCGGCGAAGAGCTTGCTGGTAGCGTGCCATTCGACTTGTGCCCGATCGCGTGTGCCTTGAGGAGATCGAGATCGAGGAGGCTCTTGCTCGTCGTCAACTAGGTTGGTGAGCTCGTCTTGCGAGGCGTAACCGAGTACAACGGTCGCGGCGTGATGGCTTCGCACCATAGACTAATTGGAAAGGAGTTTTCGGTCGCCGGTGGCCGTAGTCGAATCGCCCAGAGGACGGAAGGAACCGTCGACCCGAGCCTTCTTGTGCTTTCGCCGAGAGCAGCAAATACCCGCCGTTTGATACCTGGACTATCTGTCCGTTAGCTCGCCGATCGCTCCATTGCTCGTGGGTGTGCCACGAAGTTAAGCGCACTTGGTGCCCGGTATTCGCAGATTCTGGAATAGCTCGCTTCAACCGGGTACCGTTATCGCGATCAACTTGTGGGGATCTCGCGGCGTGACCACGTTGCTTTTGAAAAAGCGAACAACCGTTTTGGCGTGAAGAGGCGACACGAGCTCGCCTCAATCCACTTTGTAAAAGTGTCTATGGCGGCAGCGGTGTGTATAGCCCTCGTACCCCTTAGGGAATGGGCCGAGCAGATCCAGACCCCATGTGGAAAAGGGCTAGGATGGGGGGATTGTTTGGAGCTCTTGGGCGGGCTTGTGTGCCTTCCGGGCGTGAAATTGGCAAGCCTTGCACTTAGTCACGATATCCCGGGCATCTTGTAACGATGGGCCAATAATAGCCCATGCGAAACGCTTTGCCGACCGAGTTACGAGGAGGCGTGGTTGCCCTGAGCACCCTCGTGTATGTCCCTAAGAAGGAACACACCCTCACATTGCGAGATGCACTTGGAAGAACTCCCGAGCACCTTGACGGTAAAGGATTCCGTCCACAAGCTTGTATGGAGCGGCACGCCTTGTAAGCCGGGAACGCTCGGCCGGCGAGGTCCCATCGCAAGGTACCGGACAAATGGCGTTGTCGATCCATGACTGCTAGATAACGGAGACAAGACCACTGTCTCTGTTGCCTCGTCCGGAGGCGTGATTGAGGGCTTGTGAAGGTGCTCGACGAGCACCCTGCCGAGCAGATTCTCGTGAGGATCCATACTTGGATAGTTGGTCGGCCGAAGTTGTCCTTCCAGGCACGAAGAGCACTTCAAAAATCGAAAATGCCGCCCAACTTCCTCACTTCAACCAGTATCGCGCCATTGAGTCATCGCAAGAGCGATACTCCTTGTTAACCTGATTGATGACCAGCTGTGAATCTCCCTTCACAGTCAGCCGTTGGACACCAAGCGACTTGCACGCTCTTAGTCCGGCGAGGAGGGCCTCGTACTCTGCAGCGTTGTTAGTCGCCGCAAAGTGTAGTTGGATAGAATACTGGAGTTGCTCTCCTTGAGGGGAGATGAGAACAAAACCAGCCCCCGAGTTTCCAGTGCGCGAGCCATCGAAAAACATGGTCCAAGAGGGTTCATCAGGTTGCTCGGGAGCTCCCTGGGATTTGGGCGGGCAAGTCCATTCAGCGACAAAGTCAACTAGGACCTGTGACTTAATAGCAGTTCGGGCAGCAAATAACAGATCAAACTCTGCTAGTTCCATTGCCCACTTAGCTATACGTCCGCTAGATTCCTTGTTCCGTAGGATTTCTCCCAGAGGGAACGTGGTCGGGACCAGTATTTGATGCGCCTGGAAGTAGTGGCGAAGCTTCCTGGAGGACATGAGCAAGGCATAGAGGAGCTTCTGGACCTCAGGGTAACGCTCCTTTGATCCGTGAAGTACCTCGCTCACGTAATAGATTGGTCGCTGTATGCCTTCCCTTTCGACCGTCAAGACCGCGCTCACCGCTTGTGGCGTGCAACCTAGGTACAGTAGGAGCTGCTCGCCATGCCGCTGGGTAGTCAAGATGGGAGGATTGGACAGGTATCGCTTCAGATCCTGGAAGGATCTATCGGCTTCTTCCGTCCACTCGAAACCATTGTGCTTGCGCAGGGCCTTAAAGAAGGGCAGCCCACGTTCGCCTTGACGGGAAATAAACCTGCTTAGAGCAGCCATCCGCCCAGTGAGGCTTTGTACTTCCTTTATGGTAGTTGGAGCCTGCATATTTTCAATGGCCTCGATTTTTTCAGGGTTGGCAGAAATACCTTGCGAGCCAATGACATAACCGAGCAACATTCCAGATCGAACACCAAAGGTACACTTCTCTGGATTTAATTTTATTCGATGCCTGGTGAGATTATGAAAAGTCTCTGCCAGGTCTTTTACATGATCTGGAGCATACTTGCTCTTTACAACTATGTCGTCGACATAGACCTCCGTGTTTTTCCCTTTGTTCTGGGAAGGTCTTCTCCATTAAGCGCTGGAACGTGGCACCAGCATTGCGCAGACCGAAAGACATGGTCGTATAGCAGAAAGTGCCGAAAGGGGTGATGAAGGCAGTCTTCACTTCATCCTCGGGGGAGATGCTTATTTGGTGGTAACAGGAGTAAGCATCTAAAAACTCGAAAGCTGGCGTCCATGATCGCATCGACCGGTGGTCAATCTGGCGCGGAAATTGTCCTTAGGACAAGCGGCGTTCAGATCGTGTGATCGACACATTCTCCACTTGCCGCCTTTCTTCCTTACAATGACGGGGTTGGCTAACCACTCGGTGTGATCAACCTCGCGGATGAACCCAAAGAAAGCGGTTTGCTAAGTCGATCTTTGATGATCCCTGTTTGAATTCAAAAGCGGCGAAGCTTCGGCGATCAGCATTTTGTCGGCGGACACCGGTTTGTGCTCGATTACCTCCTTGGGACTCGGGCATGTCGGATGGCTCCCAAAGCGAATACATCTCAGATTAGCTCGGAGGAAGGCAATGTGCTCGCTTTCCTATTTGGGGTCAGATTGGCCCCAAGTGAACTATCTTGGAAGTATCATCAGCGGCAATGAACTTCCTTAGTTTCTCCCCTGGCGAAGGGAGACCCTAGGCGGCTGAGACTTGGTGCGGGACTTGAGACAGCGGCGGAAGTTGGTCGACGAGGCGAGGGATCGCTTCGTCGCAATCCGCAGCAGCTTTGTAGTTGCCCTTGACCGTGATCACACCGTTAGGACCGGTATCTTCACGCAATGGTAAGCGTGGTGGGACACGACCATAAACTTACCGAGAGATGGCTCGCCTAAGATCGCGTTATCGCCGATGGGAAGTCGACCACGTCGAAAGTGATCAACTCGTCCGGAAGCTGCTTGGGTTGCGAAGGTGACAGGCGGGACAACTCGCCCTAACGGCTTGACAGCGACTTCTCCGGAACAATTCCGTAGAAGAAGCATCTGCGACTTCCTTGACTTGGAGCGAGGAATTTGCATCTCGTCCAAGACTTTAGCGTAAAGCAAGTCCAAAGCGCTCCCGCCGTCCACTAAGACACGGCCAACTCTCGCGTCGATGGTCGGGCGACCACCGATGGGAGCCACCGAGGCTTGGTCATCGAGTGGGGCAATCCTCACGAGAGAAGGAGATGGGAACCTCGTCCACTTCATCGATTCAGTGAGGTTTTGCCTTTTCGACGTTGTGGACCTCCCGGCAGCTTCCTTGAGGCTGCGCCGAGAGGTGTAAGCGAGGAGCCCGAAAATGACGGCGATATGGTTCACGGCTCTTGATATTCATCATCATCTTCCCGATCACCATCGTCGGTTTGGCGCTTAGCCTTACCGGCATCACCTTGTTCGAGGCGGGGTGGGCATTGGGCCCTTGCCGTTGTAGAAATCTTGAGTTTTGTAGCCCAAGTTCTCTGATGGCGTATATCATGCCCGTAGTCTTTGGTAGAACTTGCAAAATCGGTCCCTCGGACCTTTCTTGCCTTGTCCGCCTCCACGGCGGGCTTTTTGCCCTTGTAATTATTGTTGGGCTTCTTCTGCCCATCCTTGGGAGGAGGTGCGCGATCCATACCTGCGACGGTATTGTTCGCATCACCTTTGTTCTTCTTCTTCTGGGACTTCTTGTCACCAGGAACATTGCTGCTCTTCTTCTTCTCATCCACACCAGGCTGGGCGGGCAGCTCGCCCTTGTCGAACGCCTTTTTATGCGAGCAGCGCTCTGCAGCGTTGGCATAGCGATCGGCCGCCTTGAACAGTCGTTGGCGGTCCAGTCTCGTTGATCTCGAGATCTGGGTGAGCCGCTTCGTCGCGGACTCCGCTTTTTGAAGGCACGGACAATGATTCATCCGAGATGTTGGGATCGTGTTGCGGATCTTAATGAAACGCT
The DNA here is from genome assembly GCA_036346415.1 of Raddia guianensis. Taxonomy (NCBI): domain Eukaryota; kingdom Viridiplantae; phylum Streptophyta; class Magnoliopsida; order Poales; family Poaceae; genus Raddia; species Raddia guianensis. The sequence goes on from CM070540.1 coordinate 28,284,109, forward strand.
TCACGAAGGCGTGGAGGGTCTCCCGTTCATCCGGATCATCGGTGCAGATCATCCTCCTTACCAGACGCACGTAACAGCTCTCGGAAATTAGCGATCGAGCGTCACAAAGCTGGTTCCATGGTGATGGAACCCTCCTGCCGATTGAACACCACGTCCGAGCGGCACCTCAAGGACGGTCGGGAGGTAATTAGTCATAACGAGCTCGTCACCCTCGGCCGCCATGATGGCCGTAGCGTAGATGGAAAGGAATTCCTCTGGGTTCTGAGTCCCATTGTACCTCTCCATGTGACCGGGCTTGAACTTTGAGGGCCACCGGACAGCTCGAAGCTCGTCAGAGAAAGCCCTGCAGCCCAGAGCATATGACCGACCACCTTCCCCGGCAGAACCTAGTCTTGAAAAGACGTTGGTCTTGTTGCGCGGGGGAACTCCTGCTGAACGGGATGACTCGGCCTGGAGAAACTCTCTCCGGGACAATCCACCACGTTCCTTCCTCGTGGTGGCGACGACGCGCTCCTCACGAGGGGACCGTCCGTGATCGTCGCGTGCGCGCTTGCCCCTGTGGTCGCGATGACTACGAGGACTTGGCGAGCGACGGCGACCACGGGTAGCCTGCTCATGGGCGATGATCGCCGATGGTGGCGGGGTCACGCGATCGATCGAGCTGTCCGAATCATTCCGGCGGTTTTGCTTTGCTGGAGGAGTTGTTGACTTCTCCTAGAGACTTTAGGCCTTGACCGGTCGCTCTAGGTTAGACGCACAGACGCCCATCTTGGCGAGATCGCTTGATTGGTGGATCTAAGGACCGTTGCTATAGCTTCGAGCCGTTCCGACTTTGATCTATGGGTCCCGGGATCCTGAACCATCCGCGTTCGCCCGATCGAGTCCGGTCACGCGGAATTGACCGAGCAGGAAGCTTCCGCCGGAGACTTAGCGCCGCGACGCGAGGTGGGTCGCGACATTGTCGCTATAATCGGTCGCGAAACCGTGCTAAGGTCGATTGATGGAATCGTCGAGGCTGCGGCGAATGACGTCTTGCTTTCGAAGCGACTGCGCGACCTCGTCTTGATGCGGCGAGTTAATCGCCCGACCTCGCCCGGCCGCCACGGCCGTGCGGGATCCTCGAGAGGTTTCCACATCGGCCATGTTAATGCTGCGGGGCCATGCGAAGGTATGCTAGACGGTGTCATCGCTGTGTCTCCACAGGTGGAATCTACCGACATAGCCTTGGAATCTGACAAATCTAAACCGTCCTAAAGATCATCAGTTCCGTGGTCGTCGTCGATGACGGGAGTGCGATCTGAGGCTATCTCTGCCATGTAAGCGGAGAGATCTGCCTCGGATGCGGAAAGCGTTCGAGACCGAGCAGATCGATCTGAATCGACAAGGATGAGACATCCGTCTTCCGAGTCGTAGCCCTCAGGAAGTATCTCTGTATCGCTGACGGAGTTCGACATGCTCAATCTGCGTGTCCCCACGGTCCGCGCCAGCTGTCGACGGTTGGGATATCGACCCAAGTCAACCAAAGTTCTTCAAAGAGGAGATAGGAGACACGCCGAACAACCACGAACGAAAGAACGAGCAGGAGGCGGGGTTTTATCCTGGTTCATGCCTCTCGAGAGATAATAGCCCTCGTCCGGCCTTTCTTATATATCAAAGATGATTACAAGAGGTGGCTCGACGAGACGAACAAGTCTCGGCGAGATTATGTGTACAAGTGCGTAAAACTCTAAGTCGGATCAAGTCCCTCTACACGCCGTAGGGCCTTGTTTATATAGTGCGAGCAAACCGACCCACCGAGAGAATATCGGGCCGGGCTAACTACTGATGCACGTAACGAACTCAATTACATGCCAAATATATCCCGAGGTAGATAAGGCATACTCCTAGTCTTGGGGATCACGACTCCTATTCAAGCCGGAAACCAACGTCCGGTCTTCACGTAGCCGTCTGCAGAACTCTTGTTCGAGTAGGACTCAAACACGAATCCTAGGCCGCTACGCACCGTGCCGACCAAGAGGCTGTTCGGCAGGATGCACATGGGCCTGATAGAACCTTCCAGGGAGCTGGGCCCTGGTAGGCTGTTCGATTGGGCCGTCAAGGAGTGGGCCATGGCAATGGGCCGTAATTTTATCCCCGACAGAACTTCTAGATTTTTTATTCAAAATATAACACTTACTGCCAAAAACTCTGAAGTATGAAATATTCGGCTTGTTACCGGTAAGAAGCTTATATGAAGTTTTCTTGAGTAACTTGTGTAGATAGAGCCGATTGATAGCATGACAGGCGGTGTTCACAGCTTCCGCCCAATAAATATCCGAAACCTTGTATTCATTCAGCATGGTTCTGGCCATCTCGATGAGGGTACGATTCTTCCTCTCGACCACCCTGTTTTGTTGTGGGGAGTAGGGGGCCGAGAACTCGTGCTTAATGCCTTCCTCATCAAGATATTCTTCAACATCGGTGTTTTTGAATTCCTTTCCATTATCACTTCGAATCTTCTTAATCTTCACTTCAAACTCATTTTGAGATCTTCTCATAAACTTCTTTAAAATTCCTTTTGCCTCTGTCTTATCATGCAAAAAGACTACCCACGTGAAGCGTGAAAAGTCATCAACAATAACAAGACCGTATTTGTTGCCTCCTATACTTATGTATGCAATCGGTCCAAAGAGGTCCATATGTAGTAGTTGTAGAGGTCTTGTTGTGGTCATCACGTTCTTCGAAGGATGGGATGATCCAACTTGTTTCCCGCTTGACATGCGCTACAAGGCCTGTCTTTCTCAAACTTCACATTTGTTAGTCCAATGATGTGATTCCCTTTCGAGAGTTTGTGTAGGTTTCTCATACCAACATGGGCTAGTCGGCGATGCCAAAGCCAACCCATGCTAGATTTAGCCAGTAGGCATATCCCAGGGCTAGGTCTATCTGTAGAGAAATCCACGAGATAGAGCTTTCCCGTTCGATGACCTTTAAAGGCTATTAAACCATCACTCCTTCGAACGACATTCACACCATCACAAGAAAAGATACAATCATAACCGGTAGCACAAAATTGTTGTACCGATAATAGATTGTATTTCAATGAATCAACAAGTAATACATTTGTAAGAAAAAGATTTTCAGAAATTGCAATCTTACCAAGACCTAGTACATCACCTTTACTGTCATCCCCAAAAGTAATGCTCTCACTTGGTTGATTATAGCAATTGATTTGAGAGAACATTTCCTTCTCTCCGGTCATATGATAAGTGCACCCGCTGTCAAGTACCCAACTAGGGCCACCGGAGAGATATTCATACAAAGTTCAAGCTTTGGTCTTAGGTACCCAAATTTGATTGGGTCCTTTGAGGTTAGTCACAAGAGCCTTCGGGACCCAAATGGATCTCATCAAAGATGCATTAGTACGCTTTGGTCCAACATGATAAGCAAGCACTCTACCAAAATTATTCTTTTTAAGAATGTAAGAGGCATTAAAAGTAGAGTGAGAAACGTGAGCCTTTGAGCTTTGCTCTCTCACAAAATGAATTGGCTTAGTGACCGGAGTCACCACAACATGTGCTTTCTTGCCCTTCGGTGGAACATAGCAAAATCCGGCCTTCTTGAAGTTTCCTCTTCTCTTGTCTAGGATCTCATCAAGTCCCTTACTCGACTTGTAAGATCTTTGAATACCATCTTCAAGTAGACCCTTCAACTTCTCATTCTCACTAGCAAGATCTTGCAAGGTTGCGAAATTTGTTGCACAAGCATTCACATCCACATTGTAACACCTTGCACAACCATTGCTCGTGGAAGGAGGTGAGTCACAAGTTGCATTTGAAAGAGTAGAGGTGCTCTTCAAAAGATCATCAAACTTCACTCTAAGAGTCTCATGTGCTTCCTTGAGTGAAGCATTGTTGATCTCAAGAGAGCTTACTTTAGATGTGACCTTAGAGAATTATTTGGTCATCTCCTCAACCCTCTTCTTTTCCAATGCTAGTTCCTTCTCAAGTTGGAGGTTTCTCTCCTTTTCAAGGATGAGCAAGTCTTCTCCTTTCTCAAGAAGGTCCTCTTGTTGCTCAACTCTCTCCATAAGCTCAGTCAACTTACCCATATCAAAATTTCTCATCATCTTGACCAAGCTAGCATGACTCATATCATTTTCATCATCACTAGAGTTGTTAGTATAAGAATTGACTAGAGATTTAGAGGATCTTGATGATACCTTAGGGCCCTTGGCCATGAAGCACATTGTGGGTTCATCATCATCCGTCAATTCGCCAAATAGAGATGAGGTTCTTTTTGGAATAGCCATTCCAAGGCATGCTACACTCTCATCATCGGACTCGGAGTCGGATTCGGAGTTGGATTCGGAGTCCCACTCCTCACCAATGTGAGCTTCACCTCTTGAACTTCTCTTGTGTCTCTTGCTCTTTTCTTTGTCCTTCTTGTAACTCTTTTCTTTCTTCTTATCTTCCTTGTCCTTATCCTTCTTATGTGGACAATCAGCAATGAAGTGTCCGGTATCACCACATTCATAGCACTTTCTTCTAAAACTTCTTGAAGAGTTGGATTTGCCGGAATCCTTTTTGCCTTTGCTATTGTAGCCATTCTTTTTGAGAAATTTATTAAATCTTCTCACAAAGAACGCCATCTCCTCCATGTTCATTGACCCATCTTCATCACTGCTTGAGTCATCATCCTTTGCCTTTGACACTTTGCTCGCCTTCAATGCAATGCTCTTCTTCTTACTTGATTGAGCCATCTATTTAATGTTCGAGGCCTCTTGATCCATCAACTCATCACTAAGAATCCTTCCAAACACTTCATGCGGTGTGATTGAGTGATAGTTGTCTCTATCTCGAATCATTTGCACTAAATGGCGATTGGTTGGAGTGATAGCCCGGAGTAGAATCTTGACCACCTCATGATCAGTGAGAGACTTGCAACCAAGCCCCTTGGCCTCATTTACCAATACCATGAGTCGATCAAACATTATCTTGTAGTCTTCTCCTTCTTCTAGAATGAACCTTCCAAGCTTGCCATTGATAAGCTCGATCTTGGTTTCCCTCACACTTGATGTGCCTTCGTGAACAATCTTGAGGGTATCCCAAATTGTTTTAACTTCTTCAAGTCCATCAACCCAATTGAACTCACTTGGGCTCAAGGCACCAAATAATGCATTGACGGCTTGATAGTTGCGGAAGGAGTCTCTTTCCTCATCGGCAGTGAGGTTCTCCGGTTCTTTGGGTTTGAAACCTGTTTCTACAATTCTTCAAATAGAAGGATAAATAGACATTAGATACATCTTCATCTTATGTCTCCATTGTGGGTAGTATGTGCCATCGAAGTGAGGCGCACGCCCAGTAGGAACAGAGACATGAGATGAGGATGTTGAATCAGGATAAACATAAGGAATGGTAGATTTTTTGTTGCCTTCACTTGAAGTCTCGATCTCGTCTTTGTTGTTAGGCATGATTCTCCAAGCTGTTAAGCTCAAAACAGGAGGTTAGACTCTGATACCAATTAAAAGGATCGCTATGCCGCTTAGAGGGGGGTGAATAGGCGAATAAAACGAAATTGCGGAATTAATACACTTGAACAGTAACCAGTCGGTCGGATGTTCCGACGCAGCGTCGGATGTTCGGCGTGGTACAAGACACCCTCCGTCGGATGTTACGATCACAGGTCGGATGTTCCGATGGCCGTCGGATGTTCCGATCCGGGGTGTTCTGGAATTTGTCGAAAACCTGTAGAAAAACTGATTTCTTACAAACCCAAGGTTAGATCTATTCAAGAATACTCAGAACCGGCTAACACAAGTAATAACGACACCAAAACAAGATCAAGACAAAAACACGGTGATTTTTGTTTACCGATGTTCGGATCTTTGAAGGGAGATCCTACTCACCGTTAGGGAAGGCACCAAGCCCGGATCACCAAGACCCTAATCCCCCTTACCAGCGAAGCACAAAGCACTCACTGGCGATCACTAGTTGAATCCTTTTCCTTGCGGAGGTAGATTCGCACCTTCACAAACTCCGGAGGCACGCCACACAAAGATCGGCGACTCACCTGCGACACCTAGCTGTCTAGGAGCCCTTCAAGCCTCCAAGAGTAACAAATGCAATGAAGAAAGTAGGAATTGCTAAATGCTCAAAATTTGATCTCTAATTTGTGGAGCACTTGGGTTGCCTTGATCTCTCTAGATCTGGATCTCACAAGATGAACAAGAGAGAGACTAAAGGCAAGGGTTCTTGAGAGAGATGAACAGGAAGAATTAGGTTCAAATCAAGGTGTAATCAGAGAGTAAACAGTGTCAGCCGCCTTTGGAAGGTATTAGAGACGGCTTTAAATAGAGAATCCCGAAAACTAGCCGTTGTGCAGTTAATCCCGCATCGGATGTTCTGATCCTCCGTCGGATGTTCCGACCTGCATCGGATGTTCCGATGGAACCTTTACTGGATAGCTCTGAAGACTGGCAGGCTGGCTCACCATCGGATGTTCCGACCATCGTCGGATGTTCTGATGGCATAGGTTCTGTATGAGGTGTATTTTGAGTGGAAAACTCACACGAACTTCGAGATACCTATTTTGAGCACTTAGGAACCTTTATAAGCTTCTCCATTTCATCCCTCTTTATAGTACGGCATCCCTAGGACTCAATAAATAAAGATTTACAATAAATACTAGTCTTGATGCCTTCTTGCAATAAATTCACTTTTGAGGGGTACAACATCACATGTAAACATGTACCTCATGGAATTAACCTGTATAGCATCTGTACACAATTCTCCAATAGAAATATTAGCTCTATAATTGTTACTCATTAATCACCAAAATCACATAAGGGCCTAGATGCACTTTCACTCATCTCCCTCAAGCAATCCATCTTCTATGTCGTTGTCCCAGTGTCCTATTCTTCAAGGGTCACACCTCCGCCAAAATCGCCATAGGGAAGAATGGCGTCATGCGGCAAATGATAATGACGCACGAGCATAGCTCGCCATCGGAATTGGAGGTGCCATGGAGGAACATGATGGTGGTGTGGTTTCCATAAGACAGCGATGCCCCGTGGTGTGGATAGGGTGCCAATTAGGAGGAGAGAGGCGTGGGGTACATCTCTGTCCAAAGGGAGTGGGATTGGATCTAGGCCGTCAATTCAAGATCGGAAGGCTAAGGCTAGGATTTACGGTTCGCATGATTTTGCACCAAATGCTGGTTTGCCATGAATATTTTTCCTCTCGTTATTTGGTATGTTTACCTATGTCTTGTGGACTATGTATCATAAACACAAATATTTCTATAATATTTCCAAAGGGAGTACGACGAAGGTAATTCTCGCCAAACATGGACGCGAGAAAATAGCGGTCAGCGAACCCGATTCATCGCTCTCCTTTTTCTCCTTTGCTCCACCTCACCTTCCTCTCTCGTCGGATCAAAACCTTCCCTACCACTACCACCATGTCTTCCTCCTTCGACTCTGTCGCCGCCGTCGCCGGAGACGACGACGCACTGCAGCCCGCTCCTTTTGACCCTACCGTCGAAGTCGCCGGCGGCGGGGTCTACAATGCCGATGACGCGGCCGACGTCGTCGTCGGGGGCCTCGGCATGCGCCGCAGCCACCGCGTCGCCGCGTCCTACTCGTCCTTCGGCACCGCCTTGTCCGACGACGACCTGGCCGGCGCGGCGAGCGACGGGGGCTTCGGCATGCCGCCGGACTCCAACGGCGCGGCCTCAGGTTACGGGTACGGCGAGGCCGAGGACGTGATGGACGGCGACGAGCACGGCTGGATCGGCGGCAATGACGACGCCGCCGATGACGACGCCTTCGTTGGCGCGGCGGACGACGGGCCCATACTGCCGCCGCCGGAGTCGATGATCGAGGAAGGCATCGTCCGGCGAGAGTGGCGCCGGTGAGTCCAATTCTCCTTACGACATCGATCTCCCGATCTCTTGAACCATCAGGCGGCGGTGCACCGGCGATCTCTCGATTCCATCCACGTTTCTTGATCTGATACAAGAAAGAATGGCTGGACTTCAATCCTGCAGCCAGAACGCCCTGATGTTGGAGGAGAAGGAGCGCAGGGAGAGGGAGCGGCGCAGCGAGGTCATCACGGAAGCCGAGGAGTACAAGAAATCCTTCCAGGAGAAGCGCAAGCTCAACTGCGACACGAACCGGACGCAGAACAGAGACAGGGAGAAGGTACACATGAACACATCACACACATCGCATACATCTGTTTGATTGATCCCATCACCCTCTACCCAGACTGCATGGAACACATGTACCAGTGGAAGGATGCATTTCCTCTCTACTCTCTACATAATGAAATGCAAATGTGGATGCAACTAATCCTGCATGTACGGACGCGTCTGCAGCTGTTCATGGCGAACCAGGAGAAGTTCCACAAGGAGGCGGACAGGCAGTACTGGAAGGCGATCGCGGAGATGGTGCCGCACGAGATCCCGGGTCTAGAGAGGAGGGGCAGGAAGAAGGAGCAGGACAAGGCGCCCAGCGTGGTGGTGGTGCAGGGGCCCAAGCCAGGCAAGCCCACCGACCTGTCCCGAATGCGCCAGGTCCTCATGAAGCTCAAGCAGACCCCGCCGCCGCACATGGAGCAGCCACCGCCGGCGGCCGCGGCGGCGAAGGAGACGGCGAAGAAGGATGGCAACGACGGTATGCAGGAAGCCGGAGAGGGTGACAGGAAGACGGCCGGCGATGGCAACGCCGCAGCGGGTAGCACTGGCAGTGGCAGTGCGGCGGCAGCAGCTGACAGTGCGACAGAGAAGGCACCTGAACAACCGGCTAAGAAGTGATCGCTGGAGATACTGGTCAATACTCAATACTCAATACTAGCCAATCAAATAAAATTTTAATCATGCAATTTTTGTGCAATTTTGTTCTGCGCGGATCTGTCGCAAGTGGGTATGTGTGCCTCACTATTTACCATACAGACATGTGACATGCACTGATGCACGTGTAGTGTGTTTTGATTCGGCCTGGAGGGAGTTCATTAGATTCTGTTTTTTTGCTGCTGCAGATTCAGAATTCGTATATCTGTTTTGATTTGTGAGTCTGTGAGAGATTCTTTCAACTCTCCTTTTGTTTTTAATATAAGATGGACTTAAGCATCTTGATCAAACTGGCAAAGCTGTACCTTGTTCATATCCCTCTACTCCGGCGGGGTTGGCTAGTCTTTTTTCTTCTACTACTTTCTGTAGATAATTTGCTCTGTGACGAGAGCAAACTGCAAAATCTTTCTAAGCTCTGCAGGGCCCCATCGACTCGGCGCGCAGCTCCGGCACCACAGAGTCGGCGACGGCGACATGTCCGCCGCTCATCTTGAGCTCCATCTGCACCGGCGGGTTGTCGCCGCCGTGAGCGATCAACCTAGGAACCTCCGGGCAGCAACCCCGACTGAGAGCACGCCGGCGAGGGTAAGAGGAACAGCGATGCTAGCTCCTGCTCCATCCACGGCGTGCAGAACATTGCCGGCAAAGTCGGCGCTGGTCGTGGATGGGTCGGCTCCGGATTGCTGCACTTGCTTCTGTTAGAAACTGACAAACTGTAAATTGTTTCCAGTTTGGCAGTTTGTACTTAGCTTTCCGGTGACCTATTCGATCTTTAGGGGCACAGCGCATCTCTTCAGTGTCTGGCTGGCATCTCTCTCGGCAACTACTACCGTTGTTGTAGGATCTTCGTGTTAGAACCTAATTGAAACTTAAATACTTAGCTTGCCCAAGCGCATGAACACAAACAGCAGCGGAACACATTAGTACTAACCTTGATTAGGGAATTCCATTAGTATTGGTGACGATTAGACATAGATGACGCTGGGAGACGTATGGAAGTAGCATGTATCCTTCATATCCTCGATGCGGCACCTGACCAGCACTAGATTTGTGGTAGACGGCCTTTTCGAAGGCTCCGGCACGATCCCACGAGATCGGGTTGGGGATGTAGAGAGGCTTAGGGCTAATGACGCGATTAGGTCATGATTAGCTTAGGATTTTCTTATATGTCATCATGTCATGCCCCTGCCTCCTTTTATATACTGTGTCGTGCCCCTAGGGGCCAAAACCAGTTAGAGATAGAGTTTTGGTGTCCCCGATCAGAACTCCTCTTAAGGATTGGGGTAAAAGACCCATTGTTGACCGTACGGACTGATTAGTCCGAGATTAACTCTAACACTTCGTTGTACATGCGTAGGCAGCCCAGCATGATCAAGTGTGTGGGATTGTTACATTCTCTTTCACCATCTACAGTTTACATGGTATTAGAGCCTACACCTCTTCTCCCACAAAAATGTCGACGTCCAGCAGTGCCACTTCTGCCGTCACCGGCAGCGTCACGGAGGCTAGCGCTGAACTGCTCCCAACTCCATCTTTTGGCCAACTGGTAAGTGTCAGACTTGGCGAGGAGAACTATCTCCTTTGGAAGGCACAAATGACGCCTTATCTTCGAAGCTAGCAGCTATTGGGGTACACCATCGTCGCACCAGACAAGACCATCACTGTCTCCATCGATGGTGTCCAGAAGCAGCAGCCAAATCCCTGCGTACCAGACCTGGCTACAACAAGATCAAGCCGTCCTCATCACCATCCTATTTTCCATGGCTCCTAAGGTACTTGGACAAGTGTTACTCCTAAACACCTCTCATGAAGTTTGGTCAGCTCTTGAGTGCAGATTTGCCTCACAATCTAGAGCACGCATTATGAATGCTCGTTGCCAATTTTCCATGATTCAGAAGAACGATCTGCCAATGTCTACTTGTTTTCGAAAGGTCAAGGGACTAGCAGATTCTCTTCTTGTGGTGTTGTGCTAACGGATGAAGAGATTTTATCATATCCGTTGTCTGGACTTGATGCCAATTATGATGCAATAGCAACATCACTGGCAACCAACTCTGAGCCAATGAATCTCAGTGATGCTTATGCTCATCTTCTCTCATTTGAGATGCGCCAAGAACAGCATAACCATGGTGTGCAGGTGAACCTAGCCAACCGTGGTGGCTGTGGCAGAGGTCGTGATCTTGGCTCGCGTGGATTGGCTGGACGAGGAAATCAAGGCTCAAGTCAGATTCTGTGGACCCTCAATTTATACTTACCTTAGTCAAATCCCATGCACTAGTCCCTGGATCGGTACACTAGTGCAGAAGATCACATAGCTGATACAAGCATACATCGATTACGCATAAATCCCTGAATATTACATGTGCAGGTTGTGCCCTTAGGCGATTTCAGTAAGGCGATCAACATTAGCCTTTAATACAAACATAGTTCAGAGTAATGCAGCTATCCAAATTATCTACCCACAAGAATATCTCCACGGCTAAGTGACTTGCAGGTGACCGGAGCAACCCTAAGACTCGTTAGGCTCTCCAAGGTCATGTCCATCGTCTTCATGACACTCGTATGGATCCACCTCGATCACATCGTCTAAAAGAGTATAAGTAGGCGAGGTCAACGTCATCCAAACGCTTGCTAGTTAACACTTCCCTTAATGCACTTAGTGAATAGAAGGCCTTGATTGGGGAAAGGGTTATTTTATTTGCATAAAGCCAGATTTTAAAATGAGTTTAAATTACCCTATCTAGCATCAGGTATTATTAGTCTTTATATCACAAGGAGTTTAGCACCATACCAAATACTTCCCAAGCCCCAACCGACCGACCTTAATGACCAACCCTACACGGACTAAACCCCAAACACGATTCATTGTTGACTTCGAACTTCACCACACCAACTTCTCGTTGCCCCAACATTTTCCTAAGTTTGCCATCCTTCCAGGATTTGGCAATCCTTTTGTGTACCACACTTGCCATAGGCTGCCCGCCTCGGCCTAGGGGGTTGCTAGCCCGTACTAGCCTAGCGTCATCCTGGGGAAGTGTGGCCTCCAACACCACCGGTGATGACCAATGCCGATCCCTATCGAGAGTGGTCCCAGAGGGCCTTCGCAGAGCGCTCGCAACTGGCGATTCCAAAACCCATACTCCGCGCAATGGCCACGCATTGTGTTGGAACCATCCTCCAGATGGCAGCGATCTCCCCGCTATGTGTATTCTTCCGCGCTCCTCCTGGGTAAGCCCTGGCTAAACCCAGCACAAGGCACCTCGTGCCTTAATCATCCGTCAGGATGTCATCCCTGGGGCAACCTTCCAACCATCTAATCTCCACCTCATTATTCTAAGACATTACCACACACGATCTAACCCGATCAGCCGACCAAACCGGACCGACACACCACATAACCATGCCCTCAACTACATCCAGCCAATCATGCATCTATTAGCCCTAACTGTCACTTGTCATAACCTTTTAATGAGAGAATGAATGACCGGTGAATATCGGTCCACTGTTCCGTGGCTAGTCACCTAAAAATTTGTTTAATCCTAAGCAAGTCTAAGCAGGTTTTACCTATTAGGTAGGGTTAAAGTTGTTACCAAACTATTCTTAGGCTAACAATGGTATGACAATCAAAGCAGTCATAAAGGCTAGATAATTCAAGGACAGGCATGTATATTTATAACATAATTAACAAATGGGCAGCTAATAGGCATGCATTTTAATAATGAACAATATAGTTTGGGAAAACTGGGTGATGATCATGATTATATCGATGTTAATCCGCACTAGGGAAAGTGGCAATCTCTCCCTAATACGGGTAAACATCTAAGAGTAAGAGTTAAACTCGCCACGCTCAGGTGGAATGTTGGCACCCGATTTACAAGATCGGATTCCACCTGCGTAAACTCGTACTAGTTCCAAGGATCATGGCTAGTACACACAGATATACAGAAACGGAACAGTGCCAACGATCTTATTATTACAAACGGGAACATAGTCCAGTACAAACATATACAACGGCTCGCAGGCCGCAAATCAGAGTACACAACGATACAGGCCTAATACAACATCTAGAATTTTATTCATCCCACAGGCACGAAGGCTGTAGGAACGCATAACCCTAGTCTTCATACTCTTCATCGGAAAACGCCTCCTCGACGTAGTCCGGGTCCTCCTCCTCGGAAGACGGGCCATACTCGGATGGACCGGCTGTTGAAGTTTTGAAAAGAGAGGGGAGAAAAGGAGGGTGAGTACAAATTGTACTCGCAAGTCCGGAATTATGCAAATGTGGTTTAGTACAAGGAAAGCTTAGGATATTTTGCGGAAATGCATTTATTAGCCTAGTTTTGACAAAGTAATTTAGAAACAATAAATCTTAATCATTTTCCTTGGGCTCTTCTCAAACGGTTCTCGCCACTTGGCCTCAGTGCCATAGCGAGAACAAAATCCTTTCTCATTTCCTTTTCTCAAACCGGCTAGGTCCATTCCGCGCGACACTTTCCGGTAGGCCGTCACCCAATCCGGAATATCGCCGGTGGCACTTAGCTCAAATGAAATCCTTCTCAAATCCTTACTCATCTCAAATCCTTTGTTCAAAACCCTTTTCTAAATTGGTTTTAAAATGAAGAAGCTACCATATAATCAGTCCCTTCGCACGCTCATAACCGCGAGCACGGCTATAATGACAGTTTTAACTCTGCAGAGTGGGTACGCCTTACCCTCGAGAGGCTACGCACCCAGACGGTGTTTCGCCACAAGACCGCCAACCACGAGGGCCAAAGATCAGGCCCGTCTCATACCGGGGCTCGAGGTCGTACTGTTATGGCTTAGTTCATATGATCATAGGATGAGCAGTCCTTAGACTAGGAGAGAGTTGATATTTCAGCCCAGTTTCAAAACGGTGCCACACTGCACCAACAGATAAAATATCTCCCTAGTCGGAAAGTTTTAGGGGTAAGATGAAAATCATTTCCTACTAAGCATCACCCTCGATGCGCTATCTTTAAATCACCCTTTCCCAAACATTTCTCAACAACACTTCTCATTTCACACAAATGATTGAATCATTCCGCATAAAAGATTTTTAATCATTTATCCTACCACAACAGAGTATTTAAATAAGAGCAGTTTGTATATATTTTAGCCTTAGGGTTATTCCTACCATATCTCTTACCTTTCTAATCGGCATGATATCTAAATCTAGTAAATACGGCATTTATCATTTTTAAACTAGCATGCATATTTTCAAGTCGAGCAAACATTTTCTAAATAACGGAAAATGGCTTCACGATATGATCGAAGGGGGACTTGCCTTGATCGGTTCTGGGGACAGCGAAGGGGACGTCGTCGATCGGGTCTTCGGGGGCTTGACCTCCTAAACGCGCACACGCATATGCAAAGCAATACAACACACATAAGAAATATTTCATGACTTGCTGTTTTAGGAAAAGAGAACATACAGCAACCTCAATGCATTTTTCATTTAAAGGAGATACCATGAAATGGTTTTAGTACACATGAAATGATGCAAATCCTAAATCATGAATCCCTCTAACAAGGACATGCTGCAAGGATGGCATGGCAACAACATATTCTAAGGTCCAGGGATTGCAAAGCATTTTATTTTCATTTACAATAAATATTATGACCACCTTTCATATGCACACGAAATAATGACATTATTGGGTTACTTATTTAACTAGAAATGATGCTACATGCATGACATGCATGTATAAAATTTTATTTGGGTTCAAAAACACTTAGGGTAGTCTTATAAATTTTACAGAACTGAAACAAAACAAAAACTATTTTTATTTTTATTTTCCTAACAGTTCTACTAGCTCAAATTTTGCATTGATGCTCCCAGGATATTAGAAGAGGCCTCGTCCCCGCTAGGTGGGTCGGCCCAAAATTGGCTCGGCCCAGCCACGCAGAGAGAGAGAGAGAGAGAGAGAGAGAGAGAGAGAGAGCCTCCCCCCTTTTCTTCTTCCTCTGGCCAACGGCACCGAGAGGGAAGAGGGGCACGGCCGGGGCTTCCGGCAACCACGGGCCGATTCGCCGGTAAGGAAGGTAGAGGGGAACACGGCGACCGCGCGGATGGGTTTGGCAGCGCTGGTGACGCACCAAGATGGCGGCGCAACGGGGTTCGGCGGGGACGGTCGAAAGGGAACCGTGCATCGGCCGAGACAGTGGCGATCCACCATGAACCAGGCGCGCACGAGCATTATCCAAGGAAAAGAAAGCTACCTTCGGGATCGAAGGTGAGGGGGAAGTCTCGGGGCGACTCGCCAGCGTACACGCTCCGCGGCGGCGGTGGTGAGGTCGCGGCCTTGGTGACGGCAGCTCCAATTGCACCCACGGCTCCCCTCGCGAATACCTGCGGAACAGGCCCAAAGTGAGCACAGAACGGAGAATTGGGGATGAGGTAGAAGGTGAGAAAGGAAATCACAGCGGAGCGGCGCACCGGCTCGGATGAAAAGCAATACAGTGGCGTGAAGCAGGGAGCAAAGGGGGAGCAATTCCCATTAAATAGACACGCCTCGCCTGGGGGATTTTGACGCGGCGCGTAGGGTTGGCGAGCGCCGACGCGGATTCCGGCCGGTGGCGTGTTGGGGGCGACGGCGGCGTCACGGGTTTGGCCGGTGACAAGGCCGGGAATAACGGAGAGGGAAGGGGGTCCGGGGGAGTAATCGGGACGCACGACCACTTGGAAGGACGCGCCAACGAGCTCACGGGAGTGCGAGGAGAACAGGGGCAGCGATTGGCGAACAGGGGAAGATGGCATCGGGGAGGAAGAAGGAGGAGGCACTAACGGCGCGGGCCCTCCTGTCGGCGAGGTCGCGGCGGCACGCTGAGCAGGGAGGATGGGCTGCGGCGGAGATGGGCCAGGCGCGGCGCTACGGCCCATCCGGAGGAACCGACGAGTGGGGGAAAGAGAGAAAGGGAGGAAAAGGAATGGGCCGGCTCGGGCTGAAAGGGAAATAAAACACTTTCTGATTTTCCTCTGAAAGCTATTTTTGAATAAATTATAATTACATTAACACTTTAGGGAAAATAGTTTTGCTTCTCAAAATTTATTAATATATTTCCAAACACTTCACAAGGGGTATTGGTTTTAAGATAATATTATAAATATATTAGCCAAATGCCAAAATTTTCCACCAAGGGTGCATGTTTTGAAAAGTTTTCAATCAATTTTCCAATTTAAATGCAATGCATGCAATGATGATGATGCCATGGTGCAATATGCAATAAATATTTTGTGATTTTAAAATTATGCAATTTAGGAAATTATTAACGTGCCAAATTGGGTTTAAAAATTTGGGATGTTTCATGCAAGGTCTTCCTCTGCGTTACCAAACCTTCCCTTGCGATCGCCTACGTCTAATCACACATATAATCCAATAATTACTCACTGATGCTAAACGGAAAACATGATGCATGCACGTGATCTAGGTCCTATCATCGGCAACATGAAGTATAAAGTCGGATAACGATACTAATTACGTATGATATGCAATGCTTGCCCTAGTGTATTAAGAGCCCATAATATCATTGCATAATAACCTAGTGGTACACCAAAATACGATATCATACGCTAAGGTAATACTTAAGTAATTAGGGTTTAACGGGCGACATGCGATGACGACACATCTTAATATGGCTTACATACGGAGGTAAGTTCATCGGTGTTGGCATTTTCTAAGTTTTCCTAAATATAAGATGTAAATCCAAGTTATAAGATAAATTAGCACATTTTCTAAGGTCAGCACCTATTTTAATTAATAAAGAATTTATTAATAATTTGCTGATGTTTGGTAAATTAATTCTATAATAAATTTATTGGACAAGAATTGCATTTTGATACTTTTCTCTATCTATTAGAGCATCTATCTACCTTAATTTATTTTCTCATGATTTTATAGGGCCAGACTCTATTTTTATAATAATAAAAGTTTTCCTAAATCTATTTTAAGCATTTTTACCCAAGAAAAACTACTCATTACTATTAACAATGCATAAAAATAACTACAGTGGTTGATTACATAATTTTATAAAATCCAGAACAGTCTCATCTAATTGTCTAAATTTTTTTTGTAATTTTTGGGAGCCTACAGGTATTTTTAATAAATCTATAACCCTTTTTGTATTGGCCGAGGAGACCAGGATTGCTGCGGCGGCCCTCAGCTCCCTAGGGTACACAGTTGACACAAACTGGTACACCGACACGGGCGCTACTGACCACATCACTAGCGCGATGGATCGCCTGACCGTTAGAGAGAAGTATGGTGGCAAGGATCAAGTTCAGACTGCAGGAGGTTCAGGTATGCACATTTCACATATTGGTCATTCACAGATTCACACTCCTCAACACACCTTCCACTTAAATAATACCCTTCTTGTGCCAAAAGGCTCTGACAATCTCTTATTAGTGCATCATTTTTCCAATGATAATGATGTTACATTTGAATTTTATCCAAACCATTTTTCTATTAAGGATTTGGCCATGAGGAAGGTGCTCCTTCAAGGTCGCAGTAAAGGTGGATTGTACCCCATGCCGTCTCATGTCGCTGCCAACACAAAGAGCGCCTTCTCTAGTGTCAAAACCTCTCATGACCAATGGCATTGCCGGCTAGGTCACCAATCATTTGCAATCGTTCAACAAATCATTCAGTTCAATAAAATTTCTTGTTTAGGCTCCAATAGGGACACTTTTGTATGTGATGCTTGACAATGTGCCAAGAACCATCAATTACCATCTTTAATCAAACAATGTTTCATCAACACCTCTTGAACTTGTGTTCTCCGATGTATGGGGGCCTGCTCTCACCTTTGTTGGGGGGCATAAGTATTATGTAAGCTTTACTGATAATTATAGCAAGTTTGTTTGGCTCTATCCACTGAAATGCAGAGCTGATGTCCCTACTGTATTGTCTCAATATCAAAAACATGTTGAACGATTGCTGGATAGGAAAATCCTTTGTGTCCAATCAAATTGCGGAGGAGAGTATCAAAAACTTCACTCATCTATTTTCACTCAAACCGGCATAGCGCATTGGGTCTCCTGTCCATATACCTATCAACAAAATGGTTTGGCGAAAAGAAAACATCGCCATGTAGTTGAAGTAGGCATATCACTCCTTGCTGCAACTAGTGTGCCATTAAGATTCTAGAATGAACTGTTGTTTATCTCATAAACAGACTTCCTAGTAAGGTCATAAACTCTAAAACTCCGGTAGAAATGCTTCTCGGTGCAAAACCCAACTACACCCTCTTGAAAACCTTTGGTTGTGCATGCTGGCCCAACCTAAGGCCTTACAATACCCACAAATTTCAATTTCGGTTAAATAGGTGTGTATTCTTGGGTTATAGTAATTTGCATAAGGGGTATAAGTGTCTTGATCCTTCTAGTGGTGGAGTCTATATTTCTAGGGATGTGGTCTTCGATGAGCACGTATTTTCTTTCTCTGAAACTTCTCAACCCACCAAAATTCAGTACACTGTCGATCAAGTTATTTTGCCCAATTTAACATCTTTCAATCCTATGCATCATAGTGAATCTGTGAGTAGTGATCAATTAGATAATGTGTATGGCACTGCTCCTTCTAATGTCATAATGCAGCAGCAAACTGACTCTGTTTTGCAGCACTTTGAATCTTCAGAATTGGCAGCTAAGACTAAACCTGGAAATACTGTTCCCAATCAAGCTATTGCTGGTACAAACGAAACTTCTGGACAAGTGCAGCCTGAAATTGTAGAGACAATGCAAATGCATCCTATGAGGACTCGTCTCAAGGACGGAATTAAAAAAAATCAAGAAATTTAGTGATGGAACAGTAAGATATGCTGGAGCCACAATCACTGAACCAACAAATCACAAGATAGCTCTATAAGATGTAGATTGGAGAGAAGCAATGGAGAGTGAATATCCAGCTCTAATTAAAAATGATACTTGGCATCTTGTGCAGCCACAAAAGGCATGAATCTGATTGATTGCAAGTAGGTATTCAAAGTAAAAAAGAAGGCATACGGAACAATAGACCGATACAACGCTCGTCTAGTGGCCAAAGGATTTAAGCAGCGGCATGGGATAGATTATGACGACACATTTAGTCCGGTAGTTAAACCAGCAAAAATTCGCCTTGTTCTTTTTCATTGGAAGTTTCAAAAGGATGGAGATTAAGACAGCGAGATGTTCATAATGCGTTTCTTCATGGCATTCTAGAAGAGAAAGTTTTTATGAAGCAACCACCCGGATTTGAGAATTCAAAATATCCACAAATGGTTTGCAAGTTGAACAAGGCGTTATATGGGCTGAAACAAGCATCGAGAGCATGGCACTCACGGCTCATAAAGCTATGTGAGTTGGGGTTTGCATCTTCCAAGGCCGATAACTCTCTTTTCATTTATAATCATAATGGACAGACATTATACATTCTTGTCTATGTCGACAATATAATTGTCACTGGATCCTCTGATCAAGTAGTGAGCAAATTGCTTCAGAAGATACAAGCAGACTTTGCTATGAAGGATTTAGGTGACCTTCCCTACTTCCTAGGAATTGAAGTAAACAAGTCAAGCACAGGCATTGTACTTACTCAGCAGAAGTACACACAAGAACTTCTGAAGAAGATGAGTATGGAAAAATGCAAGCCGGTTAGGCAGTTACCACACCAATGGTCACAACGAAAAAATTGTCAAGAACAGATGGTACTCAACTTTCTTTAGAAGATGCAACCAAATACAGTAGTATTGTCGAAGCTCTACAATACCTCATTATGACCTGACCTGACATTGCTTTCTCTGTAAATCGAGTATGCCAATTTCTTCATGCGCCCACATCTTTGCATCTCACAACTGTGAAGATAATATTGAGATACCTCAAGTACATTGCTAAATGTGATCTCTCAATTAACAAATCAAGGTCTGAATTGTGGAGTGCCTTCTCGGATGTTGATTGGGCCGGCTCCCTAGATGATTGAAGGTTCACTAGTGGCTTTTTTGCGTTTTTTGGATCAAATATCATATCATGGAATGGCAAAAAGCAAGCGGCAGTAGCATGGTTGAGCACCGAAGCAGAGTATAAAGCGCTAGCTAATGCAGAGTATAAAGCGCTAGCTAATGCGATAGCCGAAGATCGCTGCTTGGAGAACTTGGAGTATTCCAATCTAGAGCGCCATTTTTGTGGTGTGATAACCTTGGAGCGACCTATTTCTCGGTAAACCCGATATTCCATGCAAGAACAAAACACATACTGGTTGACTATCACTTCGTTCGTGAAAGAGTTGCTAGCAAAGCACTGGAGATCAGGTTCATTTCAAGCCAAGATCAAGTTGCGGATGCTCTTAGAAAACCAATCACAGCAAAACAATTAGCGTTAGCTCAAAACAATCTCAATCTAGTAGCTTGACATTGAGGGGGGCTTTTAGAAACTGTAAATTGTTTTCAGTTTGTACTTAGCTTTGATCTATTCGATCTTTAGGCTAACTCCAACAACGACTCCTAAATTTGGCCCCCTATAGCCTTATATACAGGCTTCCTCTAAAAAAATTGTCTCACTATATTTTTCTCATTTCCAACAGCATCCTCTATATGGAGAATTGTATAGGAGAAGGAGATAAAATCCTTACATATAAAGGAATGAAGAGCAATTCTCTCTTTTAGGGAATAGAATAAGGAATGTTGTTGGAACACATATGGGAAGAATCCATCCCCATTTTTGGGTAGGGGCCTCTTTAGGAGAGAGACACAGCGCAACTCTTCAGAGCATGGCGTATCTCTCGGCAACTACTGCCGTCATTGTAGGATCTTCGTTGTACATGCATAGTAAATATATATATGGCATCAGCCCAGCACGATCGAGTGTGTGGGATTGTTACATTCTCTTTTACCATCTAAAGTTTACATTTGTCCGAGCAGCAGCCATGACCAGACTTGTAGGCGCACTTGTAATAGCTCCTGAGATTAAGGAACACAGAGTGACATGGAGGAATTAGCTTCACGCAAAATCAAATTTTATCAGGCATATTAGAGGGGGGAAAACCAGCTTGAAACAAAGCTTCCATTCTTGCCTGATTCCTCCAAAGTAAACAGAGAAGCAATTGCAGGTCGCCATATCTTCAATCACATCTGTGTTCAGCAGGAAATAACTATGGTTTACCTCGCAAATTTCGCAAAAAGAATGCCCTTTTGACCATACTTTCTCCACGTGTACGTGTCATAATCCCCATGCCGTGTAATAGTTCGGCATTCACCGCCTACTCTGCAATCGTGCGGCCAAGAAATGAGAAATCTCAGAAATGGTAGTCCCCGGAGATCTGCAGAAATGCGCTATACACTTGTGCGAAGCATTCTCTCCGGCGACACAAATGCATGTGTTGCTCAAGGCTGAGCACAAAGCAATGTAAAGCAGGTACCTCGCAATCCTCCAGGACGTGTGACGCTGATTGTTGTAGGAGGCGACATGGTGCAGGGACGCGGGCGCTTGGGACAGCGAATCGGAGATGTCACACGCTCACACAGGAGGGCCTCCACTACGCCGGCGGCAGGCTCGCCAGCAGCGCCCTCTTTTGCCCTCTCAGGAGTCAGGAGTAGCTCTTCCGTCGCCGCCGCGCCGCCGTCACAGCACATCTCAAGACGAAGAAATTGGCTTTCCTTTTTTCCTTTGATTCGTGGCTGCCGGTGGTCATATGTTTAGACTGCCAAATGCACTTTGTTACTCTTTTGTCTACTCAGCTGAAGTCGGTCCTAGCATTGCCAGTGGGCACTCTGCAATTCTGTAGCAGATATCGAGAGTTTGCTAGAAGAAACAAAATCTTTCAAATAGTAGTATAAATTGTAAATGAAATTTAGAGAGATGGATAAAGAGAATTATTTAGTGTTTTGGAGGAAAGATATAAAGTAGAAGTTGGTGATACTCTCAAGGCAGCCCACGACTCACCGGTTAACTACTCACCGCATGCTTTTGGTACCGGTCGACAGGCACCGTGGAGCGTAGATAAATTTGTCTACAAACAAATATATAAAATAGCAAATTGCAAGTTCTCAAAATTGTCTCATCGTTTCGTTTAAACTCCTAACTTATAAATCAGATATTTAGATAAACGAACTTGCAAAACCATTTCAATTAGATCCAAAGGTGGTATCTCAAGGACGTTTGACGACGTGGACTGCCACATCATCTCACACGTGGAATTTCTATTTTCTTTCTAATATTTTTATATGACAGGCATGTTTCTCTCTCCTTCTGTCTCAACATGTCTCCCTTTGCTTTCTCTCTCCTCTGCTCGTAGCACCGCTGCCGTGCTAATAGACCATCGCCGCCTCCTCGCCTCTACTACCGGCGAGCGCCGGCACCATCTCAGCCATGCATCAATGAAGACGGAGGTGGTCTCGGGTGGCTAGCACGAGGACGTGGCATAGCGGGGCAGAGGCTACCGAGCGCAGAGCCTTGGCTGCACTGCCATGGCAGGCAGGCGACGGCCGCACGCGCTAGCAGCAGGATCTACGGCCGGCACATTTCTCCGTCGGTCTCATTGCGCCGCCGACGGCAAGCAGCAGGTCTATTGGACAGAGGAGAAAGAAGAGGAGGAGAGCAAAGGCGTGCAAAGAGAGAGAAATAAAGAGAAGAGAGATATATAGTGGGTCCCATAAGAAAATAAGTACAAATAAAATCCAATGACGTGTCACTCGACATCAGTAAAATCGTCCCTCAAATATCATCCATGTATGCAGACAGATCCAAGAAGACAAATCATTAGGGTGATCGGAGTCATTTTAATCTGAAATGACTAGTTTTTAACTTGAAACTGTAGCTTTATATGTATATATACTAATAAGGTAGTAATAGAGAACAAGTGATTGTTCAAAAGACGGTGGTATCGCATGACACCGCCCCTTTAGATCCGCCCTTATGATCATGTACCTATCCGAGACAATAAGGTAAGTTCGTGTATTCAAATATTTGGTTTCGTAATTTGAGACGAAAAAACAAGACGAATTCGAAGACCAGCAATATAATTTACTTAAAAAAACCACTACTAGGGAAAGGGTCTTTAGTCCCGGTTAGCAACTAGCTTTAGTCCCGATTGCCAAATCGGGACAACTTCTAGGGACTGAAGGTCACATGCATTTGGGACACAAATGTTAACACGGTGTAGAAAAAATCTAAAAAATATGGCGAACTCAAGACTCGAACCTCCTGCCACCACGGGACTCCGCACTCTCTCTTCTAATCAACCCACCCAGCCACGCGTATTTACTAGACTAGGATATGCATTCCTTTTGAACTATGCTGGAACAGGCTTTAGTCCCGGTTTGTAACACGAACCGAGATTAAAGCTTACCTTCAATCTGGCATGTACCCGTCTGTCAAAGCGCTCTTTTATCCCGGTTTGCGACATAAACCGGGACTAATGTGGACGAAAAATCGTGCTTTTGGCCTAGTAGCTATGAACCGGGATTGATGCCACTATCAATCCAGGTTTGTAGTTAATCGGGACTGATGTGCCGGTATAGAAGGTCCGTTTCGTAGTAGTGAACGTGTATTCACCATACGCATGCCGATAGCACATATAAAAAATCTGTCTCGAACACCGGTAGCAACCAAGACAAAAGGGCAAGGGATGATGTGTCTCACATTCTCTCTTTTACCAAACTCCACCACAGCTTTCATTCATTTTAGCAAAACACGTTTATTACGGCTTTTTATTCTTTGCTTCTTAAATTGAAACTAAAAAGCATCAACACTGGTCCTGAGGTTTATACTTCATTTTGCTTACCCTGGTGCTAGACCTGATCACGGGAAGCCCGGCCCGGCAATTCGGCCCAAACCCGGCCCAAAAAAGCCCAGCCCGACGGTGCATAGGGCCGAACTCGAGCCTCAATCTGAAGCTCGATCGTCAGGCCGGGCTCGGGATTTTCGTGATTTAAGCTATGGCGGGGCCGTCGGGCTTCGGGCTGGGCTTTTGGGCTTCGGGTCGGGCTTAGGCCTGGTTTTTGAGCCCGATGCACCGAGCCAGGCCGTGCTTGGGCCTCGTCCCGTGGGACTGGGCTTTTCTAGGCCTGGCCCGACGTTTGATCAGGTATAGGTTTACCCTAGGCCACACTTCCCCTCTACTGAGCATTAGCTTGAAGATGTCGTTAACAGTCACCTTCCCCTTAGCTTGTATATCATCCTTACCAACTTGTGCCTTGAAAGAGTCGTTCCTTTCTACCATTATTTTCAACACGGTTCAAGAACCGCTAGTGATATAGTGACGATGATAATAAGGGATTTTTCTAGCGGTTCATGTAGTATCCGCTAGTGATAAATTGTGAAACCGTGCGGAGATCGTTCCATGTTATTATAAATGACATTGACAAAATTTATACGTATTTAAATGGTTTTGGATAAGGCAAGATGTGTCAAAAAAATTCCTAAGTGTCGGCCATGCATGCAGGTTCTACATTGCTCGCTACACACAGGAGATGGCGGGTGTAAGGAGGTCCATGTTGGCGAAAAACAGCATGACAAACCAAGATTTAATAATACTCGTCGATATTAGAGAGTTGATCGCCAATTTCATAATAACGTAGGTTGTTGATCCACACAGTCGACTAAATGTAAAAAGTTAGCATAACCATCAGACATTATCTGAGATCTTTGTATCTATGATTTTATGGTATAATATGTGTAAAATATTTCTTTTTTATCTAATGTGAATCCAAGCTTACATATGTGATTATGTGGATGTGAGAGCTTTGTATTTGTGATTTTTGTCGATGTGCTAACTCATTTCCCTGATGTTTTATATAGTGTGTGATGTTTAGCTCCATGGACAACCAATCGCCTCCACAACGTCGAGGCATGGATTTGTACATTTTGAATGATCGAAGGATTGTCAGATTGCAGGAGCGAAGAATCATCCCTACGGTGCCATGATTTTCTTCGGAAACTGCAACCATGTGCCACCACCTCCTGCAATCGATGGATTCATTGATGACGCCACCTCCCCCCTCCTCAATCTTCTCCTCACAAGCACTAGGGTCCACCTCCTCCAAGCGTTTTCGTGCAATAGTGGTACAAAGCGATGATATCGACCAGACAACAGCGAGTGCACTACTAGGGTCTACCATCGCCTGGACCTTCAGCGTGGTATTGATCTCATCAGGTAATCCATCGTTCTCGTGATATTGAATGTCATTCACTTGAGTCTAATTCAGATCGGGAAACTACATATATGTATGAGGAGTCATCACATATTATATGGAGTGGATCCTATATATAATTCTACTGGGTGATGACTACTATGCTTTATGAATTGAACCATTTTATACTAATATAAATGCTTATTTATTTAATAGATCTTATGTATTTTTTATGACTGATTTGTGTCTTGTGAACTTATTTGCTTCACCTGTGACAAGGTACACATTGCTATTTCCTTACACGTGGTGACGCTCATGGGACAATTTGGAGGTCAGCGCTTGAAAGGCGTCTGAGGAGACCGGGTTCGATGACATGGCGGTCACATGAGGTGGTGTACTCGAGAATCTTAGCCATGGCAAGGAATCCGAGGCAGCTGGAGGCTGTGGCGTCGGTAACCTGGTAACAAAGTTGATCTGACCGGTGGGCCCAGGCTTGGGCTGGCAACCGAGGAAGCTGCGAAGATATTTCCCGAAGGAATATGTGGAGAATATTTTCTCTCAGGAGTGTGTCTTGTAGTATGTGAGTTGTACACCACTCATCCTCAAATGAAGGGTGGAGATGGGCTCTAGGGTTTATGGCATCTCACCCTTGGGCTATGAGATGAACAAGATGAACGAAATTAATATTTAGCATACTGAGTCATGCAAAAACTTAGCAGACTTAATTACTAGGTCTCTTCCCACATCTACTTTTGAAAGATGTGTTAAAGGAATTGGAATGAGAAGACTTATGTTTCATTCTTTTAGGCTAATTTGAACGGTTGAACAACTGAATGACTGAAATGACTGAATTTTGAGAGTTTCTTGAGATAGTCTCAAGATTTGGATCCATTTCGTTTGACTTGCTTTTAAAATCATTAGGACCCACTTTCGGAACAGCAAAATACAGACTAAAAAAACCCAAAGTATATGTCTTTACAAAACATAAATAAGCCGTTAAGCTATTGACCTGAAAATAACAGAGCCAGAGAAATGCAAAACTTGGGGGTGGGGGAGGATGCGGGAACGGGACTTCACATATTATAGAATAAATCTTGAACCAGGAAGTTTGAGTACCCAACACGAAAATAGAAGAATGAAGGAATGTTGAGTGGATTTGTATTCCTTTTTCCTTAAGTGAGTTTTCGAAAAAAAATTTCACACAAGATATTCAATTAGGCATACCCAACCATAGAAGAAGTGTATGCTATGTACTCTTTCTCTAAAAATTTTTATCATTAGGTTTTTATGAAGTTTTGATGAGGTATATGCATCATGCAGAAAAGTTAAAGGGGAGTGCTGGGAAACCCCAGTCGACCCCGGTTGGGACCAGTTGTGGCGGGTGGTGGGACACACATGTGGACTTACCACCAAGAAATCATCTAGTATATATGGAAAGGAATACCCCGTATAGTAGATCCAATCTAAAATAATAAAGCATTGTCTTCCTCCCAACATCTGTCTTTTGTTTATTGCGTGCATTGTTCTTAGTCTCCATCTATAACTTGCGCTCACATCGACAACCTCACACTGCATCCGGTAACGTGATTCTAACAGTAACTACGTTGCTCTATAGAGTAACATGGTGGTATATAATATAGACAACAATTCTTGTTTTTCCTGTAAAACATATAGATTCATCTATTCAAGCCCTACACCAAAACGGATAATACTACCAATATATAAAACAAGAAAAATATGATTATTAATGCAACAATTCATAAATAGACAAAAGTCACAAAACAATAGTGGGGCGACTAGATCCAACACCTTCTCCCGCATCCTCATCTTTGTTGCCTCCCCCTTCGTCCATTCTTGTTGATCTAAGGCTACTTGATGGTGAGGAGGACGTATGTAGGTGCCCAAATTTGTCACCTGGTGGAATGGCATCTTGGCGGCTTGATCCGTGCCTCCCTCACCTCTGTTTCCATAGCTTTGGTGTCTGCTCATCCACCCTCTCTACCTCTACCGCCTTTCCTTCCTCTTGACTCGGACGCACAATGCCAACAACTCTAAGATACATGGTTTGGAGAGGAAGTCCATTACAACGACTATAAGTATGCCACTGTCGAAGGGGTGTTGTCAACCAATACATCAATGTGCTAATGGCCGGGAGGTTTTTTCTCTGTTTATGTCAGCTCTATGTTGGAACCGACACACATAATACATTAACTACGCTGATCATGGTATTGGTACTAATATAAAATGCATGTTGTGTTGACTCTGTTTAAAAAACTAGCACTAATGCTTAATTTGGACTGGCACTAGCTAATGAAGCCTTTCTGTGCGGGCGAAGGTTTCTCTTGAATAATGCAGTGAACAAGAAAGAGGATCATCCATTAATCACGTAACTTCGATTTAAATACATTTTGAAACATAGAGATGTGAGATCATGGCACGCATTGGACCAAGGTGAATAGAAGTTCTCATCAAAGGAGACGGAATAAACACTGCAAATTATGGGTGATGCCATCTCATTTAGTTCTCCAGTTAGAAACGCTTAATTAATTCATTGTTGGTTCTTTTTACAAGGAAATACTCCGTCCATTTTTTTTATGCCTTTGACTTTTTAACACGTTTTTAACTATTCGTCTTATTAAAAAAATTAGTGCAAAGATGTCAAAAAGTAAGTCATATTTAAAGTATCTCTATTGATAAAACAAATCACAACAAAAATAAATGATATTTACAAAAAAAATTGAGTAAGACGAATTGTTAAAGGCGTGTTGAAAAGTTAAATGCGTAAAAAAAAAAGAGGAGGTAGTACATCTTTGCACCGTGCTATTTGAAAGAAAACTATCGTAGGATCGTACCGCACTCCACCATATGTTGTTGTTGCGAGAGATCATTGGACATGGATTAAATATGTAGAGTAATGATGTACTATGCATTAATTGGTCGTCAATGTTAGCAGTTGGCCGTTGTGAGAGCCAGACCTATTGATTCCCATCTTTACAATCCCAAAGAAAATTATTCTTTAGTACTCCCTCCATCCTGAAATTGTTGTCGTTTTAGACATGTCCTAAGTCAATGTTTTCAAATTTTATCTATAAAATACTTCTAAACCATTTAGATTTGAAGCATAAAATTCATATAGATGAATTCGTTTCGAATAAAACTTTCATAAAAGTATAATTTTAGTGCATGTTAAAATTAAATTACAATAGTTTTTAGTGGTCAAAGTTGTATTTTGGAGACCGTGTCAATGTCCAAAACGACAACTATTTCATAACGGAGGGAGTATCACATTACTCGTTTTAGCGAGTGAAGATCAACTCAAAAGTTCAAACCATCGACAATTCGCAGCATGTGAGAAATAGCATAAGAAAGGTTAAATTAAGCAAATGACATAAGAGATCTGCGTAATTGTGTGATATGCTCGTACCATGACAGGCGTATCAAATATTTTTTCTTTCATTTTTAAAGGGTAAAATTTTGTATGTCATTGCGTAGCGTTTGAATCATACGGGCCATCGCTTAGTTTGCTCCCACTTCTATGATAATGTAATCGCTCAAATATTATTTTACCATTTTTCAGTCGAACCTTCAACTAGTTGGAAACAGACCATCTTGCCCTTGAATTTGTGAGTTTCAAAATTCAAAATACGAATGAAAATGAAAACTCAAATCCCAGCCAAATTTCAAAATTTAAATATGGCTAATTTTGTTAAAAATAAAAATGTTTGGAACTAAAATTTTAAAATCTGATAGAAGTAGAAAATTTTGAAACTTTCAAAATATGACAAAATTTGAGAAAATTTCAAATATGACATTATTTAAATTTTGAATCATGGAAGAATTTGAAGGTTTTATCTAGCCAAAATTTGAAATTTCATTTGACCAAAATTGAAATTTTGAAATCTAACAAGATTAAAAACTTGAAATCTTACCAAATTTTAAAACTTGAAATTTTGGAATCTAACCAAATACAAATTATTTTAAATGCGACCAAATAAAAAAAAAACTTGAATCGAGCCAGGTTTTTAAATTTTAAATTGCCATATGGGCCCAAGTTGCCATAGATACAATGCTAAGGGTATTTGGGCATTATAGATGTTGCTAACGATGAAAACTAACTGATCATGACAGGCAGTTGTATCGAAGATAATATTTAACTAATTGTAATAACACATAAGATGACATTGACTAAGTAATAAAACATACAACAGAAACGTTCCCTACGATGGTATATATGGTACAATATTAATTTTCCCTATTTAATATGCAGCACAGTGCGTATATATTGTATATCATTAGGGGGGGTTAATATTTAATTACTGAATATAAGCTTTTTCCCCACACTTTAAAAGATTATTTCTCTCCATCAGCTATCTGTAAAACTATAACGTTTTAGAGTGCGCAATTGTTATTTTGCAGGCGCCTGCAATTAGCCAAAACGTGCATGCGCAAAAAATTTCACTTTCTTTCTACTGTTTTTCCATATTTGCATTTATGGAAAAAACGCTTCGCGATAGTGGAATTTTTTGCGCGAGGTCGATTTTTGTATAGATATATTTTGTTTTCTGTTTATTATAGATTTATTTTGTTTTCTGTTTATTATATATTTCTTTTATTTTCTGTATATTATAAATTTTATTTTGTTTTCTGTTTTTCACGTCGAGTGATTTTTTGCTCGTATAATTTGCGAAATCGTGCAGGCGCAAAAAAATTCACTAAATTTCTACTGTTTTTTCACATTTCCATTTATTGGAAAAAATATTTTGCGATAGTGAAATTTTTTTGCACGAGGTCCAGATGCTTTTACGCTGGCGTGTGTCTCTGATTAATCTGAAACCGCTACGATCGCTTGCCTAATAGTGCCTCCCTTTAGAGTGACGGTTACGGAGGCTCTAAAAAGATTGACATGACTTGCGTGACTAGTGAGTAGTGACCGCTGATTCTTTTATTATTACATATGGGATTCGGAAAGGTATGAACAGCAGTCGACCGTATTCATACGGCCTTCTCAGAGTTTGGGGCAGAATCTCCATTAATCAACGCTAGCACGGGCCAACAGCAAGCAGTTAACGCACGCTTGTTTCATCAGGGAATTGGAACCATGGATTACCCCTGCAAGGGCTCCTAGCTCCTAATCCTATCTCCTAATCAACCCACACACTAAACAGGGCGAGGCTGCACGTAGTCCTTGAGGGGAACGAGAGCCATCTTCCCGCCGTACATCTCCGGCAGGTGGCTCTCCTCCATCTCCTGCTGCAGCGTCTCCTGCAGCCTCTTGTCGGCGACGAAAACGAACTGAAAACCCATCATTGATCGAGGAAATCAGCACAGGTATTTAATCAAGGAGCAAGATATATCGTCCATGTCTGCAAGATCGCTTGCAACATCGATCAACCATGATCTGCTAATCTTCTATGTATAGGTATAGCCTCCGTGGCGTTAAATCGGGACTGATGTGACGATCAATCTAGATTTGTACTAATCGGTATTAATGGTCGGTATCTATACATGTTTTTCTATTAGTGCATGCAAGTCAGGTCAAGACTCAGGAGTCACCTTCTCCCTGGTGTTGTTGTCAATGAAGGGGTAGATCATGCTCCACGCCTTCATGAACATGTAGGGCACATTGACCATCAACGCCTTCCCTAGCCGCTCCGGGTAGTAGCTCTGCATGCGCCCGGGAGACATGCAAGTTTCAGGCCCGATCGATAGATCGACTTGGCTGCACGTCGTTTCTCGATAAATTCTATATAGGCTGTTTGGCTAGCCTAAGATAGGACCGATGAACAAAACCTGCATGATCTCGATGGCTGCAATGTAAGCACGGACGTCGCAGTTTGAGTACCCCCAGCCCTTGAGGTCCACCAAGCACAGGAACTTCTCCTGCCCTCTAGGGATCCTGCAAGTTTCACATAAGGCATATATGCTATGACATTGTGGAATGTAAGATGACAATTATGTGAATCTTATGCCACCCATTTCGGATCGTACTTGCAGTATCAGAAAGCATCAGAAAGCAATATTGACGAAATTAATTTTGCCGATTCTCGCTTCTATTGGGTATGGTAGGAGAAAATAAATATCAGTTAAAATTTTTTAGTAAGCAATTTTTTAAAAAAACATTGGCTGGATTCTTTTGTTTCATACACTAAAATTTAGGTGCTGTAGAGACCGGAATTATATTCCAATATGTCAAAAGTCTAAAATATGGATACTACTTACTCCATTTTTATAAAAACATGGCGTAAAACTTGTTCTAAATCAAAGTTTTCAAACTTTGAACTATGTGGATTGGGCATATGAAAATCGTGCATTCAGATCCGTCTCAAAAAACACTTCCATAATATCATAGTAACTTTTAGGAATTTTATATAAAAAAAACTGCAATAATAAATTTGTAGTCAAACATACATTTTGAAGAAAGTGGCAATGTCCAAAACGTCATGTTTTTAGAAATTGGAGGGTATTCGCTTAATGTTTCAACAGTTTCATACCACATAGACGAACATGAAAATTTCATGTTTTGACTAATTTTAATCCAAAAGTCGAGTTGTTGCCTAGTTGTTGGCGGTCATTACTTCTATATATTGCTGCCCTCAGGTAAATATATCTTTGCAGGCAGCAGACAGGTCGCAGTTAAATACCTGGCACAGATACCGTCCAACAAGTAGACAACAAAACCTGAACAAGATGGGGGCACTGATCATCAGCTCAAGAGGGGGGGGCACCGGAAACGGAAGCAATTATTTAAATATACTAGCACGAACGAGAACAATTAAGAACACGGTTACATAGATGGATCATATATGCGTACTCTTGAACTGGGGCATGTCCCGCTTGGCGGAGTAGTGCCTGGCCGGGAAGGCGACGAGGACGGGGCGGCCGGCGCGGTCGACGCCGCCCATGCAGATCTTGTCGCCGGCGAGTTCCCCCGCCACCCGCTCCGGCGGCACGGCGCCGCCCGGCGCGGCCTCCTTCCTCCACCGGAGGAACCTGAGGAACATGGCAGAGGCCTTGTCCACGTTGTGGTCTCGCGCGCGCAGGAACCTCCTCAGCGTCAGGTTGTCCACCTCCTGCGTGCGTGCGTACGGCTCTTGAGTTTGGGCAAAGCTGCGAACTCTGCTCCATGCGATTTTCTAGGACGTGCACACGAATTATTTTCTCCTTCTTTATTGTTTATTCGATGGTCTGCCGTCTCGTTGTTACTGAGACAGAAGCTGTTTCTCTTTTGTTTTCTTCTCGTTACTTGCGCTAGCGTGACAATTGTTTATTATTTCGTTTTGGTTTTAAGATGTTTCATAAGCTGGCCTCGTCTGCATTCTTAATTTCATTGATTATCTAAAAAAATCCGGCCGTCCAAAAGGTAAGGGTACGCGAATGCATCTCCATCTGCGCCGTGCATTGATCCATATCTATTTAAGGCGCATCTTCAGTTCTTCACATCTAGCCTAGGTGACTAAACTAAAACTAAACAAGCTATCAAAGAGGGCCTAAAATACATGTGATTGCCATCTACAGCTTACACAGTTACACCCTAATGAAGTAATGAGTATTAGTGCTTGCTTTGGAGTTGACATATATAGTTGCCTAGGCATATTCCTGCAGTCCTGCTATCTCCAAGAAGCTGCTTCCAAGACTAGAAGGTTAGAAGCAGTCTACAAGTATTTTATGCTTGGGTGCTCATATATGTCATATTGGATGCTAATTTGCATTCTTTTTTTTCTAATCAAACTTGTGGGGCTCCATCTTATAAGTTGCTGCAACCTCTAAGCACTTTCGCTAAAATTGTGCTAAGCCTTATAGGCAAGTTTGTGGATCTTATTTAGAGGTACGTAAACTTGTTTCATGAGCATCCACAGAATCTACTTCAACCTCCCACTCTATTTTATTTACATACTCTCTATCCTCCATTTTAAAATTCTTTCACATTTTACACTATATTCTAAAATATTCATTTTCTTCACAAACTACTTTATTAAAAAAGTTAGTTGGTGGAGGAAAATTAAAGAGTGCAGTATAAAGTGTACATAAATTTTAAGAGAATGGTAGAGCGAGTACGGAATATTGAAACGAAGTGGGAGTACGAAGTAGCCGGTGAGGGTGCTTACTTCGCCGTGGACGAGAGGTTTGGTCATTTCTAGAAGCAAGAGGAGTGGACTATCTTATATGGCAGAAAGTCTAAGCATGCCTCATTATTGTCTTCCACGAGCTACCACTATCTTGGAGTTGTTTTCTAGAATTAGAAAACTGTAGGCATCTCCATCTCGGGGATGTTTGATTGCATTAGAAAAGTATAAGCATCATGCTTGGCGTGGTCATAGTTTAGCTAGTATATATGTAGTGGTACACGCTGTGCCAAGCTTGGAAAGTTGCAATACTGGCCTGCAAGTGCGTGTGACTGTGACAACTCAACGATGAATCTGTTAGGATGGTATCCATAATATCACGATATCATTGATCGGTTAGAAAATATGTTACTGATATTATATCAGTATATAATACTACTGTGGGTAAAAGCGACAAATTCCGGTCAGCCCTTCCCCATCAACGACTACGAAAACCACGTAGGAACGTTTTCTTTTCAGTTTAATTAGAAAACATTAAATTAAATTTTTTTATTTTTACAACTAAATGATGTAATATTTTGAATTTATTTTTGTG
Source organism: Raddia guianensis (assembly GCA_036346415.1). Taxonomy (NCBI): domain Eukaryota; kingdom Viridiplantae; phylum Streptophyta; class Magnoliopsida; order Poales; family Poaceae; genus Raddia; species Raddia guianensis. The sequence continues at coordinate 28,317,721 of CM070540.1, forward strand.
TGGTTTAAAATAGTTTTTAAAAACTTTTAAAATAACATTTTATAATTTTTAAACTCTCAAAAAGTCTCTTAAGAAGTCATAACTTTCAACTTTCAGCTGAAAAGAACAAGCTAGTATCAAAAGATCGGTGCCTTTCACATGGAGAATGTTTATATTTATATTACTAATTATATTAAAGAAGTTCTACGGTTCTTGATACCGGTCAGCCTCCCAATAACTAGAACCAATCATCATGCTTAATTAATCTAATGGCTGTGATTAAATGGTATCTCCCAGTACCTCTTTGTACCCCCTTAAGAAACTACTACATAGAAAGATAAATTTGTACGTGTTTGCTATTTCGCAGGCCACGAGCTACATATATATTCTCCATAATGTTTTTGCACAAAATATTTACATTACTATTTATTTATATAAAAAATAAGCTAATAATGGTGGTGGTAGTTGTATTCTCTTTACTTAGCTCTATGTCACAAAAAAAAAATGACGTTTGAGACATGTCGATCGTAAGCCAAAGTTTCAAATAAAATGAATAGTACAATTTATCCGTGAATAGGAAAACAATTGCGCGCTATAAATAGGACCTAAAAAACATTAATTGTGTGTGTGGTGATAGACCGATGGTTACTTATTACATGTGCAAAAATGACTGCAAGAACAGGGCAGGGAACTGGTTGCACATCAATCGCGCACGCAGAGCAGGGTAACACTGTAACAGGCCGAGGAAATTAGCACGCAGGCGAAGGAACGTAGGGGATTGCGCACAGCCGTCACCGGCAAGCATGACTTTGGAGTATATATTCAGATTATCAGCTCAGAATTACATGGGATTCAACTTCAAGGGGTACCTTGGCTTGTGGGTCCTGCGCCTCCACCATGGCCCTCAGCGATGCCACCTTGAGCCACTCCCCTTCTCCTGCTCCTACTGCTTCAGCTGCCATCTCTCTCTCTCTCTCTCTAGTTATGTGGAATTCTTCAGATATAAATACAGAACCCTTGAGGAGGTTAGAGGGAGGAAGAAGATAGATGGTGGCCACAGGCCGGTGCCTGGTTGAAGGAGGACGCGAATTAAGCTGGTCAGAAGATAGGTAGCTGCTCGTGGTTTGACTTCTGCCCATGCATGCTTCCGGTAGTCCGCCTTGAGAAAGAAAATTAGGAAAAAACAAGACGACAACATTTTTCGGTAAAAAAGCATATTACTTATAGTTCGGGATTAATGTACCACACGTAAAAGATTTGTTGGACAAATGGTTCTGCGGTCGTCTGGGCGTGGTTAATGGGACGGACAGTGAACAATAGAGGACTTGTGGTAGGAGAGGAGGCACAGCTCCAGAACAAACGGACAGTCATGGGTGGTGTCGATTGCCAATTCGCCTCTGAATTGATTTCATTTTAATCTTCGGCTCGCACGTCCCATCGGATGGGACGCATGATGATGTCATCGTGACCAAAACTTAAAAGTTACTCCCTCCTGTTACAAAAAAGAAATCACCATTGATTTTTGGACATATATTTGACCATTCGTCTTATTTTAAAAAATTTATATAAATATTATTTATTTTGTTATGATTTGGTTTATTATTAAATGTATTTTAAGTATGATTTATATTTTTACATATTTGAACTAAATTTTTTAATAAGACGAATGGTTAAAGGTGTGTCCAAAAGTCAATGGCGACTTAGTTTTATGACCCAAGGTAGTAGTTGTGAAAACATGAAAAATGTTGATAATATTTAATGATATAAGGCGAGTGATACGGATCGGGTGTCCGATCTGTAACAAAAAAAAATCGGACGTTTTTCTATATTGGATTTTCAAAAAATAAACATGTCACTAATGTCAGTAGTGTCGAAACAAGGAATATGTATTCAGCGAAACATGAATAAACATAGATAAACATGTTGAAACATGTGGTAAAAAAATTGTGAAACATGCCGAAGAAACTGATAAAAAATGCTATGTTCCAAATTGTTTCGCGGTGTTTCGGGAGAAACTTTCTCTCTTTATATAGTAAAATGCTTTCAAAATGTTGAAATATTTTCAAAATTCCTAAAATTTCAAATAAAATTATTTTATCTTAAATATCATATCTAAAAAATATATTTGAAATTTTCACTCTTTATCTTCAGTAATTTCCATCTTGGAACTCTAACAATCCAATTTCTCGTCAAATCCGATATCTGGAAACTTGTTGATCCACAAAAAAAATCATGACCACCTCCATTTCATGCCATCCAAAGAACTCCTCGAGTAATGCCAAAATTACTCTCCCACTACTATTAAAATAACCAAATCTTCTAAGTGTTCAAAATCATACAATCCATCACCATCCAAGTCAACCCTAGCCCCTTTTCCTATAAGGTCTCACGCATATCCATCTTTCCCTGCATCCAAACCTCATATTTTTTTATTTTTATATATTTATTGGACTTTCCACTTCTTTTTATTTTTACAACGATTAGATGACCACTTAAATGCCTCGGATCAGTTCATTAGGAATATCCGAAAGATTCATTAGGATCCGAGCAAAGTACTAAAAGGCAGGTTTCCTATCCTTTGATGTAACTTGAATTTTCTATTATTTATTAAATTATTGTACTACCTTGTAGCAATTTACTTGTGGATGTTCCCCTTATTTGAATTATATATTTCTTCATTTTACGTAGAATTAATAGTCCAAACTCCACGACTAAAAGCCCTCCTAAAAATGGTTGCCCTAAACACTACCCTAGCATAAGAAAATCTAAATATGTGTATTTCAAAAGGTAGGAAAGTTTTCATTGTCCACATAATAAAGTGATTTATTGATATGGAACTAAACATGAAAAAATCAAAAAAGTATAGGCACAAGTCATTAGCAAGGTTACCGTAATGACATGGTGGGCGAGGCATTTCCTTAGTTTTCGCAATGCTTGTAGGTATTTCGTAATGCTTGAGCAAGTGTGTCGCTAGCAATGCTGCCACGGTGATTATGCGGAGCTCAACATTACTGAGGTTATTTTCTCAACATCTGCGTGGTAAGCGTGATATTGCAAAACCTTGAATTATTCATAATAGAAACAAAATAAAATTATTGTCCATCCGTATTACCGGTCATTTTATGGTTAAAGCAGGGCAGGTTGTACAGAGCTAATAATGAATAAATCGATGGACACAACTTCAGGTATATGAAGTCATATCAACTGAATGATGCCTATTCTATTTAAAATGATTCATGCTTTTTAGGAAAAGGTGTTTGGGATAACATATGGTGAAAAGGATATAGGGTGTGTTTAAAATCCATTTAAGTGTTTTAAACCATGGTTTAAACAAATAATAAGTCTTTATTTAAAATATTGCATTGTTACCACCTTTATATTAAACCATAACCCTTCTTTGATACTTGATGCATATAGGTAACATCCATTTTTTTATAGAAACTTGCAAGTATGATTAGAGTACTTACACGTTATTCAGGAATTGTTCATTTTAAAATGAACAAAACCTTTTTTCTCTACAGATTTGGAATTTGTCTTTTCCGTAGAAGATTTGGATCACTACTACTCAAAAATCTAGTTTTTCCTATATCACAAACTTAGGTAGAAGTATTTATAACTTACCACAATTTGGTATTGTATTATACACTCTTATAATAGTTATTTAATAAAGCATGGATTTATCTTGATTCTGGAATAGTGTAATTATAATCCTAGGAGATTAATTTCGGATAATTCTTTTGTCAAAAATTGGTCCCCACAGAATTGGTATCAAAGCTGTGTTTGTGAAATTAAGATTAAACTAGGAAAAATAAAACCTACAGGATGAAAAATAGGAAAAATAAAATAAATAGACATGAAATAAAGAAACCTGCACAATTAGAATTTTGCACTAATCCTTGCAGAATTACTGCACGAATGGCAGAAACATCCACTCTGTCATTGAAGTCCAGTACTAGGCCACCCATTTACAAGAACTTTTACATCACTATTATCGCAATAATTTCCAAAATGATGGGCTCTGCACAATCACACGGTAACTTTGGTAGTGACTCACTTGCTCAAGCATTACAAAAAACCGCGCATGCATTGCAAAAATCTAAGGCAATGTCCTGCTCATAAAGTCATTGCAGTAACCTTGCTAATGACTAGTGCCTATATATTTTCATTTTCCTTCACACTTCCATATCAATAAGTTACCTTATCATAAGGACAAGGATTCTATACTACCCTTTTGAAATACGTATATATAGATTTCTTATGGATAGGGTGGTGTATAGTGTAACAATTTTTAGGAGGGCTTTTCGTAGCAGGCTTTAGATTATCTATTCTGCAAAAAATGATGAATTATGTAATTAAAATAAGGAAAGTTTCACAATTTAATAGCTAAAAACTAATGAAATAATTTAATAAATAATATAAAATACGAAATTTAAAGTGCATCAAAGGATAAGAAACCTGCCTTCTTAGTAGTTTGCTCAAATTCTAGGATTATTCGGATATTCCTGGTCAATTGATCTGGAGTGTTCAAGTTGTCGACTATCTGTCGTAAAATTAGAAAAGCAAAGAAGAAATCCAATAAATATAGAATTTAAGGTCCAAATAAAATGCATGTGGCATGGATGCAGGGAATGTTGTTATAAGTGAGATCTTTTTTTGGAAAAGGATCTAGGGTTAACATGGATGGTGATGGACTGTACGATTTTGAATATTTAGGAGATTTCATCCTTTCAGTAAGGGGTGGAAGATTATTTTTGACATTGCTTTGGTACTCCTCCGCATAGTCGGAAATGATAGTGTACGTGAATTTATGTGGATCAACAAATTTCTAGATATTGGGTTCGATGATAACTGATTTCTAGAGTTTCGAGATGAATAATGTTGAGGTTTAGATTGGAAATCTTTTAAAATTTTTTTATTAAATTATTTATGATAAAATCATTTTAATGAATTTTTGGGAAATATTTTAGAATTATAAGGGCATTTTCCATAAAGGGGGAGAAGATTATTTATTCAAATGACTTTATTATTGAAAAGTGGCATTTTGTAGCTTTATAAAATATTTCATCCCCTTTTAGATTTTATGAATTTTTTTGTAGAAATTTTGGATTTTTTTATTTTAAATTAAATAGTGCAATATTTCTGTAAAACAAAAATGTAAAAGGTTTTGAATTGATTTTGTGCTGGTACTAGGCTTTGACCCAAGAGCTTACGGGATCAGGCAGAGGGGGAGGTCATTGCCGGTGAGGGGGTGGTGAAGCCGGGGAGGTGATGCTCGGGAAATGGAATTGGATGGTAGGTGCATGATGCTTACCGAAACTTGGCTAGGGCTCAAGGAGGTTGGAGGTGACTGGACGGCATGGTCATTGACGATGGTGGTCTCTGGTTTCGTCGATGGTGGAGTTCCAATGACCGACAGTGTGAGGGGGTAGTACCATGAACTTTGCGATGGCAAGTGGATACTTTCTTATCTTGTTGTCGGGGCAGAAGGTAAGGTTGGAGTGGCAACGAGGAGTCTTGCCAGAGTGGAGGAAGCAGATGGTGCTGGTGGTGCTTTGGGACGGCAAAGTGAGTGCGTGAGGCTGAAGGGACTTGCTTGGGGCATGGCAGGGCTAGGAAGAGCCCTATTTGTAGATGAACAAGTGTGTCGGTGGACGGAACCGTGACCGGGTTCAGGACAAATACGACGACGAGCAATTCACGGCGGTTGGTAGAGATTCAAGGGCAGTGATGTGACGTAAGAGCTAGGCGATGTCGAGGGTTTCAGCGGGGGATGACGCGGTGGAAGGAGAGAAAAACAGGGGTTGCCATTGGATTGGGGCGAAAACGATGGGTGCCATTGGATCCAAACGAGGGAACCAGTATGGGTGAGGAGACGTGGCCAATGTGCGTACTTGTCGACGGTTGGGATATTGACCCAAGTCAACCAAGGTTCTTCAAAGAGGAGATGGGAGACACGCCGAACAACCACGAACAGCAACGAACAGGAGACAGGGGTTTTTATCCTGGTTCAGGCCTCTCGGGAGAGATAATAGCCCTACGTCCAGCCTTTCTTTTTATCAAAGAGGATTACAAGGTGGAACTCGGCGAGATCAGCAGGTCTCGACGAGTAGTATGCGAAAATCTATCTGTTAAGGGTCTAAGCTAGAAGCTAAGATGTAAAACTCAATGCCAGGGATCCTCTAAACGCCGTAGGGGCCCTGTTTATATAGTACGGAGCAAACCGACCTACCGAGGAATATCACGCCGGGCTAACTACGAGATCGTAACGAACTCAGTACATGCCAAATATAACCTACGGTAGATAAGGTAAGCTCCTAATCTTGGGGATCACGACTCCTAATCCAATCCGGGAAACCACGTCCGGGTCTTCTCGTAGCCGTGCAGAACTCTGTTCGAGTCGGACTCAAACACGAATCCTAGGCCGTTACGCACCATGCCAGTCAGGAAGCTGTTCGGCAGGATGCACATGGGCCTGATAGAACCTTCCAGGGAGCTGGGCCCTGGTAGGCTGTTCGATTGGGCCGTCAGGGAGTGGGCCATGGCAATGGGCCGTGATCTAATCCCCGACAGCTAGCCCCCGAGACTCAAGTGGAAGGACTCACTAGAGTGGGGTCGTCCTCTTGAGACTCAAAGTCACGAAGAGGGTATTTTTCCTGCTACAAAGGCATGTAACAGGCGACCGAACAGGTTATGGTTCAACCGAACAAGACTTGTTCGGGACCGAATAAACCCGATCAGTGCCGAGCAACTCCGTTGCGTCGAACAGGGAACGACATCTGTCCGAGCAGAGCACTCAGCCTTCAGTGCGGACACTGGAAAAAATAGCCGTTGGCAGACTCCAACGGTAACTTCCTATCGCTGCGCAGTGAAAACAGGCGACCGTTTTACCTAGCCGTTGCGGTAAAAACTAGCCGTTCTGGGACAAAACCGTTGCAGAGCTGCTTATACGGGACTATAAAAGCACCCAAGCCGCCCGCGGCCAGCCACTTCTGCTCTCACGCCTTTCCTCTCTAAGCCCTAGCTCCAACCACGCTCAGCATCAAGCACCCAAACTCCATCACCGACCCTGCTCGTCCAGCCCTGGGAATCGCTATGGCCAAATTCACAGGCACTAGCTTGACCGAGGAGGACCTTAGGATCTGGGAGGAGGAGGGCCACATCGACACCGGTAGCTGGAGGCTGCCCGGAGAGGAGGATACTCCGGAGCCGCTCGAGGGAGAGTTCGTCAGCTTCGAACAGTTTGCACTGTTCGGGTTGAGGTCTCCCGAGAGCGACTTCGTTGAGGCTTTCTAGAACATCAGCGGATTGGAGGTGGCGAACCTCAATCCGAACTCCATCCTCCAAATGGCCGTCTTCGCACACCTGTGCGAGGGCTATCTGGGCATCGATCCACCGGTGGGGCTGTTCCTCCACTATTACACAGTGACGAGGAGCAGCTCCGCCGCTTCGGCGCTGGGGTGCTACTACCTCAAGCTCCGGGCCACCGCCGACGACGCGCCGTACCCTCGCCCACCGCTGCTCGACTCGATGGGCGCTTGGTGGGTGAGGTGGTTCTACAGCAAGCGGAGCGGCGACAGCAAACTCGTCTTCACCGGAAAGGCGCCGGCAAAGGGAACCCCAATGCCTCGGCCGGAGATGTCCACAGAGGATTGGTACCTGACAAAAAAGATCGCCTCTCTCGTGAGCCTCGGGCTCACGTGCAGGGAGATCATTCGGGACTTCACAGCGAACAGGGTCTGTCCACTGCGGAGGAGGTCCTATCCCTTCTATAAGATAGAGGGATGGGAAGACATCACAAGGGAGAGCATGGGTAAGTGCCTTTAAGACTCAACCTTTTCGTTGATCATTTCCTCCGAACAGGAATTAACGACTCCATCTGTCCGGACAGAGAAGCCAACCGACGCATGGGTGACCGGCGGGTCGACGCCATGTCAAGGCGGCGAAGAAGGACGGGAGGTCACCGGCAGGTGGCGTACACTGCCAGCATAGCGTGCTTGTCCGCATGCACGAGGTAAATTTCTTACCTCACCTATGTTGCTAGACTTGCAATGTTGTTTAAATGCTAACGCCCAATTCTCAAAACGCGCAGGAGGACCGGTGATCCTTGGAGGATCGTTGAGGAGCTCTCCGGTGCGAGAAGGAGAAGGCGAAGAAGGGCAAGGCCAAGGCGGCCACAAAGCCCAAGGTGGCGGCCGAGCCGACGCGAGCTCGCCAGCGACACGGGCCGCCAAACCGTCGAAGAGACCAGTGCTGGCGACGGGCGCACCGAGCGAGACCAAGCGGGCTCATGGTCAGCCAATGAGGAAGAGACCAAGCCCTTCCCTCCTCGCCGAGCAAAGCAACGAAGAGGTAAAGAACATGACCCTCTGGCTTAGGCGTTACTCGCAGACTCACCCGGGCCATTTGGCGCGGCTCCAACAGGTCGCCGAGCAGAGGAGGCTCGAAGAGGAAGTCGCACGCAAGGAAAAACTTCTTACGCTGCGCGAGAGGAGTGCTCAGCTTACCAGGGAGCTGAGCTCGTCGCCACGAACACCCAAGGGCCGAGGCGGAGAAGCCGCCAAGGAGCCCCCGAGGAAGAGGCGGAAAGTTCCAGCGAAGAAGATCAGGATCAAGCCTCTCACGGCAGGTATGTAGAAACCCAACTTCAGATCTCCCACCTACCGACCGCATTAGACTTAACGATGATCTCTTTTTCATCAGCTGCCCAAGGAGAGATCGCCACAGATGATGTCGAGGAGGCGCTCGAGCGGTCGCTGCTGCCCGAGCATCTGCACGGCGCATCACGGGCGATGAGGCTAGCGTGCCTCAAGGACAAGCTGGCGGCATGGAGCCTGCTCTCGTCAGGCTCCGGCGAGCAGCTCGACGCGCTTAAAAGCGCTGTGGAGCGGCTGGAGACGGAGGAAGCGGCGCGCGGCGCCACGGGCAGCGGGGCCAAGACGACGGCTCCGGAAGCTGCCGAAGGCGGGACCGAGCAGCCGGTTCTGCCAGGTACTTCGTCGCAGGGGCAGCTCACCCCGGAAGTGACGGGATTCTCTGTTGAGCAGGGTGAAACCCCGGCCGCCGGGGAACAAGAAGAAGCCCCCGAGCAGGTCGCGCAAGTCGTCCTGCCCGTGGAGGCAACGGCGCCACCCAGCACAGTGGCTCCGGCCTCGCCCGAAGAAGTTCGGGCGGAGGAGGAAAAGGAAGAGGAGAGGGAGCGCGGAGACGAAAGCTCTTCGCCCGTCGCTCCCGCTCCCGAGCAGGTGCGCTCCCGCCAGAAGAAGGAGCGATCAAGGCAGCGATGGCAAGAACGCGTCCGTCTCATCCCGCACGAGCGGGGCTTCGTGACGCATGGCCTCGAGGACCGCCTGCGCCGCGGACTGAAACGCCAACTTGGCAAGGTAGGCACCAAGACCAAATCTTGTTCAGCTTAGCTACATCATTGCAAAGTAGTTAACTTGTTCTTCCCTCTCAGGTCTTCAGGGACACCATGGAGGAGCTCGAGGACGGCGTCACCATCGAGCGGAGCGCCGTACTGGCGTCGCTCCGGGAGCACCTCAGGACGAGGGAGTCCGAAGCGGGGCCCTCTGCACCAGCCCAAAGTCGAAGCCGGCTGAAGGCGAAGGTAAAGAGGCTCAAAGTCCAACTGGCCGAAGAGAGGCGTTCCTGCGAGTCTCTCCTAGGAGAGGCCGAGGAGCTTCGCGCGCAAGCCATTAAGGCGGGCACCGCGGAGGAGAAGCCGGGCCGCTCGAAGTGGCTCGAAGAGCAGCTCGCTGACGTTTCCCAACGGCGGGATCAGCTCGCGGCGGAAGCCAAGAGACTTAAGGCCCACCGCCAAGGAAGAGGAGACCTCATGGTCTCAAGCAAAATCTCGACCTGTGGGCTTCACGGGAAGAGATCGAGGAGATCTTGTGGGATGACGGTGAGGGCGATCACCGCAGAAGAAGGTCAAGGAGCTGGACGAGCAGCTCAAGACGGCCGAAAGAAGTGAGTCGGCCAGGCGAGGCTCGACCGATCATTGCGCACCAAGACCGAGGAGGTCGAGGCCATCCGGCAGAGAGCTGTGGCGCAAGCCAAGCGAGCAAGGAGGAGATCGAACGCCCGAGCTCAAGCCCGGAAGGAATCAAGGCTCAGATAAGTCGTGCACCTCAAGTTAGAAGTTGAGGAGTGAAGGAGCAGCTTGCTCCTAAGTAGCACTGCTGGTCAGTATCTTAAAGGGCCTTGTACTGAAACTTTTGAGTAATGTAATAAAGTACTTACCTTTATTCACGCAAAAAGAGCAAAAAAAGACAAGAACGAGCGAAACTAAGAGAAAAGCGAACAGCGCTAGGAAGTTTAAGAAAACCGGTAGAGCGCTCTGCCTAACTCCTAGCCCCCGTTGTGCATCTGCTCGGAAACCTGAGTTTGCGAACCCGAACAGGTGCACAAGAGAAAGAGCGACACCCTAGCCCCCGGTACGGACGATGCTCGAGAACCTAAGCTTGCGAACTCGAGCACGCGCGTGGGGAGAAAGAGCGACACCGTACCTTGCTCGATTCTGTTCCGTAGTCGCTTTCGTTGACATAAGTTAGGCGCCCGAGAGTAACCGAACAAGGAAAGTGCCTCGCTGGGGGCGACGAGCGAGCTTTACCAAGTGGTCGCGCCAAGCAGTAAGTGCCTCTGCCGTGGAGGGCTTACGAGAGCAGACTTAGCCGCAAGGTGGAAAGGCCGTGTTACGCAACCCTGAGTTTAGGAACTTATCGAAACCAGATACGGATAGGGAACAATCCTTAAGATTGCGGAGCCAAGAGTTCGCAAGGCCGGGCAGCCATCAAGTGTTACCAGAGAGAAAGAGGTAGTCTTCAAAAGACAAGAAGTGAAAGAGGCGCAGAGGTCGCAAGAATTCACTTAATTATTGGATTGAACTTTACATGGTGCCCGAGAGACTTGGACGAACTAAGGCGCGAAGTTTACAAAAGGCGCAGGGCTAAGAAAACAGAAAGGACCTACACAAAGAACTTACGATGCTGGTCGATGTTCCAAGTCTTTGGTCGCTCTCTCCCGTCCTCCATAGCCAGCGAAACGGCCCGGGCGAAAGGAAGAAACGACCGTGAACGGGCCCTCCCAACGAGGAGTTAACTTGTTGGCATTGGACAAGTTCTGGACACGGCGCAGAACGAGGTCGCCCGCCTTCAAAGCCCTTGGTCGAACTGACTTGGCGGCGTGCCGGCGAAGATCCTGCTGGTAGCGCGCCATTCTGACTTGTGCTCGGTCACGTGTGCCTTCGAGGAGATCTAGATCGAGGAGGCGCTCTTGCTCGTCGTCAACTAAGTTGACCGAGCTCGTCTTGAGGCGAACCGAGTACGATTTCGTGAAGCGAGGATGGCTTCTGCACCATAAACCAATTGGAAAGGAGTTTCCCGCCTACCGTGGCCGTAGTCGAATCGCCCAGAGGACGGAAGGAACCGTCAACCCGAGCCTTCTTGTGCTCGCCGAGAGCAGCAAATACCCGTCGTTTAATACCTGGACTATCGCCCGTTAGCTCGCTCATTGCTCCATTGCTCGTGGATGTGCCACGAGACAAAACAGACCTTGGTGCCCAAATTGCTCGCATATTCTGGAATAGCTCGCCGAACGGTACTGTTATCCGTGATCAGCTTATGGGGAATCCCAAAGCGCGTGACCACGTTGCTTTTGAAAAAGCGAACAACCGTTTTGGCGTGAAGAGACGACACAGGCTCTGCCTCAATCCACTTTGTAAAAGTGTCTATGGCGACGAGCAGGTGTGTATAGCCCTTGTACCCCTTAGGGAATGGGCCGAGCAGATCCAGACCCCATGTGGAAAAAGGCCAAGATGGGGGGATTGTTTAGAGCTCTTGGGCGGGCTTGTGTGCCTTCCGGGCGTGAAATTGGCAAGCCTTGCACTTAGTCACGAGGTCCCGGGCATCTTGTAACGCAGTGGGCCAATAATAGCCCATGCGAAACGCTTTGCCGACCAGAGTTCTGAAGGAGGCGTGGTTGCCACAGGCACCCTCGTGTATGTCCCTAAGAAGGAACACACCCTCCTGTTGCGAGATGCACTTGGAGAGAACTCCCAGAGCACCTTGACGGTAAAGGGTGCCATCCACAAGCTTGTATGGAGCGGCACGCCTTGTAAGCCGGGAACACTCGGCTTCGTCGTCAGGCAGGGTCCCATCTGCAAGGTACCGGACAAATGGCGTTGTCCAGTCCGCAGCCTGCTCGATAACGGAGACAGCACCACCTGTCTCTGTTGCCTCGTCCGGAGACGTGATTGAGGGCTTGTAAAGGTGCTCGACGAGCACCCCTGCCGGAGCAGGTTCGCGTGAGGATCCAAACTTGGATAGCTGGTCGGCCAGGAAGTTGTCCTTCCTTGGCACGAAGAGCACTTCGAAGAATCGAAAATGCCGCTCCAACTTCCTCACTTCAACCAGGTATCGCGCCATTGAGTCATCGCAGCACTGATACTCCTTGTTAACCTGATTGATGACCAGCTGTGAATCTCCCTTCACAGTTAGCCGTTGGACACCAAGCGACTTGCACGCTCTTAGTCCCGCGAGGAGGGCCTCGTACTCTGCAGCGTTGTTAGTCGCCGCAAAGTGTAGTTGGATAGAATACTGGAGTTGCTCTCCTTGAGGGGAGATGAGAACAAAACCAGCCCCCGAGTTTCCAGTGCGCGAGCCATCGAAAAACATGGTCCAAGAGGGTTCATCAGGTTGCTCGGGAGCTTCCTGGGATTTGGGCGGGCAAGTCCATTCAGCGACTGAAAGAGGATCCTAAGGCCTAGAGGGGGGGTGAATAGGCAATTTTAATTTTTCTTTGATTAATTGTTGATTAAGCATCAAATTAATAGTGACCCAATCCTAGTGTCAATTGATACGCAAGCGGAAGCGATAAACAAGTTAACAAGCAACTAAGTCATGGCATCACAATCAACACATTCAATGCAATGGTAGTAAGTGCGGAAAGTAAATAAGAGGCGACACGGTGTTTGTTTGACGAAGTTCGAGCCGCAACTCCTACTCTCCGTTGAGGCTACCTTGTGCACAAGGACGGCTCGCTCTCGAGCCTCACGCCTCACTTACTCCCGGTGAGTCGTTCGCCACTCCGTGAGGTGGACTCAAGTCACCGTACACCGACTCGGGAGTAGCCACACGCCAAGGCCTACTCTCAAGCCCACGCCCACGAAGGATATCTTCAAAAGTAACAAGCCAAACGCCCGATCATGCGGATCGAAGGACTTCCATGAAGCTCGGTATTGGGCTTTGATGGATTGTGGCTTTGGATGATCTTGTGGGTGGAGGAATGGCTCTAGAACACCTAATTGATGAGCTATGAATGTGGTAGGTGAAGTGGAGCAACAAACCTCAAGTAGCCACCACTAGGTAGGTATTTATAGCCCCAAGAGCAAAACTAGCCGTTGCCCTCGGAAGAGGACAAAAGACTAGTCGTTAGCCTCTACGGACGCCGTCCGCAGGCACCGGACGCCGTCCGCAGCAATGCAATCGCCACGAGAACACGGGTTATCGGACGCCGTCCGGTCCCCCACGGACGCCGTCCGACAAGAAGGATCATAAGAACGCAGTAGCTACCGGACGCCCCAGATGCCGTCCGTAGTATAAATCAAAATTGTACTTGATCGGACGCCGTCCGACAGTGAGTATAAAATTGGAAATTTGGGCTGGTCGGACGCCGTCTGGCTTTTCCAGACGCCGTCCGACAGAGAGGATTTTCAGCTAAAATGTTAGGGGGAAAATTTAGGTGGGTTTCTCTCTCTCTAGAAATCTCACAAAGAGATATTTGGGTATTTATAGATGCAGTGGACTACGGAAATCGAGTTTTTCAAGAATTCGCAAAGATCCGGCATAGTCCGAGATATTGAACCCTTTTGAAACCGACGAAAAGCAGGAAATAAACCTAACTACTCTAATCTATCGTGACCTCTTCTCTCGCTTGGGTCACGCACTTTGAAATCTTGGAGCAGCTCAGAAATTTACGCCGCTTCAATTAGGGTTTGCAAAAGCGCCGAGTCTTCGCTAGGGTTCCGAGAAGTCCAAAAACCCCCTAGCCCTTTATATTGATTAATTTTATCATCAATGCCACTAATAAAAATTAGGGCTCAATGATGCTCATAATCTCCCCCTTTGTGGCACTTGATGACAACCCAAAAGAGAATAAAATTTTTGAGCTGCAAAAAGGGTTAGTGCAATACAAATATGCGAGCAATTTTAATAATTAAAAAACCACAACTCGACCACAAAGGTGTGCAAATAAAGGAAGCTCCCCCTAAATTCATGCATAAATTAAATTCAGAAGCCAACAAGGTTCAAATGTCATAAAACCAACCAAGGTATCAACCACAAATTTCAACGAGTATCGAGGCATCAAATAATATTACAGATAAACACAAGGTAAACACAACCTCGATCTCACTACCCCCTCCCCTCTACTACTCTCTAGCTTCTCCCCCTTTGTCACCAAGTGACACAAACGGGAAAAGGTCCTAATCTTGCTGATCTTGATCCATGTCGTCGCCTCCGTCATCTCCCTGGCCGCCGGTAGAGGAGCCCTGACCTCTGGGACGCTTGAACAAGGGCATATGAGCTGCAGAGGGTACCAACCGAGGTGAAGATGGATCATCATAAAGCTGGGTCGGTTGAGGGTTTGGCAAAGAAAAGTTGAGATGACGAGCGACTTCTCCACCCGTGAAATGAATCTTACCGTAGAAGGATATGGTGTGGTGGAGGCACAAAAGAAGGAGCAGGCCTGAAGGAGGGTACACCCAAGGATGAACCGGTGGTGGGTAGGCGGTGGGCGAGGAAAACTCGAGTCTGCTGGTAATCTCGATAGCTCGCTGTGGGCATGTGAATACCACCATATGGATTTGCCCTTCGCATTGGCATAAACATCGCCCCCATGTCTTGCATGGTGACTTAAATTCTGCGAACTCATCGCCAAGTACGTGTCTTTGCCCCGCCAAGTTTGTCATCTCTCTGCGGGTGGTGCCGGCTCTTCTTTCACCTCGGTGTGAAAATTTCTCATATCTGCTTGCACCCCTCATCTCACCTATCAAAGCATCATACCACGGAGGAGGGATCATGAAGAGGAGCTCGCACAGTCTTCGGCACAAATGGTGCATTGGGGCAGCAGGAGCAAAGACAGGAGTGGTGGAGGAGCATCATCACTGAGTCTAGCTAACTTGGGCTTGCTCCCAAGAGAATTCAAGAAGTTCTTCATCCGATGCTTTTTGATTCATTGTTCCAACTCCTTACTTCATCATTTGTTACACGCTCGTCCCGGAGAGCAATAGACCAATCTGAGGAGCTAGAGGTAGTGCCCTATTAACTTCTCTCAAGATGGCGTCATCAAATTCTCCCAAGAGGTAGCTCCAACATTGATGGTCTTGCTGTCGGAAGAAATAACATGAACCGTTGCAAATGGGAAGAATTTCATCGCGATTGCCACCTCGAACAAACAATGTGCTTCGAGTATAAGATTAATAAGGGCGGACTCGTCAGAATCGATTTGCCTTATCAATACTAATTTCTTCATCATCAAGATCCAGGTACATAAATCTGACTTCAGCCAAAGGAGGATATTTGCCCCTCCAGAAACCATCTTCATAGCACACCTCATTCAAATCAGTGCCAGAATCTGGAGTACCCAAGGCGTGATTCATCTCAGCCACTGTGATCCTTTGAACCTGTCCATCAACTGAATGATAATAGTTTGACTCTGTCTCGTCTTCGGCAATCAGTAATGTAGCAAAGAACTCACAGTTCCTTTCTTGACTCCAGGTCAATTTCATGTTGGAGATCAATTCTGCTAGGCCTGGTGTGGTGCTAAATATGGTGTGAACCTCAGGCCCTGCCACTGCTGTGATCTTAGTCCAGTCTACACAGTGAGGGTCCCTAGGACCAGTCGAGGGAGCAGAGAAGCACATGTACAATTGTTTCTGAAACTTGGTGTAGAACTTGAAGTCCCTGGTATCCTCTCGCCTCTGAGGGAACCACTTCGCATAAGAGACGGACCTTCTCTTTCTCAGAGTCTCCATAGATAGTTTCAAAACCTGATCATCCACGGGGTCGTCCTCAACGACCACTGTCTCAGTGACATCCTCATCAATCGGGTCCTCAGCATATGTCTCGTCAGCATCCTCTGCGGTGGCGAAAGAAGAACCCGCCATCCGAGTCCAATGGAACCCTTGATCAGACTGCTGTTGTAAATCTGCTCTAGACACTCTACTTGGGCGAGGAGGAGCGGCACTGCTAGCTGTCTCATCGATGTAATCCGGATCGCCCTTACTGCCGCTGTCGCGCCGACCACTGAGGGTCCTGCCCAGAGCCTTCCCGAGCTTCTTCAATGATTTCGACATGATGAATCACTTCCTCTGATAATATGACCACTGACCAGAACAACCTTACTGCCAACTGTCACAACCAACGATCCACTGACACGGTGCCAACCCACCACGGTCCAACCACGAACATGAACAGGAAAAACCTATTCAAAACCTAGAACTTCGTAAACAACGAAATTTGACGGAAGATAGGCGGAAGCCGTTACGAGTCCTAGAGGCGAAGGAGGAAGACGCCGGCGCGAGGAGATCGCCCCAAGGCCCTTCCGGTAGGGAAAGGAGGGAACTCGACGGAGACGAGGCGCCGAACGGGACGCCCACTTCCAATCCACGCGGAGGAATCAAGAGGACGACGAGGGAGGCCGCCGGTGGTGGTGGAGATCGCTGGAGGTCGCGGAGGGTCTTCCAGTGAGGAGAAGGGCAGGGCGGCGCCGGTTTGGGAGGAGAGAGGAGATCAAATGGGGAAAGAGAGAGGCGGAGAGGTAAGTTATAAGCGATTCAGCGATTATAGTCTGTCGGACGGCGTCAAGACGGTTACGGACGGCGTCCGACAGCAAAGGGTGCAGCGACAGGAACCTCGTCGGACGGGTCGCGGAGAGGCGACGGCGTCCGACAGTGAGTTTGCGCTGGATAACGCCTGTCGGACGGCGTCCGATAGCTACGGACAGCGTCCGACAGAGGTATCGGGCGATGCAAAGACGCGATCGGACGGCGTCTGAGAGTGGCCGGACGGCGTCCGAAGAGGGCTGAAAACGTAGCTGCTAGCACTTCTGACCAGTGGGCCCCACCAATGCGAGAAATATTATAAAAATAATATTTTGAAGTGACAATCTCCATTTTTTGCTCAAAATTCAAACGAAGATTCAAATGTGAGCAATTTGAAGAGATTTTCTAAAATTTAATTTTGAAGGGATAAGATTATAATATGACAAGTGAAATCAAGTCAAATTCGAAAACCCAAATTTTGATCTTAGAGATCAACAAAATGTGCGAACCCAAATTTTGCCTTGATTTCTCATATAGGCATGAAAACCGAGCATAGGGGTTCACTTTAGAGTTTAAGCACATGTTTTTGAATTTTGGTTTCTTTTCAAATATTTTCAACAATTTTGATGCCATATGATTTTCAAGAGAACAAATATGCATATGGAGCAAATTTTTCAAAAAGGTAAGATTCTCAAAACTAGAAGTTTGAAATGGTAAGAAGATAAGGATAGTCTATTAAGCTCAAATTTGTTTTGGCTTGAAATATAGGACAAGAATGTGTTCACCCAAAATCAAATTTATCTTTTCACCACTAGAGGGAGTGTTGAGATCATGAGTTGAAACTAAACTCCCCCTAAATGTGACATGGGTCAAAAGCAAATGGAAAAATTCAAATAAGACCCAAAAATCACGAAAACCAATCAACATGCATTTGATCTATCTAGTATGTTGAGTTCATTCCTTAATTTGCAAAACCGTGCCTCATCCAAGGGTTTAGTGAAAATATCCGCCAATTGGTCTTCCGTTCGCATGTAGGCAAGCACAACGTCACCCTTTGCAACATGGTCACGAATAAAGTGATGTCGGATGTCGATGTGCTTTGTACGGGAATGTTGGACCGGATTGTTGGCTATTTTCACCGCACTTTCATTATCACATAGGAGTGGCACTTTTTCAAATTTTAGCCCAAAGTCACTAAGCATCCGAGTCATGTATAAGAGTTGAGCACAACAACTCCCATTGCTACATATTCCGCTCATGTAGATAGCGCCACGGAGTTTTGCTTCCTCGAAGTCCATGACACGAGTGGCGATCTAGCAAGTGACAACCCCGAGGTGCTTTTGCGATCAATTTTGCAACCGCATAATCCAGTCGGAATAGCCAAGAAGCTCAACACGCGCTCCCTTGGGGTACCAAAGACCTAGACTAGTAGTGATTTTTAGATATCTCAAAATGCGTTTTACGGCAATAAGATGCACTTCTTTAGGGGATGCTTGAAAGCGAGCACACATGCACACACTGAACATAATATCGGGTCGAGAAGCGGTAAGATAGAGAAGCGAACTGATCATGGAGCGATAAAGCTTTTGATCCACGGGCTTTCCATCTTCATTTAAGTCAAGATGCCCATTAGTGGCCATTGGTGTTTTGATCGATTTGCAATTGTCCATTGAAAACCGCTTGAGAAGGTCCTTTGTGTATTTCTCTTGACAAATAAAAGTCCCTTCTCGAAGTTGCTTGATTTGAAATCCAAAGAAGAAGGTGAGCTCTCCAATCATAGACATTTCAAATTCCTTGGACATCATCTCGCCAAAATCCTTGCATTTAGATTTGTTAGTGCATCCAAAAATAATATCATCCACATATATTTGACAAATAAATAAGTCATTTTCAATTGGCTTTAGAAACAATGTGGAATCAATCGCACCGGTTTTAAATCCCTTTTCTAAGAGGAAGTCCTTAAGACGCTCATACCATGCTCTTGGAGCTTGCTTGAGACCGTATAGCGCCTTAGTGAGCTTATAGACATGGTTTGGGTGTTTGAGGTTTTCAAAACAGGGCGGTTGCTCGACATAGACAAGTTCATCAATAAAACCATTTAGAAAAGCACTCTTAACATCCATTTGAAAGAGAGTTATGTTATAGAGAGAAGCGAAAGCCAAGAGTAACCGAATAGCTTCAAGTCGAGCAACGGGGGCGTAGGTTTCTCCATAGTCAAGTCCTTCAATTTGTGTGAAACCTTGCACCACCAATCTTGCTTTGTTTCGCACCACTTCACCGTTCTCATCTTGTTTGTTGCGGAAGACCCATTTGGTTCCAATGACATTGTGATCCTTCGGTCTTTCCACAAGCTCCCAAACTTTATTGTGGGTGAAGTTGTTCAATTCTTCATGCATGGCGTTCACCTAATCCGCATCCGCCAATGCCTCATCAATGGTCCTAGGCTCAACAATAGACACAAAGGCGTGATGCTCACAATAATTAGCGGTATGAGAACGGGTTCTTACGCCTTGATTGAGTTTGCCAATGACTTGATCTAGGGGATGATCCTTGGAGAGAGTGCGGTGTTGTTGGACGGGTACTTGTAGATCAACATCTCCCCCTTGAGCTTGATCAACTTCAAAGTTCGCATCACCGTCCACCACTTGATCTTGAGTTGTTGGAGAGGTGTCTTGAACTTGATCATCGATGGAGGTGGTGGGGGTGATTACTTCATCTTTTGGTGTCTCCGGTGAGGGTCGAATTTCCCCCAACTCCATAGCATCATGCGGTGGCTCATCACCTACATTTCTTGTCAAATCTTGCTCATTTTGCGAGCCATTAGTTTCATCAAACTTGACATCATAGGCTTCCTCAACTAGCCCGGTAGAATTGTTAAAAACTCGAAAAGCTTTTGAGCGAGAAGAGTAACCTAACATGATACCAATGTCGCACCTCTTTTGGAACTTACCCAAATGAGTCCTTTTCTTATAGATGTATACCTTGCAACGAAGACCTCGAAAATACGAGATGTTGGGCCTTCGTCCCACTAGTAATTCATATGAGGTCTTGTGAAGGAGTCGGTGGAGGTAGAGGCGGTTGATGGCATGGCACGCCGTGTTGATGGCTTCCGCCCAAAAGCATGCGGCGTGTTGTACTCGTCAAGCATTGATCTTGCCATCTCTATCAAAGTACGGTTCTTCCTCTCCACCACTCCATTTTGTTGGGGAGTGTATGCACGAGAATTTCGGCTTCACACCTAACTCATCACAAAATTCTTCAACATTTGTATTAGCAAACTCGGTGCCATTATCACTCCTCACCTTTTTAATAAAAGAGTCAAATTCCTTTTGAGCTTTCAAAGCAAATCTTTTAAACACATCACCGCAAGAGATTTATTTGCAAGGAAAAACACCCAAGTGAAGCGAGAGAAATCATCGACAATCATATGACAATAAGAATTACCGCCTATGCTCGCATAGGTGGTTGGGCCAAATAAATCCATATGCAAAAGTTCAAGTGGTGGGATGTAGACATAAAAGTCTTAGTCGGATGAGAATTAGCCACTTGCTTGCCGGCTTGGCATGAGCTATATAAACGATTCTTCTCGAATTTGACATCCTTCACTCCAACAACCAAGTTATCTTTTAAAACCTTTTCAAAGTGCCCATTCCAACATGTCCAAGACGTCTATGCCACAACCAACCAAGAGTGGTTTGAGCGATAAGACAAGTCTTGATTTGAGAAGTTTCACGGTTTGAAAAATCAACCAAATATAAGTTTTGAAACCGGGTGCCTTCAAATGCAACACTTTGATCCTTAGAGGAAACAACACGAACTCCGTTGATTGAAAAGAAGCAATCAAAACCCAAATCGCACACTTGAGCAACGGAGAGGAGATTAAAGTTGCAAGCTTCCACCAAGAGCACATTAGAGATGGATAGGTCATTGGATATTGCAATTTTACCTATACCCTTTACCTTTCGCTTGGAGTTATCCCCAAATGTGATCTTGTGTTCGGGGTCCTTTTCCTCCTCTAGTGAGGTGAACATACTTGAGCTACTGGTCATGTGTTGGGTGCAATCGCTATCGAATATTCAATGCCGGCCACCGCTCTTGTAGTTCACCTACACACACAATCAAGCTTGGGTTTTAGGTACCCAAGACTTCTTCTTGGGACTTTTTGAGTTAGTCATCAAGCATTTGGGCACCCAAATAGCCTTCACATCTTTCTTTTCATTAGGTGCACCAACATATTTAGCATAGGTAGAGCCATTCTTCCTTATAAGCATGTAACTAGCATTAAGCACTTGAGTTTTAGACATGAATTGAGATGTTTTAGCAAGAGGACAAGCAATGGCTTTATGTTTTTCATTTTTACAAATGTGGCAACGGTCCCTCCCTTAATGAAAGTTAGCTTGGCTTACTCCCAACCACCCTTGGGCAAATCCCCGGGATGAAATCCCAAACCATGCTTACCCAAAGTATACCTTTACTCCCGAAGCACCTTGTCAAGAGAGTTGTTCCCCACAAGCAATTTAGCCAAGCTAGAATCTAGTTGCTCAATTCTATCCTTAAGAAGCAAATTTTCCTTAACAAGCTCATTAGCACATTTAGCAACACCACAAGTGCCAATTGAACAAGCATTTTCATTTGGAGAAGTAGCACTAGTGGGTGAAGATGAGCTAGCATTGGGTGTGATCGTGGGTGACAAGGTAAACGATGTGTCATGAGATAAGCTAAGTGAACCATCTATAGTGTCAATCAAATCACAAGTCACACCAACATTACATTTTTTAATTGAGCAATCAAGAGGAGTTTCTTCAACATTAGAGCTAGCAAGTTTGTTTTCTAGAATTTCAACTTGCAAATTTAGAGCTTCATAGTCATCTTCTAGAATTTCATGTTTTTCAAGCAAATTTTCAAATTCATTTGCAAGCTCTTTATGCACCTTCACTAGCTTCTTTCTCTTAGACTTTTCCTTCTCTAGAACATTATTCAAATCATCAATCAAAAGCTTAAGCTCACTTTTAGAGAGGAGCTCATGTGTTACCTTCTCCTCTAGTGCCATAAGACACATGGGAGGTGAGGGGTTGTTGATGGCGACTCCGGATATCTTCGTGTTTTCATTGTCGGAGGAGTCCGCCCAAGAACCTTCATCATCGGTGATCCATTCCCCAATCACCTCTTCTTGTATATTTGCGGTGAGGCAAAGTTTTTGCTTGGGAAGAGCCGGAGGAGCGTTTTCCTTGATCGCAAGTCCGGCTAGCCCATGAGCTCTAGTATCTTCTTCTTCGGAGGAGGATTGAGAGGACGATGAGCTTGAGCTATCTTCCTTCTTAGTCTTTTGACCGGCAAGAGCTTTCTTCTTATCCTTTGATTTGTGATCACTCTTGCGGTAGTGACGATATTTCTTCTTGTCATCTTCCTCTTGATTCCTTGCCTTGTGCTTCTTCTTTTTACTTCTTGGGCAATCCGCCGCCAAGTGACCCTTCCCTCCACATTCATAGCAACGCATCTCGGAGATAGGTCTTCGCCTTGAAGAGGATGATCCGCCATGAAGCTCATCTTCTTGATCAACTTTCTTGACCGCTTGACAAGGAGGGCCAATTCTTCAATCTCCGGAATTGCATCATCGGAGTCTTCATCATCTTCTTCAATTTCAACTTTCTTCTTTCCACTTTTGGCTTTGGCGGGGAGAGTGATTGACTTCTTGTTGAGCGGAGACTCTTCACTTTCAAGAAGCCGCATCTCATATGAGTTGAGTTGCCCGAGGAGCTTTGTCGGTGTCATCTTCTTGAGCTTTGACTTAGATGCTCGAATTAAGATCACAAGTGGATTGAAACTAAATGGCACAACGTCAAGCATCTTCCGACAAATGTCAATGTCTTCCAAGACCTTTTCTCCTAACATCCGCAATTTCATTCACGATGGGGTTCAACCTAAGAAACATTTCGTTAACACTTTCATTAGGAAGCATCTTGAATTGATCAAATCTTTTCTAGCACGAGATAGCTTCTCCTCAAGCATCTCAAGCACTATCAACATGAATTTCTAAGATGCTTCCAAATGTCATAAGCTTTAGAGAGATTGCCAATGCTATCAAAGACTTGGAAGACACACTAGAGAGTAAAGCATTTCTAGCAATGGCATTAAAACGCTTGTACTTAGCATGAACTTCATCAAGAGCAATTGTTCGGCGGAGGGTCCGGATAGCCGGTCTCACAAGCAACCCACACATCATAGCTAAGTGCCTCTAAGTAACATTGCATCCTAATTCTCCAATAGTTGTAGTTTGTTCCATCGAAAATAGGAGCTTTTCCAATTTCTATCCTAGGCCCTCTTGAGCCATCTCCTAGCGGTTAAGCTAATACCGGAGAACACGGACGCTCGATACCACTTGAAAGAGGATCCTAAGGCCTAGAGGGGGTGAATAGGCAATTTTAATTTTCTTTGATTAATTGTTGATTAAGCATCAAATTAATAGTGACCCAATCCTAGTGTCAATTGATACGCAAGCGAAGCGATAAACAAGTTAACAAGCAACTAAGTCATGGCATCACAATCAACACATTCAATGCAATGGTAGTAAGTGCGGAAAGTAAATAAGAGGCGACACGGTGTTTGTTTGATCAAGTTCGAGCCGCAACTCCTACTCTCCGCTGAGGCTACCCCTTGTGCACAAGGACGGCTCGCTCTCGAGCCTCACGCCTCACTTACTCCCGGTAGTCGTTCCGCCACTCCGCGAGGTGGACTCATCACCAGACACCGACTCAAGAGTAGCCACACGCCAAGGCCTACTCTCAAGCCCACGCCCACGAAGGATATCTTCAAAAGTAACAAGTTCAAACGCCCGATCATGCCGGATCAAGGACTTCCATGAAGCTCGGTATTGGGCTTTGATGGATTGTGGCTTTGGATGATCTTGTGGGTGGAGGAATGGCTCTAGAACACCTAATTGATGAGCTATGAATGTGGTAGGTGAAGTGGAGCAGCAAACCTCAAGTAGCTTGACCACTAGGTAGGTATTTATAGCCCCAAGAGCAAAACTAGCCGCTGCCCTCGGAAGAGGACAAAAGACTAGCCGTTAGCTCTCTAGGACGCCGTCCGACGGGCACCGGACGTCGTCCGCAGCCGCAATCGCCACGAGAACACAGGTTATCGGACGCCGTCGGTCCCCACGGACGCCGTCCGACAAGAAGGATCGCATAACGCCAGAAGCTACGGACGCCCCAGACGCCGCCCCGCAGCCGCAAATCGATGAAAATTGTACTTGATCGGACGCCGTCCGGTGACTACGGACGCCGTCCGACGATGAGTATAAAATTGAATTTGGGCTGGTTGACGCCGTCAGCGCCGTCCGACAGAGAGGATTTTCAGCTAAAATGTTAGGGGAAAATTTATGTGGGTTTCTCTCTCTAGAAATCTCACAAAGAGATATTTATGATTATAGATGCAATGGACTACGGAAATCGAGTTTTTCAAGAATTCGCAAAGATCCGGCATAGTCCGAGATATTCAACCCTTTTGAAACCGACGAAAAACAGGAAATAAACCTAACTACTCCTAATCTATACGTGACCTCTTCTCTCGCCCGGTCACGCACTTTGAAATCTTGGAGCAGCTCAGGAAATTTACGTCGCTTCGAATTAGGGTTTGCAAAAGCGCCGAGTCTTCGCTAGGGTTCCGAGAAGTCCAAAAACCCCCTAGCCCATTTTGAAAATTTGGCTCAACATTTTCTCAAAAATTGCTCAATTTAGCGAAGTAAAGACATGTGCAAAATGGAGAGACACACCCTAGACTAAGAAGCACATGATCAATCAAAGAGTTCAGAGCAATCAAATGAGACTAGAAGCTATAGCTCTCTTAAAACAAGCTCATGGCTTTCAATTACATGATATGTTGAGTTAAGCACCAGTTGAGCTAGTGACAAGGTAAATACATGCTATAGCTATCAATTTAATGTGATGAAAATATAGGCAATGAATAGCATCCAGTATAACAGGCAGAGCACCTAAAAGCTAAAACTGACTTCAAAAGATTTTCAATGAATGACATAGCCACGCGACCAACTCAGGCAATGTTTGACTTATCTAAGATATTTAGCTCATTTCTCAATTTGCATAATCGTGCCTCATCAAGTGGCTTGGTGAATATGTCGGCAAGCTGGTCCTCTGTCCGCACGTGCTCAAGCACAATGTCGCCCTTTGTCACATGATCCCGAAGGAAATGGTGACGGACATCAATATGCTTGGTCCATGAGTGTTGGACCGGGTTGCACGCTATCTTCACCGCGCTCTCGTTGTCGCATAGAAGAGGCACATGGTCAAGTTTTAGCCCAAAGTCAAGCAAAGGATCGTGTCAAGTAAAGCAATGTGCACAACAACTCCTGCCGCTATATACTCGGCCTCGCGGGTAGATAGCGCCACGGAGTTTCGCTTTTGACGCCCATGACACAAGACACCTACCCAAGAAGTGACATGCCCGGAAGTGCTCTTGCGACGATCTTGCACCCGCATAATCTGAGTCGTAATAGCCTAGGAGCTCAAACCGCGACCTTCGGGAACCAAAGGCCTATGCTAGGTGTGTGTTTCTGTATCTAAGTATTTGTTTCACGGCTATCATATGCATTTCTCTAGGGAGGCTTGAAATCTAGCGCACATGCACACACTAAACATGATATCCGCCTAGATGCGCCAAGTAGAGCAAAGCACCAATCATGGAACGGTAAAGCTTTTGGTCGACATATTTACCTTCTTTGTCGAGGTCGAGGTGGCAGTTCGTCCCCATTGGTGTCCGGATCGGCTTGCAGTCACTCATGTCGAAGCGCTTGAGGAGGTCGTGGATGTACTTCTCTTGGCATATGAATGTCCCGGTCTTGAGTTGCTTGATTTGAAATCCCAAGAAGAAGTTCAACTCGCCCATCATCGACATCTCGAACTCCTTGCTCATCATGTCGCTAAACTCTGTGACCAGGGACTCATTTGTGCTGCCAAAGATGATGTCATCCACATACACCTGGCATAGGAATAGGTCTCCATCCACCACCTTGGTGAATAGTGTCGAGTCGACCCTTCCAACCGTGAATCCCTTGCCAATGAGGAAGTCCCTCAGTCTTTCATACCATGCCCTGGGTGCTTGCTTGAGACCATACAAAACCTTCGACAATTTGTACACATGATCAAGGTGCTTCAGGTCTTCAAACCCTGGAGGCTGCTCCACGTACACTAGCTCTCCAATGTATCCGTTCAGAAAAGCACTCTTTACGTCCATCTGCCTAAGCACAATGTTGTGGCATGTTGCAAATGCCACAAGCAGCCTGATGGCATCCAAACGTGCCACTGGAGCATAGGTATCTCCACAATCTATACCCTCGATCTGCATGAAGCCCTGAGCGACTAGCCTAGTCTTGTTGCGCACCACTACACCAAGTTCATCTTGGTTGTTCTTGAATACCCACTTGGTGCCTATCACATTGCAGTCGCTCGGTCTCTTTACCAAAGTCCAGACCTTGTTCCTCTCAAAGTTGTTCAGCTCCTCGTGCATCGCATTGATCCAGTCTGGGTCATTCAGTGCCTCCTCCACTTTCTTTGGCTCAAGCTCAGATACAAATGCCGTGTGCTCACAGAAGCTTGCCAAAGCACTGACCTCACCGACGCTGGCTGTCCTTGACCTTGTTTGCACACCTTGAGTCAAGTCCCCGATCACTTGATCAGCTGGATGATCACGGGCTATGGTGTGATGGGTCTTGATCAACTGAGGTGATAGCTCGGCTGACTCTGCATCTGGCTCACAAGCTGTCTCTGCCTCTGGAACTGGCTCCACACTTGAGCTATCTTAAGGCAATGCTCCCCCTGAGTCTGGCACTGGTTCAGGTGTGAGAGATGGTGGAACCGTCTCGGTCTCCCTCTGAACCTCTACTGACCTGACATCACCAACTGGCATATTCTCCACTGCTCTTGCCAACTGCTCACCATCCACATCATCCAGATTTTCATGCTCTCCTTGACTCCCATTTGATTCATCGAACTTCACATCACAGGTCTCCTCAATTTGACCACTGCTCTCATTGTACACCCTGAAGGAAGACCCTCTGGCTGAGTAACCCAAGAAGACCCCTGTGTCCACTCTACTCTGGAACTACCCCGTTGTGCATCTGCTTGAAAACCTGAGTTTGCGAACTCGAACAGATGCACAAGCAAAAAGAGCGACACCCTAGCCCCCGGTACGGACGATGCTTGAAGACCTAAGTTTGCGAATTCAAGCACGTGTGTAGAGAGATAGAGCGACACCCGCATCCTGATCGACTCGTTCCATGAGCTGCTCGTTAACGTAAGCTAGGCGATTCGAAGGGTAACCGAACAAGGAAAGTACCTCTGTCGCGGGGCTTACGAGAGCAGGCTTTGCCAAGTGGTTTTGCCGAACGCGGTAAGTGCTTCTGCCGCCGGGGCTTACGAGAGCAGACTTAGCCGCAAGGTGGGAAGCCGTGTTACGCAACTCTGTGCTTAGGAACTTGTTGAAACTAGGTACGGGCAGGAAAATCCTGAAGATCGCGGAGCCAAGAGTTCGCAAGACCGGGCAGCCATCAAGTGTTACCAGAGAGAAGATAGTCTACGAAGACAGGGTGTGAAAAGGGCCGCAGGGGGCCACGAACATTCACTATTTATTGGAATGAACTTTACATGGCAGCCCGAGAGACTTGGACGAACAAAGGCTCGAAGTTTGACAAAAGCGCGGAGCTAAGAAAACAAACGAAAGACCTACACAAAGAACTTACGAAGCTGGTCGATGTTCCAAGTGCTGGTCAGCTCTCTCCCGTCCTCCATTGCCAGGCGAACAGCCTCTGGGCGAGCAGTAGAAACGACCGTGAACGGGTCCTCCCACCAGGGAGTTAACTAGTTGGCATTGGACAGGTTCTGGACACGGCGCAGAACAAGGTCGCCCACCTTCAAGGCCCTTGGTCGGACGGATTTGGCAGCGTGCCGGCGAACATCTTGCTGGTAGCGCGCCATTCTGACTTGTGCCCGGTCGCGTGTGCCTTCGAGGAGATCGAGTTCGAGTAAGCGCTCTTGCTCTGAGTCAACCATGTCGACCGAGCTCGTGCAAGGCGAGCCGAGTACCACTTCGGCGGGTAAGATGGCTTCTGCACCATAGACCAATTGGAAAGGAGTTCCCTGGTTGCCCGGCTAGCTGTGGTGCGAACGGCCCAGAGGACGGAAGGAACTTCGTCGACCCAGGCTTTGTTATGCTCGCTGAGTGACGCGAACACACGCCGTTTGATACCCTGGACTATCTGTCCGTTAGCTCGCTCGACTGCTCCATGGCTCTGTGGATGTGCGAGAGAGGCGAAGCAGACCTTGGCGCCCAGCTGTTCGCAGTATTTCTGGAATAGCTCGCTTCTGAACTAGGGACCGTTATCGGTGATCATCTTGTGGGGAATCCAGAAGCGCGTGATCACATTGCTTTTGAAGAAGCGCACAGCCTTTTTGGCGTGAAGAGATGACATAGGCTCTGTCTCAATCCACTTTGTAAAAGTGTCGATGGCGACGAGCAAGTGCGTGCAGCCCTTGTACCTCTTGGGAAACGGACCGAGCAGATCCAGTCTTCATGTGGAGAAAGGCCATGATGGGGGGATCGTTTGGAGCTCTTGGGCGGGCTTATGGGCCTTCCGGGCGTGAAATTGGTATGCCTTGCACTTAGTCACCTGTGGACTGCATGGGCCCTAGGTATCCTCTAGAAGGCCCATAAGGGAACGGATGGGGGCGATCCAAGTCGGCCGATTAGGGTTGAAGATTACTCGGGCAACACGCGCCTTGCGCCGCAAGAGAGGACCCGAGGATATGGTATATCTCCATGTAATTAGCAGATCAATGCATGCATTCCATGTAACATCATAACAGAAATAGTTACCATATACCCCGCAACGCTCTGTAATCTTATCCCCCCTGCACTATATAAAGGGAGGGGATAGAGGCCGTAGAGGGGGAGATCTTCGGCATCATCATCAAACATACACCATAGCCTTCGTCGTTGTGCATCCCGCATATTGATCAACCATAATCCCAGAACACAGGAAGTAGGGTATTACCTCCGTTGAGGGCCTGAACCTGTATAACCCTGTCTTGTGTTACCCATCTGGTTTGGTTCTTGATTAGCGTCCCCTCGTACAAATTCATTGCCGGTGGTGACCCCCCAGTTAGTCACCCGCCGACAGTTGGCGCGCCAGGTAGGGGAAGCGTCAAGATCGTTTTTCAGATCAGATGGCTTTTTCGAGATCGCCGTACATTGACATGAGGCCATGGGAGTCTCTTCGCTTTGGCGCCCTGGACTTCATCGCCGATGGCTTTGTCAATCTTCATCTCTCCCCCCACGGGAGATCGTTCAACAAGAAGGTACACGCAATCAACCGGACCCATTGCCTTTCGGCTTGGAGAATTCTGCATGTGCTTTCTTCAGGAAGATCCGTAGGCAGCCTCACTTCGCGCCCCTTAGTGAGGAGAGCGAGGAAGAGCCCCATGAGATCGCCTACCCTGGCCTGGACGTCCTCCAGCCCAATGAGGTCTATAAATCCCTGACTGGATTTCTCTCCGGACTCGAGAGTCCTGCCACGGCTTCCGCACAGGCTGCTCTTGAGATTCGGACAAGAGATAACCACTCGAGAAACCGATCTGTTAATCCGGTCGGGTCAAACCGCTCGGATTCGACAGTGTTCGTGGGTGTCATCAACGGTGGCCAACCCATTGGACAGAGCGAACAAGTTAGCCTCTCCGCTTCTGACTCCGAGTCCGACGGGAGCGCTGAGATTCGCAACTATCGTGAGGTTTTCGTCCTCGGGGCGGAAGATCATCACTCCACCTCCCAACCAGTGAGACCCGAGGCAACCGCTATCGTGGCGGCAGACCCGGACTCTCGCCGAGTGGAAGACCGAGATCGCGCACGTCAGCTTCGCGCACGCGGCCGTGACATCCAAAATGAACTCTGCGCTATCAAGCTAAGGGACCAGGAGGTCTACAACACTCCCCAGGCCAACGTCATCGTGTCGAAGACTCTTCTTGAGACTATCGCGCCACCACTCCCAGAAGGCAGCCCATGTATCGAGGCCCTTGCTCGAGCGACGGCCATGGTAGAGATGGCGGCCATACAACAAAACGAGGCAATACCGGCTCCGACCGCCTCGGCCCGCAGATTGATCTCGCGCATAATCGAACCGGGCTCGAGCCTCGGTGGCGGTGACTCACGATCACCCCCGCCCGTGATCTCGTCAAGACATCGAAGCCGCGGCGGGGCGCTGGTAACAACGAAGCGAGACTCTCGTGGCCACCATATCCATCGCAGCGACGATCGGCCGAGAACACCGCCCATCGGCGTGACCACCGCCAGAGCGGCGCCAAGGCCCAGCGGAGGAGCATCGCATGATAGATCCCCGTAGCGGGCGCCACGACCACTGGAAGGAATTGAGGCCTTCACCCCGGATCTTCGCCGAGTGGTTTGGCCGGATGGTTTTAACCTCAAAGGCATTGACAAGTTCGATGGCGAGAGGATCCAAAGAATCGGCTGCAGGTTTACGCCTTAGCGATCGGCGGCAGAGGTGATCGAGCGTCATGGTGAACTATTTGCGGTCGCTTTGACCCCAACCGCCTGCACACAGCTAACGGGACTCCCGAAGAACTCTATTGAGTCTTGGGGCGACCTCGAGAAGCGATTCATCGCCAATTTCAAGGGACCTATGAAAGGCCCGCGGGGAGATGGGAGATTGGACAGTTACATAGGCGCAAGAGCGAGACTCTTCGTGAGTTCATCAAACGCTTCACTAAGAAGAAGAATGAGATCCGGGACGTTTCGGAGCAAACAGTCATTGACGCCTTCTTCGCCGGGTGCAAATCCGAGGAGTTAATCAGGCAGATGACCCGGGACCCCCCGCGTAATCTCAAAGCCATGTTCACGATGGCAGATCAGGAGGCTGAAGCCGAGGAGGCCATCGCAAATCACCGCGGGGGCACCGACGGAGGCCCCAAGAAGAAGCCTAACGATGAACAAGGCAAGCCCAAGGACAAGAAGCGAAAGGGGGACGAGATGGTCGCTAACGTTGAGCGTTACCGACCTAAGCCCCCCAACGACAACGACTACAAAAAAGTGATGGATTCGGTATGTCCCTTCCATCCTCGAGGTAAACACTCCTCCAAAGACTGCCTCATTCTGCAGAAGTTCGCCGAGAGCTCCAACCAATCTGCCAAGGGCGGTCAAGGCAAGAAACCTGATGGAGATTACCAGGACGCTGAGCGCGAAATCAGCTATATCTTCGGGGGCTCTGATGTGTACGAGTCCAAGCGGAAGCAGAAGCTTACCACTCGGGAGATCAACGCTATCACCTTTGATCGAACGGACCACCCAGATCGGATTGCCTTCCCTGGGAGGTATCCACTGGTTTTGGATCCGGTCGTTCAAGAGAGCAAACTAAAAAGGGTCCTGGTCGATGGCGGGAGCGGGATAAACGTCCTTTTCGTCAAGACCTTCGACCAAATGAAAATACCACGTTCCGAGCTACGGCAAGGGTCATCTCCGTTCCACGGGGTAATCCCCGGGACGTCCGCAATACCACTCGGACAGATGTCCCTACCGGTCACGTTTGGGACCAAGGAGAATTATAGGACTGAGAGCCTAAGCTTCGAAGTGGCCGATTTCAAGACGGCATATCATGCTATCTTGGGAAGGCCGGGGATTGCCAAATTCATGGCGGTTCCCAACTACACTTATCTCGTCTTAAAGATGCCAGGTCCCAATGGTGTAATCACCCTCCCTGGTGACGTTAAGCGATCCACGCTCTGCGGCAATGAAAGCTGCGAGATGGCGCAGTAATCGACTCATCTCTTTGAGATGGAGAAGATCCGACTGGAGGTCGCAAGCCTTCAGGAGGAAGGGGATGTCCCCGCCAAGAAGCAAGCCAAAACATCCATCCAAGCAGCCGAAGAAACTAAGAAGATCCTGTTGGACCCGTCTGATCCGGCCAAAACGGCCGTGATTGGGACAGGGCTCGACAGCAAATAGGAAGACGCGCTAGTCACTTTCCCCTGGACCAACCGGGATGTGTTCGCTTGGAAGCCTTCAGACATGCCAGGTGTTCCGAGGGAAGTGATCGAGCACTCTCTTCACGTCGACGAAAAGGCGAAGCCCGTCAAGCAACGCCTACGAAGATTCGCCCCGGATCGGAAGGACGCCATAAGGAGTGAGATCACCAAATTGCTGGCCGCTCGGTTCATCAAAGAGGTGTATCACCCCGACGGGCTTGCCAATCCGGTCCTGGTGCAGAAGAAGAACAAGACATGGCGTATGTGTGTCGACTACACCGACCTCAACAAGGCGTGTCCCAAGGATCCTTTCGGGCTCCCCCGCATCGACCAAGTGGTGGATTCCACCGCCGGGTGTGAGCTCCTGAGTTTTCTGGATGCCTACTCAGGCTATCATCAGATCAGCCTGAAGGAGGAGGACTGCATCAAAACGTCGTTTATTACGCCCTTTGGTGCTTTCTGCTATATCACAATGCCATTCGGGTTGAAAAACACTGGCGCGACCTATCAGCGCACTATCAAATGGTGTTTTCACACTCAACTTCGGGACATAGCGTGGAGGCATATGTCGGCGATGTCGTCATAAAACCAAATCGAGATGGGATCTCATAATGATCGACCGAGACATTCGAGAGCCTAAGGGCATTCCGGATGAAGCTAAATCCCGAGAAGTGCGTTTTTTGGGTTCCGTCTGGTAAACTACTCGGATTCATCATCTCCAATCGAGGGATCAAGCAAATCCGGAAAAGGTTGGCGCCATCCTTAAGGTGAAGCCTCCGGCTAACCAGAAAGATGTGCAGAAGCTCACTCTATGCATCGTGGCACTTAGTCGATTCGTTTCCTGACTCGGGGAGCGAGGCATGCCTTTCTT
This sequence comes from Raddia guianensis, assembly GCA_036346415.1. Taxonomy (NCBI): domain Eukaryota; kingdom Viridiplantae; phylum Streptophyta; class Magnoliopsida; order Poales; family Poaceae; genus Raddia; species Raddia guianensis. The sequence goes on from CM070540.1 coordinate 28,350,434, forward strand.
TAGGCTCTTACGCCGACAAGACGATTTTCAGTGGACAGTGGAAGCACAGCAAGCTTTCAAAGATCTGAAGAGGTTCCTCACCACACCGCCGGTGTTGGTCCCTCCCATGCCCCAAGAGCCCCTCTTGCTCTACATTGGCGCGACGACTCACGTCATCAGTAGCGCTTTGGTGGTGGAGCGAGCTGAGGAGGGCTCCCTCCAAAAGGTACATCGTCCGGTCTACTTCGTAAGCGAAGTATTGGGCGAGTCAAAAATAAGGTACCCACAAGTCCAAAAGCTTCTGTATGCTGTGTTACTCACATCGCGGAAGCTCAAGCATTATTTTCAAGAGCATGAAATTTCGGTGGTCACTTCTTTCCCGCTTGGAGACATACTTCATAATTGGGAGGCCAGCGGGAGGATTGCCAAGTGGGCAGTTGAGCTTGGAGCCTTTGAAATAAAGTTCAGGCCTCGACTAGCCATTAAATCTCAAGCGTTGGCCGACTTCGTCGCCGAGTGGACAGAAGCCCAAACCCCAGCAGCAAAGGATAATCTCGAGTACTGGACAATGTACTTTGACGGTTCCCTCATGCTCACCGGCGCGGGGGCTGGGATTTTGCTCATATCATCGACTGGAAAGAAGCTACGCTACGTCCTCCAGATATTGTTTTCCATCAGCAACAATGCCGCCGAGTACGAGGCACTCATCCACGGTCTACGCGTCGCCATATCACTCGGCGTCAAGCGGTTAATGGTACGCGGAGACTCTCAACTCGTGGTCAACCAAGTCCAAAAGGAGTGGTCTTGTATTGGCGACAGCATGGCGGCCTACTGCCAAGAGGTTCGCAAATTAGAAGACAAGTTCGATGGACTGGAGCTTACTCACGTGCACCGCCGCGACAACGAAGCAGCAGACGAGCTAACGCGGATGGGATCCACTCGGGCCCAGGTTCCGAGTGGTGTTTTCGTCCAGGAGCTACGCGCGTCGTCAATCAAGCTACCATCTGCACCAGGGGAAGATCAAGAGAAGCAGCCAGAACCCGATGCAGAGGTACTATCGATTACTCCCGGGTGGACTCAGCCCTACTTAGATTATCTTCTTCGTGATGAGCTGCCTGAGGACCGAAGCCTAGCCGAGTGCATCACACGCCGAAGCAAAAGCTACAAGGTAGTCGGGGACGAGCTTTTCAGAAAAAGCAGTTTCGGGGTACTAAGGCGCTGCATATCTGAGCAAGAAGGCAGAGATCTACTCAATGAAATCCACTCGGGGGAGTGCGGGCATCACGTAGCAGCAAGCACCCTGGTGGGCAAGGCCTATCGACAGGGATTTTTCTGGCCAACCGCGTCACGGATCGCGGAAGATATAATACTGCGAGATGTGATGGGTGTCGCCAGACGACAGCAGATCCACATGCGGCGCAAGATCTCTGAGCGATTCGATCTCTTGGCCCTTCGCCATCTGGAATCTGGACATGGTGGGCCCCCTCAAGCGAGCGCAAGGCGGATTCACTCATCTCTTCGTCGCCATCGACAAGTTCACCAAGTGGATTGAAGCCAAGCCGGTTGCTGTCATCACGGCGGCCAAAGCACGCGAGTTCTTCCGGGACATCGTTGTGCGTTTTGGCGTACCCAATCGCATCATCACCGACAATGGCGTTCAGTTCAAAAGCAGCGAATTTCAGGATTAGGGCGAGGAGCTGGGCATCAAGATCTGCTACGCCTCGGTGGCCCATCCCAGGAGCAATGGTCAAGTTGAGCGCGCCAATGGATTGGTGCTGCAAGGGCTCAAAGCCCGAATTTTCGATCGCTTGAAGCCGTACGCAACGCGCTGGGTTAAGGAGTTGCCGTCGGTGCTCTGGGGGCTCAGAACAACCTCAAGCCGAGCCACTGGGCAGACACCCTTTTTCCTAGTTTACGGCTCAGAAGCGGTCCTCCCGACTGAATTGAAGTTCCGGTCCCCTCGGGTCGCCCGATTCTGACGATAACGGTCGGATGAAGCAAAGTGTGAAGATTTCGATCGGCTCGAGGAAGCGAGAAGCAAAGATTGATCCGGTCGGCAAAGTACCAGCAGGCTGCGTCGCTACCATCGGTATAACGTCACGGGCGTGCATTCTCAAGGAGATCTGGTCCTCGAAGGAATCAAGCACGAGCATAAACTCTCCCACTATGGGAAGGCCCCTATGCGATCGCTGAGGTGACCCGCCCGGGGGCTTATCGGCTCCAACGTGAAGATGGATCTGAAGTGCCCAACACCTGGAACATCGAGCAGCTACGTCGTTTTTTCCCTTAGATCTTGTATTCAAGCAGCATTATGTAATTACTTCCCCTTCTTTTGACTTGCTACTTGGCCATAAACGACCAAGCAGTAAGTCGGGGGCTACACTAAATAGTGTGCGGAGTCAACCGCACCCTATCTCATCAATAAAGTTGTTTTCTCTCTACATGTGTTGATCGCATTCGAGTACTACGAAAATTCTTGAGTAATGGAGCCTTTACATCCTAGCGACAATGTTTAGCTACTTCGCAGCTGCGTAGGGAGAAAGCCAAGTGCTACTTCCTGGCACTCGGGGGCTAGACCAGTCGGCGGATGCGTCTCATGAAAAAGGATAACACGTATTATTCGGATAAGTCGGATCACTGGTACTGGGGATCAACCAAAAGTTTCTATTACAGGCATAATTACAAGTCCAATTGATCAACTATTTGGACAGCAGTCGGATGAACTTCTTCTAACAGAGCTACGGCCTCTTCCTCTGAGCAAGCAAACCCATCCTTGACGGCTTCGTAGTCTAGGCGAGGAAGTTTGACTTCGCGATGGTGAGGCCTTGGCCGGTGCATGTTATTGCGGCCTCCCGGGTGAAGACCTTGATCCGCTCAGGAATGGCGTCGAGATGGGCCACCAGGAGGTCAGGATTGTTCGGTGGCTCCTCGTCCGGATAAAGGCATTCAAGTATTGGAGCAATCCCCGTTGTGGTTCGGCGGCGAAGCTCTGCGCAACCAATTGGGTGAGGCATATCAGTCGGGTCTCAATGAGGTTCGGTGGCTCCTCGTCCGGATAAAGGCATTCAAGTATTGAAGCAATCCCCGTTGTGGTTCGGCGGCGAAGCTCTGCGCAACCAATTGGGTGAGGCATATCAATCAGGTCTCAATGAGGTTGAGCCAGGGAGAGCCAGTCGGGAATGTTACCTTCCAACTCTTTAGCCGACCCCTCGGCTCGAGCGTTGGCTTGGCGGACTTCCTCCTCTAGTGCCTCCTGCCTCGCCTCCAGAGCTACACTCGACAGCAATTATCGAAGATCATTACATATGAAACATCCTTCTTAGAGATTTAGCACGGATTGGGGTCTATACCTTGGTTTGTGTTGGACTCTTCCACATGGCGAAATCGAAGCTCGGTGACCTCGCGGTGGAGTTCTTCGATCCGGCCGCGATATTGTTGCTTGGTGGCATACAACGCGCTGTCAAACTCGTTCGCGTTTTCAGCTCGCCCACCGTCCTCTCCATGCATCGGGTCTTCAGCTTTGACCTCTCCTTCATGCGCTGCGCAGAAAAGGAAGGTTAGTGGGATTCCCCCGTGCGGGATAAGGATTCATGGCGAGAAAAAGTTTTACCTTGTATACTTCAGCTTGGATTGCGGTCACTTAGTCCAAGACCTCCCACTCTTCGGCCTCCTGCCCATCGTCGACCTCATAGCCCTCCATCTCTTTCCACCATTTCAGTCAGAAGGGTGGAGTGTGTGCTTTGGCGGAAGGGTGAGGAATCTCCTCGATCTCTGGCTCTAAGCTAGCTGGAGCAGGGGCGGGAGTTTTCCCCTTTGCTGACGAGGGCTGGCGGCTGGTGGCAGATGGGCCAGAGTCCTGGCGAGGCGCCGTGGGCTGAGCCGAGTCCTTCGAGCTTGGCCGCTCATCATCCTTCATTGGTTTCCTGCAAGTATTTGGGGATCGTTCAAGATACTTATCTCTACAAATCAGGAACTTATGGCATCACGAAAGAGTACCTATGTGACGGGACGTATTTCATCTTGAATTTCATGCCCGAACCACTTGGGCCCAAGCCGGGTGGTTTCTTTGCCCCAGACGCGGCCTTCGGGTCGGCAGGCTGGCATGGCGGAGGGCTCTGTGGCTGCGCGGCCTGAGCTGGCGGCGAAGACGCCGCTGGACGACGGCGCCAGTAAAGAAGCGGGACGGAGTCTTCCTCTTCGTCATCTTCATCCGAGCCCCCTGGAGCGACCCCCCTGCCTTTTTTGGCCGGAGGAGCACTCGTCGAGCCTTCAGCAGGACGCTTGCGAGGTGCCTCCTTGGGGAGCGGAGCCTCCGGGACCGGGGGAGCGGAGAAGAAGGCCTCACGCCTCTGCGACATATTAAATCACATTAATTCCGACTCTACATCGACAAACCGCGGTTGAGTTGAGGAGAATCTCTTCCTTACCGCTGGTGGCAAGAATCCCAAATGGTATGAAGCTGGGCATTCCGCGGGAGTTATTTCCGAGCCCGGGGTAAAAAGCTCGGCCACTCGGCTGATGATCTCCTTCTGCGTAAGGTTCTCACCGGTTTTCCGAGTGGCGTCTAGGGGCCCCGAGTACTCAAAGGCGAGATGGACCCTCTCCTTGATGGGCTGGATACGATGTTGGGTATTGTTCCACACTACCCCCACACCAGTCAACCCAGCAGATTTGGCTCTGCGGAGAAGAACAAGAAGTTCCTTTACTTGGCTTCCCCCGTCATCGGCGGAGAGAGAAGACCAGGAGGGACGGATTGTGGGGCACTCGCCGGAGAAGGAAGGAAGGGCCGAAGGACAGTTGGCACAGTAGAACCACTCTGAGTGCCAGCCCTTGTTGGAGGCTTTCAAGCGAAGGTCGAAGTTAAACTTTTTAACCCCTTCCCGCAGTTGGAATCCCGCGCCGCCTGCTGCCTTGGGATTGTCCTTGTTGGGGTAGGGTTTGAGGAGGAAAAGGAATCGGAAGAGGTCGAAATGGGGAGCGATCCCCAAGTAGGCCTCGCAGACGTGAACAAAGATCGTGATATGAAAGATGGAGTTGGGGTTCAAATGCGAGACCTCAATCCCGTAGAAATGGAGCAAACCCCGAAAGAAGGAGGAGCAAGGAAGGTCGAAGCCGCGGAGGAAGAAAGACTCGAAGACCACTACCTCGTCCTGGCGAGGGGTGGGGCAGGATTCGCCGGCGGCGGCGCGCCAAGATACGAACCCTTCCGACGGGAGCACGCCGAGGGAGACCAGCTTCTGTAGCCACCACTCAGTCATGGTGGACTTCATCCACTTTTTCGCGTTCCTCGCTGCCTCAGCGGCGGGCGGGGATGGTGGAGCCATCGCGAGTGGAGACGGGCGGCGAAGGAGGCGACGGCGGAGAAGAACCCTAGCGGCGGAGTCTGCTGGGAAAAGCTAACGGACTTGCGCGAAAAGTGAGCAAGGTGAACTAATTTCGTTCCCCTGTTCCTGACTTATAAGCAACGGGCAGAGTTTCGCATTCTGGGTCGGGCCTTAGTCTAGCGCTGGATGCGGCCTTTCCGCGAGGGGCCCAATAATCACTCGGTTGCCTGAGTGGTTCCCCCCGAGAGGTCTGCATTATGCGCCGACTGCCTGTCTAGGAGCGGATGAGCTCAACTACTCGGACGAAGTGGCGTCGCAGATTCGAGATCAAATCGAGAAGAAGCGGCATTGCAAGAATCAAGACCAAAGCGAAAAATATCGGATTCCCCAAATAGATGTTCATTAAAAGGCCCGACTACATATTTTCCACGGCTCAGCACATCGAGCTAAGGCTCGTCGCTGGCTCGTGGAGGAGCAAAAGAAAAAGCCCCCCAAAGGGAGGGCCTTAGTACCCCCCGTGCGCGAGGAAGGCTGCGACCAGCGCGTCCTTCAAGGGGAGGCGCACCATGTGGAGTCGCGGGAACCCGCGGATCAGGACCCTAAGGGATTCCTCCGCGTCGAATTCCGCCCTCGCCTGAGCGAAATCTCGCCAGAGCTCGTCTTCGAAAGCTTGGGCGGCGGCTCTGGCGGCGGCTACCTCCGCGTCCCTTGCGCGGGCCTCGTCGATCCATATCAGGATCATCTCCATGATGTTCGCCATTGCTTTCGAAGTAGGGCGGGACGGAGATTTTGGTGCCGCCGAAAAGAAGAAAACTCAAGAACTCAAAAGCCGAAGGTGAAGTAGTACTTAGCCCCTATACGCGCCTGGTACTCCGTTTCGAACACAGTAAAACCATCATGACGATGGGACGGAATTGGGAACGTGTACGGTTTTCGACGGAAGCACGTATCGCTCATTTGTGTGAGAAAAAGGCGCAGCACGCTTCGCCTTCCCCTAATTGGGCTTGGGCTAAAGCGCAAAGGGCGACCCCTTAACGAGGCTTTCTTAAGACGCCGCTAATGGTGGCAATGTGTTAAATCGAGCCTAATTGGCCTCGGTGCACCACGGAGGGCATATCACCGGCAGCGCTAAAGTTAAAAATGTTTCACGGCACACCCCACGTTGGGTCACTAGCTAACTTCGCATGTTCGAGGTTGGGTGTTAGTGAAATCTGGATTCAACTTCTTGAGGTATGCCTTTATAAGGTCGCCAGTCGTATACCGCTACCCGGATACAAATAGCTCTCGGCAAAGTCGATCGAATTAGTGCATACGAGGGGCATGGTGATCCTCCTGGTTGGGACAGGTACCACCCGGCTGAAAGGTGCACCCCATGTTGGGCCAAGCGGTGGCTCTTATAAGTTAAGGCCGGGCGCCTGATGCTGATACTTTGAAACGCTAAGATTACTGACATGTTGCAAGGCGAAGTTGTGATGGCGTGGCTTAAGGCATACCCATGTTGGGTCGAGAGTCGCCTTGTATAGCAAGTGGGTGCCTGTGAGGCGAACCCTACTGTTGAGGTGATCGCCCAATGGGCGAGCAAAAGTTGGAGTTTGGTATCGCCGAATCGGGCATTATTCGACACAAAAACTTAAGATTTCTTGAGTTCTTTACAATCTCTTTTCAGATTACAGAGATATAAGCGAAACCGATCGGCCAAGCATCGACTCGATCGTAAAGCACTCGGGACTCTTGTGGTGCATGGGCCCGGGTATCCTCTAGAAGGCCCATAAGGAGCGGATGGGGGCGATCCAAGTCGGCCGATTAGGGTTGAAGATTACTAAGACTACACGCCTTTGCGCGCAAGAGAGGACCCGAGGATATGGTATATCTCTATGTAATTAGCAGATCAATGCATGCATTCCATGTAACATCATAACAGAAATAGTTACCATATACCCCGCAACGCTCTGTAATCTTATCCCCCTGCACTATATAAAGGGAGGGGATAGAGGCCGTAGAGGGGGAGATCTTCGGCATCATCATCAAACATACACCATTGCCTTGGTCGTTGTGCATCCCGCATATTGATCAACCATAATCCCAGAACACAGGAAGTAGGGTATTACCTCCGTTGACGAAGTTCCTTCCGTCCTCTGGGCAGTTCGCACTACGGCCAGCCGGGCAACCGGGGAAACTCCTTTCCAATTGGTCTATGGCGCAGAAGCCATCCTACCCGCCGAAATTGTGCTCGGCTCGCCTCGCACGAGCTCGGTCAACTTGGTTGACGACGAGCAAGAGCGCCTACTCGATCTCGATCGCCTCGAAGGCACACGCGAACGGGCACAAGGCAGAATGGCGCGCTACCAGCAAGATCTTCGCCGGCACGCTGGCAAAACGGTTCGACCAAGGGCTTTGAAGGCGGGCGACCTCGTTCTGCGCCGTGTTCAGAACCTGTCCAATGCCAACAAGTTAACTCCCCGTTGGGAGGGCCCATTCATGGTCGTTTCCACTGCTCGCCCGGGGGCTGTTCGCCTGGCAATGGAGGACGGGAGAGAGCTGACCAGCATTAGAAACATCGACCAGCTTCATAAGTTCTTTGTCTAGGTCTTTCGTGTGTTTGCTTAGCTTTGCGCTTTTTTGACAAACTTCGCGCCTTTGTTCGTCCAAGTCAGTCGGGCTGCCATGTAAAGTTCAATCCAGTTAAAGTGAATTTTCGCGGCCCCCTGCGGCCCTTTTCACATCTCTGTCTTCTAAGACTACTCTCTCTCTGGTAACACTTGATGGCTACCCGGCCTTGCGAACACTTGGCTCCGCAATCTTAAGGATTTTTTCCTGCTCGTATCTAGTTTCAACAAGTCCCTAAACTCGAAGTTGCGTAATACGGCATCCAGCCACGCGGCTAAGTCTGCTCTCGTAAGCCCTCCGCGGCAGAGACACTTACCGCTCACGGCACAACCACATGGCAAAGCCTGCTCTCGTAAGCCCTCCGCGGCAGAGGCACTTTCCTTGTTCGGTTACCTTCGGAATTGCCTAACTTACGTTAACGACCAGTTCATGGAACGAGTCGAATAGGGTACGGGTGTCGCTCTATCTCTCTACGCACGTCCTCGAATTCGCAAACTTAGGTCTTCGAGCAGCGTTCGTACTGGGGGCTAGGGTGTCGCTCTTTCTCTTGTGCACCTGTTCGAGTTCGCAAACTTATGTTCTCAAACAGCTGCACAACAGGGGCTGGGAGTTAGGCTGAGCGTTCTACCGGTTTTCGTTAAACCTTTCTAGCGTTGTCGTGCCTTTGCTCTTAGTTTCCTGCTCGTCCTTGTCTTTTTGCTGCTCATTTTTGCAGGGAAATGGTAAGTCTTGTTGTGCAAAAATTAAGTCTTTATTGCATTGCTCAAAAGTTTACAGGTACAAGGAGTACAACCCTACTTCTACATCGAAGCAAGCTGCTCCTTCAGTTCCTCGTTCTCTATCTTCAAGCGCAGGACTTCTCCTTGCGCCTTGAAGCCTTCCTTGGCCTCAGCTCGGAGACGATCAGTTTCCTCCTTGCTGAGCCAGGCCCGCTCCGCAGCCTCTTCGCGGAGAGCCTCGACCTCCTCGGTCTTGGCGCCCAGCTCTTCGGACAGAGCCTCGCTCCGACTGACCCGCTGCTTGGCGGCCTTGAGTTGCTCCGTGGCGGTCAGCTTCTCTTCGGCGAGCTGGGCCTTGAGGGCCTTCACCTCCGTCGCGAGCTGACTCCGCCACTGCGACACGTCGTCGAGTTGTTCCTCGAGCCACTTCGTGCGACTCTGCTCCTTCTCCGCGACGTCCGCCCCCGCGACTTGCGTGCGAAGCTCCTCGGCCTCTTCACGGAGAACTCTAGAGGATTGCCTCTCCTCGGTCAGCCGGGCCTTGAGCTTCCTCACCTTCGCCTTCAGCCGGCTTCAGCTTTGGGCTGGTGCAGAGGGCTCCCCCTCGAGTCCCCTTGCTCGGAGATGCTCCCGGAAACCCGCTATCACAGCGGCGCGCTCCACGGTGACTCCCTCCACGAGGTCCTCCATGGTGGCCCCCACGAACTGAAAGGGAGAAGATTAAGTTAAGACCTTGGGCAACTTTAGCCCGAACAGACAATGTCTTGGTTTTGAGGGTTACCTGTCCAAGTCGCCGCTTCAGACTTCGGCGCAGGCGATCCTCGAGACCGTGGATCACGAATCCTCGCCCGAGCGGGACAAGGCCTGCGCGGCGACCTGTCCGCCTCGTCCTCCCCGCGTGGGCACGTGCCCGCCTAGGGGCAGTCACGGCAGGCGAGCTCTCGCCCCCGCGCTCCTGCCTCTCCTCTTCTTCCTCCGCCCGCTCCTCCTTGGGCAGGGCCGGTGCCGCTCCGCTAGGCGGCTCCGGAGCTTCCACGGGCAGGGTAACTCGTTCGCCCTGCTCATGGCTTTCTCCTTCCTTGGCTTGTGGTCTTCACCACCGCCATGATGTCCTCCGTCGCCACAGGGACAGGCTGCCCCTGCGACGAAGTGCCCGGTAGGACCGCCTGCTCGGTCCCACCTCGGGCAGCAGGCGGAGCCAACTCCTTGGCCCCGCTGTCCGTGGCGCCTTGCTCCGCCGCCTCTTGTGCCTCCAGCTGCCCAACCGCGCCCTTCAGCCCGTCAAGCTGGTCGCTGGAGCCTGGCGGGAGCAAGCTCCACGCTGCCAGCTTGCCCTTGAGGCTGGCCAACCGAACTGCCCGCGACGCACAGTGCAGGTGCTTGGGCAGCAGGGACTGCTCGATCGCCGCTTCCACGTCGTCTGTGGCGATCTCCTCTTCGACAGCTGATGAAAAAGGAACGGGATTAACCCTACGCTGCTAGGCTAAGAGCGGAATCGAAAAGTTTAACAATGTTGACCGGCTGCGGAGGGCTTGATCCTCTTCTTTGTTGCCAAAACCTTCCGCCTCTTCCTGGGGGGCTCCTTAGCCTCTTGTTCGCTTTGGCCCCCAGATGCTCGCGGCGACGAGCTCAGCTCCCTGCTGAGCTGAGCGCTTTTCTCGCGCAACGCAAGGAGCCTTTCCTTGCGCGCAACTTCCTCTTCGAGCCTCCTCTGCTCGGCGACCTGTTGCAGCCGTGCCATGTGGCCCGGGTGAGTCTGCGCGTAACGCTTAAGCCAGAGGGTCATGGTCCTTACCTCCTCGTCGCTTTGTTCGCTGAGGAGGGAGGGGCTTGGCCGCTTCCCGCTCGGCTGGCCGCGCACTTGCTTGGCCTGCTCGGTGCGCTTCGTTGCGGCAGGGGGCTTCTCCAAAGAGGCGCGGCCGCCATGGCGCGGCGAGCTCCGCGTCGGCTCGGCCGTCACCTTGGGCTTTGTGGCCGCCTTGGCCTTGCCCTTCTTCGCTTTCTCCTTTTCGGGACTGGAGAGCTCCTCCACGATCCCTCCGAGGATCAGCTGGTCCTCCTGCTCGTTTGAGAGGCGAAAGTTAGCTTGTTCAACGATACGAGTCCAGCAACACAAGCTGAGTTAAGGGCCTTACCTCGTCTGTGCGGATGAGTACGTTGCGTGGACAGGTGAAGGCCACCTCGCCGGTGACTTCGCCATCCTTCTTCGCAGCCTTGAGCATGGAGTCGACCCGCTCTGAGACCCATGCCTCTGTCGGTTGCTCTGTCCGAACAGAAGAAAGGACTGTTAGTACCTATTCGGATGAAACTGTCAGGAAGAGGTTGAGCCTTAAAGGCACTTACACGTGCTCTCCCTCGTAATGTCTTCCCATCCCTCTATCTTGTAGAAGGGGTAGGAACGCCTCCGCAGCGGACAGATCCTGTTCGCTGTGAAGTCACGGATGATCTCCCTGCCCGTGAGCCCGAGGCTCACGAGGGAAGCTATCTTCCGCGTCAGATACCAGTCCTCGTCGGTCAGCTCTGGCCGGGGCATTGGTGTTCCCTTTGCTGGAGCTTGCCCGATGAAGACGAGCTTGCTGTCGGTGCTTCTCGTGCTGTAGAACCACCTCGTCCACCACGAGCCCATCGAGTCGAGCAGTGGTGGACGGGGATACGGCGCGTCGTCGGCGGTACTCCGGAGCTTGAGGTAGTAGCACCTAAGCGCCGAAGCGGCGGAGCTGCTCCTTGTCACCATGTAGTAGTGCAAGAACAGCCCCACCGGTGGATCGATGCCCAGATAGCCCTCGCACAGGTGTGCGAAGACGGCCATCTGGAGAATGCTGTTCGGATTGAGGTTCGCCACCTCCAATCCGCTTATGTTTAAGAAGGCCTCGACGAAGTCGCTCAGCCCGAACAGTGCGAACTGTTCGAAGCTGACGAACTCTCCCTCAAACGGCTCCGGAGTTTCCTCCTCTCCGGGCAGCCTCCAGCTACCGGCGTCGATGTGGCCCTCTTCCTCCCAAACTCTCAAGTCCTCCTTGGTCATGCTAGTACTCACGAACTTAGCCATGGCAGTTCCCAGGATCGGGCGAGCAAGTTTGTGGCGGGATTTGGCTCTTTGGTGCTGAGCGCAGTTGGAATCAGGGATTGGGAAGGAAAGGCGTGAGAGCAGAAGTGGCTAGCCGCGGGCGTCTCTGGTGCTTTTATAGGCCTGAGCATGCCGCCTTGCAACGGTTTTCGCCACAAAATGGCTAGTTTTTACCGCAACGGCTAAGTAAAAACGGTCGACTGTTTTCACTGCGCAGCGCGAGTTACCGTTGAGATCTGCCAACGGTTACTTTTTTCCAGCGTCCGCGCTGAGGGCTGGGTGCTCTGCTCGGATTGATGCGTTTTCCTGTTCGACGCAACAGAGTAGCTCGGCACTAATCTGGTTTGTTCGATCCCGAACAGATTCTGTTCGGCGGAAACAAAACCTACTCGGTCATGAGTTGTTAGTCTTTTATAGCGGCACAGTTTCCCTCTTCGTGACTTGGAGTCTCAAGAGGAAGACCCCACTCTAGTGAGTCCTTCCACTTGAGTCTCGGGGGCTAGCTGTTAGGGATAAAAATACGGCCCATTGCCATGACCCACTCCCTGACAGCCCAGTCGAAACAGCCTGCCAGGGGCCGGTTCCCTGGAAGGTTCTACAAGGCTCATGTACATCGTGCCGAACAGCTTCTCGGTCGGCACGATTGCGTGGCGTTCAAGGAATCGTGTTTGAGTCCGTCTCGAACAGGTGTTCCGCACGGCTACGTGAAGACCGGACGTTGGTTTCCCGGATTGGAGCGGACGTCGTGATCCCCAAGACTAGGAGTATGCCTTATCTGCCTCAGGATGTATTTGGCATATCGAGTTCGTTACGATCTCGTAGTCAGCCCGGCCCGATATTCCTTCGGTAGGTTGGTTTGCTCTGTACTATATATACCATGCCCCTACGGCATTTAGGGGCATCTGACATCCAATTCACGTCTTAGCATCTGGCTTAGAGTTTTGGCACTTGTACACGCATAATCTCACCGAGACTTGTTCGTCTCGCCGAGCCATCTCTTGTATTCATCTCTGATATATAAGAAAGGCTGGACGTAGGGCTATTATCTCTCCCGAGAGGCCTGAACTAGGATAAAAACCACTGTCTCCCTGCTCGTTGCTGTTCGTATTGTTTGGCGTGTCTCCTATCTCCTTCCTGAAGAATCTTAGTTGACTTGGGTCGTTATCCCAACCGTCGACAGGGGTGATGAAGGCAGTCTTCTCTTCATCCTCGGGGAAGATGCTTATTTGGTATAACCGGAGTAAGCATCTAAAAAACTCAAGAGCTGGGCATCCGCGGTTGCGTCGACCAGCTGGTCTATGCGAGACAGCGGGAAATTGTCCTTAGGACAAGCCGCGTTCAAGTCAGTGTGGTCGACACACATCCGCCACTTGCCGCCTTTCTTCTTTATGATCACAGGGCTGGCCAGCCACTCGGTGTGATCAACCTCACGGATAAACCCAGCAGCGAGCAGCTTTCCAAGCTAATCCTTGATGATCCCCTGCTTGAAATCCGAAAAGCGACGAAGCTTCTGGAGAGCAGGCTTTTTGTCCGGCCGGACTGCCAGTTTGTGCTCGATAACCTCCCTTGGGACCCCGAGCATGTCAGACGGCTCCCAGGCAAACACGTCTGCCTTAGCTCGGAGAATGGTCATGAGCTCGATTTTCTATTTGGGGTCCAGATTGGCCCCTAAATGAACTGTCTTGGAAGGATCGTCAAGAGACAATGGAACTTCCTTGGTCTCTCCCCCTGGCCGGAGAGAAACCTTGGGACGGGCAAACTTGGTCTGCGGCACTTCGGGACCACGTGGTGAAAGTTGGTCGACCAGGGCAAGGGACTGCTCGTCGCAATCTAGAGCAGCCTTGTAGTTGCCCTTGACTGTGATCACGCTGCTAGGGCCCGGAATTTCACGCAGTGGTATGCATGGTGGGACACGGCCATGAACTTTCCGAGAGATGGCCAGCCCAAGTACGCGTTGTAAGCAGATGGAAAGTCGACCACGTCAAACGTGATCAACTCTGTCCAGAAGTTGCTTGGGCTGCTGAAGGTAACGGGCAGAACAATCTGTCCCAGCAGCCGAACAGCTTCTCCCGGGACGATCCCATACAAGGGCATTGCGATCTCTTCGAGCTTAGAGCGAGGAATCTGCATCTCGTCCAATACTTTTACAGAAAGCAAGTCCAGCGAGCTCTCGCCATCGATCAGGACACGCCCGACTCGGGCGTTGCTGATGGTCGGAGTGACCACCAGCGGAACCTGCTGAGGCTTGGTCATCCCAGTGGGGCAATCCTCCTTAGAGAAGGAGATGGAGACCTCAGTCCACTTCATCGACTCGGGCTGTGGTTTGCCCTTTTCGACGTTGTGGACCTCCCGAGCAGCTTCCTTGAGGCTGCGCCGAGAGGGATAAGCCGAGGAGCCGCCAAAGATAACGGCTATGTGGTTCACGGGCTCTTGATAGTCATCCTCATCGTCCCGATCACCACCATCGGCTTAGCGCTTGTCCTTGCCGGCATCACCCTTTTCGGGCAGGGTGGGCATGGGGCCTTTACCGTTATAGAATTCCTCGAGCTTTGCTGCCCAGGTTCTGCAATGACGTATATCATGGCCGTAGTTCTGATGGAACTGGCAATATCGGTCACTCGAACCTTTATTGCCTTGATTGCCTCCCTGGGCGGGCTTCTTGCCCTTATAGTTATTGTTGGGCTTCTTCCGCCCGTCCTTGGGAGGAGGTGCGCGATCTATACCGGGGACGGTGTTATTCTGCGCACCTTTGTTCTTTTTCTTCTGGGACTTCTTGTCACCAGGATTGTTGCTGCTCTTTTTTTTCTCATCTACACCAGGCTGGGCGGGCAGCTCGCCCTTGTCAAACGCCTTCTTGTACTGAATACGCTCTGCCGCATTGGCATAGCGGTCAGCCGCCTTGAAAAGATCATTGGCTGTCCAGGTCTCATTGATCTCAAGATCCTAGGTGAGCCGCTCGTCGCAGACACCGTTTTTAAAGGTGCGAACAACAGATTCATCCGAGATGTTCGAGATCGTGTTGTGGATCTTGATGAAACGCTTCACGAAGTTGCAGAGGGTCTCCCCGTTCATCTGGATCATCTGGTGCAGATCATCCTCCTTGCCCAGACGCATGTAACAGCTCTGAAAATTCACGATCAAAGCATCACAAAGTTGGTCCCAAGAGCGGATGGAACCTTCCTGCTGGTTGAACAGCCACGTCCGAGCAGCGCCCTCAAGGACAGTTGGAAGGTAATTAGCCATGACTAGCTCGCCACCCCCAGCTGCCATGATGGCGGTAGCGTAGATGGAAAGGAACTCCTCTGAGTTTTGAGTCCCATTGTACCTCTCCATGTGGCCAGGTTTGAACTTGGAAGGCCACCTGACGGCGCGGAGCTCGTCAGAGAAAGCCTTGCAGCCCAAGGCGTATTACCGACCACCTTCTCCTGTAGAACCTAGTCTTGAAAAGACATTGGTCCTGTTGCCTGGAGGGACTTTAGTTGAACGAGAAGATTCTACCTGGAGTAATTCCCTCCGAGATAATCCTCCGCGCTCCTTCCTCGTGGTCGCCACGATGTGCTCTTCTCAAGGGGATCGTCCGTGATCACTACGCGCCCGCTTGCTCCTGTGGTCGCGGTGACCACGGGGACTTGGTGAGTGTTGCCAACCACGGGTACCTTGTTCGTAACGAGTCGCCCTTTGCCGATGACGAGGGTCACGCGATCGATTGGAGCGCTCGCTGTCCGAATCCCTCCGGACAGGCTGACTGCGTTGTCCGGAGGAGGTGTTAACTTCACCTATGGACTTAAGGCCTTCAGCCAGTCGCTCTAGGTGAGAAGCAACAGCGTCGCCCATGAGGGCGAGATTGGCCTGGTTGGTGGATCTGACCACCATTGCCAAGGCTTGAAGTCATTCCCGACTCTGCTCAAGGGGTCCTGGGATCCATGATGCATCTGCGTTTTTCCTGACCGGGGTCTGGTCACGCGGAGATTCGGTCCGAGCAAGTAGATCGGCTACCGGGGGACTTGGCATAGGTACGCGAGGCGTGTCGCGTCGTTGTCGCTTGCGCTGATCGCGAATCTGCGCCAAGGTTTGATTGATTGAGGCGTCCACACTGCAGCGAACAACTTCTTGCTCGCGAGCAACCAAAGTAGCCCCATCTTGCTGCCGAGCAGAATTGATCTACTCGTTCTCTTCGGCCGCCGCGGCCCGCGCACGAGCCTCTGAGGTCTCTGCGCCGGCCATGTTGAAGCTGCCACGGCCGTGCGTTGGCACGCTAGACGGTGTCATCACTATGTCGTCACCGGAGGAATCGACCGACATGGCCTTGGAATCCGAAAGATCTAAACCAGCGTAAAGATCATCGGTTCCATATTCATCGTCAATGACGGGAGCTTGATCTAAAACCATCTCCGGAACATAGCCGGAGAGCTCTGTCTCATATCTTGAAGGCGATCGAGATCGAAGGGATCGATTTGATGCGACAGGGGATGTGACATCCTGCCCTTCCGAGTCATAGCCCTCAGGAAGAGTTTCCTGGTCGCTGAAGGAGTTCGACATGCTCGAATAGACTTGATCTACTTCTCCCCACGGACGGCGCCAACTGTCGACGGTTGGGATATCGGTCCCAAGTCAACTAAGATTCTTGAGAAAGGGAGATAGAAGACCTGCCGAGCAGGGCAAATAGCAATCAACGAACAACAGGGAGACACAGGGTTTTTATCCTGGTTCGAGCCTTTCCGGGGAGATAACAACCCTACGTCCAACACTTCTTTGTATGAGAAAGAGGATTAAAAGGTGGAACTCGGCGAGATGAACAGGTCTCGACGAGATTCTGGGTGTACAGGAAGTATTATGCGATCTAAGCTTCAAGTCGCGCTGATCTGGCGTATCTGGCCCCTCTGCACGCCGTAGGGGCCTTGTTTATATAGTGTTGAACAACCGACCTACCGGGAGACAATCAGGGCAGGCTGACCACGAGATCGTAACGAACTCGTATGCATGCCAAATACATCCGCGGTAGATAAGGTATACTCCAATTCTTGGGGATCACGACGTCTGCTCCAATCCGGGAAACCACGTCCGGGTCTTCACGTAGCCGTGCAGAACTCTTGTTCGAGTCGGACTCAAACATGAATCCTAGGCCATTATGCTCCGTGCCAACCAGGAAGTTGTTCGGCAGGATGCACATGGGCCTGATAGAACCTTCCAGGGAGCTAGGCCCTAGGAGGCTGCTCAATTGGGCCGTCAGGGAGTGGGCCATGGCAATGGGCCGTGATTTTATCCCCGACAGGTGGCCTCGGCTCAGCTTCTTCAACAGCGACATCTCGGTCCGAAGTCCGAGTCCTGATGATCTTCCGTGAATTCGTCAGTGCTTACGGCTCCAAAGTCTCCGACGACGGTGTCCTGAACCCAAGTCTTGGTCATGATCACCTTCCAAGAATTTATCGACACTCACGACTTTAGTAAAACTATCGGTATGGTCCACACGCAAAACGAGATGCAAACAAATAAACAATAAAAAAAAATTAATAAAAAATACTAAATATGTTATTGGCGATGCCTCGGTTTTCAAAACACACATCAGATTTAAGCAAACTCAAGCCGGAATATTTTTCCCTCCCATAGCATCGCTAAACGCTCGCTCCGCGAAGCCAGTGTGTGTGTGTGTGTGTGTGTGTGTGTGTGTGTGTGTGTGTGTGGAGCGGCGGCGGGTTGGGCGAGCTCCGGCGAGGGCAACTCAGCTTCGGAGGTGGCGGCTCAACTGTGCACGGCAGAGGTAGGATCTGCAGGCACCGGCGCGGCTCTGGCCGCTGCGCTGGGGCACGGCGCTGTGCACAAGGCGGCGTGGCGGGGTTCTGTAGCAGGTGGTGGGGTTCTGTAGTAGGCAGTGGGATGACTGGAGTGGTGAGGTGTGGCGGCGGCGACGACGACGCAGCTTCTCCGACAAGGAAACACGGTGACGGGGTGGCGGCTTCGGCTTGGGCAGAGGCTGAGAATGTAGCCGCTCGGCCTCCGGCGGCGCAGCTCCTGGGTGAACGGCGTAAAGTGGCCGGCGGCTCAACCATGGGGATGAGGAGGTGTGGCAGCGGGGATGGCGGCGCTGCTTGGGTAGGGCAAGGCTGAGGGCAGTGCACTCAGTGATGACGGCTGCAATGAGATTAGGTTAAACTTGTTTGGGGTTTTTTATAGTACAGAGAATTGGGTTTGGGGTAAAGTCCAATTAGGCTTAATTGGCGAATTCGGTTGCTTTGGGGATCGGGCAGCAATGGATTTGGGTGAGGCATTGCCGATTGGTTTTATAGAGGGCTCAAGTCGGTTGAGGCTTGGAGATAGAATATAGACTGTTCGGGATTTTTGGGACAGTCGAGAACTCGGTCGATCTCGGGAACTTGGATGAGGCGGTTCCTCCTCGGTGGACGGCGGCGTGAGCAAGGTGGTTGCTTGAGCTCCGACGTGCAACAGGCGCAAGCGGCGACGGCTCACGGCTGCAAGGTGGAAGTGAGTCCAGGTGACAGCTACCCCGGCAAGGGCGACACTACGACGGCGTCATGGCCGGTGGCGATGTGTAGATGACAATGAGCTCGGGCACCAACGCGTAAGGTTTGGGTCTGATGGTCATGGGACGACGTGTTGAGATTGTTTCTAGTTTAAATAGGGAGGTCAGTGAGGGTTACAAAGGAGGTCGATCGAAATTAGGGTTTCGATCGGAAGAGTTTTCAAAGGAGGTCGGGTTGGGCTAGGGTTACAACAAACTGGAGTTAGGGTTCTAGACAAGAGAGAGGAGAACCGACCGAGTTAGGGGTCGAGGGTCGAGCTAGTTGATCAGAACACAAACTTGGGCTCGGCCGAGGGAGATTAGAGTTTTGACCAATAGAGAGAAGACAAGAGAGAGGAGAGAGAAATCAAAATCAAAACCTTTGTATTTTGTAAATCCAAATTATAATATAAATGTTAATAAAATATATTTTAATAGGAAAATTAATTGTTTGAAATTTTAGGGCTTTTCGTCCAAGAATCATAATAAATAAATATTATATTTGTTTCACTTTTAAATAAAACATGTGACACCTAATAATTTTATTAGGATGTCACAAAATTAAGTTGGCTCCAAAGAACACTTCAAATCCATTTGTCGCTCTACGATCATCTGGGAAGTCTGTCCAATCTATGTCTGAGAATACACTTACTAGGGAAGACTTATCTCGCTATATCTTCAATTCAAAATTACAAGTGCCCTTTACATATACCTCAAAATCCTCTTTACTGCTGACCAATGCTCATCAGTTGGACTTTGCATAATTGGCACGCTCGATTTACTACAAAATATATGTCAAGTCTTGTCATGGTTAGGCACCCACCACACTTTTGTATTGGAAAGCATCCTCTTCTGACAATGGTGTCCCTGTAACCTTGGAAAGCTTTTCTCCAGCTGCCATTGGGGTCGCAGCTTGTTTACAGTGAGTCATACCTACATGATCGAGGAGATCAACCATGTACTTGTGCTGACAGTGTTACTCCTTGACCATGCTGTTGCACTTCGATGCCCAGGGAGTAACTAAGACTCCCTAGATTTTTTATTGGAAGTTCAGAACTGAGTGCTTGCACTAGACGTGATACTGCATCTTCCGAGGAGCTGACCACTATTATGTCATCGACATACTCTATCGTATACATGGTGATCCCATTCATGTTGAAAATGAAAAGTGAAGTGTCTGATTTTGAAATCTTGAACCCAAGACCTTGCAGTTTTTCACTGAGTCTCGAGTACCAAGCGTGGGGTTCCTGTTTTAGGCCATACAACGCCTTGTTGAGCTGACAAGCATGGCCTGGCTTCGCTGGATAAACAAAGCCGGGAGGTTGGCGTATATATACTTCCTCGTTGAGCTTGCCATGCAAGAATGCCTTACTGACATCAAGTTGTCATAGCATCCACCCCCTGGCAACGGCGATGGAGAGGACTGTGCAGACCGTCGTTGGCTTGACGACTGGACTATATGTGTCGGTGCAGTCAACTTCATGGCGTTGACTGTACCCCTTGGCGACAAGACAGGCTTTGTATCTAGAGATTGAACCATCTAGATAGTGCTTCAGCTTACAGACCCATTTGCAGTCGACCACATTTTATCCCGGGGCAGCAGACACAAGATCCCAGGTGTGATTTTGTTGAAGAGCATCAAACTCCTCTTGCATAGTGTGTGTCAGTAGCTGCTTCAGCATGGGAGGTAGGAACCATGCAGAAGACACAGGTCTTATTTGTTTGGGCGTCGCGTCGCGTCGCGTTACATTCGCCCGCCCAACGCTGGTTCAAAATGACGCGGTCACCGCCCCGCCAAAACGCGACGCGACGCCACAGAACGTCGAAACAAACACGGCCACATTTGTTGAGAGGATATTGAACAGTGCCATCTGCAAAACGCTTGGGCTGAATAATGTTGTTCTAAAGATGTGTCTGCATGTGAGTTGCTCGTGAAGAGGATGGCATGGGGTTTTCCATCAGATTATCCGACGGTGCTACAGCTGAGTCGTTGCCCATGGTGGGCAAGGAATCAGCAGGTTCAGAAACAAGTGCCGGGGCAGGATCAACAGCTTAGTGTTCATTAGTTATAAGTGGCAATTCGTGCTCATTGTGGGTTTGGATTTTTGTGGACACGAGGACCGAAGTTTTTGTGTATCTCTCGATGCGTGTAGATGGTTTGGTGGAGTCCTCGGAGAATGGAAATAACATTGAAAACAAAATTTTTTGAGATGTAGATACGTCCTGTGGAGCGATCTAGGCCCTTATATCCTTTGTAGCCATTCGTATAGCCAAGGAAGGTGCCTTCCTTGGATCGAAAGGAGAGCTTTTCCTTGTTATATGGTCTGAGATTGGGATAGCAGGCACACCCAAAAACATGAAGCATACCATAGTTTGGCTGTTTGCAGAATAAGGATTGATAGGGAGAAGATCCTTTGATAACTCAACTAGGTAGTCGGTTGATGAGATGACAAGCAGTGAGAACTGCCTCATCCCAAAATCTGATCGGCATGGAGGATTGTGCAAGAAGTGCAAGGCTGGTTTCGATGAGGTGACGGAGATTCCTTTCATCCACAACGTTTTGTTGTTGTGTCTGTGGGCAGGAGATGCGGTGCACAATGCCGACATTGCTAAAGAAGTTATGCAGCTTGATGTATTCTCCTCCACCATCTAACTGAAAACTTTGGATTTTGTAATTAAAGAATTGTTCTGAATAGGCATGAAACTGGAGGAAGGCTTGCTCTATGCCATATTTGTGTAAGAGGAGATACACCCAAGTATATCGAGTCAGATCATCTATGAAGCTAACATAATATTTATTTCCATTCACTAAACATTTGGCAAGGCCCCACACATCACTGTGAATTAACTCAAAAAGGACGAGTCGTGACATGAAATTCTTTAGAAAAAGGAAAATGATGATCCTTTGCTTGCAAGCATGCTTCACAAACATGAGACTCTTTATTTTGACTCTGTAAACCATCTGACTCAAAAATGGCGTAAATTACAGAGGAGGCTGGGAGACCTAGACGTTGATGCCATTGTTTATTGGAGACTCGAGTGGATGCACCGGTGAAATGCTTTGGTGGTACAGGAGGAAGAGCATAGAGACCAGCTTCAGCCTTGCCCAGGAGAAGTATTCTATTCGTGGCATGATCCTTCATCAGAAAAAAGGTGGGAGGAAACTCAAGGTAAGCATTGTTATCTATGGCTTGCTTCTGAACTGATATTATTTGCTTGCTGATATATGGCACTTGAAAAATGTTCTAAAGAGTGAGAGAGCAACCAGATTTGTCATTTATAACAAAATGACAACATTATATATTGACAAACCTATACCATTCGCGATTTGTACATGATCTCCTCCCTTGTAGTGTTCCTTGAAGGTTAGGTGATCTAGATCATTGGTGAGGTGGTTAGTCGCACTAGTATCCAATGTCCAATTGGTGTCTACCTTGTAGGAAGCAGATGAAGTAGACCTGAAGATGGAATCCTCTGCCTGGTATGCATGGTTGAAGCGATGGTAGTATCGCAGAGCATCATGACCAAGTTTGTTGCAGACTTGACAATTGGGACGGTTCGGGGTATAGTTGTTGTTGTTTCTACCCCGACTGTTGTCGTAGTCGTGGCCTAGACCACGGCAATGCCTTCCTCTATGGCGTCCTTCACCTCCGCGATTGTCATGCCTCATGGCATTGTATGCGTTGTGTCCTCCTTCTTGGAGCTCATGACGTGCTTCAAAATTGATGAGGTGAGACTACAATTTGTTCAGACTCACCTATTCAATATTGGTGGAGACAGAGGTGAACATCGGATCATAGTCGTTCCCTAGTCCAGCAAGGACATAGGAGACTACTTCTTCTTCGTCACATTCTGGAAGTAGGTAGTGATGCTAAGATCTTTCTTCTTGAGATTTGCTAGCTGCAGCGTAATTTGTATGGTACGCCCCTTTGTTTGGGACGCATACATGTTTATAAGGGATGTCCAAACTTCTGTGGCAGTAGGCAGAAAGGCGACCTGGTCGAGGATTGCCTTAGTCATCGACAAGAGAAGAGCGCTCAGCATTAGCTGGTCCTTTTGGAACCAGGCTGTGTAGGCAGGATTGGGGATCTGACGAATCTCTCTAGAGGTGGTCGTCTCAGTGACCATGGTGGTTAGCCTTTGGATAGATCCATCCACATAGCCCATCAGGTTCGAGTGGTGCAAATAGGGAAGAACCTACACCTTCCAGAGCAGATGATTCTCTAGATTGAGCTTGACAGTGATGAAGTTGTTGAACGACGGTGGAGATATTGTTGTAGACTGCTGGTTGGGTGATGATGTTGTCGTAGGCTGCTGTTTTTGGTTGGTGGTGTTTGCGGAGTTAGGAGTGGTACAGGGGTTGTTCGTCATGGTGAAGTTACTGTGCTCTGGTACCATATGAGAATGAATTCATGCACCGTGAATCCCAACAGAGGGAGACTCTAGTATTTATATTCGGATTGGATACACAACTAGATGCTAGTTTACATGACCAAATAGGACTGCTATCTAGCCTACAAGCCAGGGATAAACGATAACCTCAACAACCTTGATATGGTCGATAATAATCTCGTCGGCTACAACTAACTGAACTAGCTAAAGCTGGATTGTGAATATTTCAACAGCCCAGAGTGTGATCGTGGCACTAACAGCTTGTCAAGGCAGGTCCATGTCGACACGTTCATGATGTCGGGGCACCACTGCACCAGCCTGGGAAGGAAGCATAAGAAGCCAAGAAGCTTGGCCGGCAATAATGTACTCGCAACGCCCATCATTCTTTGGATGAAGTTGTAGACATATTCATCAAGCTCATAGGCCACATCAAGTTTGCATAGGCACACCAGGAGAGTAAGAGCCATATTATGAGGATGATTATCAGGTTTAATCTTGATATCCTAATAAGATTTTTTCCCCTAATCAGAGTGCTTTCGTCAAGGTCCACCCCATCTACACCAAAAACTTGGTCACCATCAAGTTAGACATTGAAAAGGCGCCTTTCAACTTTGTGAGTTGGGAATCGCTCTTGGATCTCCTAGGGCAACATGTTTTTGGGAAAAGATGGCGTGACCGGATCGCTGCTTCTCTCTCCTCTTCCTACTCTCAGGTAACACTAAAATGGGGCTCCATGACCTAGGTTTAGGCACAAGAGGCCTTCGGCGAGGAGATACTTCCTTTTCATCCTAGCAATGGAGCCCCTGACTAGATTATGCGACCTTGCCACTGCCTGTCTTATCCTTTTGATTTTGTGGCCTTGCCATAGGCAAGCTAGGTTTAGGATCTCTCTTTTTGCATATGATGTTGTCCTCTTCGTTAACCCAAATGTCAGGAGCCTACTCGTCCTGTTTTTTTAGGCAGCCATAGGGCTCCGAATCAATCTAAAAAAGAGAGAGGTCTTTCCAATTCGGTGCACATATTTGATTGTCTAGAATCTATTGCTCGATTTCCCAACACAGAAAAAAGATTTTCCTTGCAAATACCTAGGGCTCACACACTACTGAATATAAATCGTCCATCCTTTTCGATGCAACGGCTCATGTTGATTTTTATTTTTTTATACTATCATGGTAGTATTTATAATATAATGCTAGTATATGTTTTGTGTGGGGGCTCTCTAAATAGATGATCAGATTTTAATTACACTACCTGCATAGTATATTTGTCAGTACCATAAAATACACTAATTTTAAGCCTGACGAACCGGGTAATTATCTGAACATCATTGATGGGCCCTGGCCCTTAGAAACTGCTACTGCAATTGCTACAGAGTCCTCTTCCCTCGGTATAGAACTGAGAAGGTTGAGGGAGAATGGGAGATGTTTTTTCCAAAGAGAAGCAACTGAGGACAATGCCATTGAAAGATATGAAGCTATAGAGATGATTTGAAAACTACTGATTTGTGGCCCATAAAAGTGGAAGCTCTGTTGATTAAGCAGTTCTAGGCTAAGTCTTTCTCAGTTGAGTCTGTTTCTTTGTTTAGTTTGTTTTTCCCGTGTACGTGCACGAACGTTTGTTGTTGTGTCGTGCACAAGTCGTAGGAGCCCGGTCAGCGAGCTTATCTCGCGCGGAGCGTGTCCGTCGCTACGGCATGCCGCTTGACGCGTTCTGGGCAAAGGCGAACGTGGGATGGCGCGTCCGTTCCAGATCGTGGATTGTTTGGCGCGTCGTGCGTCTGTAATTCAGGGAATAAAAGGAATAGAAACAGAAAATGCTGCAGGTTGTTACGCAGCACCAAAACTCTCTCTCGCGTGTGTTCTTGTGATTAGGAGTTTGTTATCCATTGTTCGCTGGGGTTTCGGCTGACATTTGGTATTAGAGCTCTAGGGAGGGTGTCCTAGAATCGATCGCGGCGCGTTACCGTCGCTGGAATCATGACCAAGCCATCCACTACGCACTCATGGAAGACACGACGCCGCAACCCCCTCCTGGATTGCTCAAATCCATTTTAGAATGGGTTGCTCTCGATTAAAAAATTGAAAAAGTGAAAAAAAAAATTAAAAAATTTAAAAGTATTTAAAATGGGTTGCTCTCGATTTTAGAAGAATTATGAAATTTATTCCACATATTTTGAACATTGTTTGAATTTTATACAAAAATCAAAAGTTTAATTAAATTTAATCAACTGGGCAGGCTAACTAGTCTATGCACGCGGGGAGCACAGAGACGCGTCGGATGCACGTGGTGCCGGACGATCGGACGGACGGTGCTGGTCCGGCACACGCGTCCGTCCGGACGTCCGACGTCTGGCGCTCACCACTAAAAAGAAAGTTTCGAATAAATAATCTCTCTCAGGTGGCCAGTTAAACACGTAGAAATGCGCGACCTCCATGCCAAGGAAATAAATTCAGTGACTATATGTGACAATCCCATTAATATAACAATTGATTCTATTCTATGCACCTGTTCTTTTCGACTTTAAGGAACTAGTCAGCACTGAACTTCTATAAATCAAGTTGACAGAACATGTAGAGAGACTAAATTAATTATATAACTAGTACGGAAGCAGCTTTGACAGTAGAAGTAACTACACATACCAAATAATCTTATCAATGCCAATCTGAACAAGAGAAGAGCTCAGCCATAATGAGGATTAACCATTCTGACTTTTAACAAGTGCACTAAATAAAATGTAGGATCAAAATCTCTATATAAGATTTGTCACATGTCTCATATAGCCATTCATCATCCAGCCATGGCCAAAACCACAAAATGCAAGGTCTCCAAAGTAGCCAAAGGCTATCTACCTCTTTGCATGTAACAACTGCCCACGGGAAGAACACAACACAAAGGCTGCTGAAAGGTAGAGTCGTAGAGAGAAAACCTTATAGCTGTGGTGATATTCAAATCACCAGGAAGAACAACGTGCTAGGCATGGACAGAGCCTGCTCTCCACTGCAACAACCAATCAACAAAGCAGCAGATAACTGCACAAAGCTACGTCCGGTTTCGTACAAATCGAGCTCAAACAAGAGATAGGACTCGTAGGTTCCCAACGAAACCAACTGAATCAAACTGAGAAAAGGAAATCGGGGAGAAAAATTGGAATTGCTCACAGGCAAAGTGACTCAGCTAAATAGACGAGCACGAGAGGAGCTCGTGCCCAACGGCCAGCCAAAAAACCAGCAATCACCTGTGAGATCGCCGTTCATCGCTGGATTGAGCAAAAGAGCACGAAGTGCTCTTCGTCGCGCACAGACGTCAGAGAGCCTTATCCTTTCCTACAAATATATCTAGTTAGTGGGACACAGGACCAGCCGGCAAAACAAGAGGGGAGAAGTAAAAAAATAAACACACCAATAATTTTATACAGAATAAAATGGTGAGTTAAGTTATTTAACACATCACCAAATCACTACACTATATGCTCTTTTACCTACAACGCTGTCCCAACT
Source organism: Raddia guianensis (assembly GCA_036346415.1). Lineage (NCBI taxonomy): Eukaryota > Viridiplantae > Streptophyta > Magnoliopsida > Poales > Poaceae > Raddia > Raddia guianensis. The sequence goes on from CM070540.1 coordinate 28,376,536, forward strand.
TCGCTCCTCCCATTTACCCAAATACTCACAAACCATGGAAAAGCTAGTATAAAATACACTTGCATATGAAATCCGAGATGGAAACAACATATCCTGATTATTGGGACTATACTGGTAACCACAGCCTTGGATTTAGCTGCTAGGTGCTGCAATTGCTATATCCTCCATAGTCTTCTGGAACATTATCTCAGTAGGTTTTAAGCAGCCACGAATGTATTCTTGCCCAAGTTGTGCTCGCTCATTGTCCCCAAAACCGAATACAATGCCTCTATTGGTCACTGCAACAGTGTGGTAGAGCCCAGTGCTTATTTGGGAGACGTAGTGACCGTGCAGACTTTCGAGAACACGAGGCCTCATTACTTTGTCAGAAGATCCTCGGTCAGGAAACCCTAAACTCCCAAAGCCCATCCATCCAAATGCAAAAACTGAGCCCTCATCAGTGAGAACAAAGGTTTTTCTCTTCCTTGCGCAGACCTGTCAGAATACATTAAAAACACACTTAAGTCTTTGAGCACGGATTTCACACTGGACTGGACACAGAGAAGGGAATTCTTGTACTCCCTCTGTTATGAAATAGTAGTCGTTTTAGACTTGTCTTAAGTCAAAGTTTTAAAACTCTATCCATAGAGAACTTTTAAACAATTTAGATTGAGAACATAAAAATCATATAGATAGATTCGTCTTGAAAAGAACTTTCATAATATTATAAGTTTTAATGCATTACAAATAAATTTTTAAAAGTTTTTTATGGTCAAAGTTCTATTTTAAAGACTGTGTCTATGTCCAAAACGACTATGACTACTATTTTCATAACAGACGGAGTACAAGCATCGAGTATTCCCCCGAAATCTCAGACATCAAACTGGTAACAGGTCTTACAGGTACTACAAGAACATTATAATTATGACAGGCAACCTCATCACATATTACTGTAAATAACGAATTTAAAGCGAAAGCAAGGAATTGGTTTTATTTGATACCAGGGAGTAACATAGCTTGCTCTAATCTGTGTGACAATAATGTATACTGAACTAATTCCTCTACAGTCAATGAAGTGGAGGAAAATGGTCCAAACAAATGCAACAGACCTGCACAGCAACTTGGCCCCTCAGACTGCTGATTAATTCTGGGCTAGTTTTGTCGTTCTCATCACCATGGCCTAAGGCTCCACAGTAACCTCTACCCCATGTATAAACCTGAGAAATTCAAATTCAGACTTTAACTTCTATCCAGGAGCAAATAACACAATATAAAAGAAATTTCTTCAAGGATTAAGCATATATACTCACATATCCCAGTGCATCAAGAGCTACTGCATGCTCATCTCCAGCAGAAACACGAACTACATGAATGTTCCTCCTCTTGAATGACTGGATGGCACGTGGAAGAAGTTCATCATGCTGGTCCCCGTGTCCAAGGCAGAAGTTGGTACAAGAACCAAAAGAATGAACTGTACCATCATCTGTAACAGCAAATGTATAGCTTGCACCAGCTGCAACCTGCACCACTGGATTAAGTCCTTCAAATAATCCAACAATCTTTGGAGTAGCCCTGTCTATGGTATCACCATGACCAAGCTGGCCATGTGTGTTACTTCCACATGTATACACTTGTCCGCCCCTCGTAAGAATGACAGTAAAACTTAAACCAGTAGCAACCTGTGAAAATGTTAGAAACACTTTAGAAACAAAAATGTTAACTGCGCTGCTAGTTTTATTAACCAATCTGTTTTCAGCATCAAAAGATACAAGTTTGTAAAAATTAAAATAAAGTAAGAGAAAGGACAGTCAACAATATGTTTTTGTAAAACTGGGTAGAGTATACCTAAAAAACTAAGCACAGCAGTCCCGTCATCAAACTCAATGCACATTTGACTATAAAACGAAAGCAGCTTGTCTGCCAAGACATATAACTATGATCGCAATGGTGCTGCTAAAAAACTACAATATAATAATTGTAGGGCCATTCGTTTCATTATTTGTAACCAATATTATAATGAGACATTGAATGCAAAAGAATGACAACGATAATTGGTCCTACCTGCTTGCAAAATATCCCTTTAAGGGTTTCTATTTGGGTTGGTCGAAATATAGTTCGTCCGACCTCGCCATGACCACAGCATAACGATGAATTATCTCCACAAGTGAACACCTAATAGAAAAAAATCTTCAGAATGACAAGGCACAGGGTGAGAGAAAAATCACAATAGGCCATCCATAGCACCAAGAACATCAATTACCTCCCCAGACTCTGTAACAAATGCAGCATGGTTGTGAGAGGCAGATATGTTGACAATACGGGAAAGTGACGGGAATGAGACCCGACTGAATGCCGCACATTGCGTTGTATCAGGACCATGACCTAGCACACCACACAAGCTGGACCCACAAGAATAGACAGAAGAGTCATGGACCAAAAGTGTGTGATATCTTCCTGTCGCTACTTGCATCTGAAAACATACAGCAAGTTCACAAAAAAAATAAGACGACAAATTGGACATGTTTTCTAATATCAGAAAAAAATTAACAATTTCATTATCATTGTAAAGACAACATAGTCCATGATGGAAAACAGTTTCTAAATGCAAAAGATCAACTTTCATTGCTCATCTAGTCTTCCTTTTATGGTTTCCAAAGACAAAAATAATAAAAAATAACAATCAGCATTGTGTTTGACAAGCTAATAAACTGGAAGGACGGCATACTCAGACTTAGAAAATCAACATATCCAACAGAACACTCTGAACCCCCACAACAACCTAACAGTAATACATCATGCAATCACAATACACAAAATTAAAGCACCATAAAATTTAAAACAATTAACACATTACATTTACAAAAAGTACAGAACAATAGTAACACAGTCAACCGAGAACTCTCAATCATGACAAATCATTTCGAAAAGTTTACACGGTCTCATTCTACAGCATGCTCATTGTTGTATTGGTTGTGGGAAAATTAATTGCCACTCCAAAGATTAGCCCTCCTAAGATTCGCCGATCTAAAGATTGGATTCTAGTATTTACCGCTCCAAAGAATTACCCATTCGTTATTTACATCTTTGGCTATTTAAATTGATTTGACTCATTTATTTCTCATTTTTTTATGTACATTAAATTGATTTAACTCATTTATTTCATATTTTGCTTATGTCAAATGACCAAACCGTTCTTTGTCCATCTCCTCCCAACTCAGGCTGGCAGTCGATCCTTCCATTGCTCTTCATCCAGAACACCATATCTTTCCAGATATGTTGTCCTACTTACATCCAGCCAACAAGCTAGTCAGTAACATCAAAATATGAGACCTGCTTGCGCATTTTGTGCTGTGTTGTGCATGACTGCACGCACTACTCGGGCTTAACTTTCCGAGCACTTTTGCACCAAGCACAAGAAAACATCATGAGTTTAAATCTGATGGGGGCTACACACTCGTGGCCTGCAGCATTTGGTGGCATGGCCAATGGGTCAGGGCAAAGCTGGGCTGCAGGACATGATGGTATCGATATCGATCCGAAATGTGTGAGAGGCGCTGACCGACCTGCTAGTTGAGGTGGATGGACAAAGGACGGTGTGGTCATTTCATGTTAACAAAAGGAGGTAGACTATAGTTAAATCAATTTAAACAGCTAAAAACTATTGAATTGGTAATTCTTTTTACTGGCAAATAGTAGAATTTGATCATTAGTGAAAAATAATAAATTTTCACGTTGTTTGTTGTAAGGACGCATATCAGCATACATAAATCACATAAATATTTATAAGTTGGAAAAAGTCTATTTTACACCCTGAACTATCGCACTTCGTCTGCTTGTCATGTCAATAGGCCCACATGGCATGTACTCATGTCTCACTTCTACCTCCCTCTCCTCGCTCTCTCTCTCTCTCTCTCTCTCTCTCTATCGACACCTCACTCCCTCTCTCCCTCCCAGATCTCTCTCCCAACCGGCGCCGCCTCCTCCCATGACCACCACCTCCTCCCTTAGTGCCGGCACCTCCCACAACCAAGCACTAGCGCCGTCTCCTCCCTGAGCGTCAGCACCACCTTCTCCCATGGCCGCCACCGCCTCGTCTCCAAGCACCGGCGCAGCCTCTTCCCACGGCCATGCGCCACTGTTGCCGCCACATCCTGGCCAAGAGCTGGTGCCACCGCCCATAACCACGTACCACAGCCGCCGCCGCCGCCTCCTTCCCGAGCGCTAGAGGTGGCCAACAAGGGAGGCAGCTGGGGGGCGAGTGGCGGGAACAGTTACACGAGGGCGATGGGGGTAGAGAAGGGATTAGAGAGTGACGCATGGGCCAGCTGACGAGCATTTTTTTTTTATCCTAGCTGTGGTGCCATGGTGGCAACATTGCCTAGGTGGACGGCATAAGTGAAGAAACTGCTTTCAAAACCACCACCCCCCCCCAGAGGGTTATTTGCACTTTTTCCTAGTTTTGCTGTTTTGCGGGTTACCTGGTTTCATAGCTTGAGGGTTAAGTAGACGAAGCACAATAGTTCGGAGTGCAAAATAGACATTTTCCTAATAAGTCCATTAAACTGTTGCAAATTAGTTATTAGGGCATGTACAATGGTACCCAAATGGTACCCAACTTAGAGTGAACTTAGCACTATTGAACAGTGTTTTCTCTCTTCTATTTTATAGTGTCAAGTTCATTGTAAATTGGGTACCATTATACATGCCCTTAACTCCCCCAACACCAAAATAACCCTAGAATGGTATTTATTCACTCCAAAACAAGTAACAAAAATAAACACATTATTCGAACTACGGAGTTTCTGGAATCCATGAAACATGCATGGTCAAACACTAATTCTCCGATATGGAGAAAACTGAGACCACAGCCCAATTGATTACACTGACATTTCTTTGTAGTCGCGGTCACCACATATAACCTATCAAGATTGCATTTTCACTCTCTCTAAGGCGGGGAGGAAGAATACTCACTTCGCCGGAGGAGGTCGCGACGGTGCCAGAGGACTGCTCAACGGACTGCAGGAACCTGAGCACCTTCTTCCAGCTGCCGCCGCACCTCGCAAGGAGCTCGCCGCGCGCCACGGGGCCCATGGCCGCGAACGCCGTCCGCGCGGCGCACAGCCTGGACGCTGCGTGCTCGGCCATGGGGCGCAGCGCGCGGCACGTGGCCTCGAGCCTGGCGAGGTCAGCCGCGGCGAGCCGGCCGGAGGTCAGGACCTCCCCGACGAGGTGGCCCGGCAGCTCCTCCATCGAGAAAGCGCGCGGCGCCTTCTCCCCCGCCATGGATCCACCGCGGCCGCGAACGTCTCGCAGAAAGCCCGTGCCTTGGGGTGAAATCTCGCCGCCTTTGGTCCTGGATCGATCGAAATCATCCAAAGATCCGTGCGATGGGATCGAAATGGCGACGGAAACAGCTGCAGGACGCGCCCAAGAACCGGGGCCTCGACCGCACGCAGCGCCGAATCTGATGGAGCAGGGGAGGGAATCGGGGAGATATGGCCTCAGCAGCTCAGCTCCCGAGCAGCACTTGAAGCTCCAAGAATCGAATCGGATCGGATCGGACCGAGAGCAGAAACCCCGCAAGAAACCACCGCAGAGGCAGCAATTCAGAGCTGGACGGAGGTGGTGCGGATCGACGGGAGCAGAGCAGAGCAGGGAGGGCGGAGAAAGGGGCGGATTTGAGGCGGAGAGGGTGGATCTTTCCTAATCCTGGATTCCTTCCTTGCCGCCCCACTTTTTCTCAAAAATCGTGGCGCATTTGTATTCAAACAAAAAGCAAACCCAAATCGAAACGAAAAGGAAAAGGAAAACAAAAACACGCACGCACGCACGGAGCGGAAAAGCAATGGAAAACGGGGTGAAAAAACGTAGGCCAAAAAAATGCAGGATTTCGTTGTGCACACGAATAGTGTATTATAGTGACGGGAAAAACACACACGTCGGCTGTGTGCCACTGTGCGGTGGACCCGGAGACACCGGTCAGTGAGTGCTCGCGTGGGCCCGAGATGCCAGTGGAGGGAGGGTTGAGTGGGTGGGTGCGCGGAACGGGAAGGCTCGCCATTGGGGGCGAGGAGGACGTGGCGGGCACTATCGCATGAGGAGGAGGTTATCGCGGCGGGATTGGGCGCCAGTGGGCCGGAATTTTCGGTGCCGCCCTCTCATCCGCCTCGGCCCTCGGGGCCCACGGATGTGATCTACATTGAATTATTTCATTATTTATTTTTATTTTTAAAAATATATGCAGCACCGTTTTTTTTTTTAAATATGCGCCCGCCCCATTGGCGGGATCGCTCATGTGGCGGAGGATAAAATAAAAGTATGGTAAAACGAAATTCTTTATGTGATAAGATCATCGGTGTATTGATCTTTGTATGGGCACTTTAATTTGAGTTTGATCGACTAAACACATTGTTAAAATAATTTGTCAAGTCAAGCTTTTGGCTTGGGCACTTGTTTTCTAAATAGGTGTGAGCTCGTGGCTTGGGTTCTTACTTTGTGAAAATGTGTTCTGGCTCTAGTAGTCTGATCCAACCTGATATCTAAATATGCATGACGCAGTTAATTTCTCTGTGAATTTTATTATTGCCCAAATTACTTACACGGCCACATGTTGCTACACTAAGCCATTTTGAGCTCATGCGCTGAACGCGGGCTGTGCAGCATGCAGAGTTAATGGCCAGGTTAATTATGGTGGTAATCTAATCGTAAATTTGAGGTATGGCGGGTATCGTACCTCGCCATAATGAGAGATCCTCCCCTGCATGGCATGGCGATTAGTGAGACTAATGAGACGTGACGAGCCATTGCCGTTCGTTGGGGGCGCTCGTCGCTCGAGGCAAGGGTGATCACCCCCCACCCCTTAGTGGTGGCTGGGTTATATAAAGGCCAGCCCAACCACCTCTGCCACCCCTATATCCAAGCCCCGGCAACAGTAACAACTTACGAAGAACTCGGTATGACCGACATTGCCAAATTTTTTTGAAGATTTCTTGATCAAGGCAAGTAATTTTGAGCCAAACATGTTAATTGGTCATAATTGTGTAGTAGGCATACTCGTCACTTACCAGGCCATTGGTCCACCATTTTACATTTTTATACGCTACTCGATCAACACAATGTCTCAAGCTGATGCAAGGGTACATTGCTCATCGCAAAGAGGAACTCCGGCTCAAGGTTGAGCTGGAGGAGTTGGTTACCAAGCTAGGCCACAGTCCGCCCGCCATGCCTAGTCATCTGCCCGCCTAATGGGCTCGGTGTCCAAGAGAAAGAAGGCCGGGGTAGGCGTCCCGCCCCTGCCACCCAAGAGGCGGAAGTAACCTGGGTGGAATCCCATGCCATCCTCACTGCCGCTGAGGGCCCCTGCCAAGTAGAAGGAGGCCGAACTGAGCAAGGCCAGCGGACAGCGCCCTTGTCCCAAGCCCCGAGCAAGCACAAAGAGCAACGAGGATGCAACAAAGGCCATCAAGGCAGTCGAGCAGGAAAAAATATTTCGGCCTGCAGGCAATGACAGAGTTCGTGCAGGAACAGATCCTCTCGCTCCCTGCCGAGGCAACGACAGAAGGTACGAAGCCTCTTTCTCCCCACATTTCAAGTTTCTCAACCAGAGGATAATGTGAGGATGTCCCCAGGTTGTGTTGCATGGGCGACCCTATAGAATCGAAGTCCCGAATCGTGTAATAATAGTTCAACCCTTTCTTGAACACGTGATAGACCGCATCATTCGATATCGTGTAATAATATGTTACTTACTTGGATGAAGTGTTCGACAAAGAACCAGAGGGTTTCTCCATCCATTTGTGCAATCGCCTCTAGTCTTTCAGTCTACCCAGATGGGCACTGCACCCCTAGAAGTTACTCCGCAGAGAGTCACAGAGGTCTTCCCAGTCGTAGATCGAACCCTTATGTTGGTTGAACAATAATGTACTCACATGTCCTTCCAGCACAATGGGAAGGTAATTTTCCATGACGACCTTGTCCCAACCGTCCACTATGATCGTGGTGGCATAGATGGAAAGAAATTCGTCAGGATTTTTCATCCCGCTGAACCTCTCAGTGTGCCCGAGCTTCGACCTGTTTTGCCAAACAACGTTGCACAAACCTCTAGAGAAGGCCGTGCACCTAATCGGCTTAGCCGATCAACGATTCACCTCCTCGAGCAAGTTCATGTGGTACCCCATTACTCGGAGCAAGCTAGGTTAGGTATCGCCGTGCGGGCCAAGTACGTCAAACACTTGGCCATCTTTTTGCCGAGAAGAACCCACTAACATGGCGGCCTCACGATACTCGCTCCTTGAGTCCACTGTGCTTCTCGTGGTTTAGATCCATCCGATACTCATGTGGCACTCGCGTTGAACTATGGGTTGATCCAGATTGTCGTAATGTTCCCAACAACTAGAGACATGAGTAGAGGTTGCGTGGCACAGTCTACCATCCTGGTTTGGCCAAGGACCGTGAATAGGGGGGGCTGTGGTATGAATGGGCCCGCTGTGAATGGATTTCAAGCAAACTAAGGTTGTGGTGTGAACGGTCTCAGCCAAGGCTTGAAGCCACGCAATCTAGGTCCTCCGCCACATTAGTGCTCGTAGTGGATAAGTCACCACCGACTGGCATGTCGTGAAACTGCCGAATAACAATCACCAAGGCTCGTATGCGCTTGCAGCACTGCAGGAGCCGGTTCATTGAACAAGTTGACTTTGCCGGCCATCGAAAGGTGTTTGATAAGTCTTCCTAGAAATGGAGTGCATGGGAGGCGGACTTGGACGGGTACTCTTGTCTTTGTGAATATTCTCTCGCATGGCGGCCGAGGTCTCATCCATTGCCACCTTTAGTATGCGGCGGTCTTTATCTTTCGTGAAGATGTGCAGGGCTTCAACTTCTTTTCCACATTAGGCTGCACGCCGGGCTTTTTCTTTGTGTTGGGCTTCTTCTGTGTTATGGGCCTCTCTGTCCCGATGCCGCTAGTCCTAAGCCTGCCCGGTCGCATCCCTTATCGTCCTGGTTTCCTTAGTGTTTGTCATAAAGACGTCACGGGCTCCTTTAGGCACCGGCGAGGTCATGATCACAATATGTTCGTCATCAGCGGAATCCACTATATGTCCCCAGAATGTCCAGTCCAATATAAAGTGCAGCACTTGCTTCCCCGGTGGACATAGAAATTCACTACTTTGATGTCCTTAGAACTGCTCAAGTAGAGGCTCGGGAACATACTCCGAGTCCTTTCCTGGGTAGGTCACAAGGTCGGCATGTCATTCAGACCAAGCTCCATATGGCCCCCAAGATCCCTGATCCTGGGGACTTCTGTGTTGGTAATATCCGTCGAAGTCAAAGTTGTCTTCGCCGTCGAAGACGCACATGTCTCCGGTATCGCTAGAGTTAATCAACATCTTGGAGGAAGATAGCAACAAGAGAATCTTCGGCCCCACGGTGGGCATCGGCTATTGATGGTTAGGAACAAATTTGTCGGGTCGAGCTTACTTCTGATTGTTGGACCAAAGAGCTCCCTTTCTTTCATTATCTCAACTTTCAAGATGTCAAAGATATCTTGGTGCGCAAGACGATGAAAGAGACACAAAAGAGATTTTTATCATGTTTCGCGCTTCTAGGGTAGGAGCTAATAGCCTTATGTCCAATGCTTTACTATAATCAAGAGATCATAGTACAAGAGTTTGCAAGAGAAGGACCCGGATAGAGTTCCTCTCTGAACGATGAAGGACAGATGTATTTATATTAACCCTAGGAATACAAATCCTAAAAGATAAACATACATGGTAAGTTGGTAACTAGTCCCTAGATTACGTAACATGTCGTCACTGTCTTAAAACCCTAACGTGCTCCACCATCACGTGCCAGGACATCGCAATAAGGAAGACTTAGTTGTGATGCATTCTAATGGCTTGATCAACACGTCATCGGGCAATGCTTTTCCCGGTATGTCGCCTATCATCCTGGGTAGCCGCACATCTATAGGTAACGGGCAGAAGAATAGCCGAGGAACACCAAAAGGTGTTCCACATTCGGGAAAGGAAAAACTCAATCCTAGACAAATACGATCAAACTTCAGCATTATCACACTTTTTTTTAGTTTAATTATATTATATTCTACATGTGGATATTTGTGTTTTTATAAGCCAAATGGTTTGTTGCTTTTTGGCCATTATAACCTTTCCGGCCACTGGTCTTGGTGAACAGTGGCATAACCTTTACCAATACATCGGATTCTACGGGAGTACTGATATACTGGATTTTTGGTATGGTCTTAGGTGACATGATAAGACATGGAAAAACACCTATGATCAATTTTCATATAATACCACAATATGTCTTTTATTTATTAAAATATTTAAGTCGTAGGGTTTTCATTATATTGTACATGCAAGTAAAATATCCTTAGACCCGACCCAAATGGCATGTATCATTAAAATGCATTACGGTCGAGTATTGGCTCGTGAGCACAGTTTGATTACACGCCCACCTGCGCGCCAAATCACTCTTTTAGGCTTTGATAGATAGAAGAAGATCCTTATGATTGCTACCATGTCAAGGGACCCTAGGAGTGATCAGGATGGGTATAAGGAGACTAATCGCTTGCCAATCGGGTGGATGACATTGCCCTTGAAAGCCAAAGCTCATATCTACTATTGTTTCCATATTTGTCGAACACTTTATGTGAAAGAGGGGCAGGAAAACTCCCGTCATATTTCATTGATTAGTAGGAGAAAAATAAAAAAAAACATGCAAGTATGAGGTACAACCACCACAACACTTTGCTGCAACCCTGGCCAAGGCCAGGCACACCTCCGACCACTGCTGGAAACACCGCCTATAGAGCAGAGAGAAAGAATGCAGCCCCACAGCTGCCACCAAGGCCAAAGGCCGAACAGGAGAGAGATAGAAGAGAGGGAGAAAGGGAAACACCACCAACACTCGCACAAAGACGAGCGACTCCTGAAGCAGCAGACCCAATGAAAACCCCTAGCGCAAAACGACGACCACAATGCCTCCAACGAGGCAGTAACGGGGAGAGCCTACCGCCATCGCAAAACCACTAGGTTTTCACCAAGAGCGGGGGAAGGTCCAAAAGGTGATGCATCCAATGAGGGAAAGACATAAAAGGTGACGCCAACACCAGCTCAAAAGGGCAGGACTTTCTCCCAAGACCTGCCCTACTAGCGCACACGGTAGGTGCCGCCCATGGTCGATAGCACCAGAAGAACCAAGTCGCCGGCTAAAGACGCAGAACCAGAGAGCGTGCACGAACGCCGCCCACACGACCCGACACCTTGGAGAAAGGGATGGTCACGATGGTGGAGACAGGACTGAGCCAAGAGTCAGAGATCGGGGATGCCATCGGAGAAAGGACACCAACAAACACCACCGGAGAGGGGCCACCATGCTAGGTGGCCTGCGCACGAAAGCGAAGGAGGCCAGACGCCACGCCACCCAGGTAGCACAAGCCGAACCCCACCACTAAGCCGGAAAATGCTAAACTTATGCCACCGAGCACCTCGCAAGGAAGCGAGGGCAAGAAGGCGAGGATGGGACCAAGTTAGAGAGAGATCGTCGCGTCGCCGAAAGACGGGTGATGGTGTTGACACAAAAACGAGGGTTTTTGCGAACACACGTGCAGAAGCGTCGATTCAGTGATCGCGTCACAACTCAAACCAAGCGTGCCAATTGATTTGACCTGTGAATCAATAAGGGAAGCATTATCAGTAATATAAACCTAATCGGCTTTCAAAATAGCCAGATCAGGTCATCTGTAATCGGTTTCTTTATTAACCGATTACAGGATCTATCGGCTTAATGCCAGATAGAGCGAATAAATTTAAATAAGCATTCAAATCTAAATCTTTCACTTATTTTTGGTATTTTATAATAGCATGAGCAATAAACCCTAATATCAATATATTAGGTTCAACCAAGAAACAGATTGAGCAGATTGGTCAGGCCAAGACAGTGTTCAAGTCTAAATCTAAGATGTAAACCAATAAACCGATTTGAAGGTCTAAAGACTGAAAGGTAGATGTAATCTGATCAATTAAATATCTCCACATGTGAAACCCTAAACATGGCATATACAAGATCGATTGAACGAGACAGTTGCATATATCGAATTCGGGAAAAACATGTGAAATATTCATCAATTGGCATTACAGGATAAATACACATTGCAGATCGATTAAATCGAGACAGTACAATATGCAAAAACATGTTAACAATCGGTAAATCCCGAGACAGTTTAACATGGTTTGTATACATGAGATCAAATTGATACAGCCATGCACACGGGTTACAAGAAGAGAATCGATTATCCCATCGAGATAGCCCTACCTGCGAGTTGAAGCCTTTCGATGAGATCGATCGGATTCGAGAAAGTATTTTGTGTATTGAGTGTTGTATATCCGATTCTCGCGGTCTAAGGCCCTATTTATACTATTACAAAGACGATACCGATACGACCTAATCTACCGCGACGCGCTTCTGATCTCATCGTATTTCTTCCGAAGTCTCAAAAGTATCGGTATTCCGCCTTTCTTCTTTACCGATAAAGCCCATTTCCAACTCGGCCCAACAAACCTTATCATATTCGGCTTTTCCTGAACATCCGATTTTTTGCCAAATTTGGTTGTCAACATATGCCCCTAAGTTTGGCAATGAGTACTTCATTAGCCGAATTTCCAAGTAAAAATCGGATTTTCTACACCGGAACACTTCACATTTCTGTCCCTGTAACTTCTCGCTTTCAGCCCATTCGTAGAACACGTGTCATTAGCAGACAATATGGGCGGCAGAACGCCAGCAGCGGTAAAACCCTAATTTTACCATGGCTATAAATAGCGCACCATTCGCCGTCATTTTCACGCTCTCCTACTACAAGACGGCTCTCGCGATCGAATCTCCAGAGCCTTCAGAAGATTAGCGCAACCGGTCTCACCAACCTTCAATCGGCGCCATGTCTCGTGTAATCGATTCAATGCTCGATTCAAGCTTTGTATTCTTTGGGACGATGGGAGACCAAAACCCATCCAGTTCATACATCACTCCGTGAGGGAGACTTCCCTATTTGCCGATAAACTTAGTGTAGATAGCTGGAAATCGGCATTCAGATCTTCTTGACCGATCAAGGGATATAAGGACTGGCTGATTCGGGTCTATAGCCAAAAACAAGAGCAATGGGACAAGCTAGGAATAACCGATGCCATCCTTCTCTCTTTATCTCCGCCACCAGCAGACGAACCATTTATGGCCGCATCGGCTTATTTTCGGTGCGATCATCGCTAACGCTTTCCTTTTCCCGACTGGACCAATAAGCCCTACACTCCTGGATGTGGCTATGCTAACCGGACTTAGTCCCGATGGCGAGATGCTATCGGCATTCGACCTCTCCGCCAGCTTGAAATTGGTCCCTGAGAAAAATTTTGGATGGCAGCTGTCGACGGTTGAGATATCGATCTCAAGTCGCTAAGGTTCTTTAGAAGTGAGATAGGAGACACGCCGAACAACCATGAACGACAACGAGCAGGAGGCGGGGTTTTTATCTGGTTCAGCCTCTCGGAGAGATAATAGCCCTCGTCCGGCCTTTCTTATATATCGAGAAGAATACAAGAGGTGGCTCGGCGAGGCGAACAAGTCTCGGCGAGATTATGGGTGTCTGAGAAGCAATATGCAAGGGCCTCGTCATCGATGCCCCTAAGCGCCGTAGGGGCATGATTTATATAGTCTTGAACAAACCGACCCTCACCGGGGAATATCGGTCGGGCTAACTACGAGATCGAACGAACTCAATTACATGCCAAATATATCCCGAGGCGGATAAGGCATACTCCTAGTCTTGGGAACACGACTCCTAGTCCAACCCGGGAAACCACGTCCGGGTCTTCACGTAGCCGTGCAGAACTCTGTTCGAGTCGGACTCAAACAGGAATCCTAGACCGTTACGCACCGTGCCAGCCAGGAGGCTGTTCGGCAGGATGCATATGGGCCAGATGGAACCTTCCAGAGAGCTGGGCCCTGGTAGGCTGTCTAATTGGGCTGTCAGGTAATGGGCCATGGCAATGGGCCGTATTTTTATCCCCGACAGCTAGCCCCCGAGACTCAAGTGGAAGGACTTACTAGAGTGAGGTCTTCCTCTTGAGACTCCAAGTCACGAAGAGGGAAATTTTGTTGTTACAAAGACGTGTAACAAGCGACCGAGCATGTTACGGTTCGACCGAACAAGTCCTGTTCAGGACCGAACAAACCCGCCCGGCGCCGAGCAACTCTGTCGCGTCGAACAGGGAACGACATCTGTCCGAGCAGAGTACCCAGCCCTCGATACAGAAATCGGAAGAAGTGAGATGAATCATCTCCTTGAGGCTGAACGTCATCAAGGAGGAATTGGATTCTTAGTAGTGAAGAGCGTACCACCGCATCCGGTAAGATCAGATCTTCCGGGAGAATGAACATAGCAAGTCGCGAGATGGACTCGTGTTGCTGCATCCAGGTATGAAGAAGCCTAGGAAAAGATAGGGGAACCACCTCTCGGGCTAGAGCTTGCCCGAGGAAATAGAGATTGCGCTCTCGAGCAAACGTCGCGCTCAGGAGCGAAGGTGATGTGCCCCCAGACGTAGATCGTGTGCGAGGAGCGCATAATGCATACGAGGAAGGTGACCCGCCCCGAGCGTAGAGCTCGTCAAAGGAACCAAGTAAGAAATCTAGTCCCGAGCACGGAGCTCGTTAAAGGAACCGAAAGTGCGACCAGCGAAGACGCGTGCGGTAGGAGCCCGCGCTCCGGCGAAGAGCCGCCGGTGCGAGGTGATCCGGCCCGAGCACGGAGCTCGTCGCGGGGACGGATCAAGGCGCTCCGGCGAAGAACCGGTCGCGAGGTGAACCACAACCCGATGCGTCGAGCCGCAAGAGAAGCGTGTGAAATCAACGCTTTACCCATGACGTATTCCTTGCGGCGATGTAAGCGTTGTCTTGGCAAGTCGTAACCGACGCTTGAGTGCCCGTTGCGATGAGAATCGACTACGGTGGGCATGCCCGTTCGCGATGAGAATCGACTACGGTGGGCGGGACTCCGTTGGTGGCGCTACTACCTTGACTTAGCCGAACTGTGAAGGTCGATCTGCGGGCAAAGGCAAGAAATCATCTGTGGTGAAGTGAATCGGTCCACAGGCATGCGCGAGCAAACCCGGGAAGAGAGGGATGCAGACATTGGCTTTGGCGGGGAAGCCTGGAACCTCGCCACGACCATCACCGGAGTCTGATGTTCCCCGTTCCTGTATTCCCTGCAGAAGACAAACAAGAGACGAGCCAGCAAGGGAAAAAAGAGAGCAAGGACAGGCTCTAAAAAGAGCAAAGCGAGTTTTAGAAAACACGCTAAAAACGACCTACCCGCACAAGAAATAATTTTTTCCAGGTACGTCTCCCGATAGCGTTAGTGTCACCTCGGCGAATGCGGAACCGACGCAAGGAGTGCCTGTTGCGATGAGAATCGGCTTACGGTGGGCAGGACTCCGTTGGTGGTGCATTGCTCGATTACCGTGTGGGAAGGGCGTAGCATGGATAAAAAAGACGTGTGCGGGCAAGTGCAGCACCGCTGTGGCTAAGACCGCTAATCAGGGAAGGCGATCGGGACCTTAGCCGCAGGCAAAACGTGCGAGGCGAAATCTTATCCGGGTATGGACCCGTGCAGCGTTGGTGTCACCTCGGCGAATGCGGAACCAGTGCTAGAAGTGCCCGTTGCGATGAGAATCGGCTTACGGTGGGCATGCCCGTTGCGATGAGAATCGACTACGGTGGGCGAACTCCATCGGTGGTGCACCGCCGTTAACCGGAGCCGTCATGGTCGTTGCGGATAAAAGACATGCTCAGACGCTGGGGGCGCCACGGGAGCGAAGACCAACGAGGTTTTGGAAAACCAACGCTAAGGAAAGGGCGAAAACTGAAAGCGTCAGGGGTTGCGAAATTCAGCTCAAGTCCCAACCGACCGAGGAGAGGTAGTCCTTCGAGGAGTGGCCGAGCGACTCAAGACCGCCGAAAGGCGCTTGAATCAGAGCGAGAGTCTGACCGAGCAGCTTTTCCTACAAAAAAGAGCAGCAAAAGACAAGGACGAATAGGAAACCAAGAGCAAGGCGAACAGCGCTAGAAAGTTTTAAGAAAACCAAGAGAACGCTTAGCCTAACTCCGGCCCGTTGTCAGTACCGCCGAGAACCTGAATTTGCGAACTCGAACAGTGCACAAGAGAAAGAGCGACGCCCTAGCCCAAGACAGACGATGCATGAAGACCTGAACTTGCGACTTCAAGCATTACATAGAGAGTTAGAGCGACACCCGTATCTGATCGACTCGTTCTGTGAGGCGCGCCGTTAACGTAAGTTAGGCGATTCGAAGGTAACCGAACAAGGAAAGTGCCTCGCCACGGAGGGCTTACGAGCGAGCTTTGCCAAGTGGTTGTGCCGTGAGCGGTAAGTGCCTCTCGCGGAGGGCTTACGAGAGCGAGCTTAGCCGCGAGCACCGATGCCGTGTTACGCAACTCGAGTTTAGGAACTTGTTGAAACCAGATCACGGGCGGAAAACCCTTAAGATTGCGGAGCCAAGAGTTCGCAAGACCGGCGGCTATCAAGTGTTACCAGAGAGAAAGAGTAGTCCGAGAAGACAAGTGGTGAGGAGGACCGCGAGGGGCCACGAGCATTCACCGCTCAATGGGTTGAACCTTACATGGCGGCCGAGAGACTTGGACGAACTAAAGCGCGAAATTTGAGAAAACGAAGTTAGGAAACGAAAGACCTACACGAGGAACTTACGGTGGTCGATGTTCCAAGTCTTGGTCGACTCTCTCCGACATCCACCGCCAGCGAATGCCCCGGGATCCGGAAGGAGTTTTGATCCGATCCCGAGCACGGAGCTCATCGGGATCAGACGCCCGGCGAAGAGCTGCCCGCGAAGAGATCCCGCCCGAGCGTGGAGCTCGTCGCGGGATCAGACAGCGCCGGCGAAGAGCCGCCGACGCGAAGAGATCCGAGCCCCGAGCGCGAGCTGGGAACCAGATCTCGAAGGCGATCAAGATCGAAGGATCGATCCGATTTGGCGAGGAAGAGACATCCCGCCTTCCGAGTCGTAGTCCTCGTGGAGAATCTCTGGTCACGATAGAGTTCGACATGTTCGATTGCGAGTCCCCACGGACGGCGCCGGTGTCGACGGTTGAGATATCGATCTCAAGTCGCTAAGGTTCTTTAAAAGTGAGATAGGACACGCCGAACAACCATGAACAAAGAACGAGCAGAGGCGGGGGTTTTATCCTGGTTCAGCCTCTGGAGAGATAATAGCCCTACATCCGGCCTTTCTTATATATCGAGAAGAATACAAGAGGTGGCTCGACGAGGCGAACAAGTCTCGGCGAGATTATGGGTGTACAGAAGCAATATGCAAGGGCCTCACATCGATGCCCCTAAACGCCGTAGGGGCATGGTTTATATAGTCGGAGCAAACCGACCTCTCGGGGAATATCGGTAAGCTAACTACGAGATCAGAATTGAACTCAAGACATGCCAAATATATCCCGAGGCGATAAGGCATACTCCTAGTCTTGGGGAACACGACTCGTAGTCCAATCCGGGAAACCACGTCCGGGTCTTCACGTAGCCGTGCAGAACTCTGTTCGAGTCGGACTCAAACAGAATCCTAGACCGTTACAAGACCGTGCGGCCAGAGGTCGTTGGCAGATGCATATGGGCCGATGGAACCTTCAGAGATTTGGGCCTGGTAGGTCGTCCAATTGAAATTTTGTCGGGTAATGGGCCATGGCAATGGGCCGTATTTTTATCCCCGACAGCAGCGTTACATCAACACCCACCAGCAGACGGGCGATGTGGAAGCCGAAGAGCATATCGCTTTTCTGAACATGTGGCTCGACCGATTCTTCTTCTGCGGTCAGTCACTTAGCCCTAGCAAGGTGTACCAGGGAGTAGCCGAGGCACTAGCCTCAGGCCAAAAATTAGCAATCGGAAAATACCTCCTAGGGGCCACCTATCGGATGATGCACGAGATCAGGGAAGGTCTCTGCTCACCAAAAGCCCAATACTCAGTTGGCAACCTCGGTGGTCCCTTTTGGTTCATCGGAATATTCCTGAAACTTCAGATATACAATTCCCTTGGCGAATTAGATTTCAGCTTAAGATTTCCAAGCAAGCATGAATCCGATAGCATGGATCGCCCGTGCAAATCATAGGGGAAATGATCTCAGTTAACTGCAACATGCGGCGTTTAAACCAAGAAGATCTTGCCATGTCTATGGTTGCACTTTATACAATGTCTGAATCAGAATACGGATTAGAACAGTTCAATCCTTACACTGATCTAGATAGATATCCGATTCCCTCGTTTTTCCGATTAGATAACACTTTGAAAGGAGAAGCCCTGACAGCATACAAGGAATTTATTTCTCCAGGGATTTTCTTCGCCATCCTGAGCACAAGGACTCACATCAGAAAACCATCTTATGAGTTTTACCACCAGGCCGTGGTTCCTCGACAATTTAATTTGGGACAGAATATTCCCGATTTATGCATATACCGTCATCTGAACGCCAGAGAAGATCTCAACCCTCAATCGGCATACGGGGTCCTGTCTGCCGCACACATCGATTTTCAAATGCCGATGGAGCTTAGAATGTGGTCTGACACTTCTCCAGAGTTCGACCTCTGGTGGGAAACCATCGCCAAAGACATATATGCCACCAAGGGTGGAGCTGCAACCTTAATCGAATGAATCACCAGCCGAAAGAAAACTTGCAGATCTAACCGTCAAGATATTTGGTATGATCGAGCCTTCATCGAATCGAAGCGATCGACATCGAGCGGTTCAGCTCTTACGCCTCGGATGATAACGATGAAAAAGAGGAAAACTCTTCTGAATCGGGACCTTCGTCATCAGATTCAGACAATGAAAGGACAGAGTCCCAAAACTACGCATCTTCTTCTAACTGCGAGGTCACTAATCTGCATGAGTTTACCAGCTTATATCACTCATTTTCCGATTACTAACCTGACATTATTTCTTTCAGAGCGGAGAACAACGCCCAAGGTCCAAGCTTATTGGAGATGCGGCTGGCCATCTTCATTCCACCGCGAAGTCTGCATCGGCTTTCGCCCAGAGCTCCTCTCAGTCGAAGAAAAGAGGTATAATCAGTGTTCATAGAGAATTCTAGAATATCCGATCGCTCACTGACCTTCCTCAACAGGGAAACCCACAGGCGAGCCTGGCCTGAAGAAGAAAGTATCCATCAAGAGGCCAAGATCTCAAAAGGTGCGTACGCCCGATACCACCGAATCGATATGTGACACAGTAAGCACTTGATCGCTTTCAAATCCTGATTCCTACTAGCTTTTATTCTATCGGTATTTTCTTTCGGGACACATCACCTACCCAAAAGAAGGATGATACACCTGCTCCTCCGCCACCTCTCGAGACCCCTGACCTTCAATCCTCAAGACGTAATCGGCTTTCCTTGCTTTAATTTATGCTATTTTCCACAATCCGATGCTTTGTAACTTAAAACATCTTTGGTCCAGTACATCTTTGGCCCAGTCCGGTCAACAGTGGTGTCCACGCAGGTCATCACGTATGATGGGAAGAAAGACAATGAGCTCAACTTCGATCCTTCCAGTATGGACTGGCTCGACGATGAGTTGGATTTTCTGTCTTCTCCGATCAGGACATCGTCGCCTCCAGCCATAATCGTCGATTCCCCGGCCCCAGAGCCTACCAAGAAAAACCGATTTTCTTCGGAGACCATCGCCAAGCTCAAGCAGATGTGGGAACTGTTTGGTGATGAGTCAGCCTTCTTGGCTAACACTTCCGCCATCCGAGAAATAGCCGACTCCACCACACAGGTCCTCCCTGAGCAGGTGGCCTCGGCCATCCAAAAAGTGCCGCCCCTCGCCAACGAGAAAGCCGATTTCGATGCTGCATTGGATCGGCTCCACCAAAGGGAAGCACTGAAAGATGCAGAGGCCGAATTGAAAGGGCTAGTTCAAGATGCCAACGCCCAAAATGATAAACTCCAGTTGCTGAAGCAGAAGGCGGAATGGGCAAAAAACGTTGCTTCCAAAGAAGTTTCCCGGGTCAAATCCCTGGAACTGGAACTGGAAAAAGCCAAGAAAGCCGAAGCCGATGCCCTCTCAAGCTTCGAAGACACGAAGTCAAGAACCAAGGACAACAAGACATTGCGAAGGCTGCGCGCCTAGCAAAGATTGGAAGCGAAGAAAAAGATCCCGATAATTCCTGGATCCGCTGAGGAAGACACAACAACTATCAATCGGATCCGGGATACTATGTCCAGCGCTGCGGCCGCTATTTATGAATTTTGCGAGTAATTGGCCTGCGCGCCAAATTTTACTGCTATGTGTGAATCGGTTGTTTTACCGATTAAGAAACAATGTTTGATCTTGCCCCTTAGGCGAAACCGATTAAGGCCTTCGTGCCTTGGTAATAACCATTTCTTCATGCAATCGTTTTCATCTTATGTCTTTAGGCGATTCATTTAGAATCGGCTTCTGCTCAACAGCAATGAGCAAAATTGCATAGTAATTAGATCTGCAGACGATTCCCTGAGAATCGGCTTTACATCAACAGCAACGTGCCAAGAAACTTTCAAAGCGAAGTGTAAAACGACCTTTGAACTATAGGCGATTCATAAAATCGGCTTTTACAAACCCTAGCTCAAGCTCCAACCCAAACGCTAGGATAATACTTTTTCAAATACTTGGCGTTAATTGCTTTACCGAAAACATCCCCTTCGAGCGTCTCCAAGATATACGCATTACCAGGAATAATCCGATTGATTTTAAATGGTCCTTCCCAATTTGGAGACCACTTTCCGTACTTAGGATCCCTAGAGCCAATCGGTAAAAACGCCTTCCATCTGAAGTTCTCCTACTTCAAAAGTTTTCGCACAACTTTCTTGTTATAATGTCCGCCACTCTTTGCTTATCACGCCAATATGTTCCAGAGCCCTTGCTTAACCGCCACCATGTCATCCAACTTATCCATCATCAACCTATTGTAATCATCGGCTTGTATGTTATTCTGCTCTTCAACCCTCGTAGAACCGATGATGGCTTCAACTGGCAGAACAGCTTCTTGACCGTAAACTAGCTCAAATGGCGATACCTTCGTAGCCCCATGCTTAGCAATCCGACATCGCCCACAACAAGATCCGCCAAAGTATTATGCCAACCCCGCGGCCTTTCATCGATTTTTCGCTTGATCAGCTTTATAGCGCTTTTGTTTGAAGATTCTGCTTGGCCATTGGCTTGAGCATAATATGGCGAAGAATTAATCGTTGTGATTCCCAAGCTTCGAGCGTAATCTTGAAACGCCTCTGACATAAACACCGATCCTTGGTCAGTAGTGATCGTTTGAGGAATACCAAATCGGTAAATTATATGTATTTTGACGAACTCGATTGCTTCAGCAGCAGTAACTTTCTTCAATGGTACAACTTCTACCCACTTAGTGAAATAATCCGTTGCTACCAAAATATACCGATGCCCCTTGGACGAGGATGGAAATATTTCCCCAATCATATCAATCCCCCATCCTTTGAAAGGCCACGGTTTCACAATCGGATGTAAAATAGATGCAGGCGCATGCTGAATATTCCCAAATTTTTGACAATCTTTGCAACCCTTATAATATTTGAAGCAATCCTCTACCATTGTCGGCCAAAAATACCCTACATGCTTTAACATCTCATCTTATAGGCCGATTGATGAGTTCCACACAAACCTTCATGTACTTCTCCGATTGCAACTTTAGCTTCTTCTTCACTCAAGCACTTAAGCAGTAAACCATCAAAACTCCGATAGTACAACTTATCAGAGATTAATACATACCTCTGAACCTTCCTTTTAAGCTTCCTATCGGTTTTCCCTTGTGGATTTTTAAAATAACCGATAATCTCAGCTTGCCATCCAATCGGAACTTCGCTTGCAATCGGGACAATTTCTAACTCCATGATCGTCAACTTATAACCCGATGCCTCTTGAGCCAAATCATTGGCTTTACATTTCAGTTCTCTTGGAATATGGTGAATTGTGAACACACCGAAATATTTAGCCAAATCAGAAGCTCTATCTAGATATTCCCGAAGCAGGTCACTGTGACAATCATATTTGCCGATCATCTGATAAACCACCAATTGCGAATCTTCGAATACTTCCACGGCGATAGCTCCAGCTTGAATTAACCATTCCAATCCCTGGATCAAAGCTTCATACTCCACTTGATTGTTGGTTAACCCGAAATCTACTGTAACACCAAATCGGTAAGGAACGCCGCCAGGGGAGACAATGAAAATACCGATTCCACATCCCTTCTCGCAAACCGATCCATCGAAGAACATTACCTAAGGTAAAAGCATTGACAAATTAACACCTTGATTATGCGTGACGAAATCGGCTAAAACCTGCCCCTTGACAGCCTTCGGAGACTCATATGTCAGGTCAAACTCGATGAGAGTATACGCCCACTTCCCGAGACGCCCTCTGATTATCGGCGCATTAAGCATGTACTTGACCACATCGGTTTGACATACTACTTTGCATTCAGCATCCAGCAAATAATGCCTTAATTTAGTGCAAGCAAAGTATAAACAAAGGCAATACCTTTCCACCATCGTGTATCGGGTTTCTGGATCTAATAACTTTCTGCTTAAATAGAAAACAAGATGCTCTTTTATCGTCGATTTCTTGGACCGGAATCGCTCCAATCGTTTTATCCGACAATCGATAGATACAATTTGAGCGGTAAATCTTCCTTTGGAGCGACGAATAAAGCGGTTTCATCGATACTCTTTAATGCTATCAAAGGCTTTCTCACGCTCCGGCCCCAAATAAACTTATCGGCATTTTTAACTTGAGCAATGGGGAAAATGGGATAATCCTTTCCGATAAGTTCGAAATAAACCTTCTCAAATAATTAATTTTCCCGATGAGTTCTTGTAGACGAACCTTTGAATCGGGAGGCTTCGTATTCAGGATCGCCTTTATTCTATCGAGATGAACTTCAATACCTCTCTGATGCACCATGAAACCCAGGAATTTGCCGGCCGATACTCCGAAGCACATTTCTTTGGATTCATCCTCATACCGTATTTCCGAAATCGATCCAACACGGTCACAATATCAGCCAAGTGTTGTTCTTCTTCCTGAGACTTAATTACCACATCATCAATGTAAATTTCAACCAAGTTGCCAATCAGATCATGGCAAATTAAGTTCATCCCTCTCGATATGTATTCGGCGCTAATCAACCCAAAAGTCATCACAACACACTCAAATAAGCCGATAGCTCCAGACACCTAAATGCGGTCTTGTTGACATCCTCTTCGCCATAAAGATCTGATTGTAACCAAAGATTGCCATCCAAAAACTAATAATCCGATTGCGAAGCAAAGATCGATCGACGATCGGCAATTGGCATCGGATATTCATCTTTATATGTTGCTTTGTTTAAGTCCCTAAAATCGATGCATACCCGAATTTTATCAGAATCTTTTTTACCAACGGGCACTATATTAGAAATCCAATCGGCATACTTGCATGGCCGAATAAACTTCGCATCTAACAATCTCTGGATTTCAGCCTTCACTTGATCGTAAATTTTCCAATTGATCCTTCTCGGCGATTGCTTTCACTGGCCGAAATCCAGGCTTCATCTTGATCTTATGTTCAACTATGGATCGGTCTAGACCAGGCATTTCATGATATTCCCAAGCGAAACAATCAACCCGATCCTTGAGTATCTGGATAAGCCGATCCTTATATTCCCGCGGTAACTTTTTACTGATGTAAGTGGGCCTTTCTTTACCATCGGTCCCAATATCGACTTTTTCCGGTTCATCACCGATATAAAACCCCGCCCATCTTATACTCGACGCCTTCTAGAGCCGCGGTTCCCATAAAAACCCTCACATCCTTGGGTTACCGATTGTCCCTCCAAAGTCGTTGGTTTGAACCCCAATTTACTAACACCGAGGAAATCACAATCCTCCAAGGGTTTTCCGATAATGCTCGTAGATTATGATGTATATCGGCACAATTGGTTTCAGTGATCGAGACTCTCCTCTTACTACCTCTATTTGATCGCCAATCCATTGAATCGAATTTGATGTAATGTCGGTGGAATGCGACAATTGGCGTATATCAATCTCTCCCCAACAAAGACATTATAACTTCCTTTCCTTCAATTACGAAGAACATTTGTTGGGATAGTCTTGCTTCCTATGGTCGGTTCCACCACCGTAACTCCCTTGGCCTTGGTCGGATTTCCATTAAAATCACTTAAGACCATATTAGTCTTGACGAGATCTTACGTAGATTTACCGATTTTGCGGCAAATGTAATCGGCATCAAATTTACCGTAGCTCATTTGTCTACCATCATCCTTGAAATCGGTTTGCCATTCATATACCCCATGATAAACAATGGCTTGAGATGCAATCGAAATTCTCGCTTCTTAAAGACAACATCTTCCGCTCAATCACCGATTCTGCGGCTAGTCTCTTCATAATCATTCATAAATTCCTGGGTAGCACACATACCATATTGGTAGCAATTGAAATCTCATCGGAATCTTTCTCAATGATGACAGCCGATCTCAACTTGGGCCTCCATTCCTGCTTGCCCCTAGCTGGTTTCATCGGTTTTACCTGCTCCAGTAGAGCGTCCCTAAATCTCTTGTCCTCCGCTTCTTTTGCTTCCGCGTGTCTCATCCGCTGTAGGCGTCGTTTCTGAGATTTTGTGATCCCGCTTGGGCACCACTGTGGCAATGGTGCCTTAGGAGGCCTATGCACGTCAGAATGTTTGTCCCTCCCGTCATCGGTCCTTTCGATAGGAAACACTAGCCGATCTTTTACCGATATCCTCTTGGAAGGAACAAACGAGTGGTTCATCGGGCAATCCTCCAAGTTGGGCAAATACATCCTTTCTTCCCAGCAGTATCGGAAAAAAGGACAATCCCAGTGTTCCATCTCCCAACCTTGATCATTTGGATCTCTTTGAATAGCATCTGGAGTACCTGATTCAACGCTCCTGCGATGCGTTTCCTTAGCCATTCTGTCGTATTTTTCCATCAACTGGTCGAAGGTTGGTTTTGGCCTCGATTTTGAGATCGGATTATGATCATGGCCACGAACTACCTGGCGCCACTCACCGGCCCGTTTAGCACCTCGCCGGCCTGAGGATCGAATTGTAATTCGGCTTTCCTCCACCACGATCCTTTTAG
This sequence comes from Raddia guianensis, assembly GCA_036346415.1. Classification (NCBI taxonomy): domain Eukaryota; kingdom Viridiplantae; phylum Streptophyta; class Magnoliopsida; order Poales; family Poaceae; genus Raddia; species Raddia guianensis. The sequence goes on from CM070540.1 coordinate 28,401,784, forward strand.
ATCCGACGAGTACCTTAAACCGATTGGAGCATTCGGGCTCATCGGCTTTTGCTTAGCGCCCACCATCCCAACAAAACCGGCAGGAACAGTTACGTGTCGATCCGGGAGCTTTTACTTTGGTAGCGAAGTTGGCCACTTCGACGCTTATACATACCATTCGCTTAAACACATTGCATTCATTGGTGGCGTCACGAATAAGAGTTGTGCCACTTGCGATATTTGCGCTTCTTTAGCTCTTCAAGCGGGGGAATAATGTGCCCTTGCTTAAGCCGAATCTGTTTTTCTTGTAACAAATGATCGAAAATCCGATCGCACTTAGATGTATCAAAGGAGTAGTTGCTCTTCTCAGCACCTTTCGGCTTTATCCATCCAAGTTCAAATTCTTTCTTATTGTTTACCCATTCAGCAACATAGGCACCCATATCTTCGTCATTGGAGTCATCGGATTCTTCACCTTCATCAGCATCAACCACATTGATCGCCTTTTCTTTTCCTTTGTTATTGTTATTATTCCGATACTCCCTTTGCCCAGGGTAAGAGTTGTCAGAAAATCGGCTCTCATAAAGCGCGATTTTGTGTGCCAAATGAGATATATCGGCAAACTCTTGGTTGCCCACCTTCTTTTGGTTGACAGGCAACAGGCCCTTAAAAGCCAATTCTGCCAATTCGTTGTCTGGCAGAGAAAGGCTATAGCATCGGTTTCTCACCTCCCTGAACCGACGCAGGTAATCATTCACTGACTCACCAAATTTCTGCTTAATCATCATGATATCAGTGATCCTTGCTTCGTTCTCTCCAGAATAGAAATATTCGTGAAACTTCTTCTCCAAATCTAGCCACGAAGTGACGCTGTTTGGAGGGAGCGATGTGAACCAGTTGAATGCCGATCCCAATAAAGACAGCGGGAACAATCGGCATTTGAGAGTATCCTTCGACGCAGCCTCACCACAAAGTGCCAGAAACCTGGCAATATGCTCACGTGTAGAGGTGTGATCACTCCCGCTAAACTTAGCGTTTGCGAAATCGGGAACGCGATACTTGTGTGGATACTCGGTTTCATTAAAAGCCGATGGGTACGGCATGGTATAGTGAGGTGCAATCTTAGGAGTGTTGAACCCGCACTGTGTCATCATGTTGTAAACCAGGTTCTTCGTCATCTCTTCAAGGTTTTCACTCACCCCACGATTCATCGGCTGATAGATCGGATCCGGGATCGGAACCACAGCCTGATGATTGGGTACTGTCTGAATCGGAGTTGGGTTAACAGCCAGTGGCGGACACAATTGGAAAGACCCGGCGTTTGATGCCCCTGGCTGAGCATAAGCTGGATATTGGCCCCCTGGATACACCCCTTGAGTGATACTCCGATTTATCTGTTGGGTTTGGCCAGTCATCATGTTATGAAACGCAGCATTTGCTCCTTCCTGGACGATTCGCCCTAAAACCGATGATTGATCAAGCATCGATCGGTAAACAGAGCTGTTGATTTGATCTCTAATAACTTTGGAAAAATCGCCCGTGAGCAACGGACCTCCGATGGAAGTCTTTGTAACTTGGCCACTACGCGTCTTTCGATACCCAGTAAGCATTCTTTTCTTGTTTTCTTCATGAATTTCTGCGAGCCTATCTTCGACTTCTTTCTTTTGATCCGGGCTCAGTTCGTCAAATGTCACCGCCTCGGCGGCATGGTTGAGCGCCTCCAGTACCGCTTCGGTATCGGTGCGCGTCATCTTGTCGGTTTTGATCTCGGTCCCACCGGGCATGCCAAAAAGTATGTTGACACAAAAACGAGTGTTTTTGCGAACACACGTGCAGAAGCGTCGATTCAGTGATCGCGTCGCAACTCAATCCAAGCGTGCCAATTGATTTGACCTGTGAATCAACAAGGGAAGCATTATCAGTAATATAAACCTAATCGGCTTTTAAAATAGCCAGATCAGGTCATCTGTAATCGGTTTCTTTATTAACCGATTACAGGATCTATCGGCTTAATGCCAGATAGAGCGAATAAATTTAAATAAGCATTCAAATCTAAATCTTTCACTTATTTTTGGTATTTTATAATAGCATCAGCAATAAACCCTAATATCAATATATTAGGTTCAACCAAAAAGCAGTGAGCAGATTAGTCGGGCCAAGGCGATATTCAAGTCTAAATCTAAGATGTAAACCAATAAACCGATTTGAAGGTCTAAAGACTGAAAGGTAGATGTAATACAGATCAGTAAATATCTCCACATGTGAAACCCTAAACATGGCATATACAAGATCGATTGAACGAGATAGTTGCATATATCGAATTCGGGAAAAACATGTGAAATATTCATCAATTGGCATTACAGGATAAATACACATTGCAGATCGATTAAATTGAGACAGTACAATATGCAAAAACATGTTAAATATCGGTAAATCCCGAGACAGTCTAACATGGTTTGTATACATGAGATCAAATTGATACAGCCATGCACACGGGTTAAAGAAGAGAATCGATTATCCCATCGAGATAGCCCTACCTGCGAGTTGAAGCCTTTCGACGAGGTCGATCGGATTCGAGAAAGTATTTTGTGTATTGAGTGTTGTATATCCGATTCTCGCGGTCTAAGGCCCTATTTATACTATTACAAAGACGATACCGATACGACCTAATCTACCGCGACGCGCTTCTGATCTCATCGTATTTCTTCCGAAGTCTCAAAAGTATCGGTATTCCGCCTTTCTTCTTTACCGATAAAGCCCATTTCCAACTCAGCCCAACAAACCTTATCATATTCGGCTTTTCCTGAACATCCGATTTTTTGCCAAATTTGGTTGTCAACAGATGGCCTACTAGGCCACCACACCACCAAGGGAGGAGCCGAGGAGCCATCGGATACACGCCCATGGGGCCCACCTGCTCCGTCTGCTATGAACACTAACCGAAGCGGAACCCCCAAGCGGCCAGCACTGAGACGAGTTCAGATGGAGGGGGAAGAAGGAGAAGAAGACGGTGCCAAGCTCAGCCGAGCTACGAGGCCACCGGACCCATGACCCTGGAGCACACCTGTCGACGGTTGAGATATCGATCTCAAGTCGCTTAAGGTTCTTTAAGAGGGAGATAAGAGACACGCCGAACAGAACGAACAACAGTGAACAGAGAGACAGGGGTTTTTATCCTGGTTCAGGCCTCTCGGGAGAGTTAATAGCCCTACGTCCAGCCTTTCTTATATATCAAAGATGATTACAAGAGGTGGCTCGGCGAGACGAACAAGTCTCGGCGAGATTATAGTGTACAAGCGAAGATCAGGTGTCTACGAGATGCTAATGCGTAAACTCGAAGTTAGATGCCCCCTAAACGCCGTAGGGGCATGCTTTATATAGTATAGGGCAAACCGACCTACCGAGGGAATATCGGGCAGGGCTAACCACGAGATCGTAACGAACTCGACATGCCAAATATATCCCGAGGCAGATAAGGCATACTCCAAGTCTTGGGGATCACGACGTCTATTCCAATCCGGGAAACCACGTCCGGGTCTTCACGTAGCCGTGCAGAACTCTGTTCGAGTCGGACTCAGACACGAATCCTAGGCCATTACGCACCGCTTGACCAAAGGCTGTTGGCGAGATGCATATGGGCTCGATAGAACCTTCGAGGGTGGGCCTGGTAAGCGATTCGATTAGGCCGTCGGGGAGTGGGCCATGGCAATGGGCGTGATTTTATCTGACGGCTAGCCCACGAGACTCAAGTGGAAGGACTCACTAGAGTGGGGTCTTCCTCTTGAGACTCAAATCCTGAAGAGGAAAATTTCTTGCTACAAAGACTTGCAACAATCAATCAAAACGAGGTTAGGGTTCAACCGAGCGTAACTTGTTGGGATCGAACAAACTGATCGATCTGAAGCAACCGTTGTAATCAACGAGAATCTCATCCGCTCGGCGAGCACTTTCGGCCTTTAAGCGGACGCTGGAAAAAAGGTATCCGTTGGTAGAGTCAACGGTAACTTCCGTCATTGCTTGATGAAAACAAAGCGACCGTTTTACCTAGCCGTTCACGGTAAAAACTAGCCGTTTTGTGACAAACCGTTCTTGAGCTGCGCACATGGGACTATAAAAGCTCCCAAGCCGCTCGCTGGCTAGCCTCTGCTTTGCGCATTTCCTTCCCAAGCCCTAATTCCAACCGCGCTCAAAGACTAAGCACCCAAATTCCACCACCAAACACCTTTCGTCCAACTCGGGGACCGCTATGGCCAAGTTCGTAGCTCTAAGCGCATCGAGGAGGACTTGAGAGTTTGGGAGGAAGAACCACATCGACGCCGGCGGTGGAGGCTGCTGGGAGGAGGAAACTCGAGCCGTTTGAGGATAGTTCGTCAACAGAGCAGATTCGCCTTTATTGGGTTGAGGTCTCCGAGAACAACTTCAGAGTCCTTCTTGAACATTAGCTGATTGGAGGTGGCGAACCTCAATCCGAACAGCATCCTCGGATGGCGTCTTCGCTTTTGTGCGAGGGCTATCTGAGCATTGATCCACGGTGAAACTGTTCCTCCATTCCTATCTGATAACGAGCAGCTCCGCCGCTTGACCTTTGAGGTGCTACTACCTCAAGCTCGAGCCACCGCCGACGCCGCCGTACCCACTGCGCCATTGCTTGACTCAATGGGCGCGTGGTGGGCGAGGTGGTTCTACACCGTGAGCGACGACAGCAAGCTCATCTTCACCGGGAAGGCGCCGGCGAAGGGAACTCCTATGCCTCGGCCGGAGATGTCCGCCGAGGATTGGTACTTGACGAGGAAGATCGCCTCCCTCGTGAGCCTTGGGCTCCGCAGGCGGGAAGATCATCAGGGATTATCTGTGAATAGGATCATCATTGCGGAGGAGACCCTACCCCTTCTATAAGATAGAGGGATGGGAAGACATCTCCAGGGAGAGCACGGGTAAGTGCCTTTAATACTCAACCTTTCTTTGATGCTTCTTCCGAACAGAAACTGAGAGGATCTCCTGCTCGGGCAGAAAAGCCAACCGACTCATGGGTGACCGAGCGGGTCGACGCCATGCTGAAGGCAGCCAAGAAGGACGGCGAGGTCACCGACGAGGTGGCCTACACCTGTCCGCGGAACGTGCTCGTCCGCACATCCGAGGTAAGTTGCTCGAACCTTCGTCTGTGTTGCTGGATTCGCACTGTTGTAAATGCTAACACTTCACTTTCCGAACACGCAGGAGGACCAGCTGATCCTCGGAGGGATCGTGGAGGAACTCTCTGGGTCGGAGAAAGAGAGAATGAAGAAGGGCAAGGCCAAGGTGGCCACAAAGCCCAAGGCGGCGGCCGAGCCATCGCGGAGCTCGCCCGCGCGCGCAGCGTGCCGCCTACCCTCGAAGAAAGCTTCTTTGACAACGGAGGAGCGTCGAGCAAACCAAGCGGCGTCTTGGCATGCCATATAGCGGAAGCGACCAAGCCCTCCCTCCTCGCCGAGCAAAGCGACGAAGAGGTAAAGACACTAACCCTCTGGCTTAAGCGATACGCACAGGCTCACCCGGGCCATTTGGCACGGCTGCATCAGGTCGTCGAACAGAGAAGGCTCGAAGAGGAAGTCGCACGCAAGGAAAAGCTCCTTGCGCTGCTGCGAGAAGAGTGCCTAGCTCAGGGAGGCGAAGCTCGTCGCCCACGGCGTCCGGGGCCGAGGTGAACAAAGGCGCTAAAGCCCCAGGAAGAGGCGAAAAGTTTTAGCAACAAAGAGGAAGATCAAGTCCTCCATGGCGGTATGTAATGTGAAACTTTCGTCTTTACAATTTTCAAACCGCACTGTGCTCATCTACCCCTTTTTCATCGGTTGCCCAAGAGAGATTGCCACGACGACGGCGTCGGCAGGCAATCGGCGATCTTCTTACTGAGCACTGCTGCGGTGCGTCGTGAAGCGATGAGGTTGGCCGACCTCAAGGACAAGTGGCGGCGTGGAACTGCTCCCGCCAGTTCTGGCGACCAGCTCGATCTTGTTGAAGGGCGCGGTGGAAGCGGCTGGAGGCGGAAGAGGCGACGGACGGCGCCACGGATAAGCGGGCTAAAGCGTTAGCTTCGCGGTTGCCCGAGTGGGACCGAGCAGGTGGTCCTACCGCACGCCGTCGCGAGGGCAGCCCGTCCACGAGGCGACGGGACGAGGGGTGACCGGTGGCGAAGCCCCCCGCCAAGGTGCAGAAAAACCCCGGCGGGCGCAAGTTGCCCGCCGGTGGAATTTCTGTGCCGCCCGGTGGAGCGGCACCGACCTTGCCCGAAGGTGATCGGGCAGAAGAGGAAGAAGGGCAGGAGCGCGGGGATGAAGGTTCTTCGCCCGCCGCTCCTGCTCCTGGGCAAATACGCTCCCGCAGGAAGAAGGAGCAAAAAAGACGGCGGCGAGGGCGACGCGCCGGTCTCATCCCGCACGAGCGAGGCTTCGTGACGCATGGTCTCGAAGATCGCCTACGCCGGGGACTGAAGCGCCGACTTGGCAAGGTAAGTCCCGAAACCAAACCTGGTCCAGTCGAGTAACATCATTGCAAAGCGGTTAACTGGTCTTCTCTTTCAGGTCTTTAAAGATACCATGGAGGAGCTCGAGGATGGAGTCACCGTCGAACGTAGCAATCGCTTACAGCGGGTTTTCGAGAGTAGCTCGAATGAGGGGCTCGAAGGGAGACCTCGCGCCGACCAAAACGAGCAAGTTGGCGGCCAAGATAAAGAAGCTCAAGGCTCAGTTGACCGAGGAAAGGCAATCCTTCGGGCTCTTCGAGAAGAGACCGAGGAGCATCGCGTGCAGGCCGCGAGGGCGAACGTCGCGGAAGGTGAGCCAGTGAAGGAACCTAAGGCCGAGAGGGGGGGTGAATCGGACTACTTCAATTTTTACTTTTATAGCACTTAGTCACTGAAGCAAGTTAAGGCACACAGCTAGCGCGTGGATTCCTACACAAGTCTAGTTGGCGGAAGCAATCGATGCACAAGTGTAGGAGGCACGAAGGCACTCACAGGCAGTGGATATCAAGATGCGGTTAAATAAATAGGACAGAGAGGCGCAAACCGAGTTGTTTACCGAAGTTCGGTGCTCAGCACATGAACACCTACGTCTCCGTTGAGGAAACTTCTCACACAGAGAAGTCGGGACTCTCTCGTCCCTAGCCCTCAATCCACTCGATGGTAGCTCTTTACCAACACATGATAGGCGAGCTCCAAACCCTCACACGAATCGGCACCCTTCACACGCGAAGGACCCAAAACACCGACTTCACAAGCGAAACCGACCTCGAGCACACCGAGGATTTTAGCACATCTCCGACGCACGAAGAAGAGCACCTTGGGAAGTAAGGTGGCCGCCGACACGATGACGGGCTTTGCACACCCCGACGGACGGAGAGGAAGCACCGTGAGAAGCACAGTGACCTTCACGAAGAAGGGTTTGCTTGTGGTGCAGCTTGATGAAGCTTTTGGAGGCGACTAGGAGGAGGCTAAGGGGTGCTCTCTTCTTCTTCCTCCTTCTCTCCCTTAATCTCACAAGCACATGGAACCCTAAGTGGAGATGGGAACCATGGGAGGAGCACTCTTGGTGGCTAAGACAAGAGGTGGCGGCTTAATGGTGGCTCTCTCAAGGTTCTCCCGTGCTCATAGCCCCTATTTATAGGCCCAAGCGAAACCCTAGAAATGGATGGCTCAGATTAAATCGCGAGATTCAGATCGACCGATCGGCGACCTCTCCTCGGCCTGGCGACCTCTCCCGGCTGGCGATCTCTCTCCCGGCCTGGGCGATCTCTCCCGGCACGGCGACCCCTCGGTGAGCACAGGCGACCCTCAAGCAAGCACAGGCAACCTCTCCCGATCCTGGGTGACCCTGGCGAGCACCAGCGACCACTCGGCGAGCAGGCGACCTCACCCCAAGCACAGGCGATCACTCGCGAGCACCGTGACCCCTCGGCCGGGCGACCTCACCCTAAGCAGGCGATCACTCGGCGAGCAGGCGACCTCACCCCAAGCACGGGCAATCACTCGTGAGCACCGGCGACCCCTCGGCCGGGCGACCTCACCCTAAGCACAGGCGATCACTCGGCGAAGTTTGCACTCTCGGAACCCCATGGGACCCACGGCTAATGTTTACGGACACATGCTCGGTGGGACCACGCAACGAGAGATGTAGTCGATCTGTTTGAGTTGGGCGAAGAGCGCACACAAGGAAATCGGAGAAACTAGGAAACAAAAGGTCCTTAACCTTGGCGTTCCAGATGTACGGCCTAGTTGCCATCAATTACCAAAATCAATCAGCCCATGGGAGGCTTGATCTTACAGCCAGGCCGCACGAAGTGGCTGGAGGAGCAACTCAACGACGTGTCCGAATGGCGGAAGCTACTCGTGAAACAGGTGAAGCAGCTCGAGGCCCAGCTCGCCGAAGAGAAGTTGACTTCCGCGGCACTCCAGGAGAAAATCTCCACCCCGTGGGCGTCACAGGAGGAGGCCGAGGAGATACGCGGGCTGGCCGCAAGGGCGAGCACCGCGGAGAGGAGGGTCGAGGAGCTGGACGAGCAGCTCAAGGCTGAAAGCAGCGAGCCGAGCGGTCGAGGCGAGATCGACCGAAGCATTCTGCGAGCCAAGACCGAAGAGGTTGAGGCTCTCCGTGCGAAGGCAACGGAGCAGGCCAGGAGCAGCAAGGAGGAAGCCGACCGTCTCCGAGCTGAGACCAGAGAGGGTTTTAATGCCCAAGGGGAAGTCCTGCGCCTCAAGGAAGTGGTCGAGGAGCTCAAGTAGCAACTCGCTTCTAACTAGTCAGAGGAAACGTAACCGAAAGGGACTTTTGTACCTGCAACTCATGTTAATACAATAAAGAGCTTACCTTTTTACGCAAAAAAAGCGAGAAAAGACAAAACGAGCGAAAGCGAGAGCAAGGCACGAAAGCGCTAGAAAGTTATAAGAAAACCGGTAGAACGCTTAGCCTAACTCCCAGCCCCGTTGTGCAGCTGCTCGAAAACCTGAGTTTGCGAACTCGAATAGGCGCACAAGAGAAAGAGCGACACCATAGCCCCCCGTACGGACGGTGCTCGAAAGCCTGAGTTTGCGAATTCGAGCACGTGCGTAGAGAGTTAGAAGCGACACCGTATCTGATCGACTTATCCCAAAAGCGCTCGGCGGCGTAAGTTAAGCGATTCGAAGGTAACCGAACAAGGAAAGTGCCTCTGCGCGGAGAGCTTACGAGAGCAGACTTTGCCAGGTGGTCGTGCCGTGAGCGGTAAGTGCCTCTGCAGCGGAGGGCTTACGAGAGCAGACTTAGCAGCGAGGCGAGAAAGCCTTTTTACGTAACCTTGAGTTGAGAAACTTGTTGAAGCGGATCTGGCGAGGAAAGAATCCTTAAGGCTGCGGAGCCAAGTGTTCGCAAGGCGGGCAACCATCAAGTGTTACGAGAGAGGTAGTCTTGACAAGACAGAGGCGTGAAAAGGCCTCGAGAGGACCGTGAAAATTTCGGTGTAAATGGATTGAACTTTACATGGAGCCAGCAGACTTGGACGAACAAAGCGCGAAGTTTGATAAAAAGCGGCTAAGCAAACACGAAAGACCTACACAAAGAACTTACGGTGGTCGATGTTCCAAGTCTTTGGTCACTCTCTCCGTCCTCCATTGCAAGGCGAACAACCCCGGCGGCGGTAAAGAGAAACGTGAGCAGGCCCTCCCAACGGGAGTTAGCTTATTGGCATTGGACGGTGTTTCAACTGGCCTTGAGCGAGGTCACTCGCTGCAAAGCTCTTGGTCGAACCGATTTGGCGGCGTCTTGGCGAAGAGCTCGCTTGGTAGCGCGCCATTCGACTTGTGCCGGTCGTGTGTGCCTACGAGGAGGTCGAGATCGAGTAAGCGCTCTTGCTCGTCGTCAACCAAGTTGACCGAGCTCGTGCGAGGTGAACCGAGTACTATTTCGGCGGGCAAGATGGCTTCTGCACCATAAACCAATTGGAAAGGAGTTTCCCCGGTTGCCCGGCTGGCCGTGGTGCGAACTGCCCAGAGGACGGAAGGAACTTCGTCAACCCAGGACTTGTTGTGCTCACGGAGTGCCGCGAACACGCGCCGTTTGATACCCTTAACGATCTGTCCGTTAGCTCGCTCGACTGCTCCATTGATCTGTGGATGTGCCCACGAGGCGGCGAACCTTGATGCCCGGTATTCGCGATATTCTGGAATAGCTCGCCGAACCGGGTACCGTTATCGATGTCGACTTATGGGGATCCCAAAGCGCGTGACCACGTTGCGTCTAAAAAAGCGCACGGCCGTTTTGGCGTGAAGAGACGACACAGGCTCTGCCTCAATCCACTTTGTAAAAGTGTCAATGGCGACGAGCAAGTGTGTGTAGCCCTTGTACCCTTTAGGGAACGGGCCGAGCAGATCCAGACCCCATGTGGAGAAAGGCTAAGATGGGGGGATCGTTTAGAGTTCTTGGGCGGGCTTATGTGCCTTCCGGGCGTGAAATTGGCAAGCTTTGCACTTTGTCACGATGTCCCGGGCATCTTGTAACGCTGTAGGCGATAATAGCTCATGCGTAAACGCGCTTTGCCGACGAGTTACGAAGGGCGTGGTTGCCACGAGCACCCTCGTGTATGTCCCTAAGAAGAACACACCCTCTGCTGCGAGATGCACTTGGAAGGACTCCCGAGCACCTCGGCGGTAAAGGATGCCGTCCATAAGTTTGTATGGAGCAGACGCCTTATAAGCGAACGCTTCGGCCGTCTTGAGCGTGGTCCCATCGCAAGGTACCGGACAAATGGCGTTGTCCAACCCGCGGCTGCTTTCGATGGCGGAGCAGCACCACTGCCTCTCTGTTGCCTCGTCCGGAGGCGTGATTGAGGGCTTGTAAAGGTGCTCGGCGAGCACCTCGTCGGGCGAGTTAGCGTGAGGATCCATACTTGGACAGTTGGTCGGCCAGAAAGTTGTCCTTCCTGGGCACGAAGAGCACCACGAAAAATCGAAAATGCCGCTCCAACTTCCTTACTTCAACCAAGTATCGCGCCATTGAGTCATCGCAGCACTGATCTCCTTGTTTACCTGGTTGATGACCAGCTGTGAATCTCCCTTCACAGTTAGTCGTTGGACACCGAGCGACTTGCACACTCTTAGTCCTACGAGGAGAGCCTTGTACTCCGCAGCGTTGTTAGTCGCCGCAAAGTGCAGTTAGATAGAATACTGGAGTTGCTCTCCTTGAGGGGAGATGAGAACAAAACTAGCCCCTGAGCTTCCAGTACGCGAGCCATCAAAAAACATGGTCCAAGGGGGGTCATCAGGTTGCTCGGGAGCTTCCGGTGATTTGGGCGGGCAGGTCCATTCGGCGACAAAGTCAGCCAAGACCTGGGACTTAATAGCAGTTCGGGCAGCAAACATAATGTCAAATTCTGTCAGTTTCATTGCCCATTTAGCTATCGTCCTTGACTTCCTTGTTCCTTAGGATTTCTCAAGAGGAACTTGGTCGGGACGAGATTTGATCTTTGAAAGTAGTGCCAAAGTTTTCTGGAGGACATGAGCAAGGCGTAGAGTAACTTCTGGACCTCAGGGTAACGCTCCTTTGACTCGTGAAGCACCTCGCTCACGTAATAGATTGGCCGCTGTATGCCTTCTCTTTCCACCGTCAAGACCGCGCTCACCGCTTGCGGCATGCAGCCGATGTACAATAAGAGCTGCTCGCCGTGACGCGGGGTAGTCAAGACAGGTGGGTTGGACAGGTATTGCTTTGGATCTTGGAAAGATCGATCAGCTTTCTCTGTTCACTCGAAACCATTGTGCTTGCGCAGGGCCATAAAGAAGGGCAGCCCGCGTTCGCCCTGACGAGATATAAACCTGCTCAAAGCAGCCATCCGTCCGGTAAGGCTCTGAACTTCCTTGATGGTAGTTGGAGCCTGCATGTTTTCAATGGCCTCGATTTTTTCGGGGTTGGCAGATATGCCTTGCGAACCAATTACGTAACCGAGCAACATTCCAGATCGAACACCAAAGGTACACTTCTCTGGGTTTAACTTTATTCGATGCCAGTTGAGATTTTGAAAAGTCTCTACCAAGTCTTTTACATGATCTGGAGCATACTTGCTCTTTACAACTATGTCATCGACATAGACCTCCAGGTTTTTTCCGCGCTGTTCTGGGAAAGTCTTCTCCATTGTTACCAAGCGTGGCACCGACAAGATTGTGCAGACCGAAAGATATGGTCATATATAGCGAAAGTGCGAAGGGGTGATGAAGCGATCTTCTCTTCATCCTCGGGAGATGCTTATTTGGTGATAACCGAGTAAGCATCTAAAAACTCAAGATTTGGGCATCCATGATCGCGTCGACCAACCTGGTCTATCGAGGCGTGAAATTGTCCTTAATACGGTGCGTTCAGATCGTGTGATCGGCGCACATCCTCCACTTGTTGCCTTTCTTCTTTACAATGGCGAGGTTAATACCACTCGGTGTGATCAACCTCGCGGATGAAACCGGCGAATGGCGGCTTACCAAGTCGATCCTTGATGATCCCCGCTTGAAGTCAGCGGCGAAGCTTCGGCGAACAGGCTTTTGTCGGTCGGACGGCGATTTGTGCTCGATAACCTCCCTTGGGACTCCGGGCATGTCAGATGGCTCCCAGGCAAACACATCTGCGTTAGCTCGGAGGAAGGCAATGAGCTCGCTTTCCTATTTGGGGTCCAGATTGGCCCCCAGGTGAACTGTCTTGGAGGAATCATCCAAAGACAATGGAACTTCCTTGGTCTCTCCTCTGGTGAAGGAGACTCTAGGCGTCTGGACTTGGTCTGCATGAGCTTGGACCTCGAGGTGGAAGCGGTCGACGAGGCGAGGGCCCTTATCGCAATCGAGAGCGGCCTTATAGTTGCCCTTGACCGTGATCACACCGTTGGGACCGGTATCTTCACGCAATGATATCCATGATGGGACACGGCCATGAACTTGCCAAGAGATGGCCGGCCCAGGATAGCATTGTACGCAGATGGGAAGTCAACGACATCAAATGTGATCAAGTCTGTCCGAAAGTTGCGTGGACTGCCGAAGGTAACAGGCAGAACGATCTGCTCCAACGGCCGAACAGCTTCTCCGGGAATAATGTCGTAGAAGGGCATCGAGACCTCTTTAAGTTTGAAGCGAGGAATTTGCATCTCGTCCAAGACCTTAGCAGAGAGCAAGTCCAAAGCGCTCCTGCCGTCTATAAGAACATGACCAACTCTCGCGTTGCTGATGGTCGGAGCGACCACCAGTGAGAGCCTCTGAGGCTTGGTCATCCCAGTGGGGCAATCCTCCTGAGAGAAGGAGATGAAAACCTCGGTCCACTTCATCGATTCGGGCTGAGGCTTGCCCTTTTCAACGTTGTGGACTTCCCGGGCAGCTTCCTTAAGGCTGCGCCGAGAGGGATAAGCCGAGGAGCCGCCGAAGATGATGGCGATATGGTTCACGGGCTCTTAATACTCATCGTCGTCCCGATCACCATCATCGGTTTGGCGCTTGGCCTTACCGGCTTCACCTTTTTCAGGCAGGGTGGGCATTGGGCCCTTGCCGTTGTAGAAATCCTCGAGCTTTGCAGCTCTGGACCTACAGTGGCGCGTGTCATGTCCGTAATGCTAGTGGAACTTGCAATATCAGTCACTGGGACCTTTCTTGCCTTGTTGCCTCCCTGGGCGGGCTTCTTGCCCTTATAGTTATTGTTGGGATTTTTCTTCCCATCATTGGGAGGAGGTGTGCGATCTATACCGGTGACAGTGTTGTTCGCATCACCCTTCTTTTTCTTCTGGGACTTCTTGTCACCAGGATTGTTGCTGCTCTTCTTCTTTTCCTCTACACTAGGTTGGGCGGGCAGCTCGCCCTTGTCGAACGCCTTGTTATACCGAACGCGTTCTGCCGCATTGGCATAGCGATCAGCCGCCTTGAACAGGTCGTTGGCTGTCCAGGTCTCATTGATCTCGAGATCCTGGGTGAGCCGCTCGTCGCGGACTCCGTTTTTAAAGGCGCGGGCAACAGATTCGTCCGAGATGTTCGGGATCGTGTTGCGAATCTTGATGAAACGCTTTACGAAGTTGCGGAGGGTCTCCCCGTTCATCTGGATCATCTGGTGCAAACATCCTCCTTGCCCAGACGCACGTAACAGCTCTGGAAATTAGCAATCAGAGCGTCACAAAGCTGGTTCCAAGAGCTGATGGAACCCTCTTGCTGATTAAACAGCCACGTCCGAGCAGCGCCCTCAAGGACAGTCGGAAGGTAATTGGCCATGACAAGCTCATTACCCCCGGCCGTCATGATGGCCGTAGCGTAGATGGAAAGGAACTCCTCTAGGTTCTGGGTCCCGTTGTACCTCTCTATGTGTCCGGGCTTGAACTTTGAGGGCCACCGAACAGAGCGAAGCTCGTCGGAGAAAGCCCTGCAGCCCAAGGCGTAAGACCGGCCACCTTCCCCGGTAGAACCTAGCCTCGAGAAGACATTGGTCCTGTTGGTCGGGGAAACTCTTGCTAAGCGGGAGGTCTCTTCTTGGAGGAACTCTCTCCGTGATAAGCCCCCGCACTCCTTCCTCGTGGTTGCGACAACGCGCTCCTCGCGAGGGGATCGTCCGTGATCGTCGCGTGCACACTTGCCCCTGTGGTTGCGATGACTACGGGGACTTGGCGAGCGGCGGTGACCACGGACAGCTTGCTCGTGGACAGTGGTCCTTCGACGGTGATGGCGGTCACGCGATCGATCGGATCGCTCACTGTCCGAATCCACCCGGACAGGCTCACCGCGCTGCCCGGATGATGCCTCACCTATAGACTTAAGGCCCTCGGCCAATTTCGCAAGGTGAGTAGCCATTTCATCGCTCACGAGGACGAGACTGTCCTGGTGAGTGGATCTGATTACAGTGGCCAGGGCCTGGAGCCGTTCCCGGCTCTGCTCAATTGGTCCTGAGATCCCTGAAGCATCCGCGTCTTGTCCGATTGGAGTCTGGGCACGCGGGGATTCCACCCGGGCAGGCTGAACTTCTACCGGGTGTCTTGGCGTAGGCGCGCGAGGCGGATCGCGTCGCTGACGCTTGCGCTGATCGCGGATCTGCGCCAAGGTTTGGTCGATGGATTCGTCAAAAGTGCGGCGAACAATAACTTGCTCGCGAGCAGATTGTGCGGCTCCATCTTGGTGCCGAGCGGAATTGACTCGCTCGATCTCTTCGGCCACCGTGACCCGTGCAGGATCCCCTGAGGTCCCTGTACCAGCCATGTTGACGACGCGGTGGCCGTGCGTCTGCGCGCTAGACGGCGTCATCACTGTGTCACCACAGGAAGAATCGACCGACATAGCCCTGGAATCCGATAGATCTAAACCATCGTAAAGATCATCGGTTCCGTATTCATCGTCAATGACGGGAGCTCGACCAGAGATCATCTCCGGGCGCGTATCCAGAGACCTCTGTCTCGGATACAGACATCGATCTGGGACGATAAGATCGATCCGAGCTGGCAGGGGAAGAAACATCCTGCCCTTCTGAGTCGTAATTCTCAGGGAGAATCTCCATATCGCTGATGGAGTTCGACATGCTCGATCTGCGTATCCCCACGGACGGCGCTTAAGCATCAGCGGTTGAGATATCGATCTCAAGTCGCTAAGGTTCTTTAAGAGGAGATAGGAACCGTGAGCAGAGCGAACAACAATGAACAGAGAGACATGGGTTTTATCTGGTTCGGGCCTCTCGGAGAGATAATAGCCCTACGTCCAGCCTTTCTTATATATCAAAGATGATTACAAGAGGTGGCTCGGCGAGACGAACAAGTCTCGGCGAGATTATGGTGTACAAGCGAAGATCAGGTGTCTACGAGATGCTAATGCGTAAACTCGAAGTCAGATGCCCCCTAAACGCCGTAGGGGCATGGTTTATATAGTACAGGGCAAACCGACCTACCGATGGAATATCTGGCCGGGCTAACCACGAGATCGTAACGAACTCGACATGCCAAATATATCCCGAGGCAGATAAAGCATACTCTAAGTCTTGGGGATCACGACGTCTATTCCAATCCGGGAAACCACGTCCGGGTCTTCACGTAGCCGTGCAGAACTCTGTTCGAGTCGGACTCAGACACGAATCCTAGGCCATTACGCACCACGCCAGCCAAGGGCTGTTCGGCTGGATGCATATGGGCCTGATAGAACCTTCCAGGGAGCTGGGCCCTGGTAAGCAGTTTGATTGGGCCGTCGGGGAGTGGGCCATAGCAATGGGTCGTGATTTTATCCCCGACAACACCCACTCTGGCCAACATCGCCATATCTAGGCCTCCTGTCTGTGGATCTGACCACCAATAGAACGACCCCCTAGGCGGTCACCTGAGACGGGCCCAGGAGGAGGGGGAGAAGGAAGAGAGAAGACCAGTGACAAACTCTACCACAGCGCGCAAAGACGAGGACAAAGAAGGTAAGCCGCGTGTACATGCAGCGAGGGACAACACACGGCAGACGGATGGAACACAGGAGGGAGCGTGGGCCCATCTCGGCAGACTGCAAGGCCACTGTTGATCTCCGCCACCCCCATTGAGGATGCCGGGGGCTGGCACGGGCACGCCGCTTGAGACGATCGATGGGGCGGCGGGAGACAAGGAGGACAACGTTGCCGCCCAACGAGACGAGGAGAGCTACATTTTAGTACTGCAATATTAGACCGATCAAGTTTATAAAACTTGAGCCTCTATACCTTAATTTAAATAGCTCTTTGTGCGCTTGCACTACGAAATGATTTTAGCATTTATTACGTGTGTTGTGTGCTTGGAAGACGGATCCTAGGTACGTTACGGAGGTTCCAAAATCGAGGACCCACAATCAAAGCGACATGGTTGGGGACCCCCATAACTTTTAGCTTCTTCTTGTGGCAGTTAGATAAATCGGCATCACGGAGAAATGCAAAATTGCCAAAAATAAAACATAAATGGAACACAAACTGAAGAAAATGCTCGACTGAATCCTCATGGACTGAACAAGTTACAAACACGGCGTCTTAGTAGTGAAATAAGAACAGCAATTTAGGGATCACATCCAAGAACCTCAAAAGCGTACGCATATGTAAAACATCTGAATTATCTAAAACATGCAAGAATGGAACTTGATTTTCTGTAGCATCATTATAGCCTGCTCGTGAGTCATGTGCCTCATTACTATCTAACCTCCAAGTTCAAATGCTGTTGCATCGAAGCTGTCAGACAGGCCGGTGCCGGTCTTGAAGGTGACCTTACCAGCAGATGCCTTGTCAACGTACATCTCCACCACGCTGAGCCACAAAAGTAGCTCCTTGGTCTTCACGCCGACGATCTTCTTCATCTACCCTGGCTCGACGAAGGCCGCCACCTCGCCGGCGTAAGACACGGTCTGCTTGATCTTCTTGAAGGTGTGCTCCTTCTTCTTCCTCTGCATAAGCCAGATGAACCCGTTGGCGCGGTTGTACCCAAACTCTTCTATGTCGTCCAGCTGGAACAAGCCCTTCGGGAGGCCGAGTTCTTCGAGGAGCTCGATGGACATCTTCTTGCAGATGTCATGGCCCCGGACGATCTCTGCGCCTGCACGATGGATCTCGATGACTTGGGACGCCATTGAGTACAGTCTAGGACTGGTCTGCGATATTCGATCGGTGTTAATATTGTGGGATGGAGAAAAGTAATTAGCTGCAGATTGTTGTCATGGAATATGAGATGCCGGGTATGCATATATAGATGTTACTGGCAAGACATGTATGATTGATTCATTCTGTGAGCGCCAACCCAGTGTGACTGGCAGCTACTTGCCTAGCTAGTTTCCATATATATATATGCCGTCAAGAACTGACTGGGAGTCCGGGACCAAGCCTTTTCTTAGTTTTCTAACGGTGGATACGATTAAGCCCATGACCAAGTCCATAAAGTCATACTTATTTGTCCAGCTACATCCCCACGTTACCACGTTAACAAAACTGCAATAGGTAGCACACTGAAGAGTCGGCCAGAGATGGCCAAATTGAATATTTATGTTGAGTGTCACGTAAGCTCTAAACTTTATTTTGAGGAAAATGCAGGGAACTGACTTGTATTAATTCAGTACGAAAGTTGCACGGTCAAAATGTTAGGGGGAGGTTTAGGCGTATTGTACATGGACGCACGCTACAAGTGAGCTAAGTTATTACAAAACGGGCGTCCGCCGCCCCTCAGGGCACATGACCTCTAGGAGCAAATCGAAGAAGGTCATCGGCGGCATCTCCTTCGAGTTGAAAATACAATTGTTCCTTTCGAGTCAGATATGTCATAAGTTTGTTAGCACGACCGATCCTAAACCTGGGACAAGGTTGCGTTGTAGAATGTCCTCAGACCACCAGGCGCTGATGTCATCAGTGTGGGTTCAAGTAGAGCGGAGTAGGCGTGGGGCATTGAGCTGGGAAGCTAGGAGGTCCCAAATGTGGGAGGAGAATGGGCACTCTAGCAAAAGGTGCTCCGGGCTCTCCATGCATCTTAGGCAAATGGCGCATAAGTAGTTATTCGGCAGTCCTTGACGTAGGAGGGCATCAGCAATCATGACCTTCTTTAGAAATAGCGTCCAAGGAAAGAACTTACGCTTGGAGGATGCCCACTGCTTCCATGTTAGTGCTAGTGCCGTCGGATATGTCCTTAATGAAAATTGCATGTGGTATGCTGAGCGAACAGAGAAGTTTTTGTCTGCAGAGAAACACCAAACGGCTCAATTCTGGTGGTTTGGACGGAGCACAACACGACTAATCTTTTGCCAGAGGGAGACCAGCTCCACGGTGAGGTTGGGGACAAAATTTTGCCGTAAGTCCAATAACCAAATGTTATTGCGAAGGGCCTCAGCGACTGTGTGGTTTTTTTGTGCGGAGGCCGAAAAAAGTCCTATGCCCACTTTCTTTGGAGATTGCCCAAATAATCAAGCCTCGACCCCAAAGAGGAAGGTAGCGCCATTCCCAAGAACCAGCTCAGTGCTCGCTCTGAAGAGTGCCACGTTAGTAGGGTCCACCCTGTGCAGCGAGATGAGGCACAACCTAGGTGAGCTGGATTTGGCCAGCCAAACCAAACTCAATTGGAGGGTGCGTGTAAGGTAGGCAGAGAGATCACTGATAGCATATAGGACGGTAGGACTGAGAGAACCGATTTGAGCAGGGTGACTCTACCCCCTTTTGACATCATTTTCCCTCGCCAACCGGCCAGACGGCCAGCGATCTTCGATTAGAGGTTGGAAGTGGACATGCTTTAGGTTCTTGATAGCAAGTAGAAGGCCGAGATACGTGATGGGAAAGTATGTTCATTGCGCGGGCAGGTCGGCGAGAATGTTGCAGAGGTCAAGCCCCTCACACTTAATTGATCACTCTTTTCGAAATTGGTGCGGAGGCAAGAGATTGCGCCAAATCATTGCCGTGATCTCTTCCTTAATCGACACCACAAAGATTATAGCCGAGATACGTAGGTTAGCCGAGATGCCTCAAAGCGGTGAAAGGACCCCTCCTCGGTGGTGATGTGTAGAAGGAGTTGCAAGGGTTTAATTGCGAGGTTGAAAAGGAAGGGGGACAACGAATCCCCCTGACGGAGCCCTTTACGGTGGATGATGAAAGGGACCAAGGAGCCGTTGAGGAGTCCTCGGAAGTTCGGTAAAGCTTTTGTATCTTTACTTTCCCCAAGACTGAAGTTACATCAATGCAAGTCTGCTCTATTACTTTAAGCCAAGCATTTACATTCTCAATTACTTTCTGAGTGCAGTAGCTATAGAGCTTATTTATTGTTCAATGGGGATCGAGTCCTGATTTAGTTACTCCGTTGCACTGTTATATAAGCTAAGGGATTTCTCCAACTAGTCTATTGGGGGAATTATCAGTATTAATCGTAGACGCAGTGTTTGGGCTTATACTGACTCATCGACTCCTGATTCAACGATGGTGCGGTAGGTAGCAGGTGGTGACAGCCCTGCTATCCGGGTGGTATTAGCTCTTGCAAAGTCCACCTCATTAGTCTCAGCACAATTGAGCCCAATCAGGGGTGACCATAACTATCCGGAGTTCTTATCTGATAGTGGGTAGTAGTGGATCGACTGAGCTCCAAGTGATAGTTTGACATTCATATCTACTAGTTAGCTCTGGCTTAGCAATTTAGATAAGACTAAAACTCAGGAACTAAACCTCGTCTTGTTGTTCTCCCAGCTAACTATGCTGTTGTAGAGTCTCCGGTGTGTGTGCCAACAGTTATCATGCCTATCTTATGTTTGCCCATGCTATAGTGGTCGTTTGATTACTTGGTAGCGAATTCTCGTTTATTCTTCGGTGTTCTCTGTCCCGCTTCCCTATGGAAAATATGATACCTTGGAATACTATAGGGTGAAAGCTACTGCGATATTCGTGTACTTGCGAATTATATCTGTTATACATAAGAATCGCCAACACCCACTCAAAAGGAATGTTTATTAAAATGTATTACGGTGGGTTATTATCTTGTGAGCATGGTTTCATCGCACGCTCACCCTCACACCAAATCTCTATCTCTACTATTATAAAGCACCTTGTGGTCGTGGTGGTGGTGGTGGTGGTGGTAGTTCGAACTTTCAATCAGGAACGTCCATCACGCAGTGCCTCCTCTCCTCCGTCCGATCAGACTTGCCATCCCACCGAGCACCCACTGCGCTAGGGTTCCCACTCACCGCCCCCAGCCCATTCCGCGCGCCACCCGGTCCTCAAACCGCCGTGCCTCTCTCATCCGCCGCGCACGCCGCCTCCTTCGTCCGTCGCACGCACCACCGCTAGCCGCCGCCCGCCCGTTCTTCGCCCTGCATGGCGCATCGCCGTCTCAGTCCCGGCCCCGCGCCGCCCCAGCCCCGTGGCGCACCGCCGTCGCCGCCCCTGCCCCGATCCGCCTTCGCGCTGTCACCACCTCCACTCCGACGCCGGCGACCGTCGGTCTATCTCCTTCCCCCAGCCTCTCCGCCTCCGCCGCCAGCGCATCGGTACGGAGCCGAGCCGAGCCGCACCGTGCCGCCCTCGGTCTCTCTGCCACCGCCGCCGCCGCCGCCGCCTCCCCTACCGCCGGCGCCGCCGGGTAAGCCTCTTTCTCTTTCTCTCTCCGCGCAGCCGGGTAAGACTCCCTCTCTCTCTCTCTCTCTCTCTCTCTCTCTCTATGTGTCTCTGTGTCTCTCTTTGCCGGCCTCCTTCCTCTCCCTCCGCAGCCCCTCCCTCTCACCCCGATCCGCCGCCTACACGAGCTACAACTGCCCAAGGCCATCCCCGATCCAGCGATTCCCCTTCTCCCTTTCCGATTCACTGCATCGGCTGCGGCGCACACCTCTTCCCCTTCAAACGGGTTTGTTGAACCCTAGCCGTCAACGCCGACGCCCCGACTGATGACTGAAGAACTCGAAGTCTAGATCATTGTTGTCGTCGCCGTCATACGCGGTACGCTCGTATCATGGCCTCGCAGTCGTCGACGAAGCGTTCGTTGCCGATCTGGGCAAGCACCCTTTGCAGGCCCTGGTTGTGATCCCGCGGACTCCAGGATGGTTTTGCATATTTGAATCTCCAGGAAGCTTGCCCACCACTGTAAGTTTGCCATTTTCCTTGGTAATTGTGCTCAAATGATCTAAGGTGTAGTTGATGGAATCACTAGCTTTGCATAATTGAAACATGCAATAAACATACATCCTCTATTTTCAGATTGCCTCTTTTGGTTTGACTGTCCGTCAAAATAAGCTATTTCCTGACAGTTCACAAAACAAAATAAATAAATAATGAACAACGTACTCAGGTGTTTTTTTGACTCTATTGTTGCAGATATTCGATTATTCGGCTCAGGGAGCATATTAAGAAACGACCACCCTTGGCCACCTCTGAGAAGGTTCAGCAATTCGTGAGAGAGTACCTCCTATCGTCCACCTTTGGTGTTTTTACCCTTTTGTTCAAGAACAGATAACTCAGAGCATTTTCTATGATATCATTGTTCTACTGTTTGTAGCTCAGAGTATTTGCAATGTATCATCCTTTGTGCTTATCATTATCAATCTACAGATATTTTCACTGTAATCCGCATGTGCCAGATCTTCAGTAAACTATGAACTTAGTGATTTAGTACAATCTACCTTCCCTCTTTGATAGTAAAATGCATGGCAGTTTTAGTAGCTTAGGTTTTCAAAGTGTTTCCTCATGAGAATATATAAAATGGATAGAGGATTGTCTTGGCTGCAAACCTAGAACAAGTCAAGATTATTGGAGTTATTTATTGCAGTAATCCAGGTTTTCATCGCTGAAATATTAGGCATAACTTATCCATATCACCAATTACTCTTAATAGTTTCTATTAATTTCTTGTAGATTAGATGAGAAATGCTTTACTGTATATGAACTTGTTCATGTGTGTTTTTGCTGCATGTTGAATGCTGCTTCAATTAAATGCTCTTATTATTCTTTATTTTTGTCCCTAGGCGAGGGGAAGAGAATCAATGGTTGCTGGATTTTATCACGAGGGCTATGAGGACCCATTGCTTATGCTTATGAGAACCGTTCATGCTGGATTAGTTGTAAAGGTAAGTTTTTTTATCTCATCTTATATTGAGAGTTTAAACTTCATGATACTGTTTTGTCGTTTTCCCTGACGAACCGAAATCTATGGTTTTGTTTCTGTTCCTTTCGTTAATAAATCAGTCATAGGAGAATTGGTTTCCTTGCATTAAAATCATATTCGGTGTCATTACTCATGGATTGGGCCTTCTCCTGACTACTGAAACCAATACATTTTATTTCCCTATATTTTTTTCATAATGCAAGTCTGATTGTTAAATGCAACTGTTTGTTTCTCAAATTTATTGGTTGTTACCCCTGCTAAGACTCATGCATCGAAAGGGCTTCGAGTGAACCATTGCTCAGGGTTCCGGACACCAAACACCATAAATTTCTCTGGAACTGACGGTACAATGATTATTTTCTTTTTTATTGATTATTTGTACTCCTCGTATTCACATTAATCAGTAGGTCATGGTGTATTTCATTACACTTCACCGCTGATGTGACCAGGAATTCTGCAAATTAAGTTAGGGATATGTTAAATATCCTCAGATTTGACTATTTGAGTTTTTATTTGCTGTCCATTCATATAAAAGAAGATGCCTTTTCTCGTGGTATTGATAAACACACAGGGCAGCATATTAAGTTAGGGTTATTTTAAATATGCTCATATTTTTTGAACAAAATATTCTCAGATTTGAATTTTGTTTGCTGTCCATTCATATAAAGGAAGATGCCTTCTCGTGGTATTGATAAGCACACAGGGCACTACTACGAACTATTTGGATGTTGTGAATACTCAAACACTTGGTTACAAGTTTATTTCAGCCTGAGTTTCTCTCATTTATCTTTCAGGTATTTCTACAGAGAAGCTTCCGGGTTGCTGTGAATGCTCAGGAACTTGGTTTTGAAAGTACTGAAACTCCAAGAACTGATAGATCAGTAAGTCTTTTTTGTCCATTTCTGTGTTTGCTGCTATCTTCATTTCATATTTATATACCCGAATCAACAATGGCCAATTTGTTCATTTAATAATGCTCGGTGCTTCTGTGCATCAGCCATAATTATTTAAAGCAGATGATCAGTTGTATTTGCTTTTATATTATTACTTACTGTATCTTCAAACTGAATCAGGTCCTGAAAAACTTGGAGCTGGTGCCATATACAATGATGAATTCTTCTGTGAGATCGATGATGATTATATACAATATGATTTCAACCTCTATGCTCTGAGCAGTCAAATGCCATATTATGATTATGCACTTGATCTCATCTTGGACATTGAGTCTTCTAATGGTGAGATTTGTTTTTTTAGAAAGTTGTTATTAATATATACTAAATGTGCGATTTGCATGCCATTTCTTAGTCTTATTGTCTATAGACTTACATTGCATATACCACTTATTTGTTTTCTATTGTTCTTTATTTATTTTCTATTTTCATCATTCTCGTTTCGAAAGGAGGCAAAATTCTAATAAGCATGTATCTCCATCCTGTATTTTAAAATCTACAAAGGGAGCTACCATTTTCAAGTTGTGATTTTCTATGGTACTATCTCCTTGAGACTACTGAAATATATCCCTCCCTTAAGTAATGTTATCATTCTTTCTTGAATCCAATAGGTCCGTGTTAATCTGACTAAAAAGGAAATTCTGGTGATGAAAATTAGTGATCCACATTCAACATATTGCTCATTCTTTCTTTTTTTCATGAATCCTGTTATCTGTATACTCTTTTGGTAAATGACCATTAAGACATTTGTTTTGTTGTCGCAACTATACTAGCAAGAATCTTTTCTCTCTGTTCTGTTGCCCTTATATCTTTATTTTGCCAAGACATTGATGGATCATATTTCGGGACGACATTCATCTCTTCTTGATGACATATCTGCACTTGAAGGCACCGAAGCCATCACAGCAATATGTTCTAAAAGCTTATGGCTTCAAACTTTATAAGCTTTATAAGCAGTCACGACAAACTTGAATGAGCTGCTGCACGAACATTGTACTAATTTATGGTCAGATGTTTAGTTTCTTATTTAT
The DNA here is from genome assembly GCA_036346415.1 of Raddia guianensis. NCBI lineage: Eukaryota > Viridiplantae > Streptophyta > Magnoliopsida > Poales > Poaceae > Raddia > Raddia guianensis. The sequence goes on from CM070540.1 coordinate 28,426,289, forward strand.
GTATTCTCTTCTCTTTAAAAGTTCGTGGCAGAGCACCTTAAGATAGTGCACCTTAAGATGATCCGAGAACTTCACTTTTCTTTTTCAGTAAAATGTATCTGGATTGAATGTGTGTGCAATTCAATTGCCATTATATTTATTTGGAATAATTTGCTCCTATTCGAATTCACCGCCGATTTTTTATTTTACTTTGAAACCACGTTGCGGCAGACAAATGCACGCATTGTTAAGTTAAACCACCCTTTATAATTTTTATGTTTCTATAATTATTTTTCCCTTTCTCCCCTTTAGTCCCGTGGCAGAGCACGGGTATTGTACTAGTCATTCTTTTAAGCCTTGATGGAGAGAGAAAGAATGGACACCTTGACAAGGGAGCCCAGGATACCGATGATCAGGACGGGTTTAAGGAGCTAAAGACTAAAATCACTTGCCAATCGGGTGGACCCTAGCCTTTGGAAGCCAAAGCTCTTCTGTTTCCACATTTGTCAAACTTTGATTAAAGACCTCAATTTTAATATTGTAATATTTGACCGATCAAGTCTATAAAATTTGAGACTCTATACCTTAACTTTAAAAATGTAATTGCTCTTTATGCACTTGTACTTTTAAATGATTTTAGCATTTAGGGTGCGCGTTTGATTACATGAATGAGATGCTTCCTGTACAGAATAGTACATAATTTATGTCCATCCATGTGTTTGGCTGAATAAACCATACCAAATCATCCTGGGCAGTACGATACAGAAAATTGGAATATTCCCTTAACATGTTGTACGGCTCCATTTCGCTCGATTTGGTTGAACAACGGCGTACCACTTTCTCTCGCAAGTTCTTACTTCTTAATTCATATTTTTTATTTTTTAACATACCAAATTTCAAATCTATTTGAATTTTAAATTTGGTTTCGATTTGAAATCTAATTTCAATTTTAAATTTGTATTAAAATTTTAAACTTTGAATTTTAAAATATGTTTAAATTTTAAAAAATGTTTTAAATTTTCCATACACCATGAATCATGAATTCAAATTTGGATTTGAGTTTGAAATTAAAATTTAATGTACTCTTTTGAATTTGGGTTGATTTTAAATTTACAATCGGTTTGTATTTTCAAACTTGCTTGGATACTGAATTGAAAATCCGTCTTAAAATTTGGAATCTAAAACTTGAATTGAATTTAAATTTTGTTTGAATTTTGAATTCAAATATTGATTTTAATATGAATTCAATTAAAAATTCAAATGTTAAATGTAGTTTGAATTTAGAATCCATTTTGCATATTGAATCAAATTTGAATGTTAATTTTAAATTATGTTTGAATGTTGAACTTAAAATTAAATCTTGGTTGAATCATCCAAAATAAAATGCAAACACGACTTCTTAGTAGTGAAATAAGAACAACAATTTAGGGATAACATCAAAGAACCTCAAAAGCGTACTCATATGTAAAACATCTTAAATTATCTAAAACATGCAATAATGGAACTTGATTTGCTGTAGCATTATTATAGCCTGCTCGTGAGTCATGTGCCTCATTCTACTCTCCAAGTGCAAATGCTGCTGCATCGAAGCTGTCAGACAGGCCGGTGCCGGTCTTGAAGGTGACCTTACCAGCAGAGGCCTTGTCAACGTACACCTCCACCACGCTGAGCCACAAAAGCAGCTCCTTGGTCTTCACGCCGACGATCTTCTTCATCTTCCCTGGCTCGACGAAGGCCGCCACCTCGCCGGCGTAGGACACGGTCTGCTTAATCTTCTTGAAGGTGTGCTGCTTCTTCTTCCCGTGAACGATCCACATGAACCCGTTGGCGCGGTTGTATCCGAACTCCTCCATGTCGTCCAGCGGGAAGTTCTTCGAGGAGTTCAATGGACATCTTCTTGCAGATGTCATGCCCCCGGACGATCTCTGCACCGGCACGATGGATCTGTTGGGCTTTTGCCCCTTTTGGGCCGGCCCACATAAGAGAATAAGAGAGGGAGAGAGAGAGGAGCAGGCAGGGGGAGGCGCGCTCGCCCCGTTCGTGCCCCAGCCTAGGGCTAGTGCGGCGCGGGCGGCGGCGCCGCCTTTCTCGGCATGCGGGCTTCGTGGGGGCGTCGTGGCCGTTGTGGCCGGGCATCTCGGAGGGCCGGTAAGCGGCTCTACCCCTATTAGAAGCCGCAGCTTCCTCTTCCTCTCGTGTTCTGAGTTTTCTCGGTTTTTTCCCCATCTCCTCTCACTCCTCTCGCGACCCTGCTGTTCGGTGGTTCGCCGGAGCTCCGGCCGGCTTGCTGGTCGGCGCTGGTCGCTGGAGGGGAGACCGTGCCGCTCTCCGCTGATCTGGTACTCGGTGGCCTCGAGGTGGACGCCGTCCTCTTGCTGCTCCTTCCTCTGCTCCTCGGGTTCCTCCTGTGGCCTTCGGCTGCGGTGAGGGATTTCGGCATCGTATCTCCGGATCGTTTCGCTTGCGGTGCCTAGCACGGGCGATTTGATTTCTGGGACAGTGCCTCGCACGCTTTGCCTCGGCATTGTTGGCTCGGATCCAACGCACTGTAAGAACTCTCCTTCCCTCTTGTCCAGTGGACCCTTTTGGTTGATTCTGGGAGACTAGCCTTCGAGCTAGAGGCCCTTTGACCATTTCTGGATGCACTGTGTTGTGGCTCTGAATTTTGTTCGATGATGATTGCAATTGTTGAGGCTTAATAATGTGTGAATAAAAGGAATTGCTAGACCTAGACGTACTGCTCAAGTTCTTTAATCCTGATTACTCTATGTGCATGATCTAGTGTGTGATGCTGGAATTAATTGATTAATATCACTGCTGCACTTGTTACCTATTTATTTGGAGAACTAGTATTGTGTTAGCTCTTTTACTAGTTGGTTCAGTGAGCTTTTGAGCTGCTGTTCGGCTCATTCTTGTGGTTGGTTCTAGTCTGACCGAACTGCTATATTGATCAATTAATTCCTGGTGCACTCTGTGGCAACTTGATTATATATGCATAGAGGAGTTTTACTCCTGTTTTTGGACTAGAGCAGTGCTGTCTAAGGGCTTATTTCCTTCAGTTCCAGATTATTTTATCCTGTGATATGTTGCCTAAGATCAGTTGGATGGCTAATTTAATTAGCAACCCCTATTTGCAATCTGAGAACAACATCATCAATAAAATCTTGAGCTTGTTGCTGGTTTTATTAACTTGGGCAGCATTGAATTCTTTTAAGGCTTTTCAGTATTCTTATGTCCTTTTGGTCATATCTGAGGAATACTTGCCTTATGGTTCATTTGGCTTTCAATTAACTATTGCTGTACTCATTATGGAATACTGTATAGTCTTGCTCATTATGCTAATTTTGCAACAATCCAGAAATCAAATATTCTTATCTGTGGCCTCTGGGAGTAGTAGTGATGTAGTTAAGCCCGAGACTTTTGACGGCACCAGCTTTAAACGCTGGCAGGCACGTACTAGGCTGTGGTTGACAGAGTTGAAAATCTACTGGGTTATCTCCGATCCTCCGAAGGAAAAGAAGAAACTTGAGGGTGAGGAGAAGACCCAGTGGGAGAATGCCAACCACGCAGTCCTAGCACGATTGTTAGCCGTAGTGTCAAATAGGCTTTTCGACACCTACTCCACCTTCACTGATGCCAAGGAGATGTGGGATGACCTAGAGCTGAAATTTTCAGAAGGGGATAATGGGAATGAGAGCTTTGTGGCGAGAGTTACACGAACTACAGATTGTGGAGAACCGCTCGATTGTGGAGCGGTGCATGGAGCTTGACTCCATGTGAGGACTGAACAGTTCAAGTGTCTCTTGCTCGAAAGTTTTCGGTGAATGTAGCTCGCCAAGCTTCCGCCTCGTGGCGTGACTTTATGTTTCGTCACGACATATGAAGGGCGCCGACGTTCCTCGAGCTTTGACTATAAATGTCGAGGCGGGCCCGTGCTAGTGGAGGCTCAAAGCACTCTCGCCCCCGTCGAGCCAATGTGGTGATGCCAAGAACTCCAAGGTGGTGGTGGGAAGAAGAAGAAGCCCCAGAACGGTGGCGCCAATGGCAAGAACATGAAGAAGAAGAAAGAGGATCCGTGCGCTGTGTGTGGCAACCCCGCACATCGCTCGAAGGTGCCGTGACCGCAAGGGCAAAGGACCAGTCCAGATGCAGCAGAGTGGCCCTCGGGCCCAGTGCATGTTGCGGAGGTGGCTCCTAGCTCTCCACGTGGTATGTACCTAGAGCCTTTATGGTGATTCATCACTTGATTGGTGGATCGTCACGGTGCTACGCGTCATATAGCTGCCGATGAGGCTCTTTTACTTCATTTCGAGGTCAAGATTGTGGATCCGTCTTGATGGGCAATGGGCAAGACGATATCGAGGAGTCGGCCGTGTCCGCTTGAAGTTGACTTGGGCAAGACGCCGGTTCTTCGTGTCGTGTTATTCGTGCCACGATGCGACGGAATTTGATCGATGGCTCTGCGTTATGTCGTCGTGGTGTCGATTAGTGTTTGAGTCAAATAAGGTCATCTTGACCAAGTTTGGTGCCTTCATAGGCAAGAAGTGCGAGAGAGGTGGCATGTTCGGTCTCTCATCTTGTGTCAAAACAATCTTTCCATTTACAATGTGGTTTGTAATAAACATCATGATGTATGGCATTCACGCTTATGTCATTTGAATTTTGAGGCCATTGTGCGTTTGAGCAAGATGAGTTTGATTCGAGTATAGCTATGAGAAGGGCTCCAAGTGTGAGGTGTGTGTGCAAGCTAAGCGACCTCGAAAGCCGTTTTCAGACGGTTGAAGGCGAAGCACCTCTCCACTAGAGCTAGTTCACTCCGACTTATGTGAGATGAATGGTATCTTAACTAAGGGGCAAGCGGTATTTCTTTACTCTCATAGATGATAGTAGTAGATATTGCTATATCTATCTATTAAAAACTAAAGATGAAGCACTAGAATATTTTAAGATCTATAAAGTCAAGTGGAAAACCAACTAGGAAAGACTATTAAACGGTTAAGGTCCGATAGAGGAGAGAGTATATTTCTAAGGATTTAGCCCGTTTACGTGAAGAATGTGGTATCATTCATGAAACCACACCTCCTACTCTCCCCAATCAAATGGGGGTGGTCGAGAGAAAGAACCAGAACTATATGTGACTTGGTTAACTCCTTGTTACAAAGTTACGTATGTCGGTTCAATGGTGGGGAGGCTGTTCTCACGCTTAATTATGTCCTAAATAGGGTGGCGCGCGCAATCGCGAAGTGACGCTTTATGAAGATGGAAGGAGAAAGCCAAACTGTCTCATCTTAGGACTTGGGGTTGCCTTGCTAAGGTGAATGTGCCGCACCTAAGAAAAGGAAACTAGGACAAAAAGCGTCGATTGTGTCTTCCTAGGATATGCTCTAAATAGCACATGACCTATAGATTTCTAGTGGTCAAATCCGAGACGAGCGAAGTCGCTCCCAATGATCTTATGGAGTCTACGGACGCGACATTCTTTGAGACTATCTTTCCTATGAGATCAAATGAGATAATCGCACCGGATGGCTCTAACGAGCATTACTCTATTCCTCCCGAGGTGGTGAGCCCGCTCTGAATTGGAGTTGAGGAGAGTAAGAGACAAAGGACCTGAAAAGTCGTTTGGTGATGATTTTGCCATCTATTCGTGGATGACGAACCACGCGCCTCGCTGAGGCTTTTGCATCTTCGATCTTTGAGTATTGGAGGAGGCATCCAGTAGCTAGATGGATTCCATCGTCGCTAATGGAACGTGGGAAGTCACTGATTTACCTAGTGGATGCAAACCAGTAGGGTGCAAATGGATCTTTAAGAAAAAGAGAAGACCTGATGGTACTATTGAAAAGTACAAGGCCCGCTTAGTGGCTAAGGGTTTCACTCAAAAAGAAGGTGAGGATTATTTTGATACTTATTCTCCTGTGGCGAGACTACCCACTATCCGTGTGCTTATAGCTCTAGCATTTGCATATAAACTCCTAGTCCATCAAATGGACGTGAAGACCGCTTTTCTTAATGGAGAGTGGAAGAGGAGATATATATGCGTGACTGATGGATTTGTGATTAATGGCCAAGAGAACAAGGTGTGTCGTTTGATTAAGTCCTTATATGGTCTTAAGCAAGCCCTATCTTGATGGCATGAGAAATTCGATAAGACGATGACATCTGTTGGTTTTTGTGTAAACGGGCCGGCGTGATGTGTTTACTATCGGTTTCGGGAGGCCGAGGTGTCATTACGTGTCTTTACGTGGATGACATATTGCTATTCGGATCGACTTGGATGTCATCAACGAAACAAAAGAATATCTTTCCTCAAACTTTGACATGAAGGATCTAGGAGAGGCGATGTTATTATTAACATCAAGCTTATAAAGGGTGAGTGGGATAACTCATCACGGTCCCATTATGTGGAGAAGGTCCTAACCGCTTGGGCATATGGACTCTAAGCCCGCCTCACGCCCTATGACCCTAATCTAAGACTTTGCAAACATATCTTGGTGAAGGGTTAATCAACTCCTGTATTCACAAGTAATTGGATCTAATGTATCTCGATGGCGCAACTAGACCCGACATCTCATATGCAAGATCACGAGTTGAGCCGTTACACGGCAAATCCGGGAGATGATCATTGGGTAGCACTACATCGAGTACTTAGGTACCTTAAGGGCACCATGAAGCTTGGAATCCATTACTCGCCATCCAAATTGCCCTAGAGGATTCAATGATTCTAACTGGATTAGTGACTTCGGATGAGATGAAGGCTACTAGTGGATATGTGTTCACTATAGTTGGTGGTCAGTGTCTGGAAGTCCGCCAAAGCAATTGTCATTACACGCTCAACCATGGAGGCTGAACTAGTCGCCCTAGATTCGGTAACGTGGAGGCGAGAATGGCTCAAGGGCTTTTTCGACCTACTGTCTTTGGAAAAGCCGATACTAGCGATCTTAGTATATTGCGATAACCGGATCTGTACTAGTCAAGGTTAAGAATAGAAAAGACAATATGAAGTCCTCGAGGCATATTAAGAGAAGGCTTAAGTCTGCTCGGCATGCGAGAGAGACGGGTGTTATTGTTGTAGAATACACTCAGTCTGGTAGTAATCTAGCTGATCCTTTTACAAAGGGTTTGCCTAGATCAACTATCGAAGCAGCATCGAAAGGAATGGGGCTTATACCCTGCTAGTAGTAACCAACAGTGGTAACCCATCTTGAAAGAGCGGAGATCCCGTGAATCGTGCTCTGGGACAACTAAGTCAGTGGTAATGTCAAGACATCTTCCTAAGTCCCATTCATTGCAGTGCTTAAATCAGTATGGCGGGTTGAGGTGTAAACCTCTTAATGAGTTCGGAGCCCTAAGGGCTAGGGAGCTGTCCTACAGAGTTCCCGTGAAGAACAAACCTATGTGAGCTGATTGTGTGCTCGCAATCCGTGAGTGGTTGGGGTATACTCTCTAGTGAGCTCATGAATGGATACAAGGACATGACCGTAAAGTCACGCCTGCTAGAGGTGCGTTTGGAGCCCAGATCTTGTGTGTCTCTTGGATGAACGCCCTCACACCAAGGTTTTAGATCAAGGTGTAGTCCTCTAATTCCTGTGTTGGGTTGGATTCTTTTAGACTAAACTCTGGTTCAAACCTTTATGGTACCTTGGTTGAACAACAGTATATTAAACAAGTGTGAACGGCGTTAATGCCAGTTTCAACGGAGGCAAAGGGTGGGGATTGTTGGGCTTTTGCCCTTTGGGCCGGCCCACATAAGAGAATAAGAGAGGAGAGAGAGAGGCAGGCAGGGGGGCGCGCCGCCTGTTCGTGCCCCACCCTAGGGCTAGTCGGGCTGGCGGGCGGCGCCGCCTTTCTCGGCACGCTGGCTTCGTGGGGCGTCGTGGCCGTTGTGGCGGGCATCTCGGAGGGCCGTGGCGGCTCTACCCTATTAGAAGCCGCAGCTTCCTCTTCCTCTCGTGTTCTGAGTTTTCTCGGTTTTTCCCCATCTCCTCTCACTCTCGCGACCTGCTGTTCGGTGGTTCGCTGGAGCTCGCCGGCTTGCTGGTCGGCGCTGGTCGCTGGAGGGAGGCGTGCCGCTCTCCGCTGATCTGGTACTCGGTGGCCTCGAGGTGGACGCCGTCCTCTTGCTGCTCCTTCCTCTGCTCCTCGGGTTCCTCCTGTGGCCTTGGCTGCGGTGAGGATTTCGCATCGTATCTCCAAATCGTTTCGCTTGCGGTGCCTAGCACGGCGATTTGATTTACTGGGACAGATGCCTCGCACGCTTTGCCTCGGCATTGTTGGCTCGGATCCAACGCACTGTAAGAACTCTCCTTCCTCTTGTCCAGTGGACCCTTTTGGTTGATTCTGGGAGACTAGCCTTGAGCTAGAGGCCGTTTGACCATTTCTGGATGCACTGTGTTGTGGCTCTGAATTTTGTTCGATGATGATTGCAATTGTTGAGGCTTAATAATGTGTGAATAAAAGGAATTGCTAGACCTAGACGTACTGCTCAAGTTCTTTAATCCTGATTACTCTATGTGCATGATCTAGTGTGTGATGCTGGAATTAATTGATTAATATCACTGCTGCACTTGTTACCTATTTATTTGGAGAACTAGTATTGTGTTAGCTCTTTTACTAGTTGGTCCAGTGAGCTTTTGAGCTGCTGTTCGGCTCATTCTTGTGGTTGGTTCTAGTCTGACCGAACTGCTATATTGATCAATTAATTCCTGGTGCACTCTGTGGCAACTTGATTATATATGCATAGAGGAGTTTTACTCCTGTTTTTGGACTAGAGCAGTGCTGTCTAAGGGCTTATTTCCTTCAGTTCCAGATTATTTTATCCTGTGATATGTTGCCTAAGATCGGTTGGATGGCTAATTTAATTAGCAACCCCTATTTGCAATCTGAGAACAACATCATCAATAAAATCTTGAGCTTGGTGCTGGTTTTATTAACTTGGGCAGCATTGAATTCTTTTAAGGCTTTTCAGTATTCTTATGTCCTTTTGGTCATATCTGAGGAATACTTGCCTTATGGTTCATTTGGCTTGCAATTAACTATTGCTGTACTCATTATGGAATACTGTATAGTCTTGCTCATTATGCTAATTTTGCAACAGGATCTCGATGACTTGGGATGCCATTGAGTACAGTCTTGGGTTGATCTGCAAGGTTCAGCGTTAATTTTGTGCGATGGAAGAAAGTAATTACCTGCAGATTGTTTTGATGGAATAGGAGATGCCGGGGAAGCTTATATAGATGTTATAGGCAAGGCATACAGTATGTTGATTCATAGTGAGAGCCAACCGAGTGAGACCTTGCCTAGTTTCCACTAATTAAGCTTATGACCAAGTCCATGACTCCATAGAGCATACTATTTGTCCAGTTTACAAAACTAAGCACACTGAAGTGTCGCCAAAGATGACCAAGTTAAATATTTGTGTTGAAGTCAAAACAATCTGGTTTAAGGTCTACGGAATCATGAAAGCTCTGAACTTGAGTAACCAAGTAAAAATAGTAACTCACTTTTTAGCCTCAAAACCATAAAACTAGGACACAGGATGATTAGTTTCGCAACTTTTATCAGTATATGTTGTGTAGTACTATTTTTTTTCATATTTGTTGCATCCTTGCATCTTGTTGCGCTTTGGTTTGCAAAAAAAAGTGATGTCATATTTAATAACTTTAACATTGATGCACAATTATTTCTTGGTTTATCACTGACTTTTTCAGTTTGTGTTGGATAGCAGGCGTTTTAGGATCTTCACTCTTATGATCATTTACCTTAAATAATCAGTTCATAACTAATTATAGCCTGAGGGAAAGGCTGTTAAAGTAAACATATAATTAACTGAGCAGATTAAGATGTATGATTACCAGTATTTTTTTTAGCGAAATTAGCAGGATTGTTTTTAGACAAACGGGTCATTGAATCTCCATTCAGTACTCGCATGGGCCACAAGCTGCTTCCAAAACCACTCTCTTATGTTATGAAATAAAAATAGTACGCTCATTGAGAAAACACTGTTACCGGCAAACTGCAAGCGATGGACTGAACATTATGATCAAACTTCAGCTCTGTGACCATATTATTCAACTCTTAATGTTTCTTAATAGATATTTCAAAACCAATTTTTAATAATTTCCGATCTCTTAAACACACATCGAAGGCCCACAACTATTTAGATTGCAATCCATACTGAAAAGAACAAGGATAGTACACCTAAAACTTGTAATCTACACGATGTCAATCCTCAATTTTAACTTACCTTGAGAGTCGGAATCCCATGCACTAGTCCCTGAATCGGTACACTAGTGCGGAAGATCACGTAGCCGATACAAGCATACATCGATTAAATAGAATCCCTAAATATTACATACCAAGTTACGCTCTGAGACGAGTTTAGTAAGGCGAGCAGTACCAGCCTTAATATACAAAACATTGTTCGGAGTTTGCAGCTATCTCTAAAATATATACCCAAAAGAATCTCTTATCGGCTAAATGTCCTGCCAACGACCAGAGTAACCCCTAAGACTCGTCAGGTCCACCGAAATCCTGTCCATCGTCTTCATGGCACTCGTACGGATCCTCCTCGATTCCCTCGTCTAAAGAATGTAAGTAGGCGAGGTCAGCGTCATCCAAACGCTGGCTAGCTAATACTTCCCTTAATGCAATTAGTGTATAGAAGGCTTTATTTTGGGGGAAGGGGTTATTTTATTTGCGTAAGGCTAGTTTTAAATGACTCAAAAACTTCCTAAACTAGCATCGGTATTAGTAGTCTTATAATTTCAAGGATTTAGCATCGAAACAATACATCCCGAAACCCCAACCAAACCACCGACCCTTTCAACCAACCCTGAACCGACCAAGCCTCGACCAACACACTCGATATCATACCTCACCAAAACATACTTCTAGTTGCCCCCAACATTTCCTAGATACGCCATCCTTCCAGGATTTGGCAATCCTGTTTTGGACCACACTTGCCATGGCATGCCCGCGTCGGCCTAGGGGGTTGCCAGCCCTCACTAGCCGAGCGTCATCCTGGGGAAGTGTGGCCTTTATCACCCTCGGTGATGACCCATGCCGGTCCCTATCGAGAATGGTCCCAGTGGGCCTCCACAGAGCGCTCACAGCTAGCGATCCAAGATCCGTACTCCGCGCGATGGCCACACATTGTGTTGGAACCATCCCTCAGATGGCAGCGATTTCCTCATTACGCGTGTTCTTCCGCGCTCCTCCTGGGTAAGCCCTGGCTAAACCCAGCACTAGGCACCCTGTGCCTTAATCATCCATCCGGATGTCCTCTAGGGGCAACTTACCATTCTTTCATATCTACTTCCACGGTCCTCGACCTTGCCATACCTGACTATCCCAACCGACCGACCAATCTAGACCGACATCCCACATAACCATACCCTCAACCACATTCAGCCAACTAATAGCCATAACTGTCACATGTCATAACAATTTCAATGATGGAATGAATGACCAGTGAATATCGGTTCACCATTCCATAGCGATTTGCCAGAAGATTTGTTTAAGCCTAAGCCAGTTTAAGCAGGTTTTACCCATTAGGTAGGGTTAAAGTGATTACCAGACTAATCTTAGGCTATCAATGGTAATGACAATCAACGCAGTCATGAAGGCTAAACAGTTTTAAGGGCAGGCATGTATAAATATTACATTACTAACAATTAGATAGATTAATAAGCATGTATTTTTAATAATAAATAATATAGTTGGCAGAAAACTGGGTGATGAACATGATATTAGCAATGTTAATCTGCACTAGGGAAAGTCGCAATCTCTCCCTAATATGGACAAACATCTAAAGAGTAAGTGTTAACTCGCCTTGCTCAGGTGGAAGGTCCTCCTCGGCGTCTCCGAACCTTCCTTCGGGATCGCCTATGTCTAAGCACACATATAATCCAATAATTATTTATTGATGCAAGTCAGAAAACATGATGCATGCACGACCTATGCTTTACCTCGACATTATTGCATACAATATATTAACAACTCTAATTCTTGTATGATATGCCATGCATGCCCTAAATGCATTATTAAGTAACAATATTATTATAATAATCTAGCTATACCCCCAAAATACGATATCGTATGATACGGTCAAAATAGGGCGATTAGGGTTTTTTGGAAACGACATACGATGACAGCTCGTCGAAGGCGGATTCTTGCTGGGCGCCAATGTACAGAGCTCGCGTCGCGCCGGTATGCGCCTCCACTTAACCTGCACAGTGGGGCCAGGGCCCATGCGACAGCGACTCCATGGCATGGTTTCGACCCAGCGCTCGCGGAGAATACTGGCAGGTGGGACCCGCAGATCAGAGACTCCTAACGCGTCTGTCTACATGAATCTTGGCGTCGATCAAACGGTCCTAGGCTTTCGTCTACCTCTGGACATGCGATGTGGCCGACGGCGGCAGCGAGGGATGCGGCGGCGCTACGGCCCATGGCCGGCCAAGAGCGTTAGCACTCCGGCATCTACAGCATGTAGTGACACTAGGGATGCATGCGCCGAGGTCGGGGACGGCCGGACGTGGTGGAGCGACGGCGGCGGCGAAACCGTAAGCTCACCAGAGAAGACGCGCCAAGCTACGGGTCTATGGGTCATGCGCATGAACGGCGAGTGAGGAGGGGTCACGGGAATGCTCCACTGGTCTCGATGGAGATGAACGAGCTCGGGGACGGCTGGCGGCGGAGGACCCAACGGTGACCGAAACAGGGGCTCCGCGGGCTCGGCTCCTCCGAGCAGCTTCCTTGAAATTGAGTGAGTGGAAGGCTTAAGGATGAGTGAAGAAGGCTCGAGGCGAGAGGAATAGGGGAATGGCTCACGAATTCGTCGAGATTTCTTCGACGCCAGCGAGGAGAGATTTTGGGGAAAGCGGGAAAGGCGGTGCCGGCGAGGCGGCTAGGGGTCTTATAGGCTCGGGCGAGACGGCTGGCCTGAAGGTGCACCTAGCGGCGCGGCGACAGGACGTTGGCGCAGCGCCGGGACAGAAGTGGCGCGGCGTGATGCGCCAGGACGTGGCGCGGCTTGGTGATGATGACGCGAACGGCTCGGCGCGATAGAGCAGGAGGCGGCAGAGCAGCAGGGTAGTGCGGCGGCAGGGCCACCGGGCAGGGGAAGAGAAGGAGAGAGGAGAGAGAGAAAGAAAGAGAGAGAGGGCCCACATGTCAGCACAAATTCAAATGAATTTGGAAAATTCAAGCAAATTTTGAATTAGCTCCAAAATTGGGATGTTACACTCGACATATGAGTAATAGCATGAAAAACAGTCCAAGGTATTGTGATTATTCACAGACAACTTCAATATCCCCTAGATGAGCTTGCAAGTTGCGGTAGTCTGGTTTGGCACCTTAAATATTTCATATTGCCAAATGTTCTGTTTTTCACATTGCCAAGTCGTGGTAGTCTTTTGGTCCTGAACTATGACTTTTCTGCCATTTTTATCTCTCAAATCCAAAATCGTAATAATTGGGTCCTCAATTTTTAAAATTCTGAACAGATGAGCACCAAGGCTTTACACATGGAATGCCACGCCAACCAAAACAACTTCATAAATAAAAGCAGCCAAATCTGAAATGTTATATGCTCAGCATATTACATAGTACAGGATTTTCCAGTATGGAAATAGAACGTCAACATAGAAATTTGGGAGTGACTACAGGACGGACGTCCGACCAAAACAAAATCAATCGGACGCCCGTCCCTAGCCTAGCCCGCAGCAGATGCATGTAGCATGCAGCATAAAATAAACAAACCGCATGCAGCAACACTCATCAGGAAACACGCTCTCTCTGTCTCCATGTTACATGCAATGACATCATCGCTGACGTCAGCGAAGATTTCTTTTTTCATTTTTCTTTAAATGATTATATTTTTGGACTAGGAGTTTCAATCCATAAACCTTTTTCACCAACGTGTTCCTCGCATTTTTTCGAACAAAACAAGACCCATGTTGCTATATAAATTTTTACTGGAACAATTTATCTATACTAGTGGAACAATTAATTTGTACTATTGGAACAATACGTCTAATACGATGGAACAACTTGGTATTTGGCCTGCTGGAACAATAGGCTAAGCCCAATTGAAACAATGCATTTGGTCTGATGGAACAACTTGTATACCTATTAAAACAGTGTATTTGGTCTGCTGGAATAGTAACTTTTGCCTTATGGAACAATAACTTTTGCCTTATGGGACAATAAATTTGTCTTCTAAAACAATAACGTTCGCCTTCTGAAACAAATAAAGGTTTTGACTACTGGAACAATAAAGTTTGTTTAATGAAACAATAAAATTTGCCTACTGAAACAATAAAGTTTGTCTTACTGGAATAATTGAGCTTTGCCTACTGGAACAATAACTTTTGCCTTATGGAACAATAAATTTGTCTTCTGAAACAATAACGTTTGCCTTCTGGAACAAATAAAGGTTTTGACTACTGGAATAATAAAGTTTGCCTACTGAAACAATAAAGTTTGCCCTCCTGGAACAGTTGAACTTTACCTACTGGAACAACAAATTTTACCTTCTGGAACAATAACTTTTGTCTTACGAAACAAATAAGGTTTTGCCTACTGGAACAATAAAGTTTGCCTACTGAAACAATAAGCTTTGCTCTACTGGAACAATTATATTTGTCTTATGAAACAATTAAATTCGCATGCACCAGGAACCTATATTTGCCTTTGGAACAATTATATTTGTCTCGTGGAACAATTATATTTGTCTATGGAAACAGTTGTATTTGTTTCCTACTGGAACAATTGAGTTTTGCCTACTGGGACGATAACTTTTGCCTTCTGGAACGATAACTTTTGCCTTGTGGAACAGCGTGGACTGGCGCGTGTGGGTAGCCTTCTGCGGAACAAAACCTGCATGCTTTTGTTCCAGATCTCCGCGCTTCTGTTCCATCCTGACGCAGCCCACGCGCGGCCCAGCTTCCCGATGTAGCCTTGTGCGGAACAAAAACCAGCACACTTTTGTTCCAGATCTCCACGCTTCTGTTCCAGCTGGGCCACTTGTTGGGCTGGCACCGTCCGACGGCGTGAGGACGTCCAATCTGAAGCATTTTCGTAGAAATATTCTAAGAATATAAAGGGCGAATGCTTCTGCATATATAGCAGAATTTACATACGATGATAGTAATTGATGCGCAACATCATTACTTTCCAAGGGCAAAGGCTGCTGCATCGAAGGTGTCGGACAGGTGAACTTGCCGGAAGATGCTTGTCAACATACACCTCCACGATACTGAGCCATAGCAGCAGCTCCTTGGTGTTCACAGCTCCTTGGTGTTCACCTTGGCGATCTTCCTCCTCTTGGCTCTACGAACGGCGTCACCTCGCCGGTGTAGGGCACCGCTTGCTTGATCTTCTTGTAGGTGTGCTCCTTCTTCTTTTGTACGAGCCAGATAAACCCGGAGCTGTGGTTGTACCCGAAGTCCTCCATGCCCTCGAAGGGCAACAGGCCCTCCGGGAGGCCGAGCTCTTGAAGCACATCGACCAGCCTTTTCTTGCAGGCAGAGGTTGCAGGCAGCACGGTGGCTCTCGACAGCCTGGGACACCATCATGTGCTGTCTACTATTAGTTTCCTGTAAAATGCAGGGTTGATCTCATGAAAATGGAAGAACCAGTCATCTGAAACCTCGGAAGAGGATTAATAGGAGAGTTTCGCTAATGTTATTTCTAAAGGCAGTAGAAAAAGCTTGAGGAAAAAGTCTTCCAGTCGGAGGGCTTTGGGTAAGATTGGCATTAGGACTGGACAGGGGACTGTTCATCCCAGTCATGGTAGGAAAAATAGAGGTAATACTAATGTTAAATCATGAATTGGTCTTTTTGGAACTAGAGAGGACTTAATAAAAAGGGTATTTGTAATTATATAAGGGAGCTGATATTTGTCCATAAATTGGATTTTGTGGGTCTAGTTGAAACTAAAATAATAAATTTCTTGATAATTTTTTTTAGAAAGATTGATAGTGGTAAAAAATTCAATTGGAAATGGGTACTCAAGGAAGATCGGGGGAATTCTTTATGAGGCTGTTGGCGATTCTTACACTATTAGAAAAATCCGCAAGCGGACGGATATCGCTTGTATTTTTCATCCGGGAGTATTCCAGAGTATCAAATCAATAGGGAACGAGGGAGGAGTATAATTCTAATATCTATATTATTTAAGATACCAGTCAGCTAGTTAACCGGGGGTAAGGATAATAATAATAATAAGATAATAAGATAATAAGACCGGTGACACACATAGGAGTATAAAAAGATAAGTTATGCAGATAGTTGGGAGGACAACGAGAAGAGTATAAAGTTCCTTAATAGTGCAATCAATTATCAGGTTGAGCTAGTAGATATGAGTTTGGAGGTTTGTTTTAAGAACTTCGTAAGAGCTTGGCCAATTCACTACCACCCGCTATCAGTTAAGAACACCGAATGGTTCTGACCACCCCCGATCGGACCCTACTGGTCCAATTCCTAACGCAGTAGATTACACGTGAGATAAATCTCAGATGGATAGGGCTGTCACCACCTACCACAAAGTACGTTGGAATGGGTGTAAACCAGGTCAGAGATAATCTCAGACACCACGTCTGTTACTAAATCCAATCACTCCTCCCCAGATCTAAAGAAGGCGATGCAAGTTCATTACCTAGGCTATTCTAACCATATGAGAATGAACCTAGACTCGGAACCATATGAACTTAATCAATCGCTCTAATAATTCGCACTTCCCACTTAGTGTAAATATGCTCAGCTCAGATAATGAAAGACACTTATATTATAAAAACAAAGTTTTACAAAAGGGAAAGAATACAAGAGCTATTACCCGAATTCCCGAAGACAATTCCTGAACTCCAAGTTTCAACTCGACTCAACTCTAACTCCCAAACTAACTACTCTAAAAAGTGAAGAATGACTCCAAATGAGAGGGATGTGCTGTGTGTTTCATCAAGTGAGGTGAGGGGGTCCTTTTACAGCCATCTGCAACCAATGGGGAGCTTCCACGTCATGGGACAAGTGTCATCTCCACACCAGCCGAAGGGGAATCCAAGAGGGGATCCAAGGGGGTCCGACGGCCTAGATGGGTAGGCCAACCCACCTTCAGTCGATCCCAACCCTCGTTTTCGCATGGGATGCTTCTTTGATAGTGTAGATCAATGCCCCACGAAGGTTTTGATAGTTAGAGCTGGTGGAACTGACTTCCTTGAGAGCCTAGTGACCCAAGTGTGAAGGAACTGCAACCATTTGATCAAACCAATGCGTATGGACGCTTGAGATTACTCCTTGATGCATTTCTTGGCAACTAGGAGAAATTGGAGTCGGTTCGGTGTAGAGGCGAGGTCGGCCGGCCTAGGATGGGTCGGCCGACCGACTTATGTGTCTGGTTCAGCTCCGGTTTTTCTCCATTTTATTTCTAAGCACAAAAACTTACCAAAACTTGTGAAAATTTATTAGTTCAAATAAAATGCCTATATAACTCTTGATTTTCCCCCAATCCCCCAAATCACCAGAAAGTTGGCGCATGTCGGCGTATGAAATTGGACTTTAATGACTACCAACAAAGGCAAAGTCAAATGTTTTTGATGTGTTAAGTGTCCACCAGGGTGATTATATGTTAGGAATGTTCCTCTAGGATATTGTAAGGAAAACTAGGTTTTTGGTGATAACTGTATGGGGCCCCTCATGCTGATGAGAAAAAAAGTTCCCTAGTGAATTTGCTCGTTTTTGTTCTTTTAATTCCTTCCCTATGGTGTTAGGAGGGGATTTCAATTTAGTGAGATATGCTATGGATAAAAATTAAGGCAATATTGATTGGCGCAATGTGAAAATTTTCAATTCTTTTGATCTAAGAGAGATTGAGATTAGCGGGGGGTGTGGGATTTACTTGGACAAGCAATCAACTTGATCCAACTTTAATTAGGCTGGATACAATTTTTGTCAACCAAAGTTGGTAGATTATGTTTCCTATGTCTAGGGTTACTAAGGTGACTAGTGTCGGGGATAAAATTACGGCCCATTGCCATGGCCCACTCCCTGACGGCCCAATCGAACAGCCTACTAGGGCCCAGTTCCCTAGAAGGTTCTATCATGCCCACATACATCCTGCTGAACAGCTTCCTGACTGGCACGATGTGTAATGGCCTAGGATTCGTGTTTGAGTCCGACTCGAACAGAGTTCTGCACGGCTACGTGAAGACCCGGACGTGGTTTCCCGGATTGGACTAGAAGTCGTGACGCCCAAGATTCGGAGTTTACCTTATCTACCTCGGGATCTATTTGGCACATTGAGTTCGTTACGATCTCGTAGTTAGCCCGGCCCGATTATCCTTGGTAGGTCGGTTTGCTCAGCACTATATAAACAAGGGCCCTACGGCGTGTAGAGGGTACGGGTTTTACGCACTTGATCTTCCACCTGATCATCGCATTGAAGTTTAGATCGCATATTACTTCCTGTTTACAATCTCGCCGAGATTTGTCCATCTCGTCGAGCATCCTCTTGTAATCATGTCTGATATATAAGAAAGGCTGGACGTAGGGCTATTATCTCCCTGAGAGGCCCCAACCAGGATAAAAACCCCTGTCTTCCTGTTGCTCGTTGGTTGCTGTTTGTTCTGTTCGGTGTGTCTTTTATCTCCCCTTTCTCAAGAACCTTAGTTGACTTGAGATCGATATCTCAACCGTCGACAGTTGGCGCCGTCCGTGGGGATCTAGCAGATCGAGCATGTCGAACTCCATCAGCGACCAGAGATCTCTTCCTGAGGACTACGACTTAGAAGGACAGGATGTCTCGTCCCCTGTCAGATCAGATCGATCTGTTCGATCTCGATCGCTCTCCATATCTGGGACAGAAATCTCTGGATACGCTCCAGAGATGGTCTTAGATCAAGCTCCCGTTATCGACGATGAATACGGAACCGACGATCTTTACGATGGTTTAGATCTCTCGGATTCCAAGGCTATGTCGGTCGATTCTTCCTGTGGCGACACAGTGATGACATCGTCTAGCGCACCAACGCACGGCCACCGCAGTATCAACATGGCTGGTGCAGGAACCTCAGAGGATCCTGCGCGGGTCGCGGCGGCCGAAGAGATCGAACGGATCAATTCTGCTTGGCTTCAAGATGGATCTACACAAGCTGCCCGCGAACAAGATGTTGTTTGCCGCAGTCTGGATGAATCCATCAAGCAAACTCTGGCGCAGATTCGCGATCAGCGCAAGTGTCAGCGACGCGACTCGCCTCGCGTACCTACGCTAGATCCCCCGGCAAAAGCTCAACTTGTCCAGGATGAATCCCCGCGCAACCGGACTCCGGTCGAGCAAGACGTGGATGCCTCAGGTATCCCAGGACCCCTTGAGTAGAGCCTGGAACGGCTTCAGGCCCTGGCGACGGTGATCAGATCCGCCAACCAGGACAACCTCGCCCTTATGGGCGACGCTGTTGCTTCTCACCTTGAGCGACTGGCCGAAGGCCTTAAGTCCATAGGTGAAGGTAATACCTCATCCGGGCAGCGCGGTCAGCTTGTCCGGGTGGATTCGGGCAGCGAGTGCTCCGATCGATCGCGTGACCCTCGCCACCGTCGAAGGACCACTGTCCACGAACAAGCTACCCGTGGTTGCCGTCGCTCGCCAAGTCCCCGTAGTCATCGCGACCACAGGGGCAAGCGTGCGCGCGACGATCATGGATGATCCCCTCATGAGGAGTGAATCGTAGCGACCACGAGGAAGGAGCGTGGAGGATTATCACGGAGGGAATTCCTCCAGGCAGAGCCCTCCCGCTCAACTAGAGTTCCTCCGGGCAACAGGACCAACGTCTTTTCAAGGCTAGGTTCTGCTGGGGAAGGTGGTCGGTCATACGCCTTGGGCTGTAAGGCTTTCTCTAACGAGCTTCGCGCTGTCAGGTGGCCCTCCAAGTTCAAGCCCGGTCACATAGAGAGGTACAATGGGACTCAAAACCCAGAAGAGTTCCTTTCCATCTATGCTACGTCCATCATGGCAGCTGGAGGTGACGAGCTAGTCATGACAAATTACCTTCTGACTGTCCTTGAAGGTGCTGCTCGGACGTGGCTGTTCAACCAGCAGGAAGGTTCCATCCGCTCGTGGGACCAACTTTGTGACACTCTGATCGCTAACTTCCAGAGCTGTTACGTGCTGGGCAAGGAGGATGATCTGCACCAGATGATCCAGATGAACGGGGAGACCCTCCGCAACTTCGTGAAGCGTTTCATCAAGATCCGCAACACGATCCATAACATCTCGGATGAATCTGTTGTCCACGCCTTTAAAAACGGAGTCCGCGACGAGCGGCTCACCCAGGATCTTGAGATCAATGAGACCTGGACCGTCAACGACCTGTTCAAGGCGGCTGATCGCTATGCCAACGCGGCAGAACGTGTTCAGTACAAGAAGGCGTTTGACAAGGTCGAGCTGCCCGCCCAACCTGGTGTGGATGAAAAGAAGAAGAGCAGCGACAATCCTGGTGACAAGAAGTCCCAGAAGAAAAAGAATAAGAGTGATGCGAATAACACCGTCGCCGGTTTAGATCGCGCACCTCCTCCCAAAGACGGGCAGAAAAAGCCCAATAATAACTACAAGGGCAAGAAGCCCGCCCAGGGAGGCAACCAAGGCAAGAAAGGTCCCAGTGACCGATATTGCAAGTTCCACCAGAACTACGGGCATGACACACGCCATTGCAGAACCTGAGCTGCAAAACTCAAGGATTTCTACAACGGCAAGGGCCCAATGCCCAACCTGCCCAAAAAAGGTGATGCCGGCAAGGCCAAGCCCCAAACCGACGATGGTGATCGGGATAATGATGACGAATATCAGGAGCCCGTGAACCATATCGCCGTCATCTTCGGTGGCTCCTCGGCTTACCCCTCTCGGCGCAGCCTCAAGGAAGCTACTCGGGAGGTCCACAACGTTGAAAAGGGCAAGCCTCAGTCTGAATCGATGAAGTGGACCGAGGTTTCCATCTCCTCTCAGGAGGATTGCCCCACTAGGATGACCAAGCCTCAGCGGCTCCCACTGGTGGTCGCTCCGACCATTAGCAACGCCAGAGTTGGCCGTGTCCTGATCGATGGCGGGAGTGCGCTGGACTTGCTTTTTGCCAAAGTCATGGACGAGATGCAGATTCCTCGCTCCAAGCTCAAAGAGGTCGCGATGCCCTTCTACGGGATTGTCCCGGAAGAAGCTGTTCGGCCGTTGGGGCAGATTGTTCTGCCTGTCACCTTCGGCAGTCCAAGCAAATTCCGAATAGAGTTGATCACGTTTGACGTGGTTGACATCCCATCTGCTTACAACTAGGGCTGGAACAAAAGCTCGTTTTCTGATTTTTTGGCTCGGTCTAAAATTTCATCCGATTCAATTTTGGATTGTTCCAACATTAAAATTAGCCAATTTTAGACAACCTTGAAATGCACTTTGGCTCGGCTCCGGCTCGGCTCGTGGGCTCGGTTGTAAATTTACCCTCAAAAAATAACTAAAATCATATAGAATCAATCTGCATCAATTTTAGAAGAAGCTCGGAAAAAAGCTCGGTTCCACCCCTACTTACAACGCTGTCGATGTAATAAATACCGGGGTACAAAGAGTCCTGAGAAGGCCAAGAGGGCCCCAGCAGCGTCGGCGGGCGTTCAGCCCCAACAAGGCATGCGAGCTCCTCAGAGGCCAAGAGGGCCCAGCAGCGTCAAAGGGGCGCTCAGCCCCAATGGCGTGGCGAGCCCCTCTGGCGAGGCGAGGGCCCCGCGTCAGGGCGCGTTCAGCCCATGGCGTGGGCGAGCCCTCTCAAGACCAAAGCGAGGTCCCCACGCCAGCGGGTGCGTGGACGAGCCCCTCTCAAGGCTGGGGCGAGGCCCCACGCCAGCGGGCGCGTGGCGAGCCCTCTCAAGGCCAAAGCAGCGAGCCCCTCTCAAGGTGAGGTGAGGGCCCTCACGCCAAAGCGGGTGCTTGGGTGAGCCCCTCTCGAAGACGAGGCGAGGGCCCCACGCGTCGGGTGGGGCCAGCGGCAGAGAACGCCGCCAAGGAGTCTTCAGACGGCGCTCCCCGCTGCGAAGGACGAGCGATTTAATGAGACATCACACGCGGATAGACAGCTTAAAGAAATGATTACGCTCTGATGACCTCGCAGTCCGAAGCGGCCGCCACTATGGCGCAGAAGAATTGACCGCAGAGAGAAGGTTTGCTTGAGGAGGACGCCTTGTTGTCGGGAGGAGAGGCGTGGCCCCACCAGACTCACCGGTGTGATGCGGGTCGAGGCCACTTGGCGGCACGCTAGAAGCGGCGCGCCGCTGGCGTGGGGCGCTGCACGCTGCCTCTTCGTCAGGTCATGTCGATTATCGAGAGTATCAGACGCTTACCCCTCGGCTCTCTCCGCCAGTTCAAAGCTTGTATAAAAGGGGAGGAGAGAGGGGGAGAGGAGGGAAAAAGAGAGAGGTAACGTGAGAGGTGAGGTTAGGTTACGTGAGGTGCAAACGTTGCACAAGCATAGGTTCCGAACACACGCAGTTCACAAGCACACTGTAAACACATTCTCATTCAACCACAATCAGAAAAGAGCTAAGGCTCAGCAGGAGTAGGACTATTACCCGCGAGGGGGTCCGAACCTGGGTAAATCTGCGAGTCGCTCCTTGTTGTGCCCGACGCTCAAATCGAACCGAGCTTGATCGAGTTGGCTAGCAGAGTAAAAATCTGACCAGGGGTGTGATCCGCAGTGGTTGAGCGGAGAACACGCCGTCAGTGGCACGCCAGGTAGGGGAGCGCTAGCATCGGTTCAAGCTCTTCGACCCTTCTTCAGGCGGCGATGGCGGAGCAGCAGTCCGCGATGGAGCAGGAAGCGGCCGCTAGAGCCACGGCCACGGAGTCAGCCGCGGCGATGGCGGTGGATCACCCGGGTGGTAGCCGCCCGCCTAGGGTCGGAACCCTGGCGGAAAGCAGCCACCCCGGCCAATCTAGGCGGTGCCTGGCCTTGGAGGAGTGCACTCCGGCACAGAACCTCCATGCGGCGTGGCCTTTGCCGAGAACCCCGGTTCGGTGACTCGGACTCCTCGGCGGGCCGTGGTTGGCAACAGCCCGCTTCGTCGATGGCGCCGCCTGGCGGTGGTGCAAGCCGGGGCGTGGGAACCGTGTTTCCGCTTCCTCCGTTCTTTGTTGCCCTCGCACTCTCTCGCAGATCTCTGGTGAGGGGCGGGGCCAAGACGACAAGACGGCGACCCCTACGGGCTCGGCGGGCGGCGCGCAGTGGCCGTGATCTCCGGACCCATCGAAGGACCGCCACTTGCTGCATGGAGAAGACTGCGTGACAAGCTCCGCAGGGCGCGACCAGCGCTTGCGATCGCGTCTGCGCGCGCCGCTGGGACCAGCAAGAGGGCTCCGCAGAGCCGCCCGGCGATGAGGTGGCGCTTCCGATGCCGCCTAGGCGACGGGCGGCGGGCGAGGACGCGGCCCAGAGCAGGAGGCTCCGGCGCCGGGTGCCGCGCTTTTCTAGGAGCTGCTGCGCGCCCAAAGGGCCGGAACGGTTTCGTCCGCCCCCATCAAAAGTATGACGGCTCCACCAACCCCGATGAGTTTTTGCAGATCTATACGACGGTGATGCAGCCGACAGAGGGTCGGGAAGGTTTCGCGAACTACTTCCCGCGGTCCTCACCGGCGAGAGCCCGTGGCTCATGAACCTGCCCCGAGTCCGTGGGGTCATGGAAGGAGCTCTTGAGCTCTTCGTCACCAACTTCCGTGGCACCTTCGAGCAGCCCAGTAGAAGACGACCTCCACAACGTGGAAGCGGAAGAAAGGAGAGTCGCCGCGCGACTATATTCGGGCGCTTCACCAGTCCGCAACACCATCCCCGACATCTCCATCGACGCCGTGGTCACGGCATTCGGAGAGGCGCCGAGACCCCAAGGTCAAGGAGAAAATGGCCACCCGCAAGATCAAACGACCGAGGAGCTCTTCACCGGCGCACAAGCGCGCCCTTTAGGCGGAGCTCAGATCCGCCCGGCTGCTGTGGCGGGACGGCAGGGGGCGGCAGGTCGGACCTCGAGGAACCCCGCGGCAAGGACAAGAAGAAGCGTAAGGCGGCCGAGACCGACAGGTCATGGCGCCGAAGCGCGACGACGACGACGATCATGCCAACCCAGCGAATGGGCGCGGCGGGCGTAAAAGAGGAGGAGGTCGGCGCCGGGCGGTATGGTCCCGTAAAGGCGGCCGAGGCGGCGGTTATGGCGATCGCTGTGGCGCGACGGCCCCCGCGACGCGACGAGGGCGAGACCGTCGCCCGTGAGTGGGACGGAAGGCCCATCGCCCCATTCACCGCAACAACTCCCACGACTTGGCGATTGCCATGTCGTCGAGAAGATGGTGGACAAGCGAGTCCACGAGCAGCAGCAGCAGCAGCAGCAGCGTCCGGCGATGGCAAGGGCAAGGAGACGGCCGCATGGTTTTCAGCAGCGGAGCGCCGGTTGCCGCCATCCACGGGCGGTTGACCACCTATCCATCCCACGCTAGCTTTAAGCGCGCGATGAGAAGTGTCGCCGCCGTGCCCAGCTTTGGGTCAGCAAGGCTGCTAAGCGTGGTCGAGCAACCGATCGCGTTGATCAAAGCCGATCACCCACCAAGATCGCTGCCTCGACATCTCCCGATCGTGGTTGCGCCCACGGTCCGAATGTAAAGTCAGGGGGTCTGTTAGACGGAGGAGTTCCTCAACCTCCGTCCGCCCGGGTTGCTAAGGCGCCCAGATTCAGCAGCTGGAGCTTCGCCCAACGCCCGTTCTTCGCATCGCGCCGGGCCGAGTCCGCCAGAAGCGCGCGATCTCCGGTGACGCTTGAAACTCGACAACTTCCGCACCGAGATGCTCGAGTTCGAGGTGGCGGACTTCGACCTCCTACAACGCCATACTAGGTCGGCCGACACGACCAAGTTCATGGCGGTTTGCCACTATGCGTACATGGTGGTGAAGATCCCGGCTAGCCGCCCCATCGTCTTGAAAGTGGACCGCCGGAGGCGCCCGCTGCGACAAGGACGCTCGCTTTGGCGGGCGTCGGTGCCTGTAAGGCCGAGGCTTCGACTTTGGGAGCTCCTCGGCGAAGACCCGTGCCTCCCGGTTCGTCTGCGGAGGTTAAGGCGGTCTCCGTGAGCGAGAGTCGACCCGGCGAAGACCGCTCGTGGGCGATCTCGGCGCCAAATAGGAAGGCGCGCTGTCTCCTTCCTCCAGCCTAACGCAGACGTGTTTGCGTGGCAACCGTCGACATGACCGGGTCCCTGTGGAGGTGATTGAGCACAAATTGGCGACGTTCTCGCGGTAGCGACCGTCATGCGAAGGTCCGGAAGCGATCGGTGGAGCGTCGAAGTTATCCGCCAGAGGTGGACAAGCTCTTAGGCGGGGTCGCCCGCATGTCGCCCATCCCGGTGGCTCGCGAACCCCGTCCTCGCTAAGAAATCAACGGGCGTTGGAGGATGTGCGCGGACTTCACCGACCTCAACAAGGCGTGTCTGGCGATCCAGACCGCTGCCCGCGCATCGATCTCATCGCCGACTCAACAGCGGGTGCGAGCAACAAGCTACGGATGCGCATCGGGTACCACCAGATTAGCATGGCCGAAGAAGATGAAGACAAGACCGCCTTTGTGACACCCATGGGCGACTACTGCTGCACGAGGATAGCGTTCGGACTGAAGAATGCAGGCCCAACCTATCGAGGGCCATGCATATCGCCACCGCCCTAAATAGGGCGAAACACGGAGGTGTACGCCGATGATCCGTGGTGAAGTCCAAAAGACGGAGGAGTTGATCGGCGACCGGAAGAAACCTTCACCAACCCGAGGAAGTCTCGCATCGCTTAATCTCGAGAAATGCGTGTTCGCCGCTCCATCGGGCAAACCGCCGATTCCTCGTCTCCCGCAGGGGATTGAGGCGAACCCCGACAAGATCGCAGTGATCGAGAACATGAAGCCCCCGACGCGACTTCGGCAGAAGCAGTGCTTGGTGGGCTGTTTGACATCCCTGGGCCGCTTTATAGCTCGCCTGGGGGATAAAAGTCTCCCACTACTCAAGCTTCTAAAGAAGACCAACCAGTTCGAGTGGACGGCGGAGGCGCAGGAAGCGTTCGACGGGCTGAAGAAGTATCTCACCTCCCCGCCCGTCCTGGTCGCCCCAGAACCGGGCGAGCCGCTGATCCTCTACGTCGCGGCAAATCCCCAGGCGGTCAGCGCGGTGCTGGTGGCGGAAAGAGAAGGCGTTCAGCGCCCCATCTACTACGTCAGCAAGGTCCTCCACGACGCCGAAACGAGGTATTCACAGCACCGAAAGCTGCGCCACTACTTCCAGGGGCGAGAAGTCACGGTGTTGACCAAGTATCCCTTGCGGGAGATCCTCTTCAACCGCGTGGCGACAGGTCGCATCGCCAAGTGGGTCATGGAGCTGGCAGAATTTGATCTCATGTTCGCTCCCCGAACGGCCATCAAAGGGCAAGCTCGCGGAGTTCGTTAGCGAATGGACTCCGCGGACACAAGCCGAAGACACCCAAAGACCTCGCCGTGGACTCTCTTCTTGACGGCTCATTCCTACCGGAGGGGTTTGGCGTCGCCCTGGTGTCTCCCATCGGCGATGTCGTCCCGGCACTGGTGGTGCTGGACTTCCGCGCCACCAACAACGCCGCGAATACGGCGATTGCTCGCCGGGCTCGTGGTGGCCGACCTTTGGCATCCGGGGCTACAAGTGAAAGGCGACTCTCTCTGGTCATCAACCAGCGAGGAAGGATTTCTCCCGCCGATCCCGTCATGGCGGCCTACTCGGGCGGAGGTGCGCCGGTTGGAGCGGCACTTTGTTTGAGGGTTTGGGCTTCGTGCACGTCCCTCGCCGCGACAACTACATGGCGGATGAACTGTCCCAGATTGCTCGTCAAGGGCACCTGCTCCGCCGGGTCTTTGAAAAAGACTTACGCTGCCGTCCGCCGCAGCCCCCGCTCGCGGGACGACGCTTTCGACGCAGCTCCCACTTCGAGGAGACGTCACCAATCTCGCCGCAGCCCCGGTTGAGGGAGGAGGTGGAAGAACTGCCGAGGCGGTTGAGGCGGAAATGCTGTGCCGTGCAGAGTACGCCGACGACAATGTACGTAACGCCGCCACACTCGTCCGGGAAGGTCGATGGATGGATCCGATCCTAGCCTACTGCGGGATGGAGTGATCCCCACGGCGACGCTGGTCGGCCGAGAAGATAGTGCGCAAGGCCAAGCGCCACGCCTCGGTAGGTGGGGACCTGTTTCGCCAGGCGCAAACGGAGTTCTCTTGAAGCGCCACGGGAAGCGGGAGTGCAATACTCGAGATCCATGGAGGCATGCGCGGAGCCATTCAGGAGCCGCGTTGGTCGGGAAAGCTTCCGCCACGGTTTTATTGGCCCATCGCCTCCGTGATGCCTTCGAGCTGGTGAGGAGATGCGGCGCGCGCTTATGCTAAGCAGATCCACCGACCGCCCAGCGCCGCAGACCATTCCGCTCTCCGCCGTCGGTCCGGTGGCTGGACATTTTGGGCCCGTTCCCGCGGGCGACCGGAGGTTACACTCATCTGTACGTCGCCATTGACAAGTTCACTAAGTGGGTTGAAGCCTCGCCAGTCCCAGCGATCACATCCGCAGCGGCTATCAAGTTTATGAAGAGCATTTTCGTCCGGTTCGGCGTCGCCAGCAGGATCATCATCGACAACGGCGCCGCTTTAAGAGCGCTGATTTCAAGATCTGTGCGAAGAGCTGGTACTAAGCTGTGCCGCGCTCATTGTACATCCGAAGAGCAATGGGCAAGTTGAGTGGGCAAACACGGAAGTACTCAAAGACTCAAGACAAGGGCTTTCGACCATCTGGAGAAGCGTGGCAAGCGCTGGGTTGAAGAAGTCCCCACTGTGTTGTGGGCGCTGCGGACAACTTCTAACAGAGCCACCGGCGAGACCCCCTTCTTCCTGGTGTATGGCTCTGAGGCGGTGTTCCCATCCGAAGCTCGCCGGCTCCCAAGGGTGGCGGCGTTCAGCGAAGACAAAGACCCTGACCGGCGTTAGGATGAAGTGAATCTCCTGGAGGAGATCCGAGATGAGCGGCGATCCGGCCGCCAAGTATCAGCAGAATCGCGCGGTATCAAGCAAGACGGGTGTGTGTGAGAACACCGGCAAGGGGCACTGCGTTCAAGAAAATCCAAGCGCAGCAGTGGCGCAACAAACCTGTCTCCCCTATGGGAGGGCCCTTCAAGGTGGTCTCGCCTCCGCCTGAGCTCGGCCAGGCTCGCCGAGGATGGTCGCGAATTGGCTTAACACTTGAACGCCGAGTACCGAGGAAGTTCTACCCGCAGTAGCGCCCGAAGCCTTTTTTGGCCTTCCTTTGGAGCCGAAAGCGGCGAGGTCTTCTTCCTTCACCGCTCGCCTCGGGGGCTGCATTGTACAAAGCCATCTTCAATAAGAGATAAGTTCTGTCTCCTTGTGGGCATCTGTTTCTTTTTTCACCTCAAGTCTGTTAGAAAGCATTCTGTTGAAAGCTGGTAGCGAAAAAGTACTTAAGGCAGATGGCCCCTTAGTTGCAAGGACGGACGCTTACGACTTGCGGTTGGGCGAGGCAAAGCGGACGGATGGCGGGTTCTAGCCTGGTGTGTCGGCTCGGTCTAGGCAATGCGCCAACAGCAGCACCGGCGACTAGACCACTTCTGGAAGCTAAGTTCTCGCCACGCGATGTCTAGGGTCGGTTCAAAAGAGGCCATAAGGGTTGAAGTAACCAGATGCTCGAGGAAAAGCGCCACTTTCAATGTAAAGCTCTGTCTAAAGCTTTTTACGATCACCGGCTTAGCCTAGGAAAGGTCGTTAGAAAACATCTCGCCGAAAGTCGGTAGCGAAAGTACTTATGGTCGATGGCCCTTAGTTGCAAAGGCAAACGTTTATAACTTACGCTGGTGCGAGGCGAAGCATTTAAGGCGGGTTCTAGCCCGGTGTGTCGGCTCGGTTCAGGCACGCGCCAACAGCTGCACCGGCGACTAGACCACTTCCGGAAGCTAAGCGCCGCCACGTATTGTTTAAGTCGGGTTGCGAGAGGCCATAAGGGTTGAAGTAACCAGATGCCTAAGGAAACAATACCACGTCGTGCGTAATCGCTCGCCTAAAGCCTTTGGCGGTCAGTGCCCCAATTCAATTTCGCAGTTAAAATTGTGCGGTTCAAGTGAGACTCACAACAAAAGAGCAAAAGTTTATTTGCATTGATAGGCAACGCTATAAGGCAAAATAGACGGGAGTTTCGCTACTCCTCCTCGTCTTCGTCTTCCGCTGGAGCGGCGCCGCCCATCATGGATACGCGGCCGGCGGCGGTGTCAACCCGCGCTTGCTCAATCCGGTCCAGCTGGCGCGAAGTCTCCCCGGTGGCGGCGCCGAGATCAAACGCGCGTCTCGAAAGCAAGACAGCTTGCCCAAGATGAACCGCGCCGCTTAAGAGCGCTTTGGCGACCGTCTTCGATCGCTTCGCCCGCAACGCCACCGAAGATCGCGCAGGCTTTGGCGGCTCGCCCCACGGCTCCAGCAGCATCGCGGCAATTGCCTCTCCAGCTGGGAATATAAGGTAACGATGGATGGCGCCCCAAAACCGTGGTAGGCGGTGCGCTGCATGTCGGCGAGGGTTCGAGGCGCCAAGTGTTCTGTGCGGTCTTCGACCGCTTGGTGGCCGAGGCGGCGGCGGCTTAGCCGCCGCAGCTCGCGAGTCATCGCCTTCGTGGCGGTCTTGGCCAAGGCCCGCCGCAGCTTCGCCGGCGGATCGCTTCCGCCAGCAAGTGCCTCCTCCCGCGTTTAGGTGCGGAGAGGTGCGGCGCCGGCGAGCGCCCTACGCCGGGCGGTTACGCCGAGATGGCGGCGGCGCTTAGCGGACGCCAGGCTGAGGGTTCTCCGCGGCGGCGCGGCGAACTCTCCGCCGCCCGAAGCGCCCCGCCGAACGAAGCGGCGGGCGGTGGGGTGGCGAAGTCGGGCGGAGCGGAGCTCGATGCCCCAGCGTCCGCCCTATTCCAAGAAGGACAAACAGGGTTCAGGTATGCAAAAAGGTGTAGCATGCTAACCC
Source organism: Raddia guianensis (assembly GCA_036346415.1). NCBI lineage: Eukaryota > Viridiplantae > Streptophyta > Magnoliopsida > Poales > Poaceae > Raddia > Raddia guianensis. Next base: position 28,456,338 of record CM070540.1, read on the forward strand.
TAATGCGAAATGTGCGTAAGCGCAGGGAAAGCCAACCTGAAGTGCCGCGCCCTGAAAGTGAAAGCTGAAGGGGGGAGCGCCAAACCGCTTGGTTGCGGAGGCGGCGTGGCGCTGATCGCGTCACCGCTGCCGGGCAGCGCCGGGCGCGAGTGGTGCAGATGCGGAGCGCCAGCCAAGGCAGCGAGGCCGGGCAGCGGCAGCGCCGCGCGCGCAGAAGCGCCGGGCGAGAAGGAGCGGAAGAAACCGGCGCGGGCGGCACCGCTTCGAAGAGTCGCCGCGCTCGCCGTGGTGGCAGCAAGCGGAAGCAGCAGGCCTCACGGAGGGGGGGGCGGTGGCGGTGGAAGTCAGATTGGAGGGCGAGCCCTCTTTGGGCTCGTCTCCTCCTCTTCGTCGCCGCCCACGGCGAGATGAGACGGCGCTTCCGGAAGCGCTGTCGAGTCGGCTGCCACGCAGAGGTGGCGGCGGCGCGAAGCTTGGGCGGTCGCCGGAGGCGGATCGCGGATCTCAGAGTGGCCCCGTGCCACTTGGACCGCAGGACCGAGACCTCCATGGGGCAGCGACGCGCAAGTGTTGGTTGCGCCCCGTGATCCCGGGCCGCAGAGGGGAGGATGCTCGCAGCAGCGTGGTGTCGCTGGTCGGCGGGGCCAGTAGTCCCGCCAGCCAGTCCCGGAGCACGTCGTCCGGCACGTTCCCTGCGGCTGGGCGAGCAAGAAATGAAGCCATAAGGACGGCAAGCAAAAAGATTCCAAGAAAGACAAGAGACCCAAAAGACTAAAAGAGCACTCACCGCCGAGGGCGACGCGGACTCCATCGTTGTCGCCATAGTACATCCAGGCGGGGCGAGTCCTCATGCGGAGCGGGCAGAGTCGGCGCCGCAAAAAATCCGCCGCGACGAGGGTTCCGGTGAGCCCGCGGCGGCGAAGATCGACGATGCGCGCCAGCATCAACCCTAGCTCCGCTGAATCGTCGGGCGAAGCCCCCCAGTTGGCGGTGGGCTCCGCGGGACCCTCAGGAAGAGAAAGATCGTCGCAGCCGCTGGAGTCCTCCACGTACAGCCATTGTCGGTGCCAGTCCTTCCAGTTGGACTTGGACGCGACAGGGATGAAGGCGGCGGTTTCGCGGAGCGTGAAGTAGCAGCTCCCGAAGGCCCCGCACGGGCGCGGCCTCGCGTGCAGCACGAAGAGCCGGCGCCAGAGTGGGAGGCTTGGCATCGTCCCCACGAACATCTCGCAGAGGTGGACGAAGATGGCCAGCGCAATGATGGAGTTGGGGGGAAGGTGCACCGCCTGGATCTCGTAGAAGGCGAGCACCCCCAAGAAAAATTCAGAGTACGGCGGGATGAGCCCCGCCAGTGCCGCCCAGATGAAGGTGATGATCTCCCCGTCGCGAGGGCTCGGCGCCATGGTGCCGGGGCGGAACCGGGCGGCGGTTGGTGGCACGAACACTTGAAGCCGCCTCACTGCGTCTTCGTCGGCGGTGGAGGTGGGAAAACCTGGCCCAGTCGACGGCGCGCCCCCACGACGATCCTTACTGCGTTTGGGTGCCATTGGACCGCGGTGGAGAAGTTGCCGAAAAGAAAGAAGGCTCTGTGGTGGCAGCGAAGGAGATAATTGGCAGTTTGTGAAGACTTAGCGTGCGGAAGGATTGACCGCAGCGCTAAGAGAAGTATTTATAGGCGTGGGGCGCGAGCACGACGGTTTGGATCCCGCCCCCACGCGCGCGGCGCCATCATTGCCCCGCACGTTTTGGTTTCCCGCGAAAAGCGGCGTAGTTCCCTAAGGAAGATCGTGTGAGGATGGAGAATCAGGCGTACGGCCGCCGCAGGTGGTGGGTCCCCCACGATTCGTCTCCCGCCGCACAAGAAACGGAAAAGTGTCTGCTGACGGTTCACAGATCATGGTGGACCCGGCCACTGTCGGTGTAATAAATCTTGGGGTACAAAGAGTCCCGAGAAGGCCAAGAGGGCCCCCAAGCGTCGGTGGGCGTTCAGCCCCAGCGCGCGTGGGCGAGCTCCTCAGAGGCCAAGAGGCCCAGCGTGTCGTGGGCGCTGAGGCCCCAGCCACAGGCGAGCTCCTCAGAGGCCAAGAGGGCCCCAGCGTCAGCGGGCGCTCAGCCCCAGCAGGCGAGCTCCTCAGAGGCCAAGAGGGCCCTCAAGGCGTCAAAGCGGGCGCTGAGCCCAGGCGTGGCGAGCCCTCTCAAGGCGAGGCGAGGGCCCCGTCGGCCAGCGGGCGCTCAGCCCCAAAGACGGGCGAGCCCCTCAAGGCAAGGCGAGGGCCCCCGCGTCGCGGGCGTTCAGCCCCATCGCGGGCGAGCCCCTCTCAAGACTGAGGGCGAGGGCCCCACGCCGCCAGCGGGCGCGTGCATGCAGCCCCTCTCAAGGCTGGGGCGAGGGCCCCACGCGCCAGCGCGCGCGGCAAGCCCCTCCGGCGAGGCGAGGGCCCCACGCGTCGAGTGGGGCCCAGCGGCAGGGAACGCCGCCAAGGAGTCTTGAGACGAAGGCTCCCTCGCCGCGAAGGACGAGCGATTTAATGAGACATCACGCGGATAGACAACAAGAAATGATTACCGCTTCTGATGACCCCTCGCAGTCTCGAAAGCGGTTGTCCTGGGCGCAGTAAGAATTGACCGCAGAGAGAAGGTTTGCTTGAGGAGGCCGCCTGCCGAGGAGCAGTGCAGGCCCCACCAGCAGACTCACCGGTGTGATCAGGCGGGTCGAGGCCACTTGCGGCACGCGAGGCGCGGCGCCGGCGCAGGCAGCTGCACGTTTGCCTCTTCGTCGTGTCGTGTCGAGTGTACCGAGAGTATCAGATCGCTTACCCCTCGGCTCTCTCCGCCAGCTCAAAGCTTGTATAAAAGGGGAGGAGAGAGGGGGAGAGGAGGGAAAAAGAGAGAGGTAACGTGAGAGGTGAGGTTAGGTTACATGAGGTGCAAACGTTGCACAAGCATAGGTTCCGAACACACGCAGTTCACAAGCACCCTGTAAACACATTCTCATTCAACCACAATCAGAAAAGAGCTAAGGCTCAGCAGGAGTAGGACTATTACCCGCGAGGGGTCCGAACTCAGGTAAATCATGAAGTCGCTCCTTGTTGTGCCCGACGCTCAAATCGAACCGAGCTTGATCGAGTTGGCTAGCAGAGTAAAAATCTGACCAGGGGTGTGATCCGCAGTGGTTGAGCGGAGAACACGCCGTCAAACGCGATCTTGGGCTGGCCATCTCTTGGCAAGTTCATGGCCGTGTCCCACCATACATACCATTGCGTGAAGATACCGGGCCCTAAAGGTGTGATCACGGTCAAGGGCAACTACAAAGCTGCTCTGGATTGCGACGAGCAGTTCCTTACCCTGGTCGACCAGCTTCCACCGCGCGGTCCCGAAGTTCCGCAGACCAAGTCTGCACGCCCTAAGGTTTCTGTCCAGCCAGGGGGAGAGACCAAGGAAGTCCCGCTGTCTCTTGATGACTCTTCCAAGATAAAGGCATTTGGGGCCAACTGACCCCAAATAGGAAAGCGAGCTCATTGCCTTCCTCCGAGCTAATGCAGACGTGTTTGCTTGGGAGCCGTCTGACATGCCCGGGGTCCCAAGGGAGGTTATCGAGCACAAACTGGCCGTCCGGCCGGACAAAAAGCCTGTTCGCCAGAAGCTTTGACGCTGGATTTCTGCTGGGGATCATCAATGATCGACTTTGGCAAGTCGTCGCTGGTTTCATCTGCGAGGTTGATCACACCGAGTGGCTGGCCAACCCTGTCATTGTAAAGAAGAAAGGCGGCAAGTGGAGGATGTGTGTCGATCACACAGATTTGAATGCCGCTTGTCCTAAGGACAATTTCCCGCTGCCTCGCATAGACCAGTAGGTCGACGCGACTGCGGATGCCCAGCTCTTGAGTTTTTTAGATGCTTACTCCGGTTATCACCAAATAAGCATCTCCCCCGAGGATGAAGAGAAGACTGCCTTCATCACCCCCTTCGGCACTTTCTGCTATACGACCATGTCTTTCGGTCTGCGCAACGCTAGTGCCACGTTCCAGCGCTTGATGGAGAAGACTTTCCCAGAACAGCGCGGAAGAAATCTGGAGGTCTATGTCGACGACATAGTTGTAAAGAGCAAGTATGCTCCAGATCATGTAAAAGACCTGGCTGAGACTTTTCGTAATCTCACCAGGCATCGAATTAAATTAAATCCAAAGAAGTGTACCTTTGGTGTTTGATCTGGAATGTTGCTCGGTTATGTCATTGGTTCGCGTCCAACGGCTGACTGTGAAGGGAGATTCACAGCTGGTCATCAATCAGGTAAACAAGGAGTATCAGTGCTGCGATGACTCAATGGTGCGCTACCTGGTTGAAGTGAGGAAGTTGGAGTGGCACTTTCGATTTTTTGAGATGCTCTTCGTGCCCAGGAAGGATAACTTCTTGGCCGACCAGCTGTCCAAGTATGGATCCTCACGCGAACCTGCTCCGGCAGGGGTGCTCGTCGAGCACCTTTACAAGCCCTCTATCACGTCTCCGGACGAGGCAACAGAGACAGGTGGTGCTGTCTCCGTTATCGAAAGCAGTCATGGATCGACAATGCCATTTGTCCGGACCTTGCGATGGGACCCCGCCCGACGACGGCCGAGCTGCGTTCCCGGCTTATAAGGCGTGCTAGTCCATACAAGCTTGTGGACGGCATCCTTTACCGCCAAGGTACGCTAGGAGTCCTCTCCAAGTGCATCTCTCAGCAGGAGAGTGTGTTCCTTCTTAGGGACATACACGAGGGTGCCTGTGACAACCACGCCTCCTTCAGGACTCTGGTCGGCAAGGCGTTTCGCATGGGCTACTATTGGCCTACAGCGTTACAAGATGTCCGGGACGTCGTGACTAAGTGCAAGGCTTACCAATTTCACGCCCGAAAGGCACATAAGCCCGCCCAAGAGCTCCAAACGATCCCCCCATCATGGCCTTTCTCCACATGGGGTCTGAATCTGCTCGGCCCGTTCTCTAAGGGGTATAAGGGATACACACACTTGCTCGTCGCCATTGACACTTTTACAAAGTGGATCGAGGCCGAGCCTGTGTCCTCTCTTCACGCCAAATTGGCTGTGCGCTTTTTCAAGAGCAACATGATCACGCATTTCGGGATTCCCATAAGCTGATCACCGATAACGGTCCCTAGTTCAGAAGCGAGCTATTCTAGGAATACTGCGAACAGCTGGGAACCAAGGTCTGCTTCGCCTTTGTGGCGCATCCACAGAGCAATGGAGCAGTCGAGCGAGCTAACGGATAGATAGTCTAGGGTATCAAACGGCGCGTGTTCGCGGCACTACGCGAGCACAACAAGCCTGGGTCGACGAAGCTCCTTCCGTCCTCTGGGCAGTTCGCACCTCGGCCAGCCGGGCAACCGGGGAAACCTCTTTCCAATCGGTGCGGAAGCAATCTTGCCCGCCGAAGTTGTACTCGGCTCGCCTCGCACGAGCTCGGTCAACTTGATTGACTCCGAGCAAGAGCGCTTACTCGAACTCGATCTCCTCGAAGGCACACGCGACCAGACACAAGTCAGAATGGCGCGCTACCAGCAAGCTCTTCGCCGGCACGCTGCCAAATCAATTCGACCAAGGGCTTTGAAGGCGGGCGACCTCGTTCTGCGTGGTGTCCAGAACCTGTCCAATGCCAACAAGATAACTCCCCGATGGGAGGGCCCGTTCACGGTCGTCACTACTGCTCGCCCGGGGGCTATTCGCCTGGCAATGGAGGATGGGAGAGAGCTGACCAGCACTTGGAACATCGACCAGCTTCGTAAGTTCTTTGTGTAGGTCTTTCGTGTGTTTGTTTAGCTTCGCGCTTTTTGTCAAACTTCGCGCCTTAGTACGTCCAAGTCTCTCGGGCTGCCTTGTAAAGTTCAATCCAATAAATAGTGAATTTTCGCAGCCCCCTGCGGCCCTTTTCACTTCATGTCTTCTCAGACTATCTCCTTTAACACTTGATGCCTGCCCGGTCTTGCGAACTATTGGCTCCGCGATCTTCAGGGTTTCCCTGCCCGTATCTCGTTTCAACAAGTTCCTAAACTCAGAGTTGCGTAAAACGGCATCCAGCCTCGCGGCTAAGTCTGCTCTCGTAAGCCCTCCGCGGCAGAGGCACTTACCGCTCACGGCACAACCACTTGGCAAAGCCTACTCTCGTAAGCCCTCCACGGCAGAGGCACTTTCCTTGTTCGGTTACCTTCGGAATCGCCTAACTTACGTAAACGAGCAGTTCCTGGAACGAGTCGATCAGGATACGGGTGCCGCTCTATCTCTCTACGACGTTCTAGACTTCATAAACTCGGGTTTCGAGCATCGTCTGCATCGGGGCTAGGGTGTCGCTCTTTCTCTTGTGCACCTGTTCGAGTTCGCAAACTCAGGTTTTCGAGCAGCTGCACAACGGGGGCTGGGAGTTAGGCTGGCGTTCTACCGGTTTTTCTTAAAACTTCCTAGCGCTGTTTCGCCTTGCTCTTGATTTCCTGTTCGTTCTTGTCTTTTTGCTGCATTTTTTTGCAGGGAAAAGGTAAGTCTTTATTGCTCTAACCAAATTTACAGTACAAGGTCTTTCGAGCAGACCCTATTGCTACTTAGAAGCGAAGTTGCTCCTTGAGTCGCTCGATCACTTCCTTGAGGCGCAGACCTCCCTTGGGCCCGAACCCTTCTCGGCCTCACCGAGACGCTCGGCTTCCTCCTTCATTCTGGCCTGCTCCGTTGCCTCAGACGGAGAGCCTCGACCTCTTCGGTCTTGGCCTTGCAATGCTTCGGTCAAATCTTCGCTCTGACTAGCTCGCTGCTCGGCGGTTTTAAGCTGCTCGTCCAGCTCCTTGACCCTTCTCTCCACGGTGGCCCTTGCGGCCAGCCCGTGCATCTCCTCGGCCTCTTCCTGTGATACCCACAGAGTGGAGAGCTTCTCCTGGAGCGCCGCAGAAGCCTGCCTCTCTTTGATCAGTTTGGGCCTTCAGCTTCTTCACCTTCGTCTTCAGCCGGCTCCCGCTTTTGGCTGGTGCAGGGGGCTCCTCCTCGAGCCCCCTCATCCGAGCCGCCCCGAAGGCTGCTGCAATGGCCGCCGCCCTTGACGGTGACGCCTTCCACGATGTCCTCCATGGTGCCCTTCATGAACTGAAAGAGAGAAGACCAAGTCAAGCTTTGGGCAGCTATAGCTCGAGCAGACAAGGTTCGGTTTCGAAGTTTACCTCTCCAAGCCGAAGCTCCAGACCCTAGCGCAGGCGATCTTCAAGGCCGTGGGTCACAAAGCCTCGCCTGTTCGGGATGAGACCAGCGTGCCGACCTCTCCGCTTCGTCTCTCCCTTGCGGGCGCGCGCCCGCCTTGGGGCAGTTGCGACGGGCGAAGGAGTGTCGCCCTCGCGCTCATGCCCTTCCTCTTCCGCCCATTCGCCTTCGGGCAGGATCGGCACCTCTCTGACCGGAGACGCCGGTGGGGTAACGGACAGGGTGACTTGAGTCCCCTGACCGCGATCTTCTTCTTGCTCCCCGGTGGCAGGGACTTCTCCCTGCTCGCCGGAGGTTGCCGTCGCCACAGGGACGATCTCCCCCTGCGACGAAGTGTCCGGCGATGCCGTCTGTTCAGACGCGCCTTGGGCAGCCGGCAGAGCCAAGACTTTGGCTCCGCTCTCCGTGGTGCCGTGCTCCGTTTCTTGGGCTTCCAGCCTGTTGATCGCGTCCTTCAAGGCGTTGATTCCGTCACTGGAGCCGGATGGGAGCAAAGCCCACACTGCTAGTTTGTCCTTAAGAGCGAGCAGTCTCGTTGCTCGCGAGGCACCATGCAGGTGCTCGGGCAGTAAGGACCGCTCAACCGCCGCGTACACGTAGTCCGCGTTGACCTCCTCCTGGGCAGCTGATGAAAAAGAGAAGAGTTAGTTCGTGCGCGGTTTGGTACAATGCAAAGGAAACAGCCTTGTTACTACGTACCTGCCGCAGGGAACGTGAGTTTCTTCTTCGCTCCTTAATGGAGCTTACGCCTCTTGCTCGGGGGCTCCTTGGCTTCCTCGCCTTGTCCTTCAGGAGCTTGCGGTGACAAGCTCAGCTCCTTGCTGAGCTGAGCGCTCTTTTGGCGTAACGCAAGAAGCTTTTCCTTGCGCACGACTTCTTCCTAGAGCCTCCGCTGCTCGGCGACCTGTTGCAGCCGTTCCACATGGCCCGGGCGAGCCTGCGCGTAGCGCCTAAGCCAAAGGGTCATGTTCCTTACCTCTTCGTCGCTTTGCTCGGTGAGGAGGGAGGGGCTTGGACGTCTCCCACTTGGCTGACCGTGCGCGCGTTTGGTCTGCTCGGCGCGCTTCGTTGCCGCGGAGGGCTTCTTTGAGGGTTGGCGGCCGCCATGGCGCGGCGAGTTCCGTGTCGGCTCGGTCGCCACCTTGGGCTTTGCGGCCGCCTTGGCCTTGCCTTTTCTCGCTTCCCCTTTCTCTGACCAAGAGAGCTCCTCCACGATCCCTCCAAGGATCAGTTGGTCCTCTTGTTTGTTTGGGAAGCGAACGTTAGCATTTTACAACAGTGTAAGTCTTGCAAAACCGAACGGCGTGTAGGTGTTTTACCTCTGCTGTGCGGAAAAGCACGTTGCGTGGACACGTGTAGGCCTCCTCGCCGGTGACCTCACCGTCCTTCCTAGCAGCCTTCAGCATGGAGTCGACCTGCTTGGTCACCCATGCGTCGGTCGATTGTAATCGCCGAATGTATGATTAAATCGGCCGCTCGGATGAAGTCACCAAGTAAAGGTTGAGTCTTAAAGGCACTTACCCGTGCTCTCCCTGGTGATGCCTTCCTATCCTTCTATCTTGTAGAAGGGGTAGGATCTTCTCCGCAGCGGACAGATACTGTTCGCTGTGAAGTCACGGATGATCTCCCTGCCCGTGAGCCCGAGGCCCACGAGGGAGGCGCTCTTCCGCGTCAGGTACCAATCCTCGTCGGACAGCTCCGGCCGAGGCATTGGGATTCCCTTTGTCGGCGCCTTCCCGGTGAAGACGAGCTTGCTGTCGCCGCTTCTTTTGGTGTAGAACCACCTCATCCACCATGGCCCCATCGAGTCGAGCAGCGGTGGACGAGGGTACGGGACGTCGTCGGCGGTGGCCCGGAGCTTGAGGTAGTAACACCCAAGCGCCGAAGCGGCGGAGCAGCTCCTCATCACTGTGTAATAGTGAAGGAATAGCCCGACCGATGGATCAACTCCCAGGTAGCCCTCGCACAGGTGTGCGAAGACGGCCATCTGAAGGATCGAGTTGGGGTTCAGATTTGCGACCTCCAACCCGCTGATGTTGAGAAAGGGCTCCACGAAGTCGCTTTCGGGAGACCTCAACCCGAACAGTGCGAACTGCTCGAAGTTGACGAACTCGTCCTCGAGCGGCTCCGGTGTTTCCTCCTCCCCGGGCAGCTTCCAGCTGCTAGTGTCGATGTGGCCTTCCTCCTCCCAGATCTTCAAGTCTTCCTCGGTCATGCTAGTGCCTGAAAACTTGGCCATAGCAGTCCCCAGGGCTGGACGAACAGATTGGGGAGTGGAGTTTGCCTGTTTGATGCTGAGCGCGGTTGGAATTAGGGCTTGGGAAGGAAAGGCGTGAGAGCGAAAGTGGCAAGCCGCAGGCGGCTTGGGTGCTTTTATAGTCCCAGGCGAGCAGCTCTGCAACGGTTCTTTGCCACTAAACGGCTAGTTTTTACCGCAAGGGCTAAGTAAAACGGTCGTCTATTTTCATCAAGGCAATGGGTTACCGTTGAGTTCTCGCTAACGGCTACTTTTTTCCAAAGGTTCCGACCGAGGATCGGCGCCTCGCTCGGACAGATGTTCTTCCCTGTTCGGTGCAACAGAGTTGCTTAGTACTGATCTGGTTTGCTCGTTTCCGGACAAGTCCTGTTCGAGAGAGCAATAACCTGCTCGGTTGTTCGTTGTACGTCCTCGTAACAGCGATATTTCCCTCTTCGTGACTTAGAGTCTCAAGAGGAAGACCCCACTCTAGTGAGTTATTCCACTTGAGTCTCGAGGGCTAGCTGTCGGGGATAAAATCACGGCCCATTGCCATGGCCCACTCCCTGACGGCCCAATCGAACAGCCTACTAGGGCCCAGTTCCCTAGAAGGTTCTATCAGACCCATATACATCCTGCCGAACAGCTTCCTGACTGGCACGATGTGTAATGGCCTAGGATTCGTGTTTGAGTCCGACTCGAACAGAGTTCTGCAGGGCTACGTGAAGACCCGGACGTGGTTTCCCGGATTGGACTAGAAGTCGTGACCCCCAAGATTCGGAGTTTACCTTATCTACCTCGGGAAGTATTTGGCACGTTGAGTTCGTTACGATCTCGTAGTTAGCCCGGCCCGATTATCCCTGGTAGGTCGGTTTGCTCAGCACTATATAAACAAGGCCCCTACGGCGTGTAGAGGGTACGGGTTTTACGCACTTGATCTTCCACCTGATCATCGCATTGAAGCTTAGAGGGTACGTGGCGGGGAGTCGGGTGGTGCCTTCGGTGTGTACTCCGGCGAACGAGGCTCAAATTGCTCATATTTCATGAGCGCCTTGCCTTTCTCCAGTGCAGCACGGCCCGATGTGTTACATCGGCACTACCGCACGGTGGAGAGAGGACGAGCTTCCTTGCCACTCCTCCCTTGAGGCCTAGTTGGCCCATCGTCGGTCGTACCGGTGAAGGAGCGCGCGGCGCCTTCCCCTTGGTGATAACACGAAGGGGGGAAAGAGGGCGCGCCGCACCAATGCGGTGTGGAGACGTCGGCCGGCCACATCATGTAGCACGGCCGTGCTCGGGTTGTGGCGTCGCCTTCGGTTTCTCCTCTGGCGAGAAGTTCAGCTGTTGCGCGTGCACCGGCGAGTAGTTCAGATTTCGGCCAACCGTTGGCTTGCCGGAAGTACTCTTCGAAAGCTTTGGAGCCGATGGGTCGCTAGCTACAATCTCGTAGATTGACGGGATAGACTTAGGGGTGTTTGGTTCAGCCATGGTGGTGGTGAAAGGTTGCAAGGTGAAAGGTGAAAAGTGAGAGGTGAGAGGAGGAAGATGAAGAGGAGATGAAAAGAGTGCAAAGAACGACTCTTCCCGTCGCTTTTCAAATGAGGTGAGTCATTCAGGAGCTATAAAATCGGAAGATACGCTCCTCCTCCAAAAATTTTCGAATTTGGAGGCAGTTAGTCCCCCGGCCAATCCCCCTCAGCCCGACCGACCTGACTGGGTTGGCCGACCTACCCTGGGTCGGCCGGCCTAGCTCTTGCTTGGTTCGGGCCCCCCTCTTCCTAGGGTCACTCACACACTAGGCTTAAAGCCTAATTTCACTGTTTATTCGTGTTTGAAATGGAAAATTTTATTTAATTGCTCATTTTTTGTCTGTCGGAGCTAGACCGCATGTAACAAGTAAATTTTCAAAGAATTCGAGGATGTCAATGTCCTCGACCTCGGGCATTTTGGGTTCGAGAAAGATTTTTAAACGTTGCCCGTTTACTTTGAAAATTCTGCCATCATTATTTTGGAGAGTGACAGCACCAAGGTCAGAAGCATTTAGCACCGTGAATGGTCCTTCCCATTTGCTACGAAGTTTTCCGTGTCCAAACAATTTCACTCGAGAATTAAAGAGAAGCACTTTATCACCAGGTTTGAATCGCTTTATGACTATTCGTTTGTCGTGCCACCTTTTCGTTCTCTCTTTGTATAGCTTCGAGCTATGGTAGGCTTTTTCTCTCCACTCTTCCAATTCAGCTAATTGCATTTGTCTTTTTTATCTAGCTGAATGAAGATCCATGTTCCATCGTTTGATTGCCCAATGGGCCTTATGTTCTAATTCTACGGGAAGATGGCAAGTCTTCCCGTAAACAAGTTGGTACAGGGTCATACCTATCGGAGTTTTATATGCAGTTCGGTATGCCCAAAGTGTGTCACTCAATTTATACCTCCAAGCCTTTCCCATGGCAAATACAGTCTTTTGCAGGATGTTTTTGATTTGTTTGTTGGACGTTTCAGCCTGACCGCTTGTTTGAGGACGATAGGGTGTGGCTACCCTATGGTCGACCCCTAAGCTCTTAAGTGCATACTTAAAGCTTTTGTGGATGAAATGTGATCCTCCATCGCTAATGACGATCCTAGGGACGCCAAACCTAGGAAAAATGATTTCTTGGAACATTTTCTTAGCATGGATGCAGTCGGCTGCACGGCAAGGAAGTGCTTCGACCCATTTGAAGACATAATCGACGACCACTAAAATGTACTCACAATAGTCTGATTTTGGGAATGGGCCCATGAAATCTACCCCCCATGCGTCAAAAAGATCAATTTGAAGATTATTCCTTAGGGGCATAGCATCTCGAGAATTAATATTTCCCACTCTTTGACATTTAGCGCATCGTCTTACGAACTCCCTCGCGTCACTATACATGGAGGGCGAAAAGAATCCACTTTGCCAAACTTTGGCATGGGTTCTAAAAGCACCAAAGTGGCCCCTGTAAGGTGACGAATGGCATTTTTCAAGGACTTCTTGCTTCTCGGCTGCCGGAATGCATCGACGGAGTAATCCGTCGGCGCAAACTCTATACAAGTCGGGCTCATCCCAAAGATGGGTCCTACTGTCGCGGATCAATTTATTCCTATCCTCCCCTAGTGGTATGTACCCAGCTCCAAGTAATTCACTATGTTAGCATACCAGGGGTCGGCAGAAGAGACTGCCAGCAGGGTGTCGTCCCGTAGATAATCATCTATGGGAACATTCGACTTCTCCTCAACTTGCATTCGGGAAAGATGGTCGGCCACAGAATTTTCTACTCCTTTCTTGTCCTTAATTTCTAAGTCAAATTCTTGGAGCAGAAGGATCCAACGAATGAGCCGTGGTTTTGCATCTTTCTTGGTAAGAAGGTATTTGAGGGCTGCATGGTCTGTGTAGACAATCACCTTCGACCCTACCAAGTAAGATCAGAACTTCTCTATCACAAAGACTACAGCTAGGAGTTCCTTCTCTGTGGTGGCATAATTGAGTTGCGGGCCTGTTAAGGTTTTACTCGTATATGCAATGGCATGATGCTTTCTATCCTTGCATTGGCCTAACACTGCCCCTACGGCAAAATCGCTAGCGTCGCACATGATTTCAAAGGGCAAGTTCCAATCAGGTGGTTGAATTATAGGCGCAGAAATTAGAGCTTGCTTGTGGTTTTGAAGGCTACGAGGCGTCTTCACAAATCTGAACTTGGCTTCTTTTGCCAGCAAATTAGTCAAAGGCCTAGCGATTTGGAAAAAATCCTTGATAAATCGTCTGTAAAATCCAGCGTGTCCCAAGAAGCTACGGACTCCTTTGACATTTATTGGTGGCGGCAACCGCTCTATCACTTCAACCTTAGCTCTATCCACTTCTATGCCTCGATTTGACACTAGATGGCCTAGGACGATTCCTTCTCTTACCATGAAGTGGCATTTCTCCCAATTCAGGACTAAATCCACTTCTTGGCATCTCTTAAGGACCTTCTCTAGATTTGCCAAGCAATCATCAAAAGAGGCCCCATAGATAGAAAAGTCGTCCATGAAGACTTCCATGATCTTTTCGATCATGTAAGAAAAGATTGCCATCATACACCTTTGGAAAGATGTAGGGGCATTGCAAAGCCCAAATGACATGCGTCGGTAGACGAAAGTGCCATACGGACAAGTGAATGTGGTCTTACTTTGGTCATCAGGGTGGATGGGAATTTGATGATAACCAGAGTAGCCATTGAGATAACAGAAGAATGAGTGATTTGCCAACCGCTCAAGCATCTCATCGATGAAAGGTAGGGGAAAATGATCTTTCCTAGTGGCTTGATTAAGCTTACGATAGTCTACGCACATCCGCCAACCAGTGACAGTGCGTTGAGGAATAAGTTCATTCCTTTCATTCTACACTCCTTCCTTCGGGACTACTTGGACTGGGCTTACCCACTCGCTGTCAGACACCGGGTAAATGATCCTGGCCTGAAAGAATTTCAAAACTTCTTTCTTCACCACTTCTCTCAACGCATTATTAAGCCTTCGCTTGTGTTCCCGCGTGGGCTTATGGTCAGTTTCCATTGGGATACGATGAGTACAAAAGCTCGGGCTAATCCCTGTAAGCTTCGAGCGTGGCAACAAGGCGGCGGGTCTCATCTTCTCTCAGCGAATCGCTAATGATGGCCGGCTTGTTGCAATTATTGTGAAGGAAGACGTGCTTGAGACTAGGAGGAAGGGGTTTTAGCTCAACGGACGAGGGTGGAAGCTCTTCTTCCTCATCGAACTTGTCAAAACCATTTGGTTCCTCCTCAGAAACAAAGCCTGGAACATCGTCTTCCAAGCCCGGAGGTTTGATTACCTCGAGGAGAGAGGCATCTCTTGTCTCCTCCAGTGGGTCAGAGAGTGGCTCGGCTTCCATTGAAAAGTTAATGGAATGCGCAAAGCTCACTGAAAAGTCTTGTTTGTCGACCATCAAGCCAACAAATTCTCCTCTTTCCATATTTCGGACCAATTCCCTTACGGGTTGCCCGATCAGGAGACGAGTGTGGAATGGGTCAGGGACATTGAAGACATGCAAGTCCGGAGTGACACAATGGTCAGTCAAGGTCACCACGACATTTCTGAGGATCCCCTCAGATTGAAAAATTTGGCCAGGTTGCCATCTAACTTTCTTTTGAGAGGGGAACGGGGTGTGATCTGATGGGGTCATGGATGCTAATGCTCTTGAGATACAGTTTACCAAGGCCAGGGTCATAGGGAACTTTGCTAAAATCCCAACCTTGGGTTTGCACAGAGCAAAACTTTTTGAGAGGGGATAGTGTGATTATCTCCTCAGAATTTTCTACTGCATCTGACATTTCCCTACTCAAAATGGCAGTGAGACTCAAAAGATTCTCTTTACATGCTAAGATTTCTCCTCTTTCCATGGCTTGTGGCTCGGGTTCTTGAGGTTGCCTTGTGACTATTGGTAGCGTGGTAGCATTTCCAAAGTCATGACATTCCTCATAAAAAGCATAAGAGGCTAAAATCGGGATGAATGCGTCCTCAGATTCAGAGTCTTCATCACCGGAAAGCATGGCTGTGGGAGTTTCTTTTATTTGAAAGGATTCGGTTTGGGCTGTAAGGTTTGATCCAAAGAGGTTGTTCTCTGGTATAGGGTTGTTCTCAGGTTTGAACTCTAGGTCCGATGGTTCATCAAAAGCGTCGATATAGGGAGTATTTCCTTGCAGTCTGCTCAGGATTTCCTTCCCTTGTTCGACGGTCTCGTGGACAAAAGATCCTCCGAAAGCTATGTTCAAAAGTTTGACACTCTCCAGGGTCAATCCATCGACAAAGTGTTGCATGAGCATAGGCTCAGGTATACACAAGTCAGGACCCGATTTGATCAACTGGGTAAATCTTACCCAAGCTGCTCCTATATTTTCACTCTCATTTTGACAGAAGCTTAAAACTTCTTTCCGTAATCTTATAACTTTTGTGAGAGGAAAATACATGAGGCAAAACTTTTCCTGTAGAATCTCTCCCAACTACCGTTGAATGTTCCTACGGTCATTTTAAACCACAACTTTGCTGATCTCGTGAGAGAGAATGGGAACAACTTCCATCTCAGCGTTTGTTGAGTCATTCCTTGAATTTCGCGACTGGAGCACAATTGCTCAAATTCATGGAGATGACTATAAGGGTTTTCTCCTTCGGCTCCGGAAAAAGGCTTCTCCCGGACCATAGCTATGAGTTCTGGCCGGAACTCAAAGCTAGATGTATGGATGTGATGGAATGATGGTGGAGACTCTAGGTACTTTGCCTTGAGAGCCGAAAGTTTATAGATGGACATGCCATCAAATATGGAGGTACACGGGTGGACAAGGTTCGAAAACAGAAAAGCTACTGTTCCCCGGCAACGGCGCCAGAAAACTTGTTAGCGATTCTTATGCCTTTTAGAGTTTTAATCCGCAAGCGCACGGATATCACGGTAGCTTTCACCCTGGAGTATTCCTAAGGTATCGATTTCCCACGAGGAACGAGAAGTTCCTATTTTCTATACTTATTCACCTGGTTGAATATGAGAATGGTGATATGGAACAACAATGGGATAAATGTATTTCGGATCAAGAGGCTCTTCTGACACCAGTCAGAAAGATTCAAATTCTATTCTTGTTTAATTTGCGACTCTAAATCGGAGCTCGGACACTCACTACCACCCGCTATCCTGAATTGGAATCCCGAATGGTTATGATCGTTCCGATAGGGCTCAACTGGTCTACAACTAACGGGGCAGATTTCACAATGTCTAAGCCGGATAATAGGGCTATCACCACCTATTACCTAACACACGTCCGTTGAAGCAGGTGCCTATCGGCTACTAACTAGTCCAAACATCAGGTTTGTACCTAGTAGTAATATGTACCAAGGACGTCACTTCGATACGCACCCCTACTACCTCTTATACTAATCTCTAGGTGGATAATTAAGGACAAGATTTTAGCACTCAAGAATAGCACGGGCCTAATACCAACAGAGACAAAATAAATAGAATGCACTTGATAATTAAAGAAGGCGAGACTGAGTGTTACCGAAAGAAGACGGAAGCAGAACCCGCATCCAAGTTCAGCTCCGGAGCTCTAGTGAGGGATACCGACACTCCGGCTCCTCCCCTACACTAACTCTCCTCTCTCTCCTACTCTACTTGAGAGTAGCACAACTCTACTTCACTCTTGCTACCTCTCACTTGTGTTGCTCTTTGTTGTTCATCTTCAAATGAAGGAGATCACCTCCTTTTATAGGCCACTGTGACCAATAGGGTGTTGACACGACTTGGGACAGGTGTCACAAGCTCCTTGCCGAAGGGGGAATCCAAAGGGATCAAGAGGTGGGTCGGCCAGCCTTGGGTGGGTCGGCCAGCCTGCCTTTGTCGATCCCGGCTCTCCAATTTGGCTAGGATGCTCCTTGTGCGGTGTAGATCTTCTCCCTAGGTCGGTTTGGCATTTGGAGACCGGTAGCATCGGGTTCCTTTAGAATCCTATGCTTAACTTGAGAAGCACTCCTCTTTCTAGATCAAACCGACTGAAATCAACGGCTTGGATGTGCTCTAGGATCCCTTGTAGAAGCCCTGGCGCGACCCTAGCCTGACTGGACGAGGGAGCTAGGTCGACCGGCCTAGGGTGGGTCGGCCGACCCACTCTTTTGCCCGACTCGGGCTCAGTTTCGATTAGTGGGTCCCTGCATGCAAAATCTTCCCAAAACTCGTGGAACTTTGTAAATTTGCACAATTTTAGTTCTGGTTCCATTCATTTCACCAAATGTTGATGGTCGGAATCATATTAATTGTTATCGAAATTGACCGTGAACACCCGTCGGCCCTATGCCCGTCGCGGTCGTCGGAGTTAGTGGCCACTGGCGCCCTATGCCCTGCCGTCGCCGGAGTTGGGGTAAGAGCAGCTGGAGTTGGGGAAGGAGGTGGCCGGAGTTGGGGGTCGCCACCGCCCTGCGCCCCGCCGTGGCAAGAGTTGGGGGAGGACGCGTTTGTGCCGCTGCCACCTTGCGCCTTGCGCCAGCTAGCACCGTCACCATTGCCCTGCGCCCACCACGATGTGTGCTATTGGCGTACCTACATGCCTATGACTTTGTTTCCTAGGAAATCCGTGCAGCGGAAGATCCCAAATTTGAGACTTTCTACACCAAAAATATTATTTTAAATGAAGGTATTCGTGCGTGGATGGCAGCTCAGGATCCGCCTCATGAAAATCTTATATTCCTTGAGGAGGTTCTACCACGTGGAAACGCTCTTTAATGCCCTGCACCCCCGGGGCTAGACCGTATTTCCTATGTATTTGTCGTGTATTATGCTCTGTAAAGCTTCATAACGGCACATTTGACACCGGCAAACCGATACAATGGCACTGGTGGTCGAGGCATTTTAAATATGGCAAGCGCGGTTAGCCCGCGTTTAATAATGGCAATAGTGAAATTTACCTTTTAAAATATGCTAATGATACTATTATGTGCCTTCAACATGATCTACAATCTACTAGGGTCGCAAAGTTCATCATGTTTCTGTATAAGTTATTATCAGGGCCAAAAATAAATTTTCACAAGAGTGTGATTTTTATTTTGAATGGTGACACTGTAACTGAATATCTGTACTCTGAGCTTTCATTCGTGACATTGGATCTTTGCCAATTACTTCTCTTGGTTTGCCTGCTTGGGGAAATAAGTTAAGAGTGGGTCATTTGGGATAAGACAATAAATAAAGTTGAAAATAAATTGGAAGGTTGTAGGGGTAGCTCTTTGTCTTACGGTGGGAGATTGGTCCTTATCAATGCATGTCTCTCTAATATTCCAATCTACAACATGTCCATGTTTTTAATGCCTAAAACTATTATCAATAGGATAGATAAAATAAGGAGGGACTTCTTTTTGAGAGGGAATGGTGTGAGGAAAAGTACCATCTTATCAAATGGGACAAAACTTGTAGACCTAAGTGCAAAGGTGGTCTAGGAGTGTTGAACCTTAGGGATATGAATGTGAGTCTTCTTTGCAAGTTGTGGCGGTGGTTAGATAGCCAGTCTGGTATTTGGTGGGACTTGGTTAAAAAATATTTTATAGATAAATCATTATCCCTTATTGAGGCAAAAACTTATGACTCGCCTGAATGGCATGATTTCCTATTTTGTAGACAGTGGTATACCAACAATAGGAAATATGTGGTGGTGGATGGTACGTCTGTGGATTTCTAGATGGATTGCTGGATGTGGACACTCCTCTTCGAGACAAATTCCCTTACACCTTTTCTATTTGTCTTGATGATGATATAACTGTTCCTCTGATGCGCACTAGGTCGGCCCGATCTTCTGGTGAGGAATGATACGTCGGTTTGATGTACAACGAAGTAGATGGTTCGGCTACTAACCACAAAATCAGCAACCAAGCAATCGCAACGTCACCTCGCTGAACCGATCAACCAAGTCGAAACTTGATCGATCCTTGAACCTGCTGCATCCGAGAACAAGCAAGAACAAGACGATAGCAATTTTAATCCAATAACTCAAACATGGGTGATGTTCTGTTTCTCGTCATGGGTGGTCTAATCGATACACGCGAAAACGAGGAGGGACGCACACGGGGTCAACCAAAACACAACAAAACCTGAGTCTAAACAGCGACGTCTACGCTATATATGAGAGGAGAGGCGGCTAAGAGGGAGTGCTGGACGTCCTAGGGTTTCCCTAAGGCGCCCACCACATGGGCCTCGGCCCAACAAGCTTACAAGGCTTGGTTTGGCCAACTAGTTGACGCAGCACCTTGTTCCGATGATTCCCGTTGCTTCAGGACGAATTTTAAGGTGAAAATAGATCCATTGGAAAGCTTATCTCCTAAGCTTTCCGTAGAGTGGTAGAACGTCAAAAAGGACATCGTATGTGGCCTGGGCATCCGTTTGAAGTTGTGTTGCGTGTAGATGGCCGAACTGGACTTGGACTCGAACTGGCCTTTCTCTTTAGCCGTCTTTGGAATGGTGTGACCTTTATGACCTGAAGAAGTGAATGAGGTGGAGATGCGCCTTTGTTGAATGCGTCTTCAAGTATGGGTGGCGGCCAAGGTGGCGGCCGGAGTGATGGATACTGTAGCATCATGTCCGAAGGTGAAGAAGACCAACTGTGTGGTCGACCTAGCCAAGGTGGGTGCCGATGAAGCCATGTTGATGTAGTCGAAGGAGTGGATGCGATGAATTATCGTCAATGTGTCACGATCGTAGTGCAAGAAGTAGAGGAAGGAGTGGTGGTCGCATCCATGTGGACGATGTCCTCATCATCCTCAATGTAGAGTCCGGAAATGGCAGTTGTCCTTTTAGCATTGGTTAGACCCTAGTGTTGACCCAGGTTGTGTAGATTTTGTCTCCAATCTATCAAGTGATACTGGTGTTAGTGAGCTGTACAAACCTATATGGAGGGTGGATAAATTAGGAAGATTCACTGTTAAATCTGTTTTTTAAGTTATATCTGATAGGTGGCAAGGTAGAAACTTGAGCAGGATTTGGAAATCTAAGGTTCCTTTAAAAGTTCAAATCTTCCTTTGGTTGTTGCAGCATAATGTTCTATTAACAAGAGAGAACCTGAGGAAAGGAACTGGGTGGGGATCCTAGACATGAATTTTGTGATAATGTTGAAACTATATAGCGTCTCATCTTCTCTTGCCCCTTGCCAAAATCCATGTGGGGGGTCATTGCAGCTTGCTGTAATGTCAACTCTAGACCAACTACCTTGGAAGGGTATTTTCATTGGATGAAAAATCTATGGCATGTGAGCAGTAAAATACACACCTTTTGCTTGGTTTCTTTTTGTTGGAGCACATGGGTTTATAGAAACAAATCTTACTTTGATGGTGCCAAAGTGAGGTCTCCTCTTAATGTCATGCACATGACGTGTGCTTTGTTCAATTATTGGAGAGGATTTCCACATGATGAGATGCAAGCTACCATTAAAATTTGTTCATACCGCTTGATTCTGTTATTACAGATATGTCATAGGCTGATGAGAGTAGAATGTTCAACCGCAATCTTTTAACAAACAAGGATGCTGAGGGGACAAATGGGCGTACTTTGCTAGGGGGGACGATTCCAGCACAAGATATATCAGCAGGTAGGGGTGGAAATGAGTTGAGCCTAAGCGAGCCAGGCTTGCTCAGGCTCAGCTCGTTTTTGCGAACGAGCCATCTCGGCTCGACTTGCCTAGCTCGGATGACCAAGCAGAAAAGCCAGCTCGGTTGAAGCTCGGTAAAGTTCTCGAGCGCTCGTAAGCTCGTTTGCAAAATATCAAAATCTTGTTTGCAATTGAACAAGGAGCCTGGTACTTGGGAGTAGCTAGCTATTGCCTAGCGCCTATAAGTTTCATACATGAATAACTATAACATCAAGTTCACAACAATCTTAGCTTACAAGTTACAATAAATTAACAATAGCATCAAACATGTACATAATGTCATAATCTGTGTGAGCTACGAGAGAGCCAGGCCTGGCACGGCTTGTGCTCGTTTTTAGGCCAAGCTGAAAACGTGTTCAGCTCGTGCTCATTTGTATATGAGCCGAGCTCGATCCTGAGCTTTTTACGAGTCGAGCCTGAGCTGCTCGCGAGCCACAAGCTAAAGTTCTAGCCCTAACAGTAGGCCCTCCTCAACCTAGAGATGAAGAAAAAAGAAGAGAGAGGTGTAGCATCTAGGCCCCCCATTTTTTATTGAAAAGATTATTAAAGGGTTTTGGTGATGATGACCTCAAGTAAGCTCAATTCAACTCACTTTAGAGCATTTAGGCTCATATTGTAAGTACTCTCCTTTGTGGTGCGGCATCAAGTTTAAAGACAAAGATTAAGGACATTTTTACTAGTTGAGGCTTGGGAGTTATATCAAGCCTGTAGCTAGGCCTTTTTTTTTCTTTGCCATACTATTAAGGTGGGTTTCACATTATTACTCTTTTGGGAAATATTTCTCTCAATCTTTTGAAAATAACTTGGAGCAACCAAATCATAAAAACTTAGCCATCTTTCTTTTGGAGAAAATCGTGTTAACATCGGACAAGCCCTTTGTTCCTATCTTTGAGCCCGGTGTTCCATCAGAGAAATCAAAATTAACAACGGAAAAGCCATGTCTTAGTATTATTCTTGTGTCGGGTGCTATCCTAGTTCAGGACGAACAGTCCTTCACGAACTAATTTTCTTTAGGGTGTCGTGCAGACAAAACAATGTTTACGCCGGACAGGCGGCCGCGAACTAGATTTCCTTCGCGTGACGCGCGGACAAATCTTAGTTCACGCTGGACTGTCCGTCGCGTGAAGGTTTACCACGGAAGTCTGTCCGCTGCAAACGTCTTTTTCTGTCTTACTTGTGACCGTTGAAATCCGTCCGTTGCTAGTGCTTTTGCAAAAGTACTTTGTCCTCTCATTAACGGATAGGATTGCACTCAAACGGCTATTACCTGTGTCTTAGCCTATATAAGGGTGCGGAACCTCATTTACAAGCTGAACTTTGGCCTTAGAATAATATTCTCACACTTATTAGCTAAGTCTTGTGCCTTGTTCTTCATCTACACCATATTTTCACTAAAAAGCCCAAAATCATAGTTGCAACAAAACTATGAAAATCTGATTAAGAGTATGTTATCCATTTGGGTGATGATCTAAAACTTATTACTCTTGGATTACCAATCCTAAACAGTTTGGTAGAGGTTTTCTTGGAAAGATTGCCATGGTCGTTGTGGGAGTCTTCAAGATGGTTTGTGAGTGCTAGGTGCTTGCCTACCGGAGTGGTTAAATGCAACCAAGAGTAAAATGAGGCTGCGGGCTCGAGCGGGAGCCGGTCCTTGGAGAAGGGCTTGCCTCAACAAGAAGGAGGACTCCAAACGTTGGTCAAATTTTTTTTGTATCACTCTCTTTACTTCTTGCATTTACATTTCAGCTCTTTACTTTCAGCACTTATGCTTTACTTATTTTTTCCACTGTTATTGTTGTTTCTTGCCTAGTGTAGAACTTGCTAACTAGATTGGGTAATTAATTGCTAAAGTCTTGAACTTTAATTAAAATTTTAAATATTGCCTATCCACCCCTCTCTAAGACAACTACATCCTTTCAAGAGGGTACCTGGTTGTAATGAGTGCATGATGTTTTTACTTTTGCTAGCAAGGTTGTCTAGTATAGAAAAACTAAGTTGGGTTTTGTCGGGGATAAAATTACGGCCCATTGCCATGGCCCACTCCCTGACGGCCCAATCGAACAGCCTGCCAGGGCCCAGCTCCCTGGAAGGTTCTATCTGGCTCATATACATCTGCCAATGCCTTCTGGTCGGCTAGATGCGTAATGGCCAAGGAATCATGTTTGAGTCCGTCTCGAACAGGAATTCTGCACGGCTACGTGAAGACCCGGACGTGGTTTTCCGGATTGGAATAGGAGTCGTGATCCCCAAGACATGGAGTATGCCTTATCTACCTCGGGATGTATTTGGCATGTACTGAGTTCGTTACGTACTCGTAGTTAGCCCGGCCCGATATTCCCTCGGTAGGTCGGTTTGCTCAGCACTATATAAACAGGGCCCCTATGGCGTTTAGAGGGACCCTAGCCAAGAGCTTTTGCATCTTAGAACCTCGAGACATCATCTTATAGCTTATCGCAAGACTTGTATCAAGATAATCTCGCCGAGACTTGTTCGCCTCGCCGAGCCACCTCTTGTATTCATCTCTCGATATATAAGAAAGGTGGACGAGGGCTATTATCTCCCGAGAGGCCCGAACCAGGATAAAATCCTCGCCTCCTGCTCGTTCGTTGTTCGTGGTTGTTCGGCGTGTCTCCTATCTCACTTCTAAAGAACCTTAGCGACTTGAGATCGATATTCAACCGCCGATACCGGGCGCCGTCCGTGGGGATACGCAGATCGAGCATGTCGAACTCTATCGGCGATCGAGATTCTCCCGAGGACTACGACTCGGCGGCGGGATGTCTCTTCCTCGCCAGATCGGATCGATCCCATCGATCTTGATCGCCTCAGCGTCTGGTCCCGCGACGAGCTCCGTGCTCGGGACGGATCACGCCGCCGGGCGCTCTTCGCCCGGCGCTGGCTCGTCCTCGCGACGAGCTCCGTGCTCGGGATCGGATCACGCCGCGCCGGGCAGCTCTTCGCCCGGCGCTGGCTCGTCCCCGCGACGAGCTCCGTGCTCGGGACCGGATCAAAATTCTTCGATCCCGGGCTGTTCGCTTCGGGTGTGGATGACGGAGAGAGTCGACCAGCGCTTGGAACATCGACCAGCTTCGTAAGTTCCTCGTAGGTCTTTTCGCTTCCTAGCTTCGCGCTTTTTCTCAAATTTCGCGCCTTAGTTCGTCCAAGTCTCTCGGGCTGCCATGTAAAGTTCAACCCATTGAGCGGTGAATGTTCGCGGCCCTCGCGCCCTTCTCACCACTCGCCTTCTCGGACTCTCTTTATCTCTCGTAACACTTGATGGTCTGTCGGTCTTATAACTCTTGGCTCCGCAATCTTAAGGGTTTTCCCGCCCGTATCTAGCTTCAACAAGTTCCTAAACTCGAGTTGCGTAACACGGCATCCGCCTCGCGGCTAAGCTCGCTCGTAAGCCCTCCGCGGCAGAGGCACTTACCGCCACGGCACAACCACTTGGCAAAGCTCGCTCGTAAGCCCTCGCGGCGAGGCACTTTCCTTGTCGGTTACCTTCGAATCGCCTAACTTACGTTAACGAGCGTTTCAAACGAGTCGATCAGATACGGGTGTCGCTCTAACTCTCTACGCACGTGCTTGAAGTCGCAAGTTCAGGTCTTCATGCATCGTCTGCATCGGGCTAGGCGTCGCTCTTTCTCTTGTGTACTGTTCGAGTTCGCAAACTCAGTCCTCGAGTACCGCACAACGGGGCCGGAGTTAGGCTAAGCGTTCACCGGTTTTTCTTAAAACTTTTAGCGCTGTTCGCATTTTGCTCTTGGTTTCGCTTGTCCTTGTCTTTGCTGCTCTCTTTTTGCAGGAAAAGCTGCTCGAAAAGCTACTCGGTCGACTCTCGCTCGATTCAAGCGCCTTTCGGCGGTCTTGAGTCGCTTCGCCAGCTCCTCGAAGGATCGCTCTCCTTGGTCGGGCTTGGGACTTGAGCTGAATTTCGCAACCCTTGACGCGTTTCGTTTTCCAGCCTTTCCTTAGCGTTGGTTTTCTAAAACCTCGTTGGTCTTTCGCCCGTGAGCGCCCCCGCATTTGAGCATGTCTTTTATCCGGCGACGACCTATATGGCTCCGGTTAACCAAGCGGTGCACCACCGAGGAGTTTCGCCACCGTAGTCGATTCTCATCGCAATGGGCATGCCCACCGTAGTCGATTCTCATCGCAACGGCACTCTGGCGCTGGTTCCGCGCCGAGGCGACACCAACGCTATACGGGTCCATGTCCGGATAAGATTTCGCCTCGACGCTTTTGCTGCGGCTAAGGTCCCGATCGCCTTCCCGGCTAGCGGTCTTAGCTACAGCTGGGCTGCACTTGCCCGCACACGCCTTTTTTATCCATGCTACGTCCTTCCTGGCACGGTAATCCGAAGCAATGCACCACCAACGGAGTCCCGCCCACCGTAAGTCGATTCTCATCGCAACGGGCACTCTGGCGCCGGTTCCGTGATTCGCCGCGGTGACACTAACGCTATCAAGGGACGACCAAAAAAATTATGTCTTGTGCGGTAGGTCGCCTTTGCGTGTTTTCTAAAACTCGCTTTGCTCTTCTTGGAGCCTTTTCTTGCTCTCTTTTTCCCTTGCTGCTCGTTTCTTATTTGTCTTCGCAGGGATACAGAACGGGAACATCGACTCGGTGATGGTCGTGGCGAGGTTCCGTGCTTCCCCACCAAAGCCGATGTTCCAGATCTCTCTTCCCGGTTTGTTCGCGCATGCCCGAACCGATTCACTTCGCCACAGATGATTTCTTGCCTTTGCCCGCATCGACCTTCACGGTTCGGCTAAGTCAAGGTAGTGTGCCACTAACGGAGTCTCGTCGACAGATTGAGATAACGATCTCAAGTCGCTAAGGTTCTTTAGAAGTGAGATAGAGACACGCCTAACAACCACTTAACAACAACGAGCAGGAGATGTGGATTTTATCCGGTTCAGCCTCTCGAGAGATAATAGCCCTACGCCCGGCCTTTCTTATATATCGTAGATGAATACAAGAGGTGGCTCGGCGAGACGAACAAGTCTCGACGAGATTATGCTGATACAAGCGCGCGATAAGCTATAAGATGATGTCTACGAGGTGCTAAGATGCAAAGCTCTTGGCCGTGGTCCTCTAAACGCCATAGGGGCCCCTGCTTATATAGTGCCGAGCAAACCGACCTACCGAGGGAATATCGGGCGGGCTAACTACGAGCACGTAATCTAACTCAAGACATGCCAAATACATCCCGAGGTAGATAAGGCATACTCCATGTCTTGGGGATCACGACTCCTATTCCAATCCGGAAACCACGTCCGGGTCTTCACGTAGCGTGCGTAATTCTGCTCGAGACGGACTCAAACATGATTCTTGGCCATTACGCATCTAGCCGCCAGAAGTCGTTCGGCAGATGCGATGAGCGATAGAACCTTCCAGGAGCCGGGCCCGCAGTATTCGATTGGGCCGTCAGGGGAGTGGGCCATGGCAATGGGCCGTAATTTTATCCTCGACGCCTAGCCCCGAGACTCAAGTGGAAGGACTCACTAGATCGGGTCATCCTCTTGAGACTCCAAGTCACGAAGAGGGTATTTTTCTGCTACAAAGACGCAACAAAGCGATCGAACAGTTGTGGTTCAACCGAACAATACTTGTTCGGGACCGAACAAACCCGTCGGCGCCGAGCAACTCGCTTGCGTCGAGCAGGAACGACATCTGTCCGAAAGCGAGTACTCGACCCTCGTCTGAAATCGGCGAGACGAACAAGTCTCGGCGAGATTATCTTGATACAAGTCTTGCGATAAGCTATAAGATGATGTCTACGAGGTGCTAAGATGCAAAAGCTCTTGGCCAGGGTCCCTCTAAACGCCATAGGGGCCCTGTTTATATAGTGCTGAGCAAACCGACCTACCGAGGGAATATCGGGCCGGGCTAACTTCACGAGTGCATGTGAACTCAATTACATGCCAAATACATCCCGAGGTAGATAAGGCATACTCCATGTCTTGGGGATCACGACTCCTATTCCAATCCGGGAAACCACGTCCGGGTCTTCACGTAGCCGTGCAGAATTCCTGTTCGAGACGGACTCAAACATGATTCCTTGGCCATTACGCATCTAGCCGGCCCAGAAGCATTCGGCAGATGCGATGAGCAGATAGAACCTTCCAGGAGCCGGGCCTGGCGGTATTCGATTAGGCCGTCGGGAGTGGGCCATGGCAATGGGCGTAATTTTATCCTCGACTGACTAGCCCCGAGACTCAAGTGGAAGGACTCACTAGAGTGGGGTCATCCTCTTGAAACTCCAAGTCACGAAGAGGGTATTTTTCCTGCTACAAAGACGTGCAACAGGCAACCGAACAGGTTGTGGTTCAACCGAACAATACTTGTTCGGGACCGAACAAACCCGTCCGGCGCCGAGCTACTCTGTTGCGTCGAACAGGGAACGACATCTGTCCGAGCAGAGTACTCAGCCCTCGATACAGAAATCGGAAGAAGTGAGGTGAATCATCTCCTTGTGGCTGGACGTCATCAAGGAGGGATTGGATTCTTAGTAGTGAAGAGCGTACCACCGCATCCGGTAAGATCAGATCTTTTGGGAGAATGAACATAGCAAGTCGCGAGGCGGACTCGTCTTCTTTGCATCCGGGCATTGAGATGCCTAGGAAAACATGAGCGAAATAGAGAAACCACCTCTCGGGCTGCCTTGCAGGAAACAGAGATTGCACTCTCGAGCAAGCGTTATGCTCGGGAAGCGAAGGTGATGTGCCTCGGGCGTAGATCGTGTGCTTGGAGCGGACAATACATACGAATGGGAAAGGTGACCCGATCCAGTGTAGAGCTCGCCAAAGGAACCAAGTAAGGAGATCTAGTCCCGAGCACGGAGTCAAGAGCCGCTGTGCGAGGTGATGCTAGAGGTGATCAGCCTCGAGCACGCAAGAGTTAGAAATCGTCACGAATAAGAACAGCACAGTATTGCCCGCGATGAGTTGTTCGGCTGAGAAGATCGCCTCTTAGCCGAACTGCGGAGGGAATCACATCGCGAGCGCAGCGCAAGAGATTCACTTCTGCCGAATCAACGCCACCCAGACGATGAAGATGCTCAGCTGGTATTGTCTCGCGCAGGAGTCGCACGCAGAGCCGCGAAGCGGATGCGAACGCTTGAGGCCTCCTCGGCCACGCCAAGCGATTGCGGGAGATCGATCTCTCGATGGCCAGCCACGGAGCGAAGACCCGAGTTTTCGCAGTCCTAATCCGCTTCGGGAAGTTCTGGTCTCGCGACGCAGCACCGCTCGGGATCGATCTTCGCACCGGCAGCTTCTTCGCCTCGCGCAAGTTCGTCCCCGGGCGACGAGCACCGTGTTAGGGATCGATCTTCGCGCCGCAGCTTTTTCGCTCGGCACGCGTTCGTCTCGGACGAAGCTATGTGCTCGGGATCGATCTCGTCCCGGGCGCTCCGGCTCGGGATCGTCGCCGCAGCTTTCGCCGGGCGTTGCTCTCGTCTCTCGCGACGAAGCGCGACGAAGCCCCTGTTTCGGGATCGATCAAAATTCTTCCGATCCCGGCCGTTCGCCGGTCAGGATGACGGAGAGAGTCGATCAACGCTGGAACATCGACCGCCTTCGAAGTTCTCGTAGGTCTTTTCGCTTCTAGCTTCGCTTTTTCTCAAATTTCGCGCTTTAGTTCGCTCCAAGTCTCGGCCGCCATGTAAAGTTCAACCCATTGAGCGGTGAATGTTCGCGCCCTCGCGCTTCTTCTCACCACTCGCCTTCTCGCACTTTCTTTCTCTCTCGTAACACTTGATGGCTGTCCGTCTTCATAACTCTGGCCCGCAATCTTAAGGGTTTTCCTCGCCAGATCTAGTTTCAACAAGTTCCTAAACTCATAGTTGCGAACACGCATCCAGCCTCGCTAAGCTCGCTCAGAAGCCCTCCGCTGCAGAGGCACTTACCGCCACGCAAGACAACCACTTGGCAAAGCTCGCTCGAAGCTCCTCCGCGCAGGCACTTTCCTTGTTCGTTACCTTCGAATCGCTTAACTTACGTTAACGAGCGCTTCAAACGAGTCGATCAGATACGGGTGTCGCCTAACTCTCTACGCACGCGTTTGAAGTCGCAAGTTCAGGTCTTCATGCATCGTCTGCATCGGGCTAGGGCGCCGCTTTTCTCTTGTGCACTGCTCGAAGTTCACAAACTCAGTCCTCGAGCACCGCACAACGGGCCGAGTTAGCTGTTGCCTCACCGTTTTTCTTAAAACTTTTAGCGCCTGTCGCTTTGCTCTTGGTTTCGCTTGTCCTTGTCTTTGTCGCTTCTTTTGCAGAAAAGTCGCCGAAAAGCTACTCGGTCGACTTCGCCTCGATTCTGCGCCGCCGGCGGTCTTGAGCCGCTTCGCCAGCCTCAAGGACCGCCTCCTTGGTCGGGCTGGGACTTGAGCTGAATTTCGCAACCCCAGACGCTTTCGCTTTTCAGCCTTTCCTTAGCGCTGGTTTTTCAAAACTCGTTGGTCTTTCGCCCCGTGAGCGCCCCCGCAGACGAGCATGTCTTTTATCCGGCGACGACCTATATGGCTCCGTTAACAAGCGTGCACCACCGAGGAGTTTCGCCACCGTAGTCGATTCTCATCTCAATGGGCATGCCCACCGTAGTCGATTCTCATCGCAACGGCACTCGGCGCTGGTTCCGCACTCCGCCGAGGCGACTCCAACGCCGCATGGGTCCATGTCCGGATAAGATTTCGCCAAGACGCCTTGCTCGCGCTAAGATCCCGACGCCTTCCTTGGTTAGCGGTCTTAGCCACAAGTAGACTTGCCCAAGACACGCCTTTTTTATCCATGCTACGCCCTTCCCGCACGGTATCCGAGCAATGCACCACCAACGGAGTCCTCGCCCACCGTAGTCGATTCTCATCGCAACGGCACTCTCGGCGGTTCCGTGATTCGCCGCGGTGACACTAACGCTATCAAGGGACGACCCGAAAAAATTATGTCTTGTGCGGTAGGTCGCCTTTTTGCGTGTTTTCTAAAACTCGCTTGCTCTTCTTGGAGCCTTTTCTTGCTCTTTTTCCCTTGTCGCCGCTTTTGTTTGTCTTTCGCAGGGATACAGAACGGGAACATCGACTCGTGATGGTCGTGGGCGAGGTTCCGTGCTTCCCCACCAAAGCCGATGTTCCAGATCCTTCTTCCCGGTTTGTTCGCGCATGCCCGAACCGATTCACTTCGCCACAGATGATTTCTTGCCTTTGCCCGCATCGACCTTCACAGCCGCTAAGTCAAGGTAGTGCGCCACCAACGGAGTCCCGCCCACCGTAGTCGATTCTTATCGCAACGGGCAAGCCCATCGTAGTCGATTCTCATCGCAACGGCAAGCCCATCGTAGTCGATTCTCATCGCACGGCACTCCAAGCGCCGGTTCTCGCGACCGCCAAGACAACGCTAACACCGCCGCAAGGAATACGCCGGGTAAAGCGTTGATTTCACACGCTCTTCGCGGCTCGATCGATCGGGTTGTGATTCACCGCGACCGGCGCTTCGCCCGAGCGCGATTCGTCCTCGCGACGAGCCCGCGTTTCGGAGGCTAGATCACCTCGCACCGGCAGCTTCGCCCGAGCGCAGTTCTACCGGTACGCTTCGCCGGTCGCACTTTCGTTCCTTTAACGAGCTCCGTGCTCGGGACTAGATCTCCTTACTTGGTTCCTTTGGCGAAGCTCTACGCCTCGATCGGGTCACCTTTCCCATTCGTATGTATTGTCCGCCCAAGCACACGATCTACGCCCGAGGCACATCACCTTCGCCCCGAAAGCATAACGCTTGCTCGAGAGCGCATCTTCGCTTCTCTGCAAGCTCTAGCCCGAGAGGTGGTTTTCTATTTCCGCTCATGTTTTCCTAGGCATCTGAATGCTCGGATGCAAGAAGACGAGTCCGCTCTCGCGACTTGCTATGTTCATTCTCCCAAAAGATCTCGATCTACCGGATGCGTGGTACGCTTTCACTACTAAGAATCCAATCCTCCTTGATGACGCCCAAATTTCAAGGAGATGATTCACCTCACTTCTTCCGATTTCAGACGAGGGCCGAGTACTCGCTTCGACAGATGTCGCCTCGCTCGACGAATAGAGTTGCTCGGCGCCGACGGGTTTGTTCGGTCCCGAACAAGTATTGTTCGGTTGAACCACAACCTGTTCGGTCGCCTGCTGCACGCCTTTGTAGCAGGAAAAATACCTCTTCGTGACTTGGAGTCTCAAGAGGATGACCCCACTCTAGTGAGTCCTTCCACTTGAGTCTCGGGCTTGTTGTCGGGGATAAAATTACGGTCCATTGCCATGGCCCACTCCCCGACGCCCAATCGAATGACCGCCAGGCCCAGCCTCGAAGGTTCTATCCGCTCATATGCATCCCGCCAATGCCTTCGGGTCGGCTAGATGCGTAATGGCCAAGGAATCATGTTTGAGTCCGCCTCGAACAGAATTCTGACGGCTACGTGAAGATCCGGACGTGGTTTCCGGATTGGAATAGAGTCGTGATCCCCAAGACATGGAGTATGCCTTATCTACCTCGGATGTATTTGGCATGTAATCGAGTTCACATGCACTCAGTAGTTAGCCCGCCCGATATTCCCCAGAGGTCGGTTTGCTCAAGACTATATAAACCGGCCCCTATGGCGCTTAGAGGACCCCGCCAAGAGCTTTTGCATCTTAGCACCTCGTAGACATCATCTTATAGCTTATCGCAAGACTTGTATCAGATAATCTCGCCGAGACTTGTTCGCCTCGCCGAGCCACCTCTTGTATTCATCTCTCGATATATAAGAAAGGTCGGACGTAGGGCTATTATCTCTCCCGAGAGGCCCGAACCGTGATAAAATCCTCGTCTCCTGCTCGTTCTTTGCTTGTGGTTGTTCGGCGTGTCTCCTATCTCACTTCTAAAGAACCTTAGCGACTTGAGATCGATATCTCAACCGTCGACAGGTTTCTAGGGCAAATTTTGTCCTCGGTGGGTGGCTATTGGGGTTTAGATATTACTATGCTCCCTGGGTCTATGGATGGAAAACGAGCCAGAAGCTCACAAGCTGCTCGGGCTCGTCTCGGGCTCAGCTAGTTTAGAAACGAGCACAAGTTGAGGACCATTTCCAACTAGTGCAACCAATCGAGCCAAGCCGAGCCAGAGGCTAGCTCGCTTGGGCTCAGCTCGTGGCTCATACATCATCATTCATCAGTCACAGAGCCTATTTTTCACTCGAGCTCGGGCTCGTGTCTCGTGGCTCGGACTTGCGCGGGCTCGCGAGCTACCATCGAGCTGAGCCGAGCCTGTTTTTCAGCTTGGAC
Source organism: Raddia guianensis (assembly GCA_036346415.1). Taxonomy (NCBI): domain Eukaryota; kingdom Viridiplantae; phylum Streptophyta; class Magnoliopsida; order Poales; family Poaceae; genus Raddia; species Raddia guianensis. Next base: position 28,488,254 of record CM070540.1, read on the forward strand.
CCCTTGCTCATCTTGGCTTGGGATCGGCTCAGCATCTAACAAGCCGAGCTAATAAGAGCTGGCTGTCATGGAATCTGAGTTGTAGGGCTTGCATATATAGATCTTGCAAGGTATGTATGCCTGTCTTCCTCATTGTGTATCGCCATACGTCTGTCAATTTTGAAAGCCACAGGCTGCTATATATTAATGAGAACAAGAACATCCGACAACCTCTTAAGAGTATATGTTAATGAGAACAAGAATGAGCTTCGATTATGGACGAGAGTGTGGGTGCCAAGAACCTTATTAGCACACTACCCTAATGGTTTCTAGTCTCAGGAAAGTAACATCATAACTTGTACCCTGATTTTGAAGCTCGTGTGCCTATAACTTGTAACCTTTCTTTCATTTAACGAATCCTAGCAGCTCTACTGCCTTGTGTTTTTTAAAAATAATCTACATATGCGGATGTTCTCTTAAGATAAGAGTTTGTCTTGAGAAATTTATAAGAGAAAGAAACAAAAAAAACCATCTATATTTCAGCATATATGAAGCCCATAGATGGCAAGGCGTAGAAAACCAACAAGACACATTCTGCTACTTTTCTAAGTAAGAATGTAAATATATTTTTAATTTTTAAACATAGGTTCAAGATCATGGCTGTGATTTCGGTTGAGCCTTTTGACATACCATATCTGAGCATCAGAGACTATGAATTGATCTCGAAAGGAAACCTGATCGAATCACAGCGTGCTATAACATGAACGGACGGGATCGACGGGATCATAAGTAGCATCGTACGCCATGAGCCCATGGCTACCGCCTACGACAGACTCTCGGACCATGGTGACGGCACGATGTCCAAGGATCAAAGCCACCATCCCTTGTCAAGCCAAACGGTATCCTACACGCACGACACGCCGGCGCGTGATAACACGATGGGCGACGTCAAGACTGGCCACGCGGCGGGTCCAGAAGACGGAGGTGATCTGAGTTATATCGAGATACGGGCATACGGCAGAATATAAAGATTCGATCAAGAACACTGAAGAAAGCAAAGATTTTCAAAGTTCTAACCAATGAAGTACATCAAAGAAGATAAACAAACTGGTTGATGAACCATTGTGTGATGAAATTAAAGCGCATCGAGGTAAATAGCAAGCAGCCGGCTAGTCGGCCGCTGGGCAGAAAACTCAGAAGCATACCGATATTCTTAGGACCATTTTTATCGGTTTATCTGACATATTTGAATTGTCTATCTATCTACTTATCTTTGTTTAAATAAAAATATTATTTTTTGAATACGTTTTTTCCTATCTCGAAAACTTTTATAAAAGCTCTAAACACAAGTTGACCGAAATTGATCGAACTCTCGCGGTTACCTCAGGGAGACAAGTTAAATTAGTAGACAGGTTAAATAAGATAAGCTGAGCAGAACATGGCTAATCAAAATCATCATTTGAAATTGAAATGTTATGTATCTGATCACATGTATGTACACAGTACAATCTCGATTGTTGACCGTACTCACTGGATCAAAACCACATAAGAGTGCTAATAATAGCCAGGGTGCAGTGAGAGACGCATCATGCACGCATCCATCCCTCTCGATCACAAGCGCCAAACACGATCGACGCCTCCCTGAAGTTCAGAGGCGGATGGCCAGCGGCAGCGCGCGGTGGTGCTCGGCCGCGGTGCGCGGCGACGACGACGACGATTCTCTGGGCCTCCCGGACGCGGTGCGCAGCATCCGGCACATGCCCTCGGCGACGCGCACGGCGGGGCCGCCGCGCTTGAGCGTGCGGCAGAAGGCCATGTGCGCGCGCACGGCCTCCTCCACGCCCGCCGCCGCGCCGCACTTGCCGGCCTCGTACTTGACGGCCTCCGAGCACAGGCCGCACAGCCACCGCTCGCCGAAGTAGGCCCGCACGCCGCAGATGTACTCCCCGGTGCACTCCTCCTCCAGCCCGCAGCACTCGCAGCTCACCACCGACTCCTCCTCCGCCATGGTGCAGCTCCGGCCGCTACCACTGCTATCGATCATCAACAATTCAACCCGAGTTCTTGGATCGGATCGACCTTAGCTGCGGCTCAATGTCTTCTTGCTTGTGATGAAGCTCTCTGATACTGAGTAGTCCGTGCAATTGCTTTGTGTTGTGCTGTGTCGTGCATTGGGGGCCTATTTATATTGCCTGGATATGCTAACCTTTCGCTGTCACGACGATTGGTGATTAATTAGGCGTGTAATTTTCATAAAGAAAAAAAAAATTTGTCTTTTCGGCACATGGAGAGCACCCATCGAACGATGAATCGGGCGCATTCAGCAGTTACTACTCCAGCTGCTATGCGATCCCGTCGAGTATCGCTGCTACAGCTGCTGTCTGTCTATTGTCGTTTGCCGACAGACGAGAAGGAAACATATGAAGAACAGCTTGTGGCTGTGCAGGTTTCACGCTATTGATTCACTCTGATTACTACCACTACCATGCACAAAAAATGAAACATTTTTTTTTAGTTGTGATGATAATGTACCCCGCATCCATGACACGATATGGCCGAGGGACTAGCTCCACCACGAACTGGCCAGTTGCTTACAGTCCACTACTTCTGACATACATGCTGAACTATCAGATAGTACTGTAGTGAGTACTCACCACACCTTACATATGTCCAGTACATGTGGCATGCCATAGGACAGCACAAATTAGGAGCACGAAAGCCGGAAAGCGAGAGGTCGATGACGCCAATGGCTGGACCATACAGAAGATCAGTCGATGATGCATGTATGCATGGCAGTGTTGCGACAGAACATGAGCCCAAGACACTTCGGCGTTGTTTTTTTAGTCAAAAAATTTAATTTTAAAATAGTGGTGAATCCTTGAGAGAACTCTTGAAGAGTTCAGAAAATTTTAAAAAATATTTTAAGACTATTTAGAACTTTAAAAATGACTATAAAATACTACACCGTTTGTCTTATATAGTAAAATAATTTCTAACATTAATTTTAAATTTTAATTTAACTAAGCTTGAAAAGGACAAGACCTTCGTTGAAGCCGGAGCAGCATCAACCTATCAGTTGTCGGTATATATACAGTGCGTGCCATAGTGCAGCAGGCTGCCGATTCCATGGCGTCCATCGAGAGAAGGGTTTGGCCGGTCTCAATGAATGGCTAGATAAAACTGATCCCATGGCGTCTTGTACATGTTTCCGCTGAAGGGGACACACGCGAACACACATCCCCCAATGGTAATGCGACACTATGCCGTTTGAATCTTGACGAGAACAAAAGTTGTTGCCATACATGAAACTTATGAATGCACAATGAAGGTAACTTATTTCATATCCTAACGTTATAACACATCAACTTAATTTTGTTGATGTCTAGCATCTACATTGACAACGTATATCTATTATCCATATCGTGATGATAACAGTGTTGTTTGCCATAAGAACATACAGGTGGTTTTGCACCATCCTAAACCGAATACCAAGTTCATATTTGAACATTAATTCTATAACATCAACATCAATTACCCTATTTGGTGCACTCCATTCCAGAGAAGGTGTTTAAAAGGAAACCAATATTGCACAAAAAAAAAATTACTTGTGGCCGGGTGTCCGATGGATCCCTGGTCCTTTTCATCCCGCGCGAGGAAGCACATCCTTTTCATCCCGCCCGAGGCATGAGCTCGTCTTATCCAAATGCGATGCATTCGCCCGTCAACCACTCATCCATTTCTCTCTCTCCCCCCGCCTCCTCTCTTTCTCCCCACACGCCGCCTGCACCCTCCTGTGTTGCCTTGCTCGTAAATGGGAAGCCGCCACTGCCGTAGGCTTGTTGTCGTGCGCTCACGGCCTATTGCGGGCTCCCTGCCACGCTACCACTGTTGCGGGCTCACGGCCGCTGCTGCAGCTACTACTCCCCTAGGCTGCCGGTGGCCGCCATCGCCGTCATAGCCGCGGGCTCGCTGTGGCTGTCGGGTAGTCACAAGGAGGAGGTCCGCCCGACGGTGAGGTGTGGTCCCCTCTCTATCTCTCCCTCCCCTAGTCCCCTCCCCCTCTCTACCTCAGATAATCCTTTGGATCTAGATCTGGGCAACATTTTGTTTTTTGAAAACACATAGAAACATGCGGACATGTTTCATCCGTTTTGACTGTCATCTTTCATCATTTTTTGCTTCGTGCTTCAGCATGTTTGTTTATGTTTATTTATGTTTCACTGCACAAAACTTGTTTGTTTCAACACTACTGACATCAGTGTCATGTTTATATTTCAAAAATTGCATCTAGCTCAGGCTCGGCTCGTTTCCACCCTTACCTAGGTCAAACGTTTTAGACACTAGTATACTGATACAGGGACTAGTGCATGTGAACAACGGCTCTCTTGTAAGCATAAAAAATGAAGGCTGAAATGTAGTCCACCGTCCTTTCGAGATAGCACATCCTTACTCTCCAGGGGCAAAGGCTGCTGCAGCGGAGGTGTCAGCCAGGACGGTGCCGGTCTTGAAGGTGACCTTGCGGGAAGACGCCTTGAAGGTGACCTCGAGGGGCAACGGGCCCTCTGGGAGGCTGAGCTCTTGCAGCACATCTATTAGCTTCTTCTTGGAGGCAGAATGTTCACCATAGGCGACGTCTGTGCAATCACGGTGGATCTCAACAGCCTGGGACGCCATCAAGTGTTGTCTACGATTGGTTTTCTGTAAAATGCAGGGTTGATCTCACTAAATGGAAGAACTAGCTAATAAGAGCTTGTTGTGATGGAACTTGAGTTGCAGGATCTTGCTTATATAGATCTTGCAAGGTATGCATGCTTGTCTTCCTCACTGTGTATCGGCATACTACTGCTATTTTCTTTGATCGGAGAGATGAACTTTACGAAACATGTTACCGAAGGTCGTGAAGAACAAAGTCAAGCCTGTATGGCCGTCTCTGGACGTATGTTTAGTCTAAATGCTTGAGCTCGTGACCAAGTCCATAGAATGGTCTTTACATTGCAACATCATAACTATAGCCACATGCCATGGCCATATCAAGGCCCTATTTGTTTGGGCTTGTAGCTAGCTTCTAACCCCAGAAGCCAGAAAACCAAACAAACAGCCAATTTTTGGAACTCTCTTCCAATAAGTCAAAAGCCCCCCAAAAACCCAAATTATATTGTGATCTGAGAAACAAGTTTTTAATGGCTTTTTCCAGAAGCAGCTTTTAGAGATGCTGCAGCTCAAACAAATAGGGCCTAAGTCGTTAACAGTAGTATCATAGCGAAGCTAGACATGCATGGCAACATTGGCCAACTTGTACAAGTCCGGTCTACCATATCATGCTCAAGTTGTGTTCCATTGTACAACCTAGTAAAAAAATACAGACATTATGATTACCTGAAATTCTTTAACTAAATACTTCTAGAAACATTCTTTGAAGTGATGTAAAATTCACGAGTTCATTATTACTTTTACTTGTTTCTGTTATTGATCGGGTCAATTTCTGCCGCAAGAAAAAGATGGGCTAGAGTTCGGCTGGCATTTTGCCGATTCTAGATGGCGGCCAAGGCAGCACTATGGCGGTGACCGCCAATGCTTAGGCTTAGGGTTTGGCTTGGGGATAGGGCACACATAGTTTGGATAGTTATCGTGACTATGTTTATTTCCTTGTTGTGTTTCCATATTATGTTTGGAACATTATCTTCTATATAATCAGAAAATGGCGCATCAGAAGGCACATTTTGTTACCCAAATTAGTCTAATCGAGCGTTGACGTCGACAATCAGCAAGTGGCATCGTACTACCATTATCCCGGGCGTTCCCACCGCCAGGTGCCACCCCAACATTCTCAGTTCGGCTTGCATCCAAGGACACGAACCATCAAGAGGGAACACCCACATCAATTGGTATGAGTGTGCTAATCAATCCTCCAATGATGTCATCAACTGAGGAGTGGCTCACCAGGTGGAATCCGCCATCGAGTGACTGAGGACCATGATATCGTAGGTCCTGAAATAACATCAGGACAAGGAGAACGAGGATTCAGCGTTGGAGATGTCGGTACCACCAGAAGACTCTCGGACGAGTCACGCACCTCGCTGGGAAGAGGGTCACCATTGCCACGGTGACCGGGAGGAGTAGGAGGAACGCTGGTAGGCATTGCACACGCCACAATATGAATTACAGGAGTACGATGGATCTAAAGACCCCTCCTTTGGTTGCGGCGGTGCGAAAGTTTTGCACGAGCGCACCATATTATGGAGGACGAATGGGTGGAGATGGCTGGTCTCCATATGAGGGGTGAGTCCTAGGAGCCGCTCAACAACAGGGAGTTGGAGGAGAAAATCATTCTGTGGCATGAGTTCTAAAACAATTTTGTGTGTCTCTTCACTTGTGAATCGAGCGTTGGCCACTCGGTGATCTCATGAATCAAAAGAAGGGAGATAGTCGGGTTAACAATTATAGTCGAGAATTACAGCGGCTGTTGGCACGCACCAATCGCATGCGAAAGGAAGATCAGATTAAGACCTACACGGTGGGTTTGTCGGCCACCCTAGCTGCGGGACGTGCGCCGGGATCGACCTCGTGATTTGGCCGAGGAAATGGGATGCATGGCAAGGGAGGCGAAATGACAAGAAGACACGTGCATTGAGAAGGTGGTGCAAGGAGCCCAGGGCATGTCCTAGCCCGACCGTTACCGCCTAGCTTTCAACTGCGGGTTGGCAGGCACGACGGGATCAGGGCCCAGCTTGGTGTTGCTCATGGCATCGACGCGACCTCCACCACCTAGGAGAACAACCACAGGAGGACTCCGGGAGCGACATCCACAACTTCGACGACCATCGGTGGTAGCTCAGGCTCGGCTCGTTTCCACCCTTACCTAGGTCAAACGTTTTAGACACTTGTGGCCAAAATTTTTGTAGTACCTCGTACTCTTTGTTTCTGTTGTCATCTTGGTAATGTAAATCGGGGTTATAGCCCTTATGGAAAATGGAAGAACTGGCTAATAAGAGCTTGTTGTCATGGAATATGAGTTGTAGGGCTTGCAAATATAGATCTTGCAAGGTATGTATGCTTGTCTTCCTCATTGTGTATCGCCATACGTCTGTCAATTTTGAAAGCCACGGGCTGCTATATATTAATGAGAACAAGAACATCCGACAACCTCTTATATGTTAATGAGAACAAGAATGAGCTTCGATTATGGACGAGAGTGTGGGTTCCAAGAACCTTATTAGCATACTACTCTAATGGTTTCTAGTCTCAGGGAAAGTAATATTATAACTTGTTCCCTGATTTTCGAGCTCGCGTGCCTATAACCTGTAACCTTTCTTTCATTTAATGAATCCTGGCAGCTCTACTGCTTGTGTGTTTTTTTAAAAAATAATCTACATATGCGGATGTTCTCTTAAGAGTTTGTCTTGAGAAATTTTGAAGAGAGAAAAAAAACAGCTATATTTCAGCATATATGGAGCCCATAGATGGCAAGGTGTAGAAAACCAATAAGACACATTCTGCTACTTGCTAAGTAAGGATGTGTATATATTTTTAATTTTTAAACAAGGGTGTAAGATCTTGGTTGTGATTTTGGTTGAGCCTTTTGACATACCATATCTGAGCATGAGAGACTATGAATTGATCTCGAAAGGAAGCCCGATCGAATTACAGTGTGCTATAACGAGAACAGACAGGATCGACGGGATCATAGGTAGCATCGTACGCCATGAGCCCATGGCTACCGCCTACGAGAGACTCCCGGACCATGGTGATGACACGATTTCCAAGGATCAAAGCCGCCGTCCCTTGTCAAGCCAAACGGTGTCCTACACGCACGGCACACCGGCGCGTGATAACACAATGGGCGACGTCAAGACGGGCCACGGGTCAAGAAGACGGAGGTGATCAGAGCCACGCTGGGCAAAAAACTTAGAAGCACACCGATATTCTTAGGTCCATTTTTATCGATTTATCTAACTTATTTGACTTGTCTATCTATCTACTTATCTTTGTTTAAATAAAAATATTATTTTTTTGAATACGTTTTTTCCTATCTCGAAAACTTGTATAAAAGCTCTAAAACACAAGTTGAACGAAGTTGATCGAATTCTCACGGTTACCTCAGGGAGATAAGTTAAATTAGTAGACAGGTTAAATAAGATAAGCTGAGCAGAACATGGCTAATCAAAATAATCATTTCAAATTGAAATGTTATATATCTGATCACATGTATGTACACAGTACAATCTCGATTGTTGACCGTACTCATTGGATCAAAACCACATAATAGCTAGGGTGCAGTGAGAGACGCATCATGCACGAATCCATCCTTCTCGATCACAAGCACCAAACATGATCGACGCCTCCCTGAAGTTCAGAGGCGGATGGCCAGCGGCAGCGCGCGGTGGTGCTCGGCCGCGGTGCGCGGCGACGACGACGACGACGCCCTGCGCCTCCCGGACGCAGTGCGCAGCATCCGGCACATGCCCTCGGCGACGCGCACGGCGGGGCCGCCGCGCTTGAGCGTGCGGCAGAAGGCCATGTGCGCTCGCACGGCCTCCTCCACGCCCGCCGCCGCACCGCACTTGCCGGCCTCGTACTTGACGGCCTCCGAGCACAGGCCGCACAGCCACCGCTCGCCGAAGTTGGCCCGCACGCCGCAGATGTACTCCCCGGTGCACTCCTCCTCCAGCCCGCAGCACTCGCAGCTCACCACCGACTCCTCCTCCGCCATGCTGCAGCTGCCACTCCTATCGATCATCAACAATCCAATCCGAGTTCTTGGATCGGATCGACCTTAGCTGCGGCTCAATGTCTTCTTGCTTGTGATGAAGCTCTGATACTGAGTAGTTCTTGCAATTGCTTTGTGTTGTGCTGTGTTGTGCATTGGGGGCCTATTTATATTGCCTGGAATATGCTAACCTTTCGCTGTCACGACGATTGGTGATTAATTAGGCGTGTAATTTTCATAAAGAAAAAAAGATTTGTCTTTTCGGCACATGGAGAGCACCCATCGGACGATCAATCGGGCGCATTCAGCAGTTACTACTCCAGCTGTGCGATCCCGTCAAGTATCAGCTCCTACAGCTGCTGTCTGTCTATTGTCGTTTGTCCTGACGACTGACGAGAAGGGAATATATGAAGAACAGTTTGTGGCTGTGCAGGTTTCACACTGTTGGTTGACTCTGATTACTACCACTACCATGCACGAAAAATGAAGCAATTTTTTTAAGTGATGATGATAATGTACCCCGCATCCATGACATGATATGGCCGGGGGACTAGCTCCACCACGTACTGGTCAGTTGCTTACAGTCCACTACTTCTGACATACATGCTGAACTATCAGATAGTACTGTAGTGAGTACTCACCACACCTTACATATGTCCAGCACATGTGGCATGTCATAGGACAGCACAAATTAGGAGCACGAAAGCCGGAAAGCGAGAGGTCGATGCCGCTAATGGCTGGACCATACAGAAGATCAGAGGTCGATGCATGTATGCATGGCAGCGTTGCGACAGAACATGAGTCCAAGACACTTCAGCATAGTAAAATAATTTCTAACATTAATTTTAATTTTTAATTTAACTAAGCTTGAAAAGGACAAGAACTTCGTTGAAGTCGGAGCAGTATCAACCTATCAGTTGTCGGTATATATACAGTGCGTGCCATAGTGCAGCAGGCTGCCGATTCCATGGCGTCCATCGAGAGTACGGTCTGGCCGGTCTCAATGGATGGTTAGACAAAACTGATCCCATGGCGTCTTGTACATGTTTCCGCTGAAGGGGACACACGCGAACACACACCCAGTGGTAATGGGACACTATGCCGTTTGAATCTTGACGAGAACAAAAGTTGTTGTCAGATATGATACTGGACGCTACCAATATGCATGTGTAAATAGGAATGCCATACATGAAACTTATGAATGCACAACGAAGGTAACTTATTTCATATCCTAACGTTATAACACATCAACTTAATTTTGTTGATGTCTAGCATCTACATTGACAGTGTATATCTATTATCCACATCGCGATGATAACAGTGTTGTTTGCCATAAGAACATAGAGGTGGTTTTGCACCATCCTAAACCGAATACCAAGTTCATATTTGAACATTAATTCTATAACATCAACATCAATTACCCTATTTGGTGGACTCCATTCCTGAGAAAGTGTTTAAAAGGAAACCAATATTGCACAAAAAAAACAAAATTACTTGTGGCCGTACGTCCGATGGATCCCTGGTCCTTTTCATCCCGCGCGAGGAAGCACATCCTTTTCATCCCGCCCGAGGCATGCGCTCGTCTTATCCAAACGCGATGCATTCGCTCGTCAACCACTCATCCATTTCTCTCTCTCCCCCGCCTCGTCTCTTTCTCCCCACATGTCACCTGCACCCTCCCGTGTTGCCTTGCTTGTAGATGGCAAGCCGCCACTGCCGTAGGCTTGTTATCGCGGCTTCGTGGCCGTCTTTCATTGCAGACTCCTGCGCTACACACCACCGCTGCGGGCTCATCGCCGCCGCCATTGCCTTACGGTTGCTACTCCCTAGATCGCCATGGCCGCCACCGCCGTAATCACCGCGGGCTCGCTGTGGCTGTCGGGTAGTCGCAAGGAGGAGGTCCATCCGACGGTGAGGTGTGGTCCCCTCTGTATCTCTCCCTCCCCTAGTCCCCTCCACCTCGATACCTCCGATAATCCTTTGGATCTGGATCTGGGCAACATTTTGTTTTTTTGAAAACAAATGGAAACATGCGGACATGTTTCATCAGTTTTGACTGTCATGTTTCATCATTTTTTGCTCCGTGTTTCAGCATGTTCGTTCATGTTTATTTATGTTTCATTGCACAAAACCTGCTTGTTTCAACGCTACTGCCTATTGACATCAGTGTCATGTTTATATTTAAAAAATCGCATATAGGAAAAACATCTAATTATGAAATTTTGTACACAAATACTACAGAGGGTTCTCTACCTTGGAAAAATATCACAATAAATATTAAATAGTATAACGGAAAAATTGAAATAATAAAATCGTATTAATCCCAGTGACAATCTTTTTCTTATTTTACAGTAGGATTTCTTAATTTATTAAAAACCTGTGGACACCTCCTAAATTCATAGAAATTTATTTATAATTACTAGAGCCCATCACAAATTTTATAATATTATTAGCCTAAGCACTACCCATAGGTTTTCCTTGAACAAATTAAGTAATTAACTCCCATAATACCTTCCTATATTGAAAATGGACCGAAATGATTTGCTTGTTAATAAAAATTAGAACTAAATTGGTAAAAGGTGGGAGAATCATATAAAATATAATATACTCTTATAAACCCAAATGGAATGTTAGAAACCCTAGAAAGGTTAAATAGTACCGAATATGCTAGTACTATACGATAGCCCCATTAATTAAGATAGTGCGTAGTTTATTAAAAACTCATGTAACATCTTTAGACATAAAATAACCTTTCAGACTTAGGATAAGTATTTGGACCTATAAATAATATATAATACCGCTCTCACCAAACAATAGACTAAAGGGGAGATATTTTGGAACCTTTACATTTATCGTATGCCCTTATAAGATCGTAGAAATGCAGCTAAACCCCATAAAACTAAATACCTTAATTTGGGATTATTAATTATCTAGGGCTCTACTAATATTGATAAGGAAAATAGATTCAAATCGCATTGTGAGATCATGCATGGCATGTCATTTCGTCGAATGCTCGAAGCGATCTTTCTTAGGGTAAAATAGGACCGTCGAACTAAAGCGTAATTGCATTCATGCATCATATCGATCTTTACTACACCTATCGGTACACGACGTACTGGGGTATCCACAACAAGGCATCAAGACCAGGATGCATGGCAGCTCGGCGTAGAGCGGGCATTCAGGCCCCCATGCCGAGCAGACCAGGACGCGTGGCAGCTCGGTGTAACATCTCCATTTTTCAAAATCCTAAAAATCATGGCATCATTATTTTATGTGCATGAGTTTTGAAAAATTAATTAATTTGAAAATGTGTATGTTACCTTCTAAAGGCTAAATTTAATATTTTAAAATTTTGAATTAATTATTATAAATGTCAAAGTAAAATTTTGGTAAAAACAAATAATTTGATTTTGAAATTTTAACATAAGTAATTGCAAAAGCCAAAAGAATATTTTGGTAATTAATATTTTAGCTTTGATATAAAGAATGTTTAATATTAAATTTAAGAATAATAATTTGTGTTTCAAAATGATCATTCAAAATTTATATTTGATAATAAATGCTTTGATGTGAGTTTGATAAAAATATAAATAATTTAAATCTAAATTTGAAAATAATTGTTCTATTTTGACAAAATTTGGTTTAATCAAATTATGTCTAAATTTTATACCAAAAATTTGGAAAATATTTGTTAAAAATAAAATTCGGAAATACTAATTTAAAAATAAAAATCTCTTCCAGTGGGTCCCACCTCTTTCTTTTCTTTTCTTTTCTTCTCTCCCTTTTTCTTTTCTCCTGCGCTGTCGGCTTGTCTTCTTCCTCCGGCTTCTCTCCTCCACTCGCTGCCTCGCCATGGGACCCTCCACAGTTCGCCGCCGACGTGGAGTCCGGGCGACGCCACCCCACTTGCCGCCGTGGACCCCCTGGCCATTGTTGTCCTCATCCGCCGCCTGCCTATAAAGCCAGCACCACCACCGCCGCTTCTCCCCGCCTCCTCTCGTCTCCGACGCCACGGTTTGTCGCCATCGCCCGTCTGCGTGCTCTGCACCGCTGTAATTAAGCCTCAAGGTGAGAGCCGTGCCGCCTGTAAGCGGCGACAAGTTCCTCCGCCCGATCCATCCCCACGCCGCCACGCAAGACAGCCTTCCCAGCTCAAATTCGCGCCACCATCTCCCTACAGAACCACCGCACTCTTCGAGCACCTATACCTTTTCCTCCTCGCCGGCCACTCCCTCCTGCAGGCGCCATCACCTCCCACCACCCCGAAGCCGCAAGGCGTCCTCCAAGACCGCCGAGCCCTCCCCGAGACCCCACACGCCTCCTCTCCATTTCACACTCGCTCACCCCACCAGAGCGCCTCCGCCGTCATGGGAACACCGCCGCCCGAGCCTCCCGCCGCCGCTCCCCTGTTCTGTCTCTCCGACAGGCGGGCCCCATCCCGTCAGCCGCCTCCCCCGCTCTGAGCCACTGCCGCCTGGGCCCCGCCGTCAGCCTCCCAGTTTTCCTCAGCCGAGCCGGCCGAGCCACACCGGCCAAGCCGTGCGACAGCCGAGCCACTCAACTGCCTAGAGCCGAGCCAGCCGAGCCGCCCGGCCCGCCCAGCGAGATTTCCTCCCGGGCCGAAGCTAGCTGCCGGCCCACTTGCTGTTTCCTTTATTTTACTAATGCAGTTAAATTTTTTATTTCATACCTTTTGCAATATAGCTTCAAATTTAGTAAAATAAACTTCTACAGATTCATAAAAATGTAGAATTTAATTTAAAAATATCATTTTCATCATGTGCATTCATATTTTTGTATGTGCATTTATTGTGTGATTATTTGTTTGCGCTAGATCCGGATACCGGCGTCGTTGGAGCCGAGGACCTACCCGTACACCCAGATCACTGGATTCACGGCAAGTCATTGTTGACTTTTTCCCTACAATATTTGTTGATCATATTGCCACCTAGATTTATAAATGATTTACTAGAATTGTTCAGATGCATATTATGTGAAATTTAAAAATGCTAGTTGATTAGGCTGATTATAGTTAAATGCCCAGCAAATCTATTATTATCGTATAAACCTGATCCTTGTCAACCCTAGGAATATATAACTTGTTTATTGCCATTTCATTGATTAGTTCATCATTAAATGCTTAGCCCTGCTATGTATTGCTTTATGCGTCACTGTTATTTTATGTGAAATGCAATGTTGAAATGCGTGATTTAAAGACAGTTGATGCTGTCATGTTTGATAAAATGGGACTATTGGGGTACAATAGTTATTGTTATAATGGGAAATTATTTTCGGAAAACCCTGATTTGGGTGGATGGTTGTATGGATTGGTGCAGTATGCACGAGAGTCGGGCCCAGTGTGGGAACCACCCAAATCCTTTAGGACCGAGTCCTTGAGGTAGACAAACTAAGTTCAACAGTGCGACCACGAGTGCTGGTATGGGCAGGCCCTGGTCGAGTACCCTTCAAGTTCTTAGTTTGGGCATCTCACTTGGTGGAATAGGGAGCGTAGAATCCGTAGCACACACACGGTGTCACGCAGACTATGAACCTATTGGCGCAAGAGGGGGCCGCTGGCAACTGAGTACCAGCCCAGAGGTGGAATCCTTAGCGGAGATGCCTAAGCTAGGAATGAGTTGGTTAAAGACCTTGTGGTGGTTTACTAAGTAAATTACCTCTCGTGGGTAAAGCGTGCAACCTCTACAGAGTGTAGAAGCTGTCTAGACAGCCGTGCCCACGGTCAAGGGCGGCGACGACTGAGCGCCTCATGGTAGTCTTTCACCCTTTTGTTTTCAAAATGGCGCTTTAAAGTGAAGATTTGTTTTGGGCCTTCGCAGCAGGACGCTGTGGAGTGACTGTTATTACATGGCAGGGGCCATGAGTCGACAGGGCAGTTCACCCTGAGATATTCAGATTGACATGGCAGGGGCCATGAGTTGATAGGGCAGTTGACCCTGATATATTTAGATTGACATGGCAGGTGCCATGAGCTTATGAGCTTGACATGGCAGGACGCCATGAGTTGACCTTGGTGGGTTAAAACCGGCAGGTAGCCGGAGTTTCAAAAGAAAGATTTGTTTTAACTTTTCTTAACTGTTTTCCATATTTTCAAAGATATAGAAAATTTTATAAAGATGGCTTTCCGCAAATGAAACCTTGATCCCTCCTTTGCTAAAGCCCTCATATGCATATGTCAATTTGGCTTGCGAGTATTTGCACATATACTCACCCTCGCGTTCACTCGCGGGGCTGCTCATTCCAACAAGCAGGTTCGGAACCTCAGTTATTTCCCAGACGATGTTGAGCCTGAAGACGATGGCTTCGCCGATGGTGTTCAGGACGTGGATTTCTCCGACGCCTAGGATCGCTACTACAGCCTTGCCTGTGGGATTGTGTTGGAGTTTTCTTTTGGATTTTACTATGTACCCATGCTTCATAGCTTGTATGGCTCGTGCGATCTTTTGTATTAAGAGCCTTAATGGCTGCACTCTGATGTAATATTAAATGTTTTAATAAGAATGGTTATGATCTAAGTTCTGGAAATCTGTGTGTACAAGCTACTGATCCAGGGACTAGTTAAGTAAGGCACAGAAGGGACTCGACTCGTTCAGGCGGGTCCCGACACTCGGCGTAGAGCGGGCGTTTAGGCCCCCATGCCAAGCAGACCAAGACGCATGGCGCCTCTACCGAGCAGGAGGGAGTAGGTCCCACTTGGTAGGCGCACCCACGCAGGGAGGAGGCTTCCCGGCGAAGGCTTCCCCAACGTTCAACGTATCTACCGCATTAAAATGCAAGGATTTGGGCGTACAAGACCGAGAGAGATGATTGCTCGCACTGTTGCCTGTCCGGCGCACTGTAGCGGTCATTCCATCACTGTGTGGTGACAGGGGCAAAGTGGTGCCAGTGTCAGGCGGATCCCACGTCTCGTCCGACCCGGAGATCGGAGGAAGTCATTTATGAAGTAGGCGTCAGCAGGAGCAAGTGGGTGGCGTGCGGCGGCCAGAGCCCAATCCGTGGGCCCCATCCACCACATTCCCTCTCTCTTTCTCTCTCTCTCTGACCATCTGTCCGTCCCTTCCAGTATAAAAGGGCACGGGGGCGGAGAGAGAGAGGGTTGGATCCTAAGCCACACACAAACACGCCGTTGTAAGAGCTCTCGAGCTAGAGCAGTCCAGATCTCAGGCAATACCACTCTCGCAGGAGTAGGACTACTACCCACATCGGGGATCCGAACCTGGGTAAATCCGGCGCCTCCCTGTGATTGTGAGTAGAGGCTAGCTAGTGGCGACAATTCCCCCTGACCGAACTACGATTCTCACTCGAGACACAATATCTGTCTGGTATCGAACACCGACAACACCATTGGTTATTTATTAAAGTTTATCTGCAATATACGTAAACGGTACCGAGGAAATGTTCAAAGACGCCGAAGAGGAATACCTACCTGAAAAAGGTGAGTTAACACTTACTCCTATATATGTTTACCCGTATTAGGGAAAGATTGCGACTTTCCCTAGTGCGGATTAGCATCGCTATAATCATGTTCATTACCCAGTTTTCCCAAACTGTGTTGTTTATTATCAAATTGCTTGCTTATTAACTTGCCCACTTGCTAATCATGTTATAATTATACGTGCATGTTCTTGTATCATCTAGCCATTATGACTGCTTTGATTTTCACAACCTTGTTTAGCGAAAGAATAGTTTGGTAACAACTTTAACCCTACCTAATGGGTAAAATCTACTTACACTTGCTTAGGTCCAAATAAATCTTCTGGTGACTAGCCACGGAACGATGAATCGATATTCACCGGTCACTGATTCATTCATTCATTCAAAAAGATATGACATGTGACAGTTAGG
The DNA here is from genome assembly GCA_036346415.1 of Raddia guianensis. Taxonomy (NCBI): domain Eukaryota; kingdom Viridiplantae; phylum Streptophyta; class Magnoliopsida; order Poales; family Poaceae; genus Raddia; species Raddia guianensis. The sequence goes on from CM070540.1 coordinate 28,504,803, forward strand.
GCTATTAGATGCACGATGGTCTAGATGTTGTTTGTGGTTATAGCTGTGTGGTTTGTCGGTCCGGATTGGTTGATTGGTCGGGATAGTTCATGTGTGGTGATGTCATGGATTGCTGAAGTAGAGATAAGTTGGTTGTAGACTTGCCCCATGGATGACATCCGGATGGATGATTAAGCCACAAGATGCCTTGTGCTGAGTTTAACCAAGACTTACCCAGGAGGAGTGCGGAAGAACATGCGTAGCGGGGTATTCGCTGCCATTTGGGGATAGTTCCAACACAACGCGTGGCTATCACACGGAGTACTGGTTTCGGATCACCAGTTGCGAGCAATCTGCGGAGGCCCTCTAGGACCACTCTCAAAAGGTACCGGCATTGGTTGTCACCGCTGGTGATGAGGCCACACTTCCCCAGGATGACGCTAGGCTAGAGTGGGCAGGCAACCCTCCTAGGCCGAGGCTGGAAAGCTATGGAAAGTGTGGTCCACAACGGGATTACCAACACCGGAAGGATGGCTGGTCATGGAAACAAGATGGGGCAACATGAAGTTTGGTTTGGTTAAAGTCAAGGTCAAGTATGATTGTTGAGTTGGGTTGGTCATCTTAAGGTTGGTTGACAGAGTCGGTCGGTTGGTGTCTTGGTTGCGTTTGTTACGATGCTGAACTCCTTGTTGGTTTAAAATGAACATTAAACATTGAGCTAGATAGGGTAAGTTAAACTCATCTTAAAAACTGGGTTTAGGCAAATAAAAGAACTTCTTCCCCCAATCGAAGCCCCTATCATTAAGAGCATTAAGGGGAGTGTTAAGTAGCCAGTGTTTGGATGACGCTGACCTCGCATACCTCCACTCTTTTAGATGAAAGTTAAGGAGAAGGATTTGTTCGAGTGTCTTGAAGGAGATGATCCGGGCTGCGATCGACATAATGCGGTTTAGGGTTTGCTCCAGTCGCCTGCAGGAATGCATAGCCGTTGGAGGATTCTTTGGATGAGTTTTATATATGTCTCACCGCGGACTCTGATGATTTCCCAATACCAATAGTATGGTCTCTTGGTATATTTAATATTGAGCCTACGACTTACAACCAGGTGTGTAATACTTTGAACGATGAAATGTATGTTTGTATGATATTCGGCTATGTATTACGTACACGTACTAGTGTACTGATCCAGTGACTAGTGCATGTGAACAGCGGCTCTCTGGTAAGCATAAAAATGAGGGTTGAAATGTAGTCCACCGTCCTTTCGAGGTAGCACATCCTTAACTCTCTCCAGGGGCAAAGGCTGCTGCAGCGGAGGTGTCAGACAGGACGGTGCCGGTCTTGAAGGTGACCATGCCGGAAGACGCCTTGAAGGTGACCTCGAGGGGCAACGGGCCCTCTGGGAGGCCGAGTTCTTGCAGCACATCTACCGGCTTCTTCTTGGAGGTAGAGTGTTCACCATAGGCGACCTCTGCGCAATCACGGTGGATCTCAACAGCCTGGGACGCCATCACGTGTTGTCTACGATTGGTTTTTTGTAAAATACAGGTTTGATCTCATTAAATGGAAGAACTAGCTAATAAGAGCTTGTTGTGATGGAACTTGAGTTGCAGGATCTTGCTTATATAGATGTTGCAAGGTATGCATGCTTGTCTTCCTCACTGTGTATCGATCGGCATACTACTGCTATTTTCTTTGATGGAGAGATGAACTGTACGAAACATGTTACCGAAGGTCGTGAAGAACAAAGTCAAGCCTGTATGGCCGTCTCTAGATGTATGTTTAGTCTAAATGCTTGAGCTCATGACCAAGTCCATAGAATGGTAGAGGGGTGCCGTGCTCGCGGGGCACACGGCAGAGGGGGCGGCGCCGGGCGCACGAGGCATGTGGCGGAGGGCGGCGCAGGCGCTCGGCGGAGGGCATCGCCGGGCAAGCGGAGGGCGTCGTCGGGCTCAGGGGGAGCAGCGGAGGAGGGTAGCGCCTGGCGCTTGGCGGAGGGATGGCGGACGGTGGAGCTCGGCGGTGGAATGGCACCAGGCGACGGCGGAGGACGGCGGCTAGGTCGGGAGTGGAGGAAGGTGGAAGGATCCAGAACAATCGGTGGCCTGGGCCCTAGGTAAGTGGAGCACACTGGATCGTGGATCTCATAAAAAAAAATATCCTCCCTCCGTTTTTTTAAACATGTAACTGTTAAATTTTAAACATAGGTTTGACAGTTGGCCTTATTCGAAAAAGTTATGCAAATACCATTTATTTTTTTACGATGTGGTTTATTATTATAACTTATATTTTTACATATTTGTATTAAATTTTTAAATAAGACGAATGGTCAAACGTGTGTCCAAAATTAAACAGTGACATGTTTTGAAAAATGTCCTCATATAATTGTTATTTTACTACAATTGGATTATGGCCGAGTTTTATATTTTATTAACTAAATATGATAGTTTGTCTTATGTTAAACACGCCACACATACCTAATACCTTGTTCTTTTTAGCTTAAATTAAATTAAATAAAAAATTGCTATTTTTGTATAAGCTAAATGATGTAGTACCTTGTAGTAATTTTTGTGAAGGTTTAAATAGTTCTTCTTAGAATTACTAGAATAAATTTTCTTATAATTTTTTGAACTCTCCAATACCACTTTCGAGAGGTCACAATTTTTTTAGATTAAAACTTTCAGCAATTTTTAGCTGAAACAAACAAGGCCTAAGTGAGGCTATGCTGTAGAACAAGAAAGGTTTTCACGAGTAAAAATCAATGATTCAAAACATTTGTGTCAGCAACACATATTATGTGACGCAGGATTGTTACTTAGCATCATAACTTATATGTGATGCTAGCGTATGTTGGAGTAGATATGTACTTTGAGTTTTCTGCATCACAAGCCATATATGTTGCTAAGTATGTGTTTGAATAGGCTAGTTATGTTGTAGTGTCAATCCTCCGACGATGTCGTCGACTAAGGAGTGGCTCACCAAGGTGGAATCCACCATCGAGTGACTGAGGACCATGATGTCGTAGGTCCTGAAATAACATCAGGACAAGTGGAACGAGGATTCAGCGTTAGAGAAGCAGTTGCCACCAGAAGACTCTCGGACGAGTCACGCATCTCGCTGGGAAGAGGGTCACCATTGCCACGGTGACCGGGAGGAGTAGGAGGAATGGTGGTAGGCATCGCATATGCCACAATATGAATTACAGGAGTATGATGGATCTAAAGACCCCCTCCTTTGGTTGCGGCGGTGCAAAAGTTTTGCACGAGCGCACCATATTATGGAGGATGAATGGGTCGAGATGGTTGTTCTCCATATGAGGGGTGAGTCCTAGAAGGTGCTCAACAACAGGGAGTTGGAGGAGAAAATCATTCTGTGGCATGACTTCTAAAACAGTTTTGTGTGTCTCTTCACTTGTGAACCGAGCGTTGGCCACTCGGTGATCTCATGAATCAAAAGAAGGGAGATAGTCGGGTTAACAATTATAGTCGTGAATTCCAGCGGCTGTTGGCACGCACCAATCGCATGCGAAAGGAAGATCAGATTAAGACCTGCAAGGCGGGTTTGTCGGCCACCCTAGCTGCGGACGTGCGCCGGGATTGACCTCGTGATTTGGCCGAGGCAATGGGCATGGCATGGGAGGCGAAACGACAAGAAGACACATGGATCGAGAAGGTGGTGCAAGGAGCCTTGGTGTAACACCCCAGCCCAACCAGAGCCCAAGATGCTACTAAGTCCTTTACTTGTACAAAATTTTGACAGCACCTTCCTATAATTTAGTCATCCACTCAGCAGACAAAGAAACAATATATATATCGCAAATTATATTTCAACCACGACATCTTCACATTCACAGCCTTATAAGCCAAGATGCCCGTACCACTAGGCTTTCCACCAAAAGCTTACCTCAAGCATTGAACGGTAGTAAAACAAACCATAGGCAATCCTGGCTAAATAGGACGACCAACACCATCTCACACCATAAAGTAGCTCATCCTCACAAACAAATACATAAGTAAATACATAACCACTTAAAAGCCTGTAACATCATCTTATTTATTAAAGACCCACTGTTAGTTGCTAATTATTTAATAGTGCGAGTGCGTGTGCAGCTACCCGTCCGTATGCGACATCATCGAATGACCTAAAAACAAAACAGAAAGAGCAAGAGTGAGTCCATAACTCAGCAAGTATATAATAGTGACGGCATAGAACATGTTTATACGAAATCCGTAGTAACAGAACAACTTTCCAATCATAACCATGCTCATCAATGCAATGCAGCGTTCAACAATGCAAATGCATTATGCTCATATCTCATAAGCGTGTACCGGTACCGCTGAGTGCACATCCGTCGATGTCACACTCTACACTCCATCCCGTGGAGGTGCTCACCGAAGTGAGTCTTTTCCGCCATCCCGTGGCGGGTGCCTACCTCTGTAGGTCTTATCAAGAGCACGCCGGATTAGTCATATAGCCTTTCTATCGACCGGGCCCGTGGCTCACCGGTCTAGCTAGCTATATGACTTTCTCACCGCCCTGACTCGTATGCATGCTTCCATGATATGCATGAATCATAAAACAAATAACTGTCTTTACCATTACCAATCCATCATCTTCATTCATTCATGCATCCGCATCACATCAAGAGTATTAGAGCAACATATAAAGAACACACGATGCCACTTACCGACATCCACATCATTAATCACACATATTACCCAAAAAGCAATGCACCATATACTTGCTAATCCATCGTTGTTATCCATTCATTCAGCACTATAATACCAACGTTAATAAAAGGCAAAGCACAATCGGCATCAAGCTACCATCATCATCCTCACAACCATTCATCGACACATTTAGTATTTAAATCATGCATAAATACCACATACCAGCATTCAAGCTCACATTATCATAGCCATCACATTATGTATTTGCCTGTTTACCAAATGGGGCGGAAGGACGAGATGTCGATGCCGAGCCCGAAGCAAGTCCTACACATAAAGGCATGCCATTCATCCATACAAATACCATCAAGCATCAAGCAAACATAATATTTTAATCGTTTACCTATTTAGCCCATTAGCTTTCTAAGTCATGAAGGCCCATTAAATCATTCTTACACCATTTTTTGACTAGACTCTCCACTAGCCAAGCCCATCTAATAAGCCATTAACATAATAGAGATCTCGCCGTCGCGACTTGCTCTGGACAGCATTACGAAAACGGTCATTACTCCTAAACCGTTAGTCCGAATCATGTGTTTTTGGATGTGTTGGAAAGCTGGAAACGAGACGCAACTTTCATTCAATATGAACCAGTCCTAATTCTTAACGAAAACCCCTCGAAATTGAGGAGCAACCTACTGCATATGCGATTCCAGTATTTGGTCAATATTGGCACCTAGGGTTAGCAAATCCTCCCAAATCCTATCCTAGACAACTTATAGAACATCAAAGTGCAGAAATTGAACTTCACTTACCTCAATTTCCAGCAGTTCCCAAGGTTGGGGCCAAACCCTAGCTCTTCCCCCTACTCCTCCCCTTTTCCTTTCTTCTCTTCTTCTTCTCTTCTTCTTCTTCCTTCCCTTTCCTTCCTCCTGGCCGAACCCCCTCCTCATCCTCTCTTGGTCGGCCTTGCTGCAGGTGGCGTCGGAGAGGAGGCAGTGGCTAGGAGAGGAGGCGCACAGGAAGAGGGAGAGAGACGCTGGGAGGGGAGAGACTTGAGGGAGAGAGAGATAGAGTGACGAGAGAGATCGAGAGAGGCAGAGAGATCATCTCTCTCTCTCTACGCCCTCTAAAGAGGGGAGGGGCGGTGGCTTGCTAGGCCGGCCCGGGCTAGGCTGGTCTAGCGGCCCAACTCCTCTCCTCTCTTTTTTTTTTGTAGTATTACATTCTTCCCCCCTTAACGGAATTCGTCCCCGAATTCTAGGCTCCACAACACATCTCGAAATCTCCAAACATAACCATGAAGCATCATTATGTACCCATAGGATCTAGCTCTATACATTCCATGCATCCAGCTAGAGGACTCATGTCATTCTCAGTTGTACCCGTAAATATAAGCACCTAGTCGTCAATTTATTTCACTAACTCAGATCATTGCTGGATACAATGGATTTCTAGTTTAGGTTTTCCATAGGCATCGGGTAAGTCAGCTAGTTAGAGTCTAGTAATCATTTAAGAAATAAACAACCAATCTACCAAGCAAACGAACTTTGCAAATCCATCACTCAGGGCAACCCGTTTCGAGCACATGGCTTAAAGACTCCACCCACAATCTCAAAGTGCTTCTAGCACCAACAGAGGTGTCCTAGAAACTCTGGCAATATTTGATGTTTCAAGACTTCACAAATATGCCAGTTTCTCTAGTACCCACATAATTTACTGTCAAACGTCCCATAGCCATTAAACATGGCATACCCACTAGAATCTTACTAATTCCATGGATGAAGTCAGTGGTGTAGGTGGAGGCATTATCTTCCATTTGATGACAGCTAGAAATTTTCTCAACAAAACTGCTGCCCTAAGTCCTGGGTGGTCAAAAAACAAAAAATTTCCAATCTACTCACACTTGGAAGCAAGATGATGTTCATCGCAGTTAAAACAAATCATTCGACTACCCAAAGCAAGATAATGGCCCAAAGCAAGATAATGATCATTACAAGCAAACTCGGCATAAAAGACCTTCCTAACTATCATTCAAAAGCAATATACAAAACTCAAGCATAAACCAGTACAATCCAAATAAGGCAAAGCAAGGGCCATCTCTGGGTACAACATTACTTATCAAACCATTCTTGCATAACCATCTCAGGCGCCAAACGCCGCATCTAGATCTTAGGACACACAAGCCCATGGCTCATGCTATAACTCAACATATCATCTTTACAATGCATCTTATGTTTTAGCTAATGCATATACCGATACAACGGAGTGTCCACTCGATAGTGGCCCACTTGACCCACGACCCTTTCGAACAGGGCCACTTCACCCCATGGAGTCTCTACACTTGTCCCCACCGTGGTGTTCCCATTTCTGCAGGATTTCACTCAGGGTTCTTGGGTCTGGGCATAAGTCAACCTCGCCAGCCTCACCCGTGGCTTACCAACTAGCATTATGCCCCTCACGACGACCCGGCTCGAGGCACATGAATGCGAATGATGCAGCAGATCTCTCATCGTTAACTCCACTTACCACTCTTCCGTACCATGCCAACCACCCGAAAGCATTATCTCACACATCACTCCAATATCACATCAACTCGCACACCGGTCCCACAAACAATAAGATCACAAAGCTCGAAGACTAAATATATTTCAATTGAGCCCACTAGTTTGCATCCAAGGTAAATAGAGGGGATTTAGTTTAACAAGATATTAAAGCCACCTCCGAGAGGAAAACACGGGGTAACGACCCTTTACCCAGTTACAAGATAGGGGACATCTTGGTTTCCTTTTTTCCTAGATTAACTCAATAGAACACATCTAATCATTTCCAAGGCCTATAGCCCACCTGATAGTAATTATCATTTATAGGCCTTTAATAACAACTAACAGCCTTTCAGACCTAGAGAAATGGCAACCTGATACATATCCTCCACCATTTATGTAACTCACATCAAGAGTAGGGTCAATTATAGTCACAGGCTTCAGTATGACAGTAGGAGACATTGAGACCACTCTCAAAAACTCTTTATCCCCTTGCCTACCCTTACCGACCTCACCATGCCTCTGTCCTCTGGCCTCGGTTTGGACCTCAAGAATAACTACAAAACTAAACTCTATTACTTGCTGAGCGGTCCAAACATTATTTTTCCTCTTGTCCCATACACAACTCTATTACTTAAAACTCTTCAAGGCCTAATGGCATACGCATGCCATAATGTCACTCTAACTATATCCAATCACCACTCCAAGGGTGAGGTCTTGCTCGAAGTCAAAGGTTTCAGCAAAACCTAATGTTCCGATTCTCTAAATACACTTAACAAGGAAACATGAAACACCTAAAACCCAACTCAAAGACACAAGGTCTATCAGCAAATTACTCCCCCGATTCGTCACCAAGGAAAAATAAACTAGTGTATCTCGGCTTCGTTTCCTCTTGATGCCAATTCGCCACAAAGGTTGGCCTTGCTCTTAGAACCATCCTTACTATAGCTTGGGATGTAGACCATAGTCAACTCACGAACTAACATAGGCCATTAAACTTGGCTACACATCTCAGGCCAAAACTAACTACGACCCAACATACCTCAGACCTCTATGTCTTAACTTTCCTTTGGCACCGAGTTGCACAAATATGAATAGAACACGCTCCCAAGGTAAACATGTAATAACAGCCTATTTATGATTCAACCTTATAACATCTACACAAAACCATAAAATCAATGCATCATAAGTCCAAGGTAATTGCAAGATGATCGCCAATGTCATAAAAACTCAATAGAACATGCCATTGCACATAAGGCAAAACATTCACTTCGAAGCACACCAATACTAGCACGCAATCCAAACTTTACATAGTCAAGACATGTGGCGCTCTAATGCGACACTAGGACAACACCAAAGAACATGATAGACACAAGCCATCAACACTCAAATAATTTTTATTCCTTACTAAGCACCTAGTCCACCACCTCCTAGCAAAAATTCTCTTAAGTTCAAAATTCCGCAATGAACGAAGTGAATAGTATGAGTAAGCGACATGGTTGATCAGGCCATACGTTACTCGCACTATACACTTGGTACAAGGGCTTAAACAGGTTTTAAAAGGTCTTATTCATACTACTAAGGACCACAGAAAAGTTACATGGGCACGAACAAGAGTTCAAGGTCGACCCCCACATAATCAGTCCAATACATCTAGCTCAAAGGAGAAACTCATAAAAGTCTCATCACATCACTATAGAATCAAAGTAGGAATCAGGGACACCGATGGATAACTAGTCAAACCTAGCTATAAAATTAACACTAAACTTTTACACCGCCTCGGTATAGATACCAAAACAATGCATATGATGAACCCACTACTCGAATCGTCAATGTCCAATCACTGCCTTTGAAGGAATATGCTAGAACATACAACAAAGGGCAAGTCAAACAATAAGAAATCCAACTTACACTCCACTTACAGCTCGGATGGAACCTTAACACATTAGAGAAAACTTATACTCAATTCTCTCGCACTAAGGGGAACCACTAGGCGTGCAACAACATTGGGTCGCATACTTAGAAATAAGGCTGAGACAACACCACTTATAAGTTCAAAACCAAATTGGTCACTCATGGGCCAGCTCCAAGCTTAAAGTTTCAGCTCCCTTCCCGATAGATGTCTAAGGCATCAGACATGAGAAACTATGAAGAGGTGAGAATCAAGTCTGTCTGACATAGACCCAACATGATCAAAATTAAAAACAAAAGAACTCGATCTCAAGACCCAACCTCCACTTTCGACTAGGGCACAATCCTACAAGCTTCATGTCCCTAGACTGTCGAAGGGATCCTCACAGCTGCTAGATGCATCAACCCAATACGTCTGGTGAGATCCAAAGGTACCAGATAAGAAGTTCGATTGAAACAGCTTTCCACCGTAGAGGAGAGCAAGACTCAAGACGCTTAATTTTATTTTATTTTATTTTTTATTTTATTTTTTTTATTTACAAAGGCTCCACAACTATCTGCATATAGGTCGAACTGACCCTTATGGACCCATTCCATAACCTCTTATCACTTTCGAAGAAGGTATGAACAACTTCACAAACAATTAAACAACAGGGGCGTCGCTAAGGGAAATAGGGGTGTTGCTAAAAGAAGCAACCTCAACAACTAACATGCCCCTGAATAACTAGAGCATCTCCACTATACCTTTGGATATCTTAAACTTCATCACTATTTCAAGCTCAGGAATAAAGCCTAACAACCATTAAACAATTAAAACATCACCAAAGTGATGAGTTCACTCGTCTAAGGCAACCATACAAGTAGGTTCTTACTATAATGGCATCCACAACAGGCCTGCAAATCAATAGCACGGGGTTTGGAAGCCCAGATAAAGCATCGACAAAACGATATACACAAGTATATGCAGAATTCGGAAGCACCCAACAAAACATTGGCACAACTAGATATACAAGCACATGATACATTAATATCATGTCATGGCCACGTCGATTAAAACAAAACTTCATGCCTGGCAACAATCATACAATAAATCAAAAATCTTAATCATCAGAACATATATCATAAATAACATCAACTTTACAAGCATAATGCAATGCAAACCCGTACCCAACCTATTGTGCAATAGTGTGTCAGGTCTTCATTATTTAACTTATCAGAGTTTTGAGTTGACATATCAATTACATTTAATTAATTAACCCATAACGGACCTAAAGCCTGCTCTGATACCAACTGTAACACCCCGGCCCAACCAGAGCCCAAGATGCTACTAAGTCCTTTACTTGTACAAAATTTTGACAGCACCTTCCCTATAATTTAGTCATCCACTCAGCAGACAAAGAAACAATATATATATCGCAAATTATATTTCAACCACGACATCTTCACATTCACAGCCTTATAAGCCAAGATGCCCGTACCACTAGGCTTTCCACCAAAAGCTTACCTCAAGCATTCAACGGTAGTAAAACAAACCATAGGCAATCCTGGCTAAATAGGACGACCAACACCATCTCACACCATAAAGTAGCTCATCCTCACAAACAAATACATAAGTAAATACATAACCACTTAAAAGCCTGTAACATTATCTTATTTATTAAAGACCCACTGTTAGTTGCTAATTATTTAATAGTGCGAGTGCGTGTGCAGCTACCCGTCCGCATGCGACATCATCGAATGACCTAAAAACAAAACAGAAAGAGCAAGAGTGAGTCCATAACTCAGCAAGTATATAATAGTGATGGCATAGAACATGTTTATACGAAATCCGTAGTAACAGAACAACTTTCCAATCATAACCATGCTCATCAATGCAATGCAGCGTTCAACAATGCAAATGCATTATGCTCATATCTCATAAGCGTGTACCGGTACCGCTGAGTGCACATCCGTCGATGTCACACTCTACACTCCATCCCGTGGAGGTGCTCACCGAAGTGAGTCTTTTCCGCCATCCCGTGGCGGGTGCCTACCTCTGTAGGTCTTATCAAGAGCACGCCGGATTAGTCATATAGCCTTTCTATTGACCGGGCCCGTGGCTTACCGGTCTAGCTAGCTATATGACTTTCTCACCGCCCTGGCTCGTATGCATGCTTCCTTGATATGCATGAATCATAAAACAAATAACTGTCTTTACCATTACCAATCCATCATCTTCATTCATTCATGCATCCGCATCACATCAAGAGTATTAGAGCAACATATAAAGAACACACGATGCCACTTACCGACATCCACATCATCAATCACACATATTACCCAAAAAGCAATGCACCCTATACTTGCTAATCCATCGTTGTTATCCATTCATTCAGCACTATAATATCAACGTTAATAAAAGGCAAAGCACAATCGGCATCAAGCTACCATCATCATCCTCACAACCATTCATCGACACATTTAGTATTTAAATCATGCATAAATACCACATACCAGCATTCAAGCTCACATTATCATAGCCATCACATTATGTACTTGCCTGTTTACCAAATGGGGCGGAAGGACGAGATGTCGATGCCGAGCCCGAAGCAAGTCCTACACATAAAGGCATGCCATTCATCCATACAAATACCATCAAGCATCAAGCAAACATAATATTTTAATCGTTTACCTATTTAGCCCATTAGCTTTCTAAGTCATGAAGGCCCAATAAATCATTCTTACACCATTTTTTGACTAGACTCTCCACTAGCCAAGCCCATCTAATAAGCCATTAACATAATAGAGATCTCGCCGTCGCGACTTGCTCTGGACAGCATTACGAAAACGGTCATTACTCCTAAACCGTTAGTCCGAATCATGTGTTTTTGGATGTGTTGGAAAGCTGGAAACGAGACGCAACTTTCATTCAATATGAACCAGTCCTAATTCTTAACGAAAATCCCTCGAAATTGAGGAGCAACCTACTGCATATGCGATTCCAGTATTTGGTCCTCAATATTGGCACCTAGGGTTAGCAAATCCTCCCAAATCCTATCCTAGACAACTTATAGAACATCAAAGTGCAGAAATTGAACTTCACTTACCTCAATTTCCAGCAGTTCCCAAGGTTGGGGCCAAACCCTAGCTCTTCCCCCTACTCCTCCCTTTTCCTTTCTTCTCTTCTTCTTCTCTTCTTCTTCTTCCTTCCTTTCCTTCCTCTGGCGAACCCCCTCCTCATCCTCTCTTGGTCGGCCTTGCTGCAGTGGCGTCGGAGAGGAGGCAGTGGCTAGGAGAGGAGGCGCCTGAAGAAGAGGAGAGAGACGCTGGGAGGGGAGAGACTTGAGGGAGAGAGAGATAGAGTGACGAGAGAGATCGAGAGAGGCAGAGAGACCGATCATCTCTCTCTCTCTGCGTCCTCTAAAGAGGGGAGGGGCGGTGGCTTGCTGGGCCGGCCCAGGCTAGGCTGGTCTAGCAGCCCAACTCCTCTCCTCTCTCTTTTTTTTTTGTAGTATTACACTTGGGCATGTCCTAGCCTGACTGTTACCACCTAGCTTTCAACTGCTGGTTGGCAGGCACGACGGGATCATGGCCCAGCTTAGTGTTGCTCATGGCATCGACGCGATCTCTGCCACCTAGGAGAACAACCACAGGAGGACTCCGGGAGTGACGACCACAACTTCGACGAGCACCGGTGGTAGCAGCATGGTGGTCATGATGGGCGGAGGCATGAACCGTGTGGCTTTGGTCGCATCATGGACGTCTTGGACGTCATCTGTCCCATACCACCGGAGGTTGAACCAAACGAAGATTGCAGAACGACGGGCAAAGGGGCCTTGTTTCAACTATGCAAGTGTAGCTCTGGATTAATGGGGTGCCCTTGGTCATGTTGGTGGACAACTGGACATTAACAGTACTCATAGTTTTATCAGTGGCTACACAACCAAGCTGATGACTCTCTTTCAGGTGGTCGGCGTGGATCAGTGGGTTCGTGTCGCAGATGGTTCCCAATTTCACATTGGGAAGCATACTTTTCATGCATTATTCTTGGTGATTCCATTGGAAGGGTTTGATTTAGTTCTCGGGGTGTAGTGGCTTCTCACCTTGGGTGACATTCAATTAATTGAACTTTGACACCAGCTACATGACGTTTGTTTCCGGCGGCCAGCAAGTACAACTATAAGGAATGGAGTGCGATGATGGAGTCCATAGTCACGCGGCACACAGATTCATCCCTAGAGGATTTATTGGAGGCCTTCTGGGACGTGTTCCAAGAGCCATAGGGTCTTCCACCTCCTCGCGAATGCAATCATCGCATTTTCTTGCATGAGAGAACTATAATCTCGTAGTCGTGATGCCCTACCAGTACCCCTATCAACAAAAGGATGAGATCAAGTAGCAGTGTCCTAAGATGCTCATGTAGGGAATCATTAGGCCAAGTCGATCGCTCTTCTCTTCGTTTGTCCTCTTGGTACAAAAAGAAGATGAGTTGTGGAAGTTGTGAATGGATTACCGTGAACCCAATGCCAAAATAATCGAGGATAAATTTCCAATTCCTGTTGTGAAAGGGTTACTCGATGAGCTTCATAGAAGTTTTTTCCCCAATATTGACGTCTGTTCTGGGTATCACCAAGTCTAGATGTGGGAGGAAGATGTTGAGAAAAACATTTTTTGCACAAACTAGGGTCACTATGAATCTTTGGTGATGGTCTTTGGGTTGTGTGATACGACATCCACATTCCAAGACCTTATATATGAGGTACTAGCCGACTTCTTACGCATGTTCATTCTCTTTTTTTTCAACAATATTCTAGCCTACAACACTTCATAGGAGGAGCACCTTCATCACCTGCGCCTCGTCCTAGAGCGTCTTTGGGCTCATCGCCTATATCTAAAAAGATCGAAATGCTTGTTTGCTCAACAAGAGGTGCTCTACTTGGGCCACATCATATCGACCAAGGGAGTGGCAACCAAGCCTCAAAAGCTACAGGCAGTTGGTGAGTTGGTGCGGTCGGCCTTGGCATCGGCACTACATAGCTTCCTTAGGTTGGTCGACTACTACCGATGGATTATTCGTTAGTATGCGACCATCGCCAAGGCAATGACAACTTTGCTTCGACGATCAATTAAGCTTCCATTGATCTCCTAAGGCCGAACTAGCTTTCAACCGACTCAAGGAGGCCCTCTAGTCGGCTCTGGTGTTGGCCTTGCCTGACTTCGATGTCGTCTTTTGTGGTGGAGTGTGATGCTTCAAGCCTCGGACATAGGGCCCGTCCTATAGGAAGAGGGGCACCCTATTGCATGCGCACTATAGTGGAAAGTTGGTTGACCATCATGCCAAGCTTGCCACTTATGAACGCTTGCTCATTGAGCTTTCGAAGACAGAGGTGGTAAATCGTACAATTGAAATGTATCTTCGGTGTTTGGCTGTAGATCATCCTTCGTCATGGACACGGTAGCTGCGTTGGGCTGAAATTTGTTGCAATTCATCGCTCCACTCAGTGTTGCGACTGACACCATTCGAGTTGGTATAGGGACGATCTCCGCCTATCTTGCTACCTTACACCCAAGACTCGTCCGTCATCAACAAAATTGGCTGATAGGGAGGCTTTCGTGGATCTAGCCTGGCAACATCTACTTCAAGCATATAATTGTATGAAGCAATATCATTATATTCACCACTGGGAGTTGACTTTTGAGGTGAGAGATTGGTTTGGCTCCGTCTCCAGCACCATCAATAGCTTACACTTCGCGCATCCAACCTAAGCTCTCTCCCCAGTTTTACGTACGTGCCATTTTCGAGTGGCTTCTCCGGATAGGCATGATGGCCTACCGTTTGGAACCGTCGGCTTTGTATCAACTTCATTTGTCAATTTTGAAAGTCACAGGCTGCTATATATTTTCTTTGATGTAGATACGAACTCTACGAACCGTGTTAATTGCGAAGTTCGTTAAGAGCAAAGTCAAGCCGGTACGACCGTCTCCAAACGTTTATTTAGTCTAAATGCTTAAGCTTGTGACCATATTAAGTCCACACACAGAATGGCCCTAGTACGGCAGCAGCATTATTAAGCTGCATGCCATGACCATATTAAGTCCTTAATAGTGAAGTGACAGGCATAGTGAAGAGCTAGACAGGCATAACAAGGTTGACCAACTTGTACAAGCCCAGTCTACCACCAAATCATGCTCAACCTAAGTTCCATCGTACAACCTAGTAAAAAAATACCTCTAGAAAAACTCTTTGAAGTGATGTGAAATTCAGGAGTTCATTATTACTTTTACTTGGTTCTCTTATTATTTATATTTTATCTTCAGAAATAAAAATTATAAGACAACCTGCATTAATTATTAATTGGGCAAAAATCGCTGATACATAAAAAAAAAAAATAGAAGGTAGTCACTTGCAAACCTGGGTTGTGGCCAAGCATGTAATTTCTAACCTTGCTCTTTTGGTCTTACAACCTTGCTCTTTTGGTCTTACATAAAAATAAAAGCTACAACTGGAATCTTGTCATTTGTTTACAAGCCAAACATTCTAGCACTTTGTAGCCATTTATTTAAGTTTTTAGTGTGTTTGTTTACATTTTTTTGGTCTCTCCGGTCTCCAAACCCTTACAAAGAGCTTACAAGTTTTTCATATTATCTACAGCTAAATCTAGGTGAAAAGAATAAGGCCAGTTGGTCCTAGAACAAGAACCTTCGTTCAAACTAAAAAGGTCACACCCGATCGATAATGGAAATAAGTATTCCCAGTTACACATATAATGCATACTATATAAGCAAAGCCATTCAGAATCATAAGCATTCAATTTTCCAATCGCAAAAAAGAAAATACACCAGTATACTTTTTGCAGAGAATTTTAGGAAGTAGACCTGCTCATAGGTACCCAGCCTGACGTAACCGACCCGACCCGCCAAGAAAAAACCCAACCTGTCCTGGCCCGACCAGAGCATTGGGTCAGGTCAGCCTCGATAGGTCGGGTCGTGTTCAGGCCCAAATAAATTGCAAAATCAGCCATGCAGGTTCGGGTTTTCGGGTTTTGGGTCGGGTTCGGGCCCAGATTTATGACCCGGTGCACCATGTTAGGTTGGGTTTGGGCTAGCTATTTTTTTGTCGAGTTTTGGGAAACCTAACCCAAACCTGCTCGAACTCGACAGATGATAAGGTCTATTAGGAAGTATACCCACAAATTGCAATCAATGCATTTGCCCGAGCATGTGTCTCATTAAGCTTTGGAAGTGAAATCAGACAGCTAACAAAAATTCAAAGAACAAAAGAAACTAAGAAAATTATGCTATAAAACTAAGTAGATGTGTTTCATGATCTCATAGCACATCACAACTTAGAACTGTTGGAGAGGAATTGTGGAATAGATGGATTGCATTGCAAATAGGTGGACTATATATAGTACAAGTATTGGGCCTCCCCCCAAGGGCCCAATATACTCTAACACTCCCCGGAAGTGGCAGTCATGTGCGATGTTGAACTAGATGCCATGCATCACTCTGCACGTTGAGGGGCCAGCAGAGGTGCAGAGGTGGTGGTCATAGTCAAAGCAAGGGCTGCCGACGTTATTGTGTTCTGCCTAGCAACGTCCGTGGGCGAATGGCGGCATTGCGGGCAATTGAGCACAGATCCTGATGCGAGCATGCCCGCAAGACACTCGTGACAAAGACCGTGGCTGCAGTGGAGAAGCGTGTTCCCTAGGTCAACGACGGGACAAACGCGCTTACATTGTTTAAAGCGGTTTTTAAATTTAATGAGATACAAATTTATTATTTTAAAATGATTATAGAAATTCAAGAGATGCGAGTACCGAATTTCCCAAATTCATACATTTCCATATAAATTCTGTTTAATTACATTTCACTTGGAGAATACCCCTAATTAAGAATTTCAACATGAATATTACATCAAGTTGCAACATAAAGAAAATTACAAAAGAGAAAAGAATATAATCTTCGTGTCTTCGGAGCGTCGATGATGGATACTTCGTTGAAAGCCTTCAATTTTTTTTTGTTTTATTCCACTAGCATTGCATGGATGGCTAGTAGCTTCAGAGATGCTTTTATGGGGGCGTCATGATTTGAGTTTTATGCTATTTTGATTAGCACAATGCATGGGGTTAATATTTTGATATGTTTTTTATGAGCGCATCTTTTATAACAATTTTACCATGGCGATATAGTGGTATATTTTATCATGCTGCATTGTGGAACACTTCTCTTTTTTTTTATGTGCGTATATTTTAGGCATGTAATGCTTGTACACATGTACACTTTGGTTATCAACAACAGAAATGTTTATATCTAGTCGAGTAACCACATTTGTATTTTTAGTTTTAGCATGAGTTGGCATGTTTAGCTATGTATACCTGTGTATGAGATTGACTAGTGCGCCAGTTATCCTTTTTATATGAGATTACACATAATGCACCTATTTAGTCAATAAACATGGTACAACATGTATGCATAAATTACTATCCATATTATGAATTGGAGTATAGCTCAACAAATGAATTTATTTGAATTTGGACTATCATATGACTTCATATGCATCCATATTTATATAGGACAAAATTTCCTTATAGCCATGACAAATAGCTACAATAGCTAGCATAATATGTTAATTGCTACCTAATTTGCTCTTCTAGCCGATTGATCACAATGCCATGCGGATCAGAACATGGGCGGTGCACATGATACTAATCAACACATTTCCCTTAACATGCATGCGAATTTATTTTGTACATGCATATGTATACTTTATACGCAGAGTTATGCATAATAAAATATTTTGGACTTGCATATATTTAGGATAAACATGCAAGTTTATTTTGTAAAACTAATATATGCAATCTGCTTTTGGTTTTCGCATTAGTATATATGCAATGCAATCTTCATAATTCATGAATGCCAATTTCTTACCGGTAACTTTTCTTTTGCATTTTTAACCATGCAACTATTCACGCTGATGGCCGATTTTGACTTAGCCGTGCAAGCTAACTATAGCTTCGTAGCAAAACACCGATTACTATTTAACGATGGCGATCGTGCTTAGTATACGGTATTTCCTTTTTATATGCACCTTTATATGCCGATCATATGGGCATGCATGCGTACTCTTATATCTTTGCATGCAGAGCACATCAGCTAGCAGCATGGTGATCATTAAACCTTAACTATCACCGAATTAATGATCCTTTTTCTTTTTACTGCATTGTCGTTTAGTACGGCTAAACACACAGAAACTTTAACACGCTGCCCTGTGTATTTATGTACTTCTTTTCATGCAGTGTGTAGCATGCACATGTACCACTAGTGTTCGTAGTAGGATGCAATGCTATTTTGTTTCCAGGGACGACATAAGCAATATGATCAAAACAGAAGCTCGATCAGCATCATTTATTTAATTAGGAGTATGCATGCATATGTTAATTGTTATGGTTTTGAACATCAGATGGTCCTGTTAATTTGCACAGAATAGACTTTTAGTTGCGATGGCAAATAATTATGGCAATATGGCATACTAATTGCCGTCAAGTTTTACTGCCGAATTAATCAACGTTGAATGCAGGAGTTTATATGCCAAAACATGTCCCATGCGGTGTTAATCACAGGTGTGTGTGTATATATATATATATATATATATATATATATATAGTTGGGCTGTGATGGGTTAGCGTCCGTCAGCCACGCCGTCAGTTGGGCATTTTCTACAAAATCTGTGTTGAAATTCTTCGATCCGAACCGTACATTTTGTTCATCTCTATAAACTCTCCTAGTGTACCAAATTTCACAATTTTTTGATTTTTTTTGTTATTTGTTTTGCATTTTTCAAATCAGCCTAAATAGACGCTCCAGAATACTTTAGAATGCTAGGCTGATTTTGAAAAATGCAAAACAAATAGCAAAAAAAATCAAAAAATTATAAAATTTGGTACACAAGGAGAGTTTATCGAGATGAACAAAATGTATGAACCGGATCGAAGAATTTCACCACAGATTTTGTAAAACACGTCCAATCGATGGCACAGAATCGACGGAGGCCCAACTGACCCCAGCCAAACTCTCTCTCTCTCTCTCTCTCTATATATATATATATATATATATATATATATATATATATATATATATATATATATATATATATTACTCGAGATACAGATCTCCGCATTCTCGAGTGGTTTTGAAATTCGAGATGCCTAACAACCGATCCGAACCGTTGATCTTGTTCGTCTCATGAAACGTTGTCGATGACCAAGTTTCATATTTTTTGAATTTTTTACTATTTGTTTCATATTTTTGAAAATCAGCCATCCAATTAGTCGTGGTGGGTTCAAAAAGCTGATTTTGAACATAAGAAATAAATAGTAAACAAATTCAAAAAATATGAAACTTGGTCAACGATAACGCTTCAATTGAGACTAACAAGATCAATGGTTCGATCATTGTTAGATCTCAATTTCAAACCACTGGAGCACGGAGAGATCTCAGACTTTAGAGAAAATCTCTACTATCTCTCTCTCTCTCTCTCTCTCTCTCTATATATATATATATATATATATATATATATATATATATATATATATATATATATATATATATATATTCATGGCAATTTCATTTTATTGAAGACCTTAATACGGAAAACTACTATCTTAGCCTCTAATCTTCCCAATGATTAAGACATGAAGTAATTACTCCTCCTTTTTTGTGCGTGCATATACGCTGGCTAAATACGGTCACTGACATGCGTACCTGCCATATATATACGGCCACTACTGGCATGCGCACATACAGGCGTTGCATTTACGACCGAGACCGCGCGAGCATGCATTGTATCTCTGCATGCGTTTAGCTGCATGGTTTAGACTTAAATCTATGCAAAATTTGATTTGCCGCACACTTGCCATAGTCTTGCGGTATGCACAGGATTGGCTGATTTAATAGCTAACCGGATGCGTGTATGTGCATATGTCGACCATGCTATTCCGATTAATTAGCATAGGTTAACTTTTCCTTTTATACGAAGATCCGATTTTAGTTTACAGGGAATTTACCCCTGTACCTTCCTGATTCATCAACGGATCAATCAGCGGAATTTCCTGCTCGCTGCCTCCGAGTGAAACAGCGGTCAAACAGAGCTTCGCCGAGCGCTGCTCTCTTCTCTCCCGAACTTATCTCGCGTGGTGTATCGTCTGGAGTATCGCCAGGACTGGAAGCCCCCGAAACCTTCTTCGTCTAATGAGGCACCGCTATTTATATATATAGCCCATGGTGCAGTTGCTCGCTCGTCGGCTCGCGCACGCTCATGGAGACATGGACGCGCCTTGCAGTTTCTTGACTCAAATGGTTGCACGCGTGCGCGAGGCCGCCTCTTTGAATTTCGCTGCAACTGTCCGCGCCACGCTCATTAGCGAATGAGTTAATCAAGTCATTAACCGGCCGACCGGCAAATTCATGCATGCGTAGCTACTACGTTCGTGCATGGGCCTGGACACACTACACACTTGGATTCGCCATCTTGAACAGATCGCAACAGCCCTCCAAGAACGCTTCCCTCCTTCGGAATCTCAGGCCTTAAAAACTCCTCCGAAATCTGCGCTCAAAACAGCCGTTGATTGCTTTGGATTGTTTTTGTTTGGCTCCCCTTTGGATCTCCTTTTATAGCGTTGACAAAACCCCCTTAAAGGTGAATTCTAGTCTTTTTAAACTTCTAATTCTCCTCAAATTCAGGCTCCATCTCCACCTCCTTTTATTTTTCTGTGAATATTCAAAAACGCCACCTTTGGACCTTCCTCACAAGACGCAAGCTGCGCCCTCTGAGCCACCCGCCCCCGCCGGTCGGCGCCTACTTTGGGCTGCCTCGCCCTTTCTTGGCGCCGCTGGCGGCGCTGCCGCCCGCTGGCTGGTCATTGCCCTTTGGGCGGCCGCCCGCACTGGCACCGCGCGCCCTTTGGGCGTGTCGCCCGATGCGGTTCGCCGCCGCCGCTTCGAGAAGTTGCTGCTTGCGCTTTGGTTGCGTCATTAGGCGTATTTGCGCCGCGCTGCTGCGCCTCAGACGCCAGCGTGGGCCGCCGCCGCCACCAGCCATCCTTTTTCACCACGCTGCCGATTACCTCGACGCGTGGGACCCACCAGGGACGTCCACCGGTCGCCGAAAAATCGCAGAAAAACACCTCCACCTCCAGATCCAATCTACAATCTTCGAGCCCTCGAGCAGGCTTCCCAGCCCGCCACCGTGCACCACGTCCGTGCACGACAAAACATGCCGCACCCTGGCTATCTGCATCCACGCCACAGCTTCACCTCCAGTGTCGTGATGCAGCGCCTCTTGTGCAACATCCGGTCGCATCACTGCTCCCGCCGTTCCGATCTATCCGGCATCCATCTGCGCCTGCCGGTCTGATCGCGAACGCCGAGGTCGTCGCCGTCGCCTGCCGACCTCGTCGGCTACTTTGTCAGCCTGATTGCCACGTCTGGTCAATCCCTGCCAACGGTAGCCCATCGAGCGGTTCGAGCCTCCTGCCCGAAGTGTCCGACACCACCGATCGAATCGTCGATCGCCCCCATGCTCCACCTTACGCCGATGAGGTGTTTTCTACGGCGCCCGTGTATGCATAAACCTCGTGTCTCCCCCTAGATCTTCCGCATGGCCAACCTCGCCGACCTGGCTATGATACCACTTGTTAGAAAATACGCCGATGCAAGATCACGAACGACACCAGGAGACACGATGTTTGGTAACGCAGTTCGGTATTGCTGCTTACATCTGCGGGGCTCTGATTATGGGCGCTCCTCCCCAATCCATAATACCGCAGCACGCCGGCTAACCAGGTCACGGCCACATGCCGGCCGCTGACCTCCTCTCTTGCCTATGCTACTATTATGAAGTCGTTGTCATGATTACACCAGGGCTGCCTCCCTTTATATAGTGGAGGCCTAGATAGAGTCCGACTCTAACACTAACCAACCCTGCCTATTACAACACAGAGTCCTTGTAACCTACTCGTACACATATTCGACACAATACCTAACATGGATGACGGCCAACTATGGGATGTATAGCCTCGATTTATTTGCTACTCAGCCAGCTAATTCACGTATCAGCCATCGGCCAAGTACATAGCATGGACAGTCACAGCTAATCACCGTGTTAATAGCCGCTTAATCCATGCAACTACGTACATGCAGTGCCATGCATAGTTATTTGTAGGCGGGGCGCCGTGACACTGGGCTCATGGACAAATTTCATTTATATGTGTTGCCCTTTATATTATACCAGCGGCCGTCGCGTGCGGATCTGGGCAGGCCGAGGAGAAGGCGGCGGCAGGCGGCAGCCGAGGCGCGGAAGGGGGGAGAAGGCGGTGGCGTTGTCTGGAGGAGGCGGCGGCGGTAGGGAGCAAAGGGCGGTGTGCCCGGCGCCGCCGCAGGCGGATCTCGCCCGGCGGCGAGGAGGAGGCGGCGGCGGCCGACATGTGGGAAGGGGAAGGTGGCGGCGTTGTGTGGAGGACGCGGTGGCGGCCGGGAGCAGGCGGCGGCCGTGCCCCGATGGCCGTTGCGTGCGGATCTGGCAGGGAGGACGGAGGAGGAGTGCGGATCTGGCAGGGAGCGCAGAGGGGGAGGCAGGCGGGGACGACGGTACCGTTCGGCGGGGGGAGGGTCGCTGGGACGGGGTCGGCATGCTTATAAGCGATGGCATTTGCGGGTAATTACATGCCAACCACAGGTGTATCTACGAAGGCCAAAAGGGCATGCCTGCGATGGACGGAAAACATTGAGGGGCGCGGAGGAAATTTGCAGGCGCGAGGGAGCACTGCCGAAGGACCGTGACGCAAATCGTGGAGGACGTGGACGTAATATATTGAACCACGGGGTGTTTTTTGCATAACCACTGTGGCCGATCGACGGTATGTATGGCGATGGCCACGTCATGTAAACGGACGGCAAGGGAAATCCGGGTGACGTGGCCTCGCGAGGAAACGGGGAGCGCTACGCGCTATATAGGAAATGGAAATGATATTTCTTTATTTCAAAAGTTATTTCACAGAATCAATTTCAACTTATACAAATATATATTTGAATGATGGATTTAAACCATTAATATAGCTTCATTTTAATTCTTTAATCGGGTCTCGGGATAAACTTGTGACAAAATTGGTGTCAACAAGGTCGTCGTAGCGGAGGAGGCACCGGGAGCAGCAGGGCACCTATGGCTCATGCGTGGCAGCTGCTAGGACAACAACGGAGCCAACATCATGAGAAAGGGTGGATTGGAACCCAGTAGGCCCGGCTGCAGCACCATGGACATTGGAATAGAAAGAAGTCTATTTTACCCCCTTGAACTATCGCACAAGTTCAGTTTTCCCCCCTCAACTTCAAAACCGGGCAAAACACCCCCCTCAACTATCAAACCGGTGCCAAATACCCCTACCCAAAACCATGGTGGTTTTGGATGACATAACATCTAATCAACATTTTTTCTAGAAAATAAATTCAAAAATTTCTAGAAAATCATAGGAAACTCAAAAAATAAAATAAAAATACCAAAAGTACAAAATAGGTAGAATCCAAATATTCGATTGAAAATACTTTTCTATGTATATATTTATACGTAAAAATAGTACATAATGTATTTCATTGAATAAATAAATCAAGTATTTAAAAAACTTAATTTGGCTTGTAGGAAAAATGAGAGAAACCGATGTAAATAGAGGATGCTAACTTTGCCTTTCAATTTATATTTTCAAATTCTAATTCTAATTTATTTTGACCTTTCAATTGTATTTTTTAAAAAATCAAATTCAACAGTCAAAATAGCATCTTTATGTTTTTATTAATTTCTACATTATTCTCAAAACTAAAATATTTTTCACCATTTTATAGAGAACAAACAAAATTTTCTTGAATACTTTTTTAATAAATAAATCACCTTATATAAAAATAATAATTTTTGCAAATAAGTATGCACATAAACTTTACAGTTTTATTGCATATTTGGATTCTATGTATTTTTTTCTATTGTTGTGCATATTTTTATTATATTTTTTGAGCTTCCTATAATTTTCTAGATTTTTTAAAATTTATTTTCTAAAAAAAAATGATGACTAGATGCCATGTCATCCAAAACCACCATGGTTTTGGGTGAGTGTATTTTGACCGGTTTTGATATTGATGTTTTGTTATCCTGAATTTGAGTGAAATCGAACTCACATGGATCTCAATGCAAGAAATTGACTTCTTCCCATTGGAATATCTAGGAGCAAAACGCAGGTCAGTGCGGTGGCCCAAAACAACAAAAGTGCCATGGTCGGCCATGTCTTGGTGACTGTTCGGGCATAAACGATGGTGGCCCAAGTTGGGCTAGTTAGAACCGCCCGGGCGCAAATTTGGCTAGCCTGAAATGGTGGCCTGGCCGAACCTTAAGCCCCCGAGGCCCATGTGGCCCAAAACGGTGGGTTGGCAAAAGGCTTTGGTGGGGGAGGGGATGAGGGTTTCTCCCCAGACGCCAATGGAAGGAGCCCGCGCACCAACGCCATATGTGGTGTGAAGGGGAGAGACGGAGGCTCCGGGGAGATTACTCCTTCCTATGCCGCCGCATGGGACGTCGGAGAGGAATGCTGCGCCGGGGTGGTCCACGGCGAGGGTGGCGGTGGCGGGGGTGCCAAGAGGCACAAGGAGTCCTCTTCTGTCGGCGCCGAAGAAAGGGGTGGCGGATCCGAGGGGCAGCGTGGGGACCAGCGGGGCGGACGGGCTAGCAGTCACGGCAAAGGCAGGCCACCCGGCAGCTGGAGGAGCGGCGGCAGTCCACCCGGCGACGGGAGGGGCGGTGGCGGTCCACTTGGTGGTTGGAGGGGAGGCGGTGGGTGGAGGCATGCTAGATCCATGGGTGAGGCCATTCGCGGTCACCGTCGAGGGGCAAGCCAAAGCCGCCATCGGGGTGGCTGAATCTAGGGTTTCCGGCACCAGGCCGGGTGGCGAGGCCACTGCGGTCGACGAGGTTGCTGCGGTCGTCGCCGAGGGGGCGGCGGAGTGCGCGAAGGCGCTAGAGAGTCGGGAGGGCGTGGCCACCGCAGTCACCGGATCCGTGGCCGCCGTGCGTGAGGATGCGGCTGTCGGTGCTTTGGGGGCCGCCGCCGCCAACACTACCACCAAAGCCTGCAGCGGCCAAGAACGACATCGTCAACGTGCCCGGCAGGGTATGGCGCCGGGGCAAGAGAAACACCGATAGGGGTCAACGTAGTTGGGAGAGGGACGTCGCCGAAACGGGGTAGTGGGAGGCTCGTTGGAGGTGGTCACAGCGAGGGCCTCACCTGAGGTGGCCTTGTCAAGGAATGGCCAGAGGAAAGAGAGACTTTAGGGTTTGCGGAAAGGTGGGGGATGGAAAACCTGCTCTAATACCATGTTGGAGAGAGGGATTGCGTAATAGATGGATTGCATTGCTAATAGGTGGAGTACATATAGTACAAGTATTGAGCCTCCGCAAGGGCCCAATATACTCTAACAAGAACGAAACAACATCAATTGATTTTGATGACAGGAAAAAAAACCATTATTTCTGGTTTGCATCAATCACTCGTCATCCGAAGAAAGATCAGTGATGCATATACTCTTAAAGTAATTGCCTCATGAGGGAAGAACCATACAGGGCGGCGATCAGATTTTTCAAAGCTGCTTTTTGGTGCATCAAAAGGGAAGGTTGCCAATGAATCAATAACAGTACAAAGTCGACGGCGAGCTACATCTGGCTGCCACGTGTATGGCTCCTCCATGCTGCAAAGATCCTCGGCCGAGCTCGGCGTCCCACCTCTTCGTTTCACTCTCTTCGTGTATGCGCCACGTGGCCCTCACACTGGCCTTTCAGGCCTTC
Source organism: Raddia guianensis (assembly GCA_036346415.1). Taxonomy (NCBI): domain Eukaryota; kingdom Viridiplantae; phylum Streptophyta; class Magnoliopsida; order Poales; family Poaceae; genus Raddia; species Raddia guianensis. The sequence continues at coordinate 28,530,755 of CM070540.1, forward strand.
AGACGTCCTGGCGCCACGTGCTGCGTTCTCGCTGCGCTGCGCTTTGCGCCAGCGTGAAAGTCCTCACGCCTTGCCGCCTTTGCCCCACGCCCAATCCCCGCCTCGATCCCCGCCTCCCGAACCCTCCTCTAGCCTCGCGTTCCCGCCTGTCTCCTCTCCCTTGTTGTCCGTTGGCTGCCTCCGCCTCCTCCTCACGGTGCCGCCTCCCATACCCCGCCCTCGCCGCCGCCACCGCTGCCTCCTCCTCCTATAAAACTCTATGGAAGATATGTCTGTACAATATACAATTATATAAAAGAATAAACTAACTACATTATCCCAATATGTTCTCTCCACCTTACAATAGTAAGAAAAGGAAAATCATACAATGAACAGAGCCATGTTGGGTGTTGGCATCTATGTAAAATTAAATATTTGAATAATTAAGCGGTGCATTCATGTAGATAATGGAAATTGACTAACATGCTGTAAATTTATAAAAGCCTGTAGTTATATAGGCTGTGAAAATTGTGTGACAACTGTAAATCTATAGAGGCATACTAACCCGAGGTAACCAACCAAAAGCTACACCTGAGAACGGACAGAGAGACAATTACTTTCTTACCTAGCGCTTCAATCAACCTGGTGATTGCAGTACACCTCTAAATTGGATTTCTATTTAATATTGGGACATAGCAATAGTACCATATATACATTACAGAATCGCTAAACCATACCAGGTTTAGTATTGGATTTCTATTTAATATTGGGACATAGCAATAGTATCATTATAGTTTTGTGTTTTGTGGAACCCTTCTAGGTTCAGTCTATTAGGTACACCCTTTAACCTTGGTTAGATTAGCACTATCTATATTTTTTTTAATAAATGAAGATTGACCGATATTTTTATTAAAATCATAATTGTTGAGCATGGTTATAATTTACTTAATGCAGACTATATAAGTGGTCCGTTTTCCCATTATAATAGAGAAAAGTCCACATTACACCTTTTTAGTTATATATGCACGCATATTTGTTGCAACCCCTTCTCATTATGCACACTTTCTAGGAGGTCACTATGGAAACAAAGCCATTCGCCTTTTGTATCATGTTCTGGCGATGTTTTTTTATATTATGGCATGATTGTACTGGAATGGTTTTACATTGCTATATAATGACTTCTTGCTGCAAAATGGTGTGCTTAAGTGTTGTGTGGACTATATGGGCCCCGGGTATCCTCTAGAAGGCCCATAAGGGAGCAGATAGGGGGCGATCCAAGTCGGCCGGTTAAGGATAAAGACCACTAGGCATATGCGCGTCTTGAGCTCCAAGGAATTTCCCGAGGATATAATCTATCTCCATGTAATTAGCAGATCAGCACATGCATGACATGTAACAGCATAACATAATTAGTTACCGTGTACCACATGCTATCCTGTAACTCTATCTCCCCTACACTATATAAAGGGAGGGGGTAGAGGCCATCGACACACAGAATCATCTACAGCACACAACATCATCTTGCATCCCGCATCTTGATCCACCATATAATCCCAGAGCACAGGAAATAAGATATTACCTCCGTTGAGGGTCTGAACCTGTATAAACCCTTGTCTTGTGCTACCATCTAGCTTAGTTCTTGATTAGCGTCCCCTCGTACAAATTCATTGCCAGCGGTGACCCCCCAGTTAGTCACCAGTCGACAGTTGGCGCGCCAGGTAGAGGGCAGCGTCAAGATCATCTCTCAAGTTAGATGGCTCCTTGGAGATCGCCGCACATCGCCATGAAGGTCGGACAATCCCTTTGTTTCGGCACCCTGGACTTCGTCGCCAATGGCATCGGCAATCTCCACCTCTCTCCCTGCAGAGATTCCTTCGCAAGAAGGCGCGCGCAATCAATGTGACCCATTGCCTTTTGGCTTGGAGAATTTAGCAAGCAACTTTAGCGGATTGACCCCTTCGCTGTTCGCCTTCGCACCTCCTCCCGAGGAAGACGAAAAAGGACTCGGCGGGCTCAACCGCATGGGTGTGGATTGTATTCCGCCCAGCAACAGCACAGCGCCTTCGGCTGGATTTCCCTCCGGACTCGGGAGCTTCGCTGCGGCCTTCGCACGGATCTTATCTGAGATTTGGATGAGAGATAACCAGTCGGCGAGCGCCCTAGATCCACTCGGATCAGATTCATCTATGTTCGTGGGTGTCATCAATGGTGGCCAACCCATTGGACAGAGCGAACAAGTAAGCCTCTCCGTTTCTAACTCCGAGTCTGACGGGAGTGCTGAAATCCGCAACTACCGAGAAGTTTTTGTCCTTGGTGCGGGGGATCATCACTCTTCTTCTCCGATTGTTGCTTATGAGGAGACCGCCACTGACACTGGCGCGAACCCAGATCCTCGCCAAGGGGAGAACCAAGATCGCATACGTCAACTCCGCGTCCGCGGCCGAGACGTCCAGAACGAACTTCGCGCAGTGAAGCTGAGGGATAAGGAAGTCTACAACACTCCTCAGGCGAATGTCATCGCGTCGAAGACTCTCCTTGAGACTATCGCGCCGCAACTTCTAGAAGGCAGTCCGTGTGTCCAGGCCCTCGCTCGAGCGACAGCCATGGTGGAGATGGCTGCCATATAGCAAAACGAGGCAATACAGGCACCGACCGCCTCAGCTCGTAGTCGATCTACGCGCAATCGGAACCGGGCTCGTGCCTCAGCGGCTGGCGATTCCCACCAATCGCCTGCCCACGATTTACGTCAAGACATTGAAGGAAAACGACGGGAGCGTAGCAACGGCGAGCGGAACTCTCGTGGCCATCATAGCCGTCGCAACGATGACCAAGCCGAGAGCACCGCCAGTCGGTGCGACCACCGTCACGAGCAACACCAAGGCCCGCGGCGGGGGCATCGCAGCAGATCCCCAACGCGAAGGCGGCCACGACCATTGGAGGGGATTCAGGCCTTCACCACGGATCTTCGCCGAGTGGTTTGGCCGGATGGTTTCAACCTCAAAGGCATCGACAAGTTCGATGGCGAGAGGGACCCAAAGAATCGGGTTGAGGTTTACGCCTTAGCGATCGGTATGGCAGAGGTGATCGTAACGTCATGGCAAACTATTTGCCGGTCGCTTTGACCCCAACCGCCCAGACCTGGCTAACGGGACTCCCGGAGAACTCTATCGAGTCTTGGGACGACCTCTAGGAGCAGTTCATCGTCAATTTCCAAGGGACCTATGAAAGGCCCGCGGGGAGATGGGAGATTGGACAGCTACATAGGCGCAAGAACGAGACTCTTCGTGAGTTCATCAAGCGCTTCACCAAGAAGAAGAACGAGATCCGGGACGTTTCGGAATAGACCGTCATCGATGCCTTCTTCGCCGGATGCAAATCCGAGGAGTTAATTTGGCAGATGACCCGGGACCCCGCGTAATCTCAAGGCCATGTTCACAATGGCGGATCAAGAGGCCGAAGCCGAGGAGGCCATCGCGAATCATCGCGGTCGCAACGACGGAGGTCCCAAGAAGAAGCCTAACGACGAGAAGGGCAAGCCCAATGATAAGAAGCGAAAGGGGGACGAGATGGTCGCCAACGTGGAGCGCAACCGACCAAAACTCCCCAACGACAACGACTACAAAAAAGTGATGGATTCGGTATGTCCCTTCCATCCTCGTGGAAAACACTCTGCCAAAGATTGCCTTATTCTGCAGAAGTTCGCTGAGAGTTCGAACCAGTCGGCTAAGGGAGGTCAAGGCAAGAAACCCGATGGAGATTACCAGGACGCTGAGCGCGAGATCAACTATATCTTCAAGGGCTCTGATGCGTACGAGTCCAAGCGGAAGCAAAAGCTTACCACTCGGGAGATCAACGCTATCATGCCCATGACTCCAAAGTACTTGCGCTGGTCCGAGATGCCCATCACCTTCGACCGATCGGACCACCCGGATCGGATCGCCTTCCCTATGAGGTATCCTCTGGTGCTGGATCTAGTCATGCGGGGAAGCAAGCTAAAAAGGGTTCTGGTCGATGGCGGGAGCGGGATCAACGTCTTTTTCGTCAAGACCCTGGACCAGATGAATATTCCTCATTCCGAGCTTCGGCAGGGATCATCCCCTTTCCACGGGGTAATCCCCGGGACGTCCGCGATACCACTCGGACAGATCTCTTTGCCCATCACGTTTGGGACTAAGGATAACTATCGGACTGAGAGTCTGAGTTTCGAAGTGGCCGATTTTGAGACGGCATATCATGCCATCTTGGGAAGGCCGGGGATTGCTAAATTCATGGCGGTACCCAACTATACTTATCTCGTCTTAAAGATGCCAGGTCCCAATAGTGTAATCACCCTCCCTGGTGACGTTAAATAGTCCCTGCTCTGAGACAGTGAAAGCTGTGAGATGGCGCAGGCACTGGACTCATCTGCCGAGATGGAGAAGATCCGACTGGAGGTTGCATCTCTTCAGGAGGAAGGGGACGTCCCCGCCAAGAAGCAGGCCAAAACATCCATCCAAGCAGCCGAAGAAACCAAGAAGATTCTGTTGGACCCGTCTGATCCAGCCATGACGGCCGTGATTGGGACAGGACTCGACAGCAAATAGGAAGACGCGCTCGTCACTTTCCTCCGGGCCAACCAGGATGTGTTCGCTTGGAAACCTTCGGACATGCCTAGTGTTCCGAGGGAGGTGATCGAGCACTCTCTCCACGTCGATGAAAAGGCGAAGCCAGTCAAGCAGCGCCTACGACGATTTGCCCTAGATTGGAAAGACGCCATACGGAGTGAGATCACCAAATTGTTGGCCGCTCGGTTTATCAAAGAGGTGTATCACCCCGAGTGGCTCGCCAATCCGGTCCTGGTGCAGATGAAAAACAAGACATGGCGGATGTGTGTCGACTACACGGACCTCAACAAAGCGTGTCCCAAGGATCCTTTTGGGCTCCCCCGCATCGATCAAGTGATGGATTCCACCGCCGGGTGCGAGCTCTTGAGTTTTCTGGACGCCTACTCAGCCTATCATCATATTAGTCTTAAAGAGGAGGACTGCATCAAGACGTTGTTTATTACTCCTTTTCGTGCTTTCTGCTATATCACAATGCCATTCGGGTTGAAAAACGCTAGCACAACTTATCAGCGCACCATACAGCGGTGTTTTCACACTTAGCTCGGACGCAACGTGGAGGCATACGTCGACGACGTCGACATAAAAACAAAATCCAGGTGGGATCTCATAACAGATCTGATCGAGACATTCGAGAGCCTAAGGGCATATCGAATGAAACTAAATCCCGAGAAGTGCGTTTTTGGGGTTCCGTCTGGTAAACTACTCGGATTCATCATCTCCAACCGGGGGATCGAAGCTAATCCAGAGAAGGTCAATGCCATCATCAAGATGAAGCCCCCGACCAATCAGAAGGACGTGCAGAAGGTCACTGGATGTATCGTGGCACTCAGCCGATTCATTTCCCGACTCGGGGAGCGAGGCATGCCTTTCTTTAAGCTCTTACGCCGACAAGACGATTTTCAGTAGTCAGCGGAAGCACATGAAGCCTTTGAAGATTTAAAGAGGTTCCTCACCACGCCTCCGGTGTTGGTCCCTCCCATGCCCCAGGAGCCCCTCTTACTCTACATCGGCGCAACGACTCACGTCATCAGCAGCGCTTTGGTGGTGGAGCGAGATGAAGAGGGCTCCCTCCAGAAGGTGCAGCGTCCGGTCTACTTCGTAAGCGAGGTATTGGGCGAATCTAAAAGAACGTACCCACAAGTTCAAAAGCTTCTGTATGCTGTGTTACTCACATCGCGGAAACTCAAGCATTATTTTCAAGAGTATGAAATTTCGGTGGTCACCTCTTTCCCGCTTAGAGACATACTTCATAATCAGGAAGCCACTGGGAGGATTGCCAAGTGGGCAGTTTAGCTTGGAGCCTTTGAAATAAAGTTCAAGCCTCGATTAGCCATCAAATCTCAAGCACTAGCCGATTTCGTCGCGGAGTGGACAGAGGCCCAAACCCCAGCAGCAAAGGAGAATCTCGAGTACTGGACAATGTACTTTGATGGTTCCCTCATGCTCAGCGGCGCGGGTGCTAAGATTTTGCTCATATCGCCGATAGGAAAGAAGCTACGCTACGTCCTCCAGATATTGTTTTCCGTCAGCAACAACGCTGCCGAGTACGAGGCACTCATCCACGGGCTACGCATCGGCATATCGCTCAGTGTCAAGCGGTTATTGGTACGTGGGGATTCCCAACTCGTGGTCAACCAAGTCCAAAAGGAGTGGTCTTGTATTGGCGACAGCATGGCGGCCTACTGTCAAGAGGTGCGAAAGTTGAAAGATAAGTTTGACGGACTGGAGCTCACTCACGTGCTCCGCCGCGACAACGAAGCAACAGATGAGCTAGCGCGGATGGGATCCACTCGGGCCTAGGTCCCGAGTGGTGTTCGCCCAGAGCTACGCTACGCCGTCCATCAAGCTACCACCGCACCGGAGAAGATCACTAAGCGCTACCAGATTCGATCTGAGGTATTATCAATTACTCCGGGTGGGTGAGCCTTACTTAGATAATCTTCTTTGTGATGAGTCATCGAGGATCGAAGCCAGCCGAAAGTGCATTACACGAAGCAAAAGTTACAAGGTAGTCGGGGACGAGCTTTTCGAAGCGAGGCAAAGGTACTAAGGCGTTGCATATCCGAGCAAGAAGGCAAAGATCTACTCAACGAGATCCACTCAGGGGAATGCAGGCACCACGCAGCAGCCAGCACCCTGGTGGGAAAAGCCTATCGGCAAGGATTTTTCTGGCCAACCGCGGTCACGCAGATCACGGAAGACATAATACGCATAAATATGGCGGGTGTCGGTTCAGACGGCAAATTCTCATGCGGTAGCAGATCTACAAACAATTGAATCTCTTGGCCCTTAAATGCGGAATCTGGACATGGTGGGCCCCCCCAAGCGAGCGCAAGGCGGATTCACTCATCTCTTCGTCGCCATCGACAAGTTTAGCAAGTGTATTGAAGCCAAGCCGGTTGCTGTCATCGTGGTGTGTTTCGGCGTACCCAATCGCATCATCACCGACAATGGCGTTGTTCAAAAGCAGCGAATTTCAAGATTGGGGCGAGGAGCTGGGCATCAAGATCTGCTAAGCCTCGGTGGCCCACCCAAGGAGCAACGGATAGGTTAAGCGCGCCAACGGATTGGTGCTACAAGGGCTCAAAGCCCGAATCTTTGATCGCCTGAAGCCATACGCTACGCGCAGGGTCAAGGAGTTGCCTTCGGTGCTCTGGGGCTCAGAACGACCCCAAGTCGAGCAACTAGGCAGACACCCTTTTTCCTAGTCTATGGCTCGGAGGCGGTCCTCCCGACTGAATTGAAGTTCCGGTCCCCTCCGGTCACCGGTTACAACGATAATCAGTCGGATGAAGCAAGATATGAAGACCTCGATCGGCTCGAGGAAGCCAGGGAAGCAGCAATGATCCAGTCGGCAAAGTACTAACAGGGCCTGCGTCGCTACCATCAGCGCAACGTGCGGGGCCGTGCACTCTCCAAGGGAGATCTGGTCCTCCGAAGGAATCAGAAGCACGAGCATAAACTCTCCCTACTCTAGGAAGGCCCCTATGTGATCGCTGAGGTGACTCGCCCGGGGACTTACCGGCTACAACGAGAAGATGGATCCGAAGTGCCCAATACCTGGAACATCGAGCAGCTACATCGTTTCTACTCTTAAAGTTTTGTATTCAAACAGCATGTAATTAGTTTCCCTTCTTTGACTTGCTACTTGGCCGTAAACGACCAAGCAGTAAGTCGAGGGCTACACTAAATAGTGTGCGGAGTCAACCGCACCCTATCTCATCAATAAAAGTTGTTTTCTCTTTACATGTGTTGGTCAAATTCGAGTGTTATGAAAATTCTTGAGTAATGGCACTTCTATATCCCAATGACAACGTTTAGCTACTCCGTAGACGCATGGGAAGAAAGCCAAGTGCTAATTCCTAGCACTCGGGGCCTGGACCAGTCGGTGGATGCGTTTCATGAAAAAAGATAAAGCGTACTATTCGGATAAGCCGGTTCACCAGTATTGAGGACCAACCAAGTGTTTCCATTACAGATACATCTATAAGTCCAAGTTTTCAACTATATGAACAGCGGTCGGACGAACTTCTTACAGTAATGCGCAGGCCTCCTCCTCCGTGCAAGCAAATCCCTCCTTCACAACCCCTTGATCTAGGCGGGAAGTTTGACTTCGCAATCGCGAGGCCTTGGCTGGTACATGTTATTGCTGCCTCCCGTGCAAAGACCTTGATCCGCTCAGGAAGGGCGTCGAGACGGGTCACCAGGAGGTTGGAATCAGTCGGCAGCTCTTCTTCTAGGTAGAGGCATTGGAGCGTTGGGACTATTCCCACCAGAGCTTGGCGTCGAAGCTCATGGGAGGTTTTCACTTCATCGTCAAGAAGCTGGATTTGCGCCTTGGTCTTCTGTCGGTTTTCTACGTAAACAATCAGGTGTGACGTATCAGTCGGACTCCAGTGGGGTTGAGCCAGGGAGAGCCAGTGGGGGAAAGTTACCTTCCAGCTCTTTAGCCGATCTTGCGGCTTGAGTGTTGGCTTGGAAGACTTCTTCCTCCAAGGCCTTCTGCCTCTCCTCCAGGGCCTTCTGTCTCGCCTTCAGTGCTGTTTTCGAAGGCAAGTCTCAAGGATTATCATCCAAGGAGCATTATTTTGATGAGGGTTTAGGACTATTCGGGATTTATACCTCGGATGGTGTTAGACTCTTCCACATGGCGGAACTGGAGTTTGGTAACTTCTTGTTGGAGCTCTGTGATCCGGCTGTGATATTGCGACTTGACGGCGTACAGCGCGTTGTCGTACTCGTCGCGCGTCTTCAGCTCGCCCAGCGTTTTCTCCATGCATGTGGACTTCTGCCTCGACCTCTCTTTCATACGCTGCACGGAGATGAGAGCAAGATTAGCAGGACTTCTCTTAGGCAAAGCGAGGATTCAGGGCGTGGAAAGGTTTTACCTTATATATCATGGCTTGAGCCGCTGCCATGTTGTCTAGCACTTCCCACTCTTCGGCTTCCTGCCCGTCGTCGACTTCACAGCCCTCCATCTCCTTCCTTCAATTCAGTTGGAGGGGTGGAGTGTGAGCTTCGGTGGAGGGGCGAGGAATCTCCTCGATTTCTGGTTCTGTGCTCCTTGGAGCAGGAGCTGGGATTTTCCTTCACGGCGAAGATCGTGATGAGCGGATGATGGGCCGGAGTCTTGGCGAGGCGCGGCATGCTGAGCCGAGTCCTTGACAGGTTGGGGCTTAGCCTGGTAGTCGAATTTTGAAGGCGCAGAGGCTGGCATCTCTGTGCCATGCGAGCTTGGCAGTTCGTCATCATCTCCAACGGGCTTTCTTAAAGGCGTTTGAAGATTATTCAGCATATGAATTCCTTGCAAATCGTGAAGGGAGAATAGCGTGGGGAGATACCTCCGCGAAGACACAAAAGACTTAAACCCAAATCGGACACCCGAATCACTCGGGCCCGAGCTAGGAGGCTTCTCTGCCCCCCGATGCGGCCGCTGGGTCGGCGGATTGGGGAAACGGTGGACCTTGTGGCTGCCCCGCCTGGGCTGAGGGTGATCTCGCTGCTGGGCGGCGGCGGCGCAGGAGCGGGACGTTGTCATCGTCGTCGTCCTCATCCGAGTCCCCTGAAGCGACCCCCTTGCCTTTCTTGGCGGGAGGAGCATTCATCGAGCCCTCCGCTGGGCATTTGCGTGGTGCCTCCTTGGGGTGCGGAGCTTCTGGAACTGGATGGGTGGAGAAGAAGGCTTCACGTCCCTGCAGCATGTCAGATTATATTAGTTCCGGCCCTATCCTAAGAGACCGCGGTCGAGTTAAGAAGGATCTTCTCCTTACCGCTGGAGGCAGATACCCCAAGTGGTACGGGGCTGGGCACTCTGCGCGAACTATTTCCGAGCCTGGAGCGAAGAGCTCAGCCACTCGGCTGACGATTTCCTTTTGCGTGAGGTTTTCTTTGGATTCCCGAGTGGTATCATGGGCCCCCGAGTACTCGAAGGCAAGATGCACCCTCTCCTTTATGGGCTGGATACGGCGCTGGATATAGTTCCAAACCACCCCAATGCCGGTCAACCCAGCAGACTTAGCTCTGTGGAGAAGAACGAGAAGTTCCTCTACTTGGCCTCCTTTGTCATCGGCGAGAGGAGAAGACCAGGAGGGATGGACGGTGGGGCACTCGCCGGAGAATGAAGGCAGGGCCGGAGGAGAGTTGGCACAGTAGAACCATTCCGAGTGCCAGCCCTTATTGGAGGTTCTCAAAGGAAGATCGAAATAAAGTTTTCGGGCCCCTTCCCGCAATTGAAATCCCGCGCCACCGGCGGTCTTGGGAGAGTTCTTGTTGGGAAAGGGTTTAAGAAGGTAGAGATATCTGAAAAGGTCAAAATAAGGAGCGATCCCCAAATAGGCCTCACAGACGTGGAAAAAAATCACAATTTGGAAAATGGAATTAGGGTTCAAGTGCGAAACCTTGATCCCGTAAAAGTGGATTAATCCCCAGAAGAAAGGAGAGCAACGAAGGCCAAAACCGCGGAGGAAGAAGGTGTAAGTTCAAGCCTCCCATGGGCTAATTGATTTTGGTAATTGATGGCAACTAGGCCGTACAGCTGGAACGCCAAGGTTAAGGACCTTTTGTTTCCTAGTTTCTCTGATTTCCTTGTGTGCATCTTTGGCCCAACTCAGCAGATCGACTACATCTCTCTGGTTGCAGGGTCCCACTGAGCACAGGTCTAGAAACATTAGCCGTGGGTCCCATGGGGTTCCGAGAGTGCAGTGTTAATCTTGGCGAACCTAGGCGAGTACACTGCCCTGTGGTCGAGAAGGTTCAGGGTCGCCGGGGTTCGCCGAGTGATCGCCCGTGCTTGGGGTGAGGTCGCCCGGCTCGCCGAGGGGTCGCCGGTGCTCGCCGAGTGATCGTCCGTGCTTGGGGTGAGGTCGCCCGGCTCGCTGAGGGGTCGCCGGTGCTCGTCGAGTGATCGCCCGTGCTTGGGGTGAGGTCGCCGGTGCTCGCCTAGGGGTCGCCCGTGACGGGGAGAGGTCGCCCGTGCACCACCACTGTCGGACGGCGTCCGACGCTCTTCGGACGGGGTCCGACAGCGCCGATTTCCCGGAGGTAAGCTCAAAATCGACTAAGTCCCAGACGACACCGTCCCTGTCGGACGGCGTCCGAAGCCCATCGGACGGCGTCCGATCAAGCTCAAAATCGGCCACCCAGCAGCGTCCGATAGATCGATCTGAATCTCACGATTTAATCTGAGCCATCCATTTCTAGGTTTTCGCCTTGGGCCTATAAATAGGGGCTAGGAGCACGGGAGAAACTTGAGAGAGCCTCACCTAGCAGCCACCCCTTGCCCTTAGACACCAAGAGAGCTCCTCCCATGGTTCCCACCTCCACCTAGGGTTCCATGTGCTTGAGAGATTGAGAGAGAGAAGAAGAGAGGAAGAAGAAGAAGAAGGTGACCCTACCTCCTCTCATCCATCTCCAAGGTTTCCCCCAATTCCCATGGTGTTCTTGCCCTAGTTTCATGGTGGGAGAGAGAGGGAAGTGGTGAGAGACGATCTCCGATCTAGTGCTCTTGGGATTCCGTCGCCGGAGAGATCGTCGTCACGCCACGAGCTTCATCAACCGTACGACTACATCGACCATGCCGCAAACCCACCATTCGTTGGTGGTCACCGCCTTGTGTAGGGGTGCATCCTCTCCATCCGTTGGAGCCACAAGTCCGCCGTGTGTGTGCCACCTCCGTGTCGGTGGTGCCAAGGTGTCCGTGTGTCGGATCCAAATTCTCCATGTGTTGGGGGTACCTCATGTGTTGAGGTGAAATCCACCGTGTGTCGGTGGTCGATGCCGTGTGTCGGTGCCGGTGGGGTGTGAGAGCTCTCGCTGTGAGAGGAACTCGCTTCCGTGTGAAGGTTTGGAGCTCGCCTACCATGTGTTGGTGAAGAGCTACCACGAGTGGATTGAGGGCTAGGAACGAAAGGGTTCCGACTTCTCTGTGTGAGAAGTTTCCTCAACGGAGACGTAGGTGTTCATGTGTTGAGCACCAAACTTCGGGAAACAACTCGGTTTGCGCTTTCTTGTCTCACTCATTTACTTTCGCATATTGATTTGATCGTTTGCGTGTGAGTGCCATCGAGCCTCCTATTAGTCGTTTGTGTTTCATTGTGATCGCTTCCGCAACTAGACTCTAAATCTATCGATTGCTTGTGTTGCTAATTTGACTAACTAAGCAAGCAAATTGTGAGAAGTAAAATTTGAAACGAGCCGATTCACCCCCCCCTCTCGGCCTAGGATCCTTACAAGTGGTATCGGAGCACGGGTCTCTAGTTGCTTAACCGCATAGAGATGGCTGACGGGGGTAGTGTAGCCGCCAATAGGATTCCTTTGTTTAGTGGCACTAATTTTAGTTTTTGGAAGTTGCGAATGAAAGTATTTCTCCAGGCCATGGGAATGGATGTTTGGAGGGTTGTAGAGTCTCCTCATGGTGTCACACTCACCAACAATATACCTGCCACACCCGCTCAAAACAAACTCCTAGAGACCGATACTAAGGCCATGAACGCTTTGTTTTGTGGTTTGAGCATGGAGGTTTTCGATAGGGTTAGCAATCTCACTAGTGCACACGACATATGGATCACACTCATTGAGATTCATGAGGGCACTTCTGCTGTTAAGGAGGGTAGACTAGTAGTTGTCAAGGAGCGTTATGATCAGTTCATAATGCTTCCAAATGAGAATGTCAATGCTATGTTTACTCGGCTTAACCCTATCCTTAACGAGCTTAAGGGGCTCGGTCACACTGTTGCAAATGATGAAGTGTGCAGGAAGATGCTGCGGATCCTCCCCAAGAAGGACTACCGGGGCATCATCACCTATCTCACCAACAGCGGTGACGTGGAGAAGCTGGCACCCACAACTTTGCTTAGCAAGATCACCGCACATGAGATGATGCTTCTCAATGATCCAGAGGATTCCCTTACTCCAGCAAAGAATCAAGTGATCGCCCTGAAGGCTAGTGAATCCAAGCAGAGTGATCCCAAGTCAAGTCAAGCTGAGAATGAGGGTGAGATGACATGGAGCGAGATCGAGGATGGCTTCTAACACTTTGGCCTGTTCATGAAGCAAGCTGGCCAGTTCATGAACAAGAATGGCTATGGAGGCAGGAAGAGGATGAGCAGAAACTCACATGCATCATACCGATGCTATGAGTGTCAGGAGAAGGGACATATTGCTTCGATGTGTCCTCAGAAGGGCAATACCAAGTACAAGGACAAAGGAAGGGAGAAGGGTGATGGCGAGAAGGCAAGACAGAAGGACTACAAGAAGAATCTCCAGAAGTCAGGATTCAAGGGTCGCTCCTCACAAGGCAAGAGGCTAGCCTTTGTGGGGGAATGGGTGACCGATGACAGCTCTAGCGACACGTCAGCTTCAAGTGATGAGGAGGAGTCAAGTGGCCAAGGATTGGCCGGCATGGCAATCACTCAGGCTGTGCCACCACCGCCAGCCTTCCCTCCAAGATGTCTCACGGCCGTCACTGAACCTCAAGAGTGGTACTCCGATGATGACGATTCTGCTTCTTCTACTTCCACTACACCAGAGGCGACATCGACTCCGACCGATATCGCCAAGTGCTTGATGGTCAAGCCATCTAGAAATGAGGTTTGTGACTCTGACTCCGAACCCGAAGATGAGGCGGAAGTTGCTAAAGGTTACCTTGCTCAAGCACTTGACTTTCTTGAAAAGAAAATATCAAGAAACATGAGACTTCAGGAGCGTCTTAATGACTTAAATGCTAGGTTCAATGATCTTGTGTCTAAGCATGAATCACTAGAAACTGAACATGACTCCATGATGGGTTCTAGTAATGCTATGACTAAGAAAACAAGTGTGCTACAAGAAGAGAATAGGGCTATGAATGAGTCGGTAGAACATCTCCTTGCTACAATTCGTGAGCTTAGGGCTAGTAATGAGCGGCTTCTAGCCGATAATGCTTCCATGATTGCTTTGCCTGTTGCTCAATCTGTTGATGTCCCTGATTGTCATGCTTTGGTTGATGTTTTGCCTGCTATCTTGCCTGTTCCTAGTGATGCTGTTGATGATGCTCCTGCATGTTCCATAATTGTTGCACCTCCAAGGATTGATAGCTCTACTTCATGTGATGATTTGATTAACTTGACCCTGATTGCTTCTAGCTCTAATGATTCCTCTAGCAATGCTCATGACTGTACTCGTGATAATTACAAATTTGCTTTAGCTGCTAGGGAATTAGCTATTGAGAATGGTGAACTTAGAGCTAAACTTGAAAAATTTGATAAAGGACTTGGGAAGTGCTATGAGGGTAGTCTAGCCTTGGATAAGATGCTCAAGGAACAATGAAAACCTTCCTTAAAGGGTGGCTTGGGTTTTACCCCTGAGAAGCCAAAGGGGAGGAAGAAATCCAGTGTTCCTCGAGCATCTGCCAGTAGGCAAGGTTACCATCATGCTCATCCCAAGAAGAGAAGCAACTCTGGGTCTAACAAATTGCACACTAGCAACAATTCTCCTAGGATGCACAATGGACACCGCACATGGCAAGGACCTCCTAGGCACTATAACTCCACACGGCAACAAAGAAATCATAATGCCTGGCAATATGGTCCTAAGTATAACACTTGGAATGGTGCTAGGTTCCACAACAACTGGCAAGGTTCTAGGTTCAACACTTGGTATTCACCTAGGCAAAACTTCTGGAATGGTCCTCCTAGGCACAACAATGGTAGACCAAACCCTCCTAGGAACCAAAACCGCAACACTCCCAACCACACACAACCAAGATTCCCTAGAGCACACACTGAGTTGTATGGTCACTACTTGCTCAAAAAAAATGATCAAGGTAGGATGACTGCTAGGTTTGTTGGTCTCAAGTCTGAGAATGAGCACAAGGCACATGTTTGGGTGCCTAAGTCATTGATTGATCGCTTTGCTTGTGTTGCGTCTGGTTTGAAGGCTAACCCTCGGGGATCTCCTGTGTGGGTCCCTGAGTCACATAAGTGATCTTCTCTCATGACAGGTGAACTACCGGAGTGGAGGGTGCCATTGGATCATTGACAGCGGGTGCACCCAACACATGACCGGCAACCCCCGGTTGTTCACCTCAATAGGGGAGGAAGGCAAGATTCCCCCCAAGATCACTTTTGGACATGAAAGCAAGAGCAAGGTTCTGAGAGTTGGAAAGGTAGCAATTTCTTCAGATCTTTCAATTGATAATGTGCTACTAGTAAAAACTTTGAGCTATAACCTCCTCTCTGTTGCCCAAATATGTGATTTGGAGTTCCATTGTAATTTCTCATCTGAGGGCTTGTTGGTTCTGGACAAAAATGAAAAACTTGTGTTTAAAGGCTTTCGTTTTGAAAACTTGTTTCTTGTGAACTTTCATGAGCCTGCTGCATCCGTTTCGACTTGTCTTGTCGCCAAAGTCTCTCTTGGTTGGCTTTGGCATAGGCGTCTTGGACATGTTGGCATGGCGAATTTGAAGAAACTTTTCAAAAACGAGTTGGTTCTCGGGGTGCAAGAGGTGACATTCGAGACAGACAAGCTTTGCAGTGCCTGTTAGGCCGGCAAGCAAGTGGCAAGCTCACATCCTGCCAAGAATGTTATGTCTACATCACGACCTCTTGAGCTTATACACATGGATCTTTTCGGGCCAACAACATATGTGAGTATCGGGGGAAATCTTTATTGCTTGGTCATTGTTGATGACTTCTCCCGATACACTTGGGTTTTCTTTCTACCTGACAAAACTCCAACCGGAGATGTTTTCAAAAAGTTTGTAAAGAAAGCCCAAAATGCTTTTGAGTGTATCCTCAAGAAGAAGAGAAGTGACAATGGAACGGAGTTCACTAACACTTCTGTTGAGCTGTTCTGTGATGAGTTAGGGATTGATCACCAGTTCTCAGCCACCTACACCCCTCAACAAAATGGGGTGGTTGAGAGGAAGAACAGGACACTCATTGAGATGGTAAGGACAATGTTAGATGAATACAAGACTTCACATACATTGCAATTTGAAGCAATCAACACAAACACACATCACTGCGTCAGCAGTTGTACCTTCACAAGCTCCTGAAGAAGACGTCCTATGAGCTGCTTGTGGGAAGACGACCCAATGTCTCCTACTTCAGGGTTTTTGGCTGCAAGGTCTATATCAAGAAGAAGCGGGAGCACTTGGGCAAGTTCCAGAGCAGAGTGGACACGGGAGTCTTCTTAGGGTACTCAGCCAGAGGGTCTTCCTTCAGGGTGTACAATGAGAGCAGTGGTCAGATTGAGGAGACCTGCGATGTGAAGTTCGACGAGTCGAATGGAAGTCAAGGGGAGCATGAGAACCTGGATGATGTGAATGGTGAGCAGTTGGCTAGAGCGGTGGAGATGCCAGCTGGTGACGTGAGACCAGTAGAGGTCCAGAGGGAGACCGAGACGGTTCCACTACCTCTCACACCTGAACCAGTGCCAGACTCAGGGGGAGCATTGCCTCAAGATAGCTCAAGTGTGGAGCCAATTCCAGAGGCAGAGACAGATTGTGAGCCAGATGCAGAAGCAGAATCAGATGAGCCACCACCTCAGTTGATAAGGTCCCATCACACCATTGCTCGTGATCATCCAGTTGATCAAGTGATCGGTGACCCGACTCAAGGAGTACAGATCAGATCTAGGACGGCAAGTTTCTGTGAGCACACGGCGTTTGTGTCTGAGCTTGAGCCAAAGAAAGTGGAGGAGGCACTGAATGACCCAGACTGGATCAATGCAATGCACGAGGAGCTGAACAACTTTGTGAGAAACAAAGTCTGGACTTTGGTAAAGAGGCCGTGCGACTACAACGTGATTGGCACCAAGTGGGTATTCAAGAACAAGCAAGATGAGTTTGGCTTGGTGGTGCGCAACAAGGCTAGGTTGGTCGCTCAGGGCTTCACACAGATCGAGGGTATAGACTGTGGAGACACCTATGCTCCCGTGGCCCGTCTGGATGCTATTAGACTGCTTGTGGCGTTCTCTACGTGCCACAACATCGTTCTCAAGCAGATGGATGTGAAGAGTGCTTTTCTCAACGGGTACATAGGAGAGCTAGTGTATGTGGAGCAGCCTCCGGGGTTTGAAGATCCACGTCACCCTGATCATGTGTACAAATTGTCAAAGGCTTTGTATGGTCTCAAGCAAGCACCCAGGGCATGGTATGAAAGACTGAGAGACTTCCTCATCGGCAAGGGATTCACGGTTGGAAGGGTCGACTCGACACTATTCACCAAGGTGGTGGATGGAGACCTGTTCCTGTGCCAGGTGTATGTAGATGACATCATCTTCGGCAGCACAAATGAGACCTTGGTCAAAGAGTTCAGCGACATGATGAGCAAGGAGTTCGAGATGTCGATGATGGGAGAGTTGAACTTCTTCTTGGGATTTCAAATCAAGCAACTCAAGACCGGGACATTCATATGCCAAGAGAAGTACATCCACGACTTGCTCAAGCGTTTTAACATGGATGACTGCAAGCCAATCCGGACACCGATGGGAATGAACTGCCACCTCGACCTCGACAAAGAAGGTAAATATGTCGACCAAAAGCTTTACCGTTCCATGATTGGTGCTTTGCTCTATTTGACTGCATCTAGGCCGGACATCATGTTTAGTGTGTGTATGTGCGCTAGATTTCAAGCCTCCCCTAGAGAAATGCATATGACTGCTGTGAAACGAATCCTTCGATACCTGAAACACACACCTAGCATAGGTCTTTGGTTCCCGAAGGGTGCGCGGTTTGAGCTTCTAGGCTATTCTGACTCAGACTATGCCGGGTGCAAGATCGATCGTAAAAGCACTTCCGGGGCATGTCATTTTTTGGGTAGGTGTCTTGTATCATGGGCGTCAAAGAAACAGAACTCCGTGGCGCTATCTACCGCTGAGGCTGAGTATATAGCGGTAGGGAGCTGCTGTGCACAATTGCTTTACTTGACACAATCACTGTTTGACTTTGGGCTTAAACTTGACCATGTGCCTCTCCTATGAGACAATGAGAGCGCGGTGAAGATAGCGTGCAACCCGGTCCAACACTCATGGACCAAGCACATTGATGTCCGTCATCATTTCCTTCGGGATCATGTGGCGAAGGGTGACATTGTGCTTGAGCACGTGCGGACAGAGGACCAGCTTGCCGACATATTCACCAAGCCACTCGATGAGGCACGATTCTGCAAATTGAGGAATGAGTTGAACATTTTAGATAAGTCAAACATTGCCTGAGTTGGTCGTGTGGCTATGTCATTCATTGCAAATCTTTTGAAGCTTGTGTGAACATTTAGGTGCTTTGCTTGTTATACTGGATGTTATTCATTGCCTATATGTTCATCACATGAAATTGATAGTTATAGCATGTGTTTACCTTATCACTAGCTCAACCTGTGCTTAACTCAATATATATCATGCAATTGGAAGCCATGAGTATATGTTAGGAGGGCTATAGCTTCTAGTCTCACTTGATTGCTCTAAACTCTTTGGTTGACTATGTGCTTCTAAGTCTAGGTTGTGTTCTTCCATTTTGCACATGTCTTTACTTTGCTAACTTGAGTAAATTTTGAGAAAATGTTGAGCCAGATTTACAAAGTGCGCTAAAATATGAATAAAGCCAAAATTGGTCATACATGTCTCACCAATGCCTCCTCGATGAGATAGCTTACCATGGCACTAGGCATGAACTTAGGGGGAGCTTTGGATGACCGAGACGTTCATCTTCAGTGTCATGCTGGGTGGCGCCGCTTGTGTTTTGAGACATGGCAAATTTTAAAAAAAAATGCAAAGTGCAAAATGTGAGATATTTCAAAATGAGCTCAACTAAAATGTCTTAGTCTGAAATAGGCACGGCGATAGCATGTGTAGCTTGGATTGCACCTTCTAGTGCTATGGAGTATCGTGTGTCCCCTTTGAGTTTTGGAGCAACTCTTGATACTTCTAGCTATAGTTCACCTTATATTTGCTCTAGGTCATAAATAACTTGAATCACACATTTAATAATTGTGCTTTAGTTAATTTTGTGATATTGTGACCTTGAGATGGCTAGATTTTGAGTGTGATGAACTTATGGGCATACGTGCACTAGTACAACTTTCAAAGCGTTTCATTTGCTAATCCCATACTTTGCTACTTTCTGGTCATTGATGCCAAAGGGGGAGAAATTAGTGCAAATCCATGTTTTGGGCATTATCATGTTTTGGGGTGTTTACAAGTGGTAGACTTAGGAGATGCTCTGCTCCTAGGATGTAAAATTAGGATGGAGATGCTTTACTCCATGTGATGTGATGGTACTATCGTGTCTTACAAGTGGTATGCATTGATTTAGGGGGAGCTCGTGTCTATATGTACATTGCATCTTATTCATTGGCCTCTCTGCATTGTGCTATGCTGGCATGCAATGTTTCTGGACTAACCCATTGCACCAGAGATTGTATTTGTGCCTTGTCATGTTGGATTTGCAGGTGTTGTCATCAATTACCAAAAAGGGGGAGATTGTAAGTTCAAGCCTCCCATGGGCTAATTGATTTTGGTAATTGATGGCAACTAGGCCGTACAGCTGGAACGCCAAGGTTAAGGACCTTTTGTTTCCTAGTTTCTCTGATTTCCTTGTGTGCATCTTCGGCCCAACTCAGCAGATTGACTACATCTCTCTGGTTGCAGGGTCCCACTGAGCACAGGTCTAGAAACATTAGGCGTGGGTCCCATGGGGTTCCGAGAGTGCCAGGTGTTAGTACTGAGCGAACCTAGAGCGAGTACACATGTCCCAGGGTCGAGAAGGTTCAGGGTCACCGGTGCTCGCCGAGTGATCGCCCGTGCTTGGGGTGAGGTCGCCGGTGCTCGCCTAGGGGTCGCCCGTGACAGGGAGAGGTCGCCCGTGCACCACCACTGTCGGACGGCGTCCGACGCTCTTCGGACGGGGTCCGACAGCGCCGATTTCCCGGAGGTAAGCTCAAAATCGACTAAGTCCCAGACGACACCGTCCCTGTCGGACGGCGTCCGAAGCCCATCGGACGGCGTCCGATCAAGCTCAAAATCGGCCACCCAGCAGCGTCCGATAGATCGATCTGAATCTCACGATTTAATCTGAGCCATCCATTTCTAGGTTTTCGCCTTGGGCCTATAAATAGGGGCTAGGAGCACGGGAGAAACTTGAGAGAGCCTCACCTAGCGACCACCCCTTGCCCTTAGACACCAAGAGAGCTCCTCCCATGGTTCCCACCTCCACCTAGGGTTCCATGTGCTTGAGAGATTGAGAGAGAGAAGAAGAGAGGAAGAAGAAGAAGAAGGTGACCCTACCTCCTCTCATCCATCTCCAAGGTTTCCCCCAATTCCCATGGTGTTCTTGCCCTAGTTTCATGGTGGGAGAGAGAGGGAAGTGGTGAGAGACGATCTCGATCTAGTGCTCTTGGGATTCCGTCACGGAGAGATCGTAAATCACGCCACGAGCTTCATCGACCGTACGACTACATCGACCGTGCCGCAAACCCACCATTCGTTGGTGGTCACCGCCTTGTGTAGGGGTGCATCCTCTCCATCCGTTGGAGCCACAAGTCCGCCGTGTGTCGGCGGCCACCTCCGTGTGTCGGTGGTGCCAAGGTGTCCGTGTGTCGGATCCAAATTCTCCATGTGTTGGGGGTACCTCATGTGTTGAGGTGAAATCCACCGTGTGTCGGTGGTCGATGCCGTGTGTCGGTGCCGGTGGGGTGTGAGAGCTCTCGCTTGTGAGAGAACTCGCTTCCGTGTGAAGGTTTGGAGCTCGCCTACCATGTGTTGGTGAAGAGCTACCAAGAGTGGATTGAGGGCTAGGAACGAAAGTGTTCCGACTTCTCTGTGTGAGAAGTTTCCTCAACGGAGACGTAGGTGTTCATGTGTTGAGCACCGAACTTCGGGAAACAACTCGGTTTGCGCTTTCTTGTCTCACTCATTTACTTTCGCATATTGATTTGATCGTTTGCGTGTGAGTGCCATAGAGCCTCCTATTAGTCGTTTGTGTTTCATTGTGATCGCTTCCGCAACTAGACTCTAAATCCATCGATTGCTTGTGTTCCTAATTTGACTAACTAAGCAAGCACATTGTGAGAAGTAAAATTTGAAAAGAGCCGATTCACCCCCCCTCTCGGCCTCGGATCCTTACAGAAGGATTCGAAGACCACTACCTCGTCGGAGCGAGGGGTGGGATAGGATTCGCCGGCGGTGGCGCGCCAAGACACGAACCCTTCGAAGGGGAGCACGCCGATGGATTCTATCCACTCCTTCCCGCTCTTGGCAGCCTTAGGGGCGGCGGGAGATGGTGGAGCCATTGCGATTGAAGACAGGTGGCGGCGGAGGTGGCGATGGAAAAGAACCCTAGCGGCGGAGTTCGTTGGGAGAAGCTAACAGACTGGCGCGAAAAGTGAGCGAGGTGAACTAATTTCGTTCTCCTATTCCTAACTTATCTCAACTGGCAGTGTTTCGCATTCTGGGCCGGGCCTTAGTCGAGCGCTGGATGCGGCCTTTCCGAGAGGGGCTTGGATAATCACTCAGCTGGCCGAGTGATTCCCTCCGAAAGGTTAGCGTTGTGCGCCGAGTGCCGGTCTAGGAGCGGACGAGCCTAGCTACTCGGATGAAGCGATGTTGCGGATTCAAGTTCAGATCAAGGAGAGGCAATGTTGCAGATTTGAAGCGAAAAGAAAGACATTTGTTTCTCCAAAAGGTATTCATTAAAAGGCACTTAGGCCTAACTACATTTCTCTGCGGCGCAGCACATCGAGCTAGGGCTCGTCGCTGGCTCGCGGAGGGGCAAAACAAAGATAAATCACTCCTCCGATGGCCACTTCACATCAAGGATGGAGAAGACGAGCGCGTCTTTGAGGGGGTGCGAACCAGCAACCAGAACCCTAATGGTGCTCTGAGCGGTCCTTTCCGCGTAATCCTCCCACCACCGTGCCAACTTGGCGGCCGTAGCGGCTTCAGCGGCAGCGACGCGGGCGTGCTCCTCAGCACAAGGAGTTGCCCATGGATCGGCCCATCCACTCGCCATTGCTCTCGAAAAAGGAGAGGGTGGAGATTTTTGGTGTCACTGAGAAGATGAAGACTCGAAAACTCGAAAGCTGATGGTGAAGTAGTATTCTGCCCCTGGGATTTATTTTATACATAGAGGAAGTTCAAAGGGCGCGCCTTGTAATCCGTTTCAGACACAGTAAAACCATTATGATGATGGGACGGAAGTGGACGCAAATACGGTTTTCGACGGAAGCGCGTGTCGTTCCGGCTGTGCGAGAAAAAGGCGCGAAAACGCTTCGCCTCCCCCAAATTGGGCTTGGGCTAAAACTGCAAAGGGCAATTCGCTTAACAGGCTTTCTTGACACGCCGCTAACGGTGGCAATGTGTTAAAATCGAGCCTAATTCGGCATCGGTACACCCTGGAGGGCATATGACCGGCAGCGCCAAAATTAAAAATATTTCACGGCATACCCCATGTCGGGTCACTAGCTAACTTCGCATGCTCGAGGTTGGGTGTTGGTGAAATTTGGGTACACTTTCGGAGGTATGCCTTCCATAAGGTCGCTAGTATACAAATGCCTCTCGGCCAAATTGCATCCAATCAGTACGCCCCTAGGGGCCTATGCTGATCCCTTCTCTTCTCTGGTTGGGATAGGTACCACTTGGCTGAAAGGTGCGCCCCATGCTGGGCCGAGTGCTAGTTCTTACAAGTTAAGGCTAGGCGCCTGACGTCGAAATTCTTTGCAACGTCTAATTACAGCATGCTGCAAGACAGAAGTTGTAATGACGTGGCTTATAGCATGCCCCATGATGGGCCAATCGCTGCTTTTGCATTGCAGGAGTGGGTGCCAAGTAGCCGAATTCATTTGCTGAGGCGATGTGCCCAATGGGCCGAGCAAGCTGGAGTTTGGTATTGCCGATCCAGGTGTTGTTTCAACACAAAAACTTAAGATTTCTTGAGTCCTTTACAATCTCTTTTCAGATTACAGGAGATATTGGCGAAACCAGTCGGCCGGGCATCTGACTCGATCGTAAAGCACTCGAGGGCTACTGTGGACTATATGGGCCCCGGGTATCCTCTAGAAGGCCCATAAGGGAGCAGATAGGGGGCGATCCAAGTCGGCCGGTTAAGGATAAAGACCACTCGGGATATGCGTGCCTTGAGCTCCAAGGAAGTTCCCGAGGATATAATCTATCTTCATGTAATTAGCAGATCAGCACATGCATGACATGTAACAGCATAACAGAATTAGTTACCGTGTACCACGTGCTATCCTGTAACTCTATCTCCCCCTACACTATATAAAGGGAGGGGGTAGAGGCCATCGACACACAGAATCATCTACAGCACACAGCATCATCTTGTATCCCGCATCTTGATCCACCATATAATCCCAGAGCACAGGAAGTAAGGTATTACCTCCGTTGAGGGCCTGAACCTGTATAAACCCTTGTCTTGTGCTACCATCTAGCTTAGTTCTTGATTAGCGTCCCCTCGTACAAATTCATTGCCGGCGGTGACCCCCCAGTTAGTCGCCAGTCGACATGTTGTGTTTCTTATTGATATTCAGTTAGGTTATTTGCACGAGTAATCATATTCCCCGGTTGTGCCTGATGGCTATATGACGAGGTATGCTTCCAACTCTTTCTTTCACTGCAGTTTGGAAATTAGATACTTATTGAATTTATATTCAAAGGTACCAAACGTAAATGCAGCTGTCTTATTTTATAGCTCTCTCTGGTCTACCACCTAGATATCCAGGCACCTCAATGCATGCCCTCCCCATTTGAATATTACAAATACCATTTCTTTTGTGATGAAGCATGGACTTAAAATATTTATTTTGACATACATTGTCCAATTCTTTATTGTGTAAGACATATATGTCCTACTCTGCTTGGTCAGTACTTTCATGTAAGGGTCTAATGGAGGTAGTTATTAAATCTCAGATACAATGGAGGTGGTTATTAAATCTCAGATACAGTCTTCTCCTTACAGTAGGTTTTGTACTAATGCAGGAAAAAAAACTTTATGCTAATAGCTCATGGGCCAATGATGATCTTTCGATGCCTTCTTTTATCATGTTTAGTTTTTAGGAATAAAACAAGTTCGGTGTGCTTGCAGGAGTTAGCCAATGTAAATACCGGTTGTGTCTGCAGCAGTTCGTTAAGGAATTTATTTTCCTCTTTCTTTTTGTTACATGTAAACACACAAGTTACTCTATAGCACCTTTATCATAGGGACAAGCCATAATCTGCCTAAACCAAAAAAAAAGATAATGTCCAATTTAAACCTGTTTTATGAAATGTTCTCTTTTTAATATCATAGGGACAAGCCACAAGTTCTCTTTTTCATAGATTCTTTGCTATTTTTTAATATGATAGGATTTTATGAAATGTTTTATCATTCTGCTTTTTTAGCATTTTATGAAGGTTCTGTCATTTCTTGGCAGGTTCTTCCAAAAGAGCTTCCAAAGCCAAAGGGTTAGAAAATCAAAGTAATCCATAATATCATATGATTTTGATAGGTGTTAAAATATACATTATATTGGAGACAGGAAACATAGAGTATAGGACGGAATGTCGGAATGCACTCCTATTACTTGTGTGCCTATTACAGTAATACAACATCATATGGCCTGTTTTGTGCGTAGCCTTTCACATGCATGGATACTGTTGGTAACTTCTTAATGCTATGGTCCTATTGGGAACAAATATTTTTTCTTAGGAGTACCAGTGTACTAGAGGAACTGCTCTATTTCCTATAAAAAAGCGTGGAATTCATACGTGGATATAGAGTTGTTCTTGCCCCTGCAACCCTACATTGGTTAGCTAATTAGCAATTTCTTAGTAAATTTTAGGACCGTGTTCTCTACTAGATTGTATCTAGGAATTTTACAAGATTGTGCTTTTGATCTATTCTTCATAGTCAAGAGTTGAAGCTATCATCAAATTAGAGGTTCTGTCTTCCTATTTTTTTAGTTTTTACAGTAATATTACAACATTTGGTTTTATATATTTATGTTTTTGTGCTAAATTATTTGTAGACTGTCGGTTGAATTTGATGGGATATCTACATGTATTTGTTTCCATGTTTGATGGATTTTGTTGAACGTTTACAAACATATGGTTGACCTATTTTATTTGGTTTAATGATCATCATTATATTATGTTGTAGTAATCTTTGCATTTGCTAAAAACATAACTCAGTGTAATGCAAACTCGGCGGGCCATGGGCCCGCCAACTCAACTAGTCATCTTTCATGTTGTACACAATAGTATAAAAGCCGGAGGGTTCATAAGGCAATGCAGATTCTTGTTAACAGAGTAAACAAAATCACCTTGAAAATGCATCTAGGCCCTCAAATAGTTTTGGTGATTAATGATTAACAATTATAGAGCTAATATTATCTATTGGAGAAATGTACACAGATGTTATACATGTTAAATTGTTGAGGTACATGTTTAAATGTGATGGTATACCCCTCGAACATGGATATGTTGCAAGAAGGCATCAAGCAAGACTAGTAATTATTTGTAAATCTTTATTTATTGAGTCATAGGGATGTCGTACAATGAAGTGGGATGCAATGGAGATGTATATAAAGGTTTCTAAGTGCTCAAAATAGGTATCTCGAAATTCGTATGAGTTTTCCACTCAAAATACACTATATACCTTACACCATCAGAACATCCGACGAGGGTCGGAACATCCGATGGTGAAACCAGCCTACCAATTTTCCATGCGATCCAGTGAGCAGTCTATCAGAACATCCGACGTGGGTCGGAACATCCGATGGCTGTCGGAACATCCGATGCGGGATCTTCTGCAGCAACGGCTACTTTCAGGATTCTCTATTTAAAGCCCTCTCTAATACCTGTTAAAAGGTTATTGACGCCCTGATTTGAACATAATTCATATTCTTCATCATCTCTCAAGAACCCTAGCCTTTGTCTCTCTCTTGTTCATCTTGTGAGATTTAGATCTAGAGAGATCAAGGCACCCAAAGTGCTCCACGAATTAGAGTCATCCAATTCTTGAGCACTTAGCAATTCCTAATTTCTTCGTCGTATTTGTTACCCTTGGAGGCTTGAAGGGCTCCTAGATGGCTAGGTGTCGCCGGTGAGCCGCCGAGCTTTGTGTGTTGTGCCTTCGGAGTTTGTGAAGGTGTGAATCTGCCTCCGCAAGAAAAAGGATTCATCTAGTGATTGTCGGTGAGTGCTGTGTGCATCGCTGGAAGGGGATTAGGGTCATGGTGATCCAGGCTTTGTGCCTTCCCTAACGGTGAGTAGGATCTCCCTACAAAGATCCGAACATCGGTAAACAAAAATCACAGTGTTCTTTGTCTTGGTATTTAGTATTTGTTTTATTTTTGTTTTTGGCTTGTTCTGGTTAGTCTTGAGTAGATATAATTTTGGTTTTGCGAGAAATTAGTTTTTACTACATGTTTTCGTAGTTTCCGGTACAACCAGGATCGGAACGTCCGACGTACATTGGAACATCCGACCCAGATCAGAATATCCGACGCAGAGCTCTCTGGACCAAATCAGAACATCCAACGTGCTGGTCATTGTTTGAGTTTGTTAATTCCACAATTTTGTTTTATTCGCCTATTCACCTCCTCTAGGCGGCATAGCGATCCTTTCAATTGGTATCAGAGCCTAACCTCTTGTTTTGATCTTAACAGCTTGGAGAATTATGCCGAACAACGACAAAGACGTTACTGAGACCGGGAGTCCAAGTGAAGGCAACAAAAGAGCTGCTATTCCTTATGTTTATCCTGATACAACATCTTCATCTCATGTCTCTGTTCCTACTGGGCGTGCGCCTCACTTTGATGGCACATACTATCCACAATGGAGGCATAAGATGAAGATGTATCTAATGTCTATTCATCATTCTATTTGGAGAATTGTAGAAATACGTTTCAAGCCCAAGGAACCGGAGAATCTCACCGTTGATGAGGAGAGGGATTCCTTCCGCAACTATCAAGTCGTCAATGCTTTGTTTGGTGCCTTGAGCCCAAATGAGTTCAATTGAGTGGACGGACTTGAAGAAGCAAAAATTATTTGGGATACTCTCAAGGTTGTTCATAAAGCTACATCAAGTGTAAGGGGAGACCAAGATAGAGCTCATCAATGGCAAGTTAGGAAAGTTTATCCTAGAAGAAGGAGAAGACTACAAGACAATGTTTGATCGACTCATGGTTTTGGTAAACGAGGCCAAGGGTCTTGAATGCAAGTCTCACTGATCATGAGGTGGTCAAGATACTACTCCGGGCTATCACTCCAACCAATCGCCATTTGGTGCAAATGATCCGAGATAGAGATAATTATCACTCAATCACACCATATGAAGTACTTGGAAGAATTCTTAGTGATGAGTTGACGGATCGAAAGGCTTCGAACATTAAAGAAATGGCTCAATCTAGCAAGAAGAAGAGTATAGCTTTGAAGGCGAGTAAAGTGTCAAAGACGAAAGATAATAGCTCAAGCAGTGATGAAGGAGATGGACAAATGAATATGAAAGAGATGGCATTCTTTGTGAGGAGGTTCAATAAGTTTCTCAAAAAGAATGGCTACAATAGTAAAGGCAAGAAGGACTCCGGGAAATCCAAATCTTCAAGAAGGTCAAGGAGAAAATGCTATGAATATGGAGAAACCAAACACTTCATTGCTGATTGCCTACGCAAGAAGGAGAAGGAAAAGGAAGAAAAGAAGAAAGAAAAGAGTTACAAGAAGGATAAGGAGAAGAGTAAGAGACACAAAGAAGAGTTCTAGAGGTGAAGCTCACATTGGTGAGGAGTGGGAATCCGACTTCGAATCCGAATCCGACTCCGAGTCCGATGATGAGAGCATTGCATGCATTGCAATGGCTATTCTAAAATCGGCCCCATCTCTATTTGATGAATTGACGGATGACGATGATGAACCATCAATGTGCTTCATGGCCAAGGGCCCTAAGATATCATCAAGACATTCTAAATCTCTAGTCAATTCTTATACTAACAATAGTGATGATGATGATGAGGATGATATGAGCCATGCTAGTTTGGTCAAGATGATGAGAAAATTTGATATGGGTAAGTTGTCCGAGCTCATGGAGAGAGTTGAGTAACAAGAGCAACTTCTCAAGAAAGGAGAATATGAGCAAAGGACAGAAACCTTCAATTTGAGAAGGATCTTGCATTGGAAAACAAAAGGGTTGAAAAGATGACCAAAGAATTTTCTGAGGTTAAATCTAAAACAAGCTCTCTTGAGATCGACAACGCTTCATTTAAAGAAGAACTCATTTGTATAAAAGAAGCACATGAGACTCTTAGAGTAAAGTGTGATGATTCTTTGAAGAGCACATCTACTTTTCCTAATGCAACTTGTGACTCACCTCCTTCCACGAGCAACGGTTGTGTAAGATGCTACAATGTTGATGTGAATGCTTTGTGCAACAAACTTGTCACTTTGCAAGATCTTGCTAGTGAGAATGAGAAGCTAAAGGGTCTACTTGAGGATGGTATTCAAATATCCTACAAGTCGAGTAAGGGACTTGATGACATCCTAGACAAGAGAAGAGGAAACCTTAAGAAGGCCGGACTTGGCTATGTTCCACCTAAGTGCAAGAAGGCGTATGTTGTAGTGGCTCGGGTCACTAAGCCAATTCATTTTGCGAGAGAGCAAAGCTCAAAGGATTACGTTTTTTACTCTACTTTTAATGCTTTTTATATTCTTAGAAAGAATAATCTTGGTAGAGTGCTTCCTTATTATGTTGGATCGAAGTGTAACAATACACCTTTGGTGAGATCCATTTAGGTCCCAAAGGCTCTCATGACTAACCTCAAAGGACCCAATCAAATTTGGGTATCTAAGACCAAAACTTAAACTTTGTAGAAATATCTCTCCGGTGGCCCTAGTTGGGTACTCGATAGCGGATGCACACATCATACGTTCTCATAAATTAATTGCAACAATGAACCAAGTGAGAGTATTACTTTTGGAGATGATAGTAAAGGTGATGTACTTGGTCTTGGTAAGATTGTTATTTCTGAATTTTTTTTCTTACAAATGTCTTACTTGTAAATTCATTGAAATACAATCTATTATCGGTACAACAATTTATGCAACCGGTTATGATTGTATCTTTTCTTGTGAGGGTGTGAATATCGTTCGAAGGAGTGATGGTTTAATAGCCTTTAAGGATCATCGAAAGGGAAACATCTATCTTGTGGATTTCTCCACGGATAGGGCTAGCCATGAGATATGCCTATTGGCTAAATCTAGCATGGGTTGGCTTTGGCACCGTCAACTAGCCCATGTTGGTATAAGAAACCTTCACAAACTCTCGAAAGACAATCGCATCGTTGGACTAACAAATGTGAAGTTTGAGAAAGACAAGCCTTGTAGCGCATGTCAAGCGAAAAAACAAGTTGGAGCAACCCATCCTTCGAAGAATGTTATAACCAAAACAAGACCCTTCAATTGCTACATATGGACCTCTTTGAAACGATTGCATACATAAGTATAGGAGGTAACAAATACGGTCTTGTTATTGTCAATGATTTTTCACGTTTCACGTGGGTTTCCTTTTTGCATGATAAGTTAGAAGTAAAAGGAATATTTAAAAAGTTTATGAGAAGATATCAAAACAAGTATGAAGTGAAGATTAAGAAGATTCGAAGTGAATATCTTTATGAAGAAGGCATCAAGTACGAATTCTCGGCTCCCTACCCCCCCCAACAAAACGGAGTAGTCGAGAGGAAGAATCGAACCCTCATCGAGAAGGCAAGAACCATGTTGAATGAATACAAGGTATTGGACATATACTGGACGGAAGCCGTAAACACCGCCTGTCACGCCATCAACCGACTCTATCTACACAAGTTACTAAAGAAAACTTCATACGAGCTCCTTACCGGTAACAAGCCAAATATTTCTTACTTTAGAGTCTTTCAAAGTAAGTGTTATATTTTGAATATGAAATCTGGAAGCTCTAAGTTTGCTCCTAAGGTTGATGTGTTTCTTACTTGGTTATGGATCAAATGCTTACGCCTATCGGGTTTTCAACAATACCTTCGGTGTGGTTGAAATCTCGCGTGACGTAACATTTGATGAGACTAACAACTCTTAAGTAGAGTAAGTTGATCAACATATGCTAGATAAAGAAGAATCACCGTGTGAAGCTATCAAGAAAATGGCTATCGGTGATGTCAAACCATAAGAAGGTGTCGAAGACGATGATTCATTCCCTTTGTCAACTCAAGTCGAACCTCCAACAATTATTCAAGAAGATGAGAATAACAAGTTAAGCGAAGGTGATGATGAAGATCCTACTCCACCGAATGCACATTCACGAGTACGCCAAAGTGTTCAACAAGATCATCCCGTCGAAAACATCATCAGTGATATAAACAAGGGAGCAATTACTAGATCTCGTCTTTCAAATTTTTGTGCATTTTACTCCTCTCTTGAGCCACTAAAAATAGATCAAGCTATCAAGGTTTCCGATTGGATTATTGCCATGCAAGAGGAGTTAAACAACTTACTAGGAATAAAGTGTGGGAGTTGGTGGAAAGGCCGAAGCAAATTATGATCAGTACAAAATGGGTCTTCCGCAACAAACAAGATGAACATGGCACAGTGACAAGGAACAAAACACGGTTGGTTGCACAAGGCTGCACGCAAATCGAAGGTTTAGATTGTGCTGAGACATACGCCTCCGTTGCAAGAGTAGATGCTATTAGAATTTTAATTGCTTTTACTACTCACCATGGTTTTAAGTTGTGGCAAATGGATGTGAAGAGCAATTTTCTTAAAGGTCCACTTTCCGAGCTTGTTTACATTGAGTAACCACCGGGTTTCGAAGATCCAAAATATCCAAATCACGTCTACAAACTCAATAAGGCGCTTTATGGGTTGAAGCAAGCACCACATGTATGGTATGAGTGTCTGAAGGATTTTTTGATAAGAAAATGCTTTGAAATGGGTAAATTTGATCCTACACTCTTTACTAAGTTAGTAGATTGTGATATCTTTGTATGTCAAGTTTACGTTGATGATATCATATTTTGATCTACTAATGAGTGTTTTTATGTGGAGTTTAGTAGTTTAATGACTAAACGTTTTGAGATGTCAATGATGGGGGAGCTTAAGTTCTTTCTTGGACTACAAGTGAAACAAATGAAGGAAGGAACTTTCATTAGTCAATCAAAGTACGTGAAAGATATGCTGAAGAAGTTTGAGATGAGCGACGCTAAGCCAATCAAGACTCCTATGCCAACAAATGGTCACCTTGATTTAAATGTAAATGGTAAGGACGTCGATCAAAAAGTATATCGTTCTATCATTTGCTCTCTTCTTTATCTTTGTGCATCTAGACCTGATATTATGCTTAGTGTGTGCATGTGTGCAAGATTTCAAGCTGCACCCAAGAATTGCCACTTAGTGGCAGCCAAGAGAATCTTAAGATATTTGATACACACACCCAACTTTGGTCTTTGGTATCCTAAAGGGTCAAACTTTGACCTAATCGGCTATTCGGATGTGGATTATGCCGGTTGTAAAGTGGATAGGAAAAGTATCTCCGGTACTTGTCAATTTCTTGGTAGGTCGCTCGTTTCGTGGGCGTCCAAGAAACAATATTCCGTAGCCCTATCCACAGCCGAAGCTGAATATATTGCCGCAGAACATTGTTATGCCCAACTATTTTGGATGAGGCAAACCTTGAGAGATTATGGTCTTAACCTCAACCACATCCTACTTTTGTATGACAATGAGAGTGTCATAAAAATAGCCAACAATCCTATTCAACACTCCCGAACCAAACATATCGATATTCGCCACCACTTCTTAAGAGACCACTCAACCAATGGTAATATCGATATTACCCATGTGAGAACCGAAAACCAACTAGCCGATATTTTCACTAAACCCCTTGATGAGAGAAAATTCTGCGAGTTGTGGAGTGAATTGAATATCCTTGACTCTCGGAATGTTGCTTGACATATTGCACGTATTGTTTGGTGATTGAAAAAGTTTTCATCATGTCATCTATTTTACTATAGCTATATAGGTCTATATAAATAAATTGATTGATTTGGCTCTTCGGATATTCATATCCTATTTATTCATGGGTGACCCTAGTTTGATTGGTTGATATACTTACAGGTCATTAATGGGTAAATTCAATTCTTAGAACTCCTCTACTCTCCCGGAGCGATCTTATCTATTCTCGAAGAATCTGGAGTCTAAAATGTTCAATTCCAGTAAGAGGGGATCGGATGTTCCGGTCTGCATCGGAACTTCTGATGTGGTGCAGAAGCAGTCCCGCCGGATGTTCCGACCAGCGTCGGAACTTCCGGTGCGGTTCAGCAAGGGGTCCGTCGAAGGTTCCCGTCGGATGTGAGATCAAGATCAGTGCTTGTGATCCAAAGTGGAGCTGCCCTTATGCTCCTTATCTGAAGAGCATGATCATCCATGTCACTGGTCTCAAGTTTGTGATGGATGTGAAGCACACTTCCTACCTTGTGACCACCCGTGGACTGGCTTCTCCTGGTGGGGCTTCTGCGACTCCGCCTATGAGGGGTTCTGCTCCTCGTGACAGCGCGGGTCCTTCTTCTGCTTCTCGTGATAGGGCGGGCCCATCTTCAGCTCGGTCTAGCCCGTCATCTTCTGGTGGCTCCATCAAGAAAATGCTAAAATCCATATTCTGCATGTGTCGCAAGACAAATGAAAGGGTCAAGGACACCATTGTGCGTCTTTGCGACAATCGCAAGCACATCCAAGACATTAAGAAGCATCTTGATAAGCCTCTCTCTTCTGATGATTTCGAGTCTCCCAACACAACCATTGACACCTACACTCGAGGCCAGTTTGGGATTCCTCCGTACGGTGGCAGCAACGGTGACGACGATATGATGAAGTCACTGTAGGTGGTGGTGGTCAGGGTAGTGGTGGCAGTTCCAGCAGCAGTGATCCGGAGTGGATTGAGTAATCCACATCAGCTTCTATCTCTTTTTGGCATTTTGATGCCAAAGGGGGAGAAAAGTTTATTTATCCATTCCTCTTAGATTCCTTTGTGTGAAACTTGAATTGTTTAAGTGAAAAACTATGTTTTAAAGTCGTTGGTTTATGTGGTACGCTGTTGCTGTAAGACTTTATTTATTAATCTTGTGATGATGCTGTAATGGTGAATTGCTAGTTATTTAAACTTTCGAATTGTGTGATAAATCCTATCATGTTGCATTTAGATTCAAATTTGCCAAGGATATAGAGGGAGCTCTTGTTGTTATTCTTGCCATAGTTTCAGGTGGAGCTTCCGGTTATATTCTTGTTTATAAATTCTTTTGTGAGCTGTAATTGTTGTCATCAATACACCAAAAAGGGGGAGATTGAAAGTGCATCTAGGCCCTTAAGTAGTTTTGGTGATTAATGATTAACAATTATAGAGCTAATATTTTCTATTGGAGAAATGTACACAGATGTTATATAGGTTAAATTCATGAGGTACATGTTTAAATGTGATGGTGTACCCCCTCAAACATGGATATGTTGTAAGAATGCATCAAGACTAGTAATTATTTGTAAATCTTTATTTATTGAGTCATAGGGATGCCGTACTATGATAAGGGATGCAATGGAGAAGCATATAAATGTTCCTAAGTGCTCAAAATAGGTATCTCGAAATTCGTGTGAGTTTTTCACTCAAAACACACTCTATACAGAACCTATACCATCAAAACATCCGACGAGGGTCGAAACATCCGATGGTAAAACCAGCCTGCTAGTTTTCCATGCGATCCAGTGAGCAGTTCATCGAAACATCCGACGTGGGTCGGAACATCCGATGCGGGATCTTCTGCAGCAACGGCTATTTTCGGGATTCTCTATTTGAAGCCCTCTCTAATACCTGCCAAAAGGTTACTGACGCCCTGGTTTGAACCTAACTCATATTTTTCATCATCTCTCAAGAACCCTCTCCTTTGTCTCTCTCTTGTTCATCTTGTGAGATTTAGATCTAGAGAGATCAAGGCACCCAAAGTGCTCCACGAATTAGAGTCATCCAATTCTTGAGCACTTAGCAATTCCTAATTTCTTCGTCGTATTTGTTAACCTTGGAGGCTTGAAGGGCTCCTAGACGACTAGGTGTCGCCGATGAGCCGCCGAGCTTTGTGTGTTGTGCCTTCGGAGTTTGTGAAGGTGTGAATCTGCCTCCGCAAGGAAAATGATTCATCTAGTGATCGCCGATGAGTGATGTGTTCATCGCCGGAAGGGGATTAGGTCTTGGTAATCCGGGCTTTGTGCCTTCCTAAATGGTGAGTAGGATCTCCCTTCAAAGATCCGAACATTGGTAAACAAAAATTGCCGTGTTCTTTGTCTTGGTCTTTAGTATTTGTTTTATTATTGTTTTTGGCTTGTTATGATTAGTCTTGAGTAGATCTAATCTTGGTTTTGCGAGAAATCAGCTTTTACTACCGGTTTTTGTAGTTTCCAGTACAACCAGGATCGGAACATTCGACGTACATCGAAACATCCGACCCAAATCAGAACATCCGACGCAGAGCTCTCTGGACCAGATCGGAACATCCGACGTGCTGGTCACTGTTTGAGTTTGTTAATTCCGTAATTTTGTTTTATTCGCCTATTCACCCCCGTCTGGGCGGCATAGCGATCCTTTCACACCTTGAAGTACATCATACTAACACACAGGAAAGGACTTGCTGCTGCAATGGCTGATGAAGAGACAGTCACCATCCAAGTTATTCATCTCAATGAATCTGCCGGGGCTCGTGCTGAAGTCTAGTGCAAATACCTGAACCTTGATAACAGACATCCAGCGGGTATATCTAACGACAAGCAGTAATTTCCCTCACCATTCTACTATGCTGCACCATGGTATTTTACAGAACAAGAAAAACAAGTTCTTAGAAGCGGCTTTATCAGACAGCGCTCGACACGAGAGACCATCATCGTCCAATCATCCTCTTGAAGCTCAAAGCACAAGATGTTTGCCGTGTGTTGCGAGACCAAGTAGAGCTTCCTCTCGTTGAAGGCAATGTCATGAGGAGTACTGATGTAGTAACAACTTTCACACAGAAACCGGGACGTCATCCCATGCCGCAAGAGAGCAAGCTCGCGACCAGTAGTGGCAGCCACAATGCACTTAGGACCTGTTTGGTTCATAACTAACATTGTCACGCCCAAGATTTCTTTGCAAGATGTTTGTTTTGTACCACATTTGTTTGTGTTTTGCCTCACTTTTCTACCTAGTTGTCCCACACGTTATGGACACTGATTTTTTGTCTAACTTTGGTACAAGTGTAGCGCCCAATTTTTTCGCCACAAAAGTGGGCATGCCACGCTTGCCTAGCATTAGTTGTGGCAATAATGCAATATTAGTCACCAACCAAATAGGCCCTCAAGGCCGGAGTCCGGTGAAGCAGACAAGACCACCTTAGTGAACTTCATGTTGTACTCCGGT
This sequence comes from Raddia guianensis, assembly GCA_036346415.1. NCBI lineage: Eukaryota > Viridiplantae > Streptophyta > Magnoliopsida > Poales > Poaceae > Raddia > Raddia guianensis. The sequence goes on from CM070540.1 coordinate 28,566,254, forward strand.
TTATGGGTGGTGCAGCGCATCCAGGGGCCTAGGGTGTTCACAATGGGGATAGCCCTGTAGGCTGCAGTACTAATGGAAGAGATGGGAAGCACACGGCGGCGGGAGGCGGACCTCGTCCTAGGAGGAGGCATTGAGCAAGAAGCACTTGCCGTCGGCGTCCCTGCCTTGAAGGAAGATGCAGCCACCACCACCAAGCGAGGCCGCCCAAAACACCACATCCACTGAGTCGATCTTGCCGAAGCCTCGAAGAAGATGCCTTCAACAAGCCATTGCCTAATAACGTGGCCCGGGTTTGCAGCACAAGGCGTTAGCTAGAAGGGGGACGCACATGACGATGCCTCCAACGAGGGGAGCAGCACCCAAACGGTGTCGCCATCGTCGACCCAAAACATGTAGGGTTTTCACCCGGCGTGCCTTTCGAGGCAACTCAGGGAAGAGGCAAGTGTGCAGGCGACGACGAGCTACCAAAAGAATCGCCACACCAAGCCCCCACGGCACCAAAGGAACCATGGGAGCACAGAGCATCGGCACTGACCTGGGTATGAACCCGCAAGCCGGCCCAGCCACCGATGCCGACCAATGCCACTCAAGGAAGAACGAGGGGCGAGGGCGGAGGAGCCAGGTCGGTGCCACCTCTCCAGCAGAGGGAGGGACGAAGAGACGACAGCGGAGGGAAGGGGCGCTCCCCAACCGGACAGCCAAACCTCCCCTTGGACAGAGGAGAGCTAGCAGGGGAAGAGAGGGGGCACACGGCCCATGCCACAGCTCTCCACGAAGAGAAGGAGATGCAGGGGGTAGAGTGGGATGGCAACCACAATGGAGCCAATGTCGACCGCGCGCGGCGACACAATGACTCGACGAGCGGACCTAAGGAAGGAGGCCCGCCTAAAAGGGATATGCCCTAGATCAATCATAATGATGATTGTACCACGTCTTTGTTCATGAACATATGATAATGTTGTTTATCGGTTCCTGAATAAATGTCATGACTTTGTTCATTGGGTACAACTTGATTGTAAAACACATTGTTAAGTGACATTATTCTAAACGGGTCCCTGATCCATATCATTACGAGGAGCAGTTATGATTTGATCAGCATACGTATTGGCTGATGGTAATGTTTCACATACCATAATAATAGAGATATCAAACCAATAGTATGGACATATGTTAGAGAACATGAGCTGTCGGACAGACCTACTCCGAGACGCTATGATCATCCTGATGGTGTAAAACCACGAGTGCAAATGGGTCTTTAAGGAAAAGATAGGCGCCGATGAAAATGTTCATATTTTTAAGGCACGATTGGTCGCGAAAGGGTACAAGCAGATTCATGGTGTGGACTATGATGAAACTTATTCGCCTGTCACCATGGTTAAGTCTATCCGGATCATACTAGCAATTGCCGCGTATCATGACTATGAGATTCGGCAAATGGATGTCAAAACGACTTTCCTGAATGGAAACCTAAGCGAGGATGTGTACATGGTACAACTCGAAGGTTTTGTCGATCCTATTAATGCTGGCAAGGTATGCAAGCTTAGGAAGTCTATTTATGGACTGACGCAAACATCTTGGAGTTGGATCATTCGTTTTGATGAAGTGGTCAAAGAGTTTGGCTTCATCAAGATTGAAGAAGAGCCTTGTATTTACAAGAAGGCTATTGGAGCGCACTAGTATTTCTGGTCTTGTATGTGGATGACATATTGTTGACCGAAAATGATATTCTAATGTTGGATGCTGTACAAGCTTATCTGAGAAAGAGTTTCTCGATAAAAGACTTGGGAGATGCAGCTTATATCTTGGGTCTAAAGATCTATAGAGATAGATCAAAAAGGTTAATTGGATTAAGCCGGAGTACGTACATTAACAAGGTGCTGAAACGGTTCAGCATGCATGATTCCAAGAATGGTTTCTTGCTACTGTCACATGGTGTAAATCTCAGTAAGACTCGGTGTGCTTCGACACCTGATGTGCAAGAGATAATGAGTCGGATTTCGTACGCTTCCGCTATTGGATCCATCATGTACACTATGTTATGTACGCGCCCAGATGTGTCATATGCTCTGAGTGTCACGAGCAGATATCAATTGAACCCTTCTAATGGTCACTGGGTGGCTGTAAAGAACATCATTAAATACTTACGAAGGACTAAGGAGATGTTCTTAGTCTTTGGAGGAGAGGAGGAGCTCGTCGTAAAGGGTTACGTCGACGACAGCTTCCAAACCGACAGAGACGATTCAAGATCATAGTATGGATTTGTATTCTATCTGAAAGGTGGGGCAGTGCGCTGGAAGAGTTCCAAGTAAGAAACAGTAGCAGATTCCACGACGAAGGCCGAGTACATAGGTGCTTCTGAAGCAGAGGAGGCGGTTTGGATCAGAAAATTTGTTTCTGAGTTGGGCGTAGTCGCTAGTGCGTCCTGTCCAATGGACCTCTATTGTGACAATAGTGGTGCCATTGCACATGCAAAGGAGCCTAGGTCTCATAAAAAATACAAGCATATACTTAGGCGATACCACCTGATCCGGGAGATCATTGAGAGAGGTGGTGTGAAAGTTTGCAAAGTGCACACGGATCTAAACGTGGCTGATCCGTTGACCAAGCCCTTCCATAACCGAAGCATGAGGCGCACACAAGAGCAATGGGTATTCGATACTTGTATGATTGACTCTAGTGCAAGTGGGAGATTGAAAGGGATATGCCCTAGATCAATCATAGTTATGATTGTACGACGTCTTTATTCATGTACATATGATAACGTTGTTTATCGGTTCTCTGAATAAATGTCATGACTTTGTTCATTGGGTACGACTTGATTGTGAAACACATTGTTAAGTGACATTATTCTAAACGGGTCCCTGATCCATATCATTACGAGAAGCGGTTATGATTTGATCAGCACACGTATTGGTTGATGATAATGTTTCACATACCATAGATACAGAGATATCAAACCAATTGTATGGACGCATGTTAGAGAACATGAGCAGTCGGACAAACCTACTCCGACACGCTATGAGTTGTTATCTCTTATAGCGCCATTAGCATATAGTCTGGAGTGGTATACCTATATGAACCTTAGACATGAGATTGTCATGGATGTCCAGCATGTTGACTCATATACTTTGGTATTATTAAACGCTACACCGTAACAGATTAGTTATAAATGTGCCTACTGGGTATGCCACGATACATAGCTAGGGGTGTGATAATTAAGATAGAATTTGCCCCTCCTCTATAATAGGAGAGATACCTCTGCGCCCCTCGTGTGGATGGATAGAGAAAGCGTACGGCCGTGCTAATATGACTAAGGAGTTAGTCATGGTATATATCCATTCCACTGCCGAGTGAATTGGTCGAACTATCAACAGGGTAACGCGCATCTCGCCTTAAGCTTGACTGGTATCGGTTAACAAAGGGATCGGTATTTGAGTGTATCAAGGTTCAGCCGAATATTGATTCTGTGCATTTGGGGTCAATACGTACTGCTAGGTGCCGCTGTTGATCGGTGGATTGGAAACAGGTTTTCGGATCCACGGCCGACTTGCACTGAACCTAACGGGTCACACACTTAATGAGTTGAAACTGTTTAATGGGTTTGTACATGGATATGATCTACGTAGGAGATAGAACCATAGCGGGCCGAAGCCCACTAGCGTGGCTATATGAGAGGCATAGGGGTGGCGTTAAGAGAGAGTTGAGCCTTTCCCACGCTTAGCCGTCGCGCGCCCCTCCTGCTCTTCAGAAACTCTAGCCGCACGGCGAGCTGCTAGCATACCCCGGGAGGAGTTCATGCTCGGTACGTGTGGATACCGCTGGAGACGCTGCCGTACGCGGACGCGCTGTCCGGTTGGATCGTCAGCGAGTACAGCTGAGCACTCGGCGATCACTCGGCGAACACTGGCGACCACTCAGCTATCATTGGAGAGCACTCGGTGATCACTTGGCGAGCGCATGCGAGCACTCGGTGGTGGTCTAGGCGAGTACGTCTATTTCCTCTACGCGCGAGAAACTGTTTTCGTTGCATCTGCGCATCAAGGTAACGATCTATGATCCTCTACTTGCATGTGCTCCTGGGTGATTCGTGGTAGAAAAATTATTTTTGCGCTCGCGTAGCCTACCCTTTTCCTAGCACCGCCAAGGGGGCCAACACAAAACCGATCGACGGCTACAGCCATGGGGCAGGCTAGCACGGCCTTATACCGGTAGCGCCAAAGCATGGCTAGGTTCAGCCACTCCGCTGCTCGACTGGTGAGAGAAGTGCGCCGCGCTACCACCCTTGCCACGCCACCGTGAGGAGACGACGGACGGACGACAGCAACGAAGACGATGAGCACTGGCGAGTGGAAACGCCGAGGGCTCGGAAAAGACGGCCCACCGCTGGAACTAGCAGCCACAGTGCATTCCGCAACAACGGCGATCAGCACTGGGGAGCCATGGCAGCCCGACCACCACGCGAAAACCGAGATGGGCGGGTCAGAGGACTGGCAACAGCCGCCACCACCTAATAGCAAAGGAGCCAGATCCGGCGGCGGACCGTCAGATACGATGCGCTCCATCGAAACCGGCAAAGCCGACGCCACGCACGGCACACACTGCCACCCACGAGCCGAAGAAGAAAACCACCGGAGAACCGTCGGAGAAGAGAAAGAAGGAAAAAGAAAAAAAAAACCGTCTCCCTGCTTCACTTAGTGGAGAGGGCGCTAGCGGAGAAGGAGGACGCCGAGATGGCCCACAGACGACGGCGGCTAGGGTTTGTGGCGACTGTCGCCTGAGAGGTTGTGATAGCACGAGGTGTTGAGGGCGACGGTCGCAACTTTACGACCCATCTGTAAATTTTTATTTTAGTTTTGTTATTTCAAAGTATGTTGATTTTATTTTTCTTGTTTTGAGGTGATATACGCATTCAATAAAAGGTTGAATTATGTGTTGCTTAATACAGGCGCCTTCTTCGTACATTGACTGCATCACTGCAAGCTGCAAGGGCACAACTACCATCCATCCTCATCTTGACTATTGATCCCACGATCACGGCGCATTGGAATTCTGCGAAGATAAACTAGCCCGGGTATAATTTGTGCTTCGGTGATACTCCACGATCACAGCACGGAGTAGTATATATCAGCACGCTGGTGTCTGACGGAGTCACGTTAACATAATAAAAAAGGGGGTACAATAAAACGGGGCATTCCGAGAATCGAACTCGGGACCTCTCGCACCCAAAGCGAGAATCATACCACTAGACCAAATGCCCTTGGTAGGCTTAAAAAATCTCTGTTACTTTTATTAGTTTATGCCTTCAAAAAACATTTAATAAGAAACTGCAAGCCTTTTTTGGGCTGGTGGATTCGATTCGCGGACCCTCCCTTCGTATAAGAATACAAGACTTTTTCATGGACGTGCCCATTAGTTAATGCAAGGCTTTATTTTATATTACAATGTGAAATAAATATATTTTTTCCCTCAATACTCCTAATAAAAAAAATTGTTTAGCTTGCATTCATTACCCAATATTGCACGGGTGTCAGGATGAGTACCGAAAAATCGTTGAGTATCAGATATTATGTACGTTGTATTGGACATCACGAACAAGTATGGGTCAGGTGTCGTCAAGTATCGAGGGGAAGCATCAGATGTTTAGGTTGTTGGTATAATCGAGTGTCATCCAATCCGAATATCGGCGGTATCTTAGGCATAGTCAAGTATCGGTTGTGTATCAAAAATAAATCAATAATAAGAAAATAAATAAATACAAAATATCCGGTAGTTATCATCAAGTATTAAGGTATAGTCGTATGAAAAATACTTCGTAAAAAAAAAAGATAACAAAATAGGGAAAATAAATTGAAATCATGTAAAACTATGGTAATTTAAATCTTGATCTGTGATAAATTATAAATTTTATTTCGAGTGAAAAGAAAGTTGTATGAAATAAATATAAAATTGTGAAGTTAAAATCAAATATAAAGAAACTGCTTTGTCCGCATTGGTAGCCGGTGACGATAGCTAGTTAGGGCATCTCTAACGATGGACTCGTCTAAACACTGTAGTGAATAAATATAAGAGAGTAGAATGTTGATCAATAGCAAAAAAAAAATGTTAATGATGGATAAGGATCTAGGGCTAGCAGGGCCGGCTCTAGGCCTAGGCAGGAGGGGCGACCGCCTAGGGCCCTTGTCGGATGGGGGCCCATGACCAAATATGCAGAAAAGCCGGCACTTCAAATGCGAAGGCCACCAGGTCGGCAGGCTGCAAGCCTGTTGCGTGTGCGGTGCGAAGGCCGAAGGTGAAACGTTAGGTACTCAGGTGTCGTCTCATCGCGTCATTCACATGAATCATGATCTGATCGGCCTTGACAGATCGCTCGTTGCCTCTACCATGAGGGCACGACGTCGACGTCGCCCGCGACACGATCACGCTCGTCATCGTCAATTTGGTGTCTAGCTTCTCACGCTTGTCATTGTCGATTTGTCGTCCATCAGAAAGGTCACTACAAGGGATTCTACCTATTGCCACACAGTGATTGCAGCAAAATAAATTCATTGCTATAGCCAATGCTATTGCCACATAATATTTTTTTGTGGTAATAAGTTTCATATATCGTAACAATCGTGAATTGTTGCATTATTTATTATTTTTATTGCAATAAATTGATTGTATTGCAACGAAAATGGAAATTGTTGCATTAACTACTACTATTGCAACAAAAAATAAACTGTTGCAATAACTAACTTCTATCACAACAAAATTACATTGTTGCAAAAAAGTTCACCTATTGCAATGATTACAGGTGGTTGATTATTGCTATGGGTAGCAACAATTTTGATTTCGTTGCAATGTGTACATATTGCAACAATATCGGGCATATTGCAATATTTATTTTGTTGCAATATGTTAATGAAAAAAGGTCAAAACGAAAACATGATACATTTTAAACAAGTAGTCATGCGAGGTGAGCTGGTTAGGTGAGATTAATTTAAGTCAAGAGGTTGTGGGTTCGAATTCTAGAATCTACGTATTTGTTTTTTATGTGATTTATTGGTTGTTGCAATAAGTTTTTACCATGAATTCTATTATGTTGCATTATGATATTGCTATGAAATAATATCTATTGCAATAAGTTGTAGCAATGATTTCACAAACGTGGCAATAAGCTATTGCAACAACCACATTGTTGTAATAAAGAAATTTATTGCCATAATTTTGATATCGTTGCAACTTCTTATTACCACGGAGATTATTGCAACGATTTTAGTTTTGTTGCAATATGCACATATTGCCACAATTTTAGGCTTATTGCAACAAAAATTATCGTTGCAATAGGTTGAATTCCTTGTAGTGGGTCCATCCATCATGTCCATGATCGATCAATCATCAATTAGTTTATTGCTTATTTCATTATTTTATTATTTCTGATGTTGATCTAGATGATTTTTCCTGAACTAAAAGTTTTACAAGTAACTTTGCCCAATATGATTTGATGTCAGCGCCTGAGATTCTTCAGTTTGTTACATCTGTAGATTGCTATTCAAATGTCTCTATTTGCCTATCGGATCCTCTTTACTATACCTGTGACTGTAGCCTCAGCTAAAAGAAGTTTCTCAGAATTGAAACTACTGAAAAACTGTTTCAGGTCAACTATGTTACAGGAAAGATTGAACCGCTTGGCTATGTGCTGCATTGAGAAGGATGTCTTAGATAACATTGATCTTGATATTGTACTTAATGATTTTGCGTTTCCGTTGGAGATTGAATGAACGGTGTATATATAGCCGTGAAGTATTTGAACAAAAGGAAAAGAAAATAAGAGTTTGGACATGGATCGGAGTCAGGACTACTGGGCTGGATTACTAGAGTATTATAGTCTAGGTAAAAGTATACATTCTGAGAGCTAGCACGATTTGCAGCAACAAGGTCACGTACACAGGCACACAGAGTCACAGCAAACAAGCACGTGCGCATGCATGTAGCTAGCTAATGAACAAGCATGGATGATGGATGGATCCCATCCAAAACAGTGCATTGGTTTTGTGGAGGTCACTGCAAGTCGATCTGCAAAGTCCACGCGTATATGCGTCGGTGCTTTCATGGAGCTTCGTGCTCCGGCCGCCTCGGGGGTATGCCGTGGTGGTGTATCGGGTCCGGTCCGGCCGGCACCCACCGCAGCTGCTGCCGCCCCAGCTTGGGTCGCGCCACCGGAGAATGCGGCGGCGTGGCGTCATCTCCGTGTAATCCAGGAACCAGGCCTGCATGTATGAGATCGATCGATCGCGTCCGAATTAAGACAACAATTAAATAGCAGCTGAGACGTGATATATACCACTAATATGCATGCATCACCGCGTACCGTATGAGTATATACTATCCATGAAGGAAGGAAAAAAAAATAGAAGGAAGAGAAACTGAGAAAGAAGGGGAGAAAGGACATGGGGGAGAATTAAATGGAATGTGGCTGACCGACCGTACCAACACGCCCATGCATGACCGGGAGAAGGGGAGAAACGCAAGAGCACGCGACCACCAGGCCGAAGAAGGAGAAGAAGAAGCGGCGCCCCATGGGCAAACTACAAGCCAGCTTCGATCGAGGCGTGCGCTGTGACTGTGTGCTTGCGTCGATAAAACACGGGGCAATCTTTCGAGCTGGGAAGCGTAGAGGCTCTACTTATATAGTGTAGCTAGACGCGAGCTGGGAAGCGTAGCTAGACGCGAGCTGTTGTAGTGGCAATGTGGCATGCGAGGAAGGAGTAGTACAGCTTAAGCTTAGCTTCCATGGGAGAAGGGAGCAAAAGATTGCGTGGGGGAGGAGCGCCGGGAGATCCGCATGCAGCGTGCAGTACAAAAGCATCTGCGCGCGAACCCACGCATGCACGTACGTAATACGTACGTAATTAATATACGCCGCAGCAGCTTGTCGGGTTGTTGTTTTTGGGCAAAAACCCGTGGGCAACGTGCCTAGATAGCTGCAGCCGGAGATCTAGCTCCAGGCTCCCGAGTCTAGCTACGCAAGAGCAAGAGAGGCCTGCGGGGGCGTGACGGCGATGTCGGCGAGCGAGCGAGGTGGCATCATGTAGACGTAGAACATATGTATAAGCGATCGAGCGACGGTGGTGTGACCGTGACCGTGACCGCGGCGCGCCATGATGCCGTTCTCTGCAGCCCTGCTCTGCTCTGTCTCATGCAACTCTCCGACTCGTGTCTCTCGCCTGAAGGCTGACCGGCCGATCAATCTGCACTACTAGGAACAAGCTTTCTCAAACAGTTCAAAAAAAGGATTAAACTTCTACAAGCGGTGTAATGCCTCAAAACAGTCTCAAGCCAGAAAATGACCTCTAGAAACGGTTGGAGGCACGATCCGCTTCTAAAGACCTAAAATCCTAAGCGGTTTGTGTCCCCAACCGCTGCTATACCTCTACAAGCGGTTGGGAACACGAACCGCTTAGGATGCTTGGCTTTACAAGCGGTTTAATAGCCCCAACCGCTTCTAGAGGCCCATTTTTCGAATAGATAAAAGGAAAGCTTCCCCCATCCTGTCAGATAACGCGTGTGGGTCAGTGGGTGGGTTGGCTAGCTAGGTGAGGTGTGAGTCAAGAGGTCTTGGGTTCAAATCCCACCTCCCCCAATATTTATTTGCCTTTTTACACTCTATTAAGAGAACCGCTTGTGATGCTCCGCGAGGCATCAGTCGCGGTTGCGATGCCGCGGTTGCTTACAAGCGGTTTTAAAACTGCTTGTAGGGGGCTTCCTAAGCGAGCGGTTTTAAAACCGCTTGTAGGGGGCTTACCAACCGCTTGGGAAGCCTTTTTCCCTTTAGAGCATGAGAGAATCCCACCCCGAAAATCACTGTACATGCATGACTCTGTGAATAGTGTTTAATTTACAGAAACTTCTATTGTGTTTGCGGATGACACAGGCCATCCATTCTCTCAAATCTAACGCTCCACGATGGAAGGTACATAGGAAAAGGTACTTAAGTACCAGTGGAGGTACACAAGTGGAGAGGCCAACCAGGTCATTTCGCATCTAATTAACGAGGGGCAAAATCGTCGTATCACTGTGTCAGAACTCATAGATCTCACCACGCCCTCCCTCGACGGCTCGCCATCGCCAAGCAGCTCCACAATGGCTCGACGGTCCCCGTCCAGGTCGCCTCAAAGCGGGCGGCGCCTCAAAATAGACGGTTTTCGTGGATCAGCCGCCTCTGTCTCAAGATCCAGCACCGCGCGCCTAGCTATCATGGCCACGGGAAGGTGCCCCCCCCCCTTCGCCTCCGACGAACGCCGACTCCGCCACCGGCGCCCGTAAACTGTCTTAAATTCCCATCTATGGCGACCAGGTTAAGGCGTTGCCTTGCATGATCTTACCAGGCCATATTTTGTTTGTTCAAATTAAGCATTCTTCGTAAATCATCTAGTTTTCTGTATGAAGCTAAGACACGATCCAAACACGACATTCACTAATTGTAAGAACAATTAGCACGAAAAATTGTTAACATTTTATGCGAGCCTCCCCCATTTGTTAGATGCAGCTTGTGATTTCGATTCAGTACATTGATCAGCAAATCTAATTCCAGGACACACCTCTCTTTCTTCTTCCATGTCAGGTTGTAGATTGAGAGCAAATTCATTTTGAGGAAAGGTGTTTGGAAGCCTCTGTACCAGTTGTTGCAATCTGTTGAAATGGGCTTTATGTTTTGTACTTGAAAGCAGATACTAGATTACAAACCTCTAAAAAATATCATTTATTCAACTATATCTTTTCATTGTAGGATATCTGTGTATTAACGGGTCACATGGGTTGATGTTAGGTTATATCAGTTCTTGACATAACTCGTAGTCATTTAACTTGCCTGTTTTTGCGCTCCTTTCATGAAGTCTTGGGAGAGCTCCTTCCAGTTCTTTGGAAATTAGTAATTGACATGATATTTCATAAATTCCGGGATTGTGAGAATTGTGTTGTTCCAAGCTTGTAACAAGTTGTAGTTAATTAAAAGAGTCCGATGCACAATCGGAAATGTTTATAATTGTAAATTTTTTCATGGTCTTCGGACGGAACATTTTGTAACCATGCTACAAATAATTGATTAACCAAGCTAAAAACAAGTAATAACTAAACTAAGAAGTAGGAATAACCATTTTTGTTCCATGAGGATGTACCGGTCCGGTGCACTATATGAAACGACATCATGTGAATGTCCTTTTACAACGGACAGGTCTGGCGCTCGTTATAAAACGACACCTTGTGAATTTATACAATAAAAGTAAGTAAAAAATATGCAATTTAATAATTTATTTATGAAGCACACCCATGGTATGAACCACAATGATCTCTAAGTTAACATGTTGAAAGACAAAACAGAATCATATTCCCTAAAATGGAAATATTGTTATGAGATGGTAAAAACATATGTATGTACAGAGACTTAAAATTGTGCGAAAAGAAAAGTTATATTGTCCTCAGTTGTAACATGATGCCTAGGTATTAAACAGAAGTTGTGAACTAATGTTGGAGATCTCAAGTTATTTTAAATAAATCATTTACATTTACTAGTATTTGTTCGAAATAGGAAAGCTTTGGATAATAAACCCATGTCGCAGTGCTATGAAAGATCATTGTGCGGCACACGGCCCACCAGAACCCGAGGCCGCCAGCGAGTGGCGGCGTCGATGGTGTACTTCAAAACTGTCGGAGTGGAGGTCATTGTCAATTCCAAACTACAACAGACCGGTCGGGCACACTTATAAAACTACATCGTGTCGATGTCCTCCTACAACGGACTGGTCTGGCGCACTATATGAAAGGAGGCATTGTCAATTCCAAACTACAACAGACCGGTCGGGCACACTTATAAAACTACATCGTGTCGTTGTTCTCCTACAACCGACAGGTCTGACGCACTACATGAAATATTAAACCGTGTCAATTTCGTTCTCCACGGATTCATGGAAAAAAATACTCCCCTCCGTTTTGACAAGTCTTTGACCATTCGTCTTATTCAAAAATTTAATGCAATGATGCAAAAAAAAATTGGGTCCGTGGCCTAAGGTCAGCGGCACACATGAAGGGTCCAAGGCCCACTTACCCTTAATATTGTTTGTTTCATATTAAATTAAATTAAATTAAATTAAAATTTGTAAGTTTTGTATAGGCCAAATGTTGTATTGATTTGTTGTTATTTTTGTGGGGTTTTGAATAGTTCTTAGAGTCTGCAAAGTATTTGTTTTCATAATTCCTTGGGTTTTTTAAAACGCAACTCAGCATTAATCTGAAACAAACTAACAGACTTAAAATGTACATAGAAGACGCAGGGAAAGTTAAAATAAATTCCATTCATAGGTGCATTTTCCAAGCTCATCAGTTAATTACATTTTCAAAATATTAAATAACCCTAAACTGCTAATCATCATCGTCATCTGAGGCATCGTCGCCGTCCGCCGAGCCGTCGTCGTCCTCGTCGCCGTCATAGGAGACGTCGTCGTCCTCGTGACCGTCATCCTCGTCGTCGCCATCTGACGGCTCTTCGCCGTCGTCCAGCAAGTCGTCATCGAGGAGATCCTCGTCCACCTCCGGTGGGAACTCCTTAGGGGGTGCTCAGTGTACTGACAAAACAATAATCAGCGTGAGGATAGCAAAAAAAATTAAGAATGTTGAAAGAAAACCATGCACACACACCTCGACGTCCTCGGAGTCGGACAGCTCGGAGTCCATGCAACCCCACTCCCACGGAGCATCGTATCGGTAACTATCGATACGATGCTTCTTCGGAATCACCATGGGACGAGGCGACTCGTCGGACGACGCGTCAGACGAAGAACAGGAGCTGCAGCGCTCCTGGAGGCGACGCTTCGCCGGCTTGTTGCTGTTGCCGCCGGAGCTTGAGTAGGAGCTCATCGCTGCAAAGTTTTGCTTCTGAGAGGGATTGTGGCAACTAAGTACTGGGAGAGTTGGAGAGGACGCTAAGCGGTGAGAGTACCTTATATAGAGCCAACCGACCTTTCGTATGCCCCCCAAGCGATCTTTCGTTTCTGAATCACGACCCACTACTCTCTGACTTCCTTGCCGAACGTTCCAACTTTCTGTTTTGTTAAAAAAAAAGAGAGGAAAACACCATGGCGCAGCGTGACACGAAAGAAAATTAATGGGCCAGATGAATAGATGATGTTTCCCAGTTCCCACGCGCATTCAATTGTGTGAATGCTAATTACGTAGTACTCCCTCTGTTCGGTATTGTTGGGCGCATAAACTTTTTTGCAAAGACAAGGGATATAGCAACTGCTAGCATTAACTGATGAATTACCCGCTCTATATTTATCATGACTACTCTTTTGTTCCGCACCGTGCGCATGCAAGCGCTAGCTGGCCATCATGCACACGCTCACCGGCATGCATGCACCATTAGCGCATGATCTAGCTGCTGGTTAAGCTCGCCGATTCCTGTGCTTTATCACCACTTAATGTGCACGTTCAAACTGCGCCCAACAAAACCGAATCGCACGATAAAAATTATGCGCCCAACAAAACAGGACGGAGGGAGTAATTATAACTAAACGAATATGTAACTAAACGAAGAAGTAGGCGTAACCCTTAAAAATTTATAGTCCAGATAATATGTAAATAATGTAGTTTAGAGAATACGAAAACAGTCTAGTTCAGAGAATAATAATACGAATATCTTATTTTTTTAGGAAAGGGCTCCTGTTGTACTGGCTTGGTTTTTTGGCTCTTCGATTTTTGGATAGCACTGGTGTTGTTGACGGAACTTGTTCTTTCTTGTCCTGTGAAGCCATCTTTTTCTTTTTACCACATTTTTTATTGTTCGAACGTTCGTTCATCCCTTGGGTGGTATTTGATTTGTACAGAACATTGACATCGTTGAGTTTCTTTTGCGATGTTGTACTCTTCCATGTCCTACTTGTGATGCCTAGGATGGCTACATCATCATCAGAAACCTTCATCTTCTTTAGTTTCTTTGACCTTAGATAAGTATTCAGCTTCCTGTGCACATTTATAAACCAATGTAAAATCATAGATTTAGTATGTTTGCTAAGGATGTCGCATTTATAAACCAATGTAAAAATAGCATTTGTACACAACCGTTAATGGATTCTTGTATGAAGCTCTTCGTTCCCGATTGCGTTCCGAGCACAGCAGCCTGCAACATATCTTCTTCCCAAAAATATCCATTTGTTCCTAACATAGAACTCTATGTTATAGTCCAATTGTATGGGGTAATTGTTCAGAGCAGTTCGTATTCGTGAAAATAGTTTAGGACGTACATTAGTGAAGTATTCGGTCATATCATCTCCGTTCCACGACAACATGTACTTGAGTACGTAGATGGCACAAGATCGTCTGCAAATCGTTTTGCGCTCATAAGTAAATGCTATTTGTTACATGTATAGCAATAGTAGTTAGATATGACATACCCGTCCTTCTGTTGAGGTATGTTGGTGTAGCGTCGTTTGGGCCACTTTGTCATGTCTATAGGCGTGACGACACCATTATATATGCGGAGATGAATAGCAGCTTGGACACATGATTGCAGGGCACGCACCTATAATGACTCAGTATATATATAAATTGACAAGTTAGATTGTACGTAACACAATGAATGAATTTAAGTAAGGCACGATGGATGTGGACTCACCAATCTTTGTTCGACGTCGTCATCACACAACTTATTCACACGAGACATAGGGTTTAAGACTTGAATCTCCTCTTTCTCATGGTTCACCACCAACAAACTCCAATGACAATTCATTACGTTGAATGGGACAAATACCTATGAAAGACACGGTAGTATAAATCCTGGAGATTAATGCAGCAAAGTGCGTCAAGCTAAATTGACGGAAAAGTGTACTAACCATTTTTGCTGTTAAGCATCTCTCTCCTATACCTTCAACCCATGATCCTTCGTCAAGTGCATTGAATTCACCATATTCCCCAACGAACTTCTGACTCTGTCTTGTGGAGACGACAGCGACGTGGCCGTTTGCAATGTTGGCGATATATGCATACGCATCGATCACCTATGAATGGAATGAGTAAGAATATATTACGTGACTAGTTACATAACCATTCATGAATGTCGACATGTGGAGCTTACATGATCATATATCCATGTTGCATTTACGTTGGGTCGTAGAAACTTAATAGTGAGAAGCACGTCTGCTATGTCAACCACCATAGCATATTCATAACTATGTTTGATAAATTGTATCGCCTCTTCATCCTCTTGAGTTAGAACATAATCATCGTTGAAACCTTGATCAAAAAATCAATTAAAGTTATATTACAAGATGCCCAATGAACCATTTAAGCTATAATGAAAACATAGACTGTCATGTATGAGTACATAAAATTACTCACCAAGCTGTTCCTTTGAGGGGTTCGGTTTGCTTGGGATGCAGTTGAAAATTTTTAGTACCGGGGTATCATCATAAATATCACGGCCCCCTGTTTTACGAAGAAGTCGGTCAGTTGTTAACATTAATCTATCTGATGAGTCCATGCGGTCCATGGTTGTCTAAAATTTATCAATTATTTTGAAGGGGTCTTTACTATGATCTGCACCAGCAATATCTGTTATGTCATTATGAAGTGTCTGTTCTGATTTCGTGTCATGTGGCTTTGTTGGAGTTTGAAATGGAGACTCGGTGCATCTTGTAGGGCTATGCCAATTCCTCAAATCTTCTGAACAAGGATACTGCTGGTGTGAGTACATGACATCTTTGGTAGGATCATGCTGCACGGTACACATTATTAATGCAGACTTATTAATAGAAACATTCATCATTGGTGCAATAATAAAAATGCATTACGATACTTTTATTGAACCTTCAAATTGTTGTCATTGAAAGGTGGAAATGCATTCCCGTTAACCGATGCTTTAATAGCCTATAAAATGTCATGTATTTGCTTAAGCAATACAACAGCAACATGTATGAAAACTGCTATTTCAATGTACGAATAAGGAAGAGACCTTTAGTTCAGTTTGACATTGGTGAACAATATCCGTCATTGAGGAAATCATTTCACCAGGTGCCTCGGTTGCTTTAAGCTGTGCCACTTCTTCCTCGAGACTCAGAATCTTTGAGCAAATTCTGTTTTCCATATCCATCATGGCTTGTTCTGTTGATAATCGATTCTTGTTGATTGCTTGAAGTACAATGTTCAGCTGGTGTACATATAAATTGTAGTCAGTACGAAATTCTTTGTAGTCATATTAAATCATTGAAATCATGAAGCATACGTACTTGTGAAGACGACGACCCAGGTTCGTTGTCGGGCTGGTCTAGAAGGCAACCTTCTCTATAAGTAGTGTTCCCCACTTTTGTAAATTCCGTGGGCCGTCTTTGGCTACGTGCAGCAGCAGGAGGTATGATGAATTCATTTTCCAATTTTGGGGCATGGCTTGTTGACTGGGGTGTAGTTATCTCAAATTTTTGGATGACCTTGCAATAAAAAACACTTTAGGTGGCGATTACAAATAACAAATTTGAAAGGCAGTGCCAGAAAAACAATGACTTACCACGCCTCCATCAAGTCCATCGAGATCAAAAGCATCGAATCTACGCTTTGAGTTATCTGCATCCCATCGGGCCATCCGTGGACGCACATGAGGAGAATAAGTAACTCCATGTCTTATATAAGCCTGGACATGCTCCCAGTACCAGAACTAATAATATTAAAGGCAGTTAGAGACTGTACATAATTAGACATTCATATTATACTATGTTTAATTTGTGGTCATAAAACAGGGCAGTGAGGTATACCTGTAGAAAGGATAGATTGCCCTGGAGATTAACCTGGTCATGCTGTTTGAAACTTTATATGCAACTTAATAAATGACGCAAGGTGAACTCCCCCCAGTTGTAGTTGAAGATCTTGCCCACGTCCTCGACCAGCGCGACGTACATAGCACTAACATGGTAATCTGTGGTTGGAGCTAAGAGTCGTCCGATAGTATACAAGACAAACTGACGCTTGAAGTGCACATCTGGAACCTTAGAGTTTACGAGTTGATCATCTAAATGTTTCAAGCTGATGGTGTTATCTCTTGGGGCTCGATAAAGTCTTACTAAATCATCACTGATTGATGTGGATTTGCCTACATCTACTTTTTCCCCCTTGTTTGCCAGCCCCATTATTTCCAACACGTCTGTAAGGTCCATGGCGATATCCTCACCAGCAATACGAAATCTGTCTGTCCCCAATATGAGTCTTTTGGCAACCTTAACTAACATAATTCAGCGAAGAACTATACTTTTAAGGTGTAACAAACCACCAAACCCTAAAGATTCTATTACACTGTGATGTTCCTTTGATAATTGTTCGACGATTTGAGCATAACGCATGGGTGAGCAGACAACAGTCATGGATCCGTGCTTGTTCGACAGGTTCTAAAACAATTGAATAAAATTAGCAGATTGAACGAATATGTTTTGAACAGAATAGCATGGCGTACATCTAACTCACTAGGCACGTGATTGGGTGGCAACATACCTCCTCTTCGGTACGTTCATCTGATGTAGGGGCTTGGGTGCTTGATCCATCGATCTCACGCTGCATTCGCTTCTGTTGGATTTTGACGTCGGAGTTGCTTGATGATCGCTTCATGCCGTGAATGAATCTTTGATTGGTGTGGTGTGTGTGGAGGTAATTTGGGCGTTGTGCTGTGCGCGCAGGTAGTCCTCGGCGATAATTGCGTGGGTCGTGGCAGAGTCAATGGTAACTACTCCCTCTCCTTTCCAGTTTAGTAGGCGCTAGTTTGGCGAGATTTCGATATAGAAGGCGCGGCCGCCAGCGGTCGATTTGGCCCTACGCTAATCACGCGTAGCTAACGGCCATGCGGTAATCACGTAATTAACCGCCAGCTCTGATTACCCGGCCGGTGCGATTTAGTGTAAAAACTGGCATCGCAACATAAAGTATACCAGAGAATTTTTTTTTAACCTATTCAAATAATTAATATAAAAATAACCCTCGGCAGAAACTATTTGTACCCCCAGCCTTCTCCCACGGCTCTTCTTCTTCATTTTCACATTTCCCCTTCCTTTCCTCTCTTCCCTAACCACTGTAATCTTGCGGAGATTGCCAAGATCGGGCCGGATTTGTTTGAGAAAAGGCTACACTTCATCATGGCAGGTAATCCCTCTCTATTTGTGTACGATTCAAATGATTTAGGTTAGGGTTAGGGTTAGGGTTACACGTAGTACTCTAATCCTGCGCACGACTCCACTCCTGCACGAGCCCACTAACTCGTGCGAGACTTGCGCAACTCACGCATATGAACTGGTCCTCCGAGCTAAGTGCAAGGCACGCTCCAACGTGGTCCACTAATTGTGCATGCAGCTTCCTAATCTACCGACTCCACTGGACTAATCAACCAGCTAATTAACTAGCTAAATCCTACATGCATGCAACACACGCACACAACTCCAGATGCAACACAACTCCACGTACATGACACACATGCGCGCGTACACGTTCTATTAACTGAAAAAATAAACTCTGAAATAAACTAACTAGTCAAGATTATTGCTAACATGGTAATGGTAATCCGTATGATGTATGTGTAGGTGTATTTTGTATTATAGTTAGAAAGTATGGCGAATGATATATTGGTTTTTTGTGGAGAACGGTTTGTTACAATAATTTATTTTTCATTTGTAATACTATATTGCAAGAAACGTTCCCTTCGAGGCGAAGCCCTTTCGGAAGTATGGGGATTACCCTAGAGGTAAGGATGCTCCAGTTCGGTCCTCTCCGTTTCCGGTTCCAATTTGCGAGCACGGCATTCCTGCGGAGGTTCAACAGTCGAGGGACCGTGATACTGCCGGTAGAGTCTTCTACACCTGTGGTGTGAAGTTCAATTACTATATGCCGTATTCTAGCTCGCCGTGTTGGTTTTTCGAGTGGATCGATGGCCCAGAAATGTACGACCCGAGGATCCGATTGTTCCCATGGCACTCCGGGGACACCAAGCCAATTCAGCATTTTAGGCGTTGGGTTCCTCCTCCGCCAAACCGTGGGGAATTGACATCGGAGGAGAAGGCGGTGGCAAGTGCTAGTCGGGTGATGAACCCTCCTATGTGTAATTGCAATGTTAAGTCGATATTAGTGCGGCCAAACCCAGGGGTGGACTTTACCCCCTTCTTCCGTTGTTT
Organism: Raddia guianensis; assembly: GCA_036346415.1. Lineage (NCBI taxonomy): Eukaryota > Viridiplantae > Streptophyta > Magnoliopsida > Poales > Poaceae > Raddia > Raddia guianensis. The sequence goes on from CM070540.1 coordinate 28,585,423, forward strand.
CCGCAATGATCGAGTAAGTGTATGCAAGCCTACTCTTTATGTAAATTACTCTCATTTTGAGGTAATTCGATAACAATGTCTTTTGTTTGTAGGATGGATGGGCTCTTTGTGATTTCCAGGAGTACATTTATGAGCCCAAGTCTTGTTGGCCTTCTAGCGATGATGTGGAGGCCTTTAACTCGGGGGAGAAGGATTGGCCATGTGAGAAATATCCATCCACTACCTGTAAGTGTGGGATACTGGCTCGAAGAGGAGTTGTCCCATCGGAACTTGGGTACGGATGGTATTGCGGCAACTCTTATGGTGATTTCTGGGTACGCCATAACTGTACGACACATACAAGTATTTCTTTATGTATTGCACTATATTGCATCTTGAGATTGATAACTCTTACGCTTAATCTTGTAGGAGGGAAGGACGTGCGATTGGGAGACATATGAGGGACAAGAAGAGTTCGAAGCCAAGATTCATAATCTATGGCAACCTTACCAAGAGAGGAAAGTGGAGAGGAGGAAAGAAAAGATAAGACATGAGTATGTTGTACTCATGCCGTCCGATGAAGACAAAAAAAAAGGTTTTGAATGACATGACGAGGGAGCGTGGGGTACCGTAACGTGGGTACTTCACCTCCTCAAAAATACTGAAATATTGGAGGAGACGTAGGGGGAGGTATCCACCTGGTGTTGATTTCAGAGAGGTGAGGCAGCAAAAACAGGTGCAGAGGGAGATGGAGAGGGAACGCGAGCTCGAGGAGTACAGGAACAAGATGGCTGAGGGTACACTAATTGACCAGAATGCCAATTATCGTCCTAATACGTGGCCGGCACATTTGCAAACGCTGCGGCGCAACAAGGCGAGGAGGACGGTGGAGATAAAGACCATGAGGGATCTTGTTAGAAACTTGCCTATCGTTGTGCCTGATGATGACGAGGAAAACGGTGGAGATAGAGGCCATGAGTGAGATCGTGTTTGTTCGAGGAAATTATGTAATGTGCTGTTGAAACTAACTTTTGTCAATGAACCATGTGGTTCGGACCTAAATTTCCTGAAATTGTAATATGCTGCGCACTTCCGTATGTTATTTGATCAATTTATATATATTATGTTTGTGAGTTAGGATAAGAAGTGTTAATACATGTATTACTTTTATTTGGTACGAGGCACTAGAATGTCATTTTCAGATACAAAATGGCATCAAATTGACTATAGCAAGATACAAATTTTATAACCAGGCGGTGACATTTTAATGAAACTAGCTATATTTATGAGCTCACTCTTGCATGTCATAAGGAGCAATGTTCTGTTGACTGCTTGAATTGTCCCTGCAAATTAGAACTTCTCATAGCTAGTGTGCTATTTAAATACTTACAATACTTCTCAAAGCTATTGTGTTATTAAAATACATACGATATTGTCATAGCTAGTGTGCTATTTAAATACATCCAAAAGCTTGGAAACATCACCAGTTCTCTGGCTTCACATCCTATCTACTAGGATGATTACTCTTCCATGTCACTATCTGACTCGCTAATCCAACCATAGCAGGGAGGCCTTGTACCAACAGTTCTTGGCAGGTCTATGGCCACATAGTCCTCTTCCTCAACTTCTGGAGCAGCCGCAACGGCTACCTCCTCATGCAACTCTAGAATTGGCATGTCTGTTTGTAGTTGCTGCATTACAAGCTAAGCCATTTGATAATCGAACAAAATATGCATACAATTTGCCTGAAGGAAAATAAAAAAGAAGGAAAGCTCACCTGAGTAGCCTCCTTGACCTCCTCTTCCTCTGCCTGGGAGGTGGGGTTGAGGTTCCTTTGGTATTGTGGGCTCTTTGGTTCTCCATCTAGCTGGGAGGTGGGGTTGAGCTTCCTTCGTTTTATCTCCTTAGAGAGAGCAGGGAAAACTTTTGTTTCTGCTCTCTTCTCAGTGTAGCTAGCAGGCTACAATGAACAACAAAAATTAGTTTTGCAATATGAAATTACAGGCTGACGTGGTCTCGTACACTCATTTGATTTGCATGTCTTGGATGGATGGAAATATCTGTTACTAAACTGATGTCTTGAATAATATCAACTTATGTCATATATAAGCTTCTCAATAAACCTATATCATTGCTAAATAAAGCACATTTCTGCTAAATGAACATGAAGTTATGAAAGCATCACATATCTTAAGAATGTTGCGAACCTTTTTCCAGTGGTAATTAAAAATTGTCTCAGCCCTTCTCACAATCATACCACAGATGCGGCATACATGGCCCAGATCTTCATGATGTTGAATGTCATGAATGCAGTCAGCATCCACATCCTTCTCATCCCCTTCTTTCTCATTGCCTACCACATCAAGTGTGTCAACCTGGCCAATAAATAAATACTACTAAATCATTAGTGGGAAACAACAAAAAAATGGATAGAGCTAGTTGAATTGAGAAGGAAGTATGCAAATTTGCCTTGATAGATATGGAACTTTGAAATGAAAAATTTAATAACAATCCAACTTAGTAGATAAAATTATATAACCCATGAAAAGTGTACAATCTAATGTCTTTTTATTAACAATCCAGCTTAGTAGACAAATTTACATAACCCATGAAAAGTGTACAATCTTTAAACAATATAACAAACAATGTAGCTTGTATACAGGCACAATAAAATTAAAAAATTATGCGATTAAAACTTGCACCTTTGTGCTTTCCACAGCTAGCGAGAAGTCCTTCCAATGATCCTCGAGACCATCACTTTCCTTTTGTGGAATCACCTCTTCCTAATAATCATTCTAAATAATCAGATGATAGAAATGAACATGACCGCACATGAAAGCTATCTTATTGCACAACGCCAAGTTTAATTAGCAGCAAGTAGCTATAGCTAATAATCAACAATTCGGTGATAGCACAAGCAATTCCCGAGTGCCATATTCCACTGTAATTACTTCACAAACAGAAAAACGACGAAATTTACCAATCAAGTAACGGTAGTAAAGGATTCCCGATCAGCCCCAGGCCCCATGAATGCAATTAGTAGAGAACAAACAACATCATACTGGATCTAAGTCTAACAAGCCCAACACGGCTCCTATCAGAATTTCTAGCGAACATGAACGATAACATCGGCAAATCTAACAGCGTGGGTTGGAGGAGACCAAACCTATGGCTCCACACGCAAGAGAGAACGTATGAGAAGGATGCGCCGACGAGAGCGGGCGGGGGAAAACATACCATCTCTTCGGTGAGGGGGTGGAGTCGTGGAGGCGCCGTGGATGTGGAGGCCGGCGCTAGGGTTCGGGACTCGAGAGGTGGATGCGAGTGACGAATGGGGTGGGAAGTTGGACCGGATTCGTATCCCCTAGCATTTTGTAGCAATGTAATCGATACCGGGGCCACAAGCCACTACCTGGTGCGGTCTCCCTCTACGATGGCCCGCTTCATCCAGGTTTGCAACCAAGGAGGGCTTTGGGACAGATGTCATAGCTTCCAGCTACATAGGAGCCCGAGCGCTAGGTGATGTAGTCGATACCGGGCCCACAAGCCACTACCTGGCGTGGTCTCCCTCTACGATGGCCGGCTTCATCCGGGTTTTCGTGCGGTCTCCCTCTACGATGGCCCGCTTCATCCGGGTTTGCAACCAAGCAGGGCTTTGGGACACATGTCATAGCTTCCAGCTACATAGGAGCCCGAGCGCTAGGAGATGTAGTCGATACCAGGCCCACAAGCCACTACCTGGCGTGGTCTCCCTCTACGATGGCCCGCTTCATCCGGGTTTTGGTGCGGTCTCCCTCTACGATGGCCCGCTTCATTCGGGTTTGCAACCAAGCAAGGCTTTGGGACACATGTCATAGCTTCCGGCTACATAGGAGCCCGAGCGCTAGGAGATGTAGTCGATACCCGGCCCACAAGCCACTACCTGGCGTGGTCTCCCTCTACGATGGCCCGCTTCATCCGGGTTTTGGTGCGGTCTCCCTCTACGATGGCCCGCTTCATTCGGGTTTGCAACCAAGCAGGGCTTTGGGACACATGTCATAGCTTCCAGCTACATAGAAGCCCGAGCGCTAGGAGATGTAGTCGATACCCAGCCCACAAGCCACTACCTGGCGTGGTCTCCCTCTACGATGGCCCGCTTCATCCGGGTTTTGGTGCGGTCTCCCTCTACGATGGCCCGCTTCATCCGGGTTTGCAACCAAGCAGGGCTTTGGGACACATGTCATAGCTTCCAGCTACATAGGAGCCCGAGCGCTAGGAAATGTAGTCGATACCCGGCCCACAAGCCACGATGGCCCGCTTTATTTGGGTTTTGGTGTCGTATGTAGTCGAATTTGACAAAATATTTGAAAAAAATTTGGAGCTAATTGGTAGGGAGAAAATTCATGTTTTTAATAAGGGAGAAAATTTTGGGGTCCCACCACTTTCGTTACCGCCAGCTGTATTTTCATCTATTTCCTCCGCCCCGCTACAGCCGCGCTCCTCAGTCCTCACAGATCTCAGTTCGAACTGCTTCGATACCGGCGATAAAATTTTTGTTGTACTGTTCTGCTGCGCGTCGAAGGTTAGTTCTTGCGGCTACTAATTTGTAGCCATTTACCATTCTTGGTTCTTGTTTTTTAAGTATTGGATCGTACGTATTAGTGTTCATGATTCGATCCCCTCTGATCTTTTATTCCCCGTCTAAATCCGGTGGTGGGGATCCGTCGCAGGCAGCACTCGATTTGAATCCGCCGCAGCCTACTTCCGATTGCGATGAGGAAGAACGTGAAGAAGCTTGCGACTAAGGTACGAAGGGCCCAGGCTGTTTCGATTGCGATGAGGATGACATTCCGGTCACCCTACCGAGTTCCGACGAAAACTCGATGGAGCGGGGATCTGCAAGGCAGAGGAATGTCGCGCAGAAGAGACCTGCGCGGGATCCTAGCTTCAAGACGCCAATGCCGTCTAGGGTTAGATTACTAAGATTTTGCAGTTTGCCGTCTGCATGTCAATAGTTAATTCTTGATGGTTTTCGATGCTTTGCTGGATTAGGTTTTAAAAAGAGGAGCGGAGGGGAAAACAAATGCACAGGCAACCGAGTCAGCACCAGAGGTGATAGAATGTTTGATGGTTTTGTTACGGTTATGGAATAGTATTATTTACGGGTTTATATTGGTTATGTCAGGACCACTGGTGTTTCTGGTGTGTCCTTAATTTTTTAGCAGTCTGGTGTTATGTCATGGTTACAGTTGCACTGTTTTATTTGTTTTTGCAGCAAAGGAGAAGATCGAAAAGGTTTGTTGTGGAACCATCGGAATCTCCGGAGAAATGCGCTAATGATGATGATGATGAAAAGGTTTTTAATTTGGTTATTGATTTCATTTCCAATGTCATACCAGATGCTAATGAACTCTTTGCTGCATATCCGGTGTGCAGGTAATGAGTAAGAGACCCCCAACTGTAGGTGCATGCCAGGTGTTGTGTCTAGCATGATAAGTGGTCACTGATGAGCAGGCAGCAATTATCAGGAGCATGGGGTTCACTGATCTGTTGAAATTCAGCGTGGGTGGGCTAGAAAGTCGTTACTTCATGCCTTGGCTGATGGACAGGTTTGATTGGCATAGGATGGCAATAGATGATGGCGGTGGGAAGGTTTTACCAATCACAGTGCATTCTGTCAGGTGTGTGATCGGTTTACCGCACGGTGAAATTGATATCCCGCCGTCAACGTTTGCAGATAGGTCCACTGAGCTTGCAAATTTGAAGGGGGGGTTTGGTGTTAAGCTGGATAATAACCTAACTATTGACAAACTACTGTCGAGTCTAGCCGCGGGGAAGGTGGATGAATTGACAATCAGGGGGTTCTTTTTGATAGTAGTGAATAAGCTTTTGTTGGCTGGTTCGGCAAATTACATTACGGGCAACGACGCATATGTGACGAAATCCCTAGATATGATCAAGAAGATTGACTGGGCAGGCGCCGTCGTTGACACATTGCGCCAGGCCGGACAAAGTTGGGAACAGAGCCGGGATCTGCATACCAAGACAATAAAAGGATGTGCAGTTTTCTTGCTGGTTAGTTATGTTAGCTTATTAGTTACATGTTCATTAAGTTTGCTGGTCAACTTTTCTATAGTTTTGTAATGATGCAGATATACTACCTGGATCACCTAAAGCACCCACAAGCTCAACGAGTGAACAAATTCCCTAGATGTGCTGAGTACACCGTGGAGCATGTTTCAAGATTGATATCAGCTGACAGGTTCAAGAGCTTGGGCGGTGGAGAGGTGTGTGGGAAGTTGCCTGTAAGTAAAATGGTTATATGACGTTATATGATGGTTTAATACTTAGCATGTCCTGAGTATTGTCTTTTTGGATGTATCGATGCAGTTTAGAAGCATGGCTGGGACAATGTACATGTCGGGACACATGTCTACCCATCCAACAGGCGAGGGGTCATCTGGGTCAAATTTTTCGAAGCTGCCAAGGTTGAGAGAAATGCTAGGTGACATGTTCAACGATATTGGCATGCACAAGCAGAGAGCTATTTATGACACCCTTGACCAGTACGATAGGAAGGTTGATGTGGCCACTGAAGAGATAAAAGCTCAGTATACCAAGATTCAGGAAGGATGGACGGAGCTTGTGATTGCTATTTCAGATATTGTGTCTGGACGTAATGTTGATCCGGTTGAAGTTGACGATGCAGTTCCAGACGATTGCAAGCAGTCCGAGCCACACGTCGAACAAGACGAGTCAGGTTAGATTGTTGTCGTTTTTGATATGACAGTTTGCTATCATTTTCATCTTATACTCTTCTCGTGCAGATAATATTGAAAGAGATGGCGCAACAGAGGCACAAACATCAGATCAAGCATCAGCAATGGAGGCGCAGACAGTACATCAAGGAGCGGAGGACCCACAGGTACTGATTTATTTTATATTAGTATTACATAACATAGTTATGCCATTGTAATATATAGTTGAGTAGACATTGTTTTCCTTCCAACCATACTTGTATTCATAGGGACGCAAATACATTGGAAGCAATGATGCCGAGGATCTTTCCAACCAGCATCAAGAACCAATCACAACTCTGGCTAGACAAACATGGGGACCCACTCCCAGGGGCCGAAAGAAGTCTGAAGCTAAGAAGACCGTGATGAATATCCGTTGGATGTGAAACATTCATATAACTCATGGTTGTATTGTGTATGACGACTGCCTGAAGTGTTTGTATATAGTGAAGTATTTTGAGAACCTTGTGGATGGTTGGACTACCTTTATTTTTTTTTAGTTTAGTTTCTTTTTCGTTGTTGCATGGTGGTCACTTGGAAGTTAATCGTGTATGCATTTTAAACGTAATTTGGCCATGGAATGTAATACATTTTGGCCATGCCATTTTAATTTTAATCGATCGTGTTGACATTTTAAATAACATGTTTTACATTTCTGAAATATGTTTCACATTTTAAACTTAAATTTTTTTATATGTCTTTTTAATGTTCAACAATTTTTTATCAAACCTTGTCAACAGACTATATGAAAGGAGACATTGTCAACTCAAAACTACAACAGACCGGTCCGGCACACTATATGGACGGATAGATTTCCCCAAAACCGACGATTGAACGGTTCAGAAGGAAGCCATCCCGGGGGCTTCAACCAAAGTGGGCCTCCCTTTTCGTTATTTGCGGTTGAGGGTACAGCAAACAAGGCACAGTTGGGGCGACTGGAGCGAGGAAGGCGCAGTTGGGGCGACTGGAGCGAGGAAGGCGCAGCTGGGGTTTCGGCGGGTTCGTCATCGGCGGAAGAACGGAGCGCCGGGCCGCAGCTCAGCTGCCGTGGAAGAGGAAGTTCTCCTCGGCTTTGTCAGGAGGTTCGCCTTGCTCGCCATATCCCTCGCCGCCGTAATCCCCAATCCCCCCCCCCCCCAAAAAAAAAAGGATTGTATGAATTTAGAGGTCACTGCCATTTTTTATGTTCTTAGGCCTCTTCTAATCGTGCGTTTCGTGACTGGATCTCGGGATTGTGGCGCTTTGCGGGTTTGCTGGTTCTATTTTTGTGCTCATTGCAAACTACAGCAGACCGGTCTTGTCAATTTCAAACTACAGCAGACCGGTCTTGTGATATGATCATTGAGCGTGTTATGTTATTTAAATGTTGAATGGATTAATTGTACTTAAATCTCTCGCTTAGGTTTGCAAAACATTTTCTATTCACAGGTGTTGCTTGCATGTGCTTGAGTGGCCGAGTGGGTATCCTTTGTTCCAGGAGGTTCATGTGTTAAGGTAATCATCTTGGAGCAAAAAACCATGGGCAGATCAAAGAATACAGTTAAGAGAGGGAATTTGGAGGAAATAGCAGATAGAATTAAAGGGAAAAAGAAGCAGAAAATTATGTCTCAGGCTGCCCAAGGCAAGGGAAAGCAGATTGCTCATGAAGAATCACCCAGTTCTGACGACAGTGACTACAACCCTGCTAGTGACAACATCCTTTCAGAGGATGAAGAGGTTATAACAGAAAGATTTATTGCAACTGTTGAGGAGCTTACTGTTCTAGCAGGAAAAGCACTAAGGAAAAAGAGATTAGTGGGCGAGAGAGTGTGGTTCCCTATATCAAAACCACCTATCGGGGAAAGGTTTATTACAGTTCTCCAGAACAACATCTACAAGGCTTACAAGAGGAGGAAAAATAATGATGGCCGATCTGTCTCTCCTCTATCCTTGCATCAATATGTGGATTGGGAGCAAATAAATTCAGCTCTGGGTTCAAGCATACTATATGACAGCATAAATTCAACCCCTGGACTTATCAACATGATGTCAAATAGCACAATTCCATGGAGTGAAACCCAAATAATGGAGTTCTACGCTTCGTTGCTAGTGCAAAAGAGAAGGGAGTACATCATGTTTACAATTGATGGTAAGATAAGGAAAGTGATGGCTGATAAATTTGAAGCCTCGATTGGTGCTTCAAGCATGCATGCAAATAGGACAAGAATCCATGACAAGATGTTTCCAACAAATAGATGGAGGCAGAGACGGGCCAGACCAGATGTGGAGGTGTGTGGGCACATGTACAAAGACATAACTGAAGCTGACTTCTGCCCAACCAAAGTGTCTTGCCTGTCTGCAGAAGTTAGGGTGTTGCTTCTCCTTGTAAGGCACACCTTTTTCCCAAAATCTGGAAACAAGGATGGTGTCACTCCAACTCTTGCTTGGCTGCTTCACTTGATTCTAACAAGACAACCATTTGACCTTAAGGATTATATCTTCGAAGAAATGCAAGAAGCAATATACAGGAAATTTAGAAGTCCTCTACCTTTTGCTCAGCAATTAACACTAATGTTTTTGGCTCATAACATCATATCTGAAGGTGAGTTAAATAGAGACTTCAAGATTTTTCCTAAGCAGTACAAGATGAGGCGTGAGGTGACAGATGATATGAGAGCAGCAAGGCTTCAAACTCCACCTCCCATGCCTCGTATGCATCAAGCTGAAAATACAGGATACAATGGTAGTGGCAGTGAGGCTGAGAAAACAGGACACTATGACAGTAACATTGGAAGTGAAAACGAAGGACAAGATAATGATAACGATACTCATAGTTTTGCTGATGCTGTCAGCCCAATCATAGCTCAGTTAAGTAACAGCTTAGGACAAACAATTCCTCATTCACCTATACCAAACTTTTAAGAGCCAGCTGCAAGAACACCTTCAGTTCATAATTTAGAAGAATTAACTGAAGTGGCAAATTGTCCTATGAGTCCAAGCCAATTGCCTTTCTATGATGATGCAAGCACCAAAGTTCTAGGATCTTGTGTTCCATCTAAGTTAGGAAACCAAGATATGGGAGATATCCAGCCTAATTACTATGACCAGCAGTACCTTTTTGAACAAAAGGTACATCAAGATAAATTTGAAGAGCAGAGAGCAACAATGCTTAGGCTTAAGAACCAGATGAAGTCTATAGCAGAGTACAATAGTACAATGGATGAGGTTGTTGACGGCGTGTTCTCCGCTCAACCACTGCGGATCACACCCCTAGTCAGATTTCTAACCTGCTAGCCGATCAGCCGTGCTCGGTTCGATTGAGCGTGGGACGCAGCAAAGAGCAACACATGGGGACTACCCAGGTTCGGACCCCCTTGCGGGTAATAGTCCTACTCCTGCTGAGCCTTAGCTCTTTTCTTGTTGTGGTTGAATGGAATGTGGTTTACAGAATGCTTCTGGACTGTGTGTCTCAAAAGCCCGTACCCCCTCCCTTCTCTCTCCGCTCCTTTTATACAAGCCTTGAACTGGCGGAGAGAGCCGAGGGGTAGGCGACAAGATACTCAAGATAATCGACAAGACACGAGGAGGAGAGACGAAAACGTGCCGCTGCTCGCGCCGAGCGGCGCCGCCCTCGCGTGCTCCGCAAGTGGCCTCTGACCCGCACAGACACGCCGGTGAGACTGCGGGTGGGGCCCAGCCTGCTCCTCCTGACGCGGGCGGCCATCTCAAGCAAACCTTCTCTCTGCCGGTCAATTCCACTGCGCCACAGTGACAGCCGCTCAGACCTGCAGGGGTCACTGTAGCGGTAATCATTTCTTCAGCTGTCTATCCGCGCGTGATGTCGCATTAAATGCGCTCGTCCTTCGCAGCAGGGGGAGCCTTCGCCCAGAAGACTCCTTTCGGAACGCTCCCTGCCACGCGGGCCCCACTTGACAGTGGGAGACCCTACGTGCGCCGAGGGGCTCGCCCACACGCCCGCCTGACGCATGGGGCCCTCGCCCGGCGCACTGATGAGCTCGCCCACGCGCTCTTGGCCTTCCTGAGGGGCTCGCCCACGCGCTGGGGCCTGGTCGCCCGCCTGATGTGTGGGGCCCTCTTGGCCTTCTGCTGGACTCTTCATACCCTGTTATTTATTACACCGACAGTTGTCAGTAAACATTTCGAAGTCAATAATAAATTTCAGCATGATGTTTTGAAAAAACTTGACATCCTTAAAGGCCAACATTGGGAGACAATGCTCAAAACCAGTGAAATTAAATCCAAGGAAGACAAAGTCCTAGATACTCTGACTGAAATGAAGAAAGATTACAGATCTCAGCTTGAGCAGTGTTGTCGAAAAACACGTGATCACATTGATGGTATAAAGAGAATTCAATTGGAATTTTCAAACTGGACCAAAGAAGCCTTCCGTGAAAAATTAAGATACAGTGAAGATGCAAAAGCTTTTCTCAGTGGAACCGTTCTAGAGACAGAGCGTTATATTGAGACAATGCTAACTGACATTGATGAGTCCTTAATGCAACTTCAAGATTACATTCGTATTTTGACTGTTGGGCCAGAGCCTGGTGAACCTAGTTATCCTAGTTGGCATGAAGAGCTCATGAGCGTGTCTACACAAGCTGCCGACACAATAGAAAACCCAGAAAACAGGCAATGGTGTCCTTGGTAGCATTGGTGTTCGTCCATTGACGATTTGTGCCAGTTAGTATTATGTTGTTTGCAAGTTAGGAAATTGATAGAATTTGTATGTCTGATGTAACTGGCCTTCTCCACATGTGTTTTTTAGGGGAGCCTCCTCCATATTTTAAATGCAACTTGCGCTTTGGATTAATTACATTGATTAGCAAACCTGCAAATTTACATTGGCTGATGCGAGCATTAGCTTGTCTTCTTTGCTGTCCGGGAAAATAAATTAACTTGTTGACGATGCAGCGACGTTACGAAAAATCTGTAAAAACCTTCTACGACAGAACGGTCCTCCGCAATGTATGATAACGACATCCTGTTAATATCCTTCCACGAAAGACCGGTCTTCCGTACATATGAAATGACAACCTTGTAAACTTCCTTCTACAACAAACCGGTCCTGGGCACTACAAAAAGGAAACTTGTGAACTATAAATTCACTTGTTGACGATGCAGCGACGTTACGAAAATCTGTGACAACCATGGAAAAACCATGCTCAAAATAAATGGTAACCAAGAAGAATATAATTAATAACTACACTTATAAGTAGTAATTACCATATTATATTCTTCTACGACAGAACGGTCCTGTGCAATATATGATAACGATATCCTGTTAATTTCCTTCCACGAAAGACCGATCTGCCGTACATATGAAATGACAACCTTGTAAACTTCCTTCTACAACAGACCGGTCCTGAGCACTATAAAAAGACACCTTGTCAACTCCTTTATACGACGGCCTGATAACTTGAAATAATTATATCATTCTACATTTGAAAACAGTATGGGAACATTAGCAAACCGCAAAATTTAAAGTAAAGCACCGTCAAAACCATCAATCTCTAAAGTCTAAAACCACAATATCTCTGAACTATAAACAAGCAGCAAGTACCATGAAGTAATAGACACCTCGCTCTCACGCAATGAATACAAAAGACAAATAATTAGTTACAAATCCGAATTAAAAATTTATCAAGTTATAAAATGTTTCATAACTGGATTACATAATCTTCAACTTGGGACACCCACGTCTGTTGTGGCCCGAACAATTGTATAGACTACATGTGACCTTCCTTCGTTTCTTACTAAAGGACTCGATTCTCTTCTTGGGTGCACCTTTAGACTTGACCGGCACTGGATCATGAACTTTTATTCCGTCAAGTTCTTTCGGAGCCAATATTTTAGGTATTGTCGGGCCATAAGACCTTCTTATTTCGGGGTCATGGCTTACAGCATTTTGCTCAATTATGGCCTGCATGTAGTTCTTCATAGAGATGTACACTCCGTCAGATTGCGATGTTATTAAAGACGCAGCATTACCCAACTTACGTAGTTCACGATGCCTCTCCAGACTTTCTGACCAATCATGCATGCTGCTCTTTCTCACCGATGGAAAAGCTGATTTTGCAGTCATAGTCCACCTATACAAAATACAACACTTTGGGATCTTCGCAGAGTGCAAAACGTTAAGCACACAAAATATGTGCGCACATGGTATACCTTTACATTCACAAAGTTTCATGATTTCTCAATCTCATGCTTGACCATAACAAATACAGTGGGGGTATAAACAACAGCCGCATCTTTCTCAAACTCTTTTGCATTGGGTTTAGTAAAAGGTATTGATTGGGATGCCACACAATCTAGTTTAGACTCATTTCAGCGAATATTGGACAAGCAATGTTCATAGTGCTGCAGCATATCAAACAATGTCATTTTACCATCTAGATGATTATGCAATGTGGAATTCAGGCTCTCGCTACGCTGGTTACTCTTCAAACCCAAGAAGCATCGACCTACTTGGTAAGATGCTGCCTATAGATGCCTTATCTCAAACATCATGTTTAACCACGAATGATCAGTAGGAATATTGTATCTCTCCCTAAAAGCAACCCATTTTTCCTCAAATTCCTCTGCATTGCAAGTGTCATATAAAAATTTTCTAAAATCCTTGGCGACTTCAGAATTATGGAGACGCTTTATTAAGTTTTGCTCAATATGCTAGGTGCATAGCTTGTGGTTAGAATATGGCAAGATAGCCCCAATAGCTTTCTGCATTGCAAGGTCACCGTCAGTAATAACTGAAATTGGATGTTTTCGGGACATGGCTATTAAAAAGGTCTTCAACATCCACACATATCCATCAATATTTTCTTCTGAAACTACTCCGCAACCAAACACAACAGTGCTTTGATGGTGATTCAATCCAACAAAAGGAACAAACGGTAATTTGTATCGATTCGTCCTGTATGTACTATCAAATACAACCACATCACCAAAAGCTTCATAATCAAGACGAGATTGACTATCGGCCCAAAAGAGTAGTTTCAAATGACCATCCTTATCAGCCTCGTGCCTGAAGAAAAATTCTGGATCCCTCTCCTTCCGCGCCCTAAGGTGGCCCAAAACAGTTTCAGCATCTCCTGCGGCTATTGTGTCAAGCTTGTAGCGGTAACAAAAGTTATACAAATCCTTCGCAATAAACCCAGTATTCTCATAACCCCCATATTGAGTTTGCATTATATTCATAATCTGGTGCTTCCGTATACCTGCAATGTCCATCTCTATTATCTCTTCTTTCTGCGCATTGGTAATGAACCTTTGAGAATGGAGAAAACAAGTCTGATCTAGTGGCGCTAACGGATGATTGTGTTCATCAACAAAGTCATTCACAAACCATGTGCCTGTGTCATTACGAAGCTGAATTACCATCTTCGCTCTGCAACCACAGCGACTAATGTTTCGTGCACTCCTTATCCTGTTGTCTCTCTCTACATGCTTTTTTTCACGCCACCCCTCTCTGCTACACACCATCACTCGGATACGGGCTTTCTTTTCGGCGTTTCTTCTATCAACATACGATTTTCTTAAGCTGAATCCTTTCTCCCTGGCATACCTTTTGTAAAAATTAATTCCTTCATCCTCACTGCTGAAAGTCATTGCCACGATTTTTTCATACTCCATAAGGTTCTCCATCTCTACACTCGACAACACAAATTTTGATAAGGAGAATCTCTATCAACAAAATTGCACATGTAAATGACAATGTGCGCACCAAAAGATGGTAAATCAATACCAAAATAAGAGGATGTGAATCATCGCTTACCGCACAAATTCTGTCCCCCTGTGAGGGTCGCCGGCGGTTGTCTGCGACCACCCGACGAGGCCAGCTATCACCAGGTATACCCTCCGCTGCACCGTGCGCACCGTCGGGCCCGTGAGGGGCGCCGGAGGTGGTCGCAGGTGGTTGAGGCTATGACGATCTCCGGCGGTCAAGAGGGTGGGAGTTGGTTCTTCGTTGTCAGCGACCACCCGACGAAACGGCAGCGCTGATCGACCGCCGCGCAGATCGATCGCCGGCTTCCGAAGGTTGCGTTCGACGCCAGATTTGAGTTTTGGCCAGATAGATCACGTCGAACAGATAGACCATTACCCAACTAATCCCCAAGTAATTACCCAACTGCCACCGGTTATAAAATTCCCACTACCGTGGATGCCCTTCGGAGATCAACGGTTCGCCTTTCTTCTATCTGAGGTACCTCTAGGTACCTCGCAAGCACCGTAGCAGTCCTCTTAATTTACAGGGTGGTATAGAGAGGATGTTGGGATACTCTGATCAATGAATGCTACTTTAAGTTAAAAAGGTGAACTTATTATTATTCAATACTATTTATCAACTTTACATTAGGATGACATTAAGTCATGCTCTTACTTTCTCCCTGCTCGGTCCTTCTCTGTTTGTGTATAATGTAGTATAAGTGTATAACACATTTTTTTAGTATTTTATTTAGTAAAGCAAATTGTACGGTAAGTATTTACGCCGATAGAGAAGTAGGTTTACTACCGATGATGGGGTGGAAGTCAGTTATTTCTACTAGTTTGTGCCATAAACTGGTAATAATGATGTTGATCATGAGTTTCACTACTGGTTTGAGTCAAAGCGGTGGTTACTCTTTGGAGACATGGCACCAATTTATAGTAATTAGTCATACACTATTTAAACAATCCTCTTCCTCCCTAAGCCTCACCCATGAACAAATCTAAATGAGCCGAGCCAGTAGTCTTGTGGGAGCTGTTGTCCAATTTTTTCGAATTTGGTGATTTTACTCCATCCAAGTGCTTCAAGGTTAGTGACATCACCCCTCACATCGTTTGTAACTAGATGTAGGTGCTTCTTTGCTCTAGAATTTGAAGCTAGAGATCGATCAATTTTTAAAGTATATTGCAAAAAACTTGTGTATGCTTGCAGTTTACTAAGATTAAGATGTAGCTCCCATTGAAGCTGAAGTTCTAACTCAAATTTAGGTTTGAACAATTAATGTGGGTTTTTCCTTTTCAAAAAAATGTTTGGCATGTCTCTTAACATGTGACCCTTTGATATTACTGATTTGGCTATGATTTAAAAATTGATAAATTATTATGTGAATACAAACTAAGAACTAGCTTGCTACGATCTAATGGATGATGGGCAATGGATGTACAACA
This sequence comes from Raddia guianensis, assembly GCA_036346415.1. Lineage (NCBI taxonomy): Eukaryota > Viridiplantae > Streptophyta > Magnoliopsida > Poales > Poaceae > Raddia > Raddia guianensis. The sequence continues at coordinate 28,601,331 of CM070540.1, forward strand.
CGGATTGGTGCTCCAAGGAGCTCATTTAGCCATGCAAGCTTTTATTAATGCGGCTGTTGCATACAAGCCGTCGGGCTTCATGTATTGTTCATGCCTAAACTACAAGAATAAGAAACTTAACGCCTCTTCATAGCCACTTGCTCCAAAGAGGTTTCATGCCTAATTATATTTGTTGGACCAAGCACGGTGAATAAGAAGGTGACAACAATAATCCGGATGAGATCCAATGCGATTCCATTGCAGATACATTGGGAGAGTTTGGTGAAGATCATGTAGATCATATGTTGTGTAATGAAGAGCGAGACTACACCGATGAAAGACATTTCAAGGTAACAAGGCTGTAGCGTGTTGGGCTGCCGGTTGAAATTTGAAATAGGCCACCTTTGAAGTTGTGCACTTGGCCGTGACACACAAGTCTACGCTACGCTGGCCACCACCACTGCTGTGCGCGCAGTCGCAACTGGGCTGAGTTGTTGCTCGCTGTTACTGCTCTACCAGATGTGGCCGGTACTGCTAGGTTATTCGGGTCGGCCGGGCTTTTTCAGGCTAACAAATAAAGCCTGAGCCTGGCCCAAAAATTAAGCCGGGATAGAATTTCAGGCCCGATCCTGGCGTAGAAAAATTGGGCTGGGCTTCCCATGAATAGGTCTACTCACAAATGCCTCCGAGGCTTGCTGCTTGGAGTTTTCTTCGTGCTCAACAGTCAGCATCAATGATTGTTGTCACTGCGTGCCTAGAGCGCTCTGGAAGCTTGCCTAGGTCCAAGGACGAGTGCACCGCTAGCTGGCCTTACTCGGTACAGGCTCCTCCTTGACGAGAGCCCTCCATGGTGGTAAGGCTGGCGTGAGCTTGCACCCAGGCTGCTTCCACCTCTTAGGATGCAGGGCCAGAACATCTTCCCCAACCTTCTTACTCTTGGACGCTGATTCCGCCGGTCGGACAGATGTGTTCGGCGTGGTGAGTGGGCTAGCCCAACTTGACCTCCAGTTCCTCTAGCTCTATCTTGAACCAGAGCTCTTCCTAACTCTAAGCAATCCTCTCTTGCATTAGCTTAAGACTTTCCATTGATTAGGCAATGTTCAAGAACCACAGAATATTGAATTAATGGTCGGTGTAAGTGACTAAGTAATTTCTTACCCATTTACAGAGTTCTCTTACCTCCATGAGGTCGTGGGATTTAGGTGGGTAGCTTTTTCCTCTTTTGCCTCCACTTCTACCTACGCCTCTTCTTCTTCTTCCTCATTGCCTTTCTCCTCCTCCTCCTCCATGGCGGCAGTGACGGCCTTGGCAGCTGCTATCTGTCGGCTAGACCTCCTCGGTGGGGAGTCGACGAGGACAACTGCAATCGCTCGCACCTTGCATGAGTCCTTATTAACCACCCCCTTTGCCTTGGGTATGGCTCACTTTGCTTTGACTTCTAGAGCGGCGTCTTTCGTACGTGATGTCAAGGCAGAGGGGAGGGTCAGGATAGGAGGGAAAATAATAAATGAGCTGAGTTTTCTCAACTTACCTTTTAGCTCCGCTCTAGAAAGTTCCGGGGAACGTCAGTGCCCAGATCTGTTTCGGGCTTCTCTAGAGAACTCTCGAATAGCCTGGCCAGTTGATCCTTGATCCATTAAGGATCTGAGGCTACAAAGGACTGGGGAGGAGTGAGGAAAGAACTCTAAATAGAAGGATCAAATAAAAACTCTTTTAAAGAATGTCATAACTTTGTTGTCTTCCAGGGTGACGTTGTCCCACTAGGTGATCTCCTAGAAGGGATGTTCCCTACATTATAGTGGGCAAACGCGGTTGGCAAGGTAAACCTGGGCGATATGGCCTCCAGTGAGTCCCATCCTGATCTGAGTTCCCTCCTCCAAGGTAACCTTCTGGTGTGGCGTGGGCTTCAAGTTGTTTGGGGCAACACCTATGAAGGTCAGTAGGCTTCCCTCCGGCCGTCGAAGGTAGAACCATCGCCTACCCCGATATGAAATCCTTGAGCAAGATCTCCAAGTAGGCAAACGACACGTCCGTCCTTAGCCGGAGAATAGCGCATCCAATAGAAATATCCCCCTTCATGGGGGCTTGCCTCATTTACGGCCGCAAGACGTCGTAGTAATGCTGGATTAGGCCTACTGTCGGTTTGATTTTCAAAAATACTTCGCCCAGGTGGCTAAATATAGCTATGACGAGGAAAAAGCTAGGGTGTAGGTTGTCTGCCTCCATCTCGCATTGCACTAATGAGAGATGACGAAGTTGCTTTCTAGAAAGCGTATCCCACAAACGGATGCTAGCTCGAAGCTAACATTCACGTTATCCCATGTGACTGGTGTGCCTTCGTCCCCGAGCAGCCGCCAGCTCCCCAGATCAATCTCTCCGAGTAACTCGATCTCCTCTAGCCTCTTCTTAGTCAGGTTGGTTTTCTCGATCTTTCCCATGGCTCAATTTGGGAGATCTTGTTACCCTGGGGTGGTGCGAAATGTTGGAAAGGAGTGGGGAAGAGCTCTATCGAGATAGGGCACAAAGGAAGAGAGCTCAAGAGTGTTTTCCCTTTGCTCTATATCCTCTTTTATAGGTGGAACATTGCAAAACACTTCCTTCTATACTGTCAACGGTAACAAAACAGCTATGAGCATGTTTCGCTATGACTGGCATGAGTCTATCGCGCCTGCGCGCTGTTCCAACGGGTAGTGAAGATTAGACCGTTACGCCAATCTGCAGCGGTAAAACCCCAGGGCGATTGCTCAGGATGCGTTAGGCAAGTCTATTGCCCGTTTAAGGTTCAAATTCCTTAGTTAATTTGTTCAATCCTTGCATGGTACGGAGCTTATTGCCCGATCAAAGTGTTTTTTTTTTGGAAAGTGTTTCTTCTCATGGTACGATGGTAGGCCTGCGCTGCCCAAGTCAATTCCATTCTTGAATTGTCAAAGACTCAAGGAGAAGGCCCTAGTAAGGCAGTATTCCGCTTAAGCCTCGAGCGCTAGCTGTCGGGTATTGTTGACGTCAAATAAACACCAACTTTATACGTCAACATATTCCGGAATTCCAGTATTTTGGAGGGAAAATCAAGGTTTATACTAGCATTTTATTTATTCTAATAAAGTTCCACAAGTTTTGGTGAGTTTTGGTCTACAGGTACAAAATGAGAAAGACCGGAGCCGAACCGGGCAAAAGGCCAGGCCGGCCGACCCAGCCACGTCACCGATCCGGCTCCAACTTCTCCCAAGTGGTCTAAAAGCACAATTTGGAGACATCCCCATCGTCCACTTCAGTCGGTTTGATGCAAAGACAGCACTTCCTTCACAAATGAGCATAGGATTCTTAAGGAACCATTACTTGCCGGTGTCAACTTAAGTAACCGACTTCAGGAGATGATCTGGACCATCAATAGAGCATCCTATAAGAAATCCACGGCCGGGAGCTAATAAAGGTGGGTCGGCCGACCCACCTAGGCCGGCAGGCCTCCCTCCTTTGGCTCTGTAAGAATCAAGCTCCCATGGGATTTATTATTTATTTTGGAGATTGATGCACTCTATTCTCAAGTGGGAACTCTTGGTTTTCATGGACTCCACAAAGCGGTGATTTTCTGGTGTCGACTTCGCTCAAGGCTAAGGACTTTATTTTCATATTTCTTCTAAGTTGTTGGGTGAGTTGTTGGCATAGTTTAGTTGCTTGTGTGAATTCACTTTCTGGCTGCAGGGTCCCAGGAGCACAGTTGAGTCGTTAGGTACCTAAGCTTCCGAAGTCCTTCAAAGGGTTTCAGGTCCGGGCTTTCTGTCCTCAAGTTCGTATTTCGTAGAGCCTAATTCTTTCCACCTCTCCAAATATTCTCTCGGGCGCCAAACTTCCTCTCTCAAGCCATGTGATCTGCCGAAAATTGCCGGTAAGTCACCCTGGGGGTAGGACTGTCCTAGCTGAGTGTTAGTTTCTACTGCGCAGTAGAGCTGATGCCTTAGGCCGGACTTTCCGGCCCTGTAAGCCGGACTGTCCGGCCCAAGTAGTAAAATTTCGGACTTGTGAGTTGTTGGTTCCAGGAGGCGCCTGCCTTCGGCCGGACTGTCCGGACCTCCCTGGCCGGACTGTCCGGCCCATGTAGTGCCCTTTCTGTCTCGAGTTTCATTTCTTACAGGGTGCGCTTGCCTTCGTCCGGACTGTCCGGGGTTTGTCCGGGCTGTTGTCCGGGCTAAGGTATAATTCTGGATCTGAGATCTATCTCCCTAGGGTTTCGAAGTGGGGGCTATATAAGGGTTGTCCAGGTTGAGAGAGAGGTTTGAGAGAGTCATTTGCAACCCTAGCCACCATCCCCAAATGTGAGAGCTCTCTCCCATGGTTCCTAGCCCTAGGTTTTTCCATGTGCATGTGAGGAGAGTGTTGGTGAGGTGAGTGTTCTCCGGATTCGTGCTCTTTAGGACTTCGTTGCCGGAAGGAGGATCTTCACCAAGCCGTCTTCATCAAGCCTTCATCGTTCTCTTGTCCCTCCGTGTGTCGGTGGCTACCGCCGTGCGTTGGTGGTGGATGGAGTGAAGTCCATCATGTGTTGGTGGACGCCGCCGTGAGTCGGTGGTGTGGATTTGAGGAGCTCACCGCGTGTGGGAGCACTCAAGACCGTGTGAGGGGTTAGAAGCTCACCTCGCCGTGTGTCGGTGAAAGAGTATCCACGAGTGGATTGAGGCGGAAGGCTCGAGAGGGAGCCGGTTCTCGTGTGTCGAGAGCTTGCCTCAACGGGAGTAGGAGTTCGTCTCCGAACCTCGAAAAAATATCCTTGTGTCATTTACTTTCCCGCAATTTACTTTTCCGCAAGCTTGTTTTTTAATGCATGGCTATGATGTGTGATGTTTGTCCTTTGATTTGTGTGATATTCCTCTTTGTGTAGTTCTAGGATTCTCTAGCTAAGTGGTTAACTTTTAATTTGCATAATCGTCAAGAAAAACACAAAAAAATTAAAAGTAGTCCAATTCACCCCCCCCCCCCTCTTGGCCTTCGATCCCTTCAGGCTCCTTGGATTCTCCTTTGGAGGGTGGCAAGGTGACACTTGTCCCTACACGTGGAAGTCCCCGGTTGGCTGCGGATCACTATAAATAGACCCCCTCACTTACTTGTAACACAACACACGACACATTACAACACTATTCATTTTATTTAGTAGAGTAGCTCTTAGTCTAGTAGTAGTTAGGAGTTAGAGTCAAGTCGAGCTGAAGCTCGGAGTTTCAGAAGTGTCTTCGGGAATTCGGGTAATAGCTCTTGTACCCTTTCCTAATTGTTTCAATTAGTGAGATCACTTCATTCGTTATCTATGTGTTGATCTTTATTTGAGTTGAGCACATGTACATGAATGAGTTGTATAGATTTGCCTTACCGGTAGCTTGTATTCGTCTGGAATCAGTTTAGGTTCTCACTCATATACTGTAAGAGCCAGCCATTGAACCTAAATCAACTTCTTTTTGGTACTGAGGAAGATTGATTAGAAATAGTAGCAGACGTGGTGTCTGAGACTAGGACTAACTCGGTTTACACCTGGGCCCACGTATATGTGGTAGGTGGTAGGTAGTGACAGCCCTATCCATCCGTAGATACTAATTATCTCATGCGTAACCCACAGCGTCCGGTTTTTAATCAGTAGAGCCCTATCGGAATGATCATAACCATTCGGAATTCCAATTCAGGATAGCGGGTGGTAATGAATGTCCGAACTCCGATGACGAATATCAAGTGAACCACTGTTTGATTACCAAAGCTCACTCAATAAACTGAATCACACAATTTTGTGAACTTATTAAACTTGTCTCGTTGTCCTCCCAACTGTCTATCTAGCTAGAGTAGCTTTCTTTTTATTTGTGTGTGAATATTTATCTTTTGTGTATGTGTCACCGGTCCTTTTATTTATCCTAACCCGCTTTACCTAGACTGGCTGGTATTTTAAAAAATTAAGATATAGAGGATTGTCTCTTTGACCCTCGTTCCCTGTGGATTCAATAACTCTAGGAATACTCCTGGTGAAAACTACAAGTGATATCCGTCCGCTTGCGGATTAATTTCTTTGAGCGTAACTATCGCCAACAGGTATTGACTTTTGCCTTTAGTGAAGCATTCCCTGGTGTTCCCCGGATATCCCTTCCCCCGTTACCAATAGATGTGCGGCTACTCGGGATGATAGGCGACGCACTGGGCTAGCGCCTGGTGGCGTGTTGATCAAGACTTTCGCAGGCTTGATAGTTAAGTCTTCCTCCTTGCGACAGCCCAGCCTGCGATGGTGGAGCATGCTAAGGTTCCATGGTAGTGCTGGCGTGTCGCATAATTTTATAGATTAGTTACCGTATACGCTTATCTTTTTGGATTTGTGATCTTAGGATTAGTATAAATACACCTTTCTCCATGATGGATAGGAGGTCCCATATCATACTCCTATACAATACGCGTAACACATCTTTGTTGTTCATATTAAATAGAGAGGAACCTTATATGAGTCTTTTTTATCAGAAACGTTGTAGTGTCATCTCGATCCTGAATTCCTGATTACAGTGAAGCACTACGTCGGGCTAGAATGCGGATAGCTTGACATTGGAGAACTTATGACGGATGCACTGTAAGTGAAGATTGAGCCGTTCATTTCTGATCGCATGGCTCTGTTGGATCCCCCACTTATAAGTCGAACCGGTACGCAGCAAAGCAGCAGATCTGGCCGCCCGGACATCATCCTATGGCTCGGCAAGTTCCCCATCTAAAGCACGATCTGATAGCATCAGAGAACATGACTGACTACAGAAACTAAACTGAAAAATGAAATCTGAACTGACAAAAATCAACCTCTCAGATTCAAAAATAACATTTCAATGGCAAAAATGGGTTTTCAGCAATGTTTTGAATCTGTAGACACAAACATGGAGTTACCTATGTAGAACTTTTGGTTACAATTTGAATCTGAACTCAATAGTCATATAACTGAACCAGACAGTAGAGCATACCTGCTACATGGAGTGAACTGAACTGAAAACTGGAATATAACTGAAATTTTGTAGAGAAGGATTTTCTTTTTCATAGAAAGGTGAAACACAATATATATAGTACTGATTAGTATAAGCACCAAGACTTACTATTGTTTGTGTTCAGCACCATATACAAAATATTAAAGGGCATCGCTACAGTTTGTCATCAGTGCCATATACAAAATATAAAAGAGCACCATATACAAAATATAGAAGGGCAATGGTGCTATCCATAGATCCATCAGCAATGTTTTGCTACTGCTATATATATACATGTGAATGCTACTGTTGGTCATCAGCAACATACACAAAATATTAAATGTTTCCCCAATCTGTTTTGGTACTAGTCATTGTGCTTCTCCAGCTTGTTTTGGAATTGCTCCCTGTAAAGTGCAAATTGAGACATATACTCAATGATCAACAAGGAAATTAGTGTTTTCTCAATTTTGCTTAGATAGGAATCAACTTACTTTATTATTCTTCTTGGATGATGGCTTTTCTCTTCCATCCACCCTTTCTTGCTTCTCTTTTCTTCAGGACAGTAGGATGCGACATGTTCTCTTGGATTGTTGGTACAACATTTGGATCATTTCTTTCTTTCATATGCTTGTTGATCCTTTCTTCCACCTACTTATGAAAGGTATCTAGGACATTTTCAAAAAGTAAGGACATTTCTGCATCCTCGGCTATTTGAGAGGCCAAGAAAATAGCCTTGTGTGAAAGATGTTTGTAGCGATGCGTAGCATCCAACTTTGAATCTTCTAAAACATTTCTCAACACTATCTTGAACAATTCCATGTTTTCTTCCCTTGTCCATCGCTTCATGACACAATGATCTGGTACTGCTTAATTTCCATCAACTCAAGAATCTTGATAACATGGCAGCATATTAAACCACATCACTCAAATTGTTGACAGTTGCAATATAGCTTACCCTCTTGAAAAGAACCATCTACCATGCATACCTCTTCTATAATGTGAGGATCATAAAGAGATTTAATAGAGACAATATATGCATTTTCATCGTCTGTCAACTGTGCATAGGCTAACATATACCTCTCATAGATAGTTTAGAAGGCTTCAAAAATTTGTGGAGTGTAAAACTTACTTGCTTCTAACATTGAAGTTTTCATTTTTATTTGGGGAAACTTGTTACTTGATTCATACTCTGATTTCATCTCTATGTCTCTCTTTCCTTGGACGACCCTCTTAAAATTCGTGAAGAAACGAAGAATGTTCAACTTAGTCGTCAGGTAATCTTTCAAGGGAGAGTTCAACCTCTCACTTAATTGTGTGCTTCTCATCCCTAGAATGAAAACATTTCTCATAAAGTATTTAGCCCACTTTTTCTACCTTGCCTCTCATGCTAGAAAAAACTTCAAATTTTTTTTATTCCTCGTACTCATACATGCACACACTCAGCAAAAATATTTGAGCCATCAATTTTATGTCAATTCAAGTGCTTGATTGCATTTTGCATTATATGACAAGTGCATAGGCCATGCCATGCATAAGGAAAGCAAATAGCTATAGCCTGCCCATGTCAATATGTTGATCAGTGTAAAAGGTTCTAGGTTGCTTTTTATAATGAGCTATTAAGAAGGTATCAAAGAGCCATTTAAAAGAATTGAATGTTTCATCATACATAAGTGGTACCCCAAATATCAAAATTTCTTTGAAGCGGTTGAATCCAACAAATACGCCAAATGGACCAGTCTCCATATTTGTTCCAAAGGTAGTATCCAAAGAAACAACATCACCAAAGTATGCATAATATATTATCATTCTTGCATCAGCCCAAAAAATATTTGTTACTTGTTCTTCGCAATCCATCTGCAAAGCATAATAACCTTATTTTGAAAATAATGCAATATGCCCCCAACTTCCCTATACTTCACCTCCTTCTAGTGTTTAGTGCGCAAATAATTTTTGTGGTCTTGACATGCGTACCCAAGGTTAGATGTGCCTCCAACATGCCTACTAGCCATGAGCTATTCTAGGTTTGATTCCTGAATCATCTACCATTTCAATTTCTAAAGCCTGGACTAGCGTGATTCTTCTATGTGATGGCATTAAATGAGCAGTTTCTAGGATTTGGAGAAAATGATTATGCTCCATGACCAAATCAATTACCTTGTATTTCGCAGTCGCTCAATTCAAGGAAACTCCCATACGCACCATGCAACTAGACCTTCTCTGCTCGAGGATTTTTAATCAAATGATCCCTCTTATCTTTTCCTCTCAAACCTTTCTTTGCACAAACAAATCTACAAGATGTAATCTTGCCATCCTTTTTGCCTTTGTTCTCATATCTCTTTCTAGCACTGAAGACCATTCAATGTTACTCATTCATATTCTATTTGATGCTTCCGCAAATCACATTCTAATTTTCATTATCTTGATGCAATTTCTCTAGATTTGTGAGTTTTGATTATATAAAACAACTCAGATTCATAAGTTCAATTTTTGGTGTTCATGCCGTATAATCAAGTTTTGACACTTTTTTACATTCTTGTGTTGTTCCATCGTCCGCCGACCTGTGTCTCAATGATCCTTGGGCCTGCATCATGCAGATTTTGGTGTGGTGACTCACCGGTGAAGGATCTTGAATGGCCATGGCGTGGTGGAGGGTGGCCATGATGGAGGTCGCCCTGCTGCTGATGGTGTAGCCCATGCCGATGTTGTGCTGCTGCAACATCGTGTTTGTTGCTGCTGCATCATCCCCTCGTTGCCTTGTTCCTACTGCACCCTCCCAAGTTGCTGCATCATCTCCTCGTCGCCTCGTTCCTACTGCGCCCTCCCAAGTTGCTGCATCATCTCTGATTATTGTTGAATCACGATGGAAGGAATTGGACCCGTGCAGCCTCCTCATATTGATGGGCCAACTCCTAATCGAGTGCCTCACCCTAATGGAAGGTATAATGTAGAACCAATGTTTTAGAATTTACTCATTGTAACATGAATAAAAAGTTGCGTAAATTCAATGTTGGTACAATCTAGAACCAATGTTTCAATGTCTTAGCATTGTCCCTCCTCAGCATATGTGTAAATTCAGTGTGCATTTTGTTTTGTGCAGAGAGAGTACCATACCTAGTTGGATTCCTCAAATTGGTATGAAATTTGGTAGCATGAATGACGCATTAATATTTTGGATAATGAAAATTAGAATGTGATTTGCGGAAGCATCAAATAGAATATGAAATGAGAGATGGGACATTGAGACTGGACCTATATGTTGCTAGTGCCTGGAAGAATAAATCTTCGATTTGCCTCGGGCCTTCTGGAACTCTAGCACCACCACGGCCGCCTTCTCCTTCTGGGTCTCGCTGCGGAGCAGCCGCCGCACGGCGGCGATGAGCCGATCGGTAGCTGCCGACGACATGATGCAGAACCACAATCACGGGATGCGCGTCCGCGTCGAGCCGTCGTTGAGGAGGGACGAAGCCGCGACCCGCGAGCAACGTCGACGCGCGCTGATTTCCCGCCTAGGTGATACTGGGTTGGGCCAGAACTCACGCGTAGTCGCGTAGACAAGCCGCGTTGACCTCGTTGCCGTGCGATATGAAAGACACGGTTGGATTTGAAGCGGATGTTTCTCTGTGAACAATTTAAGACGATCCGCTTCGGTCGGACTATTATCCTCTACCTAGAAGGTCTGAATCAAAATAAAATTCTTTGACATCATAAAAATTATGATCACAATAGAAAATAGGTTTTTTGTCTAAAAAAACATAGAAAATAGGTTTTCTGGCCCTTCAACCAAGGGTAAGCTCGACTCGGGAAGCATTTCCAATTGCCGGCAGTTGTAAAATTTAGAGACCAAACCAAGGCCGAGCCAAAAGTCTAAGGCCCTGCTTGGATGGCCTGTTTTCAGCCTGTAAACGGCCTGGATTCGGGTCCAATTGTTTTTCCGTCGGATTTAAAAAGAAACTGCTTGAATGGGCCTATTTCGTAATCCAATTACATCCGATTGGGCCGATACACCCGGAAATAAAAAACCTCACATCTGGGCTGAAAAAAAACTATCGGGGGGTTGCTCGCTCTGGACTCTCGCTCGTCCCCCACCCTCACTCGTCCCCTACTCGCACCCGACTCCGATCTCTAGTGGCGACTGGCGGCGCCGCCGGCGTGTGCGTGCGTGAGGGAGGGAGCTCCGGCGGTGGCGTGGGAAGACAGGCCGCGCGGCGTGGTAAGGCGGAGGCGGTGCGACGTGGGAAGGCAGCGGCGCGGCGTGGGAAGGCGGCGGTGAGTCACGTCCTCGCCAAGCTCCCTTCCCCTGTCTTCCTCCTCCTCCATTCATGGAAGGATCATGTAATCTGGATTCCACACAGGCAGCATGTGACATAGTTACCTAGATCCGTTGCTTTTTTTTCATCTTGTCAGTCTCATCTACGATTTGGTGTAGAACCTTTTAGATCGTCATACGGTTGGCTCGGAATTTGTTCTCGGTGATGTAGGAAAGGCTGTGGAAGCTGCAAATCATCTAGATGCGATGGTTCTTGCCGGTATTGAACCAAATCGATTGATTTGGGGTCTGCATGTCAGGATAAAAAAATCCCAAACAACAACTGTAACTTGTTACAAATGTAAATTTTACATCTCTCCCAAGCAGGTCCAAAAAAATCCGGTTGTTTCTTGTGCATAAGGATTTACAAGTGGAATTATTTTCAGGTGTAAAAAAAATTCTAATTTGCCAAGCAGGGCCTAAAGATCAAACAGGTATTTTTCCGCGTAGAATACAGGGCTTCATCTTTTGTACCACAGCAGGCCCAAAAATCCCCAGGAATGGCAGGTGGACAAAATTCGCGGATTCCCGGTGGCGGCCGCTCCCTCTTGCAATCCTATGCATCGGTGGCTCGCGCGCGCGGGCGGGATTCCCTCTCCCATACCTCTTCCGCGTAAAGCCGCAACCCTCCCGACGCCGCTATAAATACTCCTTCCTTCCCCTCTTAACCCTCGAAAGAACCCTAGTCGATCCATCTCCACGACTCTGAATTTCCAAATCGATCGCCTCGCCGTCGCCGTCGACGACGACGACGACGCCGCCACCCCCCGATCAAGCGCCACGACCGCGAGCGTTTCCCACGCGATGGCGAACCCTGTCCCCGACTCCGTGGACGTGCGCAAGGCGGCTAGGGCGGCGCTGATGCTGGACCACGACGGGCACTGGCCGGAGGCTCTGGCCCGCGTGGACGCTCTCGCGCTCGAACACCCGGAGACGGCGCTCGTGCTCCGCCTCGCCGGGGACCTCCACCACGCCGCCGCTGCCCGCGCCAGGTGGGAGGCGCATCAGAAGCCGCCGGAGGAGGGACCCGATCACGCTGCGGCTGCGTGGGAGACGCACCTCCTATGCGCCCGCAACGCGCTCTCCGCCGCCAGGCGGCTCGTCCCGGACTGCGTCGACATCGCCACCGCCCTCGGGGACGCGCTCGCCGACTCGGGGATGTTCGGAGAGGCGGAGACGGAGTACCGCCGCGCGCTGTCGATCGCCCTCCCCGTCGACCCGGCGTCGCACAACGCGGCGTACGGCCTGCACGGGCCCGAGCCCTCCTGCGCGAACGACCGGGTGCGCAGGGCCAGGGAGAAGGCCGCCCTGTCCCTCGGCCGCCTCACGAAGCGGCTACTCGCCATAGGAGTGATGAAGGTGCTCCACATCCGCCGGGTCGACGGCGCCGCCAAGGCTCAGCGCGACGCGAAGCGTGTCGCCGAGCACTTCCCGGACTCACCGCGCGCGCAGCACCTCCGCGCGTACATGGACCTGGAGTTCGTCCGCGGCCTCGACCCGGCCATCGAGAAGAGGGCGCTCCTCCGCCGCACCCTCGCGCTCGCCGACAGCACGGCGAACGCCTTCCCCAATTCGCTCGTGATCGCCTGCTTCCGCGCGAAGCTCCAGCTCGTCCTCGGCGACCACGACGCCGCGGAGCACGAGTGCCGGCGCGCGCTCGACCTCAAGAACCCCAGTGACCCAGAAGACGACTCCATACCGCCTGGCTCCATCGGCGGGCCGAACCATGGCGCGAGGCTGATCTCGCTCTCCGCCGAGCTGCACGAGGTAAACCTCAAGATCCTAATGGCGGCCAGCGATTACTGGGAATCCATGCCCGCCAAGAAGCGCCGCGAGTTCATGTCGGTGACGATCGACGCGTTGCAAGAGGAGTACACCAAGGTCGACCAGTCATCTGAATTCACCATAGCATGCGTGCATAGTTTTGTGAAGGAGCACAGGGCTTGGAGGTTCTGGGTCTGCCCCATCTGCGAGAGCAGGAAGCATATGGAGGCTGCTTCACTCCTGTCTCACATGTGTGGCAAGCACCCAAGGGCGGTCTTGCCGAGCCTGCAGACACTATTGGATCCAAAGCTCACGCCGGAGGACGACGATGCTCTGGGCGGGCTCACGTTTTACCACGACTCTGACAAGCGTGACATCGTCCGCTTCAGGAAGAGGGATGATATGTTCAAGTGGCTGTTCAACTCGCCTTCCAGCGGAGTGAAAGCAAAACCGTTTGCTGATATCCGGAATCACAAGCGCAGCAATGGAGCTAGGCTTCTTGAGAACATCAAGAAGAAGTTGGGGGTCTTACCTGCAGATAAGTCAAGCCCTAAGGTATATAGCCGATTTTGCATGCCATAATTCAGTTTGTGTTTCTTCTGCAATAGTATTAGGTGCTTAACACGCATGCCTAGAGAGATCGCATGCGTAGAAACCCTTTCCTTAAATGCAGTTAAATATAGGAAATAGTCTGGTCTAGTCCCTCCCTCAACTACCACAATTTTGGTTCCTAGACTCCAAAATACAAGTTAATTTAGTCCTCACGTTGTTAAAACCAAACACAAATTCGGTTCTCACATTGTTAAAACCGAGCACGAATCTGGTACTCACATTGTTAAAACTGATCATAAATCCAGTACTCGCATTATCAAAACTGGATACAAATGATACCTTCACCGAGTCAACAATGGTTTTGACCGGTACAAGATACTTTGGCCAAAGTGTTTTACCTATTTTTGGCTAAAAATATTTCACAAAATTCAAACAAATTGTACATTTGAATCCCTATTTATTTACATGTTCATAAGTTTTCTCCTCAAATTTTTACAATTTTATACTCCCTTTTTTTTTGTTTGACGCCTTTGACTTTTTGGCACGTCTTTGACCGTTCGTCTTATTCAAAAATTTAGTGCAAAGATGTAAAAAAAAAGACTATTTAAAGTACCTCTATTGATAAAACAAATCACAACAAAATAAATGATATTTACAAAAATAATTTGAATAAGACGAATGGTCAAAAGCTTATCGAAAAGTCAAAGGCGTAAAAAAACGGAGGTAGTACCAATTTATACTGACGTTATTTCATTTTTTTGGTCTTGCAATAGTCATAAAATTAGTGCAAAACATTTAAACATATGTTATCTTTAGAAAAATAATGTGAAAACTAAAATGAAATTTGGTAAAACTCAAATATGTAGTTTACTTTGGATTTTGTCAAATATTTTATATAAAAATACATATAGCATTTTAGTAAAACCGCCATTAACCAGACGATACCACCTTTGACTACACAATACCACCATTGACTCGGTAAAGGGACCATTTATATCATTTTGATCATTTTAAGGTTGTGTTTACTCGGTTCTGGAGTTAAGAGACCAAAATGGGTCAAGTGCCATAGTTTTGAGACCAAAATAGTACTTTATTTTAATAACTCTCTTGTTAGCATGCTTATAATAATTTTATTGGATGATAATTTTATAGATTTAAATTTAAATTTAAATCCACCGAAAAATCATTCCAAAATTTAAATTTCAGGAAGAAATAACCAAATATAATTTAAATTTGAAATAAATTTATCCAAAACATTTTTTTGCTGACATGAAATTTACCGAGGGTAGCCTATAATCACTATTAATTGGCTAATTATCAAATCCCTGCCAGTGTTAATTTGAAAGGCAAAAAATTGAGCACAAGCATCTGCCAAGGCACTCGAAACAAAACTTAAGTGCTCATTCCCTTATGCAAGTAGCTACAGTGACCAACATGGCAAATAAAAACCTTTTCTTCTATCGAAGGGTCTCTCTAATAGTCTACATTATAGTACATGGTGCATTTCTTGCTGGTAGTTTTTTTTATATATAAAAGAGACCAACTTAGTTTTGTATTGCAGTTTCTTGAGGTTCTTCCTCAGATCCAGGAGTCGTGGCTTAACTTTGTGAAAGCTTCTGTTTTGGATTATCGAGAAGTCATCTTAACACTTGCGAGATCATTTCTATGGGTTTGTTTCTCTCCAGAGTTGCTTGCTAATTAATTTTCTGATGTTACGTAAATATCTTATCATATTATGCACTTAGTGTTAACGGTCTTTGCAGAAAAAATTAAAGAAATGCATGGCTGACGATCCAAAAGTAACTACTAAGAGGATCAGTGCTGCTGATATTGATGCTGTATTTGCTATCAGTGTTGATGTTGATAATCCTGTTTCTGTTGAGATACAACCACAAGAAATGGATCCTGAAATGGAAGACGGACTACAGGCAGAAGCCCACGAGGAGGTTTTATTGTTTTCCTTCATGTTCTTTATCGAAAGAACTACTAAGATTTTTTGGAATAAAATTCCTAACTATTACTATTGTTTCATTATGTAATTAAATTCCTTTTATTTTTTAGTATTTCATTTTTTTTTTGACTAAAATGTATTACTAACACAAGAAAATTTCTCAGTCCTCACATTCAGATCAAGCTCTGGAGATCAATAACCATCAAGAAAGGTAAGACTCCTGTTGTTACTTCCTGGCATCATTACCATTTTATGAAGTTATTTACATGATGCATGTCCTTTCTCCAGTATTTATTTATTTTTAGAAAGATTATTTCAAAAGGAATCATATAATTATTTTTCAAGTTCTCTTGTATGGAATCACACACACGCGCAGCTGTGTAAACATGATGATAAAATAGAGAGCCCATACTTGAACCGCTGAGGAGCAGCTGGGCACTCTTCACATAGCCATGTGCCTGGGCCGAAGGGGCAGCTGGTCCGTGGCATCTCACGTGTGTCGAACGCCCGGTTTCAAACATTACTCATAATTTTTTGACTAAAATGTATTATTAACACAAGAAAATTAATAGGAGAATGGCACTGTTTAGTTGAAATGGTACATTTTCCATTATAGAAAATGTTTAATGTTTAAATATATATATATAGAGAGAATTAAAAATGTGCCTCTAATGAATCTGTACAAAAAAATTATATAATTTTTGTACAGATTCATTAGAGGTGCAATTTTTAAGTGAAATTTATAACGTCTTCATTAGGGTTGGAAAAATATAAGAGCTCATTTTGTTTCTTTTTGTATGGAACACGCCAGTGGTGTTTTAAGTTATTGATATTGTGATTTCAGCCCATACAAATTGTGTCAAGGCATTAATTTTTAAATGTTTTTAAATGCAGTGTCAAATTAACTGTCCAAGATGGCACCCCTCTAAATTTTTCTTGATAGTAAATATAAATCAAGATATGTAAAATCATTTAAACATAAGGCATGTTTAGTTCCTTATTTAATTTGGTGGATCAATTAATGAAAAGCATTCTTTATTTACATTGCTAGACCTATAAATAAGATGGAACACAAAATTTGCATGACCTCTAAATAAGATGGAACTGAATAAAAATGGAGTTTTCTTTTCTGCAACAAAAAAAATATGTGGTTTATTGCATGAAAAGCCAACAGGTCACCAGATCACTACATTAGTTTGGACAATTCAATTCACTATGTCTTGAATTTAGCTTGTATTTCTGTTACAAGTGCATGTCACGTAATTCTTCCAAAAACTAAAAAAATAAGGAAGTCATCTATTTGAGGATCTTTATAGATAAAATGGTGGTTGTACATTACGTTGATGCATAAGCACAATCCATGCAAGCAGAAGTGTTGATGATTGAACCTGTTTTATGACATGGACATTATTCAGTGATATATGATGACAGGATTCTTCCTGGTGTGCAATACACCCTGAACTTGAACCTTTTATGGTAGACTTTTGCTTTATATTACTTATGTTATTAGTGAAATCTAAGTGATAAACAAATCAAGAGAAACTTTAGAAACTAATGTTTACTTTGCATTTGGTTGTGAAAGTCTCACAAAAATTTAAGTAGTGCTTCTTATTTCACCTTACAATATTCTGCTGGGGTAATCCTTACTAGAACATTCACAGCAAGTATACATTTTTTTGCGAATCTGCAAAGCTTTTGTGTTATTCTAGAACCAAATGTATTGTGCAATTAGTCATATGCTCACCGAAAGAGCAACATGATTTTGTTTCTATATGAAGATGAAAAAAAGGATCATCATCAGATTATGCCATAGCTGTGTCACTAGTGTACATTTCTAGGTTTTATAGAATCTAGATAATCAAAATGATTTCCTTGCTTTACATATTTTTTATACAGCTTAATAATTTCATTATTGTTGCAGTGACGTTCATGTCGAAAATGGAAGGTCTGGGACTATGGCAGAGACAAAATCTTTAGAGCTACCAATAAACATCGCAAAACGTGGAGATTAAAAACTGGACGAAAAGGTGGAAGAATTGGTGATCGATCTAAATTCTGACAGCTCAAATGCAAACTCAGGGTAGCTGAATTGTGACAGCTCAAATGCAAACTCAGTGTAGCTGAATTGACCTCAAGTCTGAATTATCAGTCTAGCACCGCAAGTGAAAATAGTGCACCTAAGATTTTTTTTTTATATATATAAGAGTGCCCCTAAGATATTGGGTTTACTGCCTTGAAATCTAAACAAGAAAGAAACTAAATAGTTATATATAACATATGAATGTATGGTTAATATCTTCAATTTTGTCTGGGACAGTAACAAAAGCTTTCTTTTTATTCCTGATATTCTACGACTCTCTTTCACATTAATTACCAATACTGTTCTTGGTCACTGAAATTCATGGATAATTTAGACACTACTAGGGAACAAGCTTTCTCAAGGGGTTCAAAAAACCCGAAGTCAGCCTTTAGAATCGGTTTATTAGCCACAAAGCTAGGAGAGCATCTTTAGAAGCGGTTGGGGACACGAACCCCTTATAAAAGTTAAGGAATAGCAGCGGTTTATGCCCCCAACCGCTTCTAAAGCACTACAAACGGTCGTGTCCCCTTGTAATGCTTGGGCTTTAGCAGCGGTTCGAGGCACGAACCGCTTCTAAAGGCTCATTTTTCAAATAGATAAAAGGAAAGCTCGATAAAAGGAAAGCTCCCCCTATCTAAACAGAGATCACGCGCGGGTGGGTTGGCTAGCTGAGTGAGGTGTGAGTCATGTGAAGGGGCGAGGCGAGTCATGTGAAGGGGCGAGGCATCAGTCGTGGTTGCTTACAAGCGGTTTTAGAACCGCTTGTAGAGGGCTTACCAACCGCTTGAAAAGTCCTTTTCCCTAGCAGTGAGACAACTGTTTAGGGATAGATCGTACCTCTTTTTATCTCCTCGAACAAATGAAATGATCGAAGTTTTTATTTATAATCGTCTTAAGCCTAATTTTCATTACTTTAGTGGGGTTTTTTGTGACTACGTATTTGCAATAAATGTGTGGAAATCAGTTGGATCTTTAATTTAGTAATATTTTTTTTACTGATCTCCTCTAGATCAGAAAGGGTGTCAAGTTGGAGTTGGTGGACAGGACGATCTCTTAATAAGGTGCATGATCCATAATTCCATGTGATAGCTTTGGACAATGTGTTCTGTATTACTTAGAGGATTGCTAAGGCCATATATGTAGGTAAAGGATTGGTTGGAGAAAACAAAATAGCAATTGGCTATACATACCATATATATATGATGAAAGGTCATTACTTGCTAGGCTGTACTCGTATGAGAATAACTTTTCGTATCAACACAAAAATTCAAAGAAAAATTAAAGATGCAGGTTCCACAATAATACTATTTAACCATATCCGTATATTCTTACATTTTAGCGAAGAATTCAAGCATAGACAAACCTCGGACCGAAAGTGGATATTAGGTTGATCACGCTGTTTTGCAAGACAAACAAATCTGGAGCCAAACGTGTATTTTCTATGCATCCAGCATAATGCAGCAACTTCTATGGTTTTATGTCTTATTAGATAGTTAGATGCAACCAATTATGTTCTGTATTATTATTTATGCTATAAAATGCAACGCGGCCATTTAATTTGGGCCCTATCTTGTAACCGAGATTGTATAAAGAAAGTAGTAATATAGTTGTTATAAGCTGTAACAGCCCAATTTTGGGGCAAATCCAAAATTTGTTGAATTCAAATTTGGCTTAGATTCGCGCTGACACGCGGCCCCACTCCCTCTCTTTTCCCTTTCTCTCTCTTCCTCTCTCTGCCCGGTGGCCCTGCCGCCGCTTCTCTGCTCTGCCCTGCTTTGATCGTGCCGCGCGCGCCATCATTGCACGCCGCGCCCCGTCACGGTCACGTCGCGCCATGTCGCACCGTCCCCTGCCGGGCTGCGGTGCGCCGCGCCGTCCCCTATCGCATCGCGCGCTGCACCGCCTTGTCGCTGCGCCGTTTGCTCCCGCGCACCGTTGAAAGCGTCGTCGGGCCAGCCCTATGCCCCACGCCTTAAAACCAAGCCCGAGGCCCCCTCTGGCTCCGCTTCCCCATTCCCCCATTTTTTCCCTGCGCCGGTGCTGGAGAAATCCTCGACGATTGCGTGAGCATGGATCCGATTCTTCCCACCCTAAGCTTCTTGACACCTTCCCTAAGCTTCCCCTCTCGCAATTTCAGCGGAGGCGCTCGGAGCCGTCATGCCGCCTTCGCCCCTGTTCCGGCCGCCGTCTGGTGCCTCGTCGCTAGCTGTCTCCGAGCCCGATCTTTCTCGGCATAACCCTCGGTGAGCACCCCCGTGACCCCATCTCTCTCGTCATCCACGCTCGTGGCCTGTAGATCCGTAGTACAGCGCGGCTTCTCCGGTGAGCTCACGGTATCGCCGTCGCCGTCGCTCCGCCGCGTCCGGCCGTCCCAGCCTTGGCGCGTGCGCCCCTAGGGTCACTACATGCCGTAGATGCCGTAGCTAGAACGCTCGTGGCCGGAGCTAGGCCATAGCGCCGCCGCGTCGATTTCTGCTGCTGTTGGCCACGTCGACGACCGGAGGAAGAAGACGACGGGGAGCCGTGCGATGAGCGTCAATATCCGTGCCGACCGTGCGTCGATAAGTCGCTGGCGTGTGGGTCCCACCTGTTAGCAAAACCCCTCAAGCGCTGGCTTCAACCGTAGCGTTGCGCCTCTGCCATGTGGGCACTGGTCCCAACTGGCTGTTTAAGTGGAACCGCATTCGGGCCCAATGCGAGCTTCGTGCGTTGGCGCCCCACAAAAGTACGCCTTCGGTGTAGCCGCCTCGGCCATCTCGGGCGCGCGAGCACATGGGCCATGGGCCGCTTTCGTCGCTGGGCCGGCTCGTCGGTTGGATTGGCCCAAAGAAAATTAATCGATTTTCGAGCGGATATATCAATTAGTTAAATACCGAAATAGCTATTGAATTATTTAAAATAGCTAAAACCCTAAAAAATTCTAGAAAAATTTAGATAAATAGTAAAGACCATTACTGATTTTATAAAAATATGAAAATGACCACTGTAATAGGAGAATGGCACTGTTTAGTTGAAATGGTACATTTTCCAATATAGAAAATGTTTAAATATATATATATATATAGAATGGATTTGGTTAGGTCAAATAATGAATCTGAACCAAATATTAATTATAAAATAAAGTGGGTAAATAAATGCACTAACAGGTGTAGAACATCAAAAATGTCATGCTTGTCCAACGTAATTTTATAGGAAATTAATTGTTAAAAACCAACAACTATATAGTAAACCACCTAATGGCTAGAATAAGAGCTAATTTTAGAAAATGCATTAATTTAATCATTAATCTAGGGTTACACTCTAACTACAGGAAATCCTAGAAAATACTAACATTGATAAACTTTACCTCATACGAATGCCGTATTTCGACGAGCTGTCATCGCATGTCGTTTCCGAAAACCCTAATTACCCATATATGACCGTATCATACGAAAGAGTATTTTGGGGATAACTATACTAATATATAATGATATTATTACCTAATAGAGCATTAGAGCATGCATGGCATATCATACGAGAATTAGATTCGTTAATCGATCTTATGCATTAATGTCGAGGGTAAAGCCTAGGTCGTGCATGCATCATGTTTTCTGATTTGCATCAATAAGTAATTATTGGATTGTATGTGTGCTTAGACGTAGGCGATCCCGAGGGGCGGTTCGGAGACGCCGAGGAGGATCTTCCACCCGAGCAAGGCGAGTTAACACTTACTTTTTAGATGTTTATCCGTATTAGGGAGAGATTGCGACTTTCCCTAGTGCGGATTAACATCAATATATGTTCATTGTATAATACCCGGTTTTGCTAAATTATATTGTTTATTAAAAATGCATGCTTATTAACTTGCCTAGTTGTTAATTATATAATACTTATACATGTCTGTCATTGAATTGTTTAGCCTTTATGACTGTCTTGATTGTCATTACCCTTGTTAGCCTAAGATCATCTAGTAATCACTTTAACCCTACCTCATGGGTAAAAACCTGCTTAGACTGGCTTAGGCTTAAACAAATCTTCTGGCAAAAAGTCACGGAACGGTGAACCGATATTCACCGGTCATTCATTCCTTCATTGACATTGATATGACATGTGACAGTTAGGGTTAGTAGCTGCATGTTAGGCTGATTGTGGTTGTGGGCATGAGTATGTGGGGTGTTAGTCTGATTTGGTCGGTTGGTTGGGATAGTTCATGTGCGGTAAGGTCGATGACCGTGAAGTAGAGATTGATCGGTGAGTTGCCCCTAGTTGACATCCTGATGGATGATTAAGGCATAGGGTGCCTGGTGCTGGGTTTAGTTAGGGCTTACCCAGGAGGAGCGCGGAAGAACACGCGTAGCGGGGAGATCGCTGCCATCTGAGGGATGGTTCCAACACAACACGTGGCCATCGTGCGGAGTACGGGTCTTGGATCGCTAGCTGTGTGCGCTCTACGGAGGCCTTCTGGGACCATTCTCGATAGGGACCGGCATGGGTCATCACCGAGGGTGATAAAGGTCACACTTCCCCAAGCTGACGCTCGGCTAGTGAGGTCTGGCAACCCCTAGGCCGAGGCGGGCATGCCATGGCAAGTGTGGTCCACAACAGGATTGCCATATCCTTGAAGGATGGCGTATCTAGGAAATAATGGGGCAACAGGAGGAATGTTGTGATGATCGGTTAAGTCGAGGGTATGTGATCGAGAATTGGTCTATTATGGGTTGGATGGAAAGGTCGGTTGGTCAGTTGGGCTTGGGGTGCATTATTAAGATGTTAAACCTCTGATTTATATAAACAAGTCAAATACTAGCTGATGCTAGACTGGATAATTTCAAAATCTTTTAATTCTAGCTTTATGCAAATAAAATAACCCCTTCCCCAAATAAAGCCTTCTATACACTAATTACATTAAAGGAAGTGTTAACTAGCCAGCGTTTGGATGACGCTGACCTCGCCTACTTACCTTCTTTAGATGAGGGAATCGAGGAGAATCCATACGAGTGCCATGAAGACGATAGACAGGACTTCGGTGGACATGACGAGTCTTAGGGGTTGCTCCGATAGTTGGCAGCATACTTAGCCGATAGGAGATTCTTTTGGGTACATATTTTGGAGATAGCTGCACACTCTGAACAATGTTTTGTATATTAAGGCTAGTATACTAATCGCCTTACTAAACTTGCCCCAGGGCGTAATATGGTATGTAATATTCATGGAATTCTATTTAATCGATATATGCTTGTATCGACTGCGTGATCTTTCACACTAGTGTACCGATCCAGGACTAGTGCATGGGATGCACTACAAGGATCTCTATCAGTGTCGTCAGCAAAAACCGACGACACAAGTGTTTGTCGTCGGCTGACCGACGACACAATGCCGACGACACGGCTCGGACGACACAAAGTAGTTGTGTCGTTGGCCAAACAACAAAGCTGATGACACAAAACCATTCACCGCTCCCCGCTTGGCACTAAGTTGTGTCGTCGGCCTCAATATACCGACCACACAAACTGTTTTCCACCGAACTGCTAACGGCCGCCAGACGGGAATCCATTCTGACTAGAGGGCCCCACAGCCAACTTTGTGTCGTCGGCCTGCTTAATGCCGACGACACACAATAACCTTGGGCCCACCTGCCAGTTTGTCAGTATTATCTATTCAACCGTGCGAGGTGGGCCCACGTTCAATTTATGTCGTCGGCCTTCATTATTGTCGAGGACACAGGTGACTTTATGTGGTAGGTCTTTTGGGCGGCTGACGACATCAATTCTAGAAGGGCAGTTCCCATATGCAGTTTGTGTCGTCGGCTTTCTGGGAGGCCGACTACACAAGTTGTTTTCCTGCAAAAAAATTCCTATAAATTGAAAAAAAAATCACATTTTTAACCTGCAAAAACCCCCCCAATATCCCAGAATTATATAACCACATTTCCCACAACAAATGCACAATTTATATTACATACGACGGCCACATTGCACCAACATCCATAGAATTGACGAAATTAACATTCAACGTCCATCAAACCAATTTAACATTCAACGTCGAGATCACAACGATAGTGCACAACATATATATGTAACGAACACGTCGACAAAGCATAATTTAACATACAACACCCATTTCACTGCCATTTCACAGTTCATCATAAAACAAACCTAACTTTGAGAACTCGCAAATGGGTAGCCAATGATCCCCTCAACGAATTGCTCCTCGACCGATCTTGTGGCATCCGCAGTGCCGTCCCTAGTGGTCTCATCCCCAAGCTGTATGTTCATAGCAGGCGCAGGAGTAGTCGAGCCAGAGACCTATTGATGATACAATTTTTGTAAGTTTGGTTTTATGTTTCAGATGCAAATTTGATTAAATCGATAATTAAAAGTAGAGCACTTACCCTAGGAGAAGCGTTAGGTGGCATCGCCGCAGTCGTGAACGGCCATGTTGGGAATGACCCCGCCATGACAAACGCGGTAGGATTTCCGCTTTGTGGTAATGGTGCTCCCGGTGTTGGCTGTAAGACGAACGGAGGAAGCGGCTCGTGGTGCTCCGAAGATGCGGGTAACTGTGAGGTTCCGGTGCCCGACTGCATGCCCTGTGCATACGATGTAAATTCATGTTTGTTAGCAGTTGGAAACAAATGCAAATAGGTAAAACAAATTACGATGTAACCTGTATAGCGGCCCATAACATCATGTTCTGATTATGCACTGTCGCTAACATTCTCTTTCGCTCCATCTCATCCAGTCATTGTTGTGTCACCTCATCTCTTTCCTGTTGCTTTTTCAAGGTGGCCTCCAACTCCTGGCTGTGGGCTAGGACAGCTCTGGCAATAGAAGAACTTGTCTCCCTGTCGACTGATGGTTAACTGGGGGTTACCATCGGCAATGAATTTGTACGAGGGGACGCTAATCAAGAACTAAACTAGATGGTAGCACAAGACCGGGTTATACAGGTTCGGGCCCTCAGCACCGAGGTAATACCCTACTTCCTGTGCTCTGGGATTATGATTGATCAAGTTGCGGGATGCAAGATGACTAAGGTGATTACAGCGTATGCTCTATGAGGTTATGCTTATCAGATGATGCTATCTGAACCATCTGCCTATGGCCTCTACCCCCTCCCTTTATATAGTGTAGGGGAGACAGAGTTACACGGTAGCACGTGATACACGGTACCTAATCTTGTTATGTCGTTACATATCATGCATGTGTTGATCTCCTAATTACATAGAGATAGATCATATCCTCGGGAACTTTCTTGGAGCTCAAGGCGCGTGTAACCCGAGTGGTCTCTATCCTTGTTCGGCCGACTTGGATCGCCCCCCATCTACTCCCATATGGGCCTTCTAGAGGATACCCCACACTCCCTTCGATGTGACTTGACATGGTCTCTGTACTGGTCTCTAGGCAGTGATGTGTCCATGAAGCCTAACTTACCATGTGCCAACCCACCAAAGGAGTCGTATATGACCGTAGGGTCGACCGGCTCTTGCGAAGGAACGCTTTCTAGACCATGTTTCTCTTTGTATGCTTCCACATAAGAATCCTACAAAAAAACAAAATATCGATGGTTGAAACATTGTAAAAAAGAAAGTATAATACATGTAGATGGTAAGACACTTACAATCTTATCCTGACATGTTGGCGGAAGGGGTGGTCATGTCCCATCAGGTCGCGGGTGTGGAGTGTGTGCGCCTATCCACGACGTAAAGCCGTCGGGCTGAAGCCCTGTCTCCTCTTCCTGCATGTATAAAAATTGCAAAGTCAGTATGTAAAGGAAACAAGATAAATGACATAAGTGACAAGATATATCTTACTATATCCCGTTCGAGGTCTCTGTAAGGATCCTAGGCCGAGAGGGGGGTGAATCGGCTCTTTTTAAATTTTACTTCTCTCAATTTGCTTGCTTAGTTAGTAAAATTAGGAACACAAGCTATCGATGGATTTAGAGTCTAATTGCGGAAGCGATCTCAATGAGGTACAAGCGACTACTAGGAGGCTCGATGGTACTCACATGCAAACGATCAATTTAATATCCGGAAGTAAATGAGTGAGACAAGAAGGCGCAAACCGAGTTATTTCCCGAAGTTCGGTGCTCAACACATGAACACCTACATCTCCGTTGAGGAAACTTCTCACACAGAGAAGTCGAAACCCTTTCGTTCCTAGCCCTCAATCCACTCGTGGTAGCTCTTCACCAACACATGGTAGGTGAGTTCCAAACCTTCACACAAGACGAGTTCCTCTACACATGGAAGCTCCTCGCACCCGCGGCGCCGACACACGGCTCCGACCGCCGACACACGGAGGGTTTTGTACACGACCTTCAACGGATGAAGGCAACGCACCTCCGACACACGGAAGTGACCCCCGACACACGGAGGATTTCGGTAGACGGTTGTTCGGTTGTGAAGCTCGTGGCGTGACGACGATCTCTCCGGCGGCGAAGTCCTAAGAGCACAAGATCGGAGACCGTCTCTCACCACTACCTCTTCTCTCCCACCATGGAAACTAGGGCAAGAATACCATGGGAGAAGGGGCAAGACTTGGGGATGGATGAGAGGAGGTAAGGGGCACCCTCTTCTTCCTCTTCCTCTCTTCTTCTCCCTCTTTCTCTCCTTCAATCTCTCAAGCACATGGAACCTTAGGTGGAGATGGGAACCATGGGAGGAGCTCTCTAGGGTGGCTAGGACAAGGGGTAGCTGCTAATGAGGCTCTCTCCAGTTTCTCCCGTGCTCCAAACCCCTGTTTATAGGCACAAGGCGAAACCCTAACAATGGAAGGCTCAGATTCGTTCCCGAGTTTCGGATCAATCTGTCGGACCCCGTCCGGTTCTCATCGGACGCCGTCCGATTAGGTTTAGTCCAAAATTTCAACTCTGTCAGACCCAGTCCGATAACTTATAGGACGCCGTCCGATAAAGTTTAGAACAAATTTGTACTCCGTCGGACGCCGTCCGATGGCTTATCGGACGCCGTCCGATGAGGTTCAAATTCCAGAGTTTGGTCGTTTTGCTCGTCTGTCGGACCCTGTCCGCAAGGGGGTCGGACGCCGTCCGACAGGGACTGTGTTTTTCGGGACTTAGTCGATTTTTCACTTTGAGCTTTTATCGGACCCCGTCCGATAATCGTCGGACGCCGTCCGACAGAGGCTATGTATTCCGGGACTTAGTCTCTCGGGCTCACTTACCCACCGGACGCCGTCCGATGGTGATCGAACCCCGTCCGACAGAGGCTTATCTTCACAACTCTTCGGACTTAGCCCCTCTCGCCCCCTCTCGTCACCACGCCTCGGGTCTTGGGACACTTTTGTCGATTTGTGGACACGGTGACAACCTGGGTAGGGTTAAACGAGAACTTTGAATCACTTGGGCGGGAAATTTCGCGCTCACAGGTATTTAGGAGACTTAGCGGCTACGAAAACCTGGACAGCTAGCTACCCTGAACCTTCTCGACCCTGGGACAGGTGTACTCGCTCTAGATGGTTCGCTCAAGACTAACATCTGGCACTCTCGGAACCCCATGGAACCCACGGCTGATGCTTCCGGACCTGTGCTTAATGGGACCCTGTAACCAGAGAGGTGTAGTCGAACCAAAGACGCACACAAGGAAATCAGAAGAACTATAAAAACAAAAAAGGTCCTTATCCTTGGCGTTCCAGCTGTACGGCCTAGTTGCCATCAATTACCAAAATCATTCAGCCCATGGGAGGCTTGATCTTACAATCTTCCCTTTTCGGTAATTGATGACAACACCTGTAAATCCAACATGAGAAAGCACAAATACAATCTCTGGTGCAATGGGTTACCTCAGAAACATTGCATGCCAGCAACAAATACAAGAGACTAGGCCAATGAATAGAGTGCAATGTACGTACAGACATGAGCTCCCTCTAAATCAATGCATTCCACTTGAGAATACTATCACATCACATGGAGCAAAGTATCTCCATCCTAATCTCCATCCTAGGAGCAAAGCATCTCCTAAGCCTACCACTTGTAACCTTGTAACTCAAAATCAATTCTCCCCCCTTTGCATCCCAAAACATGACAATGCCCAATGTATTTCCAAAACATGGATGCCCAATGTATTTCCAAAACATGGATTCATGGATTTGCAATTATTTCTCCCTCTTTCGCTGAAGGGAAACGCGAGCGCTACGCTAGCACAGAATCAAAATTCTACCGCCGAGACCCAGGACCCCCTGCAAGTAATTGACCACAGATCGAGTTACCTTACGACGCGCAGTGCAGCGGAAGACGGGTCGATGAAGCCGGTTCAATCGATCTGCACGTAGTTGTACGGAAGTAGTCGTTCACGGCGATCCCATCGCCTCCTCCTCGCTGGTCAGCAACAATCCACGAGGTGCGCCTTGGCCGATCCCCATGCCGTGGAGGTCGTCGACGAGCGCCGCGTGTTCGCCGAGATTCGCGATCTCCTCGCCCAGCCTGTCTTCAAACGGACGTCCCGGTCTCGTCCGGAGTCCGTTTGCGATGATCATGGACACTACGGACAAGCCCTCGACGAGAGCTTTCCAACGCATCCAGCCCCATCACGAAATTCCCTCTGGATCAACAGGAATTCGCAAAACAAGGACGCGACCAGATTCTGAACGCGACCAGATCACGTCGTCTTCTCCGGTTCATCTTGCGGTTGATCAAGCCAGCACCCCAAGTGTTGCGCCTCTACAGAAATACGCACATCTGGTGATCGGAATCTGCCCACGGCGACGTGCTAGCGCCGGTCGCAGGTGAGGGAGAGTGGTGACGGCTAGGGTTTGGTGGAGAGGGAAAACCTAATTTCCTCAGGGCGCATACTCAAGCCTCTCCACCGCCTCCTTTATATAGTCCCACCGTGGGCCCTCTACACTAGAGGCCCTTACCCTGTCCATGGCCCATGTCTCACATGGTCCATGTAGCCCACGTCACACGTGGTCCCACATATCATTGAGCTCACATCCGATGTGGCATATGATTGTCAATTGGGCGTATAATTCCTTCATTGGCATCAATGACCATAAAGTAGCAAAACATGGAATTAAGAGATAATTAAGCGCTTTGGAAGTTATACTAGTGCAAGCACGCTCACAAGTCCACCACACTCAAAATCTAGCATCTCAAGGTCACAATGTCACAAGATCAACAAGTGCATAATTGATAGATGTGCAATTCAAGTTATTATGACCTAGAGCACATATAAGATGAACAATAGTTAGAAGTATCGAGAGTTACTCCAAAACTCAAAGGGGACACATGATGCACCATAGCACTAGAAGATGCAATCCCAGCTACACATGCTATCACCGAGCCTATTTGAGACTAAAACATTTTAGTTGAGCTCATTTGAAATATTGCACATTTTAAACTTTGAATTTTCTCAAATTTACCATGTCTCAAACCATAGGCGACACCACCCAGCATAACACTGAAGATAAACGTCTCGGTCATTCAAAACTCCCCCTAAGTTCATGCCCAGTGCCATGGCAAGCTATCTTATCGAGGAGGCATTGGTGAGACAAATATGGCCAATTGTGGCCTTATTCATATTTTAGCACATTTTGCAAATTTTGGCTCAACATATTCTCAAAATTGCTCAATTTAGCGAAGTAAAGACATGTGCAAAATGGAAGAGCACAATCTAGACTTAGAAGCACATGGTCAACCAAAAAGTTTAGAGTAATCAAATGAGGCTAGAAGCTATAGCCCTCCTAACACATGCTCATGACTTCCAATTGCATGGTACATTGAGTTAAGCACAAATTGAGCCAGTGACAAGGTAAACACATACTATAACTATCAATTTCATGTGATGAACATATAGGCAATGAATAACATCCAGTATAACAAGCAAAGCACCTGAATGCTCAAACTGGCTTCAAAAGATTTGCAATGAATGACATAGCCGTATGTCCGACTCAAGCAATGTTTGACTTGTCTAAAATGTTCAATTCATTTCTCAATTTGCAAAGTCGTGCTTCATCGAGTGTCTTGGTAAAGATGTCAGCAAGCTAGTCCTTCGTCCGCACGTGTTCAAGCACAATATCGCCCTTTACCACATGGTCTCGAAGGAAATGGTAACGGACATCAATGTGCTTGGTCCGTGAGTGTTGGACCGGGTTGCACGCTATCTTCACCGTGCTCTCATTGTCGCATAGGAGAGGCACATGGTCAAGTTTAAACCCAAAGTCAAACAGTGATTGTGTCAAGTAAAAAAGTTGTGCACAGCAACTCCCTGCCGCTATATACTCAGCCTCAGCAGTAGATAGCGCCACGGAGTTCTGTTTCTTTGACGCCCATGACACAAGATACCTACCCAAAAAGTGACATGCCCCGGAAGTGCTCTTGCGATCAATCTTGCACCCGGCATAATCTGAGTCCGAATAGCCTAGGAGCTCAAACCGCGCACCCTTCGGAAACCAAAGGCCTATGCTAGGTGTGTGTGTTTTAGGTATCGAAAGATTCGTTTCACAGCAGTCAAATGTATTTCTCTAGGGGAGGCTTGAAACCTAGCGCACATGCACACACTAAACATGATGTCTGGCCTAGATGCAGTTAAATAGAGCAAAGCACCAATCATGGAAAGGTAAAGCTTTTGGTCGACATGTTTACCTTCTTCGTTGTGGTCGAGGTGGTAGTTCGTCCCATTGGTGTCCAGATTGGTTTGCAGTCACTCATGTTGAAGCGCTTGAGTAGGTCGTGACTATACTTCTCCTGGCATATGAATGTTCTGGTCTTGAGTTGCTTAATTTGAAATCCTAAGAAGAAGTTCAATTCGCCCATCATCGACATCTCGAACTCGTTACTCATCATGTCGTTGAACTCTGTGACCAAAGACTCATTTGTGTACCGAAGATGATGTCATCCACATAGACTTGGTACAGGAACAGATCTCCATCCACCACCTTAGTGAATAGAGTCGTGTCGACCCTTCCGACCGTGAATCCCTTGCCAATGAGAAAGTCTCTTAATCTTTCATACCATGCCCTGGGTGCTTGCTTAAGACCATATAAAGCCTTCGACAGTTTATACACATGATCAGGATGCTGTGGGTCCTCGAAGCCTAGAGGTTGTTCAACATATACCAATTCTCCAATGTAGCCGTTCAAGAATGCACTCTTAACGTCCATCTGCCTGAGCACTATGTTGTGACATGTAGAGAACGCCACAAGCAGTCTGATAGCATCCAGACGGGCCACGGGAGCATAGGTGTCACTGCAGTCAACACCCTCGATCTGTGTGAAGCCTTGAGCGACCAGCCTAGCCTTGTTGTGCACCACCAAGCCAAACTCATCTTGCTTGTTCTTGAATACCCACTTGGTGCCAATCACGTTGCAGTCGCTTGGCCTTTTCACCAAGGTCCGGACTTTGTTCCTCTCAAAGTTGTTCAGCTCCTCGTGCATCACATTGATCCAGTCTGGGTCACTCAGTGCCTCCTCCACTTTCTTTGGCTCAAGCTCAGACACAAATGCCGTGTGCTCACAGAAGCTTGCTGTCCTAGATCTGGTCTGTACTTCTCGAGTCGGGTCACCGATCACTTGATAAACTAGGTGATCACGCGCAATGGTGTGATCGGACCTTATCAACTGAGGTGGTGGCTCATCTGATTCTGCATCTGGCTCACACGCTGTCTCTGCCTTTGGAGCTTGATCAAGACTTGTTTGTCACTTTGAGGTGAGACTCCCCGACTGCGGCGATTCAGGTGTGAGAGGTGGTGGAACAGTCTCAATCTCCCTCTGAACCTCTACTGGCCTCACATCACCAGCTGGCATCTCCTCCACCGCTCTTGCCAAATGCTCACCATCCACATCATCCAAGTTCACATGCTCCCCTTGACTCCCATTTGACTCATCGAACTTCACATCGCAGGTCTCCTCAATCTGACCACTATTCTCATTGTAAACTCTGAAGGATGACCCTCTGGCTGAGTACCCCAAGAAGACTCCCGTGTCCACTCTGCTCTGGAACTTGTCCAAGTGCTCCCGCTTCTTCTTGATATAGACCTTACAGCCAAAGACCCTGAAGTAGGAGACATTGGGTCGTCTTCCCACAAGCAGCTCATAGGACATCTTCTTCAGGAGCTTGTGAAGATCTGACTGTTGATGCAAAGTTGATAGGTGTGTTGATTGCCTCTGCCTGCAATGGATGTGAAGTCTTGTATTCATCTAACACTGTCCTTGCCATCTCAATGAGCGTCCTGTTCTTCCTCTCAACCACCCCATTTTTTTGAGGAGTGTAGGTGGCGAGAAGGCGGTGATCAATGCCTAACTCATCACGAGCAGCTCACGAAGTGTTAGTGAACTCCGTTCCATTGTCACTTCTCACCTTCTTGAGGGTACAATCAAAAACATTTTGGGCTTTCTTTACAAACTTTTTGAAAACATCTCCAGTTGAAGTTGACGGCGTGTTCACCGCTCAACCACTGCGGATCACACCCCTAGTCAGATTTCTATCCTGCTAGCCTATCGGTAGAGCTCGATTCGATTGGCTGGGCCGACAAAGAAACAGCAACGCACGGGGATTACCTAGGTTCGGACCCCCTCGCGGGTAATAGTCCTACTCCTGCTGAGCCTTAGCTCTTCTTTGTGGTTGAATGAGATGCGTTTACAGAATGCCTCGAATGCACCCACGCTAGTGCAACATACCCTCTTCCTCCTCTCTCCTCTCCTTTTATACAAGCTTTGAGGCGGCGGAGAGAGCCGAGGGGTAGGCGTCTGATACCCTTAGTACATCGACAAGACCACGACAGAGAGAGGCAACGTGCGTTGCCGCTTGCCGGCAGCTCGCCCTCGCGTGCCGCCAAATGGCCTCGACCCGCCAGATCCTGGCGGTGAGTCTGCGAGTAGGGCCCACTGCTCTCCCGGCAGGCGGCCATCTTAAGCAAACCTTCTCTCTCGGTCAATTCCGGCTGCGCCCACGGTGGCACCGCTCGGACCTGCGGGTCCTTCAGCGATAATAATTTCTTGATTGTCTATCCGCGCGTGATGTCGCATTAAATCGCTCGTCGCCCGCGGCGAGGGGAGCTCGCCCGAAGACTCCTTCGGAACACTCCACGCCTGCAGGGTCCACTTAAGTGGGAGACCCTACGTCTTGCCGAGGGGCTCGCCCACACGCCCGCTGGCGCATGGGGTCCTCGCCCGACGCCTTGAGGGCTCGCCAGCCACTGAGGCCTTGCTCGCCCGCCGTGGCGTGGGGCGCAGCAAGCTGAGGGCTCGCCAGCATGTTGGGGCCTTCTTGCTCCCCTTGTGGCGTGGGGCCCGCCTTGGCTGAGGGCTCGCCCATGTGCTGGAGCCTTGCTTTCGCCGACGCCTGTGTGGGGCCCTTTGAGCTGGGGCTCGCCATGTGTTGGGGCCTTGCTGCTTCGGCTTTGTGACGTGGGGCCAGCAGCGCTGAGGGGCTCCCACATGGCTGGGGCCTTCTTCGCCCACTTTGTGGCGTGGGGCCAGCAGGCTGAGGGGCTCGCCAGCGGCTGGGGCCTTGCTAGCCCTTTGTGGCGTGGGGCCCGCCTTGAGTCTTGAGGGGCTCGCCCGTGTGGGGCCTTGCGTACCCGGTATTTATTACACCGACAGAGGCCGGGTCCACCATGATCTGTGAACCGTCAGCGCGAGACACTTTTTCCGTTTCTTGTGCGGCGGAGGCGAATCGTGGGGCCCACCTTCTGCTGCGGCCGTCGCTGATTCTCCACTGCGCGCACGATCTTCCTTGAGGAACCGCGCCGCTTTTGCGGAAAAGCAAGCAGCGGGACAATGATGGCGCCGCGAGCGCGTGGTGGCGGAATCCAAACCGTCGCGCTCGCGCCCTACGCCTATAAATACTTCTCTTGGCGCTGCGGTTAATCCTTCCGCGCGCTAAGTCCTCAAACTGTCCATTGCCTCCTTCTTCGCCGCCACGAACCTTCTTTCTTTTCGCCAACTCCACCGCTTTCCAATGGCACCAAAGCGTAGCAAGGGTCGTCGAGGGACGCGCCATCGTCGGGCAGTTTTCCCATCTCCGCCGCCGATTTAGCGAAGATGCGAGGCGGCTCAAGTGTTCGTGCCGCCAACCGGCGCCGATTCGCCCGGCACCATGGCGCCCGGCCCGTGACGGGAGATTATTACCTTCACTGGCGCGGCGGGGCTTGTCCCGCCGTACTCGAAGTTCTTCTTGGGGATGCTCGCCTTCACGAGATTCAGCGACGACCTTCCCCAACTCCGTCATTGTCTTGGCCATCTTCATCCACCTCGCAAGATGTTCGTGGGGCGATGCCAATCCTCCCGCTCTGGCGCCGGCTCTTCGCCTTGACGCGAGGTCGCGCCCGAGTGAAACCATCGAAGTCGCTACTTCATCCTTCGCGACGCTGCCGCCTTCATCCTGTCGCGGTCAAGTCCAAGCTGGAAAAGCCTGCACCGGCGGTGGGCATGCGTGGAGGACTCCGGCGGTGCGGCGATCTTTGCCTCCCCGAGGGTCCAGCAGAGCCCCTCGCCATCTGGGGGAACACGCCTGATGACTCAGCGGAGCTGGACTTGATGATGGCGCGCATCGCTGACCTCCGCCGCCGCGGGCTCACCGGAACCCACGTCGTGGCGGATTTTTTGCGGCGCCGGCTTTGCCCGCTCCGCATGAGGATGCGCCCCGCCTGGCAGTACTACGGCGACAACGACGGAGTCCGCATTGCCCCCGGAGGCAAGTGTTCTTTTAGCCTTTTGGGTCTCTTTTCTTTTTGGAACGCCTTTTGCTTGCCAATCTTATGGTTTCCTTTCTTGTTCACCCAGCCGAAGGGAACGTGCCGGACGACGTGCTCCGGAACTGGCTGTCGGGGCTTCTGACTACGCCAACCGGCGACACTTCTCTGCCTGCGGGCATCCTTCCTCTCTGCGACTGAGATCCACAGGAGCGCAGCCAGCACTTGCGCGCGCTGCCCCCCATGGAGGTCTCTGGTCCTGCGGTCCAAGTGGCCCGGGGACCACTGCAGATCCGCGAGCCGCCCTCGGCGACCGCCCAAGCTTCTGCGGCATTGCCGCTCGGGTGGTGGCCGACTCGACCAGCGCTCTTGGGAAGGCCGCCGATCCTCGCCAAGATGATGAGGATGAGGAGGAGGGCGAGCCCAAAGAGCTCGCCCATCAAGTCTGGCGTCCGCGCTTCCTCCGGCCCCCTCCGGTGGGGCCACCTTCACCGCCGCCGCGCCGCCCGGGCGAGGCGGCGATGCCTCCAGCGGCGCCGCTGCTGGTTTCTTCCTCCTTCTACGCCGGCGCCTCTCTGGCTGGCGCTTGCCGACTGTGGCCGGCCTCATTGCTTGCGCCGGTGCTTCTCGCGGCACCACTCGCGCGGCGCCCGCCGGCGGCGGTGACCGCGGCTGCGCCACCGCCTCCACAATCAGCGGCTTAGCGCTCCCCTTCGACTTTCGCTTTTAGGCGCGCCACTTCAGGTTGGCTTTCCTGCGCTTACGTCGTTTTGTATTAGGGTTAGCATGCTACGTTCTCGCATACGAACCACATCTGTTTATCTTCGTGGAGCAGGCGGGCGCTGGGACCTCAAGCTCCATCCCGCGACTTCGCCGACCCCGGCTTGCCCTCCGCGCCTTGACGGAGCGGCCCTGCGGCGGAGGCTTCGCCCGGCACCGCCGCCGGAGAACCCTCGACCACGCCTCCATGAGCGCCGCCGCTATCTCTGCCGTCACCGCCGGCGTTGGGCTCTCCTTGGCGCTCCGCACCCTCTCCGCACTGGGCGGGGAGGATGCCCTTCTTGTTGGCGAGCGAGCCGCCCGGCCAGCTGCGGCGAGCCCTTGACCAAGATCGCCGCGAAAGCGATGACTTCGCGTGGGCTGCGCATAAAGACAAGCGCCGCGCCTCGCCACTAAGGACCTCGAAGATCTCCGCGCGGAACATCTTGGCGCCTCCGGTGCTTCGCCGACATCTTCTTGCGCCGCCTACCACAGCCGGGATGTCTTGTATCCGGCTGGCGTCACTTTGTATTCCCATTGGAGAGCGGCGGCTTGATCTGTTGGCGCCCGTGAAGCGGTTGGCGGCGCCCTCGCGCGAAGCTGCCCGCGGCGATCTTGGGCCTCGATCGAAGGCGGTCGCCACGGCGCTCTCGAAGTGGCGCGGTTCATCTGAGCAAGCGCCTGCGCCCGAGCGCGGGTTCGACACGGGCGCCGCCACTAGGAAGCCCAGCGCCCGGTGGACCGGATCGAAGAGTCCGGGTCGAGCTTCGCCGCCGATCGCGTCTCGATGATGGGTATTGCTCCAGCAGAGGGCGGCGGAAATGATGGCGAGAGTAGATGAACTCCCTCATCTTGTTTTTGTCCTGTACATGTCCTGTTAATGCAAACTTTTTGCCCTTTTGTCGTGAGTCTCGTTTTAACCTTCACGCAAATCTTCACTTGCGAAAAAAGTAGAACTGAGGCACCTGACCGCCAAAAGCTTTAGGCGAGCGTTACGCGCAAGTGGCGCTATTTCCTTAGGCTTTTGGTTACTTCAACCCTTATGGCCTCTCGCGACCCAACTTAAAAGTTACGTGGCGAGCACTTAGCTTTCGGAAGTGGTCTAGACGCCGGTGCCGCTGTTGGCGCATTGCCTAAACCGAGCCGACACACCGAGCTAGAGCCCGCCTTCCGTTCACCTCGCCGCGTAACCGCAAGTTGTGGCGTTAGCCTTTGCAACTAAGGGCCATCGACCATAAGTACTTTTTTCGCTACCGACTTTCGGCGAGAATGCCTTCTAACAGACTTTTAAGGCTAAGCCAGCGATCGCCAAAAGCTTTAGGCGAGTGTTACATTGATAGTGAGCGCTTTTTCCTCAGGCATTTGGTTACTTCAACCCTTGTGGCCTCTCGCGACCCAACTTAAGCGTTGCGTGGCGAGCACTTAGCTTCGGAAGTGGTCTAGGCGCGGTGCATTGTTGGCGCATTGCCTGACCGAGCCGACACACCGAGCTAGAACCGCCTTCCGTCCGTCTCGCCCGCCCAACCGCAAGTTATGGCGTTAAGCTTTTTGCAACTAAGGGCCATCTGCTATAAGTACTTTTTAGCTACCGACTTTCAATAGAATGCTTTCTAACGGGCTTGAGGCGAAAAAAGCAGATGCCACAGTGGAGAGCGGGACTTATCTTTCATTGAAGATGGCTTTGAACAATGCAGCCCCCGAGACGAGCGGTGAAGGAGGAAGACCTCGCCGCTCGGCTCCAAGGAAGGCCCAAAAAAAGCTTCTGGAACTGCTACCTACGGGTAGAACTTCCTCGGTACTCGGCGTCCAAGTGTTCGCCAATTCGCGACCATCCTCGAATCTGAGCCTGGCCGAAGTCTGGCGGAGGCGAGACCACCTTGAAGGGCCCTCCACGGGGAGAGCGGTTTGTTGCGCCCGCTGCGCTTGGATTTTATGCAGAGCGAGGTGCCCATTGCCGGTGTTCTCACACACACCCGTCTTGCTTGATAACGGCGCAGTGCCTGCTGATACTTGGCAGCCCGGATCGCCGCCCTGTCTCGGATCTCCTCCAGGAGATTTACTTCATCCTGACGCCGTTCAGGGTCTCTGTATTCGCTGAACGCCGCCACCCTTAGGGACCCAAAGGCGAGCTCTGATGGGAGCACCGCTTCTGAGCCATACACCAGGAAGAAAGGGGTCTCGCCGGTGGCTCTGTTGGAAGTTGTCCGTGGCGCCCTGTCTGGTGGGGACTTCTTCCGCCCAGCGCTTGCCGCGCTTCTCCAGACGGTCGAAAGCCCTTGTCTTGAGCCCTTTGAGTACTTCCGCGTTCGCTCGCTCGACTTGCCCATTGCTCTTCGGATGTGCAACGGAGGCGAAGCACAGCTTGGTACCTAGCTCTTCGCACGATCTTGAAATCGGCACTCTTGAAGCGGCGCCGTTGTCGGTGATGATCCTGCTGGCGACGCCGAAGCGGACGAAGATGCTCTTCATGAATTTTATGGCAGCAGCGGACGTGATCGCCGGGACGGGCGATGCCTCCACCCATTTGGTGAACTTGTCGATGGCGATGAACAGATGTGTGTAACCTCCGGTCGTCTCGGGAGCGGGCTCGGAGGTCGGCCCCGGACCATAAGCGGCAGAGAGGCGGAATGGTTTGCGGCGCTGGGCGGTCGATGGATCGCTTAGCATGAAATTGGCACGCCGCATCTCCTCACCAGCTCGAAGGCATCACGGAGGCGGTAGGCCAATAAAGCCGTGGCGAAAGCTTTCCCAACCAACGCCCGGCTCCCGAATGGCTCCGCACATGCCTCCATGGATCTCGGAGAGAATTGCACTCCCGCTTCCCAAGTGGCGCTTCGAGAGAACCCCATTTGCTCACTGGCGATATAGGTCCCCACCTACGGGCGTGGCGCTTGGCTTTGCGCTATCTTCTCGGTGACGCGTCATCGTCGGGATCACTCCGTCCCGCGGTAGGCTAGGATCTGATCCATCCGCGACCTTCCGGACAAAGCGTGGCGGCGTTACGTACATTGTCGCCCGGCGTACTCTGCTGGCACGGCATTTCCGTCTCAGCGCCTCGGCGATTCTTCCGCCTCCTCCCTCCAACCGGGGGCATGGCGAGATCGGTGGCGTCTCCTCCGAAGTGGGAGCTGCGTCGAAAGCGTCGCCCCGCCGAGATTGGGGCTGCGATGGGCGGCGCGTAAGTCTTTCTTCAAAGACCCGGCGGAGCAGGTGCCCTCGGCGAGGCAATTTGGGGCAGTTCATCCGCCATGTAGTTGTCGCGCGCGAGCGTCGCGCAAAGCCCAAGCCCTCGAAATGCCACTCCAACCGGCGCACCTCCGCCAGGTAGGCCGCCATGACGGGATCCGACCAGGTGAAATCCTTCCTCGCCTGGTTGATGACCGAGAAAATCGCCCTTTACTTGCGGCCGCCCGAATGCCCGGTCGAAGCCACCACGAGCGGCGAGTAGTCCTTCAAACTCCGCGGCGTTGTTGGTGGCGCGGAAGTCCAA
The DNA here is from genome assembly GCA_036346415.1 of Raddia guianensis. Lineage (NCBI taxonomy): Eukaryota > Viridiplantae > Streptophyta > Magnoliopsida > Poales > Poaceae > Raddia > Raddia guianensis. The sequence goes on from CM070540.1 coordinate 28,639,804, forward strand.
GACCACCAGTGCGGACGACATCGCCCGATGGGAGACACCGGGCGGCGCTTGCCCGGCCCCTCCGGTCGGAATGAGCCGTCGAAGAAGAGAGTCCTGGCGAGGGTCTTTGGGGTGCCTTTCACCTTCTGTGTCGCGGGGAGTGCACTCGTTGCGAACTCCGCGAGCTTGCCCTTTGATGGCGTTCGGGGGCGAACTTGAGATCGAATTCTGCCGGCTCCATGGCCCGCTTGGTGATGTGGCTGTCGCCTCGCGGTTGAGGAGGATCTCCGCAAAAGTACTTAGTCAACAAGTGATTTCTCGCCACAGAAGTAGTGGCGTAGCTTCCGGGACGCCGTCGGCCTGGCGTAGAGCATCTTCTGGTCTTTGTGAATACCTTGTTTGGCGTCGTGGAGGACCTTGCTTGCGTAGTAAATGGGGCCTTGAACACCTTCTCTTTCCGCCACCAACACCCTTGTTGACCGCTGAGGGCTTGCCGCGGCGTAGAGGATCAGCGGCTCGCCCGGGTCAGGCGACCGGCCGCGGGAGGAAGTGAGATACTTCTTGACCCGTCGAGCGCCTCCTGCGCCTCCGCCGTCCACTCGAATTGGTTGGTCTTCTTTAGGAGCTTGAGCGGTGGGAGACTTTTATCCCCAGGCGAGCTATAAAGCGGCCCGGGAGGTCAAGCACCCACCAAGCCTTTGCATCTGCCGAAATCGCGTCGGGGCTTCATGTTCTCGATCGCTGCGATCTTGTCGGGGTTCGCCTCAATCCCCTCACGGGAGCGAGGAATCCCAGCGGTTGCCCGGCGGGCGGCGAACACGCACTTCTCGGGGTTGAGCTTGATCGATACTTCCTTAAGTTGGCGAAGGTTTCTTCGGTCGTTGATCAACTCCTCCGCCTTTTGGATTTCACCACGGTGTCGTCGGCGTACACCTCCGTGTTCCGCCCTATTTGGGGCGGTGAAAGCGATATGCATGGCCCTCGATAGGTTGGGCCTGCATTCTTCGATCCAACGCCATCCTTGTATAGCGAGAGAGCGCCCATAGGAGTCCGCGAAGGCGGTCTTGTCTTCATCTTCTTCGCCATGCTAATCTGGTGGTACCCGATGCGCATCCGTAAAGCATAGTTGCTCGCACCCATTGTGGAATCGGCGATGAGATCAATGCGGGGCGTAGTCTGGATCGCCGGGCATGCCTTGTTGAGGTCGGTGAAGTCCACACATCCTCCACCGCCCGTTGGATTTCTTAGCGAGGACGGGTTCGCGAGCCACAGGATGGGCGGCGCTGCGAGCGACCCCGCCCTCAAGAGCTTATCCACCTCTGGCGGATAACTTCCGGCGCTCCAGCGACCGCTTCGGACCTTACGCATGACCGGTCGCGCGGCGGGAGCGTCGCCAATTTGTGCTCAATCACCTCGGGACCCCAACCATGTCGGACGGTTGCCACGCAAACACGTCTGCGTTAGGCTGGAGGAAGAGGCGAGCACGCCTTCCTTTGGCGCGAGAGAGGCGCCCACCCGAACGGTCTTCGCCGGTCGACTCACTCGGGAGACCGCCTTAACCTCGCGAGACGAGCAACCGGGAGGCACGGTCTTCGCCGGAGGAGCTCCAGTGAAGCCTCGGCCTACAGGCACCGATCGCCCCGCCAAAGCGAGAGCGTCCTTATCGCAGCGGGCGCCTCAGGCGATCCACTTTCAAAACGATGGGGCGGTGGCGGGATCTTCACCACCATGTACGCATAGTGGCAGGCCGCCATGAACTTGGTCAGCGCCGGCCAACCTAGTATGGCGTTGTAGGGGAGGTCGATGTCCGCCACCTCGAACTCGAGCATCTCGGTGCGGAAATTGCCGAACCTCCGAGCGTCACCGGAGGCCAGCGCGCCCGGTGAGCGGACTCGGCCCGCGCGATGCCGAAGAATGGGAGCGCCGGTCAAAGCTCCTGCTGCTGAATCTGGAGCGCCTTGGCGACTCGGGCGGACAGGAGGTTAACAGAACTCCCTCCGTCGACCAGCACCAGCCCTAGCTTTACATTTCGGACCGTGGGCGCAACCACGATCGGGAGATGTCTGGGCGGCGATCTTGGTGGTGATCGGCCGGCCGAACGCGATCGGTTGCTCGACCACGCCGGTGCCTTGCTGACCCAAAGCGAACGCGGCGGCGACACCTCCCTCGCCATGCGCTTAAAGCTGGCGTGGGGCGGATAGGTGGCCGATCCGCCCGTGGATGGCGGCAATTTCTCGCTTCACTTGCTTTGGAAATAAGCAAAGTCGCTTCCTTGCCCTTGCCGCGCCGGACGCTTGTTCTTGCTCGTGGGACGCGCTTGCCCACCAACTTGTTGATGACATGGCAATCCGCCAAGTCATAGGAAGCTATTGCGGTGAATGGGGCGATAAGCCCCCGCTCCACTTTCAGCGGGGCGGCGGTCTCGCCCGCCGTCGCGGCAGCGAGGGCGCCGTGATCCGGCGGTCACCCTAGCCGCCCTGCGGGACCGTCCTACCGCCGCCCGTCGCCGCCCATGGCGGCCTCCACCATGACTTTGCTTTCTTGTGCCGCCCGCGCTGCGCGCTTGCGGCCGCCGCCGTCTTCGTCTTCGTCGTCGTCGTCGTCGCGCTCGGCGGCCATGACCTGTCCGGTCTCGGCCGCCTTGCGCTTCTTCTTGTCCTTGCCGCCGGGGTTTTTCGAGGTCCCGGCCTCGCCGCCCGTAGCTGTGCCCGCCCGTGCAGCCGGACGGACACGAGCCTCCGTCTGGAGGGCGCACTTGTGCGCCGAGGTGAAGAGGTCTTCCGTCGTCTTGATCTTGCGGGTGGCCATCTTCTCCTTGACCCTAGGGTCTCGGGCGCCTCTCCTGAATGCCGTGACAACGGCGTCGATGAAGATGTCAGGGATGGTGTTGCGGACCTGACTGAAGCGCCGGATGTAGTCGCGCAGCGATTCTCCCTTCTTCTGCTCCACATTGTGGAGGTCGTCCTCGACTCCGGGCTGCTCAAACGTGCCCTGGAAGTTGGTGATAAAGAGCTCCGAAAGCTCCTTCCACGATCCCACAGACTCCGGGGGCAGGTTCGTGAGCCAAGAGCGGGCTCCACCGGTGAGGACTGCAGGGAAGTAGTTCGCCAGAACCTTCCCCGACCCTCCGGCCGGCTGCATCACCGTAGTGTAGATTTGCAAGAACTTCGTCGGGGTTGGTGGAGCCGTCATATTTCTCGATGAGGTGGGCGGAACCTCTCCGCCCTTTGGACTCAGCAGACTCCTTGAAAAACGCGGCACCAGCGTCGGAGCCTCTTGCTCTGGCGCGGGCGCGTCCGCCCGCCCGCCCGTCCGGGCCGGCGCTGAAGAGCGCCGCCCTCTTGGCGAGCGGCGTCCACGGAGTCCTCGCTGGTCCCCTTGCAGCGGCTTCAGCGGTGTGGCGCTCTCGGTCATGTTACTGCGGAGCTTGTCGCGCAAGTCTTCTCGCGTCGTAGATGGCGGTCCTCAAGTGGGACCGGAGATCTCGCCCACTTGCACGCTTGCGGTCGAACCCCGTAAAGTCGCCCGGCTCTTGTTATCTGGCCCGCTCCCTCCCGCCGGAGATCTGCGAAGGTGTGCGAGGCGAGAGAACGAAAGAAAGCGGAAACACGGTTCCCTCCCTCCGAAACCTGCACCACCGCCACGGCGGCATCGGCGTAGCGGGCCAATAACCAGCCACGGCGCCGCCGGAGTCCGGAGTCACCGGCACGGCGGGTTGTCAGCGAGGCCACGGCGCGTGGAGGTTACATCTTGCGGAGTGCACTCCTCCAACGCCAGCGCCGCCTAACTTGGCCGGGCGACCGTCGCCCGGCTGATCCACCGCCATTGCGCGGCCGGCGCGCTGCCGCAGCTCTAGTGGCCGCCTCTGGTCCATCGCGATTGCTGATCCGCCATTACCGCTGAAGAGGTCGAAGAACTTCGAACGAAGCTAAGCGCTCCCCTACAGCGCGCCATCGCGGCGTGTTCACCGCTCAACCACTGCGGATCACACCTAGTCGATTTCTATCACGCTAGCCTATCGGCGAGCTCGGTTCCATTGGCGCTAGGCGCAAACAAAAACAGCGCGCGAGTTCGGACCCCCTCGCGGGTAATAGTCCTACTCCTGCTGAGCCTTAGCTCTTCTTTGTGGTTGAATGAGATGTGTTTACATAATGCCTCGAATGCACCTACGCTAGTGCAACATACCCTCTTCCTCCTCTCTCCTCTCCTTTTATACAAGCTTTGAACTGGCGGAGAGAGCCGAGGGGGTAGGCAGTATAGTACCCTTAGTACAATGACAAGACACGACGAGAAGAGGCAGCGTGCGGCGCTTGCGCCCGCCAGCTGGCAGCCTCGCGTGCCGCCAAATGGCCTCGACCCTTGCAGTCACACCGGTGAGTCTGCGAGTGGGGCCCCACACTGCTCCCTCGGCAGGCGGCCATCTTAACAAACCTTCTCTCTACGGTCAACTCACTGCGCCCGGTGGATGCCGCTTTCAGACTGCGAGGGTCATCATGGCGGTAATCATTTCTTTGTTGTCTATCCGCGTGATGTCGCGTTAATCGCTCCTCCTCGCAGCGGGGAGGCCGCCTGAAGACTCCTTCGGAACACTCCACGCCTGCGGCCCCATAGCGATGGGAGACCCTTACGTGCGCCGAGGGGCTCGCCCACACGCCCGCCTGACGCATGGGGCCCTCGCCCGACGCACTGAGGGGCTTGCCCACGCTGGGGCCTTGCTCGCCCGCCTGACGCGTGGGGCCCACTTGAAGCGCTGAGGGGCTCGCCATCGCCACTGGGGCCTTGCTTTCGCCCGCTTTGTGAGGGCCCATATGGCGTTGAGGGGCTCGCCCCTAGCGTTGGAGCCTTGCTCGCCCGCGCCGACTTGGGGCCTGGCCTGGCTGAGGGCTCGCCCACTGGCCTGGGCCTTGCTCGCCTGCTTTGGCGTGGGGCCCGCCTTGTGCTGAGGGGCTCGCCCATGTGTTGGGCCTTCTTTCGCCACCTTTGTGTGGGGCCCAGCAAGCTTGAGGGGCTCGTGTGTTGGGGCCCTGCTTTCGCCCTTTGGCGTGGGGCAGCAGGCGTTGAGGGGCTCGCCCATGGCTGGGCCTTGCTTTCGCCCTTTGACGCGTTGGGCCAGCAAGGCCTGAGGGCTCGCCACGCTGTTGGGACCTTACTCGCCCGCCTGACACGTGGGGTCCGCCTTGAGCGCTGAGGGGCTCGCCCGCGGGCTGGGGCCTTGCGTACCCCGGTATTTATTACACCGACAGAAGTTTTGTCAGGTAGAAAGAAAACCCAAGTGTATCGGAAGAAGTCATCAACAATGACCAAGCAATAAAGATTTCCCCTGATACTCACACAGGTTGTTGGCCCAAAAAAATACATGTGTATAAGCTCGAGTGGTCGAGATGTAGACATGGCATTCTTGGCAGGATGTGAGCTTGCCACTTGTTTGCCGACCTGACAGGCACTGCAAAGCTTGTCTTTTTCGAATGTCACATCTTGCACCCCAAGGACCAACTCGTTTTTGAAAAGCTTCTTCAAATTTGCCATGCCGACATGTCCAAGACGCCTATGCCAAAACCAACCAAGAGAGACTTTGACGACAAGGCAAGTCGAGACAGATGCAGCAGGCTCATTAAAGTCCACAAGAAACAAATTTTCAAACCGAAAGCCTTTGAACACAAGTTTTTTATTTTTGTCCAAAACCAACAAGCTCTCAGGTAAGAAATTACAATGGAACCACAAATCACATATTTGGGCAACAGAGAGAAGATTATAGCTCAAAGTTTTCACTAGTAGCACATTGTCAATTGAAAGATCTGAAAAAATTGCTATCTTTCCAACTCCAAGAACCTTGCTCTTGCTTCCATCTCCAAAAGTGACCTTGGGGGGAATCTTGCCTTCCTCCCCTATTGAGGGGAACAACCGGGGGTTGCCGGTCATATGTTGGGTGCAACCGCTGTCGATGATCCAATGGCATTCTCCACTCCGGTAGTTCACCTGTCATGAGAAGAAATCACTTATGTGACTCAGGGACCCACACAGGAGATCCCCGAGGGTTAGCCTTCAAACCAGAAGCAATAGGAGAAAACCGATCAATCAATGATTTGAGTACCCAAACATGTGCCTTGTGCTCATTCTCAAACTTGAGCCCAACAAATCTAGCAGTCATTCTTCCTTGGTCATTTTTCTTGAGCAGGTAGTGATCATACAACTCAGTATGTGCTCTAGAGAATCTTGGTTGTGTGTGGTTGGGAGTGTTGTGGTTTTGGTTCCTAGGAGGGTTTGGTCTACCATTGTTGCGCCTAGGAGGACCATTTCAGAAGTTTTACCTAGGCGGTTGCCAAGTGTTGAGGTGTCTAGGACCTTGATAGTTGCTATGGTACCTTGGGCCATTCCACGTGTTGTACTTAGGACCATATTGCCAGGCACTATTGTTTCTTCGTTGCCATGTGGAGTTACAGTGCCTAGGAGGTCTTTGCCAAGTGTTGAAGTGTCCAAAGTGTTGCCTAGAGTTCAAGTTGCTAGTGTGCAAGTTGTTAGGCCCAGACTCGCTTCTCTTCTTGGGATGAGCTTGATAGTAATCTTGCCGACTGATAGATGCTCGAGGAACACTTGATTTCTTCCTCCACTTTGGCTTCTCAGGGATAAAACCCAAGTCACCATTTTAGAAAGGTTTTCTTTGTTCCTTTATCATCTTATCCAAGGCTAGGCTACCCTCATAGCACTTTCCAAGTCATTTATCAAATTTCTCAAGTTTAGATCTAAGTTCACCATTCTCAATAGCTAGTTCCCTAGCAGTTAAAACAAATTTGCAATTATCAGAAGTACAATCATGAGCATTGTTAGAGGAACCACTAGAGTTAGAAGCAATCAGAGTTAAGTCAATCAAATCATCACAGGAAGTAGAGCTATCAATTCTAGGTGGTGCAACAATTATGGCACAAGCAGGAGCATCATCAACAACATGACTTGGAACAGACACAGTAGCAGGCAAAGCATTAACCAAAGCATGATAGTTAGAAACATCAATAGATTGATCGACAGACAAAGCAATCATGGAAGCATTGTCGGCTACAAGCCGCTCATTACTAGCCCTAAGCTCATGAATTGTAGTAAGAAGATATTCTACCGACTCATTCACAACCCTATTTTCTTCTTCAAGCGCACTTGACTTCTTAATCATAACATTACTAGATCCTATCATGATGTCATGTTCAGTTTCTAGTGATTCATGCTTAGACACAAGATCATTGAACCTAGCATCCAAATTGTTAAGACGCTCCTGAAGTCTCATGTTTCTTAATCTTTCCTTTTTAAGAAATTCAAGTGCTTGAGCAAGATAAGCTTGAGCAGTTTTCTCCTCAACATCGGGATCAGAGTCAGAGTCACCAACCTCATTAGTAGTTGGCTTGGCCATCAAGCACTTGGCGGTGTCGGTCGGAGTCGATGTCGCCTCTGGTGTAGTGGAAGTAGAGGAAGCAGACTCATCATCATCGGAGTACCACACTTGAGGCTCGATGATGGCCGTGAGGCATCTTGGAGGGAAGGCTGGCGGTGGTGGCATAGCCTGAGTGATTGCCATGCTGACCAATCCTTGGCCACTTAACTCCTCCTCGTCATCTGAAGCTGGAGAGTCACTAGAGCTGTCGTCTGTGACCCACTCCCTCACAAAAGCCAGCCTCTTACCATGCTTGGAGAAGCCCTTGAAGCCTGACTTTTGGAAACTCTTCCTTCTGTCTTTCTCCTTGTGCTTCAGCTTTTCATCATCACCCTTGTCCTTTCCCTTCGCCTTATACTTGATGTTTCCTTTCTGAGGACACATTGAAGCTATGTGGCCCTTTTCTTGACACTCATAGCATCAGAGTGATGCATATGAGTTTCTCCCGGACCTCCTCTTGTCCCTATATCCATTGTTGCTCATGAACTTTTCAGCATTCTTCATGAACAACCCTAGTTGCTTAAATCCAGCGTCGAACTGACTCAGGGTCATCTCTCCACCATCTTCAGCTGAGCTTGTCTTAGTGCCACTCTGCTTGGACCCACTTGCCTTGAGGGCAACGACCTTGTTCTTCTCAAAAGTGCGGTGGTGCCCGGGCTCAATGATGAGCATCTCATGAGCGGTGAGCTTGCTCAGGAGAGCTGTGGGAGCAAGCTTCTCGACTTCGCCACTGTTGGAGAGGTACGTGATGATATCACGGTACTCTTGTCTTGGCAACACCCTGATCATCTTCCTACACACATCAACATCTGACAGAGAAGAACCGAGCCCCTTGAGCTCGTTGATTATGGGGTTAAGTCTAGAAAACATCTCATTAACATTCTCATTAGAAAGCATCCTAAATTGATCAAATTTTTCCTTAACCACCACCAACTTGCCCTCGTTGACAGAGGTTGTCCCCTCGTGGATTTCTATAAGTGATGTTCAAACATCGTGTGCAATGGGAAGGTTGCTAACTCTATCGAACACATCCATGCTCAAACCACAGAACAGTGCATTCATGGCTTTAGCATCTAGTTCAAATAATCTAGTTTGCTCAGGTGTGGGAGCTGTGTCCTTCGCAAGTGTGAAGCCTAGAGGAGACTCTACAACCTTCCAAACATCTAAGCCCATAGATTGGTGATAAACAGCCATGCGTCTTTTCCAGAAAGCAAAGTGAGATCCATTGAACAGAGGTATTCGATTACTAGCGACACTACCCCCGTTGGTCATCTCTAATGCGGTTAAGCACAAATAGAGAACCTGGCTCTGATACCACTAGTAAGGATCCTAGGCCGAGAGAGGGGTGAATCGGCTCTTTTCAAATTTTACTTCTCTCAATTCGCTTGCTTAGTTAGTCAAATTAGGAACACAAACGATCGATGGATTTAGAGTCTAGTGGCGGAAGCGATCTCAATGAGGCACAAGCGACTACTAGGAGGCTCGATGGCACTCACATGCAAACGATCAAGTTAATATGCGAAAGTAAATGAGTGAGACAAGAAAGCGCAAACCGAGTTGTTTCCCGAAGTTCGGGGCTCAACACATGAACACTTACGTCTCCGTTGAGAAAACTTCTCACACAGAGAAGTCAGAACCCTTTCGTTCCTAGCCCTCAATCCACTCGTGGTAGCTCTTCACCAATACATGGTAGGCGAGCTCCAAACCTTCACACAGGATGAGTTCTTCAACACATGGAAGCTCCTCGCACCCGCGACACCGACACACGGAGGGTTTTGTACACGACCTTCAACGGATGAAGGCAACGCACCTCCGACACAAGGAAGTGACCCCCGACACACGGAGGATTTTGGTAGACGGTTGTTCGGTTGATGAAGCTCGCGGCGTGACGACGATCTCTCCGGCGGCGAAGTCCCAAGAGCACAAGATCGGAGACCGTCTCTCACCACTACCCCTTCTCTCCCACCATGGAAACTAAGGCAAGAACACCATGGGAGAAGGGGCAAGACTTGGGGATGGATGAGAGGAGGTAAGGGGCACCCTCTTCTTCCTCTTCCTCTCTTCTTCTCCCTCTTTCTCTCCTTCAATCTCTCAAGCACATGGAACCCTAGGTGGAAATGGGAACCATGGGAGGAGCTCTCTAGGGTGGCTAGGACAAGGGGTGGCTGCTAATGAGGCTCTCTCCAGTTTCTCCCGTGCTTCAAACCCCTATTTATAGGTACAAGGCGAAACCCTAACAATGGACGGCTCAGATTCATTCCCGAGTTTCGGATCAATCCGTCGGACCCCGTCAGGTTCTCATCGGACGCCGTCCGATTAGGTTTAGTCCAAACTTTCAACTCTGTCAGACCCAGTCCGATAACTTATAGGACGCCGTCCGATAAAGTGTAGACCAAATTTGTACTCCGTCGGACGCCGTCCGATAGCTTATCGGACGCCGTCCGATGAGGTTCAAATTCCAGAGTTTGGTCATTTTGTTCGTCTATCGGACCCTGTCCGAAGGGGGGTCGGACGCCGTCCGGCAGGGACTGTGTTTTTCGGGACTTAGTCGATTTTTCACTTCGAGCTTTTATCGGACCCCGTCCGATAATCGTCGGACGCCGTCCGACAGAGGCTATGTATTCCGGGACTTAGTCTCTCAGGCTCACTTACTCACCGGACGCCGTCCGATGGTGATCGGACCCCGTCCGACAGAGGCTTATCTTCACAACTCTTCGGACTTAGCCCCTCTCGCCCCCTCTCGTCACCACGCCTCGGGTCTTGGGATACTTTTGTCGATTTGTGGACACGGTGACAACCTGGGTAGGGTTAAGCAAGAACTTTGAATCACTTGGGCGGGAAGTTTCGCGCTCACAGGTATTTAGGAGACTTAGCGGCTACGAAAACCTGGACAGCTAGCTACCCCCGAACCTTCTCGACCCTGGGACAGGTGTACCCGCTCTAGGTGGTTCGCTCAAGACTAACACCTGGCACTCTCGGAACCCCATGGAACCCACGGTGATGTTTAGGACACAGTGCTCGGTGGGACCACGCAACGAGAGAGGTGTAGTCGAGCCAAAGACGCACACAAGGAAATCAGAAGAACTATAAAAACAAAAAGGTCCTTATCCTTGGCGTTCCAGCTGTACGGCCTAGTTGCCATCAATTACCAAAATCATTCAGCCCATGGGAGGCTTGATCTTACAGTCTCCAAGATAGGTATTTAAGATTTCGGGGTGTGAATTCCTATTCCCCCTATTTCTAGCTGAGAAGTTAATACATTCCTCTGAAGCCCACATTTTACAAAGCAACTTCCAAGCATCTGGACACTTGTCCATCCAATCAGGACGCCAATGGAGATAGGATTTGGCGTCGAGACACTCTTTTGTTGCTTCGTTGGCACTCCCCCACTACGGGGCGGTTGGTTTGAAAGCCATCCCTAAACCAGATGTGCCTAGCCGACCATGAGGATCCTGCCTTATCTGATAGCAGGTGCGCTTCAAATATTTGGGTGTCCAGCTTACACACTGATTGATACAGGGGCGAGTCGATCCTTTGTCTCCCTTGTCAAGATTCATGGCTGGTTGACAGTGGTAGGATCTTGAGGGTGTCTACATCTTAGGGCATGCAGTTGCGAGTTTCGAGCATTTGTCGAGATAAGAAGGTGAGGATGTCATTTTCTATTTTATTCAGTACTTTAGTCCGAAACCAACACCTACTGATCAGGTACTAGTAGTTGGAGTCTAGTACGGGTTTTTCACTTGACAATTTAGTGGAATCTGATAGCATTGTCCTACTTGTCTATTCGTTCCAACTATTCTATTTGTTTGCTTGCTGGAACAAGGGAATATAGGGCTACCTTCCTTTTTGCAGTGTTTGAAAACTGCATCCCGACGGGCTCCATTGATGGCGTCCCTGATTGTCTTCTGCGCCATCTTGTCTAGCACGACCCTCGCATTTGCGTAGTCTTGCCTGGTTGGATCTCCAGGAAGGCAATAGTAAGCCTAAAACGAGACACGATCATGTGCAAGTATATATAAAGGTAATGAGACAAATGCAGTAAAGGTGTGAACAAACATGTAATTAATTCAAATATACCCAGAACTCTTCAATGCATCTGTCGGAAATGATAATTCCATTGTCGTCTTCGCCAGCAAGTAGTCTTTCCAACTAAATGTCGGACGATGTTTTCCACCATCCTTCACTACCCCTAGGTGGTACGACCTCAAGACAACCCCAAACAGGTGTCCTGGCTCTTACTTTCTCTTGTTGAGACAAATCAAACCACTGTATAAACAACATATAAAAACGATTTAGCCATTATAGCAAACCACAAAAAACTATAAGGAAGATGTCAGGTGTTATACAACTTACTTTTGTCCCCTATTGACTTGCACCTCAACTCTATCAGCTCGATTAGCAGGAGCTTTCGGTAACTTATTACGCCCCCTTCCTTTGCGTGGTTTTTGAGAGCTCGAGGATCTTGCCTCAGTGGCGTCCTGGCCCAAACAACCACCTGCGTCCTCCCCAGAAGCATCCTGGCCCCAACCACCACCTGCCTCGTCCTCCCCATAACCCTCCTGCTCCTGCTCCTGCTCACCACCTTCCTCCTCCGCAGAAGCATCCCAGCCCCAGCCACCACCTGTCTCCTCCCTAGTACCCTCCTGCTCCTGCCCACCACCTGTCTCCTCCCCAGAAGCAGACCTGCACCACCATCAGTGTCGACCAACTCCTCCTCCTCCTCCTCCTCCTCCTCCTCTGAGGTGTAGTAAGCTTGCGGACTAGGCTTACTCTTCCTAGACCCCCTCCAGAAGACGTTTTTAGCCTTGCTAGCAAGTTTTTTGAGCCCACCTGTCATCCTGCATTGTATTCAGAATTTTTATTTTAGAATGAAATTAAATAATGCAATAGTTGTTTAATACAAATAATGTAATTGATCTTTCTCAAAAAAATAATGCAATTGATGCATTAACATATATTAACCATACGCTTAAAAATCTTCTGCAATTTCTTCTTCCTTGTCTTGTTCGTCTTCATCGTCCTCCTCTTCCTCCTCATTCCTATCATCAACCTCCTCCTCGTCATATGGATTTACGGCACCAACAAGGTTATCAAGATCATCACCAATATGGACTTGCAACTCTCCAGGTAAATCATTCTCTTGAAACGGTTGGACATCTGGTTGTCTCGTAATCATCATCTATAAGGTCGAGCAATCTACCAGGCGGGAGACATTTATGCACAATCCAATAATTTTTGAAGTCTGAGTGCGCATATGGTAGATAGAACACCAGCTCGACTTGTTCAAGAAGAATAAACACGTTGGGACTAGTATACAACTGTGTATGATTGATCTCAACTAGGCCTAGTTCGAGAGTCCATCGCACCCCACGGGTTGGGTGGAACCAAGTGCAACGAAACAAAACGAGCGAAAGATCACCGTTGCCTTCCAATGAAATTTCTACTATCCTTGATAACTCCGTAGTACTCGATGACTCCACCTGCCTTATTTGGTACATAACTCACGACGCCGCTATTAACCGTAGTTGCATTGGGACAAGCCAACTCAACTGCTTTAGATCGAAAGCGATACCCACGTGAATCATAACACCAATGAACCTTCACCCTACGACTACATCCACGTGACATTTGGCGGAGATCATTGTGTACGCTAGCATGTCTTTGGCACTGCACACGCGGTTCAAATTTGGTTAACAATTGAACTTCGAAATTATGATGAACAAAGAAAAAATTGAAAGAGTACGATAATTACATGGTAATGAAACCAAGTTAAGAAATTTGGTTGGTCTCGTCCACGCCCCTTTTATTTCAAGTTTTCAACTTGTTCATTAGAAGGTTGCTCTGGGCTTGTCCAATGTTAACTTCATAAATGATGTTTACTGATATATAGCAAACTTGAAGTTACAATGCGCATACACATGGAGGTTATTTAACACATGTACAAAGCACATCTAACTAAATTGCTGACTACTACAGCCGATTATCGAGATCCCCTGCCAGAGCTATTTGGCAAATTAACTTCGAGACATTCGTGCGATTATACTTACATCACAATTATAGCAACCATACAATAGTCCATTAATTTTTGGATTATTTACTGCTAAAATAATTATTTGTACATGATTTACAAATAAAAAGATAAGAGCAGGAAAGTACATGTGTAGTCGGCCATGTTCACAATGGCGGACCAGGAGGCCAACGCCGCGGAGGCCATCATGAATCATCGTGGTGGCAACGACGGAGGTCCCAAGAAGAAGCCTAATGATGACCAGGGCAAGCCTAAGGATAAAAAGCGGAAGGGGGACGAGATGGTCGCCAATATGGAGCGCAATCGAGCTAAACCCCCCCCAACGACAACGACTACAACAAAGTTATGGACTCGGTATGTCCCTTCCACCCACGAGGAAAACACTCTGCCAAGGACAGCCTTATTCTGTAGAAATTCACCGAAAACTCAAAGCAGTCGGCGGCCATGGCAAGAAGCCTGATGGAGATTACCAGGACGCTGAGCGCGAGATCAGCTACATCTTTGGGGGCTCCGATGCGTACGAGTCCAAGCGGAAGCAAAAGCTTACCACTCGGGAGATCAACGCCATCATGCCCGCGACCCCCAAAGTACTTGCACTGGTCCGAGGTACCCATCACCTTGGATCGATCGGACCACCCGGATCGGATTGCCTTCCCCGGAAGATATCCCTAGTGTTAGACCCGGTCGTGCGAGGAAGCAAATTGAAGAGGGTTCTGGTCGACGGCAGGAGCGGGATTATTGTCCTTTTCGTCAAGACCTGGACCAGATGAATATTCCTCGTTCCGAGCTATGGCAGGGATCGTCTCCATTACATGGGGTAATCCCCGGGACGTCCGCAATACCACTCGGACAGATATCTTTGCCCATCACGTTCGGGACCAAGGACAATTATCGGATCGAGAGTCTGAGCTTTGAAGTGGCCGATTTCGAGACGGCATACCATGCCATCTTGGGAAGGCCGGGGATTGCCAAATTCATGGCCGTTCTCAACTACACCTACCTTGTCTTAAAGATGCCAGGCCCTAACGGTGTAATCACCCTCCCTGGTGACATTAAACAGTCCGTGCTCTGTGACAGCGAAAGCTGTGAGATGGCGCAGGCCTTGGACTCATCTGCTGAGATGGAAAAGATCCGACTGGAGGTTGCATCCCTTCAGGAGGAAGGGGATATCCCCGCTAAAAAGCAAGCTAAAACATCCATCCAAGCAGCCGAAGAGACTAAGAAGATTTCGTTGGACCCGTCTGATCCGGCCAAGACTGTCGTGATTGGGACAGGGCTCGACAGCAAATAGGAAGACGTGCTCGTCACTTTCCCCCTGGACAACCAGGACGTGTTCGCTTGGAAGCCTTCGGACATGTCTGGTGTTCCGAGGGAGGTGATCGAGCACTCTCTCCACGTCGACGAAAAGGCGAAGCCAATTAAGCAGCGCCTACGAAGATTTGCTCCAGATCGGAAGGACGCCATATGGGAAGAGATCACCAAACTGCTGGCAGCTCGGTTCATCAAGGAGGTGTATCACCCCGAGTGGCTTGCGAACCCGGTCCTGGTGCAGAAAAAGAACAAGACATGGCGGATGTGTGTCGACTACACTGACCTCAACAAGCGTGTCCTAAGGATCCTTTTGGGCTCCCCCGCATCGACCGAGTGGTGGATTCCACCGTCGAGTGCGAGCTCTTTAGTTTTCTGGACGCCTACTCGAGCTATCATCATATCAGTCTGAAGGAGGAAGATTGCATCAAGACGTCGTTTATTACGCCTTCTGGTACTTTCTGCTATATCACAATGCCATTCGGGTTGAAAAATGCTGGCGCGACTTATCAGCGCACCATACAGCGGTGTTTTCACACTTAGCTCGGACGCAACGTGGAGGCCTATGTCGATGACGTCGTCATAAAAACAAAATCCAGATGGGATCTCATAAAAGATCTAACCGAGACATTCAAGAGCTTAAGGGCAAACCGGATGAAGCTAAACTCGGAGAAGTGCGTTTTTAGGGTCCTGTCCGGTAAATTACTCGGATTCATCATCTCTCATTGGGGAATCGAAGCCAATCCAGAGAAGGTCAACGTCATCATCAAGATGAAGCCCCCGACCAATCAGAAGGATGTGCAGAAACTCACTGGATGCATCGGCACTCAGCCGATTCGTTTTCCGACTCGGGGAGCGAAGCATGCCATTCTTTAGGCTCTTACGCCGACAAGACGATTTTCAGTGGACAGCGGAAGCACAAGGAGCCTTCGAAGATCTAAAGAGGTTCCTCACCACGCCTCCGGTGTTGGTCCCTCCCATGCCCCAGGAACCCCTCTTACTCTACATCGGCGCCACGACTCACGTCATCAGCAGCGCTCTGGTGGTTGAACGGGATGAGCAGGGCTCCCTCCGGAAGGTACAACGCCCGGTCTACTTCGTAAGCGAGGTATTGGGCGAATCCAAAACAAGGTACCCACAAGTCCAGAAGCTTCTATATGTTGTGTTACTCACATCACGGAAGCTTAAGTATTATTTTTAAGAGCACAAAATTTCGGTGGTCACTTCTTTCCCGCTTGGAGACATACTTCGTAATTGGGAAGCCACCGGGAGAATTGCAAAGTGGGCAGTCGAGCTTGGAGCTTTTGAAATAAAGTTCAGGCCTCGATTAGCCATCAAATCTCATGCATTGGCCGATTTCGTCGCGGAATGGACAGAGGCTCAGACCCCAGCAGCAAAGGAGAATCTCGAGTACTGGACGATATACTTTGATCGTTCCCTCATGCTCAGCGGCGCTGGGGCTGGGATTTTGCTCATATTGCCGACCGGCAAGAAGTTACGCTACGTCCTCCAGATATTGTTTCCCATCAGCAACAACGCCGTCTAGTATGAGGCACTCATCCACGGGCTACGTGTCGCCATATCGCTTGGCGTCAGGCGGTTAATGGTGCGCGGGATTCCCAGCTCGTGGTTAACCAAGTTCAAAAGGAGTGGTCTTGTATTGGTGACAGCATGGCGGCTTACTGTCAGGAGGTACGAAAGCTAGAAGACAAATTCAAAGGACTGGAGCTGGCACACGTGCTCCGCCGGGATAACGAAGCAGCAGACGAGTTAGCGCGGATGGGATCCACTAGGGCGCAGGTCCCGACTGGTGTTTTCATCCGAGAACTGCGCACGCCGTCCATCAAGCTATCACCTGCACCGGGAGAAGATCAAGAGAAGCAACCAGAACCCGATACAGAGGTATTGTCAATTAACCCCGGGTGGACGCAGCCTTGCTTAGATTATCTTCTTCGTGATAAGCTGCCTGAAGATCGAAGCCTCGCCGAGTGCATTACACGCCGAAGCAAGAGCTATAAGGTAGTCGGGGACGAGCTTTTCAGAAAAAGTAGTTCCGGGGTACTAAGGCGTTGCATATCCGAGTAGGAAGGCAGAGATCTACTCAATGATATCCACTCGGGAGAATGTGGGCACCATGCGGCAGCCAACATCCTGGTAGGAAAAGCCTATCGGCAAGGATTCTTCTGGCCGACTGCTGTCACCGAAGCCAAAAACATAGTACGCAGGTGTAACGGGTGTCAATTCTTTGCGCGGCAGATTCATATGCCAGCTCAGGATCTACAAACAATTCCAATCTCTTGGCCCTTCGCCGTCTGAAATATGGACATGGTGGGCCCCCTTAAGCGAGCGCAAGGCGGATTCACTCATCTCTTCGTCGCCATCGACAAGTTCACAAAATGGATTGAAGCCAAGCCGGTTGCTGTAATTACGGCTGCCAAAGCGCGCGAGTTCTTCTGGGACATCGTCGTGCGCTTTGGCATACCCAACCGATCATCACCGACAATGGCGTTCAGTTCAAAAGCAGAGAATTCCAAGATTGGGGCGAAGAGTTGGGCATCAAGATCTGCTACGCTTCAGTGGCTCATCCAAGAATTAACGGGCAGGTTGAACGTGCCAACGGATTGGTGCTACAAGGGCTTAAAGCCAGAATCTTCGATAGCCTGAAGCCGTATGCTACGCGCTAGGTTAAGGAGTTGCCTTCGGTGCTCAGGGGGCTTAGAACAACCCCAAGTCGAGCGACCGGGCAGACACCCTTTTTTCTAGTCTATGGCTCAGAGGCGGTCCTCCCGACTGAATTGAAGTTCCGGTCCCCTCGGGTCGCCGGTTTCAACGATAACCAGTCGGATGAGACAAGACACGAAGACCTCGATCGGCTCGAGGAAGTCAGGGAAGCGGCAATAATCCAGTCAGCAAAGTACCAACAGGGCTTGCGTCGCTATCATCAGCGCAACGTACGGGCCGTGCGTTCTCCAAGGGAGATCTGGTCCTTCGAATGAATCAGACGCACGAGCATAAACTCTCCCCACTCTAGAAAGGCCCGTATGTGATCAATGAAGTGACCCGCCTGGGAGCTTACCGGCTAAAACGCGAAGATGGACTGAAGTGCCTAACACCTGGAACATCGAGCAGCTACGTCGTTTTTACTCTTAAAATCTTGTATTCAAGCAGCATGTAATTAGTCTCCTTTTCTGACTTGCTACTTAGCCGTAAACGATAAGCAGTAAGTCGGGGGCTACACTAAATAGTGTGTGGAGTCAACCGCACCCTATCTTATCAATAAAATTTATTTTCTCTTTACATGTGTCGATCAAATTCGGGTATTGTAAAAATTCTTGAGTAATGGCGCTCGTACTTGCTAAAGACAACGTTTAGCTACTCCGTTGGTGCATGGAGAGAAAGCCAAGTGCTAATTCCTGGCACTCGGGGGCTGGACCAGTCGGCAAATGCGTCTCATAAAAGAGGATAAAGCTAAATACTCAGATAAATAAGATCACAAGTATCGAGGATCAATTAAACGTTTGGGCAACAAATACATCTACAAATCTAAATGTTCGGCCAGATTGATGGCAGTCGGGTGGACTTCTTTCAGCAGGGCGCAGGCCTCTTCTTCAGTACATGCAAACCCTTCTTTCACGGCCTCGAAGTCCAGGCGGGGGAAGTTTGATTTTGCAATGGCGAGGCCCTGACTGGTGCATGTCGTCGCTGCCTCCCGTGAGAAGGTCTTGATTCTTGCAGGAATATCGTCAAGGCGGGCCACGAAGATATCGGCGTCTGATGGCAGCTCGTCATCGGGGTAAAGATACTGGAATGTTGGAGCTATTCCTATCAGAGCATGATCACGGAGCTCGTAGGCCAACTTCACTTTTTCATCGAGAACTTGGAATTGCGCCCTGGTCTTCTGCCGATACTCTGTACAACCAATCGGGCGTTATAAATCACTCGGACTTCAGTGGGGCTGAGCTAGGGAGAATCAGTGGCGAAAAGTTACATTCCAGTTCTTTAGCCAATTTCTCGGCTCGAGTGCTGGTTTGGAAGACTTCATCCTCCATGGCCTTCTGCCTCGCCTCCGATGTCTTCTGCCTCGCCTCCAATTCTACATTCAAAGACAAGTCTTAGAGACTATCATCCAAGGAGCGTTCTTTTTGAAAAGGTTTAGTACTGTTCGAGGATTTATACCTTGGATGGTATTGGATTCTTCTACGTGGCGGAATCGGAGTTCAATGATCTCTCGCTGAAGCTCCTCGATCTTGCCGTGGTACTGCGACTTAACCGCGTATAGTGCGTTGTCGAACTCATCGCGAGACTTCAGCGCGCCCACTGCTCTCTGCATGCACAGGGTCTTTTGCCTTGACCTCTCTTTCATGCACTGCGTGGAAAAAGGGGGGATTAGCGGGACTCCCTCGTGCAAAGCAGGGATTCAGGGCGTAAAAGGGCTTTACCTTGAACATTTCGGTTTGAGCCTTCGACATGTTTTCTAATACTTCCCATTCATCGGCTTCCTTCTCGTCGTCAACCTCGTAGTCTTCCATCTCTTTCCTCCACTTCAATCGGAGGGGTGGAGTGTGAGCTTTGGTGGAGGGGCGAGGAATTTCCTCGACTTTCGGTTCCGAGCTCTCTGGAGCCGGGGCTGGGATTTTTCCCTTTGTCGACGAGGATTGGCAAGTGGAAGAAGATGGACCGGAGTCTTGGTGGGGTGCGGCGTGCCGAGCCGGGTCTTCTGCTGAATTGGGCTCAGCTTGGCGACAGGATTTTGGAGGTGCTGAGGCTGGCACCTTGATGCCATGCGAGCTTGGCACGACATCATCATCCACGATGGGTTTTCTGAGAACATTTGAAGACTTTTCAAGACACAGCTTCCTTTACAAGTCGTGAAGGCACAATATTGTGAGGGAATACCTTTGTGATGAAACAAACTTGAATCCAATCCGGATGCTCGAATCACTGGGGCTGGAGCCGGAGGGCTTTTTCGCCCTCGACGCGGCCTCTGGGCCAGCAGATCGGGGAGATGGAGGGCTTTGTGGACGCTTGGCCGGAGCCGGAGACGGTCTCGTTGCTGGGCGGAGGCGGCGGCGCAGGTGCGGGACGTTGTCTTCATCATCATCTTCGTCCTAGTGCCCCGAGACGACCCCCTTGCCTTTCTTGGCTGGAGGAGCATCAGCCGAGTTCCCTGCAGGACGCTTGCGTGGCACCTCCTTATGGCTTGGGGCCTCTGGGACTGGATAGGTGGAGAAGAAGGTCGCGCGTCCCTGTGTGTGTGTCGGATTAGATCAATTGCAATGTCGCTCTTAAAAACCACGGTTGAGTTGAAAGGAAATTTTTGCTTACCGCTGGAGGAGGATATGACTAGCGGTACGCACTCGGGCAGTCTGAGTGGACTATTTCCGGGCCTGGGGCAAAGAGCTCGGCCACTCAGCTGGCTATGTCTTTTTGCGAAATCGGGTCTTTAGTTTCCAGAGTGGTGTCTTGCGGCCCTGAGTACTCGAAGGCGAGATGCACCCTCTCCTTGATGGGCTGGACACAGCGCTGAGTGTAGTTCCAGACTACGCCAATGCCAGTCAGCTCGGCAGATTTTAATCTGTGGACAAGAATAAGAAGTTCCTTCACTTGGCTTCCTTCGCAATCGGCGAGAGGAAAAGATCAGGAGGGATGGATTGTGGGGCACTCTCCGGAGAATGAAGGAAGGATTGGAGGAGAATTGGCGCAGTAGAACCACTCTGAGTGCCAACCCTTGTTGTAGGTCCTCAAAGGAAGATCAAAATAGAATTTTCGGGCCCCTTCCCGTAGCTGAAATCCCGCTTCGCCTGCAGCTTTGGGAGAGTTCTTGTTTGGGAAAGGTTTAAGGAAATAAAGAAATCTGAAGAGGTCAAAGTGAGGGGCGATCCCAAGATAAGCCTCACAAATATGGATAAAAATTGTAATTTGGAAGACGGAATTGGGGTTCAAATGAGAAACCTCGATCCCATAAAAATGCAGCAATCCTCGGAAGAAAGAAGAGCAAGGGAGGCCAAAGCCGCCGAGGAAGAAAGATTCAAAGACCACTACCTCGTTGGAGCGAGGGGTGTGACAGGATTCGCTGGCGGCAGCGCGCCACGAGGCGATTTCTTCGGAAGGGAGCATGCTGATGGAGACCAGCTTCTGTAGCCTCCGTTCGGTCGTGATGGATTTCATCCACTCCTTGCCGCTCCTGGCTACCTTCGGGGCGGCGGGAGATGGGGGTGCCATCGTAGATCGGAGACGGTGGCGGCGGAGGTTGCGATGGAGAAGAACCCTAGCGGCGGAGTTCGCTGGGGGAAGAGACTGAAAGACTGGCGCGAAAAGTGGACGAGGTGAACTAATTTCGTTACCCTGTTCCTAATTTATCGCAACGGGCAGCGTTTCGCATTCTGGGCCGGGCCTTTGTCTAGCGCTGGATGTGGCCTTTTCTAGAAGGGCTCGGATAACCACTCGGGTGGCCAAGTGATTTCTCCCGAGAGGTTCGCATATGCGTTGAGCGCCGGTTTAGGAGCACGCAGTCCTAACTACTCGAATGAAGCAATGTTAGTTGCGTATTCAAGATCAATACCAAAAGGACATGCGGATTTCCAAAAGTTTTTCATTAAAGTGGCACATAGGCCTGATTACATATTTTCGCGGCGCAGCACAGTGAGCTTGGGCTTATTGCTGGCTCGCGAGGATACAAAAGAAGGATAAATCACTTCTCTGATGGCCACTTCACGTCGAGGATGGAGGAGACGAGAGCATCCTTCAAAGGAATGCGCACTGTATAAAGTCGCGGATGGCCGCTGACCAGGATCCTGATGGCCCTCTGGGCTGTGTTTTCAACGAAATCCTCTCACCAGCGTTGCCATTGGGCGGCTACGGCGGCTGTTGCGACGGCGATGTGGGCGTGCTCCTCGGCACAAGCGATTTCGCAAGGATCCATTGCTCTCAAGAGGAAGAAGGTGGAGGTTTTCGGGTTTCGCCGAGAAAATGAGAGACTTGAAAACTCGCAGGCTGGATGTGAAGTAGTACATTGCCCCTGGATTTCTTTTATACACAGGAGAAGTTCAAAGGGCTCGCCTTGTAATCCGTTTCAAACACAGTAAAACCATCATAGCGATGGGACGGAAGTGGATGCAGATACGTATCCCGGCGGAAACGTTTCGCCTCCCCATAATGGGCTTGGGCTAAAATTACAAAGGGTGATCCCCTTAACAGGTTTTCTTAACACGCCGCTAACGGTGGCAATGTGTTAACATCGAGTCTAATTCGACCTCGGTACACCCTGGAGGGCATATGACCGGAAGCGCCAAAATAAAAAATATTTCACGATATACCCTATGTTGGGTCACTAGCCAACTTCGCATGCTCGAGATTGGGTGTTGGTGAAATTTGGGTATAGTTTCGGAGGTATGCCTTTTCTAAGGTCGCCAGTTGTATACCGCTACCCGGATACAAGTACCTCTTGGCCAAACTGTATCCAATCGATACGCCCCTAAGGGCCTATAGCTGATCCCTTCTCTGGTTAGGACAGGTACCACTCGGCGGAAAGGTGCGCCTCATGCTGGGCCGAGTGCTAGTACAATTTAAGACCAGGCGCCTGACGCTGATACGCTTTGTAACGCTTAACTTACAGCATGCTGCAAGACAGAAATTGTAATGGCGTGGCTTAAGGCATGTGTGGACTATATGGGCCCCGGGTATCCTCTAGAAGGCCCATAAGGGAGCAGATCGATCCAAGTCGGCTGGCCAAGGATAGAGATCACTCGGGTTACGCGCACGCCTTAAGCTCCAAGGAAATTCCCGAGGATATAATCTATCTCCATGTAATTAGCAGATCAACACATGCATGACATGTAACAGCTTAACAGAATTAGCTATCGTATATCACGTGCTATCCTGTAACTCTATCTCCCCCTACACTATATAAAGGGAGGAGGTGGAGGCCATCGGCATAGACGACATATAGCATCATCTTGCATCCCGCATCTTGATCCACCATATAATCCCAGAGCACAGGAAGTAGGGTATTACCTTCGTTGAGGGCCTGAACCTGTATAAACCCTTGCCTTGTGTTACCATCTGACTTAGTTCTCAATTAGCGTCCCCTCGTACAAATTCATTGCCGGCGGTGACCCCCCAGTTAGTCACCAGTCGACAGCATGCCCCATGATGGGTCAATTGCTGCTTTTGCAACGCAAGAGTAGGTGCCAAGTAGCCAAATTCATCTGTTGAGGTGACGTGCCCAATGGGCCGAAGAAAGCTGGTGTTTGGTACTACCAATCCAAGCGTTGCTTCAACACAAAAACTTATGATTTCTTGAGTTCTTTACAATCTTTTTTCAGATTACAGGAGATATTGGTGAAACCAGTCGGCCGGACATCTGACTCGATCGTAAAGCACTTGGGGGCTACTATGGACTACATGGATCCTCGGTATCCTCTAGAAGGCCCATAAGGGAGCAGATGGGGGACGATCCAAGTCGGCCGATTAAGGATAGAGACCACTCGGGTTACACGCGTCTTGAGCTCCAAGGAAGTTCCCGAAGATAAGATCAAGCTCCATGTAATTAGGAGATTAATACCTTCATATCATGCAACAGCATAACAGAATTAGGTACCGAGTATCACGTGTTACCGTGTAACTCTATCTCCCCCTGCACTATATAAAGGGAGGGGGTAGAGGCCATAGGCATAGCCCAACATAATAGATCTCAACATCATAGAGCATACGCTGTAAACATCTTGGTCATCTTGCATCCCGCATCTAGATCAATCATAATCCCAGAGCATAGGAAGTAGGGTATTACCTCGGTGCTGAGGGCCCAAACCTGTATAAACCCGGTCTTGTGCTACCATCTAGTTTGGTTCTTGCTAACGCCCCCTCGTACAAATTCATTGTCGACGGTAACCCCCAGTTAACCATCAGTCGACACTACGTCCGCGCCTCAAGCGCCCAAGTCTACGGCTCGGCGACAAGGCTACGTCCACGCCCAGAGCGACCAAGTCTATGGCTGCACTACACGCCTACACCCGGATAGCCAAGTCTATGGCTCAGGGACACGCCTACGTCCGCGCCCCAAGCGCCCAAGTCTACGGTTCGGCGATAAGGCTACATCCGTGCCCCGAGCAACCAGCTCTACAGCTCGGCGACACACCTACGCCAGCGTCCCGAGTGCCCAAGTTTACGGCTCGGCGACAAGGCTACGCCCGTGCCCCAAGCGACCATCTCTACAGCTCAGCTACACGCCTATGCCTACGCTCCGAGAAACCAACTTTACGGCCCAGCCACGCACCTACGCCTGCGCCCCTAGTGCTCAAGTGTGCGACTCGGCTACACGCCTACACCTACAAAGCACTCTGAGGCCCAAATCCATTTAAGCAAAGGGCGATCCCCTTAACAGGCTTTCTCGACAATACGTCACAAACAGTGACAATACGTTGTTGACATCGAGCCTATTTTGGCCTCAGTACACCCAATAAGGGCATATGACCGGAAGCGTCACCCATTAAAAGTACCTCATGGCGTACCCCATGTTGGGTCACTAGTTAACTTTGCACATTCAAGGTTGAGTGTTGATAAGTCTTGGATACTGTTTCGAAGGTATGCCCCTCGTGGGTCGCCAGTTTTATATTGCAATCCGGATACAAAAAACCTCTCGGCCAAACATTATCCAAACGGTACGCCCTTAAGCGGGTCACCAGTTGATCCCTCCTCTGGTTGGGACAGGTACCACTCGGCTAAAAACGTGCCCCGCACTAGGCCAAGAGCTGAATTCTACAAGTCAGAATCGAGTGTTTGATGCCGCATACCCCTTAATATGCTAAACGCATTACACCACAAGGCAGGTGTTGCAACTACACGGCTTAAGGCTCCACGACACGCCTATGCCGGCGCCCCGAGCGCCCACGTCTACGGCTCAGCGACACGCTTACGCCCGCACCACGAGCGCACAAGCCTACGGCGTGGCTACACGCCTACGCCGGCGCCCCGAGCACCCAAATCAACGGGTCGGCCACACGCCAATGCCTCCGCCATGCACGTCCAAGTCTATGGCTCAGACTACTCCTGGGCCAGGAGCTTATAAGCCAAGTTTTCATCATCTTGATCTTTTCATATAAATTTGAGTTGTTTTTTGACTTGCTGCCTAGTTGTTTTCAAACTAAGCAGTAAGTCGGGTGCTACACCTAATAGGTGCACTTGCGTGCATTTTTGTTGCTTTCTCTTAATGATCGCAAATGAATCCGAGTGGTTATTCTGAGTAGTGAAGCTCTGACCCACGAACGACAAACTCTAGTCACTCGGTACGCGTGCCTACGAAATAGAGCCATGAGCCGACTCCCAACGCTAGGGGATTAGGCTAGTCAGGCAGAGTGCATAATAAAAGGAAGATTACTTGAAGGAATTAAACATCAAAAAGGAAAATGAACAAAATCATAAAAATCATTTGCATAAAGCAGTTGGACCTTACATCATTCAGATACTGCCTAAATCCAAGATAGACATGTTACAGGGGGCTCCGGCTCACGTCCGATGGGAATCCAGCTCCTAGCACTGTCATAACAAGTGCTGGAGGCCATCATTCCGCCTTCCACAAGCCTTGGAAGTTCATGGACTATGTGCATAGGGCTTGCACCACGAGCGCTACCTACTCCCTTTGGACACGAGCCGCCCCGTGCCATGAGCGCTAACTTTGGCTTAGCTACGAGTCTATGCCCATGGTACGCTCTAAAGGGCCGTCAGTTGTACACCGCGACAGACGGGTAAACCTCGGAATTGGAGCCCTGGCCACCAAACCCTAGCCCTCCCTAAGCTAAACGGCGGTAAACCTCTCCTTCCGATGTCCAAGCCTTAGAATAGATGAAATCACGTTGTAGATCTCATCAAAACGATCAAGATGGATATATGGAACAATAGATTTGATAGAGAAATGAAGGAGTTATGCGCCGCCGAAGATCGCTGGATTTTGGAGCGCCGCCACCACTGATGTCGCCATCATCGCCCCCCGAAGTCAGTGCCCGCCAACCCGAAGCCTCCACGTGCCCCGCGCACCGCCAATTTTCCGCACGCGTGCACTATGCGCTGTGCCACCACACATCACCGCGACGTCCCCCGTCGCCCATCGGACAAAGTCTAGTCCCCACCGGACACCGTCCGGTCGCACTCAAAAGCTGAGCCAACACAGCCGCCGGACTTTGTCCGATCACCCACCAGACACCGTATGGTCACGTTCAAAAGCTGAGCCGACACAGCCGATGGACTTCATCCGATCACCACCCGGACACCGTCCACAAGAACCGTTTATACCATGACCAAACACTATCCAACCACCACCAAACATAGTCCGACATCTCCGGACACAATCCGATGGAAGCTCCACAAGCTCCACAGAGAACCATCGGTCCTAAACGGGCCTCGACCGGACTATTCGATCACCACTGGACACGGTCCAGAGAACACCTAATCCCTAGAGAAATTAAAAACAATCCTAGATTCGAATTTCGCTGGTTAACCCAAATAAACCGGTTTATTTAATTTGTGGGATTTTCAAATTCATCTGAAACTTTCTCAAATTGTTTAGGGAGCATACAAACTCCGATTTAGATGACATCAAACTTTATTTATATATTTATCTATATTGAAGTTTATTCCTATTTCTATTTATTTCACACATAGATTCCTGTTGTGACTGTTGCAAGGAGTGTTGTCCAGGAGTTGCCGTAGACCCGCAATGGCTTTTGACTTTTTCAAAGGCAAGCTTAGATACATATTCCTCTCCTATGTTTTACAATGATGAACTGTTTATTCTATTTAAATTGATTGCATCCATTGTAGACTAGTGTGTGTGTTCCTAGACATGTTAATCCTCGGATAATGTGTCCTATCCACCTTTGTAAAACCATTATAATTATTTTTGAGCCTATCCTTGACTAGAAGTGTAGGATTATATTGGGATACACTTTTAAATGTGCCCTTATGAAGTGAAAGCTTCACCATGCTATTTTTGAATTAAACCATAATTAATCAACTAGAACACAATGTAGTGTAGTTGGTTAGGGAAGACCTCGAAGAGGTGGTATCATGGCTTTGGGGTTGTTGTTGTTGAAGTCTCCTATAATAAGGACCAAATACATGTCACTTATCGAGACCAAACCAAATAGTGCAACCACTTATGCCTTCTAGCCCTACCTTAGTACCCTGCGAAACCTACTAACCACTTGCTTGTATGCTGGCCGGTTATGGTTCGAGTCTCTATCCCAGGGAACTCATTCTTGAGATCGGATGGCTTCAATGGGGACCTTATCTCAACGCGGATGACTCCCTGGTCAGTTGTTTGATGGATGTAGACATGAGCTTCGGGGTTGACCGGGGTGAAGTCATCGTACTTGGCGTGGGCAATCCTAAAGAGAGGACATGTGAAGTGGTAGGTGTAGTAGGCTGAAACAGCCCTATTTTGTATCTCCTTCGGGGTGAGACGTGACTTGTGGGTAGACCTGATCACGGGAAGCCCGGCTCGACAACCCGGCCCGAACCTAGCCCGAAAAAACCCGGTTTGGCCCGGCCCAACCGGTGCATCGGGTCGGGCTCAGGCTTCATTCCGGAGCCCAGTCATCGGGCTGGGCCGGGCCTGGGCCTAGTTTTTTTGCGATTTTAGTCGTGGCCGGGCCGTCGAAGCCGGGCGAGCTCGAGCCAGTTTTCAAGCTCGGCCTTGGGGCGGACCGAAGCTTTTCAAGCCGGCCCGAAGCTTCGGCCTCGGCGACGTTTGATCAAGTCTACCAGTGGGAAACGTGTAAAACTATCATGATAGGCGCGTCCACGATCTTGGACGGGGCGGGAGGTCTCACAATGTTAGAGTTCACCTTTTAATAATTAAACTTGATTAGTGTAGGTTGGGATTGGCCTGGTGCGTTGAAGCACTTTCCTTTATTGGTATCGAGATGACTTGATCAATTCATGCATTCAACAATTACAACTTGTTAACTAAAACTTGATTAGTTTAATGTAAAATAACATATTCCCCATCCTTTGCCATTGCATTTGTTAAATAAGGATTGTTTGTTGGGTAGTCGCCTACTCATTATACTTATTGCAGATGATTTATTTATTCAGGTCACGATTCCAGTCAGGATCAGGACTGATGATTTCATTTTTTTCTTATTATTTTGTGAATTTGAGCCGGATCACCTGCATAAGTTGATATTGGCACTAGTACTCTAAAATGTTATTTCAATTAGTTATTGAATGTTTGCGATGATATCCATCGAATTGTCCATCATGAGATATTATCTTGGGACTGGTATCGCCTCATGGTGTTGGATTCTCTGTGAAGACACTGAGGTCACGACACTGTTCTAGGTCTCCTCAATTCTAAAACACACAACATTGACTTTAATTGATAAATTCTAAAACAATAACATGAAGCAAAAGCTTCATAATGAATCATTAATTTATAAGTGAGACCTATCATCTAACAACGTAAAAGTATGGCTAAGCATCTACTCAAGGATAGGATAAAGAAATCAATAACAGGGCTATCAATGGCAAACAATTCATATTAACAAATGATTTACATGACAATGTGATAGACATATACTTACATACGATGATCGATTAAGCATGCAATAAGTACATAACAATGAATAAATATTTAGCAAACTAAAAATTCAATAAGAATCTAGTTTTTCTTGGATGAACTCCAGATCTTGCAGATCTCCTCTTGGAAAATCCTGAAAATCTCTAGCTCCGCAACACCTGCGTGATCTACGTGAAATAAAAGAAAATACATAATAAATAAAAAATACAGAGAAAATAGATCATTATAGAAATATAAAATTATTGTGGACTTATGTGATTTTTAAACTTTGCAATCATCTAACTTGGAGTTTGTCTTTAACAATTT
The DNA here is from genome assembly GCA_036346415.1 of Raddia guianensis. Lineage (NCBI taxonomy): Eukaryota > Viridiplantae > Streptophyta > Magnoliopsida > Poales > Poaceae > Raddia > Raddia guianensis. Next base: position 28,668,415 of record CM070540.1, read on the forward strand.
GGGGAAGTTTAAAATAATAAAAAATACCAGTTTATATCGGTTAACCAGGATTTGATTAAGAAAACCTCAAAAACCGTATGACTCTCTCGGTCTACCTACCGGGCGATGCGGGTGTGTGGTGTGGAGACGCGGAAGCATGAGATTGGCTGGCAGACGGGCAAGAAACACGCTGCGGCGCGACGATGTCAACGAGTTGGCGAGTGACGCATGGCGGGACTATGGCGCGACAAGTAGGTGGACGACGCGTGGTGCAGCACGACAGCAGATGCGATAGGGCTGGCGCGGCGGCAGACGTGTGACGCGACGGGGCAGGGCATGGGGCTCAGCGAGGGAGCTAGTGTGGCATGCACTGATAGTTTGGCGCATAATCCGAAGCGGGCACGGGCCACGAGACATCGACGATGAAGTCGGTGGGGGGGGGGGCGGCACCTCAGATTCCTCCAAATTTCAGTGAGCAATATCTCCTGCAATTCTCCAGCAAAAAATAATAATCCAGGTATCTATCTAGACCATCTCGATGAGATCCAACATGATGCAATCTATTCGAGGGTTTGGTCGATAGAGGATGATCTTTACCTTGATTTAGCTTAAGTAACTCTAGGGTTTGGTGGCAAGGACTCCTATCTCGAGGCTCTGGGTTATATTTGTGAGGGGTCTAGGTTGGTATTTATAGTATTACAAATTTCTCAAAGATTAGCTTAGGGGCCGAAAACAGAGTTTCCTCCGAATATTGCACCTCAAATCTGGTCCTTAGGTTCGCTATAGGTTCTAGATCACTCTAGTATTTTTAGTTAAATTTTCTATTCATATTCCTCATTATTTCATTCAGAATACTCATTATTCTGTGGATTGATCGGGCTAATCCGACTTTTTACTACCTAGATTTTTATTATCTCCGTGGCGATCACAACCAGACAACGTATCACATGCTCTACGGGCAGTTTTGAACAATAATTACTTTAGTGCAATAGCAGTACATAGTACATACCGGTCTCTGCCAAAAAAAAAAAAATAATAATTCTCCCAATTTCCATCCAGTTTAAGGCTTAAGAATTTGAGATGCCTGACATGCTGCACACTTAACTTGGAAACAATGTGCCATTTCATTCTTTGTTCCGAAGATCAAAGTTAACAATAACTAAAACAACAATATAAACTAAAATAAACACTGTACTTAGTTCTCTAATCCTCTAATTTTATCCAGGCAACCCTGTATGGATTTGACAATCTCTGGTGTGGTACGGTCACCATCAGCCAGCTTGTATTGCTCAAACTTCGCTTCTTCACACTCCAGTGCGGCTTTCTTGCAGGCCCTGATTGATCCTGGATGAAAAAAAAAATGATTGATCAGCTCTGGATCAACACGATGGCCTTGGGTCGACTGAACTGTAACAAAATTAGAACGAGTCAAAACTCAGAATGCCAAACAATGCGAGCATTAGCATCCAAAGTACAAAGAGGTAAAAAAGTATACCAATCAGATCCAAGTTTAAGCAAGTAAAACCCCATTCCTGCTTAAAGGTCCTCTTTAATTCGCAGTCCTGGTTCTGGTTCGATTTGCAAAAATTGTCATCTTTATACAGACCATTCACTGTAACATTTTGTAATAATTTTTTGAGTCTTTGTAGGGTTTTGTCAAAGATCTCAAAAATATTTTTAAATGAACTTTTTTAGCCTTTCCGAGTCTCTTTTTAAACGCCCTCAACTTTTCCAACTACAACCAAAACCAAACCACAATGCGCATAGAAAAGGGCCAAAAACAGATTCAAATGTACCGTTTAAATTTTGTTATTTTTGTACTAAGCCATCCGTTTTAGCACTTTGTAACCATTTTTTTAAAGATTTTTAGTGGGTTTTCCCAAAGCTCCCAACACTAAATTTTAATATATTATTCAGCCTCTATCAGACTCTTCTCGAGGGCCCTCAATTTTTCAAATTATAATCTAACAGAACATTGCCAGTTTGATGTCTCAATGAGAAGAAATTTTGGTAAACTATCTCAGAGAGAAAAGCTAGAGTTATCTGTACAAATAAAGAATGCAGGGAAGTAGGTATGCATTAGTACAGAATTTAACCTAAGTTCACTCAAATCTTTAACCAATAAGAAACACTTGTCTTCTTGGTGCTGAGATGGGCATATCAACATGGTGCTAAAATACTGCATTCTGTTCTGATTAAACAAGTCATTGCACCACACATCACAGAGCACAAGGAGATCAGATACTGAATCCAGCTTTGAGAAAAAGATTCACGGTTATCAAATCAATAATTAAATTGAGATTTTCCTGAAAAAACAAGTCGATAAAAAACAACTACAACTAAGACTGCTATAATTTCCATCATCCATGATCCACTCACCGCTCACATCCAGCAGGTTGAACGATACAGGGGTGTTCCCAATGCTTGTTACCATTGTTATAGCAGCCCATACTTTCTGGTGAACTTCACGTGACGCTCGGATTATGCAAAGTTTAGTTATATGATTCACATACTTAACTGCAGATCATCAGAGCTTATAAGTCTTGTAGATCAAACTAGGAAACAGGCTGCAGTATGATACTGTCTAAAAAATCAGTGAGGTTTAGAAATAATGAGCACCTTGCAATGATCCAAGAGAAGCAGCTAGGCCACACTCCCCAAAATTGAGCAGGATGCTATCTCTGATCGCTTTGGTTACATTCAACTGGGTAAGGATGACATGGTCGGACTCGCCTCTGCCCGCATCAATGAAGACCTCCATCACCATGTACCTATTCTTGAAGTGAACCATGTGGCGTGATGCCACTTGTGATCATGCAATGCCTGTGCTTACTGCGACATGGACCTGCATGTAGCTGACCAACAGTTGGAAACTCGAAACAAAAAGGAGGGAACCAATGCTGCGTTTCGCACTTTCGCGTTCTCACGACTAGAGTAACATGTGCGGAAGACCAGGAAGGATCATGGCATGGACTGGCCAGCGAGGCAATTGATTGAACACCTTGCGGGCATAGCTGGCACCAGCCAGCATCCACACTGGCATTTGCCGCATTCCCCACTGAACCTTGAGCTGTTCATCCGTGAGGGATTGGGGATAGCAACTTACAAGACTGTGATACTTCATAAAACACATTTCGAACTATCTACCACTCTAGCCTAGCCAAACCCTTGAATCCAATTAGGTCACTAGTTCCCGGATTAGTCGCCTGAGACCGAAATTCTGGAATTTTTGGACAGCGAGCTTGCGAAGGCCAAATCTCCCATACGGCTTGAACTACGATTCATATTACATGGCCACCCTCCAGTTCCTGCTGAAAATCCCCCGAAACGAGGTTGCAAGCTATTGCATATAAGGCTCCAACATCTAATCATGAATTACAGTGATATAGCTCCCCAGATCCCCTCTAATTCTAACCAATTCGACCGAAGAGGGATTAATTGCTGGAAAAGGGACTCAATTAAATTACCTAGCGGTGGAACCCTCCAAACCCTAGGTTCCTCCCTTCCTTCTCCCCTTGTTTCCTCTTCTCCCTCCTTCCTTCTCCTATGGCCGGCTTCCTCCTCTTTTCCTTCTTCTCTAGCCGTCCCTCCACCCCTTCCCTCCACCAGACCGACACGGCACAGCAGCAGCAATCGAGGGCGGCCACAGGCGGCGGCAACGGCTAAGGGACAGCGGCGGCGGCGGCTAGTGACGCGGTGGCGGCTGGAGGAAGGCGGCGGCGTTCAGGGGCAACGGCGGCTACTGGGGGCAGCGGTGACTTGCTGGGGCGACGGCTGCGACCGGCTAGGAGATGGCCGCACTGGGAGGTGACGGCGGCGACTAGCTGGAGAGGCGACGGCTAGATGAAACGGGACAGAGAAAATATAAATTACAAAAGTAGCACCGGTTCCGCCACCCGGGTGGCTGCCCCACCGGGCGCGGCCGTGGCCGAGCTGCCGCCACCCCGCGTGCATATGTGCCATATGCAATACCGGCATATATATTATAAATTTATGATATATCTATATTATACATATATTAAAATGTATATATGCCATATGCAATACCGGTCACATATGTATATAAATATACGCCATGTACATGCAACGTGGCTTGGGAGAAGCTCTAGGTCGCTGTGGTCTTGGTCTCGGTCAGTCAACGGGAGCAAATTGAGTAGAAGGTGCAGCGAGAAGCGTATGCGTATGTGATCGTGGTTCATGTGATTGTGATCTGACGAGCTCACTGCACTGGGGAAATTACGGGTGGCTTTTTTGGAACGAAACCTACCTGCCAACGTAAATTATTTTAGTTGTCCAAAAATATAAAATTAAACATGCCATTTTACTAATCAATTATCAATAATCAATAAAATTAGACATGCAATCTACCTACTATATATATATATATATATATATATATATATATATATATATATATATATATATATATACACACACACACACACATACATGCAATACGGCGACGCCAAATTTAGCCGGGGCTGCCTTGACATGCTGAGGTGGCGGCAGAGTCAGCTGACCCCAGTGAGCGGCGGCTGTCATGCAGCCGCTGATGGCGGCGACCACGGGGTGGTGGAACCGGTGCTATTTTTGTAATTTTTTTTCCTGTGGATTATTTTATTAATTTTCTATTTAACTGTTGATTATTTCGGTAATTTTTCCTTTTCGGGGCGGACCGAGGAGAATTGCCAATTTGGCGTAAAGTTCACTGGCCTTTCTAATTTTACTCTAGGTGAGTTTAACTCCAAGCAAAACTTGACAAAACTTACAAATCAATCCTGATAAACGAACCGACATGAGGGAAACTTTCGCGTGCAGCTGTGGCGAGCGCCGCCGCCCTCTGCTTCTCCTCCAGGCGCGCAGCGCCGCCCCTCCTCCACCTGCGGGCTTTGCCGCCCCTCTCCACGCGCTCCTCCACACGTGTGATGCCGCCCCTGTCCTCCTCCTCCACGCGCGCGGTGCCGCTCCTCCTCCACGAGCGTGGGCGCTGCTGGTCCTCTATTGCTGCCGTTGGTCCTCGACAATCGCCGCCCCTCTCCACGCGCGTGGGCACCGTGCCGTGGCTGGAGGTACGACCTTTCTTAGTTTCTTCGGTCCTCCTTGTGAATTGCTATAGCTTTTAATTGCTCTTTCTCTATAATCATAGGGAGATTGAGATGGATTCAATAGATTGATCGAATCTTGTAATTGAGCAAAACATGGACAAAGAAAAAGAGAGAGCATCTCAGGAGGAAGATATAGATGATGCTGATTTTGCAATGGATGATGAGGAGATGTATTCATTGCTTGGATTACGAGAGGATGAAAGTGCTATGCATGACACGGTGTTCAACCAAACTAGTGCAAACAAGTGGTACACCGATTGATGAGGAGGAGCACAACGCCAACGATATACCGATTGATGAGGAGGAGGAGCACAATGAAAATCCAACCATCAATGTTGGCACTACTTTCTCTTCCATGACAGAATTTAGATTGGTAATAAAACATTATGCTATTTTAGGGGAGTTTGAGATAAAGACTAAAAAGTCCTATCCTACAAGTTTTTTAGGTGCTTGTAAAGCAATTGGATGCTGCTGGAAAATTGTGGCAAAAAAGACGCAAGGGCAGGACAATATCGTGGTACTACTCTTGTCTAGTGATATATGTTTTTTCTTTATCCTTTATCATCTGCATCTATACTTACTTCCACTTTGTTTGTTAATATAGGTGGCGAAGATAGGGTCTGACCATGATTGTGCCTCAAGCAGTAGAAGAAGTAGGATGGCATCTAAGAACTGGGTGGCTGATAGGGCAGTGCCCATGGTGAGATTATGTTCTAACATGGGTGCTAAGGAGTTACAAACAAAATTAGAGTATGACTACAATGTTATAATTGGATATGACACCGTTTGGAAACTGAGAATGAAGTTTTTCACATAACCAGGTTACCAAAGACAAAAAGGTTAAAGTAGATGGTAAGAACAAATGCAAAAGATGTGGAGAGCTAGGGCATAGACAATCCAGTTGTCCTCTAAATGGAGTAAAGAAAAGGTGAAAATACTTGCCTTCCATTTTCTTCCAAAAATGTTGTTCTTCAGATGTATAAATATTTATGCTTCTTATTACAGAAAAAGTAGAAGAAAGAGAAGTACAGTGCACCCCGTCCCCCACTCGCGCACCCCGTCTCCCATCCCCCATCCCCTCTCTGGCCGCGGGCGGCGGGGCTGATGAGATCCCGGCCATGGCGGGCCCTACCTCACGTCTCCTCCTCCTCGCCCGCCGCGCCGACGGCGGCTATCGCCATCTCCATCTCCATCTCCACCTCCACCGCCGCAGCCTCCTCCTCGCCCGCTCCCTCCAGGCCGCCGCCGCCGCCGCCGCCGACCCCTCCGCTCTGCCGCACCTCCCGTTGCCCTCGATGATTAGGAGGTAATCTAGCCAGTAGATCTCTTAATGCTTCCGCTGCTCTCCATTCCGTTCTCGCAGCTACTGACGCCGTGCACACTGGGTCGTCATCATGTTTGATACTGTGGAACCTTGGGGAATTACGGTCACATTGTCTTTTGTAGATATCCAAAATGACTATCCTGCACTCAATTTTCACTCTCAAATAAACTTTTATCTGCAAGCCTGCCTGAACTCTTTACTTCGCTGAAAAAATCTCTGTTAGCATTAAATCTATTTGGATACAATGTTAATTTTGTTTGCACTGTTCGATAAATAGAGTTGTCTCTTGGAGAATGAATAGTTTAGTTCAAAGAAATTTGTAATGGTTTCTCAGGGACAGCAGGTTAATTCTAGCGTTGTTTTCTTTAGTCTAGACACATTTCTCCTTGCAAGGTTTAATTCCCTATTTTGTAGCTATTCTGGTGCATTCACAAGTGTGCATGGTGAGAGGCCATCATCTGAGTATGCAAAGATCAGAAAAGAGTTACTGGAAAGCCAGTTTGGGAGAATCCTTGGGTCAAGTTCACGTAAGCTCTTTGCTGACCGTGGCTTCGGTCCTTTCCTTGCACTGTATAGGGCAGCAACTATCTCTTATCATGTTGTGAAGCTCACTGTTTGGCATTTATTGCTCAAGGATGTGCATAAACGAGCTGAGAAGGTAGTTCTCTTGCCTGTCTACCTTCATTTTCTCTTGCTACTTGTTTTATTGTTATAGGAACTGAGTGTCGATTATCGTTTGTGATTTTCCTTATTTCAGTTTAGAGAGACTTTGATACGTTTGGGGCCTTTTTACATCAAGGTAGGGAAGAACAGTGCCTTTAAGAAAATTAATAACAACGCGCAATCTATTTAAGAAATTCTATTTTTATGTTTTTGTTATTTTTGTTTTCAGCACAGTGAATATCTTCTTGTTAATACTACAATGTTAAATATTGAATTCATTATGGTTATCAGAGTCAATGCAAATAGCATTAGTCACATCAACATCTTAAGTGTTCATATGGAATAGATTATGGTGTTGAATTTGTTTATTGCATCATGATGTTCTATTATGCCCATATCTTTTTGCTTTCTCAACTGGTTTATATGATATTGATTCTTATATTTCGCCAATATTTAATCTTTTCCTTTGCCTCTAGCAAAAAATTGATAATCTGTTCTTTTTCCTTATCTTTTTTCACCATGCAGCTTGGACAGGCATTGAGCACACGCCCTGATATATTGCCCAATGCATACTGTCAAGAGCTCTCTAAGCTACAGGTAGTCCATCATTATGCATTATATAGTTTTGTTCATTTGATGGGGGCAACCAATACTATTTTAGGAATATGTTACCTCAATTTATGCTAAGCTTTTAAGTTATTTTATGTGGGATGTATTGCACCAGCAGCAATATGAGGAAGTGAGGGATGGAGTTAGTATCCTATTGTTGATGTGTCAAAACAGATCCACTGAAACGGTGGGCCCTAAAAGGGATGATAACTCAAAGATGTTTAAGAAAATAAAATTTATACAATCAGTAATGCCAATTGAAAATCTGGAATTTGAGGAATATTAGTAGCTAAGTTGGTCGGTTTATTGGTTTTATTTCAGTATATTTTGCTGAATGCTGACAACTATCTCATCAGGATCAAATACCACCATTTCCTACTCGTATCGCAGTCAGGACTATTGAGTCTCAGTTGGGCTCTCGAGTTTCTGATCTATTTGCTGATATCAGTCCAGAGCCAATTGCAGCAGCATCACTGGGGCAAGTGTACAAAGGTTAGTCATGTCTGATAAGGTGTTTCCTATTATCTTGCGTTCTTGTGAGCATCCTTGTTCTTACTAAGTTTATTTCGCTTCCATGAGCATATATTTCAGACCTGAGTTCCCCAAGTTGAAATGCATTCCTTTGATATTTCAAGTAATGCAGCTCATCTACACTCTGGAGAGCTTGTCGCAGTCAAAGTTCAGAGGCCTGGAATGACATCCTTGCTGACTCTAGATGCACTTTTGTTCCATATGATTGGGGGACAGCTAAAACGATTTGCTAAAGCTCGCAAAGATTTATTAGTAGCAGTAATTGAGATTGTGAGTAGTCTACATCTTTCCACTTCTGATCTGACTATTTTCACCTATAATTTTCTTACATTCTCTATGGTTTACTGATTAATTTATTTTTTATCCAACTTAAGTTGTTTCCAGATTCCCTTCAATAGTTCAACCTGATTGTATTATGTTTTATATTTATATATTATGCAAAACCTTGGATATTAGCCACCTTGTAACGTGACTTATAAAGTTCACTTTCACTCTTTTCTCAACACATTTTATATGGTATATTATGCTATAGAAGTTCTATGATTATGCTACATTTCTATTATGCATAACCTGATTGCATTTTTTGGGCAACTTATGATGGGTCTCTACCTTAATTTACAGCACTCTTAATTTTATGATTATAATATTTTTGACATGAAGTATTTTTGTGATACGATCCTTCTGGATTAGCTTACATGTTTCTTTAAACAATTGCATATATATTACATAAGCATCAGGAAAATTGAAATAATATAAAATTATATTAATTTTTTTGCAGTGCTGTGCGCTCCTATAAACTTTAGATCATTTTGCCAAATCATTATAGGCTTTAATGTATGCTACATTACAGTTAACTTTTTATTTACCTTTGGTTCGCAGGTTAGGCATATGTTTGATGAGATTGATTATGTCTTAGAAGGAAAAAATGCTGATAGATTTGCAACACTTTATACTCATGGTGAGTATTGATTTTTTTTAATTAAATTACTGATAGTTACTAATGTCCTTCAAATACATGCCCCAAAACATGGGTTTTCAATACCTGTCCCTCGAGTAATTTATCCGGACATAGTAGATGCTCACATTTCTTAACATTGTGCACTCTTTGAGCTTAATCTCTATTAATTTATGTATGCAACTCTGTAAGACCATGATTGTCTTTATTTTGGCAGCTTCAGATGAGGCTAACTCTGAAGGCAGGGCAAGTATCAAGGTCCCAAAGGTCTATTGGAATTATACACGTAAATCTATATTAACATTGGAATGGATTGATGGGATCAAGCTAACTGATGCTGCACGCATCAGCAAAGCCAACTTGAACAGGAGAAGGATGATTGATGAGGTATTGTTGCATGTTGCACCTTGAACCAAATTTGTATAATCAAGATGGCCTTGAACTTCAACACTCTTTTTCTCTCTCTGGCTATAACTGGATTGCGTTAGGTCTGCAGAGTCTTCTTTCATGAGCTTGGAAATACTACATAATGATTGAACTATTTATTTAGTACATTTAGCTAGCAATCAAATTTGGACCATATCTGTATGCGTGTTTCACCATTTCAGCATATGTTTGTATTCTCTATTGTTGTAAGCTTTTTGGTTGCTTTAGTGGATTATCATGTTTCTTTTTTGCTTTCCCATGTAAACTTCACAGGGTCTCTATTGCTCGTTGAGGCAGCTTCTTGAAGAAGGTTTTTTCCATGCAGATCCTCATCCTGGTAATCTGGTGGCAACGGAAAGTGGATCTCTTGCATATTTTGACTTCGGTATGATGGGAGATATCCCAAGGCACTATCGTGTAGGACTCATACAAATGGTAAGCTCCCCTTCTATTTTAGTTGCAATTATGTTCTTTTTGATTGCTTGACATTTAACTGGAGCATCCTTACAAAGAATGTGGACTTTTTCACTCTTTACGAATGGAAAAATCTGAGAAGAAACAAACTTAGATGATATACTATAGGCTTACATGATGGATACACTTATTATCCATTTTTGATATTCTCAATTTTCATGGATCTATATGCCTTTGTTTCTAAGGTCCTCTATGTGTCCCGCAGATATTCTCAATTCGAACTTCCATGAGATGTTAGTAAATTGATCAAATGTCCCATATATGGCAAGAGTATAATTTAGAAGTGGTTCTTGAGAAACTATATACCTTTCTTTACTGGTGCATGTGAAACATATTCTCTTTGTTAAATAACTGAGATGTGGGTGAGTAAATTGAACAATGTCCCATATTTGACTAGAGTATAATTTAGAAGTGGTTCTTGATAAACTTTATACCTTTTTTTTCCTGCTGCATGGGAAACATATTATCTTTGTTATATTACTTTTGGATATGATACAAATACTCTGTACATATAGTGAGTAATCATGTGTGCTAGCACACAAAAAGGTTTACTTGTTTGAAAAAAAGATCCACATTAAATTCTTGTGTTTTTAGAGTTTACTTGTTCTATGTTGTTTTTATTTGTGTTGCTTTTATAAGATAAATTTCAGGGAGCTGAGTTCGCCTGTTTCAGCTTGTACACTATGTTAACCGTGACTCCCTGGGCTTGGCGAATGACTTCCATTCACTGGGATTTGTCCCTGAGGGAACAGACCTACATGCAGTTGCAGATGCATTGCAGGTTTCCTTTGGTGATGGAAGGAGGCAATCAAATGATTTTCAGGTTAGTTTAATGTTTCTATTTCCAGTGGATGTTTTGCTATAATTCTATCGTACGATACACATGAAAGTCCATGAATGCTTACATGTTGCCATAGACATGTTTGATTAAATATAGAAATAACCTTTTAATTGTGTCTTTGTGCCCTTGCCAATCATGTTCTGACATTCTGGTTATTGGTAATTAAGTTAGTAGAGTTCTCTGTTTTGGGTGACATATATTACTGTATATTCAGTATGGTTGCTACTTTTATCTGCTGCTATTTGTAGCTTGTCTTATTTGGACGAGTTAATACATTGTAAATTAACTTTTTTCTTATGGTTCAGGGGGTAATGAACCACCTATATGATGTCATGTATGAGTTTAGTTTCTCTCTTCCTCCTGATTATGCACTGGTGATAAGAGCGCTGGGTTCTTTAGAAGGGACTGCGAAAGCACTGGATCCTGATTTCAAAGTTATTGAGAGTGCATACCCATTTGTCATTGGGAGACTCCTTGCCGACCCCAGCCCCGACATGAGGAAAATATTAAGGGAACTTTTGATATGTGATGATGGATCCATAAGGTGGAATCGACTTGAGCGGCTGGTATGTAATTCTTAATTGTTCCTTTGATTGATGCTTTTATATCAGATTTTAAATAGGTTGTAATACATTCTTCATGACATTCATAACACATCATTCTCATGTTGTTTATGCACGAGGCTCAAAATAAAATTATCGCTTATGCGGCTCAAAATAAAACTATTGTTTATGCATAATGTTATGATCCAGACTAGAGGGAAGGAATGCCGGTGAGGGGATCTTGCCGGCAGCGAGGGTGCCATGCGTAGTACAGTGGATAGGTCGGGTGTGGCACGGTTGGTAAATGACATTACTTTAATAGGGGTGACGAATAAATGACATCATTTTTATAGGGATGACTGACATAGACCCTAAGAAAACAATCCTATCACTTATGTCATGGAAACTAATCTCAATCAAACCCTAACAATTTAATCTTATGTAGTCAATCTATAAAAAGGGAACTGCTAGAGTCATATTTTAACATCCTAATAGATGGGACTGCTACTAATCTCTTAGTAGATTGTTCCTTGTCGTGGGTTACTTTTCCGCATGTGAATAGTGTGCGTGAACATTAACTTGTAAGAAGATGGCGCCAGAGCTTGTAAGGGCATGCCCAATGCTACCCTCTCCCCCCTCATTTTAGCCTCAAATTACTTTAACAGTAGGTACTAGGTAGGTAATGAAATATAAGAAAGAAAACTATAGAGAGAGATAGGGTAATGATTGAATAGTAATGAGATAGGGAAGTTTTAGAGGTTTCATTGGGCATGCGCTAACACCATTGATGCATCGAGAATTTACACACCTTTCTTTATGCTCATGCTGTTAGACCAGCCTTGCATCGCCATGGGCATCATACAAGAAGTCGACACCCGACAATGATGCTTTTGCATGTATAAGGTCATTGTGGGTTGGTGGCAGACATGTTGAAGGTAAGGGAACACTTGCAAGATCTTGTTGGCAACGAGGGTGCTACACAAGGCTTAATTAGTACTAGGCCAACCTCTTTTCTTCATTGCTTAATTGATAATTGATACATGGCGTCTATTTTACAAGGATGACTCACTTAGATCCTAAGAAAATAGTCCTATCACTTATGGACATTAATCTCTAAATCTAATCTTATCTAGCCAATTTCTACTAGATGGAAGCTAATATAATCATATCATTAACTTCCTAATCCCTTGGGAGATTGTTTCTTGCCATGGGCTACTGTTCACACTGTTATGAATGCACTTATCTTGATCTAGGGGCCAAAGGGCCAGTATATGTGCAGAGTACAACAAAAAACCTAATACAATACGGAGATGGGACTAGGCCCATATATACAACCCATAAACATATCTAACATCCCTTCAAGCTCATGTTGGATCAACAACACCGAGTTTGGAGAGACAAAAATTATGGTGCCTTTGTGAAGAAATCTGCAAGCTTAATCTTTGAAGACACATGTTGAAGAGCCACAATATTCTCCTGAACGTAGGACCGCACATAGGAAGCATCAACACCAATATGCTTGGTAAGCTTATGCTTCATCGGATCACATGCAGTACCAATAGCTCCTGTGCTATCAGACAAAAGAGAAGTTGGCTTAGTAACAAAAACATCGAAATCCTCAAGTAACCAACGCAGCCAAGTAATTTATGCCATCAAAAGAGCCATATGACGCAACTCGACCTCTACACTTGAACGAGAAACTGCCCTATGCTTCTTAGTCTTCCATGCGATGAGAGAATCACCAAGAATACACAATAGATAGAAAGAAAACGGCGATCAGAAGGATCCCCAACCCAACAAAGTAAACATGAAGTTGGAGTTAGGAAAGAGAAGATGACGAGAAATAGTGCTACACAGATAGCATAAAATACGAAGGTGACTATAATGGAGTTGAATAGGAGTGACACAAACTGACTCAAGATATGAACATCATAAAAGATGCCGAGACGAGTGACACCAAGATAGACAAGACTACCGACAAGAGGACGATACCGAGTAGGATTTGTAAGAGGTTCCCTATGAGTGAGCTGAAGATTAAGCACCATGGGAGTCTCAGCAGTTCAGGGATTAGTAAGATATGCTTGATCAAGAAGATCCCCAATATATTAGACAAAAAAAATGCCCTTCGGTGTGGAGGTAACCTCAATCCCAAGGAAATAACGAATAGGACCTAAATTTAACATACGAAACTGCTCATTGAGACGAATCTTGACAAAATCAATGAATTGTGAATCATCACCTGTAATGATCATGTCATCGACGTGGAGTAGAAGAGTGCGACCATAAGATGAGGTGTGGACAAACAACACAGGATCACTAAAAAACCAGTAGCAGTGACCACGGAAGAAAAGCGCTGAAATCAGGCTCGAGGAGCCTATTTAAGCCCACACAAAGCACGATAAAGATGAAGGACGCGACCTTTGGAAACAAATTACACCGGCGAAGGCCGCATAAAAACTTCATGCAGCTCCGCATTAAGAAAGACATTTTGAACATCAAGCTAATAGGTAGGCCACTAACGAACAAAAGCCACAATAGGTCTTAATAGTGGTGATGTGAGCCAGTTTCAAAAAGTTTGTTCATAAAATTGATGCCAAAATTATACCTAGAAAAATAGCTACTGATACCAAAAATACCGAATTAATTCGGTACGACATTTCGGTATGTTTGGTATGAAGGAGATCCACGTGGAGAGGAGAGTAAATCAACCTTGAAGCCTAGAGATCCACGCGGGGAATGCCGCGCCGGGAGAGCCGAAAGAACACAAATATTTGAGGAAGAAATGAAAATGAACTCTATTCCTTGGTGCCTAACGAGATTGAGAAATTAAATAAAGATAAGACCAAAACCCTTTTACCACGCAAGAACCTCACCAAGAACACTCAACACCGTCACACCACATCATCCACTAAGAACTCGATTTGTTATCATAACAGTTCCATACACCATGGTCACTACTCGGTGCCTTGTGCAACATCATGCAAGGAAAGCCAAAACCGAAGCAAATACACATCAATCAACACAATTCCCAACCATGACAAAGTAAAAAAACCTGTAGGGCGGTGGAGTTACTTGGTCTAAAAAGCAGAAATCTTGGCATCGAAAACCTCCCAAGAACCACCATCAACCAGGCCAAAGAACCCCAAATGAGTCTTCCTGGCAGGAGCGAAGGGAAAGAACGAAGAACCGACACCACCTTGGCAGACCTCCCTCTCCCCGCAAGCTGTTCAAGCAGTTTCTTGACGGCAAGAACAAGCGAGCCACGGGCGGAAGGCACCGCCGGGGACGCTGGTCATCGGGAAGGACGCCTAGGGTTTGTGGGTGCCTGGGTGGCGGCTGAGCTCGGGGGCGCTGGGAATGGGAATGAAGTGAGAAGTTACCTGATGGGTTGTGTTCTAGCCCATGGCGTCATGCGGTGATGCGGGGCGGAAGCCGGGAGGGAGGCCACAGTGGCCATTGGCCATTGGTCACAGGCTCATGACGGTATATGCGGTATTTCGGTTGTGCAGTATCAGATACCGAACTGATACCATAATACCGAAGTTTCTAAAACAGATACCGAACCGAATACCAAATACCAAAAATACCGCAATTTTCGGTATTTTCGGTTTGGTACAGTTCGGGATTTCGGTATCGAGATTTTTCTGCCCTCCCCTAGCCATAGGAGCATTGGTTTCATCATAATCAACACCATGTTCTTGTTGAAAACAACAAGACACAAGATGAGGTTTGTAACTCTCAAGAGATTCATTAGAGCAGTCTTAACATTATAGACACACTTGCAAGTGATGGGACGAGCGTGAGATGGAAGAGGCAAAATCTCCCAAGTGCTAGTATGCTCAAGAGCAGCAAGTTCCTCGACCATCACATGCTGTCACTCTGGATGAATAATAAATCATGATAAGAGGCCGGTTTAGTAGAAACAACACCAACAGGAGGTGGTGGTGATGGAGATGGTGGTAGTGGTGGTGGAGAGGACACAAGATGATATGGCTCTTCAAGAGGAGATAACTCTATAGGAGTACGAAGATGTCTAAGAGGAGAGGTATTCGAGAATGTCAAAAAAGAAAGGGACTCAGTAGATGCGGTAGAAGTGAGACAAGGATAGAAAGGATGAGACTCATTAAAAGCAACGCCTCGAGAAATCCTCATCCGACGCCCGACAGGATCCCAACAACGGTATCCCTTGTGCTTAGCGCAATAACTTAAAAAAACACACTCAACTGACTGAGCAGCCAGCTTTGTGCGTTCACGAGGAGAACATAACACCTCCCAGAAGGAACGAAGACCAGAATAGCCTGGTGTGCATCCTAAAAGACTTGCTAATAGAGTACCACCCTTAAGGGCAAAAGAGCAACAGAGAGCCTCAACCCAGCAGTGAGAAGGAATAGAGGAAGCAATCATTAGAGCATGAGTGGTTTGAAGATGACGGTGTTTACGTTCAACTACACCATTTTGTGCATGGGACCAAGACACGAGAACTGGGAGAGATTGCTTTGCTCAGTGAGAAAACCACAAAGGGCCCCAGATAGATATTCCCTAGCAGATCAACTCGAAAGACATGAATAGGAGTGTCAAACTGAGTATGAACCATGGAAGCAAAATTTTTATAGATAAAACCTCACTACGATGAGACAAAATATCCAAGTGTGGCGAGAAAAACCATCCATAAAAATGACATAATATTTGATGACCACCCTGTGAGACAAAAGGGGTCAGACCGACATCATAATGAACAAGATCAAATGGACGAGTTAATACAGATTCACTAGAAGGATAGGGGAGTTGCACAAGCTTGCCAAGGATGCAACCCGCATAGTCCAAAGTAGCATCACTAGACACAGACCCTAACAGACCACGACGAACTAACGATGATAGGCGCGAATCACAGAGATGTCCGAAACGATTATGCCACTGAGCAAAAAACACTTTGAAGGAGGCAATGGAGAGAGGCAGAAGCAGTGAAAGGAAGACAAAGCCAGTCAAGCTCCCAAAGACACTGCGAGTCACGGTGCCGGGGGCTAGTTTGGGACTTGTGCGACGATCCTGAGCAGAGCACTAATTAGTATCGAGAATCACACAACAACCATGGTCAATAAGCTGAGCAACGGATATAAGCTGCATAGTTAGCTTGGGAAATTGTGGGAACATGAAAGGAAGAAGGCGGAATAGTGTCTCGACCTGTGACAGGAAGAGAGGTATCGTCTGCCATCTGAACTGTTAAAAGAGTGGTCAATGGATCGATGGAAGTAAGACAAGTAGAATTAGATGTCATATGAAATAAAACACCTTGGTGATGTACCTATAGCAGAAGAAGATGGTCTCTTAGTGGAAGACTGCAAAACGGAACCAACAAACCCCGTCGGTGTAGAGGCAGCCAAGCGACAAAATAGAAGAAGAATCTCGGCAGAAGCATTAGGACCGCCTTGTAAAGATGTGTCTAATTCCCCTGGAGCTGAAGCAGGAGCTGCAGTGCCCTTGGACTGACGACAAGGAGACAAATCCCGCTTCTTGTAACAGAACTGCTCCACATGACCGACTGTCACAATAAGTGCAGTGTAAACCAGCCTTATCGAGGAAAGATGAAACCGGTGATGGTGCAGCCAAATAACCAATATGCGCCGAAGCTGCCGGACGAGCGGTCTACGAAGAGCGTCATCCAATGAACATCAAATCTGCATCACGCAGAAGTGTCTCCTCGGTATGAAGAGCAGTGAGGGCCTCCAGTAAAGAGACTCGTGGGTGACGAGCAAGAAGCTGAGCACAAATCTACTCAAACTCTGGTTGAAGACGAGTGACAAAGTCATAGATGCGACGAAGCTCCAAATGGGATTGCCGACGACGACAACAATCACAAGCCTGGGTGTCGTGATCAGTATCCGCTGCATGAAGAGAGTAAAGCTGACGCCAAACCGCAGAAAATTGAGCATAAAACTCTTCCACCGTGTTGAATCACCGGTCGGCTCAGAGCGATCATGAAGATGGGACCACATGAGTTGTGTAGAAGGCAATGCAACCACAACTCCGGTAAGGTGCATCTTCATGCTAGCAACCAAAATAGTAGATCACAAGCATCGTCATAACACTAGAACCTGTAGTCCGTAAGTTGAGAGTCATAGGAAGCCAGAGCCTTATACGCCTCCTTATTGGAGCCAAATAGCAAGAATATATACAGAGTATAAAGTGAAACCCTAATACAATAGGGATATGGGCCTAGGCTCATATATACAGCCCATCTACTTATCTAACAAATGCGTGTGAACAGTGGGTTTTAACAGTAATTTTAGCCCCATTGCACAATCTCAGCCTATCGTGTGTTTGCTGGGACCCACGCGCACATGACACATGAAAGTGATTTCATGGTTCTATTTTCTTGAGAATCAAGAATTGAGTGGTACTTATTAACGAAATCTGCTTACTGCAATAGCTAGGATTGTGATCTGCTAATTATGGTGCCTATTTCCATATATAGATGGCGCCTGTACATGGCTTATATAGGTTTCCTTTTGTTTAGGATTCTATTATCTATTTCTATCTGTTAGAGATAAACTTCCATGTACATCCCATGTCTATTGTATAAATATGAGGGAAGCACAGGCCCTAACTTGTGCGTGGTTTTTCCCAATTCTATTCTCTCTCACATGGTATCAGACGTTTGGTCTTTCAAACCCTACCTCAGCCGCCCCCTGACGTTTGGTCTTTCAAACCCTAACTCAGCCGCCGCCTGGACCTTCCTCCCACCTCCAGCCGCCGCTTGGATCTTCCACCCACCTTCAGCCGCCACCTTCAGCCACCTCCTGGATCTTCCTCCCCCTGTTGCCGCTTGGATCTCCCTGGTCGCGCCATGTCCACTCTTTCTGATCTTGCCTCCACTGGCGTGGGTAGCCCTGCTGATCCAGCCGCTGCAGCAGCTGCAGCTGCCATCACCGGCCTGACTGAAACTCCCAATTCCGCCGCTGCAGCAACTGTGCCCGCTGGCCTCTCTGGAGTTGCCGCCACTGGAGTTTCTTCCTCTCAAGGAGGCGCTGCACTTTCCTCCTCTACATGCGCTCAACTTCTAGTAATGCTGGACCTCAACGCTGACAACTTCACCAAGTGGGACATCTTCAAGGCCTTGCTTGGTCACCATGGGCTTCTTCACCACGTTGATGGTTCTGTTCGTCCCATAGATGCCGTCTGGGTTTCTGATGACTATGCTGTCTCCTCTGTCATGCACGGCTTGTCATGTGCGGCTCCATGACCCAGGAGGTGCTGGACATCATCCTTGACAAAGACTCTCTGGGTTGCCGCTGAAAGCCTCTTCTGTGGCAAAAAGGAGAGCCGTGCTATCGTCCTTTTGGCTGCCTTCCACAGCCTTTAACAGGGTGATCTCTCCATCACAGCTTACTGCAAAAAGCAAAAACGCCTTGCTGTGCTCTGCGCGACGCCGACTCTCCAGTTGATGATCGCACGCTGGTTCTCAACGTTCTGCGTGGTCTGAACAAGACCATGTCCAGCGCTGCCATGGTCCTCGCCATGAGCTCTCCGCTGCCGAACTTCGTCAACACTCGGGCTGCTCTCCTCAAGGAGGAGATGCGCCTTGGTTTTGCAGCCAAGACAGAAGCTGAGACTACCCTCCTCGTAGCACTGCCCAGCCGCCATCATGCTCTGGCTGTTCTTGTCAAGGTGCTGCTACCACCTCCTCCTCCAAGCCCAAGAACAAGTGGAAGAAAAAAGGTGGCAAGGGTGCTTCCTCCTAGTGCGCCGGCTCCTCCAACACGCCACATGCTCCACAGCCGTCTGGCCCCAAAATTTGCTTCAACCTTGGCCAGGGGCAATGGCCAGTGATGGCCCCTTTTCCCCAGCAATCAGGACGTGGTGGTCCTGGCATTCTTGGCGCTTGTCCTCAGGCACATGTCACCGCCCCGGCATTTCCCTATCAGCCCCAGATCCAGCAACAATAGGCTCCCTCTTGGGATAGCGCCAGCTTGGTCTCTGCCATGAACAATCTCCAGCTTGGCCATGGCAACTGGGTTGTAGATTCCGGCACCTCCGCACATGGCTCCTGACGACGGTATCCTCCATAATTCCACTCCATATTCTGCTACTGTCACAGTCGGTAATGGGTGTTCGATTCCTATTTCCCGTACTGGTTGTGCCACCCTTTCCACACCCTCCGGGTCTTCCTTTAAACTAAACAATGTTCTTCACATGCCATCTATTGTCCGTAATTTGTTATCCGTTCGACAATTTACACGTGATAATTCTTGTTCTATTGAATTTGACCCAGTTGGTTTTTGTGTGAAGGACCTACAAACGAAGGCTATTCTCCATCGCTGCAATAGTGGGGGTGATCTTTACACTTTCCCCCACACTCATCCAGCCTTCGCGACTTCTGTGGTGCCTCCTGACGTCTAGCATCGCCGTCTTGGTCATCCTTGTCGAAACACCTCTATTTCGCTTCCGCGCTCGTCCATTCCAGATGTCAAGCCTTGCAGCTCTGTCATGCTTGTCAGCTTGGCAAGCAAGTTCGTTTGCCATTTTCTCGGTCTAGTTCAGTATCTGTCGCACCTTTTGATTTACTCCATTGTGATGTGTGGACATCTCCAGTTTTAAGTGTTTCAGGCTATCAATATTATCTGGTCATTATTGATGATTGTTCTCACTTTTACTGGACTTTTCTTCTCCACACCAAATCTGAAGTATTCTCCAAAATAGAATGGTTTTTCTCTTTTGTTCTAACTCAATTTGGTGTCCGCATTCGCTCCATACAATCTGACAACGGCAAAGAATTCGACAATCACATATCCACCACTTTCTTTAATCACCTTGGTGTTTTCTTCCGCCGTTGTTGTCCATACACTTCTCAACAAAATGGAAAGGTTGAACGTGCCAAACGCACTATTAACGATGTCATGCGCACCTTGTTGTTTCAAGTTCAACTTCCTTCACTTTTTTGGGCTGAAGCTCTTGCTGCCGCTACCTATCTTCTCAACCGGTGACCCTGCAAGGCTATCGCCAACGCCACACCGTACTATACTATACATAAGGTCTATCCTTCCTATGGTCATCTTCGTGTCTTTGGCTGCCTTTGCTATCCCAACACTAGTGCCATTGCCTCCAATAAACTGCAACCCCGGTCTACTCCTTGTTTTTTCCTCGGCTATCCACTCAATCATCGTGGCTATCGTTGCTTTGATCCACACAGTCGCTGCATCATCATCTCCCGGCACTCAATTTTGATGAGTCCACGTTTCCATATGCCTCACCTCGTCTCCGATTCCTTCGGCATGAGATTTGGTTTTTTTGCACGACTTTGCGGATCTACCTCACCGTACAACACTCTCACCAGCGTTGCCCACATCAGTTGCCTCCAAGCCTCCAATCCAGCTGGTGTACACACATTGTTCCCGTGCTGCACCTACTGCCACTCCAGCACCGGTGTCGTCGGCATTGCCTCCTGCAGCGTTGCTGAGCCTAGCTGTGCTGCCTTCGACCTTCCAGCTGCCTTCTGTTGCGTCATCGCCAACCTCTGCAATAGCACCAGCTGCTCAGCAACCAACAATGCCTGCTGCCCCTCTGCCAGCTGCTGTTCAGTCGTCTCCAGCAGTAGCTCCGTCTGCACCATCGCCATAGGCATCATCCGCAGCTGCCAATCCGTGCCCTACTATGGATGTCCATCCGCCTACTACCGCTGCTCGGCCAGGACTTGGTCCTCACGCCATGCGTACTAGGGCCAAGGATGGCATTGTGACTCAGATTCAGTTCTATGGCTTCACAACATCCACATTAGGTCTCTCCCCAATTCCACGGTCATACGCTACTGCTCTCAAAGATCCTAATTGGCGCCAGGCTATGCATGATGAATTCAAGGCTCTTGTTGATAATGGAACCTCGTCTCTTGTTCCCCGGCCTCCTGGAGCCAATATTGTCACTGGCAAATGGGTAACACAAGTTTAACATCGATGGTTCCCTGACTCGTCATAAGGCTCGTTAGGTTGTTCGTGGTTATTCTCAACCATTGGGCATTGATTATGATGAGACATTCAACCCTGTTGTCAAACCAGCAACTATTCGGATCATTCTTAGCATTGCTGTTTCCCGTGGCTGGCGTGTTCGTCAGATGGATGTTAAGAATGCTTTTCGCAATGGCAATCTTGATGAAACTGTGTAATGTGAGCAGCCGTCTGGTTTCACAGATCCTGCATGTCCGCATCATGACATCATGTATGTTATTTGCTCAAGTCTCTATATGGTCTGAAGCAGGCACCTCAGGCACCTCGAGCTTGGTACCAGCGATTTGCCTCTTATATTACTCCTCTGGGGTTTTTCGTCTCTGTGTCCGATAATTAATTATTTGTCCTCCGTCGTGGAGATCAACTTGCCTACATATTGCTTTATGTGGATGACATCATCATCACAGCTTCCTCCACTGCTCTCTTGCAGAAGCTGACATCTGCCTTGCACAGTGAGTTCTCCATGACAGACCTTGGTGATCTTCACTACTTTCTTGGGATTTTGGTCCATAGATCTTCCACTGGCATGGTTCTCTCTCAATGCCAGTATGCCATCGATCTCCTTCGGCGTGCTGGCATGAGTGACTGTCACCCCACTACAACTCCAGTGGATACACAGTCCAAGCTCTCTACTACAGCTGGTCCACCTGTTGCTGATCCTTCTACATATGAAGTCTCGCTGGTGCTTTGCAATACCTAACCTTGACGCGTCCGGATATTTGTTACGCAGTTCAGCAGGCTTGTCTTTTTATGCATGACCCATGAGAGTTTCATCTCGCTCTTGTCAAGCGTATTCTTTGATATGTCAAGGGTACTCTTGATTTTGGTCTGCATTTATGAGCTTGTTCCCCAACTACACTAACAGCTTATTCGGATGCGGATTGGGCTGGCTGTCCCGATTCCAGACGCTCTACTTCAGGGTATTGTGTCTATCTGGGTGACAACCTTATATCTTGGTCTTCAAAAAGGCAGCCCACTGTCTCTTGTTCCAGTGCTGAAGCTGAATACCGTGCTGTTGCTAATGCTGTGGCCGAATGCTGTTGGATTCGTCAGCTTCTCCAGGAATTGCATCTCCCTTTACAGCGGGGTACGGTTGTTTTCTGTGACAACTTTAGCACTGTTTACATGGCAGTCAATCCTGTCCAGCACAAACGCACGAAGCATATCGAGCTTGACATTCACTTCGTATGGGAGAAGGTTTCTCTTGGGCATGTGCGGGTTCTGCGTGTGCCATCTAGCTCCCAGTTTGCTGATATTATGACCAAAGGACTGCCCTCCAAGTTGTTCTTCGACTTCCTGTCCAGTCTTGGTGTTCGGGAACCCCCCGCTGCGACTGCGGGGTGGGGGCTGGGGTGGGGGGCGTTAAATATAGATGGCGCCTGTACATGGCTTATAGGTTTCCTATTGTTTAGGATTCTATTATTTGTTTCTATCTGTTAGAGATAAACTTCCATGTACATCCCATGTCTATTGTATAAATATGAGGGAAGCACAGGCCTTAACCTGTGCGTGTTTTTTCCCAAATCTATTCTCTCTCACAGTACTGTTACTCTCGTTCATTGTGAATAACTATTACAGTCAGAAGATAGGAATACTAGTCCATCTTTACAGTAGTGGACCGGACATGTAGGTCCAGTACTTCAATTATTGGCATGGGAAAAAGAACATGTCATTATAGTATTACTTTTATATTGGCTAGGTGGTCTTCTGATATTTAATTCTTGTTATGCATTGGGTCCTTGCTAATTTAATTTTGCATTCAGATTGCAGCTATATCCAGGCAGTCCTCAGAATCTTCAAATAAATCTGGAGATGGATCTGATGAAAATGTTATGGGCAGTTCTGATTGGAGATCATTTGACATGCATTCAGTGATTGCTGCTACAGACGACCTTTTCCATTTCATTTTATCTAGGAAAGGCTGGAGGGTTCGTGTTTTCCTTGTCCAGGACATTTTAAAAGCTGCTGATGCATTCATACAAGAAGCAACATTTCCAGGTTTATTTGAGGAAGAGGGAGCTACAAGAAAGCTATATCCAGTGGTAGGTTTGATATTTGCCGTGAATTTTCTTTTTTTAGGAACATTAGTTGATATTTTCCATAGTAATCCAGTACTTTTATCTATATTAAAAATGATGTCATTTAGATTTGCATGAAAATTTAACATCACTAATTTGCTTGGTTCAAAATCGCAAGTCTTTAAATATCATATTTATTTCTGGATTTGGAATTCAGCAAAAGTTTTACTTCTTTGCTACATTGTCCAACATAAATAGCTATGCATATTTAAAAACATATCTGCTTGCAATATCAAAATACTATATTGTTTGAATTCTTGTTGAGTATATAAAATTGGTTTCTGTTTATTACAATTTTAGAGGTTTGCTTTCTCTTTATCTATGGCCCACTACAAATTACTTGAGTAAGGTACTGCAAGATTTACAAGCAGCTACAATTATGTGCCAATTAGGGCTGTGCATACGGTTTATTTGGTAAATAGGGTTCTTTTGCAAATATGGTTTTTGAAATGAGAGATCAAATATACCACATAAAAATTCGGTTCTGTATCGGTAAATATCAAAATATTTCTGTTTGGTACCGTATACCATATTTACAATAACGGTCTGTTAACTATCCTAATTAGTACTTTAATATTTTAATGGAAGTCACTGGAAGCCAAATGTTGATTATACCTGGGTGTAAAATGTGCTTGACGGATGGGCTTAGGAGCATGCACATGCGGAAGGAGCCAGGCAACCTCAAGGCCCGTGGTGGCCTGTGGGCTTAGGAGCTGGCTTGCTGATTTGGTGGACCGAGCTGGTTTGTGCTGGTTGGTGGCCTGTGGTGCTAAGTTGGCACGATGAACATCTGGTTTCTCAGTTTTGGTTTCTCAGTTTTCCTCGGTTTCCATCTGTTTTTTACCGAAATAACTAGATACCAAAACTGTGCTTTCCTGTGAACCAGACCGAACCGCAAAAATCTGTCAAACCTGGTTTTTGACTGGTTCGGTTCGGCTTATTTGGCATGGTTTTTTTGGTTCAGAAAAACCGTGCACAGCCCTGATGCCAATGGTGATTATTCTTTCCCATAATTTTGTAGTTTCGTGGATAAAATGGAGCTTATGCCTTGATTTTGTTTTCGACGCTACATGTTTATAACCAGACAGTAGTTGTTCTGCCTTTATAACATGTGCATTATCAACACTTTTGACCATTCAAGCATAGTGTATGTGTGCTTGCTTGTTTGATTTACAAACCTTTTTTTGGAATCCTCAACTATCATGTAAGGCGTGGGTTTCCTGATGCACTGAATAGAGGTGCTCCCTTACCAGAAACATAAGGGAAAAAGGTGCTCCACCAAGCTGCATTAGTTAGAGCATCCGAATCAGCCCCTCTATCCCCACTCTATTTCACGGTTAGCTACTCCCTAAATTTTTTTCACACTTTACACTACACTATAAAAAATTCCCTCTAGCACGTGCAGAAACATAGCATATAAAAGGGAAAAAGATGATCCACCAAGCTGCATCAGTTATTCTAGCATGTGCAGGAGCATAGCGTATAATTCATGTTTTACATGGTATGCGCTTATTCTGCCTAAACGTGTAAATACTGAAGGTTTCTTTCCATATGCAGAGAAGTAAAATGATCAGAAGGCTAGTGAATGGTGTTCAATCTTTCCGTCAGGCTATTAGTTTGGCCCCAGATGCCTGGACTGCCATGCTAATCCGTACCATGTTGAAGCCCGAGGCACAAAAATTTATTCTTGATGTATTTCTAGCCTTACTGAGCCATTCCTCTTACAAGGTTCCAGAAGCATGCTGGATTTGTATGTCGAGATATCTGAATTACTTGGACAAGCAATAAAAATAGGTGACTCGGAATGAAAATGTGCAGTCTGCCTGCTATGATATGAAATTAGTAAATTACCATTCTTTTTTTTTTAAAACAATGGTATAACTGCTAGCGATTGTTTTTTGCCTATAGGAATTAGGAACTACAGTTTTTGTTGGAATCTAGTGCCGCCTCCTTTTCAGGTTGCAGTTCATTTTCTTTTGTTTTGCTCTGGTTTATCATTTGCTTTATGTACGTTTAGATCTCATAACTTGCAACATACTCCCTCCGTTCCAAATTATAGGTCGTTTGACTTTTTTGACACGTACTTTGATCACTTGTCTTATTCAAATAATTAGTGAAAATATTAAAAAACTCAAGTCATTATTAAAGTACCTTTCATGATAGACTAAATCATAACAAAAATAAATTATAATTATAAAATTTTTTGAATAAGACGAATGGTCAAAGTATGTGTCAAAAAAGTCAAATGACCTATAATTTGGAACGGAGGGAGTATATTATTGTGTTGTTTTCTCATTTTTAACCTTCTTATCATGGGTGCATTGTCAAATTATGTTCAAAATTATGTTGGGTATGATATGATTGGGGATTCTGATGGAAATATTAGCAATTTTAGGTTTATTTATTTCAAATATAAATCAGGAATAAGATCCGATAAATAAGCATCACGAAACAGGAGCTTACTTTAGATACAAATGCACGTATATCCCTCCGATAAAGTCGTAAAAAGAACAGCCACAAGGAATACCCGCCTGGGGAGTTTATAAAGAAAAAATATCGCTAGTTCCATCTTCTATACTGAGAGCCACAAGGAATATGTACTATGTATCGAAGCCGCTGATATGGACGTTGGGGTTAATGTTGGGAGCGACGTTGCTATTATTGACAACGACGTTCGGGTTGGTGTTATTGTTGTTGGTGACCAACGCCGGTGAAGTCATCGGCGCATATCGGTGTAGGAGAGCACGCGGTGAAGACAAGCAGTCGCGCTAGAGCATTTCCCAAAAAAATATTATTTGCCCTCTTTCGATGCAGGAGCGTAAGGGTAGTGTGGTTACAGAGACATGCTCTTTTGTTCGACCGTGCACACTAGTGTATGGGTTGGGAAGTCTGGTCGCGCTGGCATAACAGGTGGTAGTGGCAAAACCTAATGTTTTTCTGTGTGCGACTCCTGGTGGCGGCGGTTATATAGGGAAAAACGTGTGGGCTAATGGGCAACGATCAAGATTGTGCCATGATCGGCTCGCACGCTTCTATATCTCGAAACCGTTCCACAAAACATGGAGAGCAAAAGACTAAATTGCAAAAGGAGGTCGCACTTGCGTAAGCACGAGGGCTCATTTTCGGTGGACCATTCATGCATGTGCCCTGGGCATGCGCTACCCTCGCCTTGGCCAGTGAAAACCTCTCCCATCGCAAGATCTAGTTGGATGAAGCAAACTCTATTATTTATACTTGTCATCCACTCGTAGTAGCAATATGGTATTAAAAAAAGTTCACATGGATCCATGAGGTGGATCGTTGAGATTTTCTAGAAATTATTTCTCATTTAAATGGGCCTTGGCCCCAATAATTCAACAATCCTCCATCAGATCTCAAAGTCCTACTCATGATTTGCCTTTTTTCCCAAAGTTATTAATATGCACATGTTCGATCTGTTTATCCAGATTTTTTATATGCATCGCTCTTAGTTGCAGTAGACGTCGATCCCGACACTTGACTAGTCCGTATAGGAAGGCCAAACCTATTAACGGGGTCATGAAACTCGCCATGGGGATTTACAATCTCATCGAGAATAAAGCCGACGAGTTGTTCTTGCATTGCTCTGACCCGCTCTGGCGAGAGTTCTGAACGTCGTTCATCCAAATGGCTACTAATGACTCCAGTTTGGGGGTACAAGAACTCATATACATAGTAGCCACATAAATTTGTGTCGGACGGCTGACGCATGATCTGTGGACAAAAAAGATAACAGGGTGAAATGGGTGCATGCAAAGTTATAAAAAATGAACCTTCCCTGTGGAAAAAATCTTCTTGCATGTATTTGACAGCGAACGCAACTAGACCATTGTTGTACGCTTCCAAATACTAATCATGGAATTGACGCATCTTTGTTTGTAGCTAGACAAGGTCCTCCCGCTTAACCAAAGCCCCGCCCTTGGAGAATTTCCATCTTGTCACTTTCGCATACTCTATATCCTTTATTCCCATTGCTTGCTCTGGAGCAAGTCCAGTTTCTTCGAAGAATTTTTTCATCTCCTTGGCCTTCTTCTCAGCTGAGTACTCATCTGCCTTGTTCCTTTTCTTGCCCTTTGACAATGTCTGCTCTTAGTCTGATACAAGAGGTTTGCCTTTTGAATCCTTTAGATTTTTAATTATTGCCATGGATATGTACCATTCGTTTGTAAAGGGCTGAATCTTCGTGGGAGGTGATTTTTTTTTTCAAATGTGCAGCAACATGATGTCTTACTTCCTCATCGAACTCCTCTGCTGTCTTTTCGTACGGCAACTTTGGAAGTGGTGCTAGTTTCTTAGGAAGCGAAGCTAGCTTCTTAGGAGCTGGTGGCCGAGCAGTCTTTCTTGGTTTGGCTATCACCTTGGGAGCTACTGGCCGAGGAGGTGATGGACTTGGACTTACATCGGGTTCTGCAGGAGATGTTGGGGGTGAATCGCTGATGTTTGCAGGTGTCTGCGCTGTTGGGTTTCTTCTGCCATGGTCCTGGATGTCTCTTCGTGGAGAGGACACGTTCACGTTATGTCCAAAGATGATGAACCTTTTGTGCCATAGGACGAAACTGTGTAGCGCCTCTCCTAGCTTTGTAGTCCCGTCACCTCCAGGAATGTCGAAGAGAAGGTCCTCCAACCCTGGGCATACCTCATCCATCGAGACCTTAGAGCAGCCCAACTGTAACTGTTTGCCATGGAGGAGCTGCCCCGGCTCCACTGGGTGAGTCATGCCATCAGCCGTCTTGATCGTGAGGTTTTGCGCTTCAAAGTGCAGCTCACAAGGTGTCCGCTGCCTGATGTCGTCGACAGGAAAGTGTCTCATTTCCTCTTCGAGCGCACCTGAAGCGCAGCTGCTCCGTCGTGCGGAGGGGGGACTGATGACGTCCGGAGGGGTCCCTGGCCCGACTCTAGCTGTTGGCTCAAGGCTAACTGGACCTGTTTATGAATCTCTTCTTGCATCCCCTCTTGCATGTCCCTTTTTGCTTGCTCGAGCGCGCCAGCTAACTGCATTTGCATCTATAGTGCCTATCGAGCCTTGCCTCTCTGAAGACTCCTATAGGTCTTGGTGTTCTCATAGAATCCAATCCTCCATGAGACCACGCCTTTACCCCGTGTACGCCTAGGGTGCTCCGGGTTTTGTAGGGCCCTTGTTAGCTCGTCATTCTCTCTGTTTGGCACGAAGGTGCCTTGGGATGTCTCCTCGAACGATTCAACAAGCTTTGTGGCCACTTCCCTCAGCTCAGGGCCAAACAAGCATAGAACCAATCCCTTACTCTTTTCGTCGGCCACTGCAATGGTATGGGAACGACACCCTTTGCCAACAGCTCCTATTCTCGCCTCTCCCATTTAGGTAAAGCACTACGGTAACCACTAGGGCCTAGGTGATGGTGGTAAACCTTCTTGGCTACATTCCTCTTGTTCTTCCCACTCATATTTTGACCTTCTTGAGATTTCTTGTATTCCATGAACGCATCCCAGTGTTCTTCCAACTTTGGGTGCTTGTTGAAGTCTGGCTTCTCATCCTTTTGGACATACTCCCGGTTCAACTTCTTTTTGAAAGTCTGAAATGCGATGGTCATCTTCCTGAATACGTAATGTTTGACATTCTCTTCGGTACCCTCAGGGAATGTGAATTGCTCCTTCATATCTGCCCAGAGCAAATTCTTTGTGTCTGTAGGGACCTGCTTCCACTTCACTATTCAAATGAGCACGTGGTCCCTAACATGGATGCTGCATGCTGAATTGAACGGCGCAATTGTAGTGGTGGGTGCAATAGGTGCACCATCCCAGCTGACTTTGGTGACCACATGCCTTGCCCTTGACTTCTTGCTAGGACCTCGCAGACGTGCTTGCCTGCTCGGTTGATCGATCTGAAAGTATAGTATAATCATGAAATGTTTAGAATATCGTCTATGCATGATAGTGGAATCGATGACATATGCATCTATAATATTCACCTCGGTGGATTGATTGGCCTCGTCGGGCTCTGCAGCCTCGACGGCCTCATCCAAGATGGGTTCGCGCTCCCCAAATTATACGAATCATATCCCGCAATAAAAAATCGCAAGACCTCATCAGCATCGTAACCATCACCATCCATCGTTGTTTCTAACTCTAGAAGAAGGCATTAAAAATAATGAACAACGAACACAGGTAAAAATTCGACACTGTGCTTGTTATTAGCTAGTGTGGCATCATCGTCATGCTAATGTAGAAAAATAGATTCAGACAATAAAATAGTTCCATACAACAAAATATCATGATTCACACAATATTTCGACTAGTTGGTAATGTATAAAAATAAATAATAACTAAATTAATATTATGATCCACACAACAAAATATCATAATTCACAAAACAATTCGACTAGTTTCTCTTGTAAAAATTCGACTAGTTGCTAGTGTAGAAAATAAATATCGTCTATGCAATTAATAACATGGTTCACACATCCGTAGCAGATCAGTAACAGTAGCATATCAGAATCTAATAAGACAATCACTAAAATATATTCAATCTTTTAACAATACAATACATCAGTAACTAGTCAGCTCCGAGGAGGAGCTTGGGGACGTCGCCGGCGCTCGGGGGTAGTTGTCGAGGAGGACCTCGGGGACAACGCCGGCGTGCAGGGGGTCGCCGCCGAGGAGGAGCTTGTGGACGTCGACAGGGGGGATTAGCCGTCGTGGAAGAGGACCTCGGGGACGTCGCCGGCACGCGGGTGGTCGTCGTCGAGGAGGAGGAGCTCGGGGACGTCGCCGGCATGATAGGGGTCGTCAGCGGCTCGCATGGGGTCGTCGACGTTACGGTTAGAGCAAAGTTAGGTGCAGAGTGAGATTTGAGAGTGAGAGGGCGGCCTCGCGCGCTTCTCAATATAAGTGGGAGGGCTTCAGTCCCGGTAGGTAACATCAACCGGGATTATTTCGGAAAACAGTACTGGTTCATGTTACCAACCGGGACAAAAGACCCCACGCGCGCCCATGTTACCAACCGGGAGTAAAGACCCCACACGCGCCAAAATTTTGGGGAAAACTCAATATAAGTGAGAGGGCTTCAGTCCCGGTTGGTAACATCAACCGGGATTATTTCGGCAAAAGGTACCGGTTCATGTTACCAACCGGGACTAAAGACCCACGCGCGCCAAAATTTTGAGGAAAACTTTAAGTAGTCGCGGGAAAAAAAAATGTTTGCATGCAGGGGGTGCAGGGGGGACTCGAACCCGCACCTTGGGGTGAGTGCCCGCCGCGCCGCGCGCTACTAGCCAGTGTGACCGAATTTCGTTGTCTACACATTTGGCCCAAAATTATTTTTGACACATAAGCGGAAAATGTCGCTGCCATGTGGGACTGGAGGTGGCCACGTGTTGTCTTCTTCTCGATGGGCCTCCTCCCTCTTCCCCCGGCCCTGATCCTGCATCCAGATTTCGTATAAACATTAGCCTGCTTCAGTTCATCGAGATTTCTTCGTATATTAACTTATTTGATTTCTTGTTTTTTGATTTTGCATCAGTATCTTTACCTCCATCGCTTTATCTTCTGACTGGATTTTCATTTATAGAATTCTCATTGGAATTTCACAAGTCATTAGAATTTGCAGTTCATCGGATATTTGCAGTTCACACTGGAATCAGGTGTTTGTTTAATGGCGTCCTTCTGCCTTTCCGAGCTCCAGCTCCATATCTTCTCCCCCCTTCACTGCTCCACACCCATTCTGGCAGGATCTCCCTCCCCATTCTCGACTTATCTCCTCCCCATCTCTCACATTCTCGCCTCCACCACAGTGAGATGCCGCGCCGCTACAAGACCTGCTGGATGTTGTTGAGGCCACCGCCGCCAGCTGCACCTGTACCGTCGCCACGGCCTCCACCGGCACCACTACCGTCGCTACCGCGCGTCGCTCCGCTGCCAGCGCACGTCGGTAGGCTTGCCAGCTGGGAGCAGTTCCTGGAGCTGGTCCCTCCCGGTGGCCCCGTCCCCATCTGCCCACCAGCACCGCCACGGGCGCCAAGCACCTAGGTGGAGCTGGACGAGCCGCCGCCGCCGCGCCCAGCAGTGGAGGACCACAGCGGCGTCCGGACCACGGCTGAGGTGCCCGCCTCCGGATTCGACTCGGACGGCAAGGACTGGCGGTGAGCATCGACCGGAAGACTACGCCTCAGATGAGGATTAGTCCGCCGGCGTAGCCGCCACCACCACCGTCGGCCTAATATATTTATTTATTAGTTAATTATATTATGTAATGCAAATTAAAGGAACTTTGCCTCTATTGTACATTTCCTTTATATTATGTAATAGAAATTCAAGGAATTTTGCCCCTAATGTAGTTCCTTTATCATATTAATATAA
Organism: Raddia guianensis; assembly: GCA_036346415.1. Lineage (NCBI taxonomy): Eukaryota > Viridiplantae > Streptophyta > Magnoliopsida > Poales > Poaceae > Raddia > Raddia guianensis. Next base: position 28,700,286 of record CM070540.1, read on the forward strand.
GTCATGTTTATAATTGTGTATAAATTATGTGCAATAATTGTATATAAGTCATGTTCATAATTATGTATAAGTCATGAACATTATCCTAATATAGCTCGTAATCTTCACACTGAAACGCGCTATGTAACTAAAATTATGTGCAAAAATTGTATGTACAAAATCCAAAAAAGGTGTGTTTGGTGAAAATGGCTTCAGTCCCGGTTGATAACATCAACCGGGATTATTTTGTGATACAGTCCCGGTTGGTAACATCAACCGGGATTATTTCAGTAAACAGTACTGGTTCATGTTACCAACTGGGACTAAAGACCCCACGCACACCAAATTTTAAGGTAAAAAGGTAAGTTGCGGGGAAAAAAAGTTTGCGACCTGCGGTGAGGGCCCGCCGCGCCGCGCACTGCTAGCTAGTGTGATCGAAAGTTTGTTGTCAACAGGTAAGGGCACAAAAATATTTATACAACCTAGCTTCATCAAAATTGTACAAACACATGGCCCGGGTGTTTTTTTTATTTGACGCCTTTGACTTTTTAACATGCCTTTGAACATTCATTTTATTAAAAAATTTAGTGCAAACATGCAAAAATGTAAGTCATGCTTAAAGTATAATTAAGGCTAAAACAAATAGTGAAAGGCGTGTCCAAAAGTCAAAAGCATAAAATAAAAATATTTGCTAACATATGCATTACAAAACTGTACAAGATGGGTGGATTTGTTTGCTAAGATACTTTGTTTTTTACAAGTGATCCTTCATTATGATTATGGCATACATAGGGTGATTCGTCAGCATCATCTAAGACACTGATGTGTACATCCACCGTGAGAGGGGGCAACTTGTCGAACTGGTTATACTCTTCTTTGTCTGTCACGCCCTCAACTCCGACGATCCTTCTTTTACTTGGAAGTACCACTTGGCGCTTTGGCTGATTAGAGTTGCTAGTCTTGTCCTTTTGTTTCTTACTTCTTTTCGATTTGCTGGCCAGGTCCATCACATAGAATACCTGTGTGACATCATTGGCTAGCACGAACGGTTCATCCCTATAAACCATTTGCTTGAGGTTCACGGTTGTCATACCGTATTCGTCGATCTCGGCTCGCAATTTCACCCACTAGCTCCGAAACAGAGGGACTTTCAAAGCTCCATAGTCCATCTCCCATATCTCCTCTATGAAACCATAGTAGGTGCTCATGTTGCCATTGCTGTCTAAGGCATCTATACGAACGCTGCTGTTTTGATTGGTGCTCTTTCTATCCTAGGCAGTTGTGTAAAATGTGTAGCCATTTATTTCATATCCTTGGAAGTTGGAACGGTACGATTGTCGTGGATGGTCCTCGAGCCAAAAGTTTCAATACATCGTCGTTTGTTTGCTTGGCCATCACTTGATTCTGTAACCATCCGTTGAAACGATCCATTTGTTCGACTATGATCCAATCATCTGACTTATCTGGGTATTACAATATTACAAACAAAGTTACGCCCATAGGCGAATTTAGTAAGACAACCCTCAGAAGCCTTATATTACAAACAGGGTTCAGAGTTTGCAGCTATCCCAAAATATGTACCCAAAAGAATGTTGTATCGGCTACATTCAGGATAAGCGACTGGAGCAGCCCTAAAACTCGTCAGGTCCACCGAAGTCCTGTCCATCGTCTTCGTGGCACTCGTATGGATCCTCCTCAATCCCCTCGTCTAAAGAATGTAGAAGGCGAGGTCAGCGTCATTCAAACGCTGGCTAGTTGACACTTTCCTTAATTGTCTTAATGTACAGAAGGCTATATTTGGGGAAAGGGTTATTTTATTTGCGTAAGGCTAGTTTTTAAATGATTTGAAAACTTCCTAACTAGCATCATATACTAGTGGTATTATTATCTCAAGGGTTAGCATTAAAACAATACACCCCGAAACCCCAACCAATCCTCCGACTCTTTCGACCAACCCTGAACACACCAAGCCTCGACCAACATACCCTCGACTTAACCAATCATCACACCAATCCTCCTGTTGCCCCAACCATTTCCTAAATACGCCATCCTTCCATAATTTGGCAATCATGCTGTGGACCACACTTTCCATGGCATGCCCGCCTCGACCTAGGGGATTGCCAGCCCTCACTAGACAAGCGTCATCCTGGGGAAGTGTGACCTTTATCACCCTCGGTGATGACCCATGCCGGTCCCTATCGGGAATGGTCCCAGAGGGCCTCCGCAGAGCACTCACAGCTGGTGATCCAAGACCTCTACTCCGCGCAATGACCACGCGTTATGTTGTAACCATCACTCAGATGGCAGCGATCTCCCCGCTATGCGTGTTATTCCGCGCTCCTCCTAGGTAAGCCCTGGCTAAACCCAGCACAGGCACCCTATGCCTTAATTATCCATCAGGATATCATCTTGGGGCAACTCACCAATCAATCATATCTACTTCCACGGTCATTGACCTTACCATACATGAACTATCCCGACCAACCTACCAAACCAGACCGACACCCCACTTAACCATGCCCACAACCACATTCAGCCCAACATGCAACTACTAGCCCTAACTGTCACATGTCATAACAATTTCAATGAAGGAATGAATGATCGGTGAATATCGGTTCACCGTTCCGTGACTATTTGCCAGAAGATTTGTTTAAGCCTAAGCCAGTCTAAATAGGTTTTACCCATTAGGTGGGGTTAAAGTGATTACCAGACCAATCTTAGGCTAATAAGGGTAGTGACAATCAAGGCAGTCATAAAGGCTAAATAATTCAATGGTAGGCATGTATAAGTAGTACATGATTAACAATTAGGTAGGTTAATAAGCATGCATTTTTAATGAACAATATAATTTTAGCGAAAACTGGGTAATAGACAATGAATATATATTGATGTTAATCCGCATTAGAGAAAGTCACAATCTCTCCCTAATAAGGATAAACATCTAAAGAGTAAGTGTTAACTCGCCTTGCTCGGGTGGAAGGTCCTCCTCAGCGTCACCAAACCTTCCTTCGGGATCGCCTATGTCTAAGCACACATACAATCCAATAATTACTTACTGATGTAAGCAGAAATCATGATGCATGCACGTGCCCTATGTTTTACCTTCGACACTATTATATAGGATCGGTTAACAAAGCTAAGTTTCGTATGATATGCAATGTATGCCCTGATGCAATAATTAAGTAACAATGTCATTATATAATAGCCTAGCTACACCCCAAAATATGCTTTCATACGACATAGTAATAACTAGATGTGTAGGGTTTTTAAATCGACATACGATGACGGCTCGATAAAATAAGGCATACGTTTAGGGTTAAATTTATAGGTGTTGGCCTTTTTCTAGGTTTTTCCCTACATATGTTATCACTCAAAATCATAGGGTAATTTCATGAATTTTTTTAAGGTCCATATTCATTGGGCTTAATAAAGGATTTATTAAGATTTGTGGATATTTAGGAATTTAATACCCTAATAATTACATTTGCCAAGAATAATATTGTTATAGCTTTCTCTAGTTATTAATGCCCTTGGAAAACCTTATTCTAAATTATTATGATTTTATAATGTAGACTCATTATTTATAACCACTAAATTCACCCAAATCTTAATTTAATCATTTTCTATAGGGACAATTCTACTCATTTAACTAAACAGTGACATTATGCCATTTCAGAGGTTGTTTTCATATTTTTATAAAATCGGCAATGGCCTACACTTTTTATCTAAATTTTTCTAGAATTTTTGGGAGTCTTTAGCTATTTTAAATAAATCAATACTTAATTCAGCATTTAACTAAATGATAAAATCACTGGAAAAAGGATTATAATCCTTCAGGCTAATACAACAAACGAGCAGGCCCAGCAACAAAAATGCCCCACGGCCCATATGCGCGTGCGCCTGCGCCGGCCGGGCTGGCCACGCCGAAGGCGTATTCTTCGCGGGGTGCTAATGCGAGGAGAAAGCGCCCATAAACGGAGACACCTCCAATTAAACTGTCCTGTGGGACTAGGGCCCACCTGTCAGAGACACAGCACCACGGTTTAAGCCAGCGCGTGGGGTTTTTCTGGCCGGTGGGACCTGCACGCCATTGTATCATCGCTTCACTGTCTGCACGAATCTTAGCGCGTCATCAATGGCCCTCCGTCATCTCCTTCCTCCGATTGTCGACGTGGCCGGTGGCGGCGGAAATCGACGCGGCGGCGCTAAGGCCTACCACCGGCCAAGTGTGTTTCCGCTCCTGCACCTATGGCCCTTAGGGGTCCTAACAACGCACGCGCCGCTGCCAGAGATGGCTCGACGCGGCGGCGCGACGGCGGCGACGAATCCGTAGGTTCACCGGAGAAGCCGCGCCGTGCTATGGATTTACAGGCTACGAACGTGGACGACGAGAGAGAGGGGGTCACGGGGGTGCTCACCACGGGTTGCGCCGAAGGTGGAAGGGCTCGGAGGCGGCTGGCGCCGAGGCACCCGACGGCGGTCGGAACAGGGGCGAAGGCGGCACGACGGCTCCGAGCGCCTCCGCTTAAATTGAGAGAGGGGAAGGCTTAGGGGGTGTCAAGAAGCTTTGGGCGGCAAGAATTGGATCCACACTCACGCAATCATCGAGGATTTCTCCCGCGCCAGCGCGGGAAAAAATTAGGGGAAATGGGGAAATCGGGGCCGACGAGCTAGCATTTGGCTTTATAGGCGTGGAGCGGAGGGGCTGGCCCGAAGGCCCGCTCGGCGAGGCGAGGGGGTGAGCGGCGCAGCAATGGGACCCGACTCGGCGTGGCAGAGAGCGAGGCGGCACAGCGATGCGACGGCGCGGCGCGGCAGAATGAACGCGGCGCCCGGCGTGGTCCAGAGCAGAGTGGTAGCGCGGGGCCACACGGCAGAGAGCGAGGAAGAGAGAGAGTGGGGCCCAAGTGTCAGCACAAATTCAAGCAAAATTTGAATTCAACCAAATTTTTAATTTTGACCCAAATTGGGCTGTTACATTTATGAACCAAAACGAGTAGCCAATCACTCCTACACGTCAACATAGCTTTAGGATGCTTCCTCATCATTGCAGTTAGAAAAGTTTGGAATAACCATTTAAATGAAATAGAAGATGAATCACTTAGCAATGCACACCCAAAAACCAAAGATTGGAAGTGGTTATTAACACCGACAAATGGTGCAAATGGCATGACATAAATGTTGGTTTGGTATGTCATATCAAATGTTACCACATCTCCAAATAGTTCATACTCTTGTCAAGACCAGGAGTGAATCCAAAAAATATTTTTCAACTATTTTTCATCATAACAATCCATGGCCACAAAACATTTGTCGTTAGTGCTTTGCATATCCCAAAAAAAAATCCAATGTATTCTTTATGTCGTTTGCACTCTCATCTCAACGAATGGCCCGTTGGACAATTATTGAAAAAATTTTTATTGAAAGGTAGCAATGATCCTTGTCCAGGGGTGAGATCATGGTTATGTGTATTATCAAAATCAGTCACAACCCATGAATCATCTGATGTCCTGTGAATCTTCAACCTCGCCTTACATCCAATTTTTATCGTTATGACATCATTTGGTGATTTTTCACCCCTAAAAAGAAAGCTTTGACTATTATTTTATCATGAACTAATACATGCTATATGTTACTAGAAGATTGCAAAACTGACCTGTCGGTTGCAAGTATACTCATAGCTAGAAATGGCTCCAGACACCAAAGGGGTCTTCTTTTATTGCTTTGTTCCAAATCCAGCATCCAGCAGTATATGCAAACATGTTGTACAACCTTTGGGCATCTGTGTTGGTCTCAAACCTTTGACCAACGTATGACACCAGTATTGATTTATCCAAATATTGTGCTGGTATTCTTGCTTTCCATTTCCATGTATATGTCTTCTATGTCTTTTTCCGGAATCTCGGTGTCCATTTTTCCTTTGATATTGTTTTCCTGCAATGTGCAGATGTGAAATAATTGGACAAACGCCCATCAACGAGTATGAAAAAAAAAAAAAACAATGACCCCAGGTTTTCTTCTGCAACAGTACTTACCGTATTAAGAGTAATATGATTCCATTAGCGAGTATACAAAAATACCAAGGACTCGTTCGTCTGCAACAGTTCTTATCGTATCAAGTGTAATAGGATATAAGTAGAAATGAAGAATTCGAATACGCAGCTAGAACTTTAATTTGAAACATGAATCGAGAAAATAACGCTAAAAGCCAAAAAAATAAACCACACACGGACTAACGTGACCACAAACTTGTATACGTTGGTTGATGATACACAAGTATTATCAGTATGGCTGCAATAGTAGCTTGCTCATTAGCATAAAAGGCGTAGGAATGTATCAACAATTATGAGTGGAAATCAAGCTGATCCAACATATCATAATCAATTAGTGCATGCATTATTAGAAAATAAGGATCTTGTCCATTCTTTGTCTCTAACGCGTAATAAAGGGTTCACGATTTAAAGCTGTAGAAGGTCATATTTTCCAAGGTGCAATTTGTTAGGTTTTGTGTCAAATATTTGTACAAATAGGTTACGTGGACTGTGTTATAATACACAGTATTGGTTTAGAGTTGTAATCACACTCTAGCCCGGTCTCCACTAATAAAGGGGGGCAACCATAGTGTAACCAGGTCATAGACTTTATATACCAATTGTTGGCCGGCCGACCGCCCACATGGCGCGCCGACCGAGGACCACAGGCCGTTGGCCTGTCGCATACGTAGACTCAAAGTACAATAGCGGGCTTTAGGTCTCATGGGTCACATTTACCCCAAAAAATTTAGCTCAATGAAAGGATACACTCCCACCCTTATACGCCATGCTGAGACCCTCCCCACTTCCAATATGGGGCTATTCCAATGTAGCTCGATTTGAGCTTTAAATCTAAACGATTGATCTCAAACTCAGTTTCGGTCTTGAGTTTAATTCGAGCGGAACTTGAGCTTAATTTTGAGCCCTCATCGAGGTCAACAGAGGCCACATAAACATGGTTATACACCAACTATCACTCTCGCTAAACCAATTGGCTTAATCAATTTGAACCGTGCTCATGCTCGAAATCAAGCCCAAACAAGCCCATACAGATCGACTTATCCTTCTCTAAAACAACATTTACCCCTTTATTCGAGCTCAACCAAACTGAGTTTGAACCTAATCGAACATTCATTGAGTTTGATCTTGAGCATGACCCTAATACCAGTGCTAATTTGCAACGAGTCCAAGCTGAGCTCAAGCATGAGCTTTGATAGCCTTAGCTCGCTCAAAATGCTGTAATACGTACTCCCTATTTGGTCTTACCAGTCTCTTCGGGTAATAAACTAACTATATTTGAAGAGCCAAAAAATCGTTATAAAAGATTTTTGAATCTCTATCTATGAAATTAATGTACATTTCAGTTATCTGTGCTTTTTTGCACTAACAATATCGCCGGAGAACATAGTCATTGTCTAATGGTTACAAGTAATTCTCATTGTTCCGGTATCCTTAAATGTTTTAGGCTCAGCACAAAGCTCCATTTTGTCCCAAATTCTGATTATAATCGAGATTGATGATTTCTTTAAGAATTGCCCAGACCGAGCAAAACAAGAGTGGCATCTCCTCATAATGGGTACATGAATGGATAGTTCCTCTTTGCATACACAGATGTTACTGCGAATAGCCTCTAAAAAAATAACAATTTTACAAACCTAATTAGTATTGTATCAAAACCAAGAACCAAAGAGGATGAGAAGCTCTCTAACAATACGGCTCACCCACCAGGCCACCGATTAAGCTATCCATAGCCACTCGTACACATGAGATGGCCTGTTCGAAGATTATTCTTTGGTTCGCCATCTGCAACTTGCTCAAAGTCAAATGAGACGGCCACAGGCCGTCTTCGTTGACGAGAAGATAAGACTTCCACTAACAGTCACTGCACAGTGTACTATGCAGCACATTGATGTTTGACAGGCTGACAGCGTGAGATCGTATATTAGTAGCAGGTTATTAAGCAGATCAGCATTGGAGGAGGGCAGGAGGCCAGTAGGACGGTACAAACTTGTGAAAAGATTCAGACATGGGAGAGCGTCAGCATCCCTCTGCCGTCCTGCTTCTCCTAGCACTGATGCTGGGCGCCATGGCGTCCTGCAACTTCCAAGCTACTACGGTGGAGGGTCAGTTTTCCACTTCCCTCCCTTTGAGCTTTCTGTTCATCCAACAATGAAAAATTACTCTATTAGAGAACAGGTATAGGGAGAAGTTAACCCCTGTGGGGATCTAAATAGAGAAAACCCATTCCCCGCCGGGGATGGTGGGGTGGGGACGGGAAAATTTTTTTCCCACGGAGACCTGATTGAGATCCCGAATTTAGTTTACTCTATTTGAATTGTTAGACCGCAAACATGTCATCTAGCCTATTATATCCATGTTTTTCATATATGCATCAATCAAATCTCCAAAGCACACTCATTCTATTTTTTTCTTCGCTCTTGACATGATTTTAAGCTAAAATTGGTGACAAGTGTTTTTATTTTATATGTAATTTTCGTGGGGATGGATCCCAATAGGCTCCACCACCCAAACGGGAACAAGGATGGGGGCTTTTTATCCCCGAGACAGAAAACAGGGAAAATTTGGGTCACAGGGATGGCGACGGGGAGTCCCAACAACAAATGTTCCCGTTGCCACCCCTAGGCCCTATGGCAGAGAAGGATTTTGACAACAATTTTTTTAGAAGAAAGGGAAACCCCTTATTTCCATTGGAATACCACGACGGAAACAACACCTGTACATGTGACCATACAACTACACCTTAACTTTTCGCAAGAAACTTCCCCCACAGATATTTATCAGAAGCAGTGAGGTACCGAAAGACAGGCTTACATGAATATAAGTCTCCTCTCCGATGGTATCAAGAAACCTTAGCTGTCGATGCCCTTTCTTCCCACCCTAGCAACAGTTTGCATGCTGGCGACGATAAATCCTTCCGCATGTCCAAATTGTCAATTTTTAAAGTAACATATATAATATATACATTATAATTATACAATGATGGCACCTTCAGTTGGTAATCCAGCCTAGAAGATGAGTGCCTCCGGTTTTTTTGTGGCCATTTTACTTCTAATTGAGTATCCTGTGTTTTTTATGTGGCCTTTTTACTTCCAACGTGGAAAAAAAATGGAAGCCGAAGTACGGTATATATGACTAAGGAAATGCTGAATCGATTACACGATTGTTTTGCAGGAAGGCTTTCGCCCTCACCTCCATCTCCACAGGCAGCTCCTCTCAGAAGGAAGGACTGCCCTCTTGACCCAAATATGTCACCGAACTGCCCTCCCGAGCCTCCGTCGAAATGGTAGTAATTAAAATCGCTATATATATTCTCGACCTACCGTCCTTAATTAGCGGTTAGCGACGAGAGCAAGAAGTGCAGCCGGTTAATTGAGATTAACTAGTGGAATCCCCACGTATCAAATACCATCTGATGTTTGTGTGGAGCTAACGATGTGCCTCGGGCAGATGTTTGGCAGAGAGGGGTATTTAGATCGTACAATTACTTGTATGGGTTCTCATATTATTTATTTGCATGGCAATTGTATTTCGTTATCTCCCTGCAATATGACATTGCTCCAATATAATTAAGATTACTGTAACACCCAAATTTTGGCTAAGAGCACAGGAAATAAAAATTTGAGCAACTCTTGGCCAAATTAAAGCCAAATATGAAAATCCAAATGTAAATGAAAAACCATCTCTCTGTCTTTTCCCTAGTGGGCATTTCATCAAGCAACTCGGCTGTCTCCAACAGGCTCCCCTAAAACACCCTCTACCCTAAAATAGAAGACGTATCCTTCCCCTATGTGCTTCAACAGCATTCCCTATTCTGTTTCCTAAAATAGAGTTTTTCTCTCCATTCCCTTATATATAGAGGTTCTCTTTCCTCCCCCTATACAATTCTCCATATAGGGAACACTGTTGGAGATAGGAGAAATATAAGAAGAGATTTTTTTTTAAGAGAACCGGTAGATGAGGCTATAGGGGATCAAATTTAGGGGTTCCTGTTGGAGATAGCCTTATGCATCTCTCTACCTCTCTCTCTCTCCCTCTCTCTCTCTCTCCTTTCCATGTGGCCCTGCTCCACCCTGCTCTGATCCGCCGCGCGCCGCTATTGCCTGTCCCCGCCGCTCGTGCCATCATCGTTGCGCTGCGCCCGTCGCGTCACGCGCGCGCCGCACTGCTTGCCGTCGCGCCACGCCGCTCGCGTCTCGTCACCATATGACCTCCGAGCCTTGCTGCGTTAAGCTCGCCCGGTAGCCCCCTCAGTTCCTCGCGACGCCTTATAACCATGGCCCAGCCGCAGGTTCGCGCTTCGGAGCATTCCCCCAAAATTTCCCCATTTTTCCCCAAATCGACCGCCGCGCAAAACCTCGTCGATTCGGTGACCATCCTTCGATTCCCTTCTCCTAGAGTTCCTCCGCGAACCTCCTAACCAATCCCCACTACCAATATATCCAGTACATTACCAGAGAACCGTGGCGCCGGGAGCTCTGCTTTGACTACCGCGTCCGCGGCGACCAGCCACCGTGGACTCCTACGGCCTCGGTCGACCCCTCAGTTAGCATCCACCATCCCTAGGAATGCTTTTTCCCTCTCCATACTTTCATATTCATGCTCTAATCGTAGAAGCCATGCCTCCCCGAGCCTAGCCACGCCGCCAGTTTGGGTGCCGCAGCGTCATTGCTCGGTTTGCCTCGACGTTGGCACCAATAGATGCGGGCCGGGGTGGGGATTCCATTTTGACGTATTTCCCTCGCCGCCGTGCCCCCTTGCGCGGGCTAGCCGAGCTCGCCGGATCTCCAATGGCGGACACCGTCCCGTCTCAGCGTGCGTCCGGAGGAAGACGAGGAACAGTAGATTGAATAGTGGTTGGATGACAGGTGGGGTCGGGCTGGAGTTAGTTTCTTTTGGCTGACAGGTGGCCCTTTTGTCCCATTTGTCAATAAGTGGAAACATAAAATTGATAATACGCCTTCTGTTAAGCCTTTACACTGCCAGCTAAAAAGCCACGCCCCAACTCCGGCCCAAGGCCAGCCCACACGCAGATTTGCTAATTAAACCCCGAAATTCGTTATTTCATGTGCAAGAGCGTGTTGTAGGATTTATTTAAAATAGCAAACGACATCCAAAAATTATGAAATTCTGTAAAAAAACTACTAAAGAGGGTTTAAAACCTGGGAAAAATATCACAATAAATAGTGTAGTGGAAACATTGGATGATTTAAAATCGTATAAAGCCCAATGGCAACCTTTTTCTTATTTTTGCAATAGGATTTCATAATTTATTTAAAACCCGTAGACACCTCCTAAATTTTTAGAAAATTCTTGATAATTACTAGAGCCCATCATAAACTTAATAATATTATTAGCTTAAGCACTGTCCATAGGTTTTTCCTGAACAAAGTAAGTAATTAGCTCCCATGGTACCTTTGTATATAGAAAATGGACCAAAGTGGCTTGCTTGTTAATGAAAATTAGAAATAAATCGGTAAAAGGTGGGAGAATTATATAAAATATAATATATTCTTATACATCCAAAAAGGAATGTTAAGAAACCATAGAAAGGTAAAAATAGTACCGATTATGCTAGTACTAGACGAGAGCCCCACTAATTTAAGATCGTGTTTGGAATATTAGAAACTCAAGGAAACATCTTTAGATGTAAAATAACCTTTTGAACTTAGGATAAATCTTTGGACATAGAAATAATGTATATAACCCGCTCTCATCATACGATGGACTAAAGGAGGGATATTTTGTGACTTTTCCTTCCGTCAAACGTTCTTATACATCTTAAAAACGCAACTAAGCACCATGATACTATGTAACTTATTCTGGGTTATTATATAAGGTTATACTATTAATACTAAAAGAAATAGAATCGAATCCCGTTGTGAGATCATGCATGGCATGTCCTTTCACCGAACACTCGATACGATGTTCCTTAGGGTAAAATAGGAACGTCGAACGAAAGAGTAATTGCATTCATGCATCATATCGATATTTACTGCACCATTGGTTATTTATTGGAGTTTATCTGCAATAGACGTAAACGGTACCGAGGAAATGTCCGGAGATGTCGAAGAGGAATACCTACCGAAAAAGGCGAGTTAACACTTACTCTTATAGATGTTTACCTGTATTAGGGAAAGATTGCGACTTTTCCTAGTGCGGATTAACATCACTATAATCATGTTCATTACCCAGTTTTCCCAAACTACGTTGTTTATTATAAAAGTGCATGCTTATTAACCTGCCCAATTGTTAATAATGGTATAATTATACTTGACTGTCCTTCTATCATCTAGCCTTTATGACTGCTTTGATTGTCATATCCTTGTTAGCCGAAGAGTAGTTTGGTAACACTCTAACCCTACCTAATGGGTAAAACCTTCTTAGATTTGTTTAGGTTCAAATGAATCTTCCGACATCTAGGCACGGAACGGTGAACCGATATTCACCGGTCATTCGTTCATTCAAAACGATATGCCATGTGACAGTTAGGGCTAATAGATGCATGTTGGGCTGGGTGTTGAGTGTGGTTATAGCTATGTGGTGTGTCGGTCCGGTTAGGTTGGTTGGTCGGGATAGTTCATGCATGGTAAGGTTGATGACCATGGAAGTAGAGATGGATTTGGTTGGCGAGTTGCCCCATGGATGACATCCTGATGGATTATTAAGGCACGAGATGCCTTGTGCTGGGTTTAGCTAGGGCTTATCCAGAAGGAGCACAGAAGAACACGCGTAGCGGGGATCAGATCGCTGCCATCTTAGGGATGGTTCCAACACAACGTGCGGCCATCAGGCGGAGTACGGGTTTCGAATCGCCAGCTGTGAGCGCTCTGCGGAGGCCCTCTGGGACCACTCTCGATAGAGACCGGCTTTGGTCATCACCGAGGGTGATAAAGGCCACATTTCCCCAAGGTGACGCTAGGCAAGAGTGGGCTGGCAACCCTCCTAGGCCGAGGCGAGCATGCCATGGAAAGTGTGGTACACAACAGGATTGCCAATCCCGGAAGGATGGCGGGTTATGGATTGGGGCAACATGAAGTTCGGTTTGGTTGGGATCAAGGTGAAGTATGCTTGCCGAGTTTGAGTTGGTTAATTTAAGGTTGGACGTCAAGGTCCGCCGATTGGGGCTTGGGTTGTGTGCTTTGGTTGTGTTTGTTACGGTGCTGAACTCCTCGCTGTTTATTAAAGGAAGATAATACCTGATGGTAGATAGGGTAAATTTATCTTAAAAGCTGGATTTACGCAAATTAAATAACCTCTTTCCCCAATCAAAGCCATCTATCACTAAGTGCATTAAGGGAAGTGTTAACTAGCCAGCGTTTGGATGACGCTGTGCTCACATACTTCCACTCTTTTAGATGAAAGTACAGAGCAAGTTTTGTTCGAGTGCTATGGCGATGATCTGGGCTGCGATGGTCATGATGCGGTTTAGAGTTTGCTCCAGTCGCCTGCAAGAATGCATAGCCATTGGAGGATTTTTCGGATGATCTTATTTATGTTCTGCCGACTCTGATGATTTTTCCTACCACAGTTGTATGGTCGTTTGGCTCATGCAACCAGGTATATATGTAATACCCCGAATATTAATGAAACGTATGTTTGTATGATACTCGGTTATGTATTGCACGCACTAGAGTACTGATTCAGGGTCTAGTGTGAAAGAGGATCCTAAGGCCTAGAGGGGGGGTGAATAGGCAATTTTAATTTTTCTTTGATTAATTGTTGATTAAGCATCAAATTAATAGTGACCCAATCCTAGTGTCAATTGATACGCAAGCGGAAGCGATAAACAAGTTAACAAGCAACTAAGTCATGGCATCACAATCAACACATTCAATGCAATGGTAGTAAGTGCGGAAAGTAAATAAGAGGCGACACGGTGTTTGTTTGACCGAAGTTCGAGTCAAGAACTCCTACTCTCCGTTGAGGCTACCCTTGCGACAAGGACCGGCTCGCTCTCGAGCCTCATGCCTCACTTACTCCCGTGAGTCGTCCGCCACTCCGCGAGGTGGACTCATCACCAGACACCGACTCAAGAGTAGCCACACGCCAAGGCCTACTCTCAAGCCCACGCCTCCATGAAGGATATCTTCAAAAGTAACAAGCCCGAAACGCCCCGATCATGCCGGATCGAAGGACTTCCATGAAGCTCGGTATTGGGGTTTGATGGATTGTGGCTTTGGATGATCTTGTGGGTGGAGGAATGGCTCTAGAACACCTAATTGATGAGCTATGAATGTGGTAGGTGAAGTGGAGCAGCAAACCTCAAAATAGCCAGCCACTAGATAGGTATTTATAGCCCCTAGAGCAAAACTAGCCGTTGCCCCTCGGAAGAGGACAAAAAGACTAGCCGTTACACTCTACCGGACGCCGTCCGACGGGCTCCGGACGCCGTCCGACAGAGCGTACTGCTCAGCAAAAATAGGTTTACCGGACGCCGTCCGGTCTCCACCGGACGCCGTCCGACAGCAAGGATCGCGCAGGCGCCGAAACCACCGGACGCCCCCCAGACGCCGTCCGGCGGGAGAAACTCAGAATTTTGAGCTTCATCGGACGCCGTCCGGTAACTACCGGACGCCGTCCGACAGTGAGCGTGCAAAGGACCGGACGGCCACCCAGACGCCGTCCGACCAGAAAGTGCCTCGGATTATAACCTGACCGGACGCCGTCCGATAACAATCGGACGTCGTCCGACAAAGAGTACTGTTTTGGTGTTTGGCTGGTCGGACGCCGTCTGGCTTTCCCAGACGCCGTCCGACAGAGAGGAATTTTTCGAGCTAAAATTTATGGGGAAATTTAGGTGGGTTTCTCTCTCTCTAGAAATCTCACAAGGATATATATGGGTATTTTTAGAAGTGGTGGACTACGGAAATCAAGTTTTCGAGAATTCACAAAGATCCGGCATAGTCCGAGATATTCGAACCCCTTTTGAAATCCGACGAAAAACAAGAAATAAACCTAACTACTCCTAATTTATACGTGACCTCTTCTCTCGCCCGGTCACGCATTTGAAATCTTGGAGCAGCTCAGAAAATTGTCGACGCTTCAAATTAGGGTTTATAAAAATCGCCGAGTCTTCGCTAGGGTTCCGAGAAGTCCAAAAACCCCCTAGCCCTTTATATTAATTAATTTTATCATCAATGCCACTAATAAAAATTAGGGCTCAACGATGCTCACAATCTCCCCCTTTGTGGCACTTGATGACAACCCAAAAGAGAATAAAATTTTTGAGCTGCAAAAGGGTTAGTGCAATACAAATATGCGAGCAATTTTTAAATTTAAGACGACCACAACTCGACCACAAGGATGTGCAAGTAAAGGAAGCTCCCCCTAAATTCATGCATAAATTAAATTCAGAAGCCAACAAGGTTCAAATGTCATAAAACCAACCAAGGTATCAACCACAAATTTCAACGAGTATCGAGGCAATAAATAATATTACAGGAAAACACAATCTCGATCTCACTACCCACTACTAACCCTCTAACTTCTCCCCCTTTGTCACCAAGTGACACAAACGGGAAAAGGTCCTATTCTTGCTGATCTTGATCCATGTCGTCGCCTCCGTCATCTCCCTGGCCGCCGGTAGAGGAGCCCTGACCTCTGGGACGCTTGAACAAGGGCATATGAGCTGCAGAGGGTACCGACCGAGGTGAGGATGGATCATCATAAAGCTGGGTCGGTTGAGGGTTTGGCAAAGAAAAGTTGAGATGACGAGCGACTTCTCCACCCGTGAAATGAATCTTACCCGGAGAAGGATATGACTGTGGTGGAGGCACAAAAGAAGGAGCAGGCCCAGAAGGAGGGTACACCCAAGGATGAACCGGTGGTGGGTAGGCAGGTGGGCGAGGAAAACTCTGAGTCTGCTGGTAATCCTGATAACTGTTGTGGGCATGTGAATACCAACCATATGGATTTGCCCCTTCTGGCACTGGCATAAACATCGCCCCCATGTACTGCACAGCTGACTTAAATTCTGCGAACTCATCTGCCAAGTACGTCTGCTGCCCTGCCAAGTCTGTCATCTCTCTGCGGGTGGCTGCCAGCTCTTCTTTCACCTCAGTGTGAAAATTTCTCATATCTGTCATGCAGCCCCTCATCTCACCTATCAAAGCATCATACCACGGAGGAGGGATCTGCTGAAGAGGAGCTCGCACAGTGTTGGCACAAATGGTTGCATTGGGGCAAAGAGGAGCAAAGACAGGAGTCGATGGAGGAGCATCATCACTGAGTCTAGCCAACTTGGGCTTGCTCCCAAGAGAATTCAAGAAGTTCTTCATCCGATGCTTTTTGATTCATTGTTCCAACTCCTTACTTCATCATTTGTTACACGCCTCGTCCCGGAGAGCAATAGACCAATATAGGGAGCTAGAGGTAGTGCCCTATTAACTTCTCTCAAGATGGCGTCATCAAATTCTCCCAAGAGGGTAGCTCCAACATTGATGGTCTTGCTGTCGGAAGAAATAACATAAACCATTTGCAAATGGGAAGAATTCATCGCGATTGCCACCTCGAACAAACAATGTGCTTCGAGTATAAGATTAATAAGGCGGGCTCTGTCAGAACCGATTTGCCTTATCAATACTAATTTCTTCATCATCAAGATCCGGTACATAAATCGACTTCACCAAAGGAGGATATTTGCCCTCCGAAACCATCTTCATAGCACACCTCATTCAAATCGATTGCGAGTAACTGGAGTACCCAAGGCGTGATTCATCTCGCCATCGTGATCCTTTGAACCCGTCCATCAACTGAATGATAATAGTTTGACTCTGTCTCGTCTTGACAATCAAGAAAGTAGCAAAAACTCACAGTTCCTTTCTTGACTCTGTGTCAATTTCTTGTTGGAGATCAATTACGCTAGGCACGGTGTGGTGCTAAATATGGTGTGAACCTCGGGCCGCCATCGCTGTGATCTCGATCCATCTACAGTGAGGGTCCCTAGGACCCATCGAGGAGCAGAGAAGCACATGTACAATTGTTTCAAACTTGGTGTAGAACACAGAAGTCCCCGGTATCCTCTCGCCTCGAGGGAACCACTTCGCATAAGAGACGGACCTTCTCTTTCTCGAGTCTCCATAGATAGTTTGAACACTCGATCATCCACGGGTCATCCTCGGCGACCATTGTCTCGGTGACATCCTCATCAATCGGGTCCTCAAAGATATGTCTCGTCAAGATCCTCTGCGGTGGCGAAAGAAGAACCCGCCATCCGAGTCCAATGGAACCCTTGATCGATCTAACTGCAGTAAATCTGCTCTAGACACTCTACTTGGGCGAGGAGGGCGGCACCGCTAGTTGTCTCATCGATGTAATCCGGATCGCCCTTCATCGCCATTGCCACGCCGACCATCGAGGGTCCCGCCGAGCCTTCCCGAACTTCTTCAATGATTTCGACATGATGAATCGCTTCCTCGATAATATGACCATCGACCGAACAACCTTATCGCCAACCGTCACGACCAACGATCCGCGACACGGTGCCAACCCACCACGGTCCAACCACGAACATGAACGCGGAAAAACCTATTCAAAACCTAGAACTCGGTAAACAACGAAATTTGACGGGAGGATAGGCGGAAGCCGTTACGAGTCCTAAAGGCGAAGGAGGAAGACGCGCGTGCGCGAGGAGATCGCCCCAAGGCCCTTCCGGTAGGGAAAGGAGGGAACTCGACGGAGACGAGGCGACTGACGGGACGCCCACTTCCAATCCACGCGGAGGAATCAAGAGACGACGAGGGAGGCCGCCGTGGTGGTGGAGATCGCCGGAGGTCGCCGGAGGGTCTTCCGGTGAGAGAAGGGCAGGGGCGCGCCGGTTTGGGAGGAGAGAGGAGATCAAATGGGGAAAGAGAGAGCGGAGAGGTAAGTTATAAGCGATTCAGCATGATTTGGTCTGTCGGACGGCGTCTGAGCGGTTACGGACGGCGTCCGACAGCAAGGGTGGCAAGACAGGAACCTCGTCGGACGGGTCGCGGAGAGGCGACGGCGTCCGACAGTGAGTTGCTGTGCGGATAACGCTCTGTCTTGACGGCGTCCGATAGCTACGGACAGCGTTCGACAGAGGTATCTGGCGCATGCAAAGACGCGATCGGACGGCGTCTGAGAGTGGCCGGACGGCGTCCGAAGAGGGCTGAAAACGCAGCTGCTGGCACTTCTGACCAGTGGGCCCCACCAATGCGAGAAATATTATAAAAATAATATTTTGAAGTGAAGATCTCCATTTTTTGCTCAAAATTCAAACGAAGATTCAAATGTGAGCAATTTGAAGAGATTTTCTAAAAATTAATTTTGAAGGGATAAGATTATAATATGACAAGTGAAATCAAGTCAAATTCGAAAACCCAAATTTTGATCTTAGAGATCAACAAAATGTGCGAACCCAAATTTTGCCTTGATTTCTCATATAGGCATGAAAACCGAGCATAGGGGTTCACTTTAGAGTTTAAGCACATGTTTTTGAATTTTGGTTTCTTTTCAAATATTTTCAACAATTTTGATGCCATATGATTTTCAAGAGAACAAATATGCATATGGAGCAAATTTTTCAGAAAGGTAAGATTTTCAAAACTAGAAGTTTGAAATGGTAAGAAGATAAGGATAGTCTATTAAGCTCAAATTTGTTTTGGCTTGAAATATAGGACAAGAATGTGTTCACCCAAAATCAAATTTATCTTTTCACCACTAGAGGGAGTGTTGAGATCATGAGTTGAAACTAAACTCCCCCTAAATGTGACAAGGGTCAAAAGCAAATGGAAAAATTCAAATAAGACCCAAAAATCATGAAAACCAATCAACATGCATTTGATCTATCTAGTATGTTGAGTTCATTCCTTAATTTGCAGAACCGTGCCTCATCCAAGGGTTTAGTGAAAATATCCGCCAATTGGTCTTCCGTTCGCACGTAGGCAAGCACAACATCACCCTTTGCAACATGGTCACGAATGAAGTGATGTCGGATGTCGATGTGCTTTGTACGGGAATGTTGGACCGGATTGTTGGCTATTTTCACCGCACTTTCATTATCACATAGAAGTGGCACTTTTTCAAATTTTAGCCCAAAGTCACTAAGCATCCGAGTCATGTACAAGAGTTGAGCACAAGAACAACCCCCGCTACATATTCGCTCATGTAGATAGCGCCACGAGTTTTGCTTCCTCAAGTCCATGACACGAGTGAGCGTCCTAGCAAGTGACAACCCCTCGAGGTGCTTTTGCGATCAATTTTGCAACCGGCATAATCCGAGTCGGAATAGCCAAGAAGCTCAACACGCGCTCCCTTGGGGTACCAAAGACCTAGGCTAGTAGTGATTTTTAGATATCTCAAAATGCGTTTTACGGCAACAAGATGCACTTCCTTAGGGGATGCTTGAAAGCGAGCACACATGCACACACTAAACATAATATCGGGTCGAGAAGCGGTAAGATAGAGAAGCGAACCGATCATGGAGCGAAAAAGCTTTTGGTCCACGGGCTTTCCATCTTCATTTAAGTCAAGATGCCCATTAGTGGCCATTGGTGTTTTGATCGATTTGCAATCGTCCATTGAAAACCGCTTGAGAAGGTCCTTTGTGTATTTCTCTTGACAAATAAAGGTCCCTTCCCGTAGTTGCTTGATTTGAAATCCAATGAAGAAAGTAAGTTCTCCAATCATCGACATTTCGAATTCCTTGGACATCATTTCTCCAAAGTCCTTGCATTTAGATTTGTTAGTGCATCCAAAAATAATATCATCCACATATATTTGACAAATAAATAGGTCATTTTCAATTTGCTTTAGAAACAATGTGGAATCAATCGCACCGGTTTTAAATCCCTTTTTTAAGAGGAAGTCCCTAAGACGCTCATACCATGCTCTAGGAGCTTGCTTGAGACCGTATAGCGCCTTAGTGAGCTTATAGACATGGTTTGGGTGTTTGAGGTTTTCAAAACCGGGCGGTTGCTCGACATAGACAAGTTCATCAATAAAACCATTTAGAAAAGCACTCTTAACATCCATTTGAAAGAGAGTTATGTTATAGAGAGAAGCGAATGCCAAGAGTAACCGTATAGCTTCAAGTCGAGCGACGGGGGCGTAGGTTTCTCCATAGTCAAGTCCTTCGATTTGTGTGAAACCTTGCGCCACCAATCTTGCTTTGTTTCGCACCACTTCACCATTCTCATCTTGTTTGTTGCGAAAGACCCATTTGGTTCCAATGACATTGTGATCCTTCGGTCTTTCCACAAGCTCCCAAACTTTATTGCGGGTGAAGTTGTTCAATTCTTCATGCATGGCGTTCACCCAATCCGCATCCGCCAATGCCTCATCAATGGTCCTAGGCTCAACAATAGACACAAAGGCGTGATGCTCACAATAATTAGCGATATGAGAACGGGTTCTTACGCCTTGATTGAGATTGCCAATGACTTGATCTAGGGATGATCCTTGGAGAGAGTGCGGTGTTGTTGAATGGTACTTGTAGATCAACGTCTCCCCTTGAGCTTGATCAACTTCAAAGTTCGCATCTCCGCCCACCGCTTGATCTTGAGTTGTTGGAGAGGTGTCTTGAACTTGATCATCGATGGAGGTGGTGGGGTGATTACTTCATCTTTTGGTGCCTCCGTGAGGGTCAATTTCCCCAACTCCATAGCATCATGCGGTGGCTCATCACCTACATTTCTTGTCAAATCTTGCTCATTTTGTGAGCCATTAGTTTCATCAAACTTGACATCATAGGCTTCCTCAACTAGTCCGGTAGAATTGTTAAAAACTCGAAAAGCTTTTGACCGAGAGGAGTACCCTAACATAATACCAACGTCACACCTCTTTTGGAACTTACCCAAATGAGTCCTTTTCTTATAGATGTATACCTTGCAACGAAGACTCGAAAATCTAAATGTTGGGCCTTCGTCCCACTAGTAATTCATATGAGGTCTTGTGAAGGAGTCGGTGGAGGTAGAGGCGGTTGATGGCATGGCACGCCGTGTTGATGGCTTCAGCCCAAAAAGCATGCGGCGTGTTGTACTCATCAAGCATTGATCTTGCCATCTCTATCAAAGTACGGTTCTTCCTCTCCACCACTCCATTTTGTTGGGGAGTGTATGCCGCCGAGAATTCGTGCTTCACACCTAACTCATCACAAAATTTTTCAACATTTGTATTAGTAAACTCGATGCCATTATCACTCCTCACCTTTTTAATAAAAGAGTCAAATTCCTTTTGAGCTTTCAAAGCAAATCTTTTAAACACATCACCGGCAAGAGATTTATTTGCAAGGAAAAACACCCAAGTGAAGCGAGAGAAATCATCGACAATCACATGACAATAAGAATTACCACCTATGCTCGCATAGGTGGTTGGGCCAAATAAATCCATATGCAAAAGTTCAAGTGGTCGGGATGTAGACATAAAAGTCTTAGTCGGATGAGAATTAGCCACTTGCTTGCCGGCTTGGCATGAGCTACATAATCGATTCTTCTCGAATTTGACATCCTTCACTCCAACAACCAAGTTATCTTTAAAAACCTTTTTTAAAGTGCCCATTCCAACATGACCAAGACGTCTATGCCACAACCAACCAAGAGTGGTTTGAGCGATAAGACAAGTCTTGATTTGAGAAGTTTCACGGTTTGACAAATCAACCAAATATAAGTTTTGAAACCGGGTGCCTTCAAATGCAACACTTTGATCCTTAGTGGAAACAACACGAACTCCGTTGATCGAAAAAAGGCAATCAAAACCCAAATCGCACACTTGAGCAACGGAGAGGAGATTAAAGTTGCAAGCTTCCACCAAGAGCACATTAGAGATGGATAGGTCATTAGATATTGCAATTTTACCTATACCCTTTACCTTTCGCTTGGAGTTATCCCCAAATATGATCTTGTGTTCGGGGTCCTTCTCCTCCTCTAGTGAGGTGAACATACTTGAGCTACCGGTCATGTGTTGAGTGCAACCGCTATCGAATATCCAATGCCGGCCGCCGCTCTTGTAGTTCACCTACACATACAATTTCAAGCTTGGGTTTTAGGTACCCAAGACTTCATCTTGGGTCCTTTGGAGTTAGTCATCAAACATTTGGGCACCCAAATAGCTTCTACATTCTTCTTATTATTTGGTGCACCAACATACTTAGCATAAGTAGAGCCATTTTTCCTCATAAGCATGTAGCTAGCATCAAGCACTTGAGTTTTAGACATGAATTGAGATGTTTTAGCAAGAGGACAAGCAATGGCTTTATGTTTTTCATTTTTACATATGTGGCAACGGGTCCCTTCCTTAACAAAAGTTAGCTTGGGCTTACCCCAACCGCCCTTGGCCAAATCCCCGGGATGAAATCCCAAACCATGCTTACCCAAGGTATACCTTTACTCCCGAAGCACCTTGTCAAGAGAGTTGTTCCCCACAAGAAATTTAGCCAAGCTAGAGTCTAGTTGCTTAATTCTATCCTTAAGAAGCAAATTTTCCTTAACTAGCTCATTAGCACATTTAGCAACACCACAAGTACCAATTGAACAAGCATTTTCATTTGGAGAAGTAGCACTAGTGGGTGAAGATGAGCTAGCATTAGGTGTGATCGTGGGTGACAAGGTAAAGGATGTGTCATGAGATAAGCTAAGAGAACCGTCTATAGTGTCAATTAAATCACAAGTCACACCAACATTGCATTTTTCAATTGAGCAATCAAGCGGAGTTTCAACATCAACATTAGAGCTAGCAAGTTTATTTTCTAGAATTTCAACTTGCAAATTTAGAGCTTCATAGTCATCTTCTAGAGTTTCATGCTTTTCTAACAAGTTCTCAAATTCATTTGCAAACTCTTTATGCACCTTCACTAGCTTCTTTCTCTTAGACTTTTCTTTCTCTAGAGCATTATTCAAATCATCAATCAAAAGCTTAAGCTCACTTTTAGAGAGGTGCTCATGTGTTACCTTCTCCTCTAATGCCATAAGACACATGGGAGGTGAGGGGCTGTCGATGGCGACTCCGGATATCTTCGTGTTTTCATTATCGGAGGAGTCCGTCCAAGAACCTTCATCATCGGTGATCCATTCCCCAATCACCTCTTCTTGTATATTTGCGGTGAGGCAAAGTTTTTGTTTGGGAAGAGCCGGAGGAGCATTTTCCTTGATCGCAAGTCCGGCTAGCCCATGAGCTCTAGTATCTTCTTCTTCGGAGGAGGATTGAGAGGATGATGAGCTTGAGCTATCTTCCTTCTTAGTCTTTTGACAGGCAAGAGCTTTCTTCTTATCCTTTGATTTGTGATCACTCTTGCGGTAGTGACGATATTTCTTCTTGTCATCTTCCTCTTGATTTCTTGCCTTGTGCTTGTTCTTTTTACTTCTTGAACAATCCGCCGCCAAGTGACCCTTCTCTCCACATTCATAGCAACGCATCTCGGAGATAGGTCTTCGCCTTGAAGAGGATGATCCGCCGCGGAAGCTCATCTTCTTGATCAACTTTCTTGACCGCTTGACAAGGAGGGCCAATTCTTCAATCTCCGGAATTGCATCATCGGAGTCTCCATCTTCTTCAATTTCAACTTTCTTCTTTCCACTTTTGGCTTTGGCGGGGAGAGCGATTGACTTCTTGTTGAGCGGAGACTCTTCACTTTCAAGAAGCCGCATCTCATATGAGTTGAGTTGCCCGAGGAGCTTTGTCGGTGTCATCTTCTTGAGCTTTGACTTAGATGCTCGAATTAAGGTCACAAGTGGATTGAAACTAAATGGCACAACGTCAAGCATCTTCCGACAAATGTCAATGTCTTCCAAGACCTTCTTCTCCGAACATCCGGCAATTTCATTCACGATGGGGTTCAACCTAAGAAACATTTCGTTAACACTTTCATTAGGAAGCATCTTGAATTGATCAAATCTTTTTCTAGCACGAGATAGCTTCTCCTCAAGCATCTCGGCACTACCAACATGAATTTCTCTAAGATGCTTCCAAATGTCATAAGCTTTAGAGAGATTGCCAATGCTATCAAAGACTTCGGAAGACACACTAGAGAGTAAAGCATTTTTAGCAATGGCATTAAAACGTTTGTACTTAACATGAACTTCATCAAGAGCAATTGTTCCGACCGGAGGGTCCGGATAGCCGGTCTCACAAGCAACCCACACATCATAGCTAAGTGCCTCTAAGTAACATTGCATCCTAATTCTCCAATAGTTGTAGTTTGTTCCATCGAAAATAGGAGCTTTTCCAATTTCTATCCTAGGCCCCTCTTGAGCCATCTCCTAGCGGTTAAGCTAATACCGGAGAACCTAGATGCTCTGATACCACTTGAAAGAGGATCCTAAGGCCTAGAGGGGGGGTGAATAGGCAATTTTAATTTTTCTTTGATTAATTGTTGATTAAGCATCAAATTAATAGTGACCCAATCCTAGTGTCAATTGATACGCAAGCGGAAGCGATAAACAAGTTAACAAGCAACTAAGTCATGGCATCACAATCAACACATTCAATGCAATGGTAGTAAGTCGCGGAAAGTAAATAAGAGGCGACACGGTGTTTGTTTGACCAAGTTCGAGCCGCAACTCCTACTCTCCTTTGAGGCTACCCCTTGCGCAAGGACCGGCTCGCTCTCGAGCCTCACGCCTCACTTACTCCCGGTAGTCGTTCGCCACTCCGCGAGGTGGACTCAATCACCAGTACACCGACTCAAGAGTAGCCACACGCCAAGGCCTACTCTCAAGCCCACGCCTCCATGAAGGATATCTTCAAAAGTAACAAGCCCGAAACGCCCCGATCATGCCGGATCGAAGGACTTCCATGAAGCTCGGTATTGGGGTTTGATGGATTGTGGCTTTGGATGATCTTGTGGGTGGAGGAATGGCTCTAGAACACCTAAATGATGAGCTATGAATGTGGTAGGTGAAGTGGAGCAGCAAACCTCAAAATAGCCAGCCACTAGATAGGTATTTATAGCCCCTAGAGCAAAACTAGCCGTTGCCCTCGGAAGAGGACAAAAGACTAGCCGTTACACTCTCACGGACGCCGTCCGACGGGAACCGGACGCCGTCCGACAGAGCGTACTGCTCAGAAAAAACAAGCTTATCGGACGCCGTCCGGTCCCCACCGGACGCCGTCCGACAGCACGGATCGCGCAAGCGCCGAAACCACCGGACGCCCCCCAGACGCCGTCCGGCGGGAGAAACTCAGAATTTTAAGCTTCATCGGACGCCGTCCGGTAACTACCGGACGCCGTCCGACAGTGACGATGCAAAGGACCGGACGCCCCTCAGACGCCGTCCGACCAGAAAGGGCCTCGGATTATAACCTGACCGGACGCCGTCCGATAACGACCGGACGCCGTCCGACAGAGAGTACTGTTTTGGTGTTTGGTGGTGGACGCCGTCGCTTTCCTGCACGCCGTCCGACAGAGAGGAATTTTTCGAGCTAAAATTTATGGGGAATTTAGGTGGGTTTCTCTCTAGAAATCTCACAAGGATATATATGGGTATTTTTAGAAGTGGTGGACTACGGAAACCGAAGTTTTCGAGAATTCACAAAGATCCGGTATAGTCCGAGATATTCGAACCCCTTTTGAAATCCGACGAAAAACAAGAAATAAACCTAACTACTCCTAATTTATACGTGACCTCTTCTCTCGCCCGGTCACGCATTTGAAATCTTGGAGCAGCTCAGAAAATTGTCGACGCTTCAAATTAGGGTTTATAAAAATCGCCGAGTCTTCGCTAGGGTTTCGAGAAGTCCAAAAACCCCCTAGCCCTTTATATTAATTAATTTTATCATCAATGCCACTAATAAAAATTAGGGCTCAACGATGCTCACATAGTGCATGTGAACAGCGGCAGGAGACACTTGAACTGATTCAGGTCCCTCACATGGAGCTGAAGCTCCTGGACCTGCTCCACAATCGAGCGGTTCTCCACAATCCTGTAGTTCAGGTAACTCTCGGCCACAAAGCTCTCATTCCCATTATCCCCTTCTGAAAATTTCAGCTCCAGGTCATCCCACATCTCCTTGGCATCAGTGAAAGTGGAGTAGGTGTCGAAAAGCCTATTCGACACTACGGCTAACAATCGTGCTAGGACTGCGTGATTGGCATCCTCCCACCGGGTCTTCTCCTCACCCTCAAGTTTCGTCTTTTCCTTCGGAGGATCGGAGATAACCCAGTAGATTTTCAACTCTGTCAACCACTGACCTAAGTGCGTGCTCGCCAAACGTTTAAAGTCGTTGCCGTCAAATGTCTCAGGCTTAACTACGTCGCTACTACTCCCCAAGGCCATGGATACGAATAATTGTTTTCTGGATTGTTGCAAATTTAGCAAAATGAGCAAGATAACAATGAGATTCAAATAAAGTACAGCTGCACAAATAAGCAAGCCAATAATACTATAAATCATGTATTCTCCAGATATGACAAGACAGACATATAAATACATGATCAACTCAAATACCATTGCTGCCATCAAGTTAAACCCAGCAACAAAACTCAAGATTTGTCTTTTATTAGTGCTCTCAGATTGCAAACTGGGGTTGCTAAAGATTTAGCCGTCCAACTACAGTTTGGACAATATATCACTGGTTATTAATTCTGTAAATCAGGTTTAAACCCTAGAACAGCACTGTTCATCCACCAAATTGGATAAACCAATAATCAATATGTATGACAATGAGCAGTTAGATAAACCAAGAGATAACAGATCATATCTACACTGCGGCCTGACTGAAACAGCCCAAAAATGGCTTGAACAGCAGTGCTACTTTGGTCACAGGCCAATCACAGATCAATTATTAACTGAACTAAACAGCAGCACTTATATTCCAATTAACAGAGATAGGACAGCAGTAATAAGACCATGTAAATCAACACCAAGTGCTATGTCATACACATTGATCCAGCAAAGATATAAATCAATGAGCAGTGCTACTCTAGGTCTAGCAATTATACCTAACAAACAGATTAATAAGCCTCAAAGCAATGCAATCATCATCGAGCAGCACACTCGTTGCCCAGAAAACAAGGCCCAGATTTGATTAAATGGCCTCTAGCTCAAGGCTAGTCCCCGTATAACCAAATCGGTCCACATAGAGAGAAGGATTAAGCAAATACTTACGAAGCGTTGGGATCGAACCAACAAGCCGAGGCAAAGCGTGCACAAGCACATCGCCCCAGAAAACAATTCGCCGTGCTATTAAGCAAGACCGAGCGAAAAGGTTCGAGATACGGCCGTCACTCCCCACGGCAAGCAGCCACGGAAAGGAGCCCGAGATGCGAGAGAGAACGCAGAAGCAAGATCACGGCGACCACCCGTGGCCTCGGGAACCAGTCGAGAGGACCAACACAGCAACCGGCACCGACCGACGACGGCGCCGAGGGACGGAGAAACAAAGAAGCAGCGATCGCGCAGAAGAAGTGAGAGGGAAAACCGAGAGAGTCTCAGAGCCAACGTAAGAGGAGCATGGGACTTCCCATATAGGCGATGAGAACGACGTCCCCAAGTCTCGGCCTCTCCTCCACGCACCCACGCCAGCGCAGAAGTCGGAGGCGAGCCAACGGCCGCCGCCGCCCACGAGCCAGCAGGGTTCGAGGAACCTCGCTGAGCACAAGACGCGACCTGGCAGCCACGCTGCCCCTTATTCTTTCTTCCCTCAGTGGGCCAAAAAGCCCATTGGACCAAGGGCAAAAGCCCAACATGTGCTACCCAAGTCCTTCATCTCTCAACAACATGTTGTGAGCCTTCTACTTAAATCAGTAAAAAAAAGAAAAAAAAAAAAGAAAAAGAAATATCTTTCATTACATCCCAATTTTGTTTCTTTTCAAAAGAAAGGACTTTAAAATGAAAATGAGTTTCCTTAATGTATACAAAACTATCAAACATAATAAGGATTTGGATGGGCTTTGTGTTTAAATTATTATGTATAAAATGAGTTTCACTTAACCCTTGTTTTCCCTTCCGCAAAAAATTTAATATTTAACCTTGCAAATTAAAAACATCTTGGTGTAGATTTTTCCTTGAAAGTGGTGTGAAACGTTTTAAAAGTACAAATAAAACCATTTTGTCTTTGACAGAACTTACTTGTCATAATACTTGGACAACTTTTCCGAGAACATGTTGATCTAAGAAAAATGGTTTGGCATTGTCCTACAAAAGTTTAAACGTGGTTTTCAAACTTAAATGTCTCTTGGTCATTTAAAAATTTACCATGCCATTCTTCGCCCAAACTTTATTTTTGCTTGGGTGATTACAAAGAAAATTTGGAAGATGTATTTCTAAACTATATCGTAAGGTGTAACTATAAAATAAAATTCTTGGATAACACTTTGGGAACCTAACTTACCATTGTCAAAAACCTTTTAATAGAATATTGAAAATCAAATTGTCGACGGTTGAGATAATGATCTCAAGTCGCTAAGGTTCTTTAGAAGTGAGATAGGAGACACGTCGAACAACCACGAACAACAACGAACAGGAGACAGGGGTTTTTATCCTGGTTCAGGCCTCTCGGGAGAGATAATAGCCCTACGTCCAGCCCTTCTTATATATCAGAAGTGATTACAAGAGATGGCTCGACGAGACGAACAAGTCTCGGCGAGATTATGGTGTATATCAGGTGCTAAAAGCTAGATCAAGTCGTAAAACTCGTCCCTCTACACGCCGTAGGGGCCTTGTTTATATAGTGCAGAGCAAACCGACCTACCGAGGGAATATCGGGTCGGGCTAACTACGAGATCGTAACGAACTCAACGTGCCAAATATATCCCGAGGCAGATAAGGAATACTCCTAGTCTTGGGGATCACGACTCCTATTCCAATCCGGGAAACCACGTCCGGGTCTTCACGTAGCCGTGCAGAACTCTTGTTCGAGTAGGACTCGGACACGAATCCTAGGTCGTTCGACATGACCGTGCGCCCAGGAGGCCGTTTCGGCAGATGCATATGGGCAGATAGAACCTTCCAGGAGCCTGGGCCCGGTAGGTTCATTCGATTGGGCCGTCGGGGAGTGGGCCATGGCAATGGGCCGTAATTTTATCCCCGACAGCTAGCCCCCGAGACTCAAGTGGAAGGACTCACTAGAGTGGGGTCTTCCTCTTAAGACTCTAAGTCACGAAGAGGGTATTTTTCCTGCTACAAAGACATGCAACAGCGCATCGAACAGTTACGGTTCAATCGAACAAGTCTTGTTCGGGACCGAACAAACCGCCGGCGCCGAGCAACTCTGTCGCGTCGAGCGAGGAACGACATCTGTCCGAAGCGAGTACCCACCCTCGATACGTAAATCGGAACAAGTGAGGGAATCATCTCCTCGATCTTTGAACGTCATCAAGGAGGAATTGGATTCTTAGTAGTGAAGAGCGTACCACCGCATCCGGTAAGATCAGATCTTCCGGGAGAATAAACATAGCAAGTCGCGAGACGGACTCGTCGGTTTGCATCCGTGCATTCAGATGCCTAGGAAAAGATAGGGGAACCACCTCTCGAGTTAGAGCTTACCCGAGAAAATAGAGATTGCGCTCTCGAGCAAACGTTATGCTCAGGAGCGAAAGTGATGTGCCCCCAGACGTAGATCGCCTGCTAGGAGCAGACAATGCATACGAATGGGAAAGGTGACCCAGTCCCAGAGCGTAGAGCTCGTCGAAGGAACCAGGTAAAGAGATCTAGTCCCCGAGCACGGAGCTCGTTAAAGGAACCGAAGCACGACCAGCGAAGACGCACCGGTAGGAGCTGCGCCCGGCGAAGAGTCGCCGGTCGCGAGGTGATCCAGCCCCCGAGCACGGAGCTCGTCGCGGGGACTAGATGCGCGCTCCGAGCGAAGAACTGCCCGGTGCGAGGTGAATCACAACCCGATGCAGTCAGAGCCGCAAGAGAACGTGTGAAATCAACGCTTTACCCATGACGTATTCCTTACCACAGCGTAGGCGTTGTCTTGGCAAGTGTAGAACCGACGCTTGGAGTGCCCGTTGCGATGAGAATCGGCTTACAATGGGCATGCCCGTTGCGATGAGAATCGGCTTACGGTGGGCAGGACTCCGTTGGTGGCGCACTACCTTAACTTAGCCAAACTGTGAAGGTCAGTGCCGGGCAAAGGCGAGAAATCATACGCGGGTGAAGTGAATCAGTCCCTGGGCATGCGCGGAGCAAACCCGGGAAGAGAGGGATGCAGACATCGGTTTTGGTGGGGAAGTCTGGAACCTCGCCGCGACCATCACCGGAGACTGACGTTCCCCGTTCCTGTATTTCCTGCAAAAGACAAACAAGAAACGAGCCAGCAAGGAAAAAAAGAGAGCAAGGACAGGCTCTTAGAAGAGCAAAGCGAGTTTTGGAAAAACACGACAAGGACGACCTACCCGCACAAGTCATAATTTTTTTCTGATACGTCCCCCGATAGCGTTAGTGTCACCTCGGCGAATGCGGAACCGACGCTAGGAGTGCCCATTGCGATGAGAATCGGTTTACAGTGGGCAGGACTCCGTAGGTGGCGCATTGCTCCGGATTACCGTGCCAGGAAGGACGTAGCATGGATAAAGAAGACGATGTGCGGCAAGTCTAACCTCGCTGTGGCTAAGATCGTGATCGGGACCTTTACCGCAAAAGCGTGAGGCGAAATCTTATCCGGGCATGGACCCCGCGGCGTTAGTGTGGCCTAGGCGGTGCGGAACCGGCGCCAGAGTGCCGTTGCGATGAGAATCGACTACGGTGGGCATGCCCGTTCGCGATGAGAATCGGCATACGGTGGGCAGAACTCCATCGGTGGTGCACCGCTTCGGTTAACCGGGCCGTATGGTCGCCGCCAGATAAAGACATGCTTTCGACGCGGGAGCGCCACGGGAGCGAAGACCAACGAGGTTTTCAAAACCAACGCTAAGGAAAGGCGAAAAACTAAAAACGTCTGGGGTTGCGAAATTCAGCTCAAGTCCCAACCGACCGAGGAGAGGCGATCCGAGGAGGCGCCGAGCGACTCAAGATCGTGGCGGCGCTTGAATCGAGCGAGAGTCGACCAAGCGACTTTTTCCGCAAAAAGAGCAAAGAAAAGACAAGGACGAACAGAAACCAAGAGCAAGGCGAACAGCGCTAAAAAGTTTTAAGAAAACCGGTAGAACGCTTAGCCTAACTCCCATCCCCGTTGCCAGTACCGCCGAGGACTGAGTTTGCGAACCCGAACAGGTGCACAAGAGAAAGAGCGACGCCCTAGCCCCCGGTACGGACGATGCATGAAGACCTGAACTTGCGACTTCAAGCACGTGCGTAGAGAGTTAGAGCGACACCCGTATCCTGATCGACTCGTTCCAGGAACTACTCGTTAACGTAAGTTAGGCGATTCCAAAGGGAACCGAACAAGGAAAGTGCCTCTGCCGCGGAGGGCTTACGAGAGCAGGCTTTGCCAAGTGGTTGTGCTGTGAGCGGTAAGTGCCTCTGCCGCGGAGGGCTTACGAGAGCAGGCTTAGCCGCAAGGCTGGATGCCGTGTTACGCAACTCTGAGTTTAGAAACTTGTTGAAACCAGATACGAGCAGGGAAACCCTGAAGATCGCGGAGCCAAGAGTTCGCAAGACCGGGCAGCCATCAAGTGTTACCAGAGAGAATGTAGTCTGAGAAGACAAGTGGTGAGAAGGGCCGCAGGGGGCCGCGAACATTCACCGTTCAATGGGTTGAACTTTACATGGCAGCCCGAGAGACTTGAACGAACTAAGGCGCGAAATTTGAGAAAAGCGCGGCTAGGAAACGAAGACTTACACGAGGAACTTACGGTCGGTCGATGTTCCAAGTGTCGGTCACTCTCTCCGACATCCACCGCCAGCGAACAGCCCGGGATCCGGAAGGAGTTTTGATCCAGTCCCCGAGCACGGAGCTCATCACGGGGACCAGACACGCGCCCCGGGCGAAGAGTTACCAGTGCGAAGAGATCCGATCCCGAGCAAGGAGCTCGTCGCGGGGATCAGACGCGCCCGGCGAAAAGTTGCCGCGCGAAGTTGATCCGATCCCGAGCACGGAGCTCGTCATGGGACAGACGCGCGCCCGGCGAAAAGTCGCCAACAGAGGAGATCCGGGCCCCGAGCAAGGAGCTTGTCGCGGGATCAGAGCGCGCCGGCGAAAAGCTGCCCGGCGAGGAGATCCAAATGAGCACGGGAACCAGATTCGAAGGCGATCAAGATCGAAGGATCGATCCGATCTGGTAGGGAAGAGACATCCCGCCTTCCGAGTCGTAGTCCTCAGGAAGAATCTCCTGGTCGCTGATAGAGTTCGACATGTTCGATCTGCGAGATCCCCACGGACGGCGCCAACTGTCGACGGTTGAGATAACGATCTCAAGTCGCTAAGGTTCTTTAGAAGTGAGATAGGAGACACGCCGAACAACCACGAACAACAACGAACAGGAGACAGGGGTTTTTATCCTGGTTCAGGGCTCTCGGGAGAGATAATAGCCCTACGTCCAGCCCTTCTTATATATCAGGAGTGATTACAAGAGATGGCTCGACGAGACGAACAAGTCTTGGCGAGATCATGGTGTATATCAGGTGCTAAAAGCTAGATTAAGTCGTAAAACTCGTCCCTCTACACGCCGTAGGGGCCTTGTTTATATAGTGCAGAGCAAACCGACCTACCGAGGGAATATCGGGTCGGGCTAACTACGAGATCGTAACGAACTCAACGTGCCAAATATATCCCGAGGCAGATAAGGAATACTCCTAGTCTTGGGGATCACGACTCCTATTCCAATCCGGGAAACCACGTCCGGGTCTTCACGTAGCAGTGCATAACTCTTGTTCGAGTAGGACTCGGACACGAATCCTAGGCCGTTACGCACCGTGCCAGCCAGGAGGCTGTTCGGCAGGATGCATATGGGTCAGATAGAACCTTCCAGGGAGCTGGGCCCTGGTAGGCTGTTCGATTGGGCCGTCAGGGAGTGGGCCATGGCAATGGGCCGTAATTTTATCCCCGACACAAATCTTCCGTGTGCAATTTTAATAGAATATAAAAAATCAAGTCTTTATTCTCTACCAGATCTTTTCTTAAAAACTTCAAAAAAAAAAGAGAGTGGGGGTGTACAATTTTTATCAAAGCTATCATGAAATTATCCAAGGCTTTTTGAGTCATATTTCATATTGCCCCTTTTTAAATAACAAATTTTTTTGGTGAAATTTTTATTCATAGAACCAATGGTATTTCACTTTTACAGCTTGGATTAAAAACAACTTAGGGATTATGAACTTTTTGTTTTGAAAATCAACGTGGCTGACGCTGAGCGGGGATAGCTGGAGGCTGGTGCGTCCGGAGGCATGCAAGCGACCGGGTTCGATGACCTGGCAATTACATGAGGTGGTGTACTTGAGATGCTTAACCATGACAAGGAATCGAGGCGGTGACGGCCACGGCTGGCGGTAACTGTTCTTGAGCTTATTTGGACCAGTGAGCCCAGTGTGGGTTTGCCGACCGAGAAAGCTGCAAAGTTATTTCCCGAGGGAATATGTGGAGAATTCTCTCTTGAGAGTGTGTCTTGTAGTGCGTGAGTTGTACACCACTCACCCTCAAATGAAGGGTGGAGATGGGCTCTAGGGTTTAGGGCATCTCACCCTTGGGCTATAAATAGAGGGGAAGGGGAGCACCTCCTCCTCATCCTCTTAAAGCTAAAAATTTTAGAAATATAGAGGGTGAGTTGGGTGTGTAAGGGTGGCACATAGAGCGCTTGTGACCACATGGAATGTGATTTGTAATCCGCCAACTTCTATTCAATAAAATCATTCTTCTCAATGAGTATATTACGTTGATTTGCTCCTAATTTTTCTTGTTTTCGTTTTCCTTTTTTGGAGCTCTTGTTTGTAGATGAATCTAGGTTATTTCTTACTGGTTATTGGTGGTCTATGATGTCTTGAGATTGCTAATATGATTTGATACACACTTTGCAACCATATAAGAGGTAAGAGATCAACTTCTTGACTTCTTGCTAATCTGTTCATAAACTTTCATCCGCGTAGCAATCAGTAAAAGGATTTTAGCAAAATATAGAAAAATCATTTTGGAATGATTGCAGTTGGAAAAGATATGTGACTCATATACCCGTCTGTGGTAAAACTTTGAAGTCCACTGGTTACCCCATTTGGGAGCTATGAGGTGAAAACAGAGCCCTAAATTTTCTGCTCGAAGTTCTTGACAGCTTGTGGTGTTTGATTTTTCATATTTTCTATGGAAGGAGTTTTGAGGAGATTTTTGGCATAGTGCTTCACAACTCATTGTTAAACAGAGACAAAAATTCTCAAAATCTAACAGCATCAGAAGGCCACCATCCATCTCCTCCAAGTAGAAACAAACTCTGGAGATTCTGCTTTTGCTTTTTAGAAAGCAGCTTGTATTGTTTGAATTTTCATATTTTTTCTATAGAGAGTTTTGAGGAGATTTTCGGTTGAGTTACTCATGGATAATTATGTAATAGTTGCAAAAAGTCCGAAAAATTGAATGACAACAGAAAGCCACATCCATCTTCTAGATCGATTCAACACCCCATAATATGCAATCTGCTAGGTGATACGTTGCACAAAATTCCAATCCACTAGAAAAATCATGTAGAAAATTACCGTCTGCCACAAAACATGCACGAGATTTCCAACCTGTTATTTAATTCAATTCACAAGTTGGCCTTGATCGATCTTCAAGGCGAATTCTGTAGACAGTCGCGTAGGACTTTTTCGGCAACCCGAGTGGGAGTCGACGTGAGGAAGATGCAATGCAGATCGTTCCACGCCTTCTCCTCGCGGAACGTTCGGCACGTCAAGAGCGAGCGTGTTGATAACGTGTTAAGAAACATTGCTATCGGGTGTAGTCCGAGGTATAAACGTGATCGAACAATCACAGAGAGAACAAGAACACAAGGGAATAGGGTGGAACTTTTGTTTATTAATTTTCAGATCTGTGTAGCACAAGGGCTCCACCTCTTCTTATATAGTATTGCTTAGGGTTTTGGCTAGGTCCAATGTGGGACCCACCATGGGGGCGTAGACCGGCCCTAGCCGTACGCGGTTCTAGCCAGGCCGGGCTCCCCTCCCCGTAGTTTCCCAACAATTTTAACACTAAATCACTATTTTTAACCTTCAAATTGTAGGCTTTATGTATATATATTAATATGGTAGCAATAAAAAAAGAAGGGTTTGTACGAAAGGCACTGAGGTGAAGCGACCCCGGTGCCAACACTGTAGTTCCGCCCCTAAAACTACATTATTACTCTAAAGTTGTACTAAAGTTTCACTTAGCCCCTAAAACATGAAAATTATTTTTCAGCTCCTTAAAGTTGGTTCCATATTGCACGTTAGGTTTCACGCTGTAATTTTTGTTGTTAAGAGATCAGCTGGGCGTTGACATTGATATTTTATGAAGAAAAGTATACTATTGCCCATTAAAGTTGTAACAAAGTATCGCTGAGCCCCTAAAAATTGAGAGCAGCGACGGTGCTGGTGGGTAAGCTCTAAGAGGCTATCGATAAGCAATCGAGACATGATGAGCATGGAATCGATGTGGTGCAAGGAAGGAGATCCATCTTTCTTACCTACAGTACGTACACTAAAATTGATGAGCTTAGTTCATTATTGGACCATATCTATAGTATCATTGATGTTTGTATCGACATATTTAAAGTTTTTTTGGAATTTTTTTTCAAATGAGGTTATAGGGTTTTCTCATTTTGATATTCATTATTGTTATTTCATTGATCGATGCTTTGTTCCTTATCAAATTGTAGACGACAGCAGTGAGCTATTTATGTTGGAATTATATTATGGGCGATATTTGTAGGAAATAAATGAACAAGAAGAGTGAAAAAGAAGAAGCAGAGCCTGGAGAGAGAGATGTTGGTGGTTGCCGGACTGGCGGCCGACCAAGTATTTGATCAAATGCCCAAAAAGAGGAGAATACAAGAAAGAGGGATAGATGGACTTTCAAGTGGGTCCCAGCATGGTCAACCAGATCAAATCTATGTTCATAGGGCTTCAAGGGTCAATTTCTTATTTTTATATAATTCTGGTGAATTTTTAGTGCACATGTCGTGCAAGAACTATGGGTTTCAGTTTACTTTAATATTTTGGAAAGTTAGCGAAAATGATCTAGTGTGATATAATAAATTTAAATAAAAATTCATACCATCATCCAACATGGTTTTTAAGTGTAAAAATTTATAAAAATTTTCGGCTATTATATAGATGCTATGTGGACACTTGGTCAATGTTCTGAATTGATGATTTTATGGAGCAAGTAGGGTACGAAAAAAGATAAAGTGATAATTGTGATTTGTTGTCTGGGAAGGATAATTAATTGGGGCGAAAATAGAATGATGCTTTGTAACCCTATAAGGAGCATGAGACTGATGGAGGAAGATGTTGTGGACGAGTATGAATGAAAAGACAATCGGGCTAATGTTCAAGAGGGAACATGAAACTTTGGCATAACTTAGGGGTTATTAATGTATTTTTTATATGTATATCCATTTATCTCTGCACGTTATGACAAAAATCATGTCTCGAGACATGCCAATTTTAAGGGTCTCAAAAAATAATTTTCATGTTCCGAAGGTTAGGTGAGATTGGTTACCATTTTGAGGGGGAAAGCGACAGTACTGTCCGGCTGTTTAACGCAATGCTTGGGGGTGATATGTTGCACGCATGCTTAGGTGGAAGAAACACGCTTTCCTTTCTTAAAAAAAATGGCAGGTAGTATAGGGAACCCATGGTCAATTACTCAATTCAACAACACACAATATATTTTGCCACTTACTTCAGTGCACGCAACACGGATCTTCACATGCACTCCATCTCCATCAAATTGCTGCTCCAAATAGATCACCCAGGGCAATGCAACACAGTACCACAATCAGCTGGTTCCCAACAACTTTTATTCTGCCCGACGCTATTAGATAGGTACTTAGTGGACTGATGGAGTGGACTCAGCGGCGTTCGATGTTCCCTCCTGCGAGGGAGGGGGGCATTCCGGCGTGGGCGGTGGGTACGCCGGCGCTGCGGGGGGGCAGTCCGGCGCCGGCTGTCCGTAGACCGGTGCTGGAGGGGGGCACGCCGGGGTAGCAGGTGGGCATTCCGGCGCCGGCTGTCCGTACGCCGGCGCGCCAGGGGGGCATTCGGGCGCCGGCTGTCCGTACGCCGGCGTGGTAGGGGGGCACTCCGGCGTAGCAGGAGGGCATTCCGGCTGTGGCTGACCGTACGCCGGCGGGGTAGGGGGGCACTCCGGATCCGGCTGACCGTACGCCGGCGACGTAGGGGGGCACTCTGGCGCCGGCTGTCCGTACTCCGGCGTGGGTGGCGGGCACTCTGGCGCCGGCTGCCCATACTCCGGCGTGGGAGGCTGGTACTCCGGCATGGGCTTCTTGTGGTGGTGCATGAAGTCTGGCTTCTGCTTGGGGAAATGGCCGAACAGGGGCTTCTTGCCGCATGGGTAGCACATGATCGCCGACGCGCACTCCGCGGACGGGTAGTGCGCCTTGCCGGCGACGGCGACGAAGGTGCTCTCGCCGCCGCCTTCTTCCGCCGCCGCCAGAGGCACGATCTTGGACGGCTCCTGCCCGGGGCACGGCGTGCTCGCCGCGCTGTGGAGCTGCGCGAAGCAGTCGGCGCCGTGGAGGTCGGCGGCGAGGGAGACGGTGAACGCACCGGAGCCGTCGAGGTCGCCGACGGCCTTGCTCTCGTATTCGCCGCTGTTGTTCTTGCATTTGATCGCCACCTGAAGACCTGATCAGAAAATGGCCGCACTGTATTACCTACGGGGTTGCCGGTGTATTGTTCTATATCAGTACGTTACGATCTTCAATTTCATTAGATTTTGATGTGAATTTATATGATTTTTAACAATGTTACGGTAAAAATAATGTGCTCAAAATAGCATTTGAAACATGTTCATGTTCAAATCGAGTGCCTCCTCAACATAATAATATGATAAATTTTCGTTGAGATACGCTTAAGAGAGCAATGTGTACTCCGTAGCATGCAAGCAATCTTACGCATGAAAGTGGCCTCGGTGTTCCGACCTACGGGGTTCTCCATGTACTGTTCTATAGCAGTGACGATTTTTTTTTTTAATCAAATTATGATCGATCTTATGATTTCCTTCTTGGGAATTTGGTGAACCACGTACGTCAAGGGGCCTGATCGAGCACGGATCTCGAGATCATATGATATTATAATATGTATGTTCGACTAATTTATCTGACTTTTAGTGCTTATTAATTAAACTCGCATCGATCGTTTACTTCAACCGCTTAAGCAGTGCAACAAGAAGTGCGTACAGTAACTTGAAACACCTTCTAGATATCCCTCGACTAAAAGAAGTATTCACCCAAAGTGCGTGTGCATGGTCAAACTTATTATAATGACATTTAGAGTGAACATATGGTAACGACATCAATTTTTTTATTTATCTTGATAAATGCACTTTCAATATTACAATTTTAATATGATCTTTAACCATGTTCTACAATAAAAATAACGTTTTTGCTAATCATCATACGACTAATTTTTAAAGAAATCTAGTCGATTTTCTCACGTAGATGTTTTTATTGATTTTTTTATGTCTTATGAAGATTCCTGATCTACGGCTTAAAATATTGACCGAGTTAAATAACTATCAGTCGTTTAATGTTAAACCGGCCGGTCCCTAAAAATAAGTGCTCCAACTAGCATATTTATCACGTGTATGTTAATATCTGAAACGACGGCTTCCCAAACATAATAATATGAGCTAGAGAGAGAGGGGAAGCACGTAGCAATAGCATGCAAGCACGTCTCACATACATACCCTTGAAAGCGGCCTCGGTGTTCATGTCTTTCCTGGAGCAGTCGGCGCACTTGGCCATGCCGACGACGATTGACGTCGCCGGCGCCTCGCCTGCCGCAGCGTTCACCGCGGCGACCACCGCCAGCAGGGCGGCGAACACGCCGGCGAAGGTCGACCTTCCTCCACCCATGATAAAACCCTAGCACGCAGAACTCTAGCTGCAAAGCAAAATTAACCAGATACGAAGAGCAGTACGTCCAATGCAGACGGCCGGCTTATATAGACGACGGAGCCGGAGGCTTGCATATCGCTTAATTACTCCCACCGTTATTTTTTATTTAACGTATTTAATTTTTGGATTCGTCTTTCCTCATTCGTCTTATTCAAAAAATCTATATAAATATCATTTATTTTATTGTGATTTGTTTTATCATTAAAGATATTTTACGCATAACTTATGTTTTCACATATTTGCACTAAATTTTTAAATAACACGAATGTAAAAGGTGCGTTGAAAAGTTAAAGACGTTGAATAAAAAAACGTGAAACGGAGGTAGCGGAAGATAGGCAGCTCGATTGGTAGATGTGCAACGGGACGTGCGATTGTACGTACGAGCCGGGGATCGAGAGCAATCAATCTGACGAGTCAATTTTGATCGTCAGGATAGATCTCTATTCCCCCCATCGTTGCTGCCGCAAGCTACGTACGCATCTCAGTAACGTACGCGTAGAGCTCGGGACGTGTACGTGCATGCATTGATCGGTGGATGGATTGCATGCTTGGATTTATGGAGGCTCTATCGATCGAGGCACATGCATGCTGCGGCGTCTCACTGAGTGAGCGCGCGTCCAGCAAAGCCGATGTGCTGTACATGCATGCATCATGGATGCATGATTAAATGTGCTGGCTGAGGCCCTTCTTGCAGGCCAGTATTACGCGCCATCAATTACACCGCAAGCTAGGGTTTAGCTGCTACCGCAATGCTATGTGTAGTGTCAGTACCACACAGGCAATACCATGCACAGAAGCAAATCAACCGGGTTGCAGCTAGAACAAAAGGGGCAGTATGTACCACACACTTATATATATTCAAGCAGCTACCCTGTTTGATATACTATGGCATA
The DNA here is from genome assembly GCA_036346415.1 of Raddia guianensis. NCBI lineage: Eukaryota > Viridiplantae > Streptophyta > Magnoliopsida > Poales > Poaceae > Raddia > Raddia guianensis. The sequence continues at coordinate 28,740,152 of CM070540.1, forward strand.
TCGATATGGATGCATCGATTGTTTCGTTTAGATCGAATTAATGTGGTTGAGAAGGAATCAAATGCGCTGTTCACCGACTGTCGTTGAGCCCAAACCCAAAATTAGCCGGCGAGATATATAGGTTGTTTGGTTGCCTTCTCAGTTGAAGAAGCAGTATCTGTTGGCCGAGGGCCCAGTTGGAGAAATTTGAGATGATGCAAATGATTGTTTTTTGGTTAGGTGTATGAGATTGTACTGCAGACTGCGTAGAGATGTAGTTTGGTTGACTGCACTAGGGAGAGAATGGCATGGATAAATTCAAAACAGGGATGAAACATTTTAAAAAATAAATTCTAGAAAATCAAAATAACAAAAAATCAATTATGAAAATAAAAAAATTCAAAAGAAAGTCTCATAAATAAATAAATTCAAAATGAAAATTTTAAACTTTTAAAATTCATATGGAAAGTGTGGTTCAAAAATGAAAATTTTAAACTTTTAAAATTCATATGGAAAGTGTGGTCTCGTTTTGTTCAAAAAAATATCAATAACCCATTTTTTAAATCGGTTTGTGTCGGTGTCTGGGAAACGCGCCTCGGAGGGCAGCGGGTCCACGGACCGGCAGACGAATTTATAGTTGGAGTGAGGCCCAACAACAACCCTTCCCAGCAGCCTGGGGCGGCGCTAGTACAAAAATGCACTTTTGAGTCGTTTTTTTTTTCTCATTTAAGACGGTTTTGAAATGACTTATATGACTGATGTCGCAAAAGAGATCATTCATATGAGACGTTTGTAAAGCGTTTCATATGATATGTTTATACGACGTTTTCTATGTACAACCATCTTATATATCCTACTATGTAAGACATTTTCGTGCCTATAACCGTCTCTTATAGTGCTTTATAAGAGACGCTTTGTATGTAACCATCTTATATATTCTACCGTATAAGTCACTCGTATACCTTTAACCGCCTCTTATAGTGTTTAATAAGCGACGCTTAGTGTGTAACCATCTTATATGACATACCGTATAAGACACTTTCATACGTATAAACCATCTCACATGTATTATCATAGAAGACACTTAATTCTAAGACTATGAACCACATCATATATTATGCATAGGATGACTAAATAATACTTCATTTAGTTATAAAAAAAATTATCATATATACAAACAAGCAACATTGCTCCTTGATAAGCATAATAGTAACACCTAAGGTATAAATGCAAATTTAATACAATATAGTGACGCCAAAAGACAACACATATACACGGACTGATAGACAACATGATTTTTCTTTGTGATAGCAAGATCGTCCATCCATCCAGCCCAACAACCTTTGGAATGGCCACATGTTTTCAAATCGTATTCTTGAGCAATGTTGACATGGCTGCAAGTTTAATAAAAAAAATAAAGTCAGAAAACAGTCATATAAATATATACACATTGCATATCGTCAAATCTTTCATTTACATATAATCAAAAGAAATGGTCCAGACTTCAAAACCATTATTATATCATCATTGTATGGATAAACTGAAACTATTTCAATGGCAGAAAATTTAAACAAAAAGGCCTCCATCCATATTTTATTAGAAAGCAAAAAAATTCAATAACAGTCAATTGAGTTTAATTACATCCATGTACTAACATAGATGGATGATTACAGTATTTCAAATTTAAGCATGTATTTAATTAGCTGATCAATATTTTTGTTCTAGCACATGTTTTCTTTTCCTTCCTCCACACTATGATTGTTGCAAGGGCAATGGTAACATTACAAATTTACAACTCGTGATGGTAGCAAACATCAACAAAAATACTTTGCTATGTCAATGTAAAGAAAAAGTTGTAATGTTAACTGCATGATATATAGCTTCTAAGCAATGCTGGAATGTACTGGTTTAAAAATTTCTTCCTTGTGTAACTCTTGTTCTAACAAAGGAACGGAATAGTGGAGCAACAACCCTCAAGGGATATCAGATGATAAAGACATGCCAATAATAACATATCTGACTTCCAGAGAGTTTTGGTAAACTGCCTATTGTTTATCTATTCTTAAAGATTCCTCATATTTGGACAGGACAAGACAAAGTCTAAATGACACCAACAAATTTTATGCTCATAACGGACATATACAAAATGACATATATAAAGACAGTGAAGTATTACAATTGCACATGCAAACAGACCCAATCTGAAGTCACGAAAAAACCCACTATCATTTTACAATGTCCAACCATAATGAGTACTAGCTAACTAGTTTACCAATAAGAAGACTCTACCCCGAATTTAAACATGAAATTTGACAAAGTGTTCTGATATGCAACTATATCTTCTTCAAAGTGGATACTCAGGTTCTACTATTTCTATTTTCCAATTTTTTTTAGAAGAGTTGCCTATTATTTACTGCATGGTTACCATATTAGGCATCTAAGAAGTAACAAAAGCAATAAAATACTTCACATGGAAAAATCCAATATTGTAGGCAAACTATAAGGAAAGAAATGTGTAAATAAAATAAGCGTGAAAGCATCTTACAACAAAAAAGCATGAATTGATTTCCCTTTTAAACTCTTCCAAAAAGCACCTACACTAGACTATTGGTAGATTAATAAACTTTGATGCCATTACCTGCAAAAATTCGCAGTTTTCAGTGGGTGTAGAATCCTTCAGATGCTGCCAAAATTAACCACTTTCCAATGGGTGGAAAATCTTCCGGATGCTACCAGCAATTAAAGGCAAAAGTCACTTTTAGTATGCGCAAAATCATTAGATGTTAGGACCAATTAAAGCAAATAGCCACACGCTGCTTGATAAACATGTAGCCGTAGTGTTGCCTTCAGCCTAGAACATGAGGATTGAAGCAACAGTACAATTAGTGTCAAATATTCACTAATTCTCAAAAAATAGTGCACTGAGCATGGAAACAACACCATGTGACAATGCAAAGTGTGGATCACTTTTAGCAATATAGGTGAAACACACAAATTGGGAGAAACTTAGAATAAAAAGACTTACAATCTACTACCCAAATTATGTGACTTTAAACAAAACTTGGTCCTATCTACATTTTATTCTAACTAGTAAAGAATAAGCACCAGAAGAATACAGTCGGAAATGATATCAACTTTATATTGGATAATTAGTTTTTAATTTAGCTTTGGCTTCAAGGACTCAACGGCAGCACTTGCACTGTTGTTTGCAGATTGCTTGAGGCAAAGCATCACAAAATCAAGCTTTAGAAAAGAGTTTTTTGTACGTAGCTAGCAGATGTGGAGCGTGAAGGCAGATATATATATTCATTTCTGGATTAGGAGGATTCTGTACCTTGCCAAGGACCCAGTCTGTAGAATCAAAATAGGCACGCTCATGGTCCTGCAGTAGAAGGCAAGAAAGTGAAGGAAAGCAACTAAAACTGATAAATGTTGTTAAAAGAAATTTCAGGACGATGGGTGTTCATCAGTGTGAGTCCCAATTTTGTTTCTGACGAAAGACAGTACTAATGTGGTTCAAGGTCAAAACAATAAATATTAATCCATGATGAAAATGAAGCTACTATAGCCTGCATTTTGGAATTGCATACCTTTGAAATCAGAGGCTTCTTAGGTGCGATTCCTCCATACTTATTCTCAATGTGCGGCCTGGGCGGTGGGGGGGCGGCGTGTGGCCTGGGCCATCGGGAGGCAGGGGCGGCGCTCGGGCGATGGGAGCGGCGGCGTGGCGGTGGCCTGGGCGATGGGGGCGGCGGGGAGGCACTGGGCATTGGCTAACCTGGTTAGGAGCCGATGGGGGCGGCGGCGGCCTGGCCATAGCTGTGCAGCTCGATGCCACAGTAATTTTTTTTTGGGGGAGGGTGGGGGGAGTGGTCAAATACATATCTTTATGAGACGGTTTGTACCATCTAACCGTCGTAAAAAAAAACATACGTTTGTAGATAATGAAACATCGTATAATACATATTTATAAAAGACGCTTCTTTTATAAAAGTGACTCTTTTTCTCATACCTCATATGCGACGTTTGTAACTACGAAAACGTATCTAATGCAATTGACATATAAGACGGTTAGAATGAAACCGCCTCTAAAGCAACTAACATATAAGACGGTTATAGCTAAACCGTCTCTAATTCCCTATCCACATGGATGCCCATCACAATAAAAGACGCTTTTGGGTTCGATTGGTCAAAACCGTCTTAAAATGTGCGTCTTATATTACTCTTTCTGTACTACGGCCGAGCTCACAGGGGCTCTGGCCGCGCTGTCTTCCCAGACTAAGCCTGATGCGACCTGGCCATCCGAGTACAGATCGATCCGTCGTACAGAGAGAAGATGAAGAGAGACAGTGAAAGAAATACAAACCGTGAAGACACGAGCGATTTACCCTGGTTCGAGCCCCCACTGCCGGTTAACAGCTCTACTCCAGCCTTCGTTAATTATATGGGGAAAACAGTACAAAGGTGCCGAGACCGGGCTTGAAGGCACCGATCCCGAGCTTACAAGGAGTCGGACACTAAAGTGACCGAGGACTTCGGCTACTGCTAAGGAAGCTTCGGATGCGCGTGTTGCGTGGATTGCTTGTTATGACCTCTGATCGCTTGGCCTTGGTAGGGTCCGGGGCCTTTCTTTTTATAGGCACGGCGTGTCGTCCGGAGCTGATACAGCGGGCCCCGCGCCCAACTCCACTTTGCCCATCTTTAGTGGTAGCGCCCTTGTCTCATTCCAGGGCTTCGTCCTGTCTGTGGGCTGCAAATAAAGAGAAGCTGGTATGGTCGATCTTGGACACGTGTTAAATGCAGGAGTGCCTATCTGAGGAGAAGTGCGCTTCAGGGAGAAAGCACTTTCCGTTTATCCCCAATATAGCATTGACTGGACCGAGCCAACCCCGCGCCACCCGTTGGGGGGTGTCGCGTAGCGTAACAACCATTCGCCGCCTTTCCATGGGGCAAACGACAAATCAGACTACCCGCGCACCTCTCCCCGGGCTAGAGATACCCCGGCGAGGTATAGTTCCTCTCGGTCAAGGCCGGGGAAAGTATGGTGGGGCTGGCATTGCCGCCACCGCTCGAGGACAGTGGATCGTCATGGGACCCTCTCCTGCTAAGGATGGCTCGGGAGGTGCGCCGTGCCCCTGGCTAGGACCTAGGGAGGCGCGGTTGACTTGGTTAAGCCCAGGGATGACCCCGGTGGGCCATACGTCCCCCCCGGTACGGCCGAGGGTGGCCTCTTAGGCTTTCTGCATGCGCGGCAGGCCGGTACGGATCCGGCCCAAGGCCCATCTCGGGGTGGGCCGCTCACGAATCACCAACAGTTTGGTAATCGAAAATACTAATCATAAGATATAGCAAATAAATGAATCAGATGTGTCGCGCATGTGGTTGTTGCATGTTGCATCCGCGGAGCCTGGCTACGGGGAAACACCCAATTTGGTCGTATCTCCATAGCCTGGCCCGGAGGGGTTAATTGCATTTGGAGAACCTGGTTCAGATGTGTGAAAAGACAACCAAACACCCTAGTTTTGTATCTATAGATGCAAAACTCCTTGGATACAAGCAACCAAACAGCCTAATAACGGCACTCAAATGCAACTTGTCTTTAACCAACTGACAGCGAAAGAAGGGTGACGAGAGAAAGATCAGAAATGCACTTTTGAGACGGTTTTTTAATCATTTAAGACGGTTTTGAAACGACTTATATGACTAGTGTCACAAAAGAGATCATTCAAATGAGACGTTTGCAAAGCGTCTCATATGAGCATGCTTATGCGACGTTTTCTAGGTACAACCATCTTATATATCATACCGAATAAGACATTTGAGTGCCTATAATCGTCTCTTATAGTATTTTATAAGCGACGCTTTGTGTATAACCATCTTATATATCCTACCGTATAAGACACTTGTGTACGTATAACCGTCTCTTATAGTGTTTAATAAGCGATGCTTGGTATGTAACCATCTTATATGTCGTACCGTATAAGACGCTTTCATACATATAAATCATCTCACATGTATTAGCATAGAAGACACTTGCATGACGATGAACCGCATCTATGCACAAAATGACTGAATAATACTTCATTTAGTTATATAAAAAATTTATCATCCTTCATCCATACAACAAGTGGCATGGCTCCTCCTTAATAGGCATGATAATAACACCAACAGGTACAAATGTAAATTTAGTACAACATAATGATATCAAAAGACAACATGTAAATACACGAACACGGTTTTTCTTTGTGATAGCAGGATCGTCCATCCATCTATCCCAACGACCTTTGAAATGGCCACATGTTTTTAAATTGTATTCTTGACCAATGTTGACATGGCTACAAGTTTAATAAAAAAATAAAATCAGAAAAACAAGCTTGTAAATATACTAGTAAAATGCCCGTGCTTTGCTATGGACCTTTCAAGGTAAGGAAACAATACATAAATGTTAAACAATGTAACATCTAAATATTAGAACAATATATGAAATAAAAATATTTGACCCCAACCACCGACCCAAATCACATAAGGAGAAATACAATCTCAGGGAGATAACATGTCCACACTTAACTAAAACTTCCAAAGTTGCAATGCCGGTAAAAGTATGTGTCGCTCACTTATTTCTTTATTGTCTTCTACCTTGCATGGCGGTTGCAAACAAACATCACTCAAATTAGGGATCCACAATCAAAGACTTCCTTTCACTCAGCCTTTCTCATGCCATGCAAACCAACCAGACATGAACATGTTGGCACTACAATTATGAGAAAACGAAGTCCTCATTGTTGAACAAACTCATGGCACTACAATTAAAACAGCACTATGTATTCTCACTATCAAGGGTACTAAAAAGTGCTTAAGCATAATTGTCTTTTATTCTAAAGAAGGGAAAATAGCAAAGCACAAACAAGTGCATGGCATATTAATTAACTGAACTAAAAATGTTAATAAGAGCTTTGATTATTATATGTAAGTGATCTATGTAGACTAAAGATGCAGAGAGCCTGCTGGAAAATTCAGAGATCAAAACTGGAGAAAATAGTCCCATGTACAAGAAACTTAGCCTGCACCTTCACCGACTGAACCACGCTCGGTTACGACTCGACGTGCTCCGGCATGGACTCCAACGTCATTGCCTCCTATGCTTTCAACGCCTACTTCCAGGCACAGAAATAGAAGGATAAGGCATGTGGCTTCGAGGGCCTTGTCATGCTCATGCAGACCAACCCGTCCCCTGCCACCTGCAACTTCACCATACAGCTTATCTCAAAGTGGTGGTTGATTTATACCATTATTGTGTCTTAAGAAAAGAACATAGTGGAGGCATTCACAATCCATCTGGAAAGTAGAATCACATACCATTAAAAATAAATATGTACACTATTCATACTGCAAACAAAGAGAAGTGCACCGGCGCCAATGAAAGTTCCAACACAGACCAATAGGCATGCGAACATTTGAAGATCAAAACACTCAACAATTTGTATTTAGTGATAGTCAATTATTCACTGATTCAATAGGTCAAGTCATTATACAAAATTTATAAGGGGCAAGGGATCAAGTGGATTCTACAAATGTAGGACGGGATCCAATGATTTACCTTAATACCTTGTCAGGCAATATGCAAGCAGCTCAGCAGCCATAGCAGTGCATCATGTGGGCAGCCATGGATGGAGAAAGCCATCAAGTGCAGGCAGCCATGGACGGAGCCACAATTGGACAACTACAATACCAATAAAGGGTCAATGATTTACTTGTAGTACCACCTTAAAGTCCATAAAATTAGTGTAGCACAGAGGCATATGGCCATCTAGGTTTTAAAATATTGTCTTATGGCCATCTAAACATGCTACCATAGCATTTTAACTTATTTACATGAAAGTCTATAAACTTGAATGTAACATATGAATAAAATATTATTACCAATTTCCCATCACTAATTTATTCATTACCAACAGATAGAAATATGATCAATATGGCCATTTCTTTTATTCATGTGCAAAAAGGAGTCCCATCACCATGTAGGCATCTAACAAACTTGACTTATGTCCATCTAAACATGATGCGGTGGTCTTTTCCTTTATCATTCAAATTTACAATTCAAAATTTGTAAATAACTTTTTATTCATGTGCATAGATAATTGAAAACAACAATTGGCATAAGCTGATAGCATTTTTCAAAAAAACAAGTCAACTCCATCTAATTAAGGATATAAAGCAAGGAGATACATTCAAATAAATCTAAAAAATAGATTATAAATAGTGCGTGTTCGAATGCACAGATAGACGCAAACATGCCATTGCTAGAGAATTTATTCGAACTCCCATTTCCACCGGTTTGGACTCTAATTTAGTACAAAGATTACTGATACTCTAATTTAGTGCTGACAGATGCTGGGAGCTTGAAGACCCATCGCAGAGCGATGTACATAGGCTACAACAGCGCATCACTAAATTCACATGCCTCAACGCAGCACTAGCTCCTATGATAAAAGCACTTGATGCCGATGAATTTGCCTACACACCGAAAATCTAGCAATCCCTAACAGCAGGTTTGCCAAATCCATAACTTTTCAACCAATTGGCTGATTAACGCATTTTAGGACTAGCTAGAAAGCTAAGAGCACGGGCTACAATTCAATCAACACGGTCATCCTCCAAATCCCACTGAAAACTCCCCTAAACGAGCTCACAAGCCGTTGCGTACATGAATTCATCGCCGACCCACCAAATCAACATTTATAGCTCCCATATCCCTTCCAAACCTAGCCTAATCCATGCATATAAAGACTATGTGCCGAAAGAGGATGCTTAGAGCGTTACCCAAAGAAGGAGCTCCAATCCCTAGCTCCCCCTCCTCTTCTTCCTTCTCCTCCAAGGTCGACTCCCAACCCAACCCTTCTTCCCCTTCCTTCTCATCTTTCACTAGCCGGCCTCCTTCCTCCTCTCCCTTTACCTCCATCCTCAAAATGCCCTAGGGCTTGATGATGGCGCTGGCCCGATTTGGGAAGGAGGAGGCGATCGACGGTGGCTGGCTGAGAGAGAGTGGCGACGCGACACTGGGAAGGAGGGCGGCGGCAGCGGCGGCATCGGTTGGAGGCGGCGGCGCCATTTGGGGCGGCAGCGCCGGCTGGGGACGGCGACGCCCAGAGGAAGGCGGTGATTAGGGGAAGGGGTGACGGCGCCGGCCGGTGGAGCGGCAGCGGTTAGGGGAAGGGGTGACGGGGGCGGCAGGTGGAGGGAAGCGACGGCTGGCCTGGAGAGGGAGAGAGAGAGTTCAGCTGAGGAGGGAGGCGCCGGGTAAAGAATGAGAGTTCCCGATTTCTATTGTGAGGGGGGGTAATAAAGAAGAAAGAGCAAATAAGAAGAAAGAGAGGTAAAAAAGGAAAAAAAAAATGTAAAACTCATTAAAATTTTTAGATTAACTTTTGTAAAACTTATTAAATTTTTTAGATTAATTTTAAATCCGGAATTTGAGGATGCCAGGTTTACTACCAATTAGGTTTTAATTAATTATTATAGAGATAGAGTACATTTTATTATTCAATAATATAATTACATGTCACATTGTAGAAATACATTGTTGATTACCTAGGTGTAGTTCGGAATAGTTGAAGCCTGCTCCAAGACGGTTCTGCTTAAAAGCATCTTGTATAAATATATTACAACCTTCGTATATAAACTAGTCATACGAGTCGGTTTGTACTACTGAAGTGTCTATAATCAAAATGGACATTTGCTGATTACGAACCGTCGCCAAATACATACCTTTATGAGACGGTTTGTACCATCCAACCGTCATCAAAACAAAACATACGTTTATAGATAATGAAACGTCGTATAATACATATTTATAAAAGACGCTTCTTTTATAAAAGTGACTCTTTTTCTCATACCTCATATGCGACGTTTGCAACTACGAAAACGTATCTAATGCAATTGGCATATAAGACAGTTAGAATGAAACCGCCTCCAAAGCAACTAACATATAAGACGGTTATAGCTAAACCGTCTCTTATTCCCGATCCGCGTGGATGCCCATCACAATAAAAGACGCTTTTGGGTTTGATTGGTCAAAATTGTCTTAAAATGTGCGTCTTATATTACTCTTTCTATATTAGTGCTCGCCATGTTTCAACAGGATTCATTGACATTGTAAGTTGTATAGCCGCTCCACTCAGATCATCTAATGGAATCTCTCGTCAGCGCATCCCCTCTTGGTAAATAGCCGTGAAACTTTGTATCTTCGACCATATATAATTACTAGTTCTTCTTCTCCAATGTTGTCCTTTTCCTCTTCCTCGTCCGGTGACTTCTCCGACTCTGTCATGGAGAACGATGCCGCAATCGCCGCCACCCTGCAAGTCAAACTCTCTATGCAAGTGCACGCAAGGAAGAAGTTCCTAACAGCGAGGGCACTGCTGGTGCTTAAGGAGGAGGACGAGAAAGAAGAGCAAGACCAGGAAGAAGAGGAGAGGAGGGGGAGGGGGCATCACCGTCATGGAACAGCAAGTGATGATGTTTAATTTAGTCGATGTTGGTAGTGAAATAACCCCAACTGACTATTGTAATTTAGTCAATTTGTACAGTTCTATAAATATAACCTAGCCCAAATCGACTAATATCATCATTAATTTTTCTCTAAATTTAGGAGAAATCGCTCACCGTAAGTGAGACTCGCTTAGGACGATCATTGGGAGAGCAGATCCGATCTCCAGCAACCTAGATCCAATCTAGTTTGCCAAGTTGTGGTGTTGTTGTGTCATAGAGTAGTAGCAGCATAGGGTCGCTGAGTGGTGGGTGAAGGCATAGTGTCCGGCAAGTAGTGGGTGGCAGCACGGTGTTGTCGAGTGGCAGCTACACAAGGTCACTAAGTGGTGGCGTGTGGGGTCGGCAAGTGGAGGATAGACTCTAGGTGGAGGAAGAAGATGATGTTTTTGCTGAGAGTGGTGGAAGAAGATGGAAAATTTAATACTTAATCAAAAACCATACACGGTAATAGGCTTGTGAGGTACCGTGTGGCATGAGACTTCGGGCCACCATGGCCCATGTGTGGCTCGAGGCTAGGAGTGCTTTACAGAAGGCATAACCACATTGAGGAATTATGATGCGCACTAGGTTGGCCCGATATTCTGGAGAGAACGGGACAACGATTTGCGAGATGAAGATGTTGTGATATTCGGCTACCAACCAGTGAGGGCAAGAAACCAGCAATCGCAATACCACCAACTCGAGTGTTATCAACCGTGTCCAACACGATCGATCCTAATCCTTGTGAGCAATCGAGAAACTTGCAAGAATCAAGTAGATAGAAATTGAAACAAACCAATATCTCAAACCAAGGGTGAGGTTCTGTTTCCCGTATTGAGCGGTCTAGTCGACACGCGCAATCTCGGGGAGGGACACACAAGGGGGTCTACTGAACACAACAAAACCTAAGGGACAACATACGACGACGGAGGCCATATATAGAGCGGTGACCAGCATAGGGGCGCCATCCACCACCCTTGGGTCGGCCACCACCAAAACCCCTAAGATACATGGGCCATAGGCCCAAAAATAAGATGACGCAACACCCTGAAATTATGGCCTGTGACCTTCTTCTGTGTTTTTTCGACGCTTCTGGACGAATTTAGATGTGGGGTTGGATCCATTGGTTTGTTTGAAGTGGTCGCATGCCGAAATTGGAGTTCGGGAGCCCGAGTTACGCCTGTTTAAAGTTGACAAAGTTGACGTGCTGCTGGATAGCCGAACTAGACTTTTTGGCGTCTTCGGCTTCCATATGGGCTGTCCTTTATTCGTCGAGGCCTTGCGAGTTTTGGACTTGTTCTGCCGCTTCTTCGGAGAAAACATGAAAGGCTACGCTTTAGGATTAGGGCCTCCTAGTGATGAAGATGGCGATGTCAGAGAGGATGTAGGGGTAGCGGTCGTATCCTTGGATGGGATGTCCTCATCAAATTATTTCCCGGAATGCACAACCACTTATATGCGAAACCGAGGTCGCACCTCAGCAACGGTTAAGACTAAGACTTAAATGCTAAGCATAGTTTATAATGGATCTCGCATGTTAGTGATATGATTTCATTATGCTCATGTGATGTCAACTCATCTTCCTCCTTGAGCGAAGCTCTAGTGAGGTTTCAACAATGAACTGGCAGTGCTACGATCCAATAGGAAAGACAATATAGGTCAAAGATGAGTGTGGTGTCTACACCACCACTTTCACGTTGTTGCCGGGATGTGGAAGAGATGTTGTGCGGCATCACGTATAAACGGAGGCGGCGAGAGAAGGAATGAGGGGATGGGGAGGCAGGGTGAGATACTGAGATGGGAGTGGGAGGAAGGGGAGGGTAGGCTGTTGTGGAGTGGAGGGCGCGTAGGAGAACCCGAAGGGGAGGGTAACAGGAAACAACCAGAAAAAGGAAGGAGGATGGGCGACGGTGGTACTGGGTTTGTGCGAAGACTTGCGGGCAGCGGTTTTGGTTTGTGGGAAGAATTGCGGGCAGTGGCTGATGCAATTGGACATAGGCGGATTGTTGGATGCTTTTAGGCGGTTGAGATTTAAAGTTGGTGATATCACCTCCACCATAAGTCTTTTTTGAATAATAGAGATGGGTGGTATATGTCCTTTCAAGCTATACATGTAGGAATAAAGGACGTTGCGCTCTCTTTTCAGCTGGCAAATACTCACTCCGTTCTAAAATATAAGTCATATAAATTTTTTGTGCGGTCTTTAACGTTAAACTTTGAGCATTATTTGCTCTCACAATATATTATCAATGACTATAAAATTAATATTATATAAAAGTACTTTCAAATATGAATCCAACTATATGACATGCGCAACACTAAACATATATATTTTAGCTTAATTATTAGTCAAAAGTTATAAATGTTGACTTTTCTAAATACATGCACGTCTTATTTTTTGGATTGGAGGGAGTATTTAGGTGAAGCTTCGGTGTAAGGATAGATCATTATTACATTGACCGCTAAATTTAGGATGGTTCGACGCACTAGTGAAGGTTAGTCACATTTTGGACACGTATCAAGGTGATGCAAAATTGGTAGTCAAAGTGGTACTGTCTCCAATCGTGTGGGAGGCCAATCAGGGGGAATGAGCTATTCATGGACAAGTTACTTAAAAGTTATATGATGCAGTTTTGTTCTGAGGCTACGATAGAACTGTGCCTATCGAAGCCCATGAAGAAAACAGGAGCTAGAAACCCCACTACAAGATTTCAGAAACATTCGGTCAAATTTGAGAATCAAATCATATGACAAGCCCATGACTTGACACCATTAATCTCTGGGATCAAGCATGTAATTCTAACATTGAAATTATGTCTGGAGAAATTCGTGCCATAGAACACTATAAATTTCCTTGCCAGAAGTATGACGAAAGCTATACAAGAAGACGAGGAGTTGTATTCACTTTTCCGAAACATATCAAGAATTCAAGACATTAAAGTAGTAAGCAATATCACTGCATTGTACATCGAGTGAATGGTGAATGCAGAAGCCAAAGTGCCAGTTCGGCAATAAGCTAACCCAGTGATACATCCAATGACAAACAATTGAAAGAAACTTCTCCCAGATAGGTGCGCCACACTGAACATAAATGAACTTAGGATAACAGCATCCCACCATTTCATTGAGGAAGACACGGCTGTTAAAAGGAACCCACGGTAGATGGTTTCTTCTGACAATGGAGCAATCACACAGTAGAGAAAGAAACAGACCAATCTAGAGGTTGGACTGTAGGAAAGGATTTCCTTTAGTGTACGATCCAACGCACCCTGCAATAATTTAAATGGAATGAACAACTAATTAGCTTGCTGTAATCCTCTACTCCAAATCGACTCCTAATGCAGCATCTTCATTATGCCACATTAAACAGTAGCCATCAGATCTAATTTGACTAAAAATATCAACCGCTATATCTCAAACACCAAAGAGATTAACTTGTTAGAAACCATCTAATTGAAAAGGCAGTTGATATAACCGAATACATTCTTTGTTAATAAGTACCATTTCATGGGAATATACATTTTTGAGAGACTATGTGAGAATTCATTGGCGTTGTAAAATGGGTATTTGATTTTATGTTTGAGAATGCAATTTCAGGTGGACCATGGGAGAGAATCAGTTTGAAGCAGACTGTCGGCCAAACCAGATCATTGCGGAGAATCATTGTTCCAGAAGTTTTCGGAGAAAAACTCGGTTTGAGGTGCACCATTAATCGAGCCAGACAACAAAATCCATGGTTTTACTTTTTTCAAGCCCTTCTTTGGTTAGAAATTTTTTTGACTGCATAATTTTTTAAGAGAATTTCAAGATGAAGCTTTTTTCCTTTTAGGAAAAAATTATTTTAACAATGGATTTAAAGATAAATAATAATTTGTGTCACTGTTGTACTAGTACCATGTGCCCTTGAGTCGAAAGATGATTGCCTTTGTTTGTATTAAGTTTGTTGTCAATCTTATGACACTACGATGTAGTACTGATGCTTATAGGTAAATATGGGTCAAGTTGAATGCCAATTTTTTCTCAAAAATAGTTTGCTTGTTTGTTGATACGCAGGTGATGTGGCTCAATGTCGGCAGCGGGATCAATGACTTGAACGGAAAGGTTCAAGGGGGATCAAGGCCAGTACGAGTTTATAGGAACTGGTCTAGGGATGTGTTGGTGATGGTTTTGCAGTGTGCAAGTGGAAAAGGAAGCCTAGACCAACGGTTTTGGAGAAACCACAGCGTGAAGGGAGAGAGGTTTAGGTCATGGTTGATCGTATCAGGTCAACGGGTCTAGTTATGTAACCATTTTGATAAGCATGCAAGAAGAAAGAAAATCCGGTGTCATCATAGTTTTGAGGTTATCCCATGTGTAAAAGAGAAGGGAAAACACTTGGTTTGATGGTTAACCCCCAATTTTAAATAGATGCACCGTGGTTAGGTTTTCTTCGAGGCTTTTGAGGGAGACAGGCTTAGCTAAACTTTAGGATTGATTTTTTCTTGCTCTTGTTTTGGATTATTCTTGTGAAAACTTGTCCTACTCGTTTTGGTGAGCTTGTTAAGATTTCATATCACAAAACGTGTAGAAATCCATCTAGATCCATCCCACTTAAGTGTTATAGAATAATAGCAGATTGGACCATGAATCTGGCTCACATGGACCATCTGCATCTCATGTGCAGATCTTGGATAATTTCATCTCACTTGTTTTACTTGATTCCTGTCGTGCTTTATGATTAATATTCATACTTTATAGCTATAAATCTAATAGACACAAGCTTCATCACTTGAATCATATTTTTGAAGTTTGCAAAAATGGGCTAAAATTAATTTTTGGGCCATATACAGATGTGTATATATAGATGTCACATAATCAATATAATCAACACGTAGGAAAGCATGAACTTTATATACTAACAGAGCGTAAAGCTTAGTAACATATTCTAGGAAGATTGATGCAATAGGAGGGAACAAAAAATATGCGGGACAGTGGGACTTAGATTGAAATACTTCGATTGAACTAACCTCGGGTCCTATCAGTTTGTCAGATATGAAGGATGTGAGCCAAACCAATATGATCAAAAATCCAAACCCTAATATAGTTTCTTTTACCCAACTCCGCTGCAAAGAAAGCTTCCCAGAAAAGAAAGTCCGGACATCATGATGTGGCTTTGCAGTATACTGCAGGAGTGCTGAGGCCAAAGTAAACTCTAGTAATTGAAGCATGACTGTGGAAGCAACCTGCATTGACAGAGTACAACATGGCTCACAAAGTACATGGACTATGAACAGTAGAAAAATTTGCAAATAAAGGATGAAAGGAGCAGCTAAAATGGTTTATGCAGATGAGTCAATTGAAATAATGGCCATGAAAATGTTACCACTTACGGTCGTCAATGGGTCCAATGATGGGCAATATAGAACTTTGGCCACCACATCAAGACCTCCAAAGCTCAGTGGGATATGCAAGATAAAGAAATATCCTGCAAATGTTCTCCATATGTCCTCAACCTCCCATGGAATGTCTGGAGAGAGAACTGAATATTCCTAGAATGTACATTACAAAAACACCGTATTACAATATGATTTTTATCAACATAGAAGACAAGGAGCATTGAAACAAAAGAAAATATTTCGTTTGCATGTGGAAAACCACAAATAAACCCAAGGCACCAAAAGAGTGTGTTTGGATCTTTTAATGATCATGGATAGCTAAGAAAGGAATTTCTAGCTTGTTCGATAGCTCAACAATTTACTAGCTAACATGGAAGAAATTTCTAGCCAATACATTATTGCAAACAGAAGAGAGCCAAATTGGCTTTCCTAGTGGGGCAAGAATTTTCTAACCCAATAGGGCTAGTTTGCTTTGGAAAGGTAGTTATTTTCTTATATGCCAAACACATACTCCATACAGTTCCATAATACTTGTCGTTTTAGATTTGTCCTAAGTCAAAGTTTTAAAACTTTATCTATAAAAATTTTTCAAACTATTTGGACTGTGTGCATAAAAACCATACATATAAATTCGTCTTGAAAGATACTTTCACAATAACATATTTTCGTGAATTATGTACATATATTTTATTAGTAATTGATGGTCAAAGTTGTATTTCGAAGACAGTGTCTATGTCCGAAATGATAAGTACTATGAAACTGGAGGGAGTGTAAGCAAAAAAAGAATTAGTCAAGCTCAGAAGCCAAATGCACGGAAGTAGCCAAATTTGAGACATTTCCCAAAATTTAGTAGCCATGTCACCATCCATATTTGTACTGATACTAATTCTACCTATAGATTGCCACACCTGGAATGAAATGTAGATAATTTTGTTCCCATATGAAAGACACGGTCCCAAATGTTCCTAAACCCTGCGTCATCATTATTTTGCTGTGCAGGAAATTTGACAGCACAAGATATACACAGATTGTACGCAGATACCTAATCTTTTTTCGCAAAGGATCTCCGCATTTACATTTCACAACAGAAATAACAATGTTGTTTTACAGGATAAGTAAATGCAAGTGAGAAAACAAACAACAACCTTGCATAATAATGTGCAATTAAGTAACTGTGAGTCAAGCACAATGAGCTAAACCGATCCAAGTCAATGTGTTAAAAGGATTAAGTTCCATGATGACTAGAACAAAACCTGTGCTACCTGGTTTCCGTACACACTGACAATTTTGCACTCTTGAGTAACGTAAGCCCCGACTTGCAACCTACTAACTGAAGTAAAATCTAAGTTCGAAATCAACAGTGACGAGGCAAGGCTACAGGGAAAGCAGCGAAGCCTATTGGCTATTGCTATGATTGAGAGATCAGCATGGTGTGCACCAGGGAAGGCACGGAGACGAGTGGCAGGTCGGTGGGGGCATTACATCAAACAGGGCGCGGACGCTGTTCTTGTCGCTGGAGGAGGGAGAGCACCCGCAGCTGAAAGTGGAGGAAAGAGAGCGCGGCCGAAGAGTGGTGAGAGCTCCGAGTTTAGCACCGGGGATACGACGAGGAGATCCTGCCGCTCCGCCTCCGATTCTCACGGGGAGAAGAATATGGAGGCGGCACGAGCAGGAAGCTGCCGCCGCTGCGGTCAGCAGCATATCCGAAAGAAACTCGCGCAACTCAGGGGCGGGGGCGGGGCGCCGAGCAGGATTGAGAAGATTTTCACTGTTTTTCACCCACAAAATATGTAAAATAAAAAAGCGCTCATATTTTAGACCCAATTATAAAAATATATCTACTATCTACTATCTTAAATCACCTTGTGGTCGTGGTGGTACTGCCAACTTATGTTTCGGAGCGTCTATCTGCCATGTTGCTAGGGGCGGAGCCCAATGAGCCTACGGTGGTGCACAGGTGCCAGGGTCCAAAAAATTTTTTAGTAGAAATCAACTCATAGCTATCACATGTGCACCCCCTAAGCCCAAACATTGGGCACCAGGACTACGCCCAGGTGGCTGCACAGGCTTGAGAAAGCCCAGTTTCTTTTCCTGCCAACAGCACGTAGTGCTTATGTGCATCATTCCTTGGCCCATGCCCATCTAAGTATCTAACTAACCATGCATGATGGGCCGCAGGCCCGTTGCTGCAAGCCTGTATTCATGTTACGAAGCTTGACGTTTCGCATCCTTGCAGTTGCTTGCAGATCGGCATATCTCAAGGCTCAAGTTGCGCCGACGCATCGTCACTGCCGTCGCCTGTCTGCCGTCCCTGCCGCTGCATCCGATTATTTGTCGCCGGAGTTAAGAGAGGTGGAGACTGATTGGGTATGTAAGTGTAAAGTGTTTACTTAGTTTTTTCTAATCCATTGATTGCAGTTCATTGCGTGCAATTGTAATTAGTAAAGGACTAAATAAATGATCGATTTTTTCTTTTCAGTATCACTAATCAAAGACCGATTGATCTCATCCAGTTGCCACTGCTTTGGTTTTTCGGCTTTTGAAGCTAGTATTAGCTAGTATTGCCTGTTGCCACTGCTACGGTTGAAAGGTGCTTTTCAGCTATGAAAATTGTGAAAACATATTTGCACAATAAGATAAGCGATGAATTCATGAGTGGTAGTCTCATTTGTTATGTGGAGAAAGAAGAAATGAAGAAAGTTACCGATGACGTTGTTGTTCGTCGCTTCATGAACTTGAAAGAACGTAAATATTAAAAGGTGATGTGTTTATTTCCACTGAATCATACATTTGTTTATTTATTTAAAATTACTTATTCATTTTGTCCTAATTTTGTAGGTTGCCGAATTTATATGATACTAGTACAATGCCCGTGCTCTGCCACGGACACAAAGGGATGAAAGGGGAATATTATTTTAAGCAACATATGGAATTAGCAAGAGTGATTTATGAGCCGAGATGTGCAAACTTAGATGGAAGAAAAATTCCTGGCACCCCATGCCACCGAAGCTTCATGGCACCCTTGTCTGATGAGTGGCACGTGGCTCCAGCGCTACATGGTTTGGTAGCTTCAGCAAATGAGAATTACATGGTAACAAAAACAAGCTCATACTACTATTTCATTCCTCCGTTAGCAAAAACAAATTGCATGCTCACACAGGATACCATTACATGGTCAATAATTCAGCACCAAAGGTTAAGCAACTTATCGAGATTGACAAAATTCTTAGCTAGATTCGTATCAAGAAATTCATCAAATAGTTGGTATGCTTATATAAGTGAATGTAATCTTCAATTTCTCTTGAGCAGCCTATAAAAAAACTTACATGCATACACTAAGACTAACTTCAAATGCAAAAAGTGGTTTTTTTCCTGCAAAACTAAGTATCACCTGCGGATTTCCTCTTTGCTAGTGACAATTAGTGTCGCGCCCACTCGTACGTCGGAAGTAGAGAATTTAATATGTAGCACTACAAAGTCCGTATCAAAATAAATGGTTTATACTACCTCCGTTTTTTTTGTTTGACGCCTTTGACTTTTCGATACGTCTTTGACCATTCGTCTTATTCAAATTATTTTTGTAAATATCAATTATTTTGTTGTGATTTGTTTTATCAATAGAGGTACTTTGAATATATCTTATTTTTTTGCATCTTTACACTAAAATTTTGAATAAGACGAATGGTCAAAGACGTGCCAAAAAGTCAAAGGCGTCAAATAAAAAAAACGGAGGGAGTATAATGCACAAACAGAAATCAGTAAAGAACAAATGAGCAAAGCTACAGATGCACAGAGGCTCACCAAATATTTATACTCCTGAAAATCTTGTGTGATGTTCTTGTTAGAAGGGCAAGGGAAATTCTTGTGATAAACTACTAACTGTAAGTAAATTCTACAAATTGTGGCTGCGTATCATAGGACCCATCTTCAGTCATACGCAAGCATGATGCAGTAAACCATAAGTCCATAAATCATAACCTTGAGAAATTATGATCGAGTACTACATAATTAGCTAAAGTAAGCAAGTACCGCATTGGTGATATCAAAGACAACTATCACAGCAGCAGCACCCTAATAGTACATTGGAGCCAAGCTGTGATACCTCTCCTGCCCTGCCGTGTCCCAGATTTCGAACTTCACCGTCTCATCATGAACTGCCAAGGTTTGTGAGAAGAAAGTCGCGCCGATGGTCGATTCCTGTAGCAAAACGAACCAACAAAATTAAGCATCCAGCACAAAGACCTGCTCGATTTAGATCAAAACCTAATAACAAAAAACTCACCTGGAACTCCACAAATTGGCCTTTTACAAACCGGAGAACCAGGCTTGACTTGCATCTTCAAGAAGAACCTGGCGATCGAACACAACAAATAAACACATATCACCATCAAATACATAACACAGACAGATGCCATGGTACTATTGAGCACCCCATAGAGCATGTCATAAAGCGAAAAACCTAAAGTATCTTTGAGCAAATAAACTAAGGTATAAAAGTACTTACTTCCATCTCTCTAAAGTGAACAAGTCATATTAAGCATTTAAGCTAGATATGCACCCATGAGTAGATGAACAAGAACAACATATAAAAGTATCTTTAGGATGGATAATGGATAGAAACACATGATTAGAGAGACAACATAAAAATGTCAGCATGATGAAATTTGCATCTTAGTGTCAAAATTGTACCATGCCATCTTCTTTTGAATATTTCCACAGGCACCTCAATCCACAAAACCAATCATCCGATCACTGAGTTTATGTAGCAAAAGTTAGTTTATGCAGTCCACAAAAAACAGAAATTTTTAAAGATACCTCGTCTCACATAGAGCTTGTGCATAGTTTCTTTTTTTTGTTGACGAGGAAACTGGACCAAAAGATCCTGAATTTTGCCGATCGAGCATGGCAGAGGCAGTAGCTGCAGTGACACTCCGTCACTCAAGCAGATACCTGAAAAGGATATTGCAGGTCTTCTAACTTTTAAGAACTTTTTGTAATACCACCTTTCCTATATAAGTACAACACATGTCTAATTCTTCTCTAGAGAAGCACCAAGAACAAATGACATGTGGAATAATCTCATAAAGGCATGTATACAACGGAATCTCTAAACAACATCACATTTTTCATAATATAAATTTCATTTCCCATATAAGAGCCTATTCCACAAGTGAATTCATTGAAACATCCCCAATGTCAGCAAGGGACTACTAAATTTTCTGATATAAGATACACGTTCAAGATAAGCAGCTAAATAATTTTCTAGGAGGTCCTATTCCTTTTGTCCAATGCACGGGAATAAGAGTAAAGATAAGAGTCATCAAAGAAAGAAAGTCTTTAGAATTGAGCTTAATACAAGCATTGCATAGGAGCAGGGTCATGTTCATGCCTTGATGCATTCAAAAATACACCTTTGGCCAACATGGCAGCATAGCATGTTTATATAGGACCATATGGCATGTTCAAAATAATTAATGTTTGACCCACAAGCTCTATTGTAACCTTTGGAGGATCACAATAAAGGTATGCAAATGAGACACAACAATAAAATTGAAGATTAAATGATTAATAATGAGACACCAATCTTAAGCAGAAAATGTTACTACTTGGCATATGTAACCTTCGGAGGATTATGCATCCTCACCATGTTGATAGTAGTATCAAGTTGATACTACAGTCAGCACGGCAAGATCCACGACGACACCTTTCCTAGAGGCACCCGGATGCCTTTGAAGCCAAGAGCGACGTGCCGAGCCAGCCACGATCCATCCTTCCCCCGCTGCCGACAACCTCCCCCACCACATAATGTTATGTTTAGTAAAAGATGTCTAATGAAGACAAGGTATGCATTGCTCAAAAAGCTAATTTAGCTTACTGCTACGTAATTTGTATGTTAAGCTACATTGGTTAGTTCCTGTCCACATACTTGTAAAATGAATGAAAGGACCAAAAAACTCCAATATGTTCAGGTTGAGCGACTCAAACATTACATAAAATATCAATTTATGGTCTTATACACATTTTCCTGATGGATCAACCATAGCAATTCTTGCTGCTTCATCTTAATAAAGAAATCGCTTTTTCAGTCACATGATCAGCACATCCGGGTAAATCAAAAGGAAGCATTTGGGTATCTATAAGGTACGGTGTAACATGAACATCTATCGACAAAGTATCTATGACAAATAAAATGATCCATTCGAACAAACTCTACGCTAAACTGAACTGTAAAAATGAAAAAAAAGCTTTCTAGACACAAAGGACAAAACAATATTATTGATCCAATGATCCTCAAGTGTAAAACCTATGCAAAAGAAATAAAAAGTGTACACGCCAATATTAAAAAATAACCAAATGAAAAACAAAGCTCTCTAGACACAAAGGACAAAGCAATATTATTGATCCAATGATCCTCAAGTGTAAAACCTATGCAAAAGAAATAAAAAGTGTACACGCCAATTGATGGGGACACGGGGGCGGCCCGATCTTCTGGTGAGATGGATAACTACGGTTTGGTGTCACGGCGACCTGAACGATCCGGCTACCAACCACGAAGGTGACTGGAAGACCCGACGATCGCTAAACCACCACAATGAAGTGTTATCAACCGTGCCGGAAACACGATCGACCTGATCACGAAGATCTGTTCCTGCGAGCAACCGATGAACAAGCAAGAACAAAGGTAAAAGCAATCTGAACTTGCAAATATGAATAAGCACACAAGAGTTGAGGTTTCGAACTCGATACGGTTGGTCTAGTCGACACAAGCGAAATCGAGGCTGTTTCAACACACACGTGAAAAACTAGACTAAACAAAACCCAGAGGTGAAGAAGAGGGGTGGCGGCCATAAGTAGAGGACGTACGGCGGCCAGAGGGGGCGTGCAAGCCATGGTGGCACGCACCCCCACGCAGCCCTAAGATTACATGGGCCTTGGGCCCAAAATTGAGGTGACGCAGCACCTGGCAGATTTGGCCCCCTTGATTGTTTCGACGATTCCTGATGATTCCGAAGGAATTTTGCAGTGGGACTAGATGCGTTGGAAAGCTTATCTCCTAAGCTTTCCGTGGAGTGGTAGAACGTCGAAATTGGAGTTTGTATGTAGCCTGGGCGTTCGTTTGAAGTTGTGCTACACGCAGACGGCCGAACCGGGCCTCCGGGAGAGTTGGGCCTGTAGTTGGGACTCCTTGGCCGTGGGTGTGTAGTCAATGTAGCGGCCGTAGTGGAAGTAGGATGCACGTTCGTATCCTTGCTTGTGATGCCCTCATCATTCCCCCCTTCTTGATTTGGAGTCGTCCTCGACTCCATAATATTCTCCTGCAAAATGTTAGTAGCAACAGGGGACAAAGAAACATGCACATCCTTTGTAATCGAATCAATAGTTGTAGAATTGTGCTCATCCGTGTCATTAGAAGTAGATTTTGTAGACAATGAAACAATGCCCTCCAATTTAATTCCAGATCTATTGAAACTTTTTTCTTTCTTCTCGGGTAAGTTTGGTTCTTTAGCCACAATGAGTTTCTCAATTTTATCACATTCCTGCTTCTTTCTTTTTGCTCTTTCATCATTAGCTTTGGTTATTTCAGCAGGGGTCATAGGTAATAGCAATATTTTCTTGCCTTTAAACTTGAATGCATATTTATTAGTTCTACCATGATAAACTACATCTCTATCATACAACCATGGTCTACCTAATAAAAGTGAACATGTTTCCATGGGTACAATATCACAATTAATATGATCATGATAAGAACCAATAGAGATGGGTACTCGAGCAGTTTTAGTTACCTTCAGCTTACCACAAAAGTTGAACCATTTAATCACGTATGGATGTGGATGTGGACTTAGTGTCAAGCCAAGCTTCTCAACCATATCCATGCTAGCAAGGTTATTGTGATTACCTCCATCGATAATGACTTGGACAGCGTGATCCTTGACAACGAATCTCGTTTGAAAATGATTATGTTGTTGGTTCCTTTCTTCTGTGTCACCATCCCTGTTCTCAAGTTGTGCAGGTGGCACATCTTTCAATTGTTCTTTGTCATCTTTGTTATCTCTCTTTTCAAGTGGGTCTGTCATTGTTAGTGCTAGACAAGAAAACACCGAGATATATAATTCCTATCCACTAATAGGCATTGAAATTTGACAAGTCTCTCACACTCAAACCTTTACCTTGCACTTACAAGTTCTTACCACGCAAGCAGTTGGTACAATCAGCGGCTGGTTCGTGATAACTTTTGCTCGTGGGTGGCAAAGCGATGGCAAGGTTCGTCCCTGTATGGTTAGTAGTATGTGGGGTTTGGACAGGCTAGTATATGTAGCAAAGAAATAATAGATCTGTAACTCAGTAATTGCAAAAATCAAATAATAATCCAAAAGTTATCAATGTCCTAAATTGCTGTCACAAGGATGGACAATAAATCAAGCAAAATAGGATACGTAACAATGGGGATATGAGCAACATGCAAAAACTGAGTACATGCACCACTGTAGTAGATCAGATGGATAGATACACAAATTTGGAATTTTTGGGTGCAGCCCGAGAGCACTTTTTTTTTTCTTTTGGGCGAGAGCAGTTTTTTTTTTCCTTTTTTTTTTGTCTCCTTTTTGTTTATTGCTCTCGGTGGGAATTTGTGCAGCCAAGGATTTCTTCTAGTAACACAAGTCGAGAATTCCTTCTGTTGTTTTGATTGCCCGACACAATGAAAAGAGGTATGCAAAGGGCGGTTGAGCAGTGCACTACCCGAATTAGCAAAAAGAAAGGAAGTAGCAAAAGGAAGGCAATAAGGATGCACCGGTATGATGCACGCAACAACCAAATTGTTGCTGCTCGGATATGGATTATGGAAGACGTGTACAACAGCAATTCCAGCAATTGTGGGGCTATGGTTAGTTGTGTGGTGATCAAGGAAAAAAAATCTGCCCAAAAAAGAATTATCTCTGGCAATTTTTGGCAGGTGCCGGAAGTCTAGCCGTGATTACCGATTAAAAGCAGCAACAGAATGGAGTATCACGCACGGAAAATATAAATGGATTTTTGGAACTCCCAAAACAGCAAGATGTGTGCGTGATGCTTAAGGCAGCCAACTGGTCGAAGATGAGATGGTGGCAGTAGGATTTTTTTTTTATCAAATGTTAAACGACACAGGGTGACGAACAAGGAATGGAATAGACAACGACTAAGAACACATTAACACATGAATTAAAACTTGATAAAGCAAAACTAAGAACAGATCTAGGCACAAAGGGTTTGATATAGCAAAACTAAGAACAGATCTAGGCACAAAGGGTTTGATATGATGGATGATGACGAACACAAATATTTTTGTGGGGCTTTTTCTGGACTATAGGTATGAAAACACGAATCTAAGATAGAAAAATTCTCACTAGGCAACCTGGCTCTGATACCAAATGATGGGGACACGGGGGCGGCCCGATCTTCTGGTGAGATGGATAACTACGGTTTGGTGTCACGGCGACCTGAACGATCCGGCTACCAACCACGAAGGTGGTGGAAGACCGACGATCGCTAAACCACCACAACGGCGTTATCAACCGTGCGAAACACGATCGACCGATCACGAAGATCATTCTGCGAGCAACCGATGAACAAGCAAGAACAAAGGTAAAAGCAATCTGAACTTGCAAATATGAATAAGCACACAAGAGTTGGGGTTTGAACTCGACACGGTTGGTCTAGTCGACACAAGCGAAATCGAGGTCGTTTCAACACACACGTGGAAAACTAGACTAAACAAAACCTGGGGATGAAGAAGAGGGTGACGCCATAAGTAGAGGACGACGGTGGCGGAGGGGTGTGCAAGCCATGGTGGCACGCACCCCCACGCAGCCCTAAGGTTACATGGGCCTTGGGCCCAAAATTGAGTGATCTGACACTGGCGATTTGGCCCGCTTGATTGTTTCGACGATTCCTGATAATTTCGAAGGAATTTTGCAGTGGGACCAGATGCGTTGGAAAGCTTATCTCCTAAGCTTTCCGTGGAGTGGTAGAACGTTGAAATTGGAGTTTGTATGTAGCCTGGGCATTTGTTTGAAGTTGTGCTACATGCAGACGACCGAACCGGGCCTCCGGGAGAGTTGGGCCTGTAGTTGGGACTCCTTGGCCGTGGGTGTGTAGTCAATGTAGCGGCCGTAGTGGAAGTATGATGCACGTTCGTATCCTTGCTTGTGATGTCCTCATCACCAATATTAAAAAATAACCAGACAAAGCTGAAAACAAAAATTGCCATTTTTGCTCGTTATGATTGTATAGCCAAACAAATGCAACATTTTCATTCAAAAAGATGAGCTAAAGGTACGCAGTAATTGCATATTGATGTTTTCTATCAAAAGAAATTTGGTGCTAAATAGTTCTCCTACATCAAAACTTGTTTTAAATTCACAACATGAACCCATTTATATGAAGATGATTTTTCATAAGGATTACTGGATGAGTGACGGAATCACTTAAACAAAAGCCGAAAGATTCTTTCCTTGGCAACAATGGAGTAAAAGGTAAAATTCTGAAGGAAGAACGTATACCTCCTTGTCATTCTTTCCTTTATTTTCCTCTAGCCAATCAACTCCATACTCTTAGGACAATAGGACCATAATATGAGACACCATAATGGAGACAATCAAAGATGCATATTAGGGCATTGACCCAACAAACTGAAACAAAAAAAGGCATCAATAGAAAAATCCTAGACATGTTGCAATAAACAACTGTGGCTCAATAGAAGAAATGGGCTGTGGCTTGCCGGCCTCTGTGCTCGGAGGAGGAAGCAGGGGAGCCCTGGATGCCGCGCTCGGTGAAGAAGTGCGCCGCTAGACGTTGCCTGCGCCGCCGCTGGTGTATGTATTCCAATTACTACCTGCAGAATAACCAAACCATAAATTGATGCAGGCAAAGGCTAGATCCGTGCTCGGTGAAGAAGGGCGCCGGGAAGAAGGGGTATTGCCGTCTTGCCATTCTGCCGTGCTTAGGGAAGAAGGGTGGTGTTCTGCGTCGGCTTTGGACGAGAGAGAGGCGGCGACTTCACCGCCACCGCACGTGAAGGAGAAGGCAAGCGGAGCCCGGCGCCTTCGAGGAAGAAGAAAGGGCAACAAGATCGCCACCGTAGACGAAGAAGGACGGAGCAATGGGCGGACGTCGCTACTGGCGGAGGACGATGCAAGCGATGTGAGGACGATCGCGGTTGTCGTCTTTCGGTGAAGAAGGTGTCGCCGCTAGACGGAGAGAGGGCGGTGGCTCACCGCCACTGCACGCTGAAGAAAAAGGTAGGCGGTGGAGAGGAGGCGACAGCGGAGGGAAGGCAGAGAGGAGAGGCGGCGACGGAGAGGAGGCGGCGGAGGAAAGCGAGAGAGGGAGGACGGCGGTGGAGAGGAGGCGGCGGCGGGGGAAAGGCAAAGAGAGGGAGGCGGCAGGAGAGAGAGAGAGAGCATGAAGGCGGGAGGTGGAGGAGAGATGGAGCAGCGGCGGTTATCTAAAAGCGCTAAGCGGTTATCTTGAAGCGTCTGGTGGGGTAGAAACCCTAAGCCGTGGCGGGGAGAACGAGACCAGGATGGAGATCCAACGGCGCCAAGAGACCAGTTATGGTTAGATGGTTCAGATCGCAAGTTGGCACTACCACCACCACAACCATTAGGTGCTTTAAGATAGTAGAGATATTTACCAACCATCTTTTGTTTATGATTTTACTTTGGATTCCTTCTTTTACTACACGTAATGGAACATTGGTCAATTTCTTTATTTTGGTAAGCATTTACATAATTAATTAGCAATTTTTAAACATTTTAAATGTCAGTTTGCTTTAATTGTGTTAAAGTATGCATACATTCTTTGAGGTCGTGAACCTGCTTTGCACCGTCCGATCTACTCCCTGGCCAATACCACCATGCCGTGTGATTTCGGATCGTGAGTAACTTCCCCGTCGCTCCTGCAACTCCCCGCCTAAACCTCATCTCTCCCCCTCCGCCGCCCCTTCCTCTCTCCTGCCGTCCCCCTCTCGCCCGCGCCGCCAGGTAAGCCCCTCTCTGTGTGTGTGCGCACGGGCGCCCGCGCGTGTGCGTGTGTGTGTCTCTGTGTCTCCCTCCGCCGGCCTCCTTCCTCTCTCCCTCCGCCGCCCCTCCCTCTCTCCCGCCGCCCCCCTCTCGCCCACGCTGCCGGGTAAGCCTCTCTCTCTCTCTCTCTCTCTCTCTCTCTCTGTGTCTCTCTCTCTCTCTCTGTGACTCTCTTTGCTGGCCTCCCTCTCCCTCCGCCGCCCCTCGCTCTCGCCCGCGCCGCCCCGGAACGTCCACCGCCGCGCCCGCGCCGCCAGGTAAGCCCTCTCTCTCTCTCTCTCTCTCTCTCTCTCTCCCTCCCTCCCTGTGTCTCTCCGTGCCGGCCTCCTTCCTCTCTCCCTCCGCCGCCCCACCTCCCTGGACCCCACTAACCGTCGTCCCCGTGCTCTCTCCCTCACCCAAGCCGCCCCCCTCTCGCCCGCGCCGCCCCGGCGTCCTCCGCCGCGCCAGCACCGCCAGGCTCCTTCGCCGCCGCCGCGCCGAGGAGATTCCGCACAATATGCGTGTTCTGCGGTGCAGCAATGCCGGCGCGGGAAGGTGTTCGGGGACGCCGCCCTCGATCTCGGCCGCGAGTGTCCCGCGCCCGCGCCGCCACCACCCAACCTGCCTCCCGCCGCTCGCGCTCGGCGCGAGCGTCTGTTTCTCTGGTCAACTGCTCTCTCTCTCTCTCTCTCTCTCTCTCTCTCTCTCTCTGACGAGCGCACGACGGCGGTCGGTCGAGCAAGAATCGGGTTGGCCGGCCTCGACGTCTTGAAATCCCCAAGGTACATGGTGCGAGCAGCAATCTAACAGCTACCTTGATAATTTCAGTTCTTCTCGTATCTGATTTGGGGGCCGCGACGTAAAATGGATTGCTTCCAGGTTCCTGCATGTTTTGATAGATATCGATCCGTAGGTAGATAAGAGCATGGAGAAGATTCAAGATTGTTAGCTGATCTTGATCTGCACGTCTTGTTTTCCCATTTCTCGCAGATCAGACCCCCCTAGTTGTTTGCTTTTCTTTGTTATCCGACGAGAGGCATCCAGGTAAGCTACCATCACCGCGGTGTGCAGATCTGCCCTATGAGGCATCCTGGTAAGCTCTCTCTCTCTCTCTCTCTCTCTCTATCCGTCGTCCTTTTTATTTTGTTGAATGGCAGTGAATTTACTCAGGTCAGATGACTCAATTGTACCAATGATCATTCTAAAAAAACTTTGACCACTGCTGTCTAGGTTTTGGGCATTTTATCATTCTATAAAATTCCTAACCATGCATCTATCCACCATTTATCAGTATAAAAAAACCTATATATTTTGGATGATTTTTTAAACATGTTGGAAGTATTTATTCTGGTAAGGAAACTGGCAATAGTTATGAAAACACCAATCCCTGACTCCCACGTCACCCTGGTGAGACCATTACGAATGACCCATCCCTTTTGTTCTCGTTGCGCTCAAAGCTGTTCTTATAGGTCTAATTCAGGAATGCATATAATCCCCAATAAAACGAGCAAAAACATGAAGATTGTTGACTTATCCTTTAATTATTTGTTGCAGAAAAAGAAGGCGATCTGGCACTTGATTTCCTTCAATACCAGCCTGCATAGCACAATGCAGATTTCCTATTGATCGCGATTATGCCTTTCTTTGATGTGTGGCTGCGATACATCCCTCCCACCAATGCACCAATTGGTTTATGGTATATACGAAGAAATTATTTGTTTTTGCACAATGTCAATGATAATATGACTAGCACACCAAAGTAGTATGGTTAGCAAATAAGCGATATCATATTGTTTGATGAAGCATGACTCATCATACTGATGTGAAAGTCTGATATACAGTGGCGGATCTAGGATTTCAAAACTAGGGGTGCACGGCTTATATAAATTTTATTTTACACACTTAGCAATAGACACATATAGCATAAATCAACGTAGAAATATAGAATTGGCACAAATAGTCAAATGCGTACCTAGTTTCTAAGTTCCACAATAGTAACATAACATAATATAAAGTGCAGTGAACATCGAAATTGTACCTTACAATATTATTTTACGGGTCTTCATCTTTTGAAAACGCTTAATTATAGCCTCATCCGTAACATTGGAGAAGATATTGAGCGGGGTATCTTGATTGCCCATGCTATTTCTCAATCACCAAACAATCATTCAAGACTTGATTGACCATGCTATTTCTCAATTTGTTCTTCACATAGTTCATAGCGGAGAATACCCTTTCAACACTTGCAGTTGCCCGGGTCATGTGGAAGGAGCTCAACATCATAGATCCTTTCATCCACCGCACTATTGAAGGTAGGAATTGTATTTGAAGCCCTTCCACTTTAAGCTTGTGGTTGAGATTGTGGCATTGACTGTGACGGATCAGGATTATTGGAGACAATCATAGCAAGTTCATTGCCACTTCCCACCGTAGCTCTTGCCTCCACTTGCGCTTCCTCATTGTGCTCTTGTGTCTCTTCAACCGGAGCCGAAGAGGCAGCCGGGGATAAAGAAGGATCAATGGTCTTTGGCTTTGCGGAACCACCAAAATAGGAATAAATATCCCTATTCCTCTTCATAATGTTGATCGTTGGATGTCCTGTCCAATTTACAAAAATACAACACAAATCATATTTCACAGGTCACAAATTGACATGTCTATCTCACATTCAGCATTCACATTTCACAGGTCGACCGCCGCACCCGCACGCGGCACGCCCACCGACCGCCAGATTTCGACGCTGCACTCCCGCCGACCGCCGCAAGACCAAGACGTGGCACGCCTGGCTTGCTGCCCAAGGCCGCAAGACTTCCTGCCGACGGCCTCACAAGACGGCCGCACCCTCGTCGGCGTGGCGGCGTCCGGCGTGCCCGTCTGTGAGGCAGTGAGGGAGACCGAGATGGGAGAGAGAGCCATGGAGGGAATGGGGGCTGATTTGGGGGTTTTTTCCCCTAATTCCCTAATCCCCTAACCCTAGCTGGCTGAGGAGGGAGAGAGAGGCATGTTGGGCCATTGAGCCTTAGCTCATATTGGGCTGGCTGGGCTGAGTGAGAGAGGAGGCCGAAATTGACTTGAGATGGGTTTTTTTCTAGAATTTGGCCCAATACTATATAGGGGGTCTTTGTGTTTTCAAAATTTAGGGGGTGCCCGTACACACGGTGCACCCATGTTGGATCCGCCCCTGCTGATATATCACTTTGAGTCCACCAAGGTAATTGATATACCTATGCTTATATTTTGTACCGATGAATATCTACAATAAAATGTAGACATTCCTGAAAGGAACATATTTGTTTAAGATAAATTTCGGTACTTATATTCAGACTCTTGAAAGGAACACCTGTGAGGTGATGCTAATTAGTTTTATTCGAAATTTCAACTATCATCGTTAAAAACAATTATTGTTTAATATGAAAATTGAAGATGCACTACTACTATTAATACTACCACTAAAAAATGTGTTTAAAAAAATAACTCAAAGCTGCAGTAGAATCACCATGTATTGATACCTAGGCTCATGCTTGATTCATCCCTATCACTTCCAAATAGGTTGCAAGCCTTTTTTTTCATAGATTCACATTTCACTTCTTTTGCTTATTAGCCCTCTTCTTTTTCTGCCGATTTAGTTTCAACTCAAGAAATATTGGTTTCTACTAGGGTTTTGGGCCAACTACTGAATTTCACACACAACAAGCATATTGAGCTGACACTTCACCAAGTAGTAAGTCTTCTCTGTTTTTGTATGTTTTGATGTCTTATGTCAATATGTATTTTGTTGTATTTGCTTTACCATTTCTTACTTTCAATTTTTTCACAATTATCTCTTAACATTAGTCCTACAAAGCAATTCTGTTATGTCGGTTTTGTGCGTACAGTATTTGCGGAAAGTACATCAGTTTTTTTATTAGACATGGGTTAATTAAACATACCTGCTGTAAAATATGATAAGTTGGTTTCCTTTGTTAACAAAACCTTGGTGTGTTTACCTCTCATGTGCTCTAATGGTTGCTTCTAATTTTTCGTGTTTGTATACATCATCCAAACTTGAACCGTCATATACCATGTATCTACGTAAAAAGTAGTAATTCGAATTAAATTAATTTCCCTTTGTAATTGTAGGGTCATGAATGCGCCTATTTTGATTTATGCTGATTGTGCTCTAGGAAAGGTATTGGTATTACTGTATTTGTGGCTTCAATTTTACTTTAATATTTTATATGTACCTTCAATTCCAGATTCCAATTCATTACGGCATCTGTGCCTCCGGACAGCAAGGTTTTGCAAAACCCAAAGGACCACTTGAGGCACTTAGGCCAAAGTTGCAGGTATGACAATCATGTGTTCCATTTATGTGCTTTCTCATTTTTTTTCAGCTCTTATAAGTTCTGGAGACTTGAAAAATTTGCACCATAAGCTCATTGTTATGCATTTCTCCGATTTTAGTCCATGAGACAACAGCAACGACATTCAACCTAAACTGTTTACATTTTATCAGAAAATGAGGGTCTGCTATACATGGTATCATTTCTTGGTTCTGCTTAATGGTCCTTTATTAACAAATTCTTAAGCTGCATGTTGTCTGACTTTATTCTTCATTTAGTTTCTTTTTGCTTGGCATGATAGCAATGCATATTTAGCTGTTGAAACTTTATTTCTTGGATGGAACATGTGGGCGCGTATGCACGTGACAACCATTGAGAGCAAGAGAAGGATGTCAAAACCAACTATTGAAGATCCCTTGCAGTTCAAAACCTAATATTGATGATCCCCTGTATTTTTCTTCTTTAGTTTTTTTTCCTTTGGTTTGTGTTTGTTCCAGGACATTATAAAGTCTGTTTTAATTTGTTTAGCACCTGCAAACTTAGAAAGCAGAGTCATTTGTTTTGTTATTATTTCTTCTTTGACAATTTTTGGGGATATTGTTATACATTAATTTGAATTTCAAATTTATAAGCTTTGCTATGTACCTAACCACTGTGTAGTTTCTTTGACTGTAAATCTGTTTTTTCTATTGCATCTACCTTTAAAAAGGGTGGTAGAACAGCCCAACCAATACTATCGAGCAGCAGAAGACGGGAATTGGCGGATTGAGGAAAAAAGGTATGTGTGTTTCAGTGTCACGAGGATTTTAGTTGCCAACTTGCCATCAATAAGAAAGTAAGAAGTTTCAGTTAGCTTTAAGCTCTTGTGTAATTCTTCTATTATTAGATTTACAGAACTACTCTATCATGTCATGCTTTTCTGTTCTTGTCACATCAAAATGTTCCAATTAACAGCAGCAGCACCATGTAACTTTGTGTGCAATCAGCAGCGTAAATCTGAACTTTTCTTGCAATTAAACTGCAATTTTGTGACTGATCTAGATTATTTTTCATATATGGATTTGTTCTTCCTCTGACTGCAATTTATACTTGTGCATTATAAATCCACAATTACAAAATACAAGGCGCAATATCGTATAGGTCCATGGCCAAGTTGAGACCATCATGAATAATTTTAGTTGGCGGCTTGTCTTGGAAATTGAAATTGAAATTGGCAGGGTAATAACAATGCCTACATAATCACACTATTCATAAGCTGAAACTGACATCATGCCCTCAACCGTTGGATCTTTCTATTTTTTTTTTATAAAAAAGATACAAAATTTGCTTACAGAGATCTAGCATTGCATCTATCATCCGCTTTAAGAATTCTATTATAGTACATACACATCTACATATATTAAATTAAGAAATGCAAGATTGATTTGGTGTGTCAAGGTGGAAGCTCTCTCTACCTTAATGTTCTTTGCAACCAGTTCTCCTGTTTCTTGTTTTTGTGGACTGCTATATAGTTAATGTTTGGCACAATCAGCTTATGAATGCTTTGATGCATTGTAGAGAGCTATGGAGGAGACAAGCAAGCAAGAAGGGAAAGGAATCATATGGCCTTGATATGAGATGTTCTGAGCATCTGCAATTATGTGGCTTAACAAGAGCGATGTGGCAAAGGACTATTGAATTGTTATGAAGATGACACCTCTACTATTGGAATGGGACGCATTGCCATTATCTTTTCTTATGGTATTGGCATTTCAATCCAAATACAGCCATGCTGGCCTATTTAGTTGCACTTGGAATCAATAGCAGTCTTGTTTGCCAATAACATTTTTTGAGCAAAAGTTTGCCATTAAGTTGTCTTTGCCATTCTATATATAGAGAGATCATTGTATATGTGACTCATATTAGGAATCTTATGTCTTTGCTTAACCATGTATATTTACCACTTCTTTTTGTTCCGGCTATGAGAATTAATCACAAAAAGGCCCGTGCTTCCTCATATCCCGTGTTGCAAAAAATGCTCTTGATTATAATGATGTATTGAGTTTGAATGTGTGTTTTATTATATATCATTTTAATTTATGTTTTTCTTTCATCCCTTTATAGTCTGTTGCAAAGCACGGGCATTGTATTAGTAAGTAAAATGCACGGATGGTCCCTAAACTATTAGTCGATTCTCATCCAGATCTTTATTATTTTAAATTGTAGTTTTGGGTCTCTAATAATTTTAAATGGATTCGTCACGGTCCAAACCTGCAATTAGACAGCCCTGAAGCTGACGTAGCGCTGATATGGTCGTCCATGTCAAATAAATTACTTAAAAAATTAAGAAAAAATCCTTAAAAATTTTAGAAATTATAAAAATATGAAAAATCATAAAACAATTAAGAAAATTCATTAAAAATTAGAAAAAAGGTGCTTACAACTACAGAGGGATCAAAGGCGACCACACTTTCTTTATGTTTCTTTTAATATTTTTATGATTTTTCATATGTTTATGGTTTTTTTAAATGATTTTCCATGATTTTTTTATTGATTTCCCCATTTTTTAATGATTTTCCTTTTTATGATTCTTTGGATATTTTCTATATGTTTTTAATGATTTTCCTTTTTTATGTTTTTCCATTTTTTATGATTTTTAAAAAATAATTTTCCTACTTTTTATGATTTTTCATTTTTCAATGATTTTTAAATGATTTCCACGTATTTTTTATTTTTTTCCAAAAAATTTCCCCTTTTTAGAACATATACGTGGCATGTCAGCGCCATGTCAGCTCTAGTGTTGTCGCGTCGCAAGTTTGGACTAGGGTGAACACACTTAAAAAGATTAGGGATCCAAAACTGCATTTTTAAAAAATGACGATCTAGATAAGAATCAACTAATAGTTTAGGCACCGCACGTGTATTTTACTCTATAAAAATTCCACCAGGGCGGCATTTAGAGGTTGCCGCCCTCGATCGGAGCGGCAAGGGCGAAGGCGCCCTCGCTGAGGGTAGCTAGGTGCGGTTTCAGGACCCGTTTGACAAAATCGTGCCCTTCTATGTATTACCACACTAGTCCCAAGAATTAACGCTAGTGCACACAGTCTCGAAACACAATGATACTTTGCCATTATTTAAGGTTTGAATACATAGGGTTGAAGCCTGAAATAGTATAACCAAGTCGGTACGTAGACCGACGCATATCACAATATGATGAATACAAATAATTGTACTTGCTAAGGTACGATATTAAATGACGGGATTTGTTCAATTTGTAAACTTCAAACCACAGGCACGATAGGTAGTAGGACATAGCCTAAGCTCCAGTGTACTCGTCGTAATCCCCTGCTTCGAAGAGCTCCTTGCTCCCTTGGGATGGTTCTCCAACTAAAAGTTTTTGAAAAGAAAGATAAAGCAAGAAACGTGAGTACAATTGTGCTCTACAAGTCTAAGGAAATTATGCAATGTGAAGCTCAGTACAAAGGACAGTTCTTTCAGGTTTGTCTTAAAATTTCTGTCATAAAGCCTTTTTACATTATAAAAAATTCCTTTTGGAGAAATCATCATAGTATAGGTAAGAAATCATTTAAACCTAATTGTGGAGCACACATATGTGCTAAGAGACAGTTGTGTTTTAAACTTGTTAAACTGGCATGTTTGATTGTGGTTGTGAACATGGTTCAAGAGTCTCACTGTTTTTCGGAAATGAGCGGGCCATACGTGGCACCTCAAAGTGGAGTCTATGATGAGGTCTCTACCCTATAGCCTCATATATAATTATGAGCAGCGCCATGTATAGGGTAGAGGAATACAGGGTAGAGCATATAGCCAACAAAACCCTACATGTTGTCACCTCACGAGCTGTCTCACAAGCACAATATCACTATTGGGTGATACAGGAGGAGGAGGGTGTAGGACCGTAGGTGATAGGTAAAGAGAGAGCTCATGAGCTTGTGAGATATAGGAGAGGCGCCGCAGAGCTCCTGGAGGAATGAGGGAGAAGGATAGATACATAGGGATTTGTTTTGGGAGAAAGAAGAAGGGGGAGGAATAAGATCTGGAGTCACGAGGAGGAGAATGAGGCTGGATGTGCAGCCATGCCAACCGATTTGGTCCTGCAATCAACAAGAAAAGATTAATTAACTTCAATAGCGATCTTATAAAAGTTGGATCTAAAACACGGGGAAATAGATCCAAATGAGGGTAATGAATAAGGAAACTATTAGCATAGACAAACTCAACAAAGTAGTATAAAGATGGTAAACAGACAACCAACTACCCGAGACAATCAACTAGCAAGTACAAAAAAGGACAAACAATCTAACGACCAGTCTTGAAGTGACTAGCCGATAGAAAGTAAAACCATGGAAGATGATCGAGCTGAATCAAGACTCACTTACCAGGGTTGTACCTGGAAACCAATCAAAAGGTGACGCATAACAAGTCGATTGAAACCTAGAATACGGCGAAACTACAAAAATAGACATAATGCGATGAAAATAGACAATATTGTAGAAAAAGTAGATTTGCATTGATTGATTGTCGATTCATTCCTTTACAAGGCCATAAGCGTACTATTTATATAGTTGTGTTTGACTTGAATTCATACAAAACACCTATCAATATTTTCAGTCAGATCCAAACTTTTCGCTTTTCCTTATCCAATCAGATCCCTTGATATCTTCCATGTATATGCTCTAGCGGACTTCAATCTTCAATTAGCCGATCCGGCCCATAATCAACCCGATTTTGAACCTTTTGGACCCTATCGGCTATAGTCCGATTCTTGGTGTTAACAATATGTAATGTGGAAGACGTAGACAAATTGTCAAAAATCTTATTTCATGATTCTATATTTCATTAAACGGTAAAAAGCATGCATGGCACTGTAGAGTCTCCTTTGTATAGAAATGCCCTCGTCACTGTAGAGAGAGAATTTCAGACGAAATACGTGGAGAAATATGGCAGAAAATACGGTCTAACATGTGGGACCTAACATGTTAGTATCTCATCTTCTTCGTCCTCCTCCATCTCTCTCCTCTCTCTCTCTCCCTCTCTCCCCCTATCTCTACCTGATCTGCACAAGTGGTAGGGGGCGGCAGGGGCGGCGGCGTCGGCAGGAGCGGCAGCTTCGGTGTGAAGAGAGAGATGAAGGAGGATGCGGCCGATGACACGGACGACATCGGCGGCGCAGCCATCGAAGACGACCCTCGGGAAGCGGCGCGCCATGTCGGAGAGCAGCTTGAACACGGTGAAGGCCTCCCTCTCGTTGGCTGCGTGCGGGAGGACATGGTTGCGGATAGGGGCGGAAATGAGCTAAGCCTGGCTCGGCTGAGCTCGGTCAAAGACGAGCCGAGCCAGGCTTGGCTCGCCATTTTGGCGAGCCCCAAAAGTGGGCTCGGCTCGAGCCTAGGAACACCTCCGAGTCGAGCTTGAGCCGAGCCACAAGCCAAAGGCATTTTCGCGTTCAGAAGATGCTAACGAGCCAAGCCGAGCCAGACTAGGCTCGGCCAGAAACAAGCCGAGCCTGGCTCGGCTCGCTATTTTACCGAGCCCCAAAAGTGGGCTCAGCTTGAGCTGCGAGCCGAGAGCTATTTTTTCTAGCCCTAATTGTGGAGGAGGATGGGGTGGACCTTCCGGAGCTTGAGCTCGAAGCCGAGGGAGGAGGAGGCAGACATCAACTCCCGGAGCTCCTGGATGTGGGCGGAGAAGTTTGACGTCGCCGGCGAGGCCATCGAGGCATCGACGCGCCGGAGCGGGAGCGGAGACGGAAGTGTTTCCCTCTTTTATTTCAAACGGAACTGGTCGCCGCCCCGTGCCGCCGCCGCCGCCCCACGCAGACGCCGCCGCCCCTGTCGCCCCCTACCGCTTGTGCAGATCGGGGAGAGAGAGGGAGAGAGAGCGAGAGGGGAGAGAGATGTCAGACCGCATTTCTTCACTATTTCATCCGAAATACTCTCCCAGCTCGAATAATGACATGTGTGCACGTTTCTGCTGTTTATAATAGCGTATGTGTTAAAAGTGACTCTTCGATGGCATTTCTATCTAAAGGAGACTCTACAGTATCATGTATGCTTTTTACCCTTCATTAAATTATATCGCCTATAGCCGGGATAAATGGAATATGTACCATGTTTCAATTTTTTGTCGACCCATGTCTACAACACCCAAATTTGCAGGTGCAATTCTTGAGATGAACCTTTTTGTGGCAGCATATATCTAAATAGCCATTTCTTTCTGTTGCTTCAGTGATCTGCATCACTTTGGTACTTCTTCTGGGTGTAATTGCGTTGACATTTTAGTGAGTGCAGAATCAAGTAGCTTGGAGCCATAAGCACAGAAAATTGAAGAACTCTAAGCATTACTTCCAAAGATATATAGAGCTATAAAAAGTCATCACAACACCAGAAAGCTGTCATGGAATTTCAGAAATTTCAACAAACCATAGACATCGCAGAGTCACCAGCCAAAATTTACGGACTGAGGTCAGAGCATCACCTTCACAGTTCACACAGGCACACAGCCCTGACCCAATGCAGTGAGTGCATTAACAAAATGAGCCCGTATCTGAGCTGCTGAATTACGAGGACCGAAAACTAAATGAAACTCTGTACTCGAGAGAATTGCATCTCTAAGGACTCAGACTCTGAACTCGAGAGAGAACTAAATGGTCTCTTGGCTTCTCTAATGAGACCTTCCACCATTGAGAAGATCAGACCACCAGGATTTGATTTGCTGCACTTCCTTCTCAAACTCATCGCTAAGATCAGCATTTGCATCAGCATCAATGCATTCCTTGATTGATTGTAGTGTGTAAACTTTCTGAACACTGCTGTTCCCAGATCCAGAGGAAATTGCATCTGCACCACTTCTGTGGCTGAGCCCTATAGCATTGGCACATGCACCATGATTTTCCTCTATCTTGTCTGCCGGTTCAGATGTGCAGCTTGGTGTTGTGCCTAGCTCCATTGGTGCCCATGGTGCAAGATTCTTCCTCCTGGGCCGTTCTGAACGCTTTGCCCGCGTCCTAGGTTGCAGAGCATCAGCGTTCTCTTTTTTCATCGTCTGTTCTACGCTAGTTGAATCGAATCCTGTGGTTTTCAGATGGACCTGGTGCGCTGGTGAAGTCAATTCGTTAAGAGGATTGTGTAAGTTTTGAAACAGTTCCAGGCATTCTTGCTAATCCTGCCAAAAAGAAAAACAACTCCAAATCACACAGTAAGAAACATGATGTCTGTTCACATATTGCAAAAGATAATAAATCCACTTTTTGGTGCCGGATATGAGGACACTGACTGTTTTTGGCCACTAAAGTACAGTATCAGGTGGTAGCCCAAGTGTGAAAACCATTAGCGTTGTTCATTAAACCAATGTCAATGGTTCTTTTGATAGTACTGAAACATGCTTGACCTAGATCTTTCATAAAGGTTTGGAATCAAAACTAAATTGCATATTTGAGCTCATGATAATCCTACGAGCTTATAATTTTTTTCCTATTTTTTTTTTGAAAAAATAAATTGCATATTTCAGTTCTTTGATAATTATATGAGCTCAATTTTTTTTCTATAGCACTGTACAAAATTTTCTAAAACTTTATTGAATTTGTCGGTGATTTTTCACCTTACAAATTTTGTGAACCGTGTTCGTCTAGAGGGGCATTTTTTGCTAACTATCTTGTTTGATCAAGCACGCATAGGGAGACACCAGATTTATCTAGGCTTGGACCCCTAAAGCGGGTAATTGTCCTACTCTTGCTTTTGCTTGATTTCTTTGGTTTGAAGGTGTGTGTGCTCTCGCTGGAGAACGTATAAAGCTTGTGTGTATCAAAGATCCAACCCTCTCTCTCTCACGGGGGGATCCCCTTTTATACTGCCAGGGAGGGCCGAGAGAGAGAGAGAGAGAGAGAGAGAGAGTACATTAATTGGGTCGTATCGCATTGGCGGAATGACCGCTACAGTGTTTCGGCCAGAACCACAGTGACTGCAATCATCATCTTCTACCTAGAACACCGAATCGCTGCATTTAATGCCACCTCGTGCTCTGCCCGATGAAAGCCCAATGGCGCAGAGTCCTTGTCGTTTTCGTCCTTCGATGGCCTGCGCTCCTGCATGTGCTGGTCCACCATCTTTCTCACAACCTGGTAGTCAGCTAGATCATGAGCGTTGGTTCGATGGATGGTGTCGGGGATTGGATCACGGCCCATTGCTATGGCCCACTCCCTGACGGTCCAATCGAACAGCCTCCCAGGGCCTGGCTCCCTGGAAGGTTCTATCAGGCCCATGTGCATCCTGCCGAACAGCTTCCTGTTTGGCATGGTGCGTAATGGCCTAGGATTTCTGTTTGAGTCCGACTCGAACAAGAGTTCTGCACGGCTACGTGAAGACTCGGACGTTGGTTTCCCGGATTGGAGAAGACGTCGTGATCCCCAAGAATTGGAATATACCTTATCTACCTCGGGATATATTTGGCATGTATTGGGTTCGCTACGGACTCGTGGTCAGCCCGGCCCGATTATCCCTTGGTAGGTCGGTTATTCAACACTATATAAACAAGGCCCCTACGGCGTATAGAGGGCCGATCCAAGAGAACTTGACGCCAAGCCAGCACGACTTGAAGTTCAAGATCGCATATTACTCCTTGTACACACATAATCTCGCCGAGACCTGTTCGTCTCGTCGAGTTTCCTCCTTGCAATCCTCTTTGATATAAAGAAAGGCTGGACGTAGGGTTGTTATCTCCCCGGAGAAGCCCGAACCAGGATAAAAACCTTGTGTCTCCCTGTTGCTCGTTGATTGCTGTTTACCCTGCTCGGCAGGTCTTCTATCTCCCTTTCTCAAGAACCTTAGCTGACTTTGGACCGATATCCCAACCGTCGACAGGTGGGACAGTAGGTCCTGCCATCCCAGTCCCCACGACAATTGTCCCGCCTATCATCTTGACCGCGGCAATCGTCGCGATCACCGCGACGTCCCTTCTCTCGGTCGTCGTGGTCACCACGGCGCCCGCCACGGTTGTCCTTCCGACTGCGACGACCGTCACTCCTTTAGCTGTTCACCTTCTGCTCTTTCTCAGTGGCCAAGACCTGCCGGTCTCACCCGCCTTACGCTTCTTCCTGTCCTTCCCACCGGAGCCTTTAGAGGTTCCAGCATCTCCCCCCGCCGCGCCACCTGCACGGGCCGACGAGCAGGTCCGAGCCTCCTCCTAGAAGGTGCATTGGTGCGCGAGGAGAAACAACTCCTCGGTAGTCTTGATCTTGTGCGTGGCCATTTTCTCCTTCATCTTGTGGTCACGAACGCCCCTCCAGAAAGCGGTGTTGATGGCCTCAGCTGAGATGTCCGGGATGGTGTTGTTGACGTGGTTAAATATGCGGATGAAGTCCCGCAACGACTCTCCCTTCTGCTGCTCCAGGGCATGGAGGTCATCCTCCTCCCCTAGCTAGTCGAACGAGCCCTAAAAGTTGGTGACGAAGAGCCGATGGAGATCCTTCCAAGACCTTATGGACTCCTCGGGCAAGTTCATGAGCCAAGAACGGGACCCACCGGTTAGGATCGTGGGGAAGTAGTTGGTCAGAACATTCCCAGAGCTCCCCTCCGCCTTCGTCACTATGGTGTAGATCTGTAGGAACTCGTCAAGGTTAGTGGTGCCATCGTATTTCTCAATATGGGGGTCGGACGAAACTTCTCGGGGCACCCAATGTGGCGCAGCTCCTTTGTGACGGTGCGGCACACCACGCGCGTACGCCCCTTGATCCTCCTACAGCTCTCCCAACGCTTTGTCTCTGGTACCGACGTGGCATCGATGAAACGCCACCTTCATTGTCGCGGTTGTAGTAGCCGCTGTTGTTGCGGCTTTCGAGGTCTGCGCGGCCATCGCGGCCGCGACCCTCCTGATCCACGAGATCCTCGCTCACGGCCCAAACCTACTCTCACAGGTGGCGGTGTTGTAGCTTTCCGCGGAGATCCTCCCTGCATCGCTGGTGCCGGTCCTCCATATACGGCCTGAGGTCCCCGCGTCATCACCACCCCCCACGAAGAATGGGAGACGGATGCGGCGGGACGGCCACGACCGCTTCTCCCTTGTTGTCGCCGTCTCTGCTGAGGCGACTTCTGTGGAGACGACGAGGAGGTGGTGAAGCATACGACCGCGATGAGGCCGTACCCCAGCCATCATACGCTTTCATGGCCACCGCGGCAGCTTCCACGTACCGAGCGAGGTTTTGCAACCTTGGGGCCGCCGATGACTCCGACGTCACCGGGATCGGGGGATGATCTAGGAACGCCCTTGCCACATGGAGGTTCTAAACGGGTGAGTATTGCTCCATGGCGAGACAACGCCTCAAGCTGCTGGGTTCACCAACATCAGTGGCCTTGCCACCCGCCGCTTGAGTATCTCCGCCACCATGCAGCGACGCGGGACGCGCCTCGTCAACATCCCCCCTCGCCTCAGTTGTAACATTGTCCATCCCTCTGCCGCCGGGAAGATGAAGCTGGCCAAGATCCTGGAAGAAAGAATAGACAAACAAACTAGCGTTACCCCCTACCTAGCGCGCCAGTGTCGGTGATTTTTCACCTAACAGATTTTGTGAACCGTGTTCGTCTAGTGGGGGATTTTTGCTAACTAGCATGTTTGATCAAGCACGCACAGGGATACACCAGGTTTACCTAGGTTAATTTGGACCCCAAAGTGGGTAATAGTCCTTCTCTTGCTTGTGCTTGATTTCTTTGGATTGAAGGCGTGTGTGCTCTCGCTAGAGAACGTGCAAAGTTTGTGTGTATCAGAGATCCAACCCCCCACTCTCACCCAGATCCCCTTTTTATTTTGACAGGGACCGCAGAGAGAGACAGAGCGAGTACATTAATTGGGTCGTATCGCTACGCATCCTATTTTCCTCCGCCGCTGACGCTGGTTGCTTGACATGCTCCCACCTATCACCAATTGTGGGCGAGACGGAAGAGCCACCGACACTGGTGTCGGTCAGGCCTGCGACATCACAGTGGCTGAATGACCGCTACAGTATTTTGGCCAGAACCACAGTGACCGCAATCATCATCTTCTGCCTCTCACGCTGCATTTAATCTCCGCATTTAATGCCGCTGATATGATGGGCCTTCTACGATAAGCTTCCTCCTTCCCTCTGGCGCACCTGCCAAGTGGGGCCCGAAGCCCACCCGTTGGCTGGGCGTCAGCCGCCGGGGACGCCACGTCAACGCTGATTTGCCACGTGGCGTGCTCGCCCGTGGCGCCTGGGGCCTTGCTCGCCTGCCGTGCACCGAGCCACCGCTGATTAAATGGAGGGAACCAGGTGCACTTTGCCTTGACAGAATTTTCTACGATCCATATCAAACCATGTCGCACCAAAAAAACGTGAAAAGACCATCATATCTCTATTTAATTGTATGTTACAATTACATTTCTTCTTCCTTAGCATTTAATTAGGAGTAAAGAGTGGAAACGTCACAATAACTACCCTCTTGATATTTTTAAATGGACAGATATTGTGACACATATTTTTTCCGAGGTAATGGACAAATACAGTGAAATGGAGGGATTAGAAAAGTGTAAGGAAATTAAAAGAATGTAATTTTTAATTAATTAAACATTTTTATGAAAATATTTAAATCGAAGATGTGCCAAACCCCTGATGACTTGGTCAAAGAACCACCAATGAACACTGTTACAAATAAAAGACTACTTTTACCCATATTTTACTTTAGGAATTGAGTGCGATCAGCCAGCATACCTCAAGCACTTAAAATGTATTTTTTTCTATTACAGCATAGCATAAATCAAGAGTTATCCTTTATCTTACCTGCTGATTTAGATGTGCGGCACAATGTGCCACCTACTTCAATGGATTGTATCTTCTTTGATCTAACTTTTTGATCACTTCCATCCTTTCTTAGCTCCATTGGTGCCCATGGTGTGGGATTCTTATTCTTGGGGCGGTCTGAACGCTTTCCACTCATCTTACACTGCACATCATCAGTGTTCTCAATTTTTATTGAGCTGGTCGAATCAGCCCCTGTAATTTTCAAATCCACTTGTTCTTCACAGGGGTTGCCCCTGGATGTCACTTCTAGGTTCACATGATGCGAGGAGCATCCAAGCAGTGCCTGATTTTGTGAAGTCAATTTTTTAGAGGCAGGTGTATGTTCTGGATCAGCTACAGAACTTCTTGCTACACCTGAAAAAATTTAAAGCCAACTTAAAATTATTCGCAATAAGAAAAGGTTTTTAACAAATTAAAATAATTAGGGATGAATTGTTGTTAACAATTTGAAAATTACAAACATTTAACTAAGTATGTCAATACTGACGTTTTAAACTCCATAACAAGTGCATATGATCTATACAATCTTTATTTGAACAAATGATTTCATATATGTATTCTTACATTACCTTTTACATTACAAACAAAGACAAACTGCATTCATTGAAAAAAGATTTGTATACATGAAT
The DNA here is from genome assembly GCA_036346415.1 of Raddia guianensis. Taxonomy (NCBI): domain Eukaryota; kingdom Viridiplantae; phylum Streptophyta; class Magnoliopsida; order Poales; family Poaceae; genus Raddia; species Raddia guianensis. Next base: position 28,784,837 of record CM070540.1, read on the forward strand.
TGCCATATGAAGAGATATCATATGGTCGTGTTATGTTTCAAGTAAATATGGATTGTCGCAAAAGGTAACCTTGATTGTTGGATTTTGGCATGATTTGCCTTTCACGGAAGTTTCTTCCCTCAACAACTCCCGTGGTTCCTTTTTTGCTTTCAGCAGCCTCAACATTAAAATACGATTGGTAAGACCACAACTTTTTCTCAAAAGAAATAATTCAACTAATTTATCCGACATATAAAAAAGGGTAAAATAATATAACACATTAGTATTTAAATAAAATAATATTTGATACAAGAATTCTGTGACACACCAATATACTACGGCAATAACAAGAAAGTAGCTCTTCAATCATTACATTAAGAAGTAATTGCAGTTTAACAATGTGTAGGTGGCTTACTTTTATCTTATCTTATAAATAATACATGGATCACGATTATAACCTTTTCTTGATATGAATAATGAAACAGTAAAATTGGTAACACTCTTTTTTGACATCATTATAATTTTCTCTTTGAATTATAGTTGTATGTAACTGACAATATATCATTGTTAGTTAACCATTTTGTTAATGCATCAGAAATGTGTACAACTTACATGTCTAAAACTTATACAGTCAACTTCAACATAGACTATAAAATACAAATAAATAGTTGTAAACAAGATGCATGACAATTTGTAAATATAAATATTTTTAAAAGAATGAAAATGGGAATTATGAATGAGCATAGGCCTGAAAAATATCCCCAAAGTAACCGGCAACGTTGCCCCCCAACACTCCCCCCCCCCCCCCCACAAACACAAACCCAAACAAAAAATTAACTAAAACCACATTGGAGACAGACAGCATAGTCCCTTCCAAAACTCATAGCGGATCTGAGAATCTTTGTAATCTTCTATTACTTGCTAATTTAACAACAAAGAACAACAGTGTAAAGAATTGTTTCTTATGTATGAACTCGCGAGAATACTGGAGCAAGATTAGCATACTTCTGCATAATTTCATCAAAGATTCCAAAAAAGATAGGGAATAGATCTAAGAAAATGGTCGATGCCCCAAAAGAAAATCAAAGAAAGATTAGATTAGTTTTACCTGGGTTTATGGACGACTCCACAAAGACAAAGGCTAGATCTGAGGATATGCTCGGTGACCCATCACAATCTTTGGTTAAATAGAATCCTTATAATCAGAAAAAGAATAAACCAAATGCTAGATCTAGGGTTTATATAAACTACCCAACTAGAGGAGATTTGAAGAAGACATATGGAGAAGGAAATCCTCTTTAGTCGAGGGATGGGCCGACAACCCATTTTATAAGCCCAAGAGAGTTATTTGAGATTGGGATAAGAGAGACACATTTGTTCCTATCCATCTGAATTAATGTCTAATAGGGGTACATTTGTAACTTTCTTAATTTGCACATTTAATTCAATGGGTGCAAAAGTTGCCCTTCAAGGATCCCATATACGGATGGACCAAAAGCTCGAACTTGGTAAGCTATTTAAAATTGGATCAAACTGAAAAACTAAACGAGTCAATCTTGGCACGAGTTTTGTGCTCAAGTCTAATTTGAACAAAGTTCAAGCTTAGTCTTGAGCCCTTGTTGAGCCCAACCAAACCCAAACAAATATCGGTGCACCCTCTCTCTCTCTCTCTCTCTCTCTCTCTCTCTCTCTACATACGAACTAGTCTAGCCAATTTAAGCTAAATTCGAGCTCCAAATTGAGCATATATAGCTCGCATTAAAACCGTCATTCAATATAAGGTGTACACCTTGTCATCTTCTTAGTGACTTTGTATATTTGCCTTCTAGAAAGAATATGGTCGGGTTGTTACATTCAGGTTTACATGGGTTGTGATTCTTTATGTATCACGTTGATAATTGTTTAGAGTCACAAGGCCTCGTGGACCCAATGAACATGTTGGGGGATTCAATTATGGGCCTCTTTGATAGCTTGTTTTAGTTTAGTTTTTGTTGGAATTGCAACTTTTGTTATTTTTATATACATTATTCACTTTATTTTTTGAAAGTAATTTTTTTATAACTTTGTAGGGTTTTCCTCAAAGATCTCAAAAATATTTTTTAAAAATTTATTTTGCCTTTTCATACCACTTTCAAAGGTAGTCAAATTTTCTCAACTAAAACTAAACAAGCTATCAAAGAGGGCCACATGTCTTCCCCGAGCAACATCTAGAGCACGCCAAGCGAACCAAGCCAAGCACCCTAGGTTATGTGTGCACAACCCTAGGTTAACCACACGAGACAGTGCTCCATGCCACTGCTCAGGCAATATCCCTAGAAACGACACATCTGATATCCCCAGAGGATCAACGGCCAAGGCAATGGCTCCTGCAAGATTTGAGACGTTCGACGTGGGATATTGCTGGAATCACATGGTATGACAGACGTGGCGTGATCAGCGACACAATCATGGGCATTAATTGTATATTACCGTATTACGCACACGCACTACTATATGATTACCCTCCTTCATTGGAGTAGGAGAGACCGACGTCGCATCCACACAGCATACCTTATATTTGTTTTAACCATCAACAATATACTGGAAAGTAGGGGTACTATTCACGTGATCGGGAGGACTGAATAAACTCCGTGCCCTTCTCTTTTTAGCATTGCACACTGAGATCTTTTTGATATCTCGGAAGCCCCGCCAAGTAAGTTCGACGGGAGCCTCGTTTCTAATTGTTGATAGAATATATGATGAGAAGTTAATTCTGGTACATGAGTAATCAATTCGCTTTTTCTAATCATCAAACGATTGAATTTTATAGAAGTCTTAGTCGATTTTCTCACAGACTTAGATGCTTCTATTAGATTTTTTATGTGGCATATGAAGATGTCTGATCTATGACATAAATGTTCTGTTCAATACAGCGACTACTCGATTGGTGACTTATCGTATTCCTCTCGTTTGAACGATGATGGATGATGACGTAGCTGCCGGCGGTCGGCTTGGGGCGTCGCTGGACCAACTCCAGCGGTCAATGACGATGTATGTGCCCGGGAGTTTCCACCGCCGGCGGCACTACTCTCTAGAAAATTGCTTAAATGACACTTAATTCGTTGCCACGAACTAAAATGACACCCAATTTATCTCTATTTCCTATACGACACCGAGGCAACGAATTGAGTTCCCAAATGACATTTTAGTATTTTTTACTCCTTTTTCCAACTTTTCCACATTTTCCATTGATTATATGTCCTTACCGTCGCCGCCCATCGCCACCGCGCTGCGCCGTGCGGTCGATGCCCTGTGGCTCCTGCTGCTGTTGCACCTCGCCGTCGCCGTCCATGCATTACTACGCCACGCCGCCGCCACCTGGTGCCATCGCTTTTGCTGCCGCCGTTCCCGACAAGGTAGCAGCCGCCACAGCTCTCGTCGCTGCCACCCATCGTCGGCCTACTGCAGGAGACATGGGAGAATGCGGTGGATCGGGGAAACGGAGAAAAGGAAAATGTGGAAAAGAGGCGGAAAAGGAGTAAAAAAGTGCCAAAATGTCATTTGGGAACTCAATTTGTCGCCTCGATGTCATATGGGAATTAGAGACGAATTGGGTGTCATTTTATTTCCTGGCAACGAATTGAGTGTCATTTGAGCAATTTCCCCCCTCTCTTGCCCTCTTAATACTGTTTTATATCTAGATCCATTGTGTGGTTATGTAAATCCCTTGACCTATGTGACCTAATTATGGCGGCGTCGAAGTGAACCTCGCCATAAACCAACACGTCGATCGATGGTCTCTAGGGAACTCATTTCTGAAGTTGTAGGCTTGTCGCCTTTGCACCGAGGACCACCGGCAGTCAGCATGGAAGCCCCTGCCATCACCACGGCAAGTATGGAATTTGACCTCAGCAACACTCATTCACTCCTCTCGTCCCAAATGATATTAAGTTCAGTCGCCTTGACGCGTATGCCACCGTATACACGAATTTCATATATCAGTGACATTCTTCCCATTTTTTCCCAGTTTACTGTTGATTTATCCAGTTTAACTCCTGTGGCTTGACTATATTGCCCATGCTCTGTTCACCCCCTCGTCGACTGCCACAGTGAATCATGCGAGCGTGCTGTCCTCCAAAGCGGTGAGAAGAGATAGAAAAGGGAGCGCGACCAGGGGGCACGATGGCTGTGGGGCTGGCGCGGCGGAGGCTCAACGGCGATGACGACAGCCGGGAAGCCGAGGCATAGGAGAGAGAGGGAAAAAGAGGAGAAAGAGGAGGGAAGAGAGGGGGGAGAGAGGGTAGCACGGTGGCTTGGACAGCGGTGAGCGGCGTCAGTAGGGAGGCGAGGACGGCACGGCAGCGCTGGCCCGACGTGGCGGTAACGACAGAAGAGGGGCTGCAGAGAGGGGAAACATGGGCGGAGGAGGAGAAGGGCACGACGGCGGTGTGCTGGGAGATGTGGCGGCTCGGCAATCTTTGGCCTTCATGGTGACGATCTTGGCCGCAACAAAGGCACACGATGGCGTTAGTTAGCGGCGCGCTAAAAACAGGCGGCGATGACCGACGACCTCCTTCTCCGAAATGCGCCAACAGGGGCAAAATAGTCAAGCCATGGGAGTTAAACAGGGTAAATCAACAGTAAATTGGGGAAAATAGAAAGAATGTCGCTGAAATAAGAAATTCGCATGTCTGGTGGCAACCGAACTTAATATCATTTGGGACAAGGCATGTATGGACTGCATGGGCGTGCCTCACAAAACATGCCTATTTCCAGAATCTCGATATCTCTCAAATTCTTTACAATCTCCTTTTAGATTACAGGAACGATCAAACGAACCAGTCGGCGAGACATCTAACTCGATTGTGAAGCACTCGGGGGCTACTATGGACTGCGTGGGCCTCGGGTATCTTCACAGAAGGTCCATAAAGTGGCAAACAGGGGCGGCCCGAGTCGGCAGGAAGAGGTTGAGTACCACTCGGACTACATCTAACTTGGATGCCAAGAATAGTCCTAAGGATAGAGTTTGATTCCTTTTGATTAGGAGATTTGTACCTGTAAATACCGGTGCGTATACATGCTGGATACTCTGAAGATAGGATTCGGTACCACAGACTGGATATGACCATGTGACCTTATCCCCCTACACTATATAAAGGGAGGGGTAGGGGCCATAGAGACATCACATACGTCATCTAGCATCTAAGCTTAAACACGGCATAAGATCTCGAGAGTCCCATTGTAATCGAGATCATCATGATCCCAAGAACACAGGACTAGGGTATTACCTCATCCCTGAGGGCCTGAACCTGTTTAAAAAAGTTCCCCCGTTTTGTGTTACCACCAGGCTTCAGGTCCTACGCAACCCCGTTTAAATTCTGTTGCCGACGACAACCCCCGGTTGAACACTCGTCGGCAGTTGGCGCGCCAGGTAGGGGTGCGTCAAGATCATCGTCAAGTTTGATGGCATCATCAAAATTGCCGGGAGCCATCTTCATGCCAGGGCAAGCATTGCGCTTCGGAACCCTGGATTACGTTGCCGACGGCATCGACAACCTTTGTCTCTTCGGTTCTAGAGAGACCCGATCTCAAGAAGGTACCTGCGCTTTACCCTCCTTATTCCCATTTAGACTGGTGAATTCTACGACCACTTTCTCCGACTCGATAAGACAGCAATTCCATCCTGCATCCGCTTCTGGAGTGGATAGAGAGGTACTCAGCGCCAATGCTTCCCCGGACTCGGATGAGATCCAATCTGGGGGAGTCTCCGCATCTCAACTCGGATTTCTCTTCGGGTTCAGGAACTCTAATGCTACATATGCACAGATCTTTCCTAACTCGGAACAGAAGGTGACCGAGTTGATAATCAATTCCAAAGGCCAATCGGAGCAATCCGATCGGCCCTGTCTTAGTTCGTGGGTGTCATCAACGGTGGCCAACTTCTCGGACAGAGCAAGCAGGTCAGCCTCTCCCACTCGGATTCCGAGTCGGAAGGTATCATAGATGTTTGCAACTACAACAAAGTCTTCGTCCTTAGCGCCGGCGACCCTCGCGCAACATCTTAGCGCAATGAAGATGAAGCGGCTGCCACCGAGGCAGCCGAAGTCGATCAATGTCGTATGGAGGATCAAGAGTGAATGCGCCAGCTTCGAATCCAAGGCCGCAACGTCCAGAACGAATTGTGGGCGGTGAAGCTAAAAGAGCATGAAGTCTACACGACCCCACAAGCCAACATCGTCGCTTAAAAGACTCTCTTGGAGACCATGGCTCCACAACTCCCAGAAGGCAGCCCGCTCATCCAAACCTTGGCCCAGGCAACGGCCATGGCTGAGATGGCCGCGATCCAGCAAAATGATGGGCACCCGGGTCCAACTACGCCCTTGACGGCAAACAGCTGGTCTGTTCGTAACCGGAGCAATGCGCGTGCATCTGCCACTGGAGGATCACATCGATCAGCTGGACATGACCTCTGCCACGACATAGAAGCAAGGAGGAGGGAGCGCGCCGACAGTGAGCGAGCGTCCTGCAGCCATCGCAGTCGGCCCGACAACAACCACGCCGAGAGTACCGCCAGTCGGCATGACCATCATGGCGGGCATCCTCGTCAAGGACAATGTCCCTTGGAAGGACATCTCTGGTGTTGGTCCCGCCCAAGCCCAAAGGACCTCTTCTCCTTTACATCAGCGCCACGACTCATGTAGTCAGCAGCGTGTTGGTTGTGGAACGGGAAGATGAAATTTTTTTAGAAGGTTCAGCGCTCGGTATACTTCGTCAGCAAAGTATTGGGCGACTTCAAAATACGATATCCATACATTTAGAAGCTTTTGTATGCCGTGCTTATCACGTCACGAAAGCTCAAGCATTATTTTCAAGATCACGAGATTTCGATGGTCACATCTTTCCCACTCGGAGACACTCCACAATCGGGAAGCCACCGGGAGAATCGCGAAGTGGGCCGTTGAGCTTGAAGCCTTTGAAATAAAGTTCAAGCCCCGACTAGCCATGAAATCTCAAGCACTTGCCGATTTTGTTGTGGAGTGGATGGAGTCCCAAATACCAGTAGCTAACGAGAATCTTGAGTAATGAACAATGTACTTTGAGGGTTCACTCATGCTCAACGGCGCTGGGGCTGGGATTTTGCTCATATCTCCAACAGGCAAGAAGCTAAGATGCGTCCTTCTGATTCTATTTTCAGTCAGCAACAATTCCGCTGAGTACGAGGCACTCATCCGTGGGCTCCGCATCGCCATATTGCTTGGCATCCGACGGTAAATGGTTCGCGGGGATTCTCTACTCGTGGTCAATCAAGTACAAAAGGAGTGGTCTTGTATCCACGACAACATGGCCGCGTATTGTCAGGAAGTCAGGAAGTTGGAAGACAAATTCAACGGTTTGGAGCTAACACATGTGCTCCGCGGCGACAATGAAGTAGCGTACGAGCTCGTGCGGATGGGATCTAGTGGAGCACAAGTGCCGACTAGTCTCTTCGTGGAAGAACTGCGTAAGCCATCTATCAAACGGCCAGTTCCGCAAGACCAGCAGGAAAATCAAATAGAAGAGGAAGTCCAGTCCATCAATCCTGGGTGGACGCAACCATGATTATATTATATCCTCAAGGATGAGCTACCGGAAGATCGAAGCCTAGCCGAGTGCATAACACATTGATTCAAAAATTACAAAGTAGTCGGGGACGAGCTTTTTTGCAAAATTAGTTCCAGTGTACTAAGACGATGCATATCTAAGTACGAAGACAAAGATATGTTAAATGACATCCACTCGGGAGAGGGCGGACATCATGCGGCGGCAAGTTCCCTAGTAGGCAAAGCTTATCGTCAAAGGTTTTTTTGGTCAACTGCTATGACCGACGCAGAAGATATAGTACGCAGATATGAGGGTTGCCAATTCTTTGCGCGGAAGATTCACATGCCAGCTCAGGATCTGCAAACCGTACCAATCACCAGGCCCTTCGTCGTTTGGAACCTCGACATGGTGGTTCCCCTCAAGCGGGCGCAGGGTGCATTCACTCATCTCTTCGTCGCCATTGATAAATTTACGAAGTGGGTTGAAGCAAGCCGGTCGTCGCCATTACGGTAGCCAATGCACGCGAGTTCTTCTGAAACATCGTTGTTCGCTTTGACATGCCCAATTGGATTATCACCAACAACAACGTCTAGTTTAAAAGCAGCGAATTTTAAGACTAGGGCGAATATTTAGGCATCAAGATCTGCTACGTGTCGGTGGCACACCCTCGAAGCAACGGGTGGGTAGAGCATGCCAATGGAATGATTTTACAAGGACTTAAAGCAAGGATCTTCGATTGGCTCAAGCCGTATGCCACGCGCTGGGTTAAGGAGTTGCTATCAGTTCTCTAGGGGCTCAGAACGACCCAGAGTTGAGCGACGGGGCAGACACCCTTTTTCCTAGTGTATGGTTCAGAAGCAGTCCTTCCAATTAAATTGAAATTCCGGTCTCCGCGGATTCAAAGTTATGAAGACAACAAGTCGGAGGAAGAGAGATTGGAAGACCTTGATCGTCTTGAAGAGGCAAGAGAAGCAGCAATAATCCAGTCGGCCAAGTACCAATAGGGCATGAGTCGCTATCATCAACGCAATATACGGGGCCGTGCGTTCTCGAAAGGAGATCTGGTCCTCCGAAAGAATCAGAAGTATGAGCATAAACTCTCCCCGACTTGGGAAGGTCCCTACATGATTGATGAAGTAACTCGCTCGGTGACTTATCGGCTTAAACATGAAGACAGATTGATCGTCCCTAATACATAGAATATCGAGCAACTATGTCGTTTTTATTCTTGAATTTTGTATTTTAGTTTCTGTATAATAAAGGCTTGTTTGATTTGATACTTAGCCATACATGACTAAGCAGTAAGTCGGGGCTACACTAAATAGTGTGTGGCTTCGCCGCACTCTATCTTCTTAATAAAGTTGTTTTCTCCTTATATGCAATTGTCAAAATTCGAATTCCATAATATTATGAGTAGTGGCGCCTTAGTCATAACCGACGACGTTTAGCCACTCGGCATGTGTCTGGGTAGAGAGCCATGAGCAATTTCTGGCACTCAAGGGCCAGACTAGTCGCGGAAAGGTGTTACACGAAAAGTTAGATAAAAACATGTATTCGAATAAATGGCATGAGTAATTCAGGGGATCAACGATTACATCATAAGACTATTTCACTCGGAATTACCGTTTATATACAAGTCTAAGTTATTTACCAAGGCGGTGGAAGTTTCCTTAACTTCCTCCATGTGGGCAGAGGCTTCTTCCTCGGAGCATGCGAATCACAATAGCCAATGCCTGACTGGTGCATGTCGTCGCAGCTTCCTTTACGAGAACCCTCAACCGTTCAGGAGCATGCAGTAATCGAGCCATCACAGCATCCTCATTGGCAGGCAACTCTTCTTCGGGGCGAAGAAATTGGAGTACTGGTACAGCTACCCTCAGAGTCTTGTTGCATAGTTCGACGATGGACTTCACCTTCTCGTCGAAGACCTCAAATTGCGCCTAGGTTTTTATTTGATAGGCTATAAATCAGGCAGATAGATGACACATCAGTGACACAAGAAGACCTGAGTAAAGGAAGGCTTGGATTAGGAGGCTTAGCTTTTAATTCCTGACCTGACTTCTCGCCCTTAACATTCGCTAGAAAAGCCTCTCCCTCCAGAGCCTTTTGCTTTTCCTTTAGTGCCTTTTGCCTTTCTTTTAAGGCTTTCTGCTCTTCACGAAGGGAAGCCAAGGCCTCATCACAGCCTGGAGAGAGATCAGTTATGTGGATTTTCAAAACTTGTGATGAACCTGGCATCAACTGGATAAGCACTTACTCCGAATGGTGTTGGACTCTTCTACATGGCAGTACTGTAGCTCGGCAACCTCTTTGCAGAACTCTTCAATTTTGCCACGATACTTTCACTTTTGCATGTAAAGCACGTTGTCAAATTTGCCTTTTGACTTCAATTGCTCAACGGCTTTCTAAAGACACTGGGACTTTTGCGCGATTGCTTGCCCAAGACTTCGGCAAAGACAAAGGAGGTGTTCATGAGCGTTTCAATCATAATAATGTTCAATATTTGAAGATGGCCTACCTCAAGCACTTTGGAGCCAAACTCCATCATGTTCCACAGCATCTCCCAGCACTCCGCCTCTTTGGCGTCATCTGCCTAATTGCCTCCCATCTCTTTGCTCTATTTGACATGAGGCGAGGAGTATAGGCTAGAGCGGCAAGGCGAGGGATCTCCTCAATTTTCGGTTTTGAGCTTCCTGGAGCCGGAGCCGGGATGGGCCCTTAGCCTTGGATGCCGGATGAGCGCCTTTGGGCGACGAAGCAATCGGCGGGGGTGCTGTATGGAGGGCCGAGTCCCTAGTTGAGACTGGTTCAGCCTGGGAGCTTGGAGGTGGAGGGGTAGCAGCTGCAGTGGCCAGTGCCTTCGCACTGGGATTGCCCACAGGGATACCTGGTTTGGGTTTCTTGTGGGTGAAAGAAGAAATCAAAGCTGCAATTGTAATTAAATAGCCGTAGGAGGAAGGTGTTATAAGGATAAACCTTTGTGACACTTTAATCTTAAGGCCCACGCCTTTCCGAGTGGCATGGCCACTCGAGATTGAGCCGGAAGGACCTCCTGGCCCTGACGCGGGTTCTGGATTTATGAGCGGAGGCGACGAAGGTCTTGGAGCTTGCTTGGTGGGTGGAGCACTTGCTTTTGGGCTTTGGCGGCGCCGATGTAGAAGTGGTGTGTCATCCTCTTCCTCATCTTCATCCGAGTCCCTAAAGACAATTCATTTCCCCTTTTTCGCTGGAGGAGCGTCAGCCGAGTCCTCCGCACGTGTCGACGTTTGTTTAATCGGGGGGGGGGTGTCGTCGACAATGATTATATATGGGGTTATGTGCTGCTATGGTCATCAAAGGTTGCCTCGACGCCTATGAGGATTCCCTTAGCTTGTGTAATATGGCTAGGCAGCCATCTGACTTGCTTTTGAGAAGGCGAAGGAGCATAATCCGAAGGGATCCTTGATACCACCGATTATGACATGTAGGTAATACCCAGGCTCGGATCTTAGGGAACACTTCTAAAATCCAAGCCATGGGCTTTCACTGAGAAAAACTTTTTGAATGGAAACAGCGTAACTATCTCCCTCGAGTCCTCTATTTCATCGGTTATCTCTCTACTCAAAATGGCAGTAAGAGTCAGATGGGTTTCCTATTGTGCCATGATCTCCTCATGAATCGGGACATTTGTCTTAGGCCTTCGGAGTTGCTGACTTTCTATTGGCAGCGTAGAAGCATTACAAAGTCGTCGAGAATTTCCTCTTCGAAGGCGTAAGATGTCAAGAATGGGACAAGTTCGTTCATCGGTTCAGGGTATTTGACACAGGGAAACGTGGCTTCGGGAGTTTCTTTGATTCTCAAAGAATCGGATTGGGTCGGAGGGTTTGACTCAGAAGGGTTGTCTAAGGTTTGGGGATTACCCGAAGCTTCAAACTTTAGGTCCAAAAGTTCGTCAAAGGCGTCAATGAAGGGAGCATTGCCTTGCAATTTGCATAGCATTTCTTTCCCTTCATTAATGGTCTTGTAAACAAAGGATCCTCCGGAAACTATGTTTCAGAACGTGGCACTCGTCGGGTTCAACCCCTCGACAAAGTGTTGCATGAGCATGGGCTCAATAACACACAGGTCGGGTCCCGAACTGGCCAACTGGGTAAATCGCACCCAGGCTACACCCACAGTTTCACTCTCAAACTAACGGAAATTCAAGACTTCCTTTCGCAATTCTACGATTTTTGGGAGAGGAAAGAACGCGAAGCAGAATTTCTCCTGGAGAGCTTCCCAACTACCGTTGAGGTTTCCTACTATCAATTTGAACCATGATTTGGCTGATCCCGTGTGGGAGAATGGAAACAATTTCCATTTCAGTGTTTGTCAAGCCATTCCTTGAATTTCAATGATTGAGTAGAGTTGATCAAATCTGCAGAGATGACTATAAGGGTTCTCTCCTTCTGATCCAGAAAAGGATTTCTCCCAGACCATAGCTATGAGGTCCGGCCGGAACTCAAAGCTAGGTGTATGGATTGGATGGGATGATGGTTTTATTATGATATTCTCGGGTAGACTCTTATTTCCTGGGTCTGCCAACTGTATTAACGAAGAAGATGCTTTTATTTGCAAAGATGTTGAGAAGATCAGGAGGTTTGATTGGTGCACCGGCATTGTAGATCATTTAAGATAAGCTGGCCACAAATGGAAAGATAATGCTAGTTTAACTACCAAGACAGTTCACGGATGTGCCATATTTCTCGTCGTGAGTGTTTTTCATGAATGCCTATTAACAGTCTTTTAGTACTTTCGTTACTGATCTGTTTAACCGTCTTTTTTATTTTCTGGATAGATTTTGTACATTGATCATTTGAAACAACCCAATGGATTGCCATTAGATAAATGGCCAAGAGTTGTTGTCTTTGATTCAGCCCACATTTCTAGAATGATAACAGTAGACAAGATCAGGTCGAAAGATGGATCAGAGTCTTGGGGGAAGAGTTTTTCTTTACTGGTTCATTGGTTTATATATTTTGTTAGTTTTGTGAAAAAAAATTGTATCGATTGTTAGTTGTTTTTTTGTTCTGTCAAATGCAGTTTAGGCACCTGCTATATGAATGGTTACACAGTCGAGCCCGCCCAATTAGGAGAGGCTTCGTCGAGGGTTAAAGGTCTGAGATCATACATAGGCGATGCACTGTCTGGTCTCAGCAAGCAGAAGCCGAAGGCAGTTTATGCTGCAATAGAAAAGCATTACAAGATGGTTGCCTTGAAGATAGATAACATATTCTGCATGATGAAGAAGATTGATGAAGGACAAAAAGAATTGTCTCGTAAGATAATTGAAATTGTTGTGGAGGGTCAAGTTCCCAATAGGTTGTTACACAAAGGGCAATGCTATGATCACCCCCAACTGAACAGAATAATGGGATGTCAGCTGGAGAAGCCGCAGACATATCAATGTTAGGGATTCTTATGCCTATTAGAATTAATCCGCAAGCGTACGGATATCGCAATAGCTTTCACCCCGGAGTATTCCAAAGGTATCGATTTCCCACGAAGAACAAGAAGAATCTAGTTTCTAGTCTTGACTTGGCCGGATGGATATGGTGGAATTACGAAAGTGGGGTAAGATATTTTGGGTCGAGAGGTTCTACTAAAGGTTTACACTAGTCAAGGGTACACGGATAATTCACATACAATTGCTACTCTGTATCGGAGCTCGGCCGATTCAGTATCACCGCTATCAGTTAAAAACACTGAATGGTTATGATCACCCCCGATTGGGCTCGACTGGGCTAAGACTAACGGGGCGGATTCCACAAACTGTCGCGTGGATAGCAGGGCTGTCACAACCTACTATCTACCGCTCAGCCGTTGAATCAGGTGTCTACCGGATACTAACTAGTCTAGACACCACGTCTATTCCTAACAGTACTACATACCAGGACGTCACTTGATACGCACTCCCACTAAACCTGGCACTAATATCTATTGTGTCACCCAAGCACAGAGATTTAGCACTTAAGATCTAGCAAGAGTCTAATACCAACAGAGAGATAATGTATACGAAATAAACTTGCTTTATAAATAAAGGGTGGGACTAAGTGTTACCGATAGAAAACGAAACATAACTCACACCCGAGTTCAGATCTGGAGCTCTAGTGGAGGGATGCCAACACGTCGGCTTCTCCTCAGCACTAACTCTCCTCTCTCACATACTCAACTTGATAAATGGGCAGCGTATCACTGTTTTGTGTTCTTCCCGCACTTCTTCATGCCCTGTAAATGAGGAGAGGGGCTCCTTTTATAGCCAACCGTAGCGAGTGAGGGTGTGCCACGTGTAGGGACACGTGTCTTCTTCTCTCAGCCGAAGGAGTACCCGTGGGGGCATCCAAGGTAGTCAGCCAGCCAAGTCAGTCAGCCGACCGGGCTTCGGTTGATCCCGACCCTTGGTTTCGCATGGGATCCCTCATTGATGGTGTAGATCATCCCCTTGAGGCGGTTTTGGCAGTTGAGACCTGTAGAATTGAGTTACATGAGAACTACAATGTTTACAGCAAGTAACTATCATTCGTTACCATTATTTGATTTGGCGATTGATGTTTAATTCATATAGGAATAACTAAGTTACCTATCATGTATTTTATAGTTACCGAAGACGGTGCAGCTACACCTAGGAGTAACTAAGTTTTAAATTTTTTATAAGTAATTCTCATTGTTCTTTGGAACACAGTCTAACTATACCTTCATGAACATTTAACTAGTTAGTACGCATAACGAAATATGTCAACATTTTGTTATGGACATGAGTTCAACACGAGACAATATAAATATGTTTTTCGTAGAAAACAACCATAAACCTCAAGTCACATATGTTATAACTAATCTCTGTCTTCGGAGTTGTTCCAGCACAAGCCGATCTACGAATGTTTTGCCGTCGATGTGCTTATATTTTAACTTGACTGACGCCCTGCATCCAACGCGAGCAGATATCCTCGATTAGAGGTGAGAGTTGGGCCGTGCCGGGCCTAGGCCCGTCGTGCCTCGGGCCGGTGCAAAGCCGGGCCGGCACGGCCCGGCCAGCACTTCGGGCCATGCCGGGCTGGCACGGAGCGCTAAAATCTAGGCCCGGCACGGCCCAAAAGCACGGCGGGTCGGCTTCGGGCCGGGCCGGCCCGAGCACGGCACAAGTAGCAAAAACAGCAGGCTAAATAATCTTTTAGAAATTCATACGTTGCTCAAATGAAAAGGTTGTTTATACAAAAAAGATGCGTCTTGAAATTATCTACAACTTTTGTGTTCAACCCAAATTCATCTGAGCAGCATAAGACCTCGAAAATTGCGAATTACCGAGGACAGTGCCGTCGGCCCGAAAGCAGGCAGCGACAAAAATATTTTTTATAAAATCATACGTTGCTTAGATGAAAAACTTGTCTACATGAAAAAGATGTGTCTCGACATTATCTACAACTTTTGTATTGAACAGAAATTGATTTGAGCAATGAAAGATCACGCAAAATATAAAATACTGAACCGTGCCTCTATTCGAGCCGGGCCGGCCCAAGCACAGCCCGTACAGTCGGGCCGGGCTGGGCGGCACGCTGTGCCTGGTTTTCAGGCCCGGCCCTGCACGCCATTTCAGGCCGTGCCGGCTCGGCCCATCAAATATCCGTGCCGGGCCATACCGCGGGCCTGTTTTTTCGGACCGTGCCCGGGCTGGCCCGTTTGGGCACGGCCCGTTTGCCCAGCTCTATCCTCGATCTCTCGCGTTCTTCCTCACCTATTTTGGGAACGTGTTGTCCCTCCCTGGTGCAGCAGATCTCCATCCAAGATTTTTCGCCTCTGTTTTTCTTAGCATCGAATCCCGCCAGCATCATGTAGTCTGTGTAGAATCGGATGCCTTTTTCCCGATTGATGAAACGCTGCCCCATAGTTGGCACGTAAGTCAACGGCATATCTGGATGCTGTTTCCACAAAGTTGTTAAAATAAAAGAAATATTTAAGAGTTAAGTTATCACCATAAATTGGTTAAAATAGTAGAAATAATGTATCGGTTAACACATCATCGTGTATTGGTTAAAATAATAGAACTAATAGTTAACGTATCGTTATATATCGGTTACTTTTGTATTTGTTGTCACTTGTCAGAGTACATGGAAGGTATGATCAAAACACGTACATAATCGCATAGTATAATAAAGCTGTAGAAATTGGTGACACTTACATGAATGTATGTAATTTCACCATCTGGCGTATTGCTGTCAACTCCAGCCAATGTGCGAGGAGGGGTGATAAAATTTTTGTTAGTAGGCGCTAATGTTTTTTCGATTGATGATGGCGAAGATAAGAGTGTTGATACATGAGGGGACGTCATGTGGAGATGACATTTCTTTTCACCTGCAAGGAATGAGTTTTTGTTAACCTATCAGGATGTTTTATAGCACCATAACCGTATCACGATCAAATCGGACCATGATACACACACGTACGCGTGTTTTTAGATATCCTCATTTTATAATGCGCGCAGTTAAAAAAATAAATTCTGGATAGAGGGCATTTTACGGTTAACCAAAAAATCGGACATTTTGTGGGTACCGAATATTTTTTTGGCCATGTCCCCAGTGGTATTTCATTTCTTCAGATTTTTTTCTCGTGTTTAGAAAAAAGAAGTTGGAGAGTCGTATCGTCTACACATTACACCGCGCACATGGAGGGACCGTTCATTCACCGAGGCAATCATTGAACACATCTGATCCATTTATATATTTTGGCAGAGGCTCCCATTGTTGTGCACGCACAGAACAATAACCACAGTCCAACCTACAGAAGCCATGTCTTCCAACGACGGTAACTATTCCTCTTCACCAACCCCGCCATGGTACCCTCCACCAAAGAAGCGAAGATTCGATATCCTGGATTGGGACAATGTGCATGACTGGAATGCGACATATTCGTACATGTCCAAGGATTCAGAGCAGGTATGTGATCGTATTGTTTTTAGTTCGTTTCCAAGTTCATTAGTACAAAAAGTTGCCAATGTAGATTTCTCTGGACACTTACCCATCCGACGAGGAGCCATCCGTCGGCTGGGGTGAGGACGACAACCCAGAGGAGGCGGTGAAGGAAGAAGTGGAGGAAGCCGGCAACGAAGACGGCAACGAGGATGGTGAAGACATCCTGAGCAATGATGAGGAGGATGACGTGGAGGATAGCGACATCAATGATGAAGGCGATGGCGAAGACGACGGTGGAGATGAGTAGTTTTTTGTGTAAGCTGGTTATTTTGCTTCCATGTTGCAGACCCCTATGCGAATACTTTTGATGATGGTTATGCTAGGTTATCATATTATGTTTTTTTGTGTTTGGTTAAATTAACGTATTATTCAGTTATCAGTACGATATTCACAGATAGAACAACTTACGTCATAAACTTGCCTCTCATTTCATAGGAGTATAACTATTTCAGATGAACAAATAACCACGTTTTAGATAGCTAATACAACAAATAGTTGTTGGTGACATTTTAACTTTTTATTGCAGTAGAATGTAACCATGGCGTCCACACATCATTTCTTATTTGATGAAGTAGTAAAGATACAACTTTTTATTATAGGCTCTCTGAATCGCCACTTCTCTCATCATCGCTGACTTCGTTGTTGTCGCTCTCACTGTCAAGGCTAAAATCCAATTCCTCATAATCCACAACACCATCGCCATCTTCTGGATCTAAAATGTCAATAAGTTCCGATGGATAAACCTTATTAACCAGTGTAAGTGCGTACGAATCAACCTGGCGGGATCCAAAGTAAAAGTAGTTTTAATCGACACCCTGATGGGTAAACTAGATGTAAAAACGGTGTAATTCAAAAACATACCAGACATTCTATTGATGAGTTTGAATCATCAGACATAATAGGATCACGGCACGTCCTCGAGTACAACGTCTCTTCCTCGGCGATGTCTCTCTTGTTGTCAGGGCTGGTGGCGATTTTCTTCTCCGGCGGTTGGGTCATACTCTGTTTTTCGTTAACAGGGCTGAGCTCGCTGTCCTTCGATTTTGTTTGGGGGAAGACATGTTTTGCGTGGCGACGATGGAATACGTTGAACAGAATAACTAGATTTTTTGTATGGGTCATATAAGGTGTTGCGACCCATTTTGGGGCATCACAAGGGACCGAACAAAAATAGTTAGTCTACATCACATGAAATAGTAGTAATGCATATCAAAAATCGCCGCACGTCCGCGTGCTCCTCGTTCCACAGGATAACCAGATTTTTGCGCTGTCATGTCCACGTGATTGAC
The DNA here is from genome assembly GCA_036346415.1 of Raddia guianensis. Classification (NCBI taxonomy): domain Eukaryota; kingdom Viridiplantae; phylum Streptophyta; class Magnoliopsida; order Poales; family Poaceae; genus Raddia; species Raddia guianensis. The sequence continues at coordinate 28,802,646 of CM070540.1, forward strand.
GGGGAATGGATAATTGCAAGGAAAAACAATAGTGGTTAATCAGATTTTTATAATGGTTAATTAGACATATAGCAGGAGATGGTTAATCTAATTTGTACAATAGTTAGCAAAAGCATAGCGAGTGGTTAAGGAGTGTACGCATAAACAGTGTAACCATATATTTGTGCGGTTGTACACGCGAATTTCAAAAGCAAATTTTGTGCGTTCAACAGAATAATTTGCACGGCACGGTTACGAATGCGTGATTGACGGTGAATGGTTAAAAGAGGGGAAAAACAAACCGTGGCCACATCCGCGCGCCCCACGCGTTGCCATCGTGTCGTGTCGCCTACCGCGTGTGGTTCGCTCGCAACCTGAGAATGGTAACCTGAGGTGTACCGAAGATACCGACTGAGGTGTACCGACACCCCGGTGTAACATAGCGGACCATACACACACACTTGTAACCTGAGAATTTGAACTAAGTGTATTGAATTGAAAATGCACATGGTAGCATCAAGGCTTAGTGATTTAGGAATTGTATAATCTGAGAATCAACGTTGTGAATTCTGGTACTGCCACATGAACAGTATCAGATTTTGTGCTGAATAGTATCAGGTTTTCAATCAAGGGACTTCAATCCAAACCAATTTACATGGTCACTGTCCAACACAAACATAGTACAATTCATATAGCCAAATGCAGGGGAATTGATTGCCAAATACATTTACATGTGAGCAGATTGATGATGACATTACTAGATCACACATTGAATATTCAATTAGTTTACAAGGTCCAATGACATGAGCCCATGCACGACGTCTTGGACAAAAGGTAAATTTGTTTCTTAAAGAAATAAGTTATTTAATTACAGTGCGAATGATATTGTCTAATGATTATTGTTTACTTCTTACATGTATAGGTGTTTCGAAAGAACTATTTCTTGTGAAAGATGAGGAACACTTTGAAGAAAACGACAAGAGGAATTTCTTTTTCTATTGATGCTTCCACGAGAGGATTAGTTTGGATGCATTCAAGGGAAATAAGCAACTCAATTTGTTGGTTGCACGCCATTCATTTTTAGCCCTGAAAAGGTGCTGCTTTTTTTTAGGAAATTTGCATGCAAGGAAGGCCATAATATTTCCAGCCGTGAGGATTAACGACTCCTACTTTTGTGTAAATTTGAAGACCATGGCTTGCACAACAAAATAAATCAATACTTTCCTTTTTTTTTAGGTGGCAGCAAAATAGGAAAACTATGTCCTTGCATTTGAAGGAGAATTAGCGGTGTTTTATTCGACCTCTCAGACTAAACACGACATACTTAAATTTTGGATTTAGCCACTGCTATTTGTAGAGGCCCTTTGCCCCAAAACTTGAAGTCTCAATTAATCATTCATCATCGAGTGATTTTCTTCCGTCGTTGCTTTTTCAATTCTAGTCGAATTGCTCAGGCTGTTCTTCGTGAACAGGTTAATTGTGTTTCGACACGGTTGATAACCAATTGAGAAGTGGTTTAGTGATTGCGAGGTAGCTAATTGCGTCCTTGGATCATGGTTAGCCGCTTCTTCGTCAAAGTCACAACTCGTCCTTCAAGGATTTCTCCTACGACAAAAGATCGGGACCAAACTTGTGCATATGCATCTTAAATCGAGGTGTGCGTATCACCCTCTCTTTGGCGACCGATTCCTTTTCAACCGAGCCTAACATTGCGTTTGTAGTGAGTTTATTGGCTCGATACGGCGGGACTCCAACGAGGAGGCTTTAGACCAACGTGAAAATTGTCCTTAGGTAGCTGCAAGAAATGCAAGATCTTGGTCTCCTTTATAAGCGGAGTGAGCTCACGACCATGGTGGGGTACACGGATGCGAGATACATGCCTGATCCGCATATGACTGTCTAGACTGGGTTTCTTTACTTGTATGACGGTACAATGAATTTATGGAAATCAAGTAAACAGTCGTTGGTGGTAAACTTGACGAACCACTGTAAGATCATTGCCTTGTTTGAATTGAAGCCTTCCGCAAGTGTATATGGTTGAGACAGATGGTTAACCACATATAGGGTGCGTGTGGTTTGGATGCCATCGAAACCCCCACAATTATGTTCGAAGATAATGCTGCTTGTGTTGCATAGATACAAACGTGTTCTATCCTCACGAGCTCTAGGAGAGTGGTGAGATTAAGGTAATTCAGATGAAATCGTGTGACAATTTGACGAATTTGTTCACAAAGGCTTTGCCTACCTCTATATTCTGAAAATGTGTTCACGGAATTGGGATGAGACGATTTCAAGAGGTGTAAGGCTCAGGGGGAGCAAGCATCTAGGCTAGCCCAGGGAGTAATTGGAAATCACATATTGTACTTTTTTTCCTTGTATGAGTTTTTTTTAGCAAGGTTTTAATGAGGCAATATAACAAGTATGCAGGCGTGTGCGATGTACTATTTTCTTTAATTTTTTTCCATTGAGTTTTTGGATGAAGTTTTTAGCGAGCCATGTGCATAGTTTGGTTTGCCCAAGGGAAGTGTTATAATCCCTAGGGGAAGTCCAAGTCCGCTAGGGGTTTTTCCTAGATATGTGCATATCAAATTTGGTAGACACTATTTAAAAAGAGAACTTCCTGTTGTAATTGTTTGACACCATTGAGATTAGTAAATACTATCATCCTCTTGTGTTCTCTCTTATGTCTGTTGTTTATTGTCTCTGTGATTGTTCGATTTTGATGTGCCGATATCCCGGTACCGTTGTTTTACAACGATTAGAATCCGTTCTGTTTGAATTGAAGGATACTGTGTTTGCACAGCAGGGAAGCAAATCGAAGAAAACAATAGATTAACCATTTGCCTTTCGGATAGAAGGATACTACCGAGTTGTCCTTACATAAGTGCACCAAAGAATGTATGGAGGCATCCGAATTTGCCCACATGCTAAACTTGATTAACCATTTTTCAGCATTGGATAAAACTCGATCCTATGCCGAGACAAACAAGTAGTATATATCAAAGGAAGAAAGTGTTGAGTGTGGTTAGATTAGTGTATATAGTTATGGTAAGATAATTCCATCACAACCAGTACTCTACATGGCCTGGAGCAAATAAGGCATGGAGCAAATTATGCCAACACCACACCGACGATGATCCTATTACTGTCTAGCCGTCAAATGCTTTTATCTGCAGTGCAATTTATGTTTTCTTTTTCAAAAAATGCTTCCATTTTGGAGAGATGAACTAGGATGTTGACGGCACAATCGGTAACATGGTCACAGTGGCGGATCCAGCCCAGTTAACAAGCCCAGGCAATCCTAGAAGCCCAGGCAATCCTGGGTGCTAAGAAGCCTAGATAATGGCCGGATAATGGGCCCAGATAATGCACAGCTCAGCTAAAAAGCCCAGAGAAGGGGCCGGACCAGCCCAGGCAGCTGCCTGGCCTGCCTGGGTACTGGATCCACCCCTGAACATGGATAACTACAATTCTTTATGCATATGGGTAACTTGCATAGTTCATCAAAGCATATGGACTACCAATCTACCAACTTAACATTCAGTCTCCACCACGGGTTATTACTACTAAATAACGTTTCTGTAGCATCATAATAAAATATGTCTACACAACGAAAGTTAGCAAATCAGCAAAAGGGAACTGATTAGATATACGAGCAACAACTTCGCCATGTTTGCCAACAGGCATTGCTTTTTGTGGGCACCCATCAATCCAGCAAATCCTGCAGACATGTTCCACCTGCAGATAAAGAAACTTTCAGTGCCATGTAGAATCAACCAACACATAGCATCACAATAAATCACTTCTTCTCAGGGCAGCTAATAACCGTTAAGATTCAGAATTTAAGACAAATACACTGAGGTTTAGATAAAATTCTTTTGGAAAGATGCAGAATGCCACTGCAAAAATATGACGGAACACCAAAAATACAACAAAGTAAACAACCTTTTAGCTTCTGTTGTTTTCTTTTAAGAAAACAAATTCACAACACAACATGCTAGTTTGTGCTAATAGATATGCCCTTCCAATCCAAGTTTTCTTGCTGATATTGCTCAAGCAACTTTCTCCAATAATTAAGCACGCATTGTAGGTCAGATCATCAGATCTTGGTAATCTTTTTTTTTTTTGAGCAAAGGGGCAGGAGAGCTGCCTTGAATTGATCAAAAATAGGAGGAAAGTACAAAGTTGGGGGAGAAAGAAAGGTCCCTCCCCCGGTGGGCGCAAAAGGAAAACTATCCTATTACAAAAGGAGCACCAGCGGCCTCCCAAAGGCGCAGGTCATCAACAAGAGAGAAAAAAAAAGACTGAGACAGGCCTGACAGCCTGGTTGAAGATCCGGTTGTTTCGCTCGAGCCAAATCATCCAAATTGTGGCGGAGGTGGCTGAGAGGATGCCGCTTGGAGGTCCACCCTGAAGGATGTCGACTGACCACCAGCTTGCAATGGCACTAGTCTGAGACCAGCCCCTGGGGTGAAGGCGTGGGTCGTTGAGAAGGGTTGCCATCCTCGTCTAGACGGAGCAGCTGAAATCGCATTGTAGGAATAGGTGTTCAGGTGTTTCCAAGTTGCGTTTGCACAAGGGGCAGAAGTAATCGTTTAGCAAATGGCGACGAAGTAGAGCATCAGCTGTGAAGATCTTTTTATGGAGGAGAGTCCAAAGAAAGAATTTGCACTTGGACGGCGCCCAAAGCTTCCAAACCTGCTGCAGGCCCGGTTGTGCTACGCGACCTGCAAACTGTAATAGGTAGGCCGATTTGACAGAGAAAGTGCTATTTGCGGAGAAGCGCCAGGGAAACCTGTCGGGCTCATCGGGAGATAGCTGGACGTGGGCAATCTGTCGAAAGAGTGAGATGAGGCTAGGGATCATTTGCGGGGTGAGGTTACGCCTGAGGTCAGTTATCCAATTGTAGTTTGACGTGGCCTCGAGGACCGATCTATTCTTCGGTGACGCTGCTGAAAAGCTCGAGGCGAGATGTTTGAATGAGCACGAGAGAGAGTCTTCCCAAAAAGAGGCAGAGGACCCATTTCCCAAGACGGCCGAGCACCCAGCTCTTAGCAGGGCGGAGTCCGTTTCGGAACTGTCGAAGTAGGTGGCGAGGGCCCAGGCAGGGGTGGGGGGCATCTGGCAAGGTACATCCAGCGCAATCTCAAGGTCCTGGAGAAGCGGGTGAGGTCAAGGACTCCCAAGCCACCCAGCGTGGTCGGGGAGCAGACCGTGTTCCAATTGACTTTGCCCCCCCACGCATGAGGTCGGTGCCTTTCCAAAGCCAACTTCTCCTAATAGAATCAATTTTTTTCAGGACTGAGGTGGGTGGCTTGACAACGGAGAGAACGTAGGAAGGGATTGCGGACAAAACCGCTTTTAGCAGTGTGAGGCGCCCTCCTTTGGACATCAACGGACCACGCCAGCCAGCCAGTCTAGATGCCACTTTGTCGATGAGCGGCTGAAAATGCACGTGGCGCAAACGCTTAACCGAAAGCGGCATCCCAAGATACTTGATGGGGAAGGAGGCTCTCGCTGCCGGGAGGTCCTGGAGAATATGGTCGAGGTCGATGTTTTCACATTTGATTGGCACGACCTGACTTTTGGAGAAGTTTGTGCAAAGGCCGGAGATGTCCCCGAATTGACGAAGAAGCGCAGCGAGGGCTGAGACATCTTCCTTGGAAGGTTTTAAGAAAATAGCTGCGTCATCGGCGAAAAGGGAGATCCTGGATGCTTGGGTGGGACCTCTTAAAGGTGACAGTGCTCCGGCTTCGATTGCACGATTGAGCAGGGCAATGAGCGGTTCGATGGCAAGGTTAAAAAGGAGGGGGAAGCGAGTCTCCCTGCCGGAGACCCCTACGGTGTTGAATGCTGTCAATGGGGTGGCTATTAAGAAGCACCCTGGATGAAGAGGAAGTGAGGGACATCGAGATCCAAGCACACCAGCGAACGCCGAAACCACGGGCCCGTAGGTTGTCCAGCAGGTAAGGCCAATGGATGGAATCGAAAGCTTTCTCAAGGTCAAGTTTGAGAAGGAGAGTTGGGGTGTTTGATCTGTGAAGGGATTTGGCGCAGGTCTGAACCCGTAGAAAATTGTCTTGGATGTGTCTTTTCTTTATGAAAGCGCTCTGGCAGGGGGAGATCAGATCATCCATGTAAGGGGCAAGGCGAGAAGCTAGGATTTTAGTGAAAAGCTTCCCGACACTGTGGATGAGGTTGATCGGGCGGTAATCCGAAGCGGACAGTGGGCACTCTTTTTTTGGAAGGAGGATGATGTGAGAATTATTGAGCGCTGCCAGCCCGGAGCCCTGAAGGTTGAAAAGACACTGGAGAGCCTCGAAAAGATCCTCTGAGATGAAATCCCAACTTGCTTTGTAGAAATTCCAGGTGAAACCGTTCGGCCCCGGAGCCTTGTCGGAGGGGAGGGCGAAAATTACCCGCTTGAGCTCTTCTAAGGATAGGGGGTCATCGAGTGAGGATAGGTCGACTGTTGGAAGCCCAAGGAAGTCCCAATTGAGGGAGCGAGTCGCGGGTGGGTGATTGGTGGAGCTGTCACCGAAGACGGCACTGAAGTGGTGGTGGAGGACATCAGCCATATCTTGGAATTCTGTGTGCAAGCCGGACTGACTTTGAAGGGAGTGGATGAGGTTTCTCCTGCGACGACCGTTTGCCCTGAGGTGAAAGTACTTGGTGTTTGCGTCACCAAGCCTTAGCCAACTGAGACGCAAGCGCTGCATCCATTTGATCTTCTCGATGGCACTGAGTCCCAAGATACGAATTTTGAGCTGACAGCGGAGGGAGATTTCATCAACCGAGAGGGTTCAAGCTTCCATTGCCACATCTAAGAGCCTGATGACCTCGGAGGCAACGGAAAGCTGGAGCTTTGTGTCGCCCACTTGGGAACGGCTCCAACGACGAAGGGCAGAGGCCAAACGGGTTAACTTGAATTTGAAGCGACGGAGGGGGTGGATGGGCATGTGCAGAGATGATTCCCCCCAGGAATGCTGGGCGACTTCCCGAAAGCCGTTGATGAGCAGCCAGGAATTCTCGAAGCGAAAGCGGCGCGGAGGTCTGTGGAGCCTTTCAGCGGTGAGAAGCAGGGGGCAGTGGTCTGAGGTGGAGGAGGAAAGCGGTAGGGGGGAGCAAGACGGGAAGAGCAGTTCCCAACCGGCATTGGCGAAAGCACGATCAAGCCGCACAAGGGTTGGGTTGGACTGTTCATTGCGCCAGGTAAAATGTCGGCCAGAGAGGTGGATTTCCCTGAGTGAGCAGGAATCAAGGGTTGACCTGAAACGGCCCATGAGTCTCCGGTTGAGGTGGATGTTATTTTTGTCTGAGGCTTTGTAGATTAGGTTGAAGTCACCAAGGATAAGCCACGACCAGGAGAAATGGGAGGCGATGGCTTGCATTTCCTGAAGGAATAGAGGCTTTTCCGATTCCTCTGTTGGCCCATAGACGTTGGAGATGATCCAGCTGCTTTGTCCGTCGTTGGACGAGACTCGGGCGGAGACAGAGTATTGGAGGAGTAAAGGGTCCGAGAGCTGCAAGAGGGAGTCGTCCCAAAAGAGTAAAAGGCCCCCTCTGGTGTCGGAGGCAGGAATTTGCAGGAGGCCTCTCAATCTTTGGCCGCACACCTCCATCAGCAGCTGGATGGTTGGGTTGGAGAGCTTGGATTCCTGCACCGCAAGGATTGCGGGGTTCTGCGCACGGACGAGGGCGGCCACGGCGTCGCGCTTGGCCGCAGAGTTGAGGCCACGAACATTCTAGCTGAGAATTCTCATTGAGGACACAACCAAAGCACGATAGAAGAAAGGTAACAGTGGATGCTGCCACAGGGAGACGACAGGATTAGCGGGATGACCGAGGTCCGTGCAAGGGTCGGTTCAATCCGGGCAGACCGCACGCAGGCGGCAGGGAGAGACGAGGGGATGACCGAGATCCGTGCAAGGGTCGGTTCAATCCGGACACACCGCACGCAGGCGGAAAGGAGAGACGAACACTGCACGCAGGCAGAGACAAAAAACTAGGTAAAGAGGGCCACACGCAGGTGGCAGCCGACACGACAGTAAGGCCACACGCAGGAGGCCTATGCAAGGTGGGTCACACGCAGGTGGTCGCCGACACGACACTACACCCACACGCAGGTAGGCGACGAACGGATAAAAGAAAGGGGATCATGAGAAGAGAAAGGGAGCACTGGAGGCGGGGGGGAGGGTAGACTACTGAGCGGGAAGGCTGCAGCTCTCCACCACAGAAGATCCCAAGAGAGGGAGGTCTACCGCAGGGCGAGCGAGCCCACAGATGTCAGAGATGGCGGAGCGCGCGGCTGAATCGAGCGGGGTGGCGGAGAGGAGTGTCTCGAGTTGCAGTAAGGTCGATGACGGCACTAGGAGAAGAGACCCCTAGGCGCCGGGCAAGCAACCCCTGGGCCTTGCGGATGGCAGGTACCGAAGAGGAGCCCGCAGGGGCGAGGGCAGGGCGAGCGAAGGCAAGGCGGGAGCTACGCCGGATCGTGGTGGGCGGCTTAGGGCGGGAACGCCTAAGCGGAGGGGCGGAGATCAGGGGGGCGGATGCAGCGATCGTGGCTCTGGCAAGAAAGCCGGGGATCGAAGAGGGGGGGTGGGCCGCTGGAAGGGCGGCCTCAAGGGTCATTGGGTCGAAAACAGTGCTGGATGGGCGTTCCTGGGCCGGAAGAGAGGCACAGCCCGAAAGAAGTGGGTCTGGGCCAAAAGAGGCCGCGCTTTGAGGGGTGGGAGGTGCCGGATGGGCCAAAAGGACAGGGGAGCCCAGTGGACCGGAAGGCTGCAACGGCCCAGGGAGGATTTGTGGAGAGCTGAGGAAAAGCACGGGTTGGGGAGACGTTGACTGCAGGTTGGGGTTTGAATTCCCAGCACCCGAGGCAGCCGAGGCCGTCGGCAGCTGGCAGGTCACGGGCGACAGTGCCAACGGCTGGGTCAGCGGCTGCAGGTAGTTGACGGGCGGCGACGGCACAGCTGCCGAAGCGGACAACTCGGCCGGTGAGCCCCCTGGTTGCGCTGCAGCGCCGTTGGAAGGCGAGCCAACGGCTCGAGGAGTGCCGCCAGCTCCTAGAGCGACGCCGGTGAAGCCAGCGGGACCGCCTCTGTGGAGAGCGAGTCTGTGGCGAGAGCAATGCCCCCTGGGGCGCTGGCGCGCGGTGGGAGGCGAGCCAATGGCCCGTGGAGCGCCGCGGCTCGGGCGACGACGGAGGAGCTCGGGGAGACCGCCTCCGTGGAGAATGGGTCTTGTGGCGCGAGGAGCGGCGACGAAGGTGGTTGTTGGCGCGACGATGAGGATGCGGGGAGCGGCTACGGGAGGACGACGCGCCGATGGCGTGACCGCGAGGCACGCGAGCCCACCGCTCCTTCCGTGGCGGCGGAGGCGCTGGCGGTCACGACCGCCGCCGCGTTGTCGTCATTGTCGGAGTCGCCAGTGGTGGTGGCGGCGCGAAAAAAGGAAACAAGCCGGGCGGCGGGATGGTGGCTGGCGGTGGGGGAACCGAGTCCGGTTGGCCCAGCTGCCAGGCGTGAGGAGCGTCGAGGACGGGGGCGCCGCCGCCAACACGAGAGGAGATGTTGGAGTAGTCTTCGACCGAGTCGAGGTGGAGCAGGAGGTGGTGGACGGAGACTGTTGGAGGGCGCAGGCGCGGCGCGCCGGCAAGGCGGGCAAGCCCGCGGACGCCACCCCGGTTAGCCTCCATGTACGGCGATTGGTCCATGAGCTCGAGCTCGATCTCGAGAGGGATGCACGCCGGGTCGCGGGTTCAGACCCAGACGTGGAAGGCGGCGGTGTCCAGCCGGAGGCGCGTCTCATGGTCGACGACATCAATGCGCCCGACCCCGGCGAAGACGCGGTCGACGACGGCCGTGGACCAAGCGTGCAGGGGCAGGCCCTCGATGAAGACGAGAACGCGGTAGCGGGCAGCGCCGGGGGCGCCCACGGCGTGGACGTCGACGGGGAAGCTCTCCAGGCGGAAGTCTCTGCCATTGGCGTGGAAAGACCGGCGCGCAGCGTGGCGGGCCTGCTCCGGGCGGGTGAAGCTGGCGAGGAAGCGGCGGTGGGCGAGGTGGGTGACGGTGAGGTCCAAGAGGGGGATGTCGGTGTAGGAGCTGATCAAAGTGGCGACGACGCTGGTGTCGAGATGCGGCCCTCCGGACATCGAGACAATCACGGCGCGGCGGTGAAGCTCGTCAGCGTCCGCGCGCACCGCGTCGGAGACCTTGACGGACACCCGAGCAGACGGAGGGCGGTACGCGGCGAAGCGTGATCTCCGGGGGGGAGCCATGCCGGGTGGGAACAGAGCTGGTGGCAGAGGGGGCGCGGCAGTGGCGACTCGGCAGCGGCAGTTGCGGGCAAGGTGCCCGGAGCGACGGCAAGTGAGGCACTTCACGGGGTCCCGGCACTGCGCAGCAACATGGTCCCTTGCAAGACAGTGGCTGCATCGGCCTTTAATGGCGGCCGCGCCGCTGCGACGAGGCGGGTGGGCACTGGCGGCCATAACTCCGGCCGCTAGGAGAGGGGGGCGCAGAGCACGCCGACGGCATTTGGGGCGGACGCGCTCCCATTTCGGGGAGGAAGGCGCAGCATCCAAGGGCACTTCAATGGTGGAGAGGAGCAACGGGGCTTGGGGGGTGGATGGACATGAATGGCCGGCGGAAGGGGGGTGGAGTGAATGCGGGCATCTGGGATATGGGGAGTGGGAGATCTCAAAGGGGAAGCGGCGAGAGAAGAGCGAACTGCGGCGGCGTAGGATGCCGGGGCAGGAGTAGGGGCCGCCGCATTGAAGTGATGCAGAGCAGCGCGCAGCCGGTGAGGGGAGCTGGAGGCGGATGGGCTGGGTGCCCAACGGCTCCAGGAGGAGGCCGTGGACGGCAACATGCTGGTGGGAGAAGCGTTGGCCGCGCTCGCCGGAATGGCAGAGCGCGTGGCGGCGGAGGCCGCCGTGGCCGGGGTGACCAGCGGCGGAGCGGGAGCGGAGCCCTCAGCGCTCGCCCTCCAAATGTTTTTCTACTTCTCCTTGGTAATCTTTTAAGTTCACTAATAATATTAATAGGTCAAACAGTGTGCCTGGTTGTGAAGTTCTGTCAGCAGCCAAGCAACCCTTTTGTGGGGCTTAGCCAAGGGATAGGGGAATAACTGCAATATATATATAAAAAGTAAAAAACAGAAGTGCGCCAATACTAAAAAGCAAGCAGGATGAACCAAAGGTGAGCCGTTCCATCAAGCACACACTATGTGAAATTTAGTGGCCAAGATCAATACGCCACGGTAAACCAGTTCCTGCAGTTGTTTTTTTGTTATTGTGGCTGTGGATATGGTGCCTGTAGCGATTACATGTGGCAAGCAATTCTGATTTACTTATGCGGTCTCCCTGGCCCAATGTGCTTAGCCAAAAAAATTCATAAACACAAGGATTTGTTATGGTCTTGAGGGAAATAGCCTATATGCCTTGGAACATTACAGCAGCAACTCTAAATATCCTACATGTGCACGGAACAAGTCGACGTTACACTTAACATATTGGACAAGTTATCGTGATCGTGTTCACATGATGGATGGTGGTGACTTGGTTGACATTGACAAGGAAACGAAACCACTGATTCCTTCAAAATCCGAGACATAATTTCCTGGTAAGCTGGTAGGGCTGGTACCGTAGTTATTTGACGCTAGGTGAGTACAGGTGTTGGGACAGATTACCAGAAATGATGAGGTATTGGAGTGGTTAGCACGTACTGTGAAGTTTTCAAATTTCCAAATTACTATTTACATTATATTTCAACCAGGCTCTTTTATTGTGCCCTCCTTCCCATGACGCTTTGCTTTGACACCCTATGCTCAGTTGCCCAATAATATAACATGAAAACAAAAATATAAACAATAATGACACATACCCAATTCTTCATCATCAGAACTATCAGCATTCGGATAGTGTGGTTCAGAGCCTTCGTTGCCTATTTCATACCCACCTCCAGGCGGGTGCTTGAGCTCATTGACACCTTGGTTTGAGCACAAATAGCAATGACCTTCAGAGACAACAAAAACATTTATTAGTGGTAAGAAAGAAGACATACCTATTTGATTGGAACTGTGTATCACACTATTGATAGTCATATAACTTGTAAAAACAAATGAAAAATGACCTGGGGGGCAGCTAATATTTGATATTAATTAGTCTACAGCAATATCAAAACAGAACAGATAGCTGGGTTGTTGTGGCCCTTAAATTGATATGATGAATAGTGCCTAAAGTATTTTTTTTGAGCAAAGGGCAGGGGAGCTGCCATCTATTGATCAAAAGAGAAGAAGTTTACAGAGTTAGGGGTTTTAAAGCCCTCCCCCCAAAGGACGTACAAAGAATTAAGAGATTACAAAATGCGCTCCTGCGGTTGTCCACAGCCGCAAGTCATCTAGAAGTTGCCGAAAGACAATGTCCGGTGGTCGTTCGGACGAGCGAAAAACACGGTTATTCCGCTCGAGCCAGAGATGCCAAATGGTACCGATGGCAATGTAGAGGGTCGCTTTTGGGTTGGCATCCTGGGCGACATCAATTTCCCACAAAGCGGTAGGTCGGATTTCCATTGCCAGTGTGACGGTTCCAGCAAGGAAAGTCAAAGCAAAGCGGCGAGGCGCGTCCAGATGAAGGAGCTGAAGCTGCATTCCAGAAAAAGGTGCTCTGGAGTTTCTAGGCTCCTCAGGCAGAGGGGGTAGAAGTAAGCGTTGGGCAATTGCCTTCGTAATAGTGCATCGGCTGTCCATATCCTCCTGGCCAGAAGCAACCAGACAAAGAACTTGCATTTGTAGGGGGCCCATATCCGCCATACCTTGCGCTGTGGAGAGAGCTCACGACGGCCAATGAACTGCATGTTGTAGGCAGTTTTCAAGGAGAAGTGATCGTCTGTGGAGAAACGTCATGTAATCAGGTCATCTTCGAGTGGCGTCAACGACGCCTGAGCGAGGCGGAGAAGAAGTTGGACAAGTTCAGTCACGAGGGAGGGATCCATATTGCGCCTTAGGTCGATTAGCCAGTTGTTGTTGTCAAACGCCTCCATGACGCTTCGCCCTTTTCTGGTGGAAGCTAGGACGAGCCGCTGTGCTAGTTCCTTTGGCGACGAGCCAGCAAGCCAATTGTCCTCCCAGAAGGATAGCAAGGACCCATTCCGAAGCGTAACTGAGAATCCGGCACGAAGGAGAGCTGCATCAGTGATCTGACATCGGCCCAGTCGTGTCCCCTTTTCTTTCTTTATTTGATAAATAGTGTAACTTGTTATCTTTATATCTTTTACTACAACTTAAAAAATTTTTACTTTTATTTTGTTTATAAATCAAGATTTAACTCTCCATAAATTGGTGCAATTTTCTAAAATAGTTTTATTTTCTGTTATTATCTAGCATTTTGGAAATATCTGTACTTTATTCTTCAATTTTGATAATTCAACTATTACAAAAAATACATTTATAAAGGTTAAGAAATTTATATTCTTTATTTATGTATATTTAATTAATCATGCACATAAATATTCATTCATTTTATTTTCTCTATTTTCATTATTTGTATATTTTCTACATTAGATTTGTCCATTGTCAACACCTCGACGAATGTTGTCGTCGATCTAGCTAATCAAGCCGATCAAGGCAAGTTCCATGTCGACTCATGTTGCAATCCCATCGTTTGCAAACAATTTATCATACTTTTAAATTGCATGATATGTTAAACATAAAATGATGATTTTCTTATGATGTTAGTTAATGACCCAATTAACATTAAAATTGATATGACCATGCCTTTGCCACCTTAGTATTAAAAAATAATATAAAATCAGAAAATCATAAATATTCAGAAAAATCATGAAACAATCGGAAAGTTGTAAAAATCAGAAAATGACAAAACAATTCGAAGAAATAAAAAATAAGAAAAATCATTGAAATAAATTATAAAAATCAAGAAAAAGTGGAAACATATAACAAAAATTAAACAAATCATTAAATATTCATATAGCTCATAAAATCATAGAATATATTATGATTTTCCCATATTAAAAATATTTATGATTTTTACGAATTTATATAATTTTTTTAGACATTTTATGATGTTTTGTTATTTTGTTATTTTATTTCATAATTTTTCTGACTTTTTATTTCTTCTTATTTCATAATTTTATTTCACAAATCATTAAATATTCATATAGCTCATAAAATCATAGAATATATTATGATTTTCCCATTTTAAAAATATTTATTTTTTACGAATTTATATAATTTTTCCTAGACATTTTATGATGTTTTGTTATTTTGTTATTTTATTTCATAATTTTTGTGTCTTTTTATTTCTTCTTAATGTTTTAATAATTTTACGATTTTATATGATTTTTGAATGGGTTTTTCCAATATTGCTTGTGATTGCCCAAATTTGTTATTATTTTTATTTATTGGAAAAACTATTTTCAATTTTTATGGTTTTCTTATTATTATTTCCCTTTTTATGTTTTTTGAAATTTCATTATTTTTCTGAACTTTTTTACGCTTTTTTTTTGTGACTTTCCCTATTTTCTTTTATTTTTGTAAAGCCTTGATGATTTGTTTTTGAATTTTAGGATTTTTTCTGAGTATTTTGCCAAATGGATAGGTGACATGGCCTTCCATGTCACTAAATTTTCCCACCTCATGGCTTTGCGACCTGCCCTGCCCCACTTACAGAAGTTTAGCAACTGAAAAATGTGGTTCTGGGAGTTTGGACCTATGTAATTGTGCAGGACAAGTTTAGGTATCTACTGTGCAATTTACTCAATATTTAATTATTTTTGCTACCATCCTTGTAAGCTTATTTAAATTTTGCTCAGCATTGTCATCAAGGATAAGGATAATAGATATCAGTCAGATACACAAATATTTGAGTTTTCGATCGGTGATGATGATGAATTGGCGGCATACTTCCTTACACAGTTGCATCTTACTGATGTAGTACAATAGAGACTACTATTAGTGCATGAAATAATATATTATATGTGTTATATATTATCTCTGACTTCACGCATTATTTGACTGAAAATATACATATGTGTTGAAGCTGACATGTATTCGCTTTGTATCCGTAGCTCATATTATCTGATATTATTTGTATCCGTATCTATATCCGATACTATCCGTATGCAACTTCATATCCGATAATAAAGCGGATAAGGATAAGGGATTAATGATGTCAACAATATCCGATCCAATTACACCCCTAGTTACATGGGCTTCCTCACGTGACATATATACTCTTAAGTTTTCACAGCCTGGTTCACCTTTGTTAATCGCGAGCCAATTAAGTTTTCATGTTGCCCTCAACCCCAAAACTGGGTGATCAACCTCCCTTACCAAAAGTGCGAGACCGCTCTGCTCATCCTTATCCCGTAGCCCTGTAGCGGCAAAACAAAGAGCGCAGGAGAGGCGAGCGCCCCGTCCAGATCTGGCCTCCCGCCGCCATGCCGCCTCAAGGTCGTCATTGGGTTGGGAGGCGCGGATCTGGTCGGGCCTGTCTGAGATAGTTGTAGTTGTAGTTTAGGGAGTGGAAATAAGGGGTTTCTAGGGAGGTGGCCGGCGGCGTGGTGGTTCGTTTCCGACGAGGTTTCGTCGGAGATGGCAGATGCGTCCTCGGCATGCTCCTTCCCGGCAAGTTCCCTCTTCAGACCCTGCGTCGTTGCCTCTTCTTCTTTGCTGTTGCAGCCGGAGTTGGGAGCTCGACGACGTGATGGGACCATGGTTTCTCCGCTGTGCGGAGGCTATGCTTTTGGAGAAAAAGGTGAGTTTGGGATGTGCCTGTGGAAGACTCCAACGTTCGTGCCTCTGTGGTTGGCTACGGTGATTGCCGGTGGTGTTTCTTTGCTTTTCGCTTCCTCCTCCATGCCCACGACGGAAGTGTGTTCTTCGTCGACTATCTTTGGTTTAAACCTTCTTCTCCGTCGAATTTGGAGCTGGTTGTTGGAGCTGAATCGAAGGATGCTTCGGTCTTCGCTGCAGTTCGTTCTAGTGGCCGGTGTTAGGAGAGGAGAGAGCTTCTGTGCTAAATTTGAGTTTCGATCCTTAAGGGACTTTGATGTAATCTTCTTTGTTCATAAGGGTCTTCTTGTATGGGTGAAGCTTTGGTAATGAAAGGTTTGTTACCTTCTTCTCAAAAAAAAAAATTAAGTTTTCATGTTCATACAAACCCCAAAGCCATAGGAATAAATGATCAGGTAGATAATTTTCTGGTATCCAATTCTATCAACGGAGCAATGGCTATATAACATAGGCAATTACGGAGGTAGGATAACTTCCTGGCACAAGATGAGATCTGATATAGCCTTCCCATGCCGATCTATCCTTCTTGAGCAGTTCACACCACCATCCAGGATGTTCCGTACAACAATGTTCAGAGCGCTAATGCCTGGGACATCATAGATCTCGACGCTGACATGCTCAAGAAGATCGTTTCGACGCTGAATTGCCCGATCATCCAGAAATGAGGAGGAATCAAGCAGGGGCGAAACGGCATTCTTGACCCAACCGGGAGTGATGACTACCTTGACCCGACCAATGTCATCAGGGAAGTGCGGGATGATGGAGAAATTCAGATCATTTCCTTTATCTCCCGCCCTGCTGTGCGCTACACGGTAGAGAGCAATCTTTGTTCCAGATGGGGCTGGAACAGGAGATGGCGGTGTGTTCAATTGCTGAACCTGAATGCCCGTTGAGCGGCATCCTGGGTACTTGTGCTCTTGTAGAATAGGCATCTCACCCTTGGCGTCTGTAGTTCGATTCTGCGAATAAGGACCATTTGACTTCACATTTGCTCGCCAGAAAATTCTTTCCCGATCAACCTGTAAAAAAAAATTAAAAAAATCCATTTTTCAAAACGCAAGAAGTGCCTCAATCGTCCAAAAGATTTACATCAGTTTAAAAGTGTTCTCTGATAGAACTGAAAACAGATAAATATTGCTCCTGGCATCAGTGATTGTCCGTACCAGCAACTTTTGCAGAATTATTTCCTTCTTATTTCCAGTGCTGCGAATTGAAAAGACAAACTTGTCAAATGGTGCTAGGCTTTTAGTTACTCCAGAAAAAAGAAACTAGATTTCATTTTTGATGTTACGTTCCATTGTTCATAAAGATCATCATTTTTTAGGTAAGGGGAATAATCCAGCCTCTACATAGGAAGATGTGCATGGCCCATAAGTGTCATACAAATCATCATTTACATGAAATTTTCCACATTACAAGATTTGACATAGATCAGCTCTAATGCATAATTCAGCACATACATAATTATGCTAAGCTCAACCATAAGTCCATGAGGAAACAGCACCATAGAGTTTTAACAATGAAATTACTCATAGATACCTTATGCCACCTCCGCCAGCCGGACCGTTTGTATAAAGTGCAATGAATTCCTCAATAAATCGAACAGCGTGCTCTTTCAGCTCAAATAGCCCATCCATCCGAAGTCTAGCATCCATCACTTGCATGCCAGAGCAACTGTCTTCGTTAGCTCCAATAGCTTTCAAACTATCATATCCCATGATGTATGCAACAATTTTTTCTTCAATTCTAGGATATATTTCATCCATCCATGACCTCACCTAATTTCAAAAGAACAGTTGTAAACATAAAACTGCCTCTGTGGTCCCACTTTCTGAGTATAAAAAAGTACTTTCAATTGTTAGCACACCAAAAAATAAATAAATAAATAAATGAAGAGAACGATTTACTGACACAACAGTCCTTTCATGGTCTTACGAGATATTCTGCTGCCTGTGCACGCCTTAAACATCCATGTCCCCCATATGATATCTCTCCCCAGCCTTTCCATCCACTTTCCTGTAGATAGGTATAATATAGTTCAGTACAAACTATCATAATTTGATTGAATGCTATTTATTCAATTCATGAGACACTACTGTATGATTCTGTGATGGAACATTAAAGTAGTAAGACTGTTTCTAGTTGGTAAATAATAACATCATCAGAAGCAAAATTTCAGCCACCATCAGAATTTGATTGAATGCTATTTATTCAATTCATGAGAAACTACTGTATGATTCTGTCCGATGGAACATTAGAGCGGCAAGATTGTTTCTAGTTAGTAAACGATATCAGAAGCAAATTTTCAGCCATACATCAAATTCAAATACTTCATCTATATTGAAGATTTACGCTACCTCCAGCAACATAACATGGAAGAGAGTCAATATTCCAACTATGCTACATTTCATTGACATGGTTTAGATGCTTTAAGTTGGAAGAAAACTAAAATAAAAGGTTGAAATTAGTGACATTTATATATTTCAAATGAAAACATACAGTAGGAAACAATCGGAGGAGTTTCTCAGGCTGAGAAGGATTGGATGGTTTTGCTCCTTTGCAGTGGATCTTGTCTTTTGATATTTGTTGGAACTGCACATCACGAAAATCTACAACCTGCTCCACAAATGAAACTAACTAAAAGGACCTTATACACATATATCTAACACGTTTGACCTCACCAAATCAGGTGTGATGTAGTTTGCAGGATCTCCAACTTCATACAGAAGCTGTTCGGCACAAGTGCTGTAGCTCAGAAGACCTCCACTACTGTCTGCCTTCCCAACAAGAACTTCCCCTTTGTAGCTGACTTCAGCATATGGAAGAGACAAATCCAGAAGCTGCTCAAAAGAGAATTCTCGATGTACATCTCCTGCTCTTTACAATACCACAAGCAGAATACAAAAATGAATCATGACTGCAGTGAAAATCCATCATCCTAATGATTGTGGAAGAACAATAAATGTACCAGGGTGCATGAAATATCCTCCAGTAAGTTGACAACCACATTCCAAAAGATGGCTAGCTAATGTCCCTTGTGCCAACTCATTGAAGTCATTCCAGTTCCAACCTAATTCATAGACCTTACGTTGAATAGAGGGTAAAAGGATGAATAAATAAGAACGGTGTTACTGGTAAAATAATATTCATAGTTACACAAAAATTGTGCAGTTGATGGGAAAAAGGAAATGTAACAAAAAGATAATGAAATAAAATATAAATGAATATTTTGTACATGAATCAGAAAGATAGAGCATTTTGGTCATGCAATTATGCAAATCACCAACCTCTGAAGGTTGCAGTATCACAAATTTTTTAGTGCCCCTTAAGTGTATAAATCCTCTTATCAGTCTTACTGAATATGACATATTAGAGGTATACAGAGGTAGAATAATTACCAGGTATTGTCTTTCGAAGTAAACCCACTAACAGATCACAGGGAAAATGTAAGGAGAAATATTCCACACAAATTAAAAATATGATGCAAAAAAAACTCATTCTAGTCTTGCATTTAAGCTGATAAAAATAATGAAACAATAAATCATTCAAAACTTAAGAATAAGACATGAAAGGCATACCATTGGTGCTAAGAATAGTGCAACATCAGCAACCCGAGAAGTAATGATAACTTGTGGTTTGTAATTTTCCAGGCAGTGTACAATGGAGGCAGCACCAAGATATGTGCTTTGGCCCTTCACATACAACAAAAAATGTCTTCAAACATAGTTTCAAAAATAAAAAATTCTGTAAGTTGAGAAGTTTTGGCCAATACAGTGAAAAATGGCTAGTAGATGTATGTATTAAGAAAAAACAACCAAAATATGTTAATCATGATTTCTAGAATGGGTACATTGCAGAACTGCTTCTTGTGATCATACAATTTCTACTTCCTTCTCAATTATAGCTTCCCATTTGAAGATACTTCTACATTTTTCAGTAACAACTGACCACAAATTTTTTCTGTGGCATAAAACACACAATACACATACTAAAAACAAGTAACTCCTTCACCACAATACCAAAAAAAAAATGAATGCAATTTTTGGAATTTTTGATTTCATAAAAAAAAAAAAGAAATTCACCTTGTCTCCTTTGCAGATTATCTTCAATATTACCCATTGGCTACGTACATGGGTTGTGCTACAGAAGCAGGAGCTACGATCTACAATTATGGATTCTTTGCACCTTTTGGAGCAGGTGGCCAAGGCCTTTTTTTCCCAAGCACATGAATGATGTTCTAGTCTAAGGATTGATAAACACTAGAGTGTGTTTGTTTCTATCCTTGTTAGGCTGTGTGCATCTTGTTATATAGAGACCGGGAGAGTTTTAAGATTTTGTATCAACTCGATGTATTGTTCTTGAAAGCAATTTAATCTTCCTTTATCAAAAAAGTTAATGGATCTCAGTTTACTAGGAGCAAAAATAAACAGGCAGGTACACTTTCCAAAAAAACTAAAATGACGGAAAATACATCAGTGATGTTAGACAGGAAAAGCATATTACCTGTCCCACTACAGCTGATTCATCTGATAGCAGGAAGTTCCCTGCAAAAAGAATGAAACTCTTTTTTGAAAGATAAAAAAAGAATGAAACTAAAAAACAATCCTAAGCTTGATTATCAGTTTCTACACCACACAGCATCCTATGGTTATTGGAATTCCTCCACTTAATTCACAATCTTGGTAGCACTTGAAGCATGATGTGTTTAGCATTATTGAGCACATAAAATGTACCTGGACATGGATTTGATGATTCATATGCCACAGCGACTGTTATTTTCAGTCCTAAACTAGATGCCACGTCAAGAACTTCTTTCTGTGCTCCAAGTGGGTCCACTAATAAATCATGTGGGGACACAGAATCTAAATGAGACATCAAAAGAAATGAGGTAAAACTAAACTACAGCGTGTCAATGTACATTATCTTACTTGCTCCCATGTTAGTTATGATGCAAACTTCCCTATCCAAGGCCAAGGGGAGAAGCACAGACATCCATTCCTTAACTGCATATTGACATATATTACGAAAGTTTGTATCAGTTACAATATTGAAATAAAAAAGGTTGTAATTTTTAGCCCTCCAGGCAAAAAAAAGAACAAAATATGTAAAACATACAGCGTAAAAACTGAGAAGATTATCCTGTTACATGAACAAAGAAGATGTACAATTATACTAGCAATATGTTCTCTCCATAAATTCACAACAATAAATCTAGTTCAAAAATAAGTTATCACCATTTTGTCGTAATTCAATGAGTTGCACAAGAAGCAAATATTTTTCAAAAGAATCACCTCGGGGATCATATCCTTTCCCTCCAGACTCCATAATTTGGTAGCGGTCTGCAAGGGTCCGCTCTGCCAAACACTCAAGTACTAGGTAATTAATTTCCTTGACTCTCCTCAGTAACTTCAAAGCTGCCATTGGCCTGTCACCCCCAAATCCAGCCCCACAGCCAACATACACTTTGTTCCTGTGACGCTGAGGATTGCTCCTCTGTCAAGTGTCAAGTGATATAGTAGTATCAGAAAAAATATAGCATTCATTTCACCAAGTGATAAATGACATGAATTTTCATCAAATTGGATAACAACTAACCAGCTTCACCACACAGTTATGAATTTCTTCCATTGTTATTGCTTTGGTGCCATTATTTTAACTGTCCGCAAGAATTGGATATACCACCCTACACATAGAAGCAAGTCTCAGATAAAAAGTACACAGTTCTGTACTAGTTTTGGAGACTTCTAATGAAACAGCATAAAAGAATCAATCTACATATATGATCCCAAAATTGAACCAATCATTTTCTTTTGAAATATCAATGACACAGGAAGTCCTAATCAACATTCAACCAGATAGCATGAACAGAGTGTACGGAATAAACAAAATCGTCGCAATACGGCAAAATTTAGAGCAATAAAAAAAAAAGAAAGTAAACGAAATTACCTTTATGGCAAGCTCAGGATAAGAAACCGTCTAATGCAAAATTGCATCTTGAGGGATCACAACTAACAACTTCTGCCAGTTTTTCCACTTCCAACAAAAAATACCAACAAACACGGACCAAGAAAAGAAGAGAGACGAAAAAATCTGAGCGGGTACCTGACCAACGATGCGCCGCTGCCGCGGTTGGTCGAGACGATGCAGGTGGGTAACGACGGCCAAGGGGGCAGGGGCGGGGAGGGGCGCAAGTCGCAAGAGTACCGAGCGGTCAAGGGTGCGTGAAGAGGCGAGAGGAGATGGGTTGACGGTGAGCAAGAGGCGTGGTGGCGCGCTTTCGGCTCTAAGAATCCCGGTTGCGCTCTGTATAAGTGCGTGCGCTTGGTCGTTAGTGAGGGAGAGAAGTTGCTGGGGGCGGGGGCATGAGGTTGTGCGCCGAGGCTCACCAAGGCAAGCGAATTTCGGAGCGGGAGGAAATGGCGACCGAAGAGGAGATTTTTGGAAGGAAGATGCAATTCGGTCACGAGGGAATCGGTCTTGGTTATAGGGTGTTGCGGACAGACAATAGGGGTCACGGGCAAGCTCCGGGAGGGTACGACGGGGCAAGCAACTCCAGCTGCTTCTGGATAATACTGTAGCAGATATAGAGAGGCTGTTGAAGAGAAGGAATCTTTTAGAGGGTAGTGTAATTTATGAAGGAATTTTAGATGGATGGATAAAGGGGACGCCAATAGTGTTTTAGAGGAGAAATATAGAGGAGCTGCTGGAGTTGCTCTGGCGATGCGATGGCCGAGCACGCTGGTGAGAGGTGATGATGAGCCGCGCAGCATTAGGGTAGGCTTGTGACTTGGCGCAATGGCGTGGCTGGCGTGGCCGATGCAGGGCGTGGGCACAAGTACGGTGGCGACCAAGAAACGGGCATCCGAAGCGGACCGACGGTCGTTGGCGACGGACCTTGCGTCGCCGCGACGCGATGCGCTAAGGCGTGTCTGTGTGCAAGCGCGCAAAAGCGGTATGATACGCAGAGTGAGGGTGCTGTGAAGGCCGAGCGATCAGCAGATAGAGGGAGAGGGAGATAGAGCGCGTGCTCAAATTTTGAATTGTTCAAATTGTGTCCAAATTTGGATGCTACAGCTAGGAAGTTGTGCTCGAATTTTGTGTTATGTTAGTCTAAATTGCTTTGGTCCAGTGGATTCGCTTCAATGCCATTCTTAATTCCGCCTTCCAATGTTCAGTTTTGGGCTCGTTTTACCGTAATGAGGCATAAATGTGCTATTAGGCTGTTTGGTTGCCTTCTCAGTTGAATCAGGCTGTATGAGCCGAGCCTGGCTGGTTGGAGCCAGGCTGAGATGATGCAAATGGTTGTTGTTTGATTAGGTGTATGAGATTGTACAGACCGCGTAGAGATGTTGTTTGGTTGACTGCACTAAGGAGAGAATGGCATGGAGAATTTTAAAAGAGGGTTGAAACATGTTTAAAAATAAATTCTAGAAAATCAAAATAACAAAAAACCAATTACTAAAATAAAAAATTCAAAAGAAAGTCTCATAAATAAATAAATTCAAAAATAAAAATTTTAAAAAGTAGTGTGGTCTCGTTTTGTTCGAAAAAATATCAATAACCCATTTTTGAAATCGGTTCGGTAATCAAAAATACTAATCAAAAGATATAGCAAATAAATAAATAAAATGTGTCGCGCACGTGGTTGTTGCTGCATCCGCGGAGCCTGGCTCTGGGGAAACACCCAATTTGGTAGTATCTCCGGTGCCTAGCCTAGAGAGAGTATTTGCATCTAGAGAGCCTGGTTCAAATGGGTGAGAAGACAACCAAACACTCTAATTTTGTATCTCTAAATACAAAACTCCTTGGATGCAGGCAACCAAACAGCCTATATGTTTCCCTCGTTTTTTTCACTTGCCGAGCATCGAATTTTGACTACTCGCCTGGAATTTTTGCGCTTGGCGAGCATCGTTTTCCATTTGTGCAGGCGTACCCATCATCGACGTCAATGACGGCAGAGCTGCTTGTGCTCGCGCCTACCTGCCGGTGCTGGAGCAAGGTGCGCACTGCGGCGAGGAGGAAGAGCAGTGCGTGATGGCGACGTCAACAGCACAGGGAGGCATGCCATGCGCCGCGCCGCCATTCAACCCTTATACTCGTATGCTTGCACATAGGGTTGCCTCCGCCCTCCCCCACCTCACCCTTTTCCTTCTCTGCCTGGTCCTTCCTTTTCCCCTGTCATCCACTCCTGTTGATCCTACATTACTCCTCCACGTCCACTCTTCATCCCCTCATGTTGCTCGTCATTGCTCACCGGCACACGCCTCCTCTCCCCTATGCCCTCTCTCTCAAGGTTTCACATCTGTCTTCCACCTCTCTCTGTCTCTCTAAACCTCATATGACAAGCTCAAGCAACCAAGATCTGGTGTGCACAAGGCAGTAGCTAGGAGCCTCGCAGAATCTAGAGATGAAGACGGCTAGATTTTCAAGAAGATACATCCTCAAATTTTACCCTAAAATCATCACCCGTGTGTGTGTGTGTGTAACATGTTGTTTGTTACTATGAAACACGTCATTTACTCTTGTAAACTTTTTTCTTACTTTTTACTATTTAAACATTTTTTTCTCTTATAAAACATTGTGTTTGTCATCGTGGAACATTCAGTTTACTCTTGTGGAACACCCGCAAAAACGCATGAAACAATTTGTTTGTCCGTGAAACATTGCTCATATGGATTAAAACATGTTGGAACAATTGCTTAATGATTTGTATTTAAGTTATTAAACATATGTTTTAAACTTTCAGTTGAATTTTTTTAATAGTGCTTAAGCTTTCTTTCAATAGTTCACTGGCTATATGTCTACAAAAATGCATCCAATTTTTTAATTCATATCAGGCTTTAGCCAAACCCATTTTTTAAAAGATCCTAGTGTTTCTTCACGAAACATTCAAAACCAAATTTTCTGAACTTATCATAGCCTCGTATCAAGAACCCACAAATTTTCATATTATAATCAAAACGACCCGGACGTGTAAGCTACCCCCTCAGCCCTTATCCTTTCATGGCTAATCTCCATATCATCTCTCCCACTGACTCACTGTAACATACCCCGAATTTCCCAATTTTGCATTGAATTTTTTTTTGCAAAATCATGGAAACATCTCCCTAAACCATATCCTAAATAACTATTATTTTTCCTAGACCATTCCCTAATTTTATCATTAAGAAAATGCTATCTTCTAATTTTAGGAGAAAATAAATCCTATAAAATATAAGTTATTTTCACATATTAAAATTCTCCTCATTTTTCTGGATTTTTAGAAATTTATTTCATGTTTTTCTTACTCCATATCAAATTTCTATGAATTTCTAAAGCATAAAGGGAATTTCTGAAAATTTTTCCAATCCTTTCCTAATTTGTAAATTCCTCGGATTACGCTTTCCTTTTCTGGAATGCGCTTTCGACGTCACCTGGCTCCAGCCCACTGGATTCCTTAAGTTGCTATCAACGGCTGAGATCTATTTGTTCTGATCTAACGCTCCAGAAGCGGCCACGTCACGCCCACCGTACCGCTTCAACCTAAAGATCCAACGGCGCCCATAGATTCTTAAATATAATCCAACGGCGCACAGTGTTTCTCCTTTCCCTGGCTGCGCCGCCACCCCCGAAACCGTCGGCGCCGCCGTCTCCGCTGCACAGCTCGCCGAAATTTCATTTCACGGCCATTCCCGAGCCTTCTAGGCCATGGCAATAGCCTGTATGGCTTCGCCACGTAATCGCCCATCTTTTGCCTCATATTGGAGCCCCCAGATCGCCACCACTTCGCCGAAATTGCTCGCCGCAGTTCCCCCAAAACCACTGCCTTCGTCAGCGGCCTCCACTGCTCATCTCAGGCTATAAATAGGTCGCCCCGACACTCAACATCCTCAAGCTACCCTCCCCCACCACCACCATTCCCTCGGTGATCACCGGAGCTCTCTCCTCCGCCGCCACCTCTAAGCACCGCCGCTCAACCTCACCGTCCGATCACCTCCTACGCTACCGAGCTCCACCACCACCCCCATTAGGATTAGCATCCCCGTAGGCACCCTATCTTGCCACCACCTCACCGTCTCCGTCCACCACTCGCCGGCGCCGCGGGCGCTAGTAATTCCCCGATCCCCTTTCTCTATCTCACTGCCACTAGGGCCCCACCTGTCAGCAAGAGCCGATTTAGAAATTCTTTCATGGGCTAAAGCCCAGCTGAAGCCCACTTCATTTTTTTCTTCCAAAAAATCATCTAGTTTTGCTGCCCAATTTTTTTAAAATACTAAAATTTATTCTAAAATTATGCAAAAATTTCATTAAATTTTATAAATGGTAAATAATTTAATAAAACTATTAAATCCTTTTTATGAATAAAATAAACTTAATTAAAATCATTTCCTCTTCATTAACCTTTAAAAATTCAGAAAAATAATTCTAAAATGTTTAAAAATCCTAAAAATTATTTTTAGCCTGATTATACGGTAAGTATAAACTTGCAGGTTCCCGATTTAAACTTGCAACTTCCAATAGGAATTTAAATAATAACTATATGGAAGGATTAACAAATGACAGTGTTGGCCTTACTTAAAGTGTTTTATGCAATTATTTATAAATTCAAAATTCTATATTATTTCACCAAAATTTCTCTTTTTATCACAGATTTAACACATTAATAAATACTACCTCCAAATACTCCATTCCTTAACACATCCTTTTTCAGATGTCAATTCTTTTTAAAATCATGAGTATTATGAATAAAATAGATATCACGCCCAATTGACACAACTTCATATTCCTGAAGTTGGGTCCATCGATGTTTTTGTTAATCAGCTCTGCAGAACCTATCCAACTTTCCCATACAACAGCTTCTTATATGGTTGAATGATAAATGTGTCATTTTTATTCAATAAGACACAAGGTTTTGCAATATCTCGCACACCACACAGATATTGAGAAAACAACATCAACAATGCTAAGGTTCCCACAATCACTACGATAACCTTGCTAGTGACTCGCTTAAAGCATTGCGCAAAAGCGCAAGCATTGTAAAAAATATTTAAAACAATGCCTCACTTTTTAAGTCATTACAATAACCTTGCTAATGACTTGAGCTTTTACATTTTCATTGTTATTCACATTTTACTTCCGTATCAATAAATGAATTTATCATATGCATAATGACTTCTATCCTACTTTTAAATATAACATTATTAAATTTTTCTTGTGCTAGAGTAGTGTACAAGATAATTATTTTAGGAACCGTAATATCAATCACATAACAAATTACACCACAAAGCATTAACCGACCACTGCCATGTTTAAACACCCAGCTGATTGGAATAAAAATCTCGAATAATACCAACAATAAAATTTTATTCAACAGTCGTTTCTCGTACAAATATCATTATGTACAATAAGCATAATCGAGGCACTTTACAAGAGACAAATTATAAATCTATTTATGTACATATCTTTACAGCCGTTTACATAGGTACATATGACAAAATTTATTTCTTCTTTCTTCTTTTCTTTTCTCCTCTTATCTATCCTATCGTTATTTTTGGGGCCTCATTTCTGCCCAAGCCTTTGTCAACCATCTCCGGACTCTGCCCATCTCCCAAACTGCATTGCATGAGCACACAAAATAATTTACACTATTATCAGTTAAACACATTCACCAATAACATCAAAACTAATTCAAAATCCAACTCCATCTAAGGGAAATTTAGACCGTCAGAAATTTAGTAGCAATGTGCTCATTAGGACACCAGGCCGTCCAGGGCCAGCCGGTCTCCCTCACTGCTACCATCTCGTCATCCGGTAGTTAACACAAACCTGAGCCCACAAATGAACATTCAAAGCAAATTCCACATTAAAAAAATGTCCTGCTGCTGCCCAGCAGTAAAGGAGGAGTATAGAGCAGTGCAATTTAGCAGCCAAAGACATGAGAGGCACACCACCCAACCATATAAGCCAACAGGAGCAGAGAAATGTGCATGCAAAGAGCTGCATGCGCAGCTAGCAGTCCAGGACAGCAATAGGGGTCAGCAGTAAGCAACCAAAACCACCAGCCCATAGTTTCCAAAGCTGGAAACCACTCTTCAGCACATCCCCAACACTTGGCAGCCAAATAGGGGACACGTTGCTTCCCTATTCCAGCCAGGTACAGCACATAACCCCCCATATTCACTCTCCCCTTTACCCTTCCTGGTAAGGACCCTCAAAGAGCCAAAAAGGGAAACCACAGACTACCATGGAGGAGATGCTCAAGCAGATGAGCTAGAAGGTGGGGAGCCCAGCAATCAACCAGCAGCAAGGAGGAGAAGGGGGAATCAAGGCAAGACAGCAGCAAGCACCAGGAGCAAGGAGGAGAAGGGGGCAACAAGGCAAGCCAGCAGCAAGCACTATATAGATAAACCACAAAGGTACAAATGCATGCACCCGTTCACCATGTAGATGCGCCACAAAGGTACAAATGCATGCACCCATTCAACATGCATGCATTCAAAATTACTTCCCCTAAATTCCTTACTGCCTAGCAATACCAAACTATAACCACGAGAATTAACAAAAGCCATATCCATTCATGCCACTCTCCTTATATACCAGTATCGATTTAAGGAGCAATATCATCCTCGACTAAATGCTATGAAATCGAGTTATCGAGCGACAACAAGGAGGTTGCCAATACACGCCCTTAGAATCGCTGCATGCTCCCCGACGCATGAGCTACTCCTAAGCATCGCATGCGGCCATCCTGTCCTTATTGAAGCCCTACCCCAGCACTGCCTCAGATAAGCTTTAGACCCAAAGCAGCCTCCGATCAGCACCATGAGCATTTCCACACATCCACCCAAATCATGCCCAGCTCAAGCATCTTAGAAAATTATCACACACAGCACTTAGGCAAAGTGAGCTTATATCAAACCATCATCATTCATCAGCCTATAGTTAATTAGAATTAATCGGAAATGGAGAGATTCAGAGCTAGGGTTTGGAGGCAAGGGGACCAAAATTGATGCAAACCGTGGGGATGAGGCGGGAGCTTAACCAAGCTGCCTCATCCACAACGATGGCCATCAACACCAATCCAAGGCCGTGCTGTCGCCGGTAGGAGAGCTCGGTCAAACAGCATCTAGCATAGGGAAGAGAAGTAAACGAGCCACCATGAGCTTCTGTCATGCGAGCATGTGAAATAGGCATAGGAAGGGAGGTAGGAAAGGAGAGGAGAGAGGGGGAATTAGTAGCCGGAACCGCCGCCACCGTGGGCTAAGCAGGCCTCGGGCACGGCTTGGGCACGGCCGCTGCCCTAGCCGTTGCCGCCACCGCCTGCGCCGGAGCCGCTGGGGCACGGGGCCACCGCGCCGCCGCGCCGCCACCAGCAGCCGCCTGCGCCGGAGCCGCTGCGGGCACAGGGCCACCGCACCGCCGCCTCTTGCCGCCGGCGCTGGATCCACCGCGCCGCTGCCACTCGCCGCCTGCGCCGGATCCGCCCCGCCGCCACCGCCACTGCCACCCATCGGGTGAGGAAGAGAGAGAGAGAGAGAAGCCGAGAAAGAAACAGAGAAAGAGGGGAATTAGGGGTTTTTAGGTAAAAGGCCTCGGGAAGGCCTAAAGGGCCTAATGGGCCGGCTAAATAAACCCCGGGCCTTTTGCATATACACACACGTATAGATATACATCTATATCCTTCTACTAGCAAAAACAAATTCAGGCTAAAACAATGAAATAAAATAATCCTAATGATAATAGTATAAATGACAAAGTGTACTACTGATAATACTATTTGAAATTTAAAGCACTAAACCAAGACCAAACTGAAACACTAGCTTTTGCTACAACTAGTAAATAATTTTCTTACGTTTAGATAATTACTTATATAATCATTATTCACTAAAAACTGTCAACGCTATTTCAGGAATAAATCTAAATCATCCGATTGAGAGCGACCATCAGAAACACAGTACCGGGTACTGGATTGATGTAGAAGGCAAGCAAAATTCCTTGATGTTGCATAGTGTATTTTCGTATAACTAAATTTTGCACTTGATCATCTCTAGCATGTATTGCATTTAATAGTTTTTACCTAAAAAGATAAATTGCCTTAAGGTATACTAGAAGTAAGGGCTTGATCGATGGAGCGATCGGGTCGCTAGAATTATTACGGTGGGTGAAGGGTGCCCTGAAAGGTGCAGAAGTCAGGCGGGGCCCTTCGCATGGTAGAATGTAAGGACAACTATCTATCACTCGGATATTGAGCCGTATTAAACCGTATCAACCTCAGTCCCGCATAGCGGACAGAGAAGATATCTATGCGGCGGTTACATTCTCCACATTGGGTATGTAGATACTTAGGAGGGGTGGGTGAGTGTACCCAGGGTGAGCGGACCCATGGTGTCTTGACCAATGGCAATATATTATGCCAAGATGCTACTCATTGGCCGGCGTTGGAATGAGAAAAACGAAGACGAGGACAAGTGATGGAGGACGGGGTTGTGAGGAAGGCACATTTAAAGTTAAACGCCATCACTTGTTCTACGACCGGGTTGGAGATGTAACTCAACGTATTGGAATAAACACTCTGGGCTCTGAATTTATTTAGGGCAACTACGGGAAGTGGTACAAACCTGCGCATGGTAAAATCATGAATTCATGCCAGTCTCTTGGAATGGAGATTACGGAGGCTAAGTCCGCCTCGTATACGAGTGCTAGTAGTTTTTCTTAAATTAAAACTGGACAACCCTTTAAACAAAATGATATTTTATTCTAGTAAAGAAGGAAGAAGTGACTGGAGTAGGTATGCTCGGTCTAAAGATGGTTTCCTATTGGTCTGTCAGATTTTAAATGTTGCTATTAACGCTTGCTGAGTACTTCGTACTCACTCTTGCTATTAAACCCTTGCTTAGATGTGAATCCGGAAGACAACATGAGCGAAAGCCAAGACAACCCTATCACCGATGGGCATTACGAAATGGAGCCTTATTCTGAGGGTATGGACCTCCTGGAAGACTATCTGTAGAACCTTCCTATGTAGTAATAATAAGGGATGAAAACCACAATAAGGGATAACATACTGTGGTCATGTATGTCTAAAAGTAATTAGGGTACTTTATTGTAATGTTGGCACATTTGGCCCTGCGTGGCATCTTGTTGTAATAAAGCATGAGATTCTCCTATTATTATTCTGCTGCATAACTCTGATTTGGGCTCGCATCCGAAGTGGCATTATAGTGGACATGTAGTCGGGTGTATTAGCCTAAACCAACACAATTACCTCATGATCTTGGCATGAAGAGGCCATTAGCATGTGGTAATTGAGAGGGTCGTCTCAGGTGGTATCAGAGCAATTGTTACGAGAACCACGCATAGATACTAGCGTAATTGCGAAAGGCGTAATTTAAATAAAAATATTCCAAAACCATTTTTTGAGCATTTGCATCATCATGCATTCTTGGTAAATCTCATCATTTCATTTTTGCCATCGCATCATACATTTTAAATTACGAGCAGGGCATAAAGTCGCATTCTGCATATGCATTAGTTCTCATCTTCATCCATAGCATAACTGCATGGCATAAGATAATTCTGCATAGATGGCATACTAATCCCCAATAACACCTATAGGATGGCGAGGATTCCGGTGCCATTGGATAAGATCAGGGGAGCGCAATCTGCCTTCTTGATCAGGATGATGCAGACTTTAGGTGCGCCTGCGTCTAGGTACTTTGTGGAGCATGTCCCAGGAGGAGAGGGGACGAGTATGCTAGTAGTTCTGGAGCATATTCCTTTAAATAGGTCCAATAGGCAGGAGCTCAGTGTCTTCTTTAGCCGAGGAGATATGTCACTGTACATGGAGAAGCTGGCTAAGATAGCCATAGATGAGCTGCGGGTGAGGTTCGCAGATTACCTTAGAGGCACCGCATATGCTGTTTTACCTCCTTTTTCCTCCACTTTCACTAGGGACCCAATACCGCTCCATGTTGATCCTTCCTATTTTAGCATGGGTGCTGTTCCCGCCGCCAGTAGTATGACAGCTTCTGACAAGCTGATAGCAGATGGCGTGCTCATCAATAGCACGGACTCTGCTATGGAGCTCTCTGACTATTATGCTGGATATTGGAGGCAGCACTTTACTTCTGCCGACCATGATAGGACACTTCTATCTCAGGCCATCCAGCACTTTATACCCGCTGGAGAGACTTCTAACCACCCTGCCTATGTGGAGCCTAGTGCCATACCTTCTGATGAGCCAGTTGTACCAGCTCACTACTCTCACTTAGAGCCAGCATATGTGGTGCATTCCACCACTGTGTTCCCTACAGCCTGCAAGGGGCTAGTGGATCGTGTCACATCGACTACTCTGGACACCTCAGGACAGCCAGTAGCACGTAGGACACGCCGTACCCGTGGTGCTCGTATGAGCATGCACCTAGGACCGGCACGTGAGGCTGCAGCTAATAATGCTGCCTTAGATCGTTTCCTGAGATCACGTGACCTAGGTCAGGAGGGATTGGTGGAGGACGTGTCGGAGAGTTCAGAGTAGGTCATGTTCACTACTCTTGTATCTTATTTTCAGCATGATCTTTATTGCAATTTGGTGCTAGTGCGATGAACTGTGTTAGTATCCCTTGAGGGATTATTTGGTTGTGGTGACCCTTATGGCACGCCACCACGTTATGTGTTG
This sequence comes from Raddia guianensis, assembly GCA_036346415.1. Lineage (NCBI taxonomy): Eukaryota > Viridiplantae > Streptophyta > Magnoliopsida > Poales > Poaceae > Raddia > Raddia guianensis. Next base: position 28,835,098 of record CM070540.1, read on the forward strand.
TTGAAACTTATTTATCACCATTTGGATTTCGACGCACTCTTATTTAAGTATCTCGTATGTTTTATTATCAGAATTTGGTGAATATGCTTGGCACGGACCCGTAGGAAGTAGGGCTTTATTTGGCACCATAAATAATTAAAGTAGATACCACGTTGGCTTTAAAATAAAATATTGACTTGTATTAATAATTAATGATCTTACCGCTGAATATTGTGGACGATAGCTTAGAATTTAACCTCTAAAATTTTAACACTTGGCTGTTGCTAGCAATATTTACAAGAAGTTATTATTGCGGTATGTAAGAATTTTGCATTTACATTTCTGCGATGTGATTGTGTGTAAATTACTATAATTAAGGACCTAGTATTCTAACGGGTAGATAGAAGGAGGACATGAAGATTTTTCTCCCGGATCGTTATATCCGTGGCATGCTCGAACGTGTGGTTCGAGGGTTCTCAGCACCGACGCCTGAGCGTCGTTGGGCCCGAGAAGTCTAAAATTTGTTTTGTCGTTCTTCTTCCTTTATTCTTTTATTCGATTATGTGTTGGAGTGTTTTTTCTGCGAGTACACGCGAGTGAGCATGAGAGGCGCATCCATACTTCCCTTATGCTGCAGTATTAAACAATCTTAAAATTTTATCCACTTCTCATAAATCTCTACTTTTGCTATAAGAAAAAAAAAATTAAATCATGTAGCGCCTGTTACCGCAAAATTACCTCGTCTAGATACTAACTAGCAGTATATAAATTGGTAGGGAAAACCACTCTTTCTTAATGACATCTCGATTATGCCGCCTTAGCTAAGTTCATCGGAACAATTTTTTTCCTATTACGCCCCAGGATGGATGACCTACCAGTTCAGGAGCAGGATCTCCTTCTTCGTTTGGGTACCACTCTCGCTCAGCCAAGCGCACCTGCACTAGATCCACGCCCGCCCATCAACCTCAACGATCCATTTGCAAACCCACCTTCGTCACCGAGACTGTTCGGTCAACCTATTAGGGTAGAAAATGCACCACAAGATAATCAGTTGGGCGTTGTCCTTCGCTATATGGAGGAATCCCGCCGTGAAGCACAAGCCACACAAAATCAACTTCTTGCGGCCATGATAAATAACATTTAGCCTAGACCCCATAGGGAGCATGCCCAAGGAGTCACTCTCGGGGAGTTTATGCAGACTCGCCCACCTACTTTTGCTAGTGTAGTTAATCCACTGGACGCTGATGATTGGTTGCAAGAAGTGACCAAGAAGTTGATCACAGTAGGGTGCACGAATGAAGAAAAAGTTTGTTATGCGTCCCATTTGCTAACGGGACCAGCTGCCTCTTGGTGGGCAAATTTCATTCAGAATCGAGCTCAGGAGAACCTAGTCACATGGGAGGAATTCTGTGTAAATTTCCGTCGCGCACATATACCAGAAGGGAAGATGGATATTAAGAGGGATGAATTTCGAGCTTTGACCCAGGAGGGCAGGAAGGTTAATGATTATTTGAACAAGTTTAATGAGCTAGCCCGTTACGCACCCGATGATGTGAACACTGAGCGTAAAAAGATAGATCGCTTCATGGGAGGTCTGACCCAATACATGAAGATGCATCTCAAACTCCATACCATCACTGAGTTTCAGGATTTAGTAAATAAAGCCCTGATCTTAGAGAATGAGCATGCACAGCTAAGTGGTACCCAAACGAAGGAGATCCTGCTCCTGAACTGGTTGGTCATCCATCCTAGGGGGTAATAGGAAAAAAATTGTTCCAATGAACTTAGCTAAGGCGGCATAATCGATATGTCATTAAGAAAGAGTGGTTTTCCCTACCAATTTACATACTACTATGTACTATCTAGACGAGGTAATTTTGCGGTAACAGGTGCTACATGTTTTAATTTTTTTTCTTATAGCAAAAGGAGAGATTTATGAGAAGTGGATAAAATTTTAAGATTGTTTAATACTGCAGCATAAGAGAAGTATGGATGCATAAAATTTTAAGATTGTTTAATACTGCAGCATAAGAGAAGTATGGATGCGCCTCTCATGCTCACATGCGTGTACCTGCAGAAAAAACACTCCAACGCATAAACGAATAAAAGAATAAAGGAAGAAGAACGACAAAATAAATTTGGGACTTCTCAGGCCCAACGATGCTCAGGCGTCGGTGTTGAGAACCCTCGAACCACACGTTCGAGCATGCCACGGATATAACAATCCGGGAGAAAAATCTTCATGTCCTCCTTCTATCTACCCGTTAGAATCCTAGGTCCTTAATTATAGTAATTTACACATAATCACATCGCAGAAATGTAAATGCAAAATTCATACATACCGCAATAATAAATTCTTGTAAATATTGCTAGCAACCGCCAAGTGTTAAAATTTTAGAGGTTAAATTCTAAGCTATCGTCCACAATATTCAGCGGTAAGCATTAATTATTAATACAAGTCCATATTTTATTTTAAAGCCAACGTGGTATCTACTTTAATTATTTATGGTGCCAAATAAAGTCCTACTTCCTACAGGTCCGTGCCAAGCATATTCACCAAATTCTGATAATAAAACATACAAGATACTTAAATAACAATGCGTCGAAATCCAAATGGTGATAAATAAGTTTCAACAACGCATAACATGGTGGCGTGCCATAAGGGTCACCACAACCAAATAATCCCTCAGGGGATACTAACACAGTTCATCGCACTAGCACCAAACTGCAACAAAGATCATGCTGAAAATAAGATACAAGAGTAGTGAACATGACCTACTCTGAACTCTCTGACACGTCCTCCACCAATCCCTCCTGACCTAGGTCACGTGATCTCAGGAAACGATCTAAGGTAGCATTATTAGCTGCAGCCTCACGTGCTTGTCCTGGGTGCACGCTCATACGAGCACCACGGGTACGGCTTGTCCTACGTGCTACTAGCTGTTCTGAGGTGTCCTGAGTAGTCGGTGTGACACGATCCACCAGCCCCTCGCAGGCTGTAGGGAACACAGTGGTGGAATGCTCCACATATGCTGGCTCTATGTGAGAGTAGTGAGCTGGTACAACTGGCTCATCAGAAGGTATGGCACTAGGCTCCACATAGGCAGGGTGGTTAGAAGTCTCTCCAACGAGCATAAAGTGCTGGAGGGCCTGAGATAGAAGTGTCCTATCATGGTCGGCAGAAGTAAAGTGCTACCTCCAATATCCAGCATAATAGTCAGAGAGCTCCATAGCGGAGTCCGTGCTATTGATGAGCATGCCATCTGCTATCAGCTTGTCAGAAGTTGTCATACTACTGGCGGCGGGAACAGCACCCATGCTAAAATGAGAAGGATCAACATGGAGCGGTAGTGGGTCCCCAGTGAAAGTGGAGGAAAAAGGAGGTAAAACAGTATATGCGGTGCCTCTAAGGTAATCTGCGAACCTCACCCGCAGCTCATCTATGGCTATCTTGGCTAGCTTCTCCATGTACAGTGACAGATCTCCTCGGCTAAAGAAGACACTAAGCTCCTGTCTGTTGGACCTATTTAAGGGAATATGCTCCAGAACTACTAGCATACTCGTCCCCTCTCCTCCTGGGACGTGCTCCACAAAGTACCTAGGCGCAGGCGCACCTAAAGTCTGCAACATCCCGATCAAGAAGGCAGACTGCGCTCCCCTGATCTGATCCAACGGCACCGGAATCCTCGCCATCCTATAAGTGTTATTGGGGATTAGTATGCCATCTATGTAGAATTATCTTATGCCGTGCAGTTTTGCTATTGATGAAGATAAGAACTAATGCATATGCAGAATGTGACTTTAAGCCGTGCTCGTAATTTAAAATGTATGATGTGGTGGCAAAAATGAAATGATGAGATTTACCATGCATGCATGATGATGCAAATGATCAAAAAAAATGGTTTCGGAATATTTTTATTTAAATTATGCCTTTCGCAATTACGCTAGTATCTATGCGTGGTTCTCGTAACTATTGCTCTGATACCACCTGAGACGACCCTCCTAATTACCACATGATAATGGCCTCTTCATGCCAAGGTCATGAGGTAATTGTGTGGGTTTAGGCTAATACACCTGACTACATGTCCACTATAATGCCACTTATGCAGCAGAATAATAATAGGAGAATCTCGTGCTTTATTACAACAAGATGCCACGTAGGACCAAATGTGCCAACATTACAATAAAGTACCCGAATTACTTTTAGACAAACATGACCACAGTATGTTATCTCTTATTGTGGTTTTCATCCCTTATTATTACTACACAGGAAGGTTCTACAGATAGTCTTCCAGGAGGTCCATACCCTCAGAATAAGGCTCCATTTCGTAATGCCCATCGGTGACAAGGTTGTCTTGGCTTTCGTTCACGTTGTCTTCTGGATTCACATCTAAGCAAGGGTTTAATAGCAAGAGTGAGTACGAAGTACTCAGCAAGCGTTAATAGCAACATTTAAAATCTGACAGACCAATAGGAAACCATCTTTAGACCGAGCAGACCTACTCCAGTCACTTCTTCCTTCTTTACTAGAATAAAATATCATTTTGTTTAAAGGGTTGTCCAGTTTTAATTTAAGAAAAACTACTAGCACTCGTATACGAGGCGGACGTAGCCTCCGTAATCTCCATTCCAAGAGACTGGCATGAATTCATGATTTTACCCTGCGCAAGTTTGTGCCACTTCCCGTAGTCGCCCTGAATAAATTCAGAGCCAAGAGTGATTATTCTAATGCGTTGAGTTACATCTCCTGCCCCGTCGTAGAACAAGTGATGGCGTTTAACTTTAAACGCGCCTTACTCACCACCCCGTCCTCCATCACTTGTCCCCGTCTCTGTTTTTCTCATTGCAACGCCGGCCAATGAGTAGCATCTTGGCATAATATATTGCCATTGGTCGGGACACAATGGGTCTGCTCACCCTGGATGCGCTCACCCACCCCTCCTAAGTATCTACATACCCAATGTGGAAAATGTAACCGCCGCATAGATATCTTCTCGGTCCGCTATGCAGGACCGAGGTTGATACGGTTTAATACGGCTCAATATCCGAGTGATAGATAGTTGTCCTTACATTCTACCATGCGAAGGGCCCCGCCTAACTTCTGCACCTTTCAGGGCACCCTTCACCCACCATAATAATTCTAGCGACCCGATCGCTCCATCGATCTAGCCCTTACTTCTAGTATACCTTAAGGCAATTTATCTTTTTAGGTAAAAACTATTAAGTGCAAAATTTAGGTATACGAAAACACACTATGCAACATCAAGGAATTTTGCTTGCCTTCTACTTCAATCCAGTACCCGATACTGTGTTTCGGATGGTCGCTCTCAATCGGATGATTTAGATTCATTGCTGAAATAGCGTTGACATTTTTAGCGAATAATGATTATATAAATAAGGAAAAAGTCTACTTTACCTCCCTCTACTATTGGCTCGGTTTGGTTTTCCTCCCTCTACTTCAAAACCGGGTAAATTACCTCCCTCTACTTTTCATACCGTGCAAATTACCTCCCTCTACTTTTTATACTGAACAAATTACCTCCCTCACGCCGGTTTTGAGTGATTTGGCACCCTAATCAACTGGTTTTTGACTAATTAAATTTTAAAAAATGATAGAAAACTTAGAAAAATAAATAAAAACATTTTAAGTATATAAAAATATGTAAAATCCAAAAGAGAAATAAAAATATGATATTTGTGTACAAACCTATATTCTATTTTTAGTTTTCTTTAGTTTTCTAGAATTTATTTTTCAACAAAAAAGGAGTTTTGTTGATGTGACATCATAATCTTGAGAAAATAAATTATAGAAAATTATAGAAAACTCAGAGAAACAGAATAAAAGTATGAAAAATCCAAATATTTCATAAAGTGGTGCTTGCATATAAACATACATGCTAAAAATTATATACATGTTTGAGATTTTTTTATTAAAAATACCTCCAATCATAAATATGAATTTTGGCTTATAGGTTTTACAAGAATATCATATTTTTTAATGCATGTTTGGATTTTACATTTTTTATAGGTTTAAAATATTCTAATTTTATTTTTTCTGAGTTTCCTATAATTTTTTAGAATTTAATTAGTCAAAAAACCCAAAACCGGAGTGGTTTCAAGTGAGGGAGGTAATTTGCACGGTATGGAAAGTAGAGGGATGTAATTTACCCGGTTTTGAAGTAGAGGGAGGAAAATCAAACCGAGGCAATTGTAGAGGGAGGTAAAGTAGACTTTTTCCTATAAATAATTATCTAAACGTAAGAAAATTATTTACTTGTTGTAGCAAAAGCTAGTGTTTCAGTTTGGTCTTGGTTTAGTGCTTTAAATTTCAAATAGTATTATCAGTAGTACACTTTGTCATTTATACCATTATCATTAGGATTATTTTATTTCATTGTTTTAGCCCAGATTTTTTTTGCTAGTATAAGGATATAGATGTATATCTATACATGTAGCGGCTCTGGCATAGCATGGTCAGCTCTTGGCGAAGTGCGGTGGCTGCGTTCTAGCTGCTGCTTCGGCCTTGAGCGGTGGCAAACAATGGCTAGAGGCAGCGTGGCCGTGGCCGAGCTGCGTGCCGAGGCCTGCTTAGCCCACAGTGGCGGCGGTTCGGCTACTAATTCCCTCTCTCCTCTCCTTTCCTACCGCCTTTCTATGCCTATTTCACATGCTCGCATGACATAAGCTCATGGTGGCTCGTTTACTTCTCATCCCCATGCTAGATCTTTGTTTGACCGAGCTCTACTACCGCTGACAAAGACGGCCTTGGATTGGTGTTGATGGCCATAGTTGTGGATGAGGCAGCTTGGTCAAGCTCCCGCCTCATCCCCACGGTTTGCATCAATTTTGGTCCCATTGCCTCCGAACCCTAGCTCTGAATCTCTCCATTTCTGATTAATTCTAATTAACTATAGGCTGATGATGGTTTGATATAAGCTCACTTTGCCTAAGTGATGTGTGTGATAATTTTCCAAGATGCTTGAGCTGGGCATGATTTGGGTGGATGTGTGGAAATGCTCATGGTGCTGATCGGAGGCTGCTTTGGGTCTAAAGCTTATCTGAGGCAGTGCTGGGATAAGGCTTCGAAAAGGATAGGATGGCCTAAGGGCGTGTGTTGGCAACCTCCTTGTTGTCGCTCGATTTCATAGCATTTAGTCGAGGATGATATTGCTCCTTAAATCGATACTGGTATATAAGGAGAGTGGCATGAATGGATATGGCTTTTGCTGATTCTTGTGGTTATAGTTTGGTATTGCTAGGCAGTAAGGAATTTAAGGGAAGTAATTTTGAATGCATGCATGTTGAATGGGTGCATGCATTTGTACCTTTGTGGCGCATCTATATGGTGAATGGGTGCATGCATTTGTATCTTTGTGGTTTATCTATATGGTGCTTGCTACTGGCTTGCCTTGTTGCCCCCTGCTCCTCCTTGCTCCTGGTGCTTGCTACTGGCTTGCCTTGTTGTCCCCTTCTCCTCCTTGCTGCTGGTTGATTTCTAGGCTCCCCACCCTCTAGCTCATCTGCTTGAGCATCTCCTCCATGGTAATCTGTGGTTTCCTTTTGGCTTTTTTTTGGGGGGGGGCCTGAGGTAAAGTGGTTGCTGTCCTTACTAGGAAGGGTAAAGGGGAGAGTGAATATGGGGGGTTAGGTGATGTACCTGGCTGGAATAGGTAAGCAAGGTTATCGTAATGACTTAAAAAGTGAGGCATTGTTTTTAATATTTTTCACAATGCTTGCGCGGTTTTCCGCAATGCTTTAAGCGAGTCACTAGCAAGGTTATCGTAGTGATTGTGCGAAGCTTAGCATTGTTGAGATTGTTTTCTCAATATCTGCGCGGTGTGGGAGATATTGCAAAACCTTGGGTCTTATTAAATAAAAATGACACATTTATCATCCAACCATATAAGAAGCTGTTGTATGGGTAAAGTTGGATAGGTTCTGCAGAGCTGATTAACAAAAACATCGATGGACCCTACTTCGGGAATATGAAGTTGTGTCAATTGGGTGATGCCTATTTTATTCATAATACTCATGATTTTAAAAAGAATTGACATCTGAAAGAGGATGTGTTAAGGAATGGAGTATTTGGAGATAGTATTTATTAATGTTTTAAATCTTTGATAAAAAGAGAAATTTTGGTGAAATAATATAGAATTTTGAATTTATAAATAACTGCATAAAACACTTTAAGCATGGCCAACGCTGTCATTTGTTAATCCTTCCATATAGTTATTATTTAAATTCCTATTGGAACCTGCAAGTTTATACTTACCGTATAATCAGGAATTGTTCATTTTAAATGGACAGATCCATTTTCGGTTGCAGATTTTGAAATAACAGAAGAAGAAATGGATCTTTTCGGTCAGAACCAGAACTTCTAAGTCTTCCCTACACTCTAAACTAGGAGTTAGGATTGTAAGATATATCACTTTTGGTATTGTAATCTTCTTTGTAAAAAATTCTATAAAATAAATTAAAGTGTGTATGTACAAACAATTCTGTAAGATTTTTTTTTAGAGAAACAATTTCTAATATTCAATATTGGAAATTGAGTCCCCATAGTCACTCATTCACTTTCTCTCTATATATGCTCTCTCCACCAAAGTAGAAGGCCACGCTACTGCTCACCAGCATAACGACAAATCCACCTCATCTCCATCATGCCCTCTCTCTCTCTCTCATTTATCTTTTCCTCTCTATTTCATATCTATACCTTCTCCACAGCTTCATCCGATGAACTTGGCTGTCAAATCCGTCGAGCATGACGTTAGTAGAGAGCCTTGTGGGATTTGGAGAAGATGCTTGTAAAAGATGCATCATCAATCTTGTCCCTAAAACATTACTGTACCATGTGTGTATGAAACATAGTTAATAGTTAATAGGGTGTCTCAAGCTTGGCTTGACCTAGATCAAGATGATGTTCCTTCCCTGGTGTCAAGGCTAGGTATTTATATTGTGCTATTTTCTATTTCTACCTGTAATATTTCTTATAAATTAGGACGAATACGACTGTACATGATATTCTATCTATAACAGCCAAAATTTGGGGGGCAATTCAAAAATTTCAAATTTCAAAATTAAATTGAATTTATGCTGGCAAATGGGCCCCATTTCTCCTCTTCTATCTCTCTTTCCCTCTCCTTCCCTCTTCCTCTCTCTCTCTCTCTCTCTCTCTCAGCCCGGTGGGCTTGTCCGCCGTTCGGCCAGCACGTTGCCACCCTGCTCTGCTTCCCCTGACTGGCGCCGCGCGCCGCGTCAATCACATATGCGCTGACCGTGCCATCATCGCCGCGCCGCTGCCCTGCTGCGTCGCGCCGCTCACGCTGCGCCGCGTTGGCCCATCACGTCATTGCGCCTCTCTCGCCAATATTATCGCGCGCCTTGGACCAACCGCCAAATTGACCCTATAAAGCCAAGGGCCACTCCGCCGGCAACGCTTTCCCCATTTTCCCCCAAAATTCACAGCTCCGACGCCGAGGATATTCTCGCCAAATTTGTGAGCCCGAGACCCTCTCCTCTCGCCCTAAGCCTCTAAATTTCTCCCTAATCGGTTCGCCCCGCCCAATTTCAGCTGCGTCGTCTCGTGGAGCTCCACCGGCGCCACCCCTGCTTCGGCCATCGTCGGGTTCTTCGTTGCTAGACACATCCTCCCAACCCCTCGCCTGGCTGTGAGTTCGTGAGCACTGGTGACACCCCCTCTAGCTCTCCGCTCAATTCCATAGCGGTATAGCGTGTAGGTCCGAAATATGGGTGGGCATCACCGGTGAGCCTCGGCTCGGCCGCCGCATGCCGCGCCACCACATCTGGCTACCTCCGGCCCCAGCACGTGCTCCCCTAGGCTCCCTAGGTGCTGTAGAAGCTAGCCCCCGCACGCTCTCGACCGGAATGTGACCGTAGCGCTACTGCGACGTCCGCAGTTGCCGTCGGCCACGTCGTCGAACCGAGGAAGACGAAAGCCTCCGGTAGTAGATATCGCATCAAGATTCATGCCAACCCGTCATCTTTGAGTCACTGTCTAGCGGGTCCCACCTATCAGTTCGCCCCAGCGTACGATGGTTTATGCCACAGCTCGGTATCGCTGACACGTGGGCTCGGCCAGACCTGGCGGATTAAGTGGTGGCGTCCTTTAGTGTGGACGCCTCCTCCTTGCGTTGGCGCCTCCTCAGGCCTTCGACGCAGTCATGGCTGCGGGCGGGGAGCGCGCGGCAAGGCCGTGGGCCGATTCTGTCTTTGGGCCAGCTCGTTGGTTGGCTCGGCCCAGTAAGATTTAACGGTTAAATACCGATTTAATCATTGAGTTAAATGCAGAAGTAGCTTTTAAATTATATAAAATAGCTAGAAACTTCCAAAAAATTCTAGAAAAAAATAGATAATTAATAGAGACCATTTCTGATTTAAAAAAAATATGATAATAGCCACTGGATTGAAGAAATGGCATTCTTCCTTAATTTGGATAGAGTTTCCTATAAGAAAATGATTAAAATAGAAACCAAGGTAATATTGATTATATTAAATAAAGATTCTGGCTCTAAAATCCTTAAGGTAACAAAATGGGTAGATAATTGTCATCATAAATTTAAAATATGGTGAAATGCCATCCTTGCCTTAATATATTCGTAGGAATATTTACTTGCTAGACGCCAAGAAATAATTTACTCGTTCCCTATTATATTAATTAAGGAGCTGACTTTAGAAAATATATTAATTTGACATATAAATTAGGATTACAGCATATACATAGGAAGCACTTAAAATAGACCATTAACGATAAACTTACCTTTTGTATACCGTATTTCGTCGAGCGGTTGTCGTGTGTCGTTTCCTAAAACCCTAATCGCCCTATTATGATAGTATCATACGATATCGTATTTTGGGGATAACTATATTATTATACAATCATATTATTACCTAATAGAGCGTTAGAGCATGCATGGCATATCATACGAGAATTAGATCCGCTAATCGATCTTGTGCTTTAATGTCGAGGGTTAAGCCTAGGTCGTGCATGCATCATGATTCCTGTTTGCATTAGTAAGTAATTATTAGTTTGATTGTATGATTAGACGTAGGCGATCCCGAAGGGAGGTTTGGTGACCCCGAGGAGGACCACCCGCTTGAGCAAGGCGAGTTAACACTTACTCTTTAAGATGTTGTCCGTATTAGGGAGAGCCTACGACTTTCCCTAGTGCGGATTAACATCGCTAATATCATGTTCAATACCCAGTTTTCTGTTAACTATTTTGTTTATTAATTAAATGCATGCTTAGTAATCTACCTAATTGTTAATCATGTAATACATATACATACCTGCCCTTGATCTATTTAGCCTTAATGACTGTCTTGATTGTCATTACTCTTGTTAGCCTATGATTAGTCTGGTAATCACTTTAACCCTACCTAATGGGTAAAACTTACTTAGACTGGCTTGGACTTAAACAAACTTTTCGGCTAATCGTCACGGAACGGTGAACCTATATTCACCGGTCATTCATTCTCTTCATTCAAATATGATATGACATATGACAGTTAGGGCTATTAGTTGCATGTTGGGATGATTGTGTTTGAGGGTAAGGTTATGTGGGAGGTCAGTCCGGTTGGGTCATTGGTTGGGATAGTCCAAGTGTGGTACGGTCGATGACCGTGGAAGTAGAGATTGACTGGTGGGTTGTCCCTAGAGGACATCCTGATGGATGATTGAGGCACAGGGTGCCTGGTGATGGGTTTAACCAGGGCTTACCCAGGAGGAGCGCGAAGTAACACGCGTAGCGGGGAGATCACTGTCATCTGAGGGATGGTTCCAACACAACGCGTGGCCATTGCGCGGAGTACGGGTCTTGGATCGCCAGCTGTGCGCGCTCTGCGGAGGCCCTCTGGGACCATTCTCGATGGGGACCGGCATAGGTCATCACCGAGTGTGATAAAGGCCACATTTCTCTAGGGTGACGGTCAGTTAGTGAGGGCTGTCAACTCCCAAGGCCGAGGCGGACATGCCGTGGCAAGTGTGGTCCACAACAGGATTGCCAAATCCTAGAAGGATGGCGGAACTAGGAAAAGTTGGGGGCAACCGGAAGAAAGTTGGGATGATCGGTTAAGCTGGTTTGGGCATTTGGTCGAGAGTTGGTCTAATATGGGTTGGTTGGATTGGTTGGTTGATCTGTTGGGTTGAGGTGCATTAGTGAGATAGTAAACCTCGAAATTATCTAAACAAGACAAACTCTAGTTGATGCTAGTTCGGAGGTTTACAAAATCTTATAAAAATTGCTTTGCGCCAATAAAATAAACCTTTCCTTCAAATAAAGCCTTCTAAACACTAAGTGCATCAAGGTAAGTGTTAACTAGCCAGGGTTTGGATAACGCTGACCTCGCCTTCTTACTTTCTTTAGACTAGGGAATCGAGGAAGACCCTTATGAGTGCCATGAAGATGACGGACAGGGCTTCGGTGGACCTCAAGTCTTAGGGGTTGCTCCGGTCGCTGGACGGACACTTAGCCGATAGGAGATTCTTTTGGGTACATATTTTGGGATAGCTGTAGGACTCTGAACAATGTTTGTAATTTAAGGCTACTGATGATCGCCTTACTAAACTCGCATAAGGGCGTAACTTGGTATGTAATATTCAGGGATTTTATTTAATCGATGTACGCTTGTATCGGCTACGTGATCTTTTGCACTAGTGTACCGATCCAGGGACTAGTGCATGGGATCGTCGACGAGGGGTTGGTACACTCTGGTGAGGGATCTTTTCCTCTATTATATATTATGAATTGTTGCAATATAATATTGTATCAAAAGCACTTTGAAATATGAACAATTAGGTACAACTTTGGTAGACTAACGATGCATATTATTTGATTTATTTATGGTGAAAATTTACTAAGTTTGACTTTTATCCGGTCAAAATATGCCTTATATTTTGGAACGGAGGAAGTACTATTCAATCCTTGACATTCATCTTTGAATAATGGTCAGAACATTTTATTTATTTTTACAATACATTGTTTGTTTCTTGCTTGAAATATCACTCGTTTTGATTACAAAATTCTTAAACTACTGAAACATTTTTATCAATTTACGAAACAAACACAAAATGTTTCACAATACTTAACTTTGTTTCGGTGGTTCATTGCTTGTTTTTTCAAAGTGCCTAGCGTTTTATTTTGGATATACAAGCAGTAACTCTCTATTGTAATTCAAAAGATGAATAATTATATACAAGCAGTAACTCTCTATTGTAATTCAAAAGATGAATAATTGAGCTCGTTTCTCCATAGTTAGGTGATGCTCCAAACACTCCACATCTCTCTCCCTCTCTCTCCTCCCATCCATCCCAAAAAAGTTTGTCCCACCCTGCCAGCCCTTTGAAACCTCCTTCTCCCCCTCCTTTATCTCGCTCTCCACCCCTCCATCCAAGTTTTGCTCTAGCATTGATCCTCTCACCCAGTCACCCTCCTCATTCCCCTCAAGTTTTTTTTGAGAATATTCCCCTCAAGAATGTTGTGGCCTCTTAGCTTGGCCTCGTCGATAGAGAACTTGACGACGATAATGGACAACCATAGAGGGCACAACTACCAGTTCAACTTCAAACTCATGATGGTGGTGAAAATGATTTAACCATAGCTGAGTGCCCGCAAGTCAATGCTTTGCAATGGCGTCACATAGGGAAGAAAGTACCATCATAATTTTGGTTTGAAATATTACTTATATATGTAACATCATCATCATTATTATTATTATTATTATTATTATTATTATTATTATTATTATTATATATATATATATATAGAGAGAGAGAGAGAGAGAGAAATGCTAGCGTACTCTGAGGTGTATGGATCCCTCCATACCCCCAACGCGTTTTCGAAATCCGAGATTATTATCGACCGATCTGAATTGTTGATCTTGTTCGTCTCACTGAAACGTAGCCAGTGACCAAGTTTCGTATTTTTTTGGAATCTATTTACTATTTGTTTCCTATTTTCAAAAATCAGCCTTCCAATTAGTCGTGGTGGAAGGCTGATTTTTGAAAATAGGAAACAAATAGTAAATAAATTGAAAAAAATATGAAACTTGGTCACTGGCTACGTTTCCGTGAGACAAACAAGATCAATAGTTCGGATCGGTCGATAATAATCTCGGATTTCAAAAACGAGAGTACGCTAGAATTTCTCTCTCTCTCTATATATATATATATATATATATATATATATATATATAGGAAGCGTTTTTTCTACCCCGATTCTGCGTGCATGCGTGAGTTAATTACGTGGCAACGTGGGTCAATTAACTACTAAACGAAGTATATGGCGGGTGGTTGCAAAAACAAAGGGAGTGCAGTTGCTTTGATCGAAGAATTGAAATTTTGTTTGACCAGCTAGGCAGGGAGGCCTGGCGGATATGGCGAGATAAGGCAGGAGTAGCTACTCTTAGGAGTAAAAGTATTTTTCCTACATATATATATATATATATATATATATATATATATATATATATATATATATATATATATAGAGAGAGAGAGAGAGAGAGATTTGCTAGTGTACATTGAGTGTGCTGGAGCCTCAAGTGAACTTGATGGGTTTTTAAATTCGAGAACTTTAGTGATCGATCCAAACCGTTGATCTTATTCGTCATGTCAAAAGATAGCCACCAACCAAGTTTCGTATTTTTTTAAATTTTTTTGCTATTTGTTTTATAATTTTGAAAATCAGCCTTCTAAATAGTCGTGGAGCGTCCAAAAAAGCCGATTTTCAAAATTAGAATACAAATAGCAAAAAAAATTGAAAAAATACGAAACTTGGTTGGTGGCTACGTTTTGACATGACGAACAAGATCAACGGTTTGGATCGATCACTAAAGTTCTTGAATTTCAAAAACCTGTCGAAGTTCACGGAGAGATCCGTACACTCAAGTTCACGCTAGCAAATATATATATATAGAGAGAGAGAGAGAGAGATATTTGCTAGTGTACACTCGAGTGTACGGAGCCTCCGTGAACTTCGATGGGTTTTTGAAATTCGGGAACTTTAGTGATCGATCCAAACCGTTGATCTTGTTCGTCATGTCAAAAGGTAGCCACCAACCAAGTTTCGTATTTTTTTGAATTTGTTTGCTATTTGTTTTCTAATTTTGAAAATCAGCCTTCTAAAATAGTCGTGGAGCGTCCAAAAAAGCTGATTTTCAAAATTAGAAAACAAATAGTAAAAAATTTAAAAAATACTAAACTTGGTCAGTGCTACGTGATCAATGGTTTGGATCGATCACTAAAGTTCTCAATTTAAAACCCATCAAGTTCACTTGAGATCTCAGACACTCAAGTTCACGCTAAAGATCTCTCTCTCTCTCTCTCTATATATATATATATATATATATATATATATATATATATATATATATATAGGAAGCCCGTTCTAGGCTCCATGGAGCCTAGGCTCCATTGCTAGCTACCGTTGATTGATTTGATCAACAATTGCACCAGAGATTATTGGGTACGTATGACAATACCCGTTAGACATTCAATGCTAATTCAAACCGGTGATGTAATACATGCATTTAATGCAATCTCAGAACCATATGAATTTAAATACTCTGCTAATAAAGACATGCATACACCTTATGAAATTTGAACGTAGCAATTAATTCATTTGTTAATCACCTCCTCATACCTCTTTAAACAAGTCCCTGGTTTATTTTTAATAAAAAATTGAACGTAGCATAGAAGTATATACACTGTCTTGTATATTGTTTAAGTATATACTCACTGAATACATTTAATTTTTTCAAGTATATACATATACTTCTTTTCAGAATAAATATCACGCGTGTATACGATGAATACATGCATTTTTTTAGGTATATACATGCGTGTATAAAGACGAGTTATATAACCCGTAAGTACAGTGGCTGATAGACAAAAACCTATAAAAATCGTAAGCAATGTATACATGACTGATGGATACAAAAATCCATTAAAATGGAAAAGAAAGATGAAGGTATCAACAACAAAATGAGAATCAAACCATTTAATTCCAGTTTACCATACACATATTACAAAATTGCATAACCATGTCTGATACAGACATCTGACTACCAGTACTACATGTATACAACCAACCACATCAAACTATTTACAGAACATTGCATGAATATACTTTGATTTTAAACATTGAATTAACATTTTGGTTGCCTCTTCCTATCCGGTGTACTCTCATTTTGTCTAGTGTACTCTCATTTTATGCACCTCTGCATTAACAACTAGCCACCTCCTGGAATGAAAAAAAGCATGCTGCATAATCTCAACATTAATAATTACTCAGGTTTTATCAGAGAGAAATATATAAAAGAAAAACAAGAGTAACAAGCATCTGAATTTGAATGAACAAAGATGAGAAATCTGAACATACTACCAAGCCACTGCTAGCTTCATTTAAAATGCTACTAACTAAAATCCTTCCATCAATATACAGAATATTCATAAAAAGTGAACAAAGAACTACACTGAAGATACCACCTATCAACCTGAACATACCACCTTCCAATCTAAACAAGCCGTAACCAGTAAAAGATGCAATAATATGAAAATACCACCTTCCGATCCAAAGATATCATACATTCAGAACATCAAACTATTCAAAAACCTGAAAATAAAACTTACAATCTGAAGATACCATACATTCAGAACATCAAAACCATTCACGAGCTAGTATCAACAATAGTAGGATGGTAGAGTTCATTTGTGAAAAAGATTTAATTTTGCATAAAGAAATTGTAGGCATACATCCTCAAATAGACCGAGAGAAATCCGTTCCAACAAAAACAATCCTAATCAGAATAGGATTTCCATGATGGGGATTTTTACCTTTGGGCGAGGCTTCAGAGCAATGCTCACATCGAGTATGTGATATATTGGAGAAGGAGCAGATGCATACATCGAGGACGGCCGATCAGCGATTTCCGTGGAGGACAGACGGATCGGGGACGGACGGCGTCGAATCGGTGGGGTCGTGCTGGGCGAGGAGGAAGTATCGGTGGCGGAGAAGACGGTGGCGAGCGCGACACCGTTCAGCAAAATCCACATGACACCGAAAGTATTAATAATCTATATACGCGAGACTACATGAACGAATCCAATCCGAGGAAACAAAGGTTTGGAAGCCGCTCTCACGCGCTCGCTGTCCAGGTGCCGGCGGAGCGCGGAAGATCTCGAGGACCCCAGGCGGAGCAATCCGGCGGCCGGGTGCGGGAGAGAAGGCACGGCGACGAGCGCCAAAACCAGAGCAGTGGGCGCCACCGGATTGAGAAGAGAGACCATCCTGAACTGCGGGGGCGGGCGGAGTCCGACGAATCGAGGACGGAAGCGGAACTACGGCGGCGGCGGCGAGGTGCGGATGCGGAGGCAGGAGGAGCAGGTGGACGCAGCGCGACGGGGGGAGACGAAAATCAATACCCGAAAATCTCATACCTGAAAACGACGGAAAACCCCGCACGGAATCGAGCTCTCAGAATCTCAGATCCATGCACCCAAACCAATGCCCGGAAATTTCATACCAAAAATCACTCAAATCCCCAAACGAAATCGAGGTCGCCGGGGCAGAGGACGCGAGGTCGCCGGGGGGGGATGCGGCCGTCAGGAGATCGCCGGGCGGAGGTCGGGAGCTTGGGATGGAGGACGCGAGCTCACCGTGATGAGACGGCGAGGTCGCCCGGCGGAGGACGCGAGGTCGTCAGGCGGAGGACGGCGAGGTCGCTCTGGCGGAGACGGGCGCGCGGATCCTGTGCCAACAGTCAGGTCAGGCGCGGCCGACACGGAGCCGGGTCGGTGGTGGGCAGCCGGTTTCAGTCGGAGGAGGCGGCGTCGGAGTGGCGGATTCAGGCCATCGGCGCTCGCCTCCATCGCCGCCTCCGCCGGGGGCGAGGATGAGGTTGCCGATGCTGGGAGGAGCTCGTCGAGGTGTGTTTGGATCTGTGAAAATTCGATTCGGAGAGAGAAAAGACAAGGTTAAATAGCCCTAAAATCATGGCATCACATTAATGTTGGTAATTGAAAGTTTGCTTAAATGCTAATGGCTGCCTTTGAATTAACGGGCAGCGCAACGGGTATACCCGTTAAGCAATGAAAATCTTCAAATCTGATCAGAAAAGATCAACGGTGGAGGAAGCTGGTTTTCAAAATTAGAAAACAAATAGCAAAAAAAATCAAAAAAATACGAAACTTGGTTGGTGGCTACCTTTTGACATGACGAACAAGATCAACGGTTTGGATCGATCACTAAAGTTCTCGGATTTCAAAAACCCATCGAAGTTCACGGAGGGATTCGCGCACTCGAGTTCACGCTAGCAAAATATATATATATATATATATATATATATATATATATATATATATATATATATAGTAAAAGTATCTGGGACTCCATGGAGCCTGTGCTCGTGTCTTATTTGGAAACAATTAATTGCGCAATTATTGCATTCACACCTTTTTATGGCAAATGATAATGTTGTTGTGCTTGTATTTACTTTGTGTGCACGAATCTTGATGAAATCCGACGGCAACAAGGAATGGAGCACTGACTCCATGGAGTCCCATTCCGGCGTCCTATATATATATATATAGAGAGAGAGAATAGCTAAGCGTACTCTCGAAAGTCTGAGATCTCCGTACTCCGAGTGGTTTTCGAAATTGAGGCGCCTAACAACCGATCCGAACCGTTGATCTTGTTCGTCTCATTGAAACGTTGTCGGTGACCAAGTTTCATATTTTTAAATTTGTTTACTATTTATTTCTTATGTTCGAAAATCAGCTTTTTGAACGCACCACGACTAATTGGATGGTTGATTTTCAAAATATGAAACAAATAGTAAACAAATTCAAAAAATATGAAACTTGGTCACTGACAATGTTTCGATGAGACGAACAAGATCAACGGTTCGGATCGGCCGTTAGACGTCTCAATTTCGAAAACCACTCGAGTACGGAGATCCGTACTCCAGAAATGAGAGATTAATCTCTCTCTCTCTCTCTCTCTCTCTCTCTCTCTCTCTCTCTATATATATATATATATATATATATATATATATATATATATATAGCAACGTATCGTATAAACGGGCCTCTCCGTGCAAACCGTCTTGACCGACGATCTCGGTAGTCTCGGTAAGAATCGGACGACGCGGTGAAGGAAGAGGTCATACTGAAGAACGACGAGCCGAGCGCGAGAGCCAAAAATATCCCCACGACTCCACGAGCCGAGCGTGGTGGTGCTCCTCCTGGGTTCCGCCTCCGCCTCGCCTCTCGAAGCGACTCGCCTCGACGAGCTCGACGCCTCCACCTCCTAGAGTTCCTTTTCTCACTCCCATGGCGCCGCCGCCGTGCCTCCCTCCGTGGGCTGCCTCTCCTCCCATGACCGGCACGGCGAAGCGCCACCCTCTCCCTCCCGTTAGCGGCGCCGCCAAGCACCGGATGAAGCCCACCACGCCGCCTTGTCGACCACCGCCAGCCTCATCAGCAGCGTCGTCAATCTGCTTTTCAATTGTATATGGTGTGAATAGTGATGTAAATTTTTGTGAACACCACATGCAATGTATGCTTGTGAATTGTTTTGTCAAATGCTTTTCCCAGTTTGAGAGATCTTGTACTTCAGGTGCTTTGTCCAGTTTGAGAGAGATTGCACTTGAAATGCTTGTACAGAGATTGTCTATCCACATTCCAAATGTGTACCGCTGAAATTTTGTACTGAGATTTTGTATTGTGAAATGACTTCGATTTTTGAATGCACATTCCAAATGAAACTGAATATTGAGAGATCTTATACTCAAATATGTATATGGTGCTCTAGATTTTTGTGCTGAAATATGTATTTGGTGCTCTAGATCTTGCACATTCCTAAGAAAAAAATTTATTTTTTAACCTTTTTTAAAAAATTATTTTAATTTTAATCCCCGGACTGAAGAATTTGCAAATCTAACCCTTTTGGCGCGCCACCCGCTGGTGCGGCAAATTCATCTTCTTGCAAGCGGATGGCCCCACTTTGGCCGCAGAGGTTGCCTGCTGGCGGCGACTCGACGGGCTACCAATAGAATAACAGGTGGGACGGTCTTGCCGCGTCATCCCGCTTGGCGCGGCAGCATGTACTTGCCGCGCCAAGGCCACCCGCTTATGCTGGCAAGATGAATTTGCAGCGCACCGGGCGGGTGGAGCGCTAAAAGGTTATATTTGAAAAAACTTTTGACCCGGGGTTAAAAATAAAATATCTATTTCAAAAGGGTTAAAAATAAAAGTTTTTTCCATTCCTAATGATTTGAATACTGAGAGGTCATGACTTCAATTTTTTAATGCAAATTCCAAATGGTTTGTATATGGTGCTCCAGATTTTGTAATGCTAAAGAGAGCTTGTATATGTCATCAAGGTTTAGTTGACATTGCAATAACATGTCTCAGAAATATGTGTTTGCTGGAACATTGGTTTCTTTGCCTTGTGGATACCATTGGTTTGGATTACATGCGAGTTCTCACCTTTTGCTGGAACATGTCTCAGAAATATGTGTTTGCTGGAACACCTGGGCTTGTCAGCCTTTGTAATGAAAAATATTTGCCATTCAGATATGTGTGGGTGATACTGCTAGTGCTTTGTTGTCTTCTAAACTTCATGCTTTGCTGTTCAGATGTAATGCCTTAAATTCTGAGACTTGATCAGTTCAAGCTCTATGTTTTCTAAGTGCAATGTCAGCCACTGAACACCTGCAGATGCTTCAGTGCACATTCAGAGCCAAATCTGAAAATTCATCCTTCCTTGCTGATGCAATTGCCATATTATGCTAGATGAGTTCAGTGTACTGCTCAAACATATCTAAAGCATTCAAATTCATTCTCTTTTAATTTTGAGTGCACTTGATTGATATTACGTCCTGAAATGAGAAGCCTGTACAATGAAGTGAACATTTTTGAAAATTAGATATCTTTGTATTCAGTTGAATTTCTGAAAATGAGAAATCTGTACAATGTATTTCTGAAAATTACACTTAAAATGCATCCTAAGTACATTAAAGATCACATGTAAGAATGCTTGAAAGGTATGACTCAACTAAAAGTACCTTAGTGTTTCCAAAAGGAAGCAAATGTTTCACACATGAAGGAACTATTAATGATACAGGACAATAAGAAAAACATAATGTTCAGGGTTCAGATAGCCCTTTGGTTCTTGTTGTTGTTGGAACAGTCAAGGATAGTCATACCAGTTGCATAAGGACATATGCTGATATGCCACAGCCAGGGATTTAAAACTACACTCAACCTGGTCTCAAAAGTAATAATCAACATCTTATTCCCTCCTTTACACCTTTGAAATAGCAGAACGTAATCACTGCTATATTTTCACAATAGTGCAGAGACTGCTCTTTTATCAAATATAAGCAGCACCACCACATGTTTACAGTAGGGTCATAGCACAATACCTAAATGAGTCGCTGTACAATGTATTCAGTTGAATTTCTGAAAATGAGAAATCTGTACAATGTATTTCTGAAAATTACACTTAAAATGCATCCCAATTACAGAGATGTTGTTTCTTTGCATGGCATGCCTTCTTACATACATACATTCTGAAAATTACATTTAAAATGCATCCCAATTACAGTGATTCTTACATTCATACATACATATATTCTTACATGGCATGCCTTCTTACATTCATACATACATCCAATCCTTACATTCATACATACATATAACTAGCCCTTGTTGATATGAACTCCCCTTCCATAGTTTCTTTGCAAAAATCCAGCAATTTTTCAATTTTGATCTCAACAAAAGAATGTACTAAGCCTCCAGCAAGAACTCCGATTTTGATCTCTGTACCAATACTTTGCAAGAACTCCAATAATTTTTCAATTCCTCGTAATGCTCCAGCATGTACATAGATGAAGATCAGGGAAGCTTTTGCTGAAGTTTGGAGCCTTCATCATCTGCCGGAGGACGGCCATGCTCATTTTGGAGGCAGAGGGCGATGCCGATACCAGGGGCGTCGGTGCTCGCTGTGGAGGCGGAGGGCCGCGGCAAGGCGGGATGGAGAGGCGGTGGTGCGACGAGGCAGGAGGCGGAGGGCGGCGGCGGGGCAGGAGGCGGAGGGCGGCAGCAGTGCTTGCTGTGGAGGTGGAGGGCGACGGCGAGGCGGGAGGGGGAGGCGGTGGTGCTACCTGTGGACTCAGAGGGCGGCGATGAGGCAGGATACGAAGGGCGGCGGCGGCGTAACCCTAGAACGGGATGAACCGCCTCGTTGGGGGCTCGACAAGCTCGCGAGCGGCGCACTCGGCTCGCTCACGCGGATGAACCTGCGGCTCACTGCTCGTCATAGCGCTCGGCTGTTGGATTTCACTGGGGCGGCTGAGATTAAAAGTTTGCACGGTTTGCACCAGGGTATTGGTTTGCACCGGATCCTTTGCCTATATATATATATATAGAGAGAGAGAAAGTAGTGTGCGTCAGGAGGCTTGCTCTCTCCAGTCTCAACGCTTTTTAAAATCGAGATGTCTAACAATGATTGAGCAGTTGATCTTGTTGTTCATTTAAAATGTGGCAAGTGAAAGTTTAGTATTTTTGAATTTATTTACTTTTTACTATTTTCAAAAAAAACTTTTTGGACGCACTACGACAAATTGGAAGGCTGATTTTTGAAAATAGAAATAAATAGTGAACAAATTAAAAAATACGAAACTTGATCATCGGCTACATTTTAATGAGATTTAACAAGATCAATCTGCTCAATCATTGTTAGACATCTCGATTTCAAAACGTTAGAGACGGAGAGATCCGTGTTCCGTGCACACTAGCTCCCTCTCTCTCTCTCTATCATTTTGTTTGTCATAAAAAAATGCATTGAAAATTTTTGTTTGCATATTGAAATATTGTTTATATGGATTAAAACATCTCCAACCAAACTAGAAACATATTGTATGCTTCTGTAAAATATTGTTTGTAGGGATCAAAACATTTCAATCCAAACTTAACAAATGTTTCGTTACAATAGTATTTCAACCATGTTGTCCTAATATTTGGATGATGTTCCTAGAAAAAACATCTAAAAAATGTGCACATTTGCTTTGTGGAACATTTTCTCAAGTTGAGACATCTTCAACTAACAACCGAAGGGACCGGCTAGATGTCAGTCAATCAAGAGTTATTTTTAACTCTTGTCAATTACCTTCCTCCCGAGATCCCTCCTCCTCCAGCTCCCCGATTCCGCCAACGCTGCCTCTCCCCCTCCTTCTCCCTCACGGACGTTGTTGCTCCACGCTCCTTCCCCACCACCCATGGCCAGTAGCACCGCCACCGCCTCGCCGCTCCGCTCACCGTCCTCCCACCGTTGGATCTCCACTGCCCACCCTAACCCAGCGTAGATTCACCGCTCCTTCGCCGCCCCAACTGTTTTCACCCCCTCCCTCGGCTTCAGCACCATTGCCGCTGCCTCACTGCCACCCTCGCGCTCTCCTCAAAGCTGAGGCCCAACCCTAACCCCAACTCAACTGAAGAGGAGGATGGTGGCGACATCGCTCTGCCGGCGAAGAGGAAAAAACGTGGCGGCCAGATTCTAGGTACCAAGAATCGAATGATACTTTGTTAAAACGCCTGATATAGCTAGCAAAAGCGACAACCGAAGAATATACATTTCAGACGTTAACAGCCAATGTTTGAAACATTTAGGTCGGATATTAACAGCCAATGTTTGTCATTACTTCAACAACATTTCACTGGTGCTATGATCATGTTCCTAACAGCTTGCGACTTTTTGCTGTGATAGAACGTCTGATTCAAGTCACCCAAAAATCAAGGCAGCTTCAAAATGTTTGTCTATCATAGGAAGGAACGTAACCATCATAATATTTCTAATCTCTACTCACTTCAATGTTTTCAAAGATAGGAAGCAATTTCGGTATGTCGTTTAGCACAGGTACATATGTCATATTGTTTTCATATATTCAAGGCTTCCTTGATATGACTGCTGACAAATATTGTATGGTATGGCATATTAGACCAATAGAGAATTTTCGGTAATCAAAAGATGGCCTCAGTATTATCTCACTGAACTAATTGCATTTCATACAAGCTAAATGTTCAAAGAAACCACCTGCACCAGGTTCTCCCTGTCGACAACAAATGATCTAATTACCTTTCCTGACGGCGTCTCAACTTCTACCGTATATGACCCATGGTAGCCTCTGAATTTAAACTCTCCATGGCGATCGACATTGCCATCAGCACGGGTCAGCCACTCTTGCTTCAGAGCAAGGTACCTTTTGCCAGCTTCATTGATTGTTCCATCCGCATCGATGAGATGAGCATGTTCTCGAAACATAAACATCTCCCAGAATCCCCAAAGTATGATACCCTCCACAGCAGGATGTGCAAAGGCTTCACGGAGGAACACCTCAAGATCGTCAGCTCGAATGTGTTCGTTCTCTGCCATGACATCCAACTCAGTAATCCAAATAGGGAGGCCCAGTATGCCAAGCTTGTCCAGGGCATCACATATGATTTCTCCCACTGGATGGCTGATATGACCTTGCAAACCAATCCCACCAACTGGGGCACCACGTTCTTGTAGATCAACAATCTGCTCCATGAACTTTTCTGGGGTAGATTTTGAATCGCATCCATCTTCCACATTGTAGTCATTCACAAAAAGGACTGCTGAGGGATCAAATTTATGTGCTTCTCTGAACATGTGAGCTCTAATATCCCTTCCCAGTCTATCTTCATAAAAAGATCCATGAAGCATCTCATTGTTTACATCATGATGTTTGAACCGTCCTTTGTACCTTGACAACAGGCTTTGCAAACGATTTTGTATGGCAGCCATCAGGTGGTGGCCATGCAATGACCGAAGCCATGGCTGGACTGCATCTTCCACTTCCCAGAATAAGCAGTGACCACGAACTTGTATGTTGTGCTTCTGGCAAAATTCAAGCAACTCATCACAATCTTTGTAATTTAGTTTTCCTTGTTCCGCTTCTGTCCAGTACCACTTCAGTTCATTCTCAAATACAGCCCAGTTGAAGTTCTTCACAAAGAAATTAGCAAGATCCTCATTCTCAATGTTACTTCTCCCAATGCACGATCCAAATGGAAAACTGTTCTCAGTCTGTTGTATCCGAATAGATGAACCAGAAAGATTTACAGTGTTTGATCCTTGGAATTTCAGAACGATATCGCGCTTCCTTACCTACAAAAAATAATAGAAAATTAAATTTAAATTATCTCACAAAATCACCCTATTATAAACAATAAGTGGATGATGCACAGATAAAAAGGTTTCAGTTCAACACAGATTTTGAAGAACAAAGATATCTTTACAAGCTCTTGTAAAAACAGCAAAGGCCTTGACAAGAAAAACATCAAAGGGAGTCTCACCTTGTCTGATTTCTCCTTCAGATACTCAAAACGTGCTTTCCTGTCTACTGCATAAATTTGGAAGCCCATGACTTTAAGATCAACGCCTGGAGGAGGGCCCTGAACATATGCAGTGACTTTAGACGGCTGTTTTTCAAGCTTGAATGCTCCTTTGACCTCATACCATTGATCCCCATCAGCTTCCACTTGCCCACCATTAACCCATTGGTTATCCACAGCAAGACAAATATTTACATGGTAGCGATCAATTCCTCCTGATCCAGCGCGTACCCAAGCAGAGACTCTGTACGTGGTATGCAGCCTTAGCTTGTCAGTTATCACCTGAGAAGGCCCCATCCAAACATCACTGCGATTTGTGGCAAGGATATAATGACCATTTATATGTTGCTGCCTTGAGGGGTCCCTCAAGATGGACCTTAGCATATGGGGTGATTCGGTGTGGATACTCAATCGACATGACCCCATAGGACTCCACCCAGCAAGCCCGCGACCATGAGCGCTGTTGTGTATTACATTAGTGCCATAGGAAACATTCTGCATACAAAGAAAATATCCTTGAGTTACGAATAAAAAATACTTGAATTGGAAAGGGCATGTTATAGCTTTACTAT
The DNA here is from genome assembly GCA_036346415.1 of Raddia guianensis. NCBI lineage: Eukaryota > Viridiplantae > Streptophyta > Magnoliopsida > Poales > Poaceae > Raddia > Raddia guianensis. The sequence goes on from CM070540.1 coordinate 28,861,084, forward strand.
CACGATTCATAATTGAAAATGGTTTATAAAAAAACATATTTTGCATGTGTTAAAATCATTATTATTCTTGGGCAGGAAGTTTATGAAGCAATTAGTATACAAACCTCAATTTTTGGGCACGGTGCAGCCTGGAGTTTTCTTGCTGGAGATAGAACAAGACCATCTACAAGAATGTCAATTCCTGCAGGTGGCCCCTCTATAAAAAGAACAGCTTTCGAAAAGGGAGCATGAAGGAGGAATTTTCCTTTCAAATGTGTCCACTGCTTACCAGAAACCTGGTTTCTTTGTTAATTCAAAAACAAATTAGCAAACCAGTATATATATGGCTCCTAAAAAATATCATAGCCACCCAAGGGTGAAAATATAATCAAATAAATAGCATACTTACTTCGCAAGGCACACATATCGTTCACGGCCATATTCTTGCACCCACAAAGTAGCACGAACTTCAGCATCATTGGCACTGCCAAATATGCGAACGGGAGAACTAATCTCGTAAAGAACTTTTCTCTGCACTCTGCCTGTGATATCTTGCTGGATGCCATTCCAATTGTGAACTCGTCCAGTTGCTGAAGCAAAATAGCTGCCATTTAAGGGCTGTACATTCCCATATCCAGTGAACTCATGCCTGCATATATTGCATCCTCTTCCAGACCAATTGTTTAACCCTTCATCAAAGTGAGGATTCTTTACAATAGTCTCGATTCCACATTGTACCTTTACTTCCTTTTAAAATAAAAGAAATAGATCATATACATCAGAAAAAATGGTGTGACTTTATGTGCCACGAAGTGTCCAAGTAGATCAGAAGATGGATATATTTGCTGCTTATGATTATATAGCTAGATTGGAAAAGCATGGATATTTAGAACTTACTGGTTGAGTACTTCAGTATGCTTGACCTTTTGCAATAAAGATTTTAAATTTAACTACTTTCATAGAAGAGTTCCAGAACTACACAACGGTTCAAGTTGAACATTCAGTAAATTATATTTAGTTGTTGGGTTAACTTCTGAGAAACATATAACATGCTCTCAATTCAAATGGTAAAATATGTATTCTGGGGAGGTTATAAGAAATGTGCACAATTCAAATGGTAAAATATGTGCTCAGGCGAGGCTAAAAGAAATGTGCAAGGAAAAGCACTCACCTTTGACTGCTTATGTTCAGAGCAAGTAATGGTAACAGAATCGATGATGAGATCAACCCCAGAAGGAGGTCCTTCCAAATAAAAGACCACACGTTTTGGCATATTTGTCAAAGAAAAAGAGCCTTCCAACTTCTCCCACTTTTCTTTGGAGGCTAACACACTGTCACATCAGGTTATATCATCTATTGGGGGTATTAAGGAAAGAATTTATCTGTAGAATAATTTTAAAGCACATTACCTTCCAACAGAACTATAGTGTGTTGATTCATCTGGATTTAGCAACCTCAGGGTTGCCTTGACTTCAACTTTCCCATGAGTATTCCCATCAACTCTAACATTTGCTGAAACAGCATAAGCTTTACCAGTAGATACTCTATCTGTAATATCTTGTTCCAGACCTTGCCAGAATTCTGTCCTCTTTGATACAACAGCATAATTCTCTCCTGAGTTCCCCCTGACACCATCAAGGAAACCAGACCATTGTGATGCCACATATGCATGGCAGCAGATAGGGTGCCACATATGAAGGCCTTCAGAAAAATCATAATTTGAAATGATGTTTGCTGTTACAGTTCCACCAATCAATGAAGAAACTGTCCGTTCTGTTTTCTGAATAAATTAAAGTAATTGGAAAAAATTAGACACAGAAGTTGACGACTCCAATTGGTATTATCGAACTAGCTTCTATTGAGTACAATATACCAACATATAAGATGCCATGGTGACAATACTTCTAATACATGCATTAGAAGATTAAGCAAAGTATATCATAGCTAAAGGCCTACAGCAGTTAGTTTTAGCATATGCATCTATCCTTTTTAAAACCATTCAGAAATGTGGTTGTAACTAGGAGTGAAGATGTATGGATAATTTCTTGTGTTTTTGTGCACTTTTCAGCTTACTCTTTATTTCTTTTTTATGTTAGTATTGATATTATGGTTGTGTAATAGATTATTGATGTCATTTTGACATTAGCATCCATACTTTGTTAACAAAAATTAATTTGAATGTGACATCCTTTTTTTGAAGAATACAAATTTAATCGCCCGCAAATATTCACTATATATTGTGTCACTCAATTTATAAAGTTGGTCTATGTTGCACGTAGTATATGAGAGATATACGCTCTGATCACTATTTGCTCATATGTTATCCATATTCATCTGGATATTATCCATATCCACACCCAAGTCCGTACCTGACACTATCCGTGTCCGAATCCGTATCGGGATAAAATACAATAAGAGTGGTCTCCTATCTGTATCCAAATTTTATCATCCCTAGTTGTAACAGCCCAAATTTTATTACTATTTCAAAGTTGCATAAATTTACATCATTTTAAAAATATGTTACCATTTGGAGTTGGCAAGTGTTTTGAAGGAATTCAAATTGAAATTAGTATTGCAAATAAATCTTGAACCCTCTTTTCCTTCCCAAACTCTTGGTTGGGCCTATATCCATCACAAGACCTTCCGCACAACAGTTGGACGTGTAGGTCACTAGGGTTTACCCAGTTCGACAGGTAATAGATAGAGTTCAATAGATTATAAGGCCTAAGGACATTGATCTTTTTTAGTTGCAGGAAGTTTGTCCAATAAATAGTACAAGTCCATCAATCTTGTGGGTGTCAAATAGCCATATCCCTCGGTCATGGGTGCCATGAAGGCAGCTTGTATTGATCAGGGGCCAATAGGCCGTACATGTCCAATAGGCTGGTATATATACATGTACAAGGGGCAGACAAGGAAAGCCCATAAACACACACAAAGCCCATAAGGCCCATATGCATTGATACATTAACAATGGGTCTTGCAAAAAGAACCACTTTGAGTTAGACAACACGAACACTATGATGAAATATCCAAATATGGTAAAACCTGATAAGACCTGTTTACTCCATTTGCTTTCTGCTACAGTGGACTAGTTTACCCTATTGTCCCCTTTATATACACTTTGGCTACAAGGGCTATTTATGATAGCTACGTAATGCCATGTAATCCTGCTTCTATTTATGTGCTTGTACATGCACATTAATGTTTGTATACACCAGGGGTGGACCCACCATGAGAGCTAGTGGGGCCTGGGCCCCACCTAAAATTTGAGAGCCTAAACCTAGGCTACAGTACAAAGTAAATTTTTGATATTTCGGCCCGTAGGTGGGGTAGATAGGGGAAATTTTTATGTCCTTTTGTTGGTAATTTGAATATCCAATGGACGTGATCATGAACTAATGTGTTTATTATTGTTGTGTTCCTATGGTGTATTGGCCAACGGTAGACAAAGGAGATTTTAGACTAGCCCCACCTATATTTTCATCCTGCGTCCGCCATTGGTATACACTATACACAGAGATAAAAGGGTCTAGATGCACATCCGGGTTCCAGCAGTTGTGCAAACAGATCAACATGTGTTAAATCAGAATTTGCAGCATGATTCTTTATAATGGTACAAGATTGACTCACACACATGAATAAATGCTAAAGAGTTGACAACATACCTTGTAGGAGATGGATATTGAATCAATGAGCATGTCTATACCAGCAGAAGGACCTTCAAGGTAGAACACCAAACGTCTTGGTAGAGTTGTTAGCTCAAATGAGCCTTCCAATTTCTCCCAGTGTTCATGTGAAGCCAAAACCCTGGTCAAACATCTTCCATTAATAATCTAATGATATCGTATAGTATCGTACAATAAATCAAACAGTACCTTCCAGTTGAAGTACCTTGCAACTGAACGATAGTTGATGGAAGAATCCTCGCCCTCAAGTTTTAGAGTGGCCTGAATTCCGGCAGGCTCATGAAGTTCCCCATGAACTCTGACATAGGCAGTAACGATGTACTCAGTACTGATAGTAATCTTCTCTGTTATATCCTGCTCAAGCCCCTGCCAACTCTGAGTGCGGTGTGTGAGGACAGCATAATTTGACCCTGAATGTGGCCTTATACCATAATGGTAACCTTGTCCTTCAGCAGCCACATATGCATGGCAACTATTAGGATGCCAAAAATGTAGGCCTTCAGAGAAATCATTGTTTGCTAGAATGTTCTCCATGAAAACTTTGTCAGGCACAAGTTTCTCCTCTTCTACCTGCTCAACATTGCATAGAAATAAAATTCCATGTGTCGACTACAGTGTCATGAGCCATGAAAACCAGTATGAACTCACAAACAATTGTTAGCAAACAATCCAGTATACATACACAATATATATTAAAAATATGGAGGCTAAAGGAACCACATTTACTCCAAAAGTCTGGAAGCTTTTTTTTTTTTTTTGCAAAAATAAGGGAAAAAGAAGAAATCCTCCTACCGATAAGCCATATCATGTTTGCTTTGCTTTGCTTTCCACAAAGGCGTATTATCAAATTACTTTTTTATCAGTTGGTCTATTTTCGTCACAAGATTCTGCTTGTTAAAAAATTTGCAAGGTTAGGTCATCCTTGACTTTTATGCCAAATTTCTAAATGTCGACCTGATAACAAAGATATTCATCTTCCGAACAGAGAAGGCAAGTTTCAGCCACTGAGTCACTGACACCATCAATTTCTCACAAAGAGGCAATCACCCCAGGGGTTTGCAAAATTATTTCCAGCTGTGATGAAGAAGAAAAAATTTCTTCCACCTATAACGCTGATTATCTAGCCAATCAATCTTGCTATGTGCTTGGTAGTAGAGGTATGTTTCAAGCAAAAGCTGAAGCTGGTACCACATAGTTGGACTAAACTATGAACATGGGCACTAATAAGAAATGAAAAATGGGTCACAAAAACTTGATGTTTTGGACATTGACGCGGTCTTTGAAATGCATCTTTAACCATTAATTACCATTGCAATTTATTTATAAAATCCAAAAAAATGATATCCAAAAAATTGTGCCCTGGTTAAACTCCCATCCAATCGGCTTGTCCACTGCTTTGAGGATACACATCACCGTTTTGCACAGTATTAAAAAAAGGTGGGCACTGCACAAACGGTGCAGAGGAAGGGCGGCCATCTGCGGTGGCTCAGCAGATGGCTAGAGGACTGCCTCAACATCATCCTCAGGAAAACATGACCGGTTGGATGGGCCTAGGTCCATTGAATTTAGAATTTAATCGTGAAAAAAAGGCTGAGTTTAACTAAGGGTAGTGAGGTCATTTCCATTCCCGTAGATGACAAAATTTGCTCGAAAACTTGAAATGGGGCAAATAGTGAATTTGCTACTCAACTTTGGGGCATATAATACATAACCATTCAATGAAGGGCAGGTTGTGCATTGCCTCTCAACTTTGGGGCAAATAGTGAATTCTCCATTTCAAGAAAGGGCGAGATGCATGTGGAATATAAGAATATTTTTACAATATTAATATTGATATTACTGCCATAAGATCTAATTTTTTTTATATCACTGCCATAAGATCTAATTTAAAGGGAGGCAAAGGAGCAATGCATACAAATAGAATTTCCAATTTCTATCTGTAGAACTAAACACGACCTGAAATTTTGTTCAGTATGCAATCAAACCAACAGCAGATAAACCGAGGTCACAACACCATCAAGCAATCCCAACATCCCAGATAATCCCACTCCCAGGGCCTATTGAAACAACCACGGTAAGAAAGAAGGCACTAGCTAGCAAGTACCAACGATACCTTGGGCTCGGGATGCGACGGGTTTGGGCGCGGCAGTCGGGCGCCCGCACGGCCACCCCGGCGAGGGAGGCAGAGGGACGAGAGCCACCCGCAGCGCCGCCTCATCTCATGCCAAGGCCACTCCGCTGGCAGCCAAGAAGACGAGGCAGAGGAGGAAGAAGTGAAAGCGAGAAACGCGCGTAAGGTAGCGGTGGTTGCTGCCACCTAACTACCGAGGAGGTGGCAGCTGGCGACTGGCGACTTGGCAGGGCGGCAGCTTAGGGACGAAGGAAAAGCATATACTAGGACAGCAGCAGCGCGCGTCCAGCTCGCTTGCTTCATCCACGGGGAAAAGAAATGGTGGCGCGCACGGCTTGACCGACGGGATCGGATGCCAAGAATGCCGTGGCGCGCGATCGCCGCGGAGAAGGAGAAGAAGAAGGGGAGGGGGGCAATCCAAAGAACCTCACGGCTCCCTTTCCCCCGCGATCTCCTCCAAAGCACGCATTACATCAAGCACCTCGTGGCCGTGGCTCGCGGGCACGGAACAAACAGCGGTGAGCCTCACCTTCTTGCTGCGGAGGCCGGAGGTGGGTGCACTTGCGCGCGCAGATCTGGAGGAGTCGGAAGAAGGGTTAGGCCACGAGCCAGCCCGTGGGCTCGGCGAGCCGGCCGACCAGCAGGCAGTAGCAGCTAGCAGCCAGCACGCAGCACGCAGCAACAGCAGCAGGTCGCCACGCAGCAACACCAGGCAGACGCAGCAACACCAGGCAGCACGCAGGTCGCAGCAAGCCAGCAACACCAGGCAGCACGCAGCAACAGCAGCCTGTAGCCGAAGCCCGGAGGTGGAGATGGCGAGTTGGCGACACCGCGATGCGCTTGCCGCCGCCGCCGCCGCCCGCCGGCCCGCCGTGCCTTGCGCGGTTGCGCCCTTGGCCCTTGCCCGCCGCCGGCCTCGGCGCCTCGCCCGCCGCACGGTCGCCCGACTCGCCCCTCGCCCTAGACCCTAGGTCACCGTGACTCTCTGTCTCTCTGCCTCTGGACTGGGAGCCTGACGGCCGTGGCTTCTGTTGGGGCCTTGGGGGCTTGGGGCGGCTTGGGCTGTCCGGCTGTGGTTGGGCCGTTGCCCGTTGCCCCATTGGGGGGTTGGCCTGCCCAGCCGCTCGGTATTCGAGCCGAGCCAGCCCGTTTCACCAACGAGCCGTAGAAACTGGCTCGCCCCGGGCTCACACAGACCTCCGAGCTGATTCGAGCCGAACCGAGCCCGAGCCGAGCCACGAGCTTCTTTTCCAGCCCTATTTCTCCAATGCGGTGCCGGCGACGGCGCCAGAATCAACGTGTTGCCAGATGGAGTTTGTGGCCCCTGGAAGCTGGATTAGTGGCGGCGCGGACGTGCAGGGAAAGGGAAGCTCCCCGCTGTCTGCAATTTGGTTCCAAAGAAATGAAAGAAATTAAATTTTGAAGTCTTTGGCCTAGCTAGGCTAGGTTGTTCTAGCTAGGCGTTTTGTATGTAAAAAAAATATGGCAAAAATAAATCGGATGGTTAAAATGGTTTGGATGGATATCACCGTAGAATTTCAAATTTTGAATTTTTTACTCGTGTGTTTATGACATGTGGTCATTGACATATCGAGTCACTTTTCTAAAATAGAAATTTGGCTCTATACCACCGGTTCAAACATTTTACCGTGACGCTATTACTAAAACAAAAGTCTAATTGGGAATATGTTACTACACCGTATATAAAAATGTCACACAATCTAGCATTCCATTAGTTTCTCAAGTTATCTCACATGGAATGACAAAAATGCCCTCATCTCAAGCTCATTCATGTACCGAACACATTTACGCTTTGTTAGCAATTGACTTTGTTTCGATAGATTAGAAAAAAAGCATTTTGTTTCGTATCCGATTTTTTGCACACCCTTGCATACCTAGTCTTTTGCATCCAATGTCACCACCATGCACATGTTCACCTTGTTTTCTACTGGCTGAACTTCTCAATGTTCAACATTCCATGAGATTTTGGCTTGAAATCACATTTACATTCAAATGTGTCACTACTTTCAGAGCATGCTCGCAAAAAAGTTTATGTCTTTCCATATTTTTGCATACACACTCGAACTTCCCGTTTTGAACATCAGCAAGCACCATGTATATTTTGTCAATACCACCCCACATATTGCTTGTACATGATAACTTTGTGGAGACTCCCTTGCTACAATGTTGTACATGGTTGTATTCATTAGTTAAACTTTGAATTTCTCATAAATGTGTCGTGTGTAGAATGTTGGTGTCTGTTTCTCCAATTGCTACCAAGACCACAATGTCGACTATGTGTGCAAATTAACATATCGTTGATGGTCGTCTTTGTCCATGCATGATTAAACTGATTGCTCATATTGTCCAATGAAGTTTCTGATTGGATCACTCAAATGCATGAAATATGTGAATAAGGCATTAATTCCCTCGTTGTGCTTCGTTGTTTTCATAAATAGAAAAAAAATAAGCTCATAGAGTAGAAGGGACCATTAACCTCTTATCTCATACAGATGTTGCATGTACTTTTGATCTAACGAATCATATGTGCAAATTAATTCTTCCCATTTAATCTCAAAGTTGACAACATTCAATGGATCTTCTATACACAACCAAAGGGTGCCTTCAAAACCTTATAGCTTAGACATGAGACTAGCAAGTCTCAGCTTGGCATTCCTGTATGCATGCCACATACATCTTCTATTCATAGTATCAGACAATACACTTGATATTACAATTTCCCTGGCTTTATCTTGGTCTATCATCATATCCTTAGGGGCTTTTGCACCTATTGCTTTCACAAATGTGTCAAACAAGCATTGGAATATTTCTACTATCTCATCCTTCATGAATGCACATCCAAAAAGGACTATCTGTGCATGGCTGCTTATATCAATGGTGGGAGGAAATACTTATTAATGCATTGTGTTGTGTCAAACACAACACAATAACCAAATTCCATGTGAGCCTCCTCTGAAGCTCCATCAATCCAAAATAGACTGCACACAGATCATGTTTCCTCATCCAACCGCATGCTATTAAAAATGCAGGATAATCAACTTGCAATTCCAGTAAATACCTAATTGTGTTTGACATATATGTGCTCTCATACCTCCTCCTCAAAGTTGACCTCACATTTGTGACATCTTTCTTTATAAATGGTACTGCTCTATTGTTTTTATACACATATGAAATGATGGACATTATCCTATTTGTAGGTATGTTGTTCTCAAGCGGTAATATCTATGCGACTTTGCAAAACACAACATTGATAGGCTTAATGGCGGGTGGTTTTGCTCCAAGTAAACAATTGTGACATTCCATTTCTCACCTCTAATAACTACAACATTCTTGCTTTGCAATCAATTTTTGGTAGTTTGTTCTTGTTCCTCTTGAAAATGTTTGAGCATGTATCAGATTTAACATTTTTGTTTGAACGCTCAAAGGCACAAGCGAACTAGTAGCGATTATACTCTTTTATGGTGTGACTCTTTGTATTGCTTGATATCTCCATATCGAAACTCCAATCCTTAGTATACTTATTGTACTACCTCCATGCTTCGTCAGAATTGAAAAACTCCATGCCAACATACAACTTTGTTTACTATGAATTCACACATACCGTTTGGTCACAATCTTCTTCATTGTGTGATACATTATATATCGAAGTCACTCTTGTAGCTTTGCCCAACTCACCTTCCACTCACACAAGTTGTTTGCCACTTTTGTCATTACTAACTTCCTTTTTATTTTGTGTACACCAGACACAACCATTCTGCCTTCCTCATTTAAATCAATGTCTTCCAATTGACTCATCAACATTTGAATCTCTCACCCACTCCGCCTACATGTACACACCATTCATTTCCAGACGGACAACACTAGGTGGGGCTTATAAGCAAAATGAGACCATGCATTTGAAACAACTAGAATATAGCACAATGCAAAACAAAATAGAAGGGGATGGTGAGCTACTAGATACATTAAATGGGCTCTAAAAAAAAACTCAAATGGAACTTCACAACTATCGGCATCACTCATCTTTCTCAAACAGAGGCCAAACACATAGAGCATAACACAACAATCAATGATTTGTTTGCATCAAAATATTATTGCATTAACATGCTCTTTTTACATGATTCTAACTTGATACTACCACGTGAACATTTCATCAAGAAAAAAAATCAATACATGTCATTGCAAAGTGATCAAATCTGAGATATGCCATTACAAAAAGGGTTAAAAGCATACATGCCACTGGAGAGTCTCCATTGGGCAGAAATTGCCACCGCAGACATTGAAATATCGGAGATGCCATTATAAACTTCAGATATGTGCATACATGCCATTTTCGGAGCTGGAAGAGAATTTCAGATTAAATACAGAGGTATATACGGTTGGAAATACGGCCTGACATGTGGGGCCCACATGTCAGCCTCCCCCACCTCATCTTCTTCCTCGTCCCAACTCTCTCCCTCTCTCTCCTCTCTCTGGTCGAGACCCCGCGGCATGCAGGGCTCGTGACAGGCGGCTTCAGGCGAGGGCAACGCAGCAGAGAGGCGGCGGCGAGGCGCCCCGCCTCTCTCGCCTCCCCGCGCGCATGGCGACGGCGACGCTCCCCTTCGCCCATAGCGGCGGCGATGGAGCCCCCTCCCCATCGTCCATGGCGGTCGCGACGGCTCGTTCCCCATGGCGCCGCGACGGCTGGCTCCCCATGGCGGCGGCGAGCTCGCTTCCCCATCGCCCATAGCGGCGGCGGCGACCTCCCCTTCACCCACGGCGCAACCAGCAAAGGCCGCCGTCGCGCCGCCGCCTCGGGCCATCTGCGCGCCAGCCACCACCGGAGAGGTCGCCGAGCCACCGCCGACCTCGTCGCGGCTCGCCGCCGCCTCCCTCGCCGGACTCACAAGCACCGTCGCTCGCCGGCCGTCGGGCTCGAGGAAGATGGCGGCGTCGCCGCCGTCGTGCGTGTGGGGAGATGCAGGCCGCCCGCCGCCGCCCTCTGCCGCGTTGCCCTGAGCCGCCTGCCGCCCGAGCCCGCCGCCGGCTGGGTCGCAGATCTACCAGAGAGAGAGAGAGAGAGAGATGGGATGAGGAAGAAGATGAGGTGGGGGGAGGCTGACATGTGGACCCCACATGTCAGGCCGTATTTCCAATCGTATATACCTCAGATTTAATCCAAATTCTCTTCCATTCAAAATGGCATGGATGCACATATCTGAAGTTTATAATGGCATCTCCGATATTTCAATGTCTGCAGTGGCATTTCTGTCCAATGGAGACTCTCCAGTGGCATGTATGCTTTTAACCCTTACAAAAATGATACCGATGTAGCCTAATAAAGTTTAAACCGTACGCCCTGACGCTGGCCCTATCGTCCCGTGTGAAAGCAACATCGGTATCCTTTGCCTAACAAAGTTTAATCCGCAAGCGTACGGATAATGATGTAGCTTTCACACAGGAGTATTCCAGGTAGGGGTGGAAATGGTATGGATAATTTCCGACCGACCGACCGAATTGATCGGATAGTAATTTGGATAGTTTAATGGATATTCGACTATTTTTACGAATAAGGATATGGATAATTTGGCGTGGATATGGATACGAATACGGAGCACTGATTATTCGGTGGATAAGGAATATTCGACTTTTTGTTCGGATAGTATCCGAATATAAAATATGGATATTATCCGAATGTATTTCTGAAATTTTTTAAATGTATTTTTACAATTTTTATTGATAGTTTCCAAACTTTTAAATTTATTTTTTGAAATTTTAAATCTAGGCTAAGTTAATATATATAAATGCATAGACTTTATAATGTTTTGTTTTTACTAATGTTATAAATTTTCACTTTAAAATTTAAATTTTGACCATATTTTGTTAAAATTTGGAACAGATTTTGAAAATTAATTTTAGCTATTCGACTAACAATATTCGTATCCTTGTCTTATCCGATCTGTATTCGATCCATATTCATAACTGATGTTATCCAGTATTATTCGAATTTGTATCCATATTCGACATGTTCTTATTCGAATCTGTATCCGGTAAAAAATACGGATACGGATATGGATAGAACGATATCCGACCTTATCTGTTCCGATCACAACCCTAATTCTAGAGTATCAATTTGCACGATGAAGCAAAGTGGAGAATATCGTGAATAACGGATAGGTTCCGTACCAATTAAAATATCAATTAAAATATAGCATGGGTAAGGATAGGATGGGAGTGATGACCAATGGCGAACACCGGAGACTCAAATTAAAAGATAAAGAGCGGTTTAATTAATAAGTTGGGAGGACAACGAGACAAGATTAGGTTCCTAGGGTAAATCAATCCTTATTATTATGGTCCAACAAAAAGGTTTTAAACCAGTGTCATCTCTAGTGAGAGATAGATTTACTTGTTCAACTCTGCTCACTTTGGAGCTGGCGAGCCCACCACCATCCACTATCACTACAATTCCGGATGATTATGGCTATTACTATGTAGCTTAACAGAGCCAACCCGAACGTGGTGGATTTCGAGGGATAGACAGGCGCTGCCACCATTTGCTATCTACCACACAAACCAGGGGATTGGGCGTCAATCGAGTTAGTGCTAACCCTGGGCACCACGCCCACAGCTAACACTAATATTTTCCCTAGGTTCTTGGAGAAACAACCTCCTTTAGTGAAGCCCGTCTGACATAAGCTATCAAACGAGATATCCCGCAAACACATATGAACAAGAGGAATATACTTCTACACTAAAGCACGTCCGCAACAAGAAATATAATAATTAAAGTAAATGATGAACTTAGAATAAATAAAGAAAGACTATTTTAATATTGCATGTCTTACAGAGAAGAATAGATACAAGAGTTGTACCAGAACTTCCAAAGACTTCTCCAAACCCTGAGACAAGCTTGACTCGACTCTAACTCCCAACTACACAAACCTAACTCTAATATGGAAAGTGAGCAGAAAATGAGCTCCTTCCTGTTGTTCTCTCCCATTTGGCTATAGTACCCCCCTATATACAGTGCTCTAAAGACCTAGGGGTACTTATAGGTTGGAGGTGAAGTCGGTGGACACTGGGGAGGTCAGCCAGCCTAGGGGGATTGGATGGCCCCTTGGATCCATAGATGTTGCATCTCACGACATACGTTTGCTCCTAGAGACATATGCATGCTGTCATGAGTTGATTGCATGGGGGCTAGGCTGGCCAGCCTGAGGGGGTTGGCCCCCCAGGACTCCGATGCATCGACTTGACTTCTTGGATGGTTAGGATATCTTCTCCACGTAGATTATTTGATAATTGTCATGCATGCGTGCCATTCAGTCCAAATGACACTTTCACCTTGCCCTTAATCTCAACCGACGTTGATCCAACACTTCACATAGCTCCACAATCACTTATTTGCATGCAAGTAAAAGGATACGGCTTAGTGCTGACATGGTGGGGCCGGTTTACCAAGGTGGGGTCGGCCGGTCCCACAATAGCTTGGATTTTGCTCTATTTTCTCTTTATTCATCCCTGCTCTCAAATAAATATCAAAATTTGTGAGACTTTATTAGTTAACAAAATATTGCACAGATTCTAGTATAATCACCATTTTTACCGAATAGTTGATGGATAAATTTAAGGTTTAGCGACCGCTAACAGCCTCGTCATTGGGTGACATTCCGACGACGCGCCCTGCCGTCCCACGCTTGCCTCACCGTTGGGCTATGCCTCGTCCAGCACCATCCTGCCACCGGGAAGTGCCCCAACTTTGGCCCCACCGGTCCGTTCCGTGGTGCCACTCCACTGATGGCCCTACTTGGCCTCCGTTCTACCGACTACCGCACGACTGAACTTGCTCCGCCTCGTCGTTGACTAGCTCCGCCTCGCTAGGCAAGGTCGTCGTTGACCTAGTCTACCTCACTGTTGACCAGCTCCACCTCGTCACGCAAGGCTCACTGTGGTCCTGTATGTATTTCAAACTATAAATTGTGAGGAAATATTGGAAAAGTCCCTAATGGCATATTTGAAAGAAACACGACTTTGTAATGGCATGTATCGAATAACTTGTTTTGTAATGGCATATCTTAGATTCGATCACTTTGTAATAGCATATATCAAATTTTTCAATCATCAAACATTTTATGTGTAAGATGCAGAACACTAACTTGGAGCATGCAAAGGTGTAGCAGAAAGTTGTTGGAGGAAGCATGCGAGGACGAATCTATAGTGCGCTGCACGCCAGACGAAGAAGTTGGCGCGCCGCCACACGCAAGGGAGAGGCGGCGTGCTGCCGCACGAGGAGGAAGACGGCACATTGTTGTGCGGGCGGAGAGGCGGCAAATGACAAAGGAGGAAGATGACGTGTGGGGAAAAAAGGCGCTCTCTGACATCCGGTATCAATTGCAATTATCTTTGGATCCTTGTACCCTTTTTTAAACTGTAAAGGGTTGTATGGCCGTGTCCATAAACTTGGGTTCTGTTTTTTTTTTGTGCTGATCTTAAATGGCCGAACTGCAGAATTGACTGAATTTCGAGAGCTTCTCGAGGTAGCCAGATTCGGATCCATTTTGTTTGACTATTTTTAACAGAGTTAGGACCCACCTTTGAGACAACGAAAAATGGACTCAAAAAACATAAAACATATGTTTTCAAATGGAAATTTCAATATATGCCATTGCAAAGTGACGTGTTCTGAAATTTGCCATTACAAAACGACTGATTGGTATAAAGTTGCGATTATTTGATATATGCCATTTCGAGGAAATTTATACCCAATTATCCCTAATCCTTCTTCTAATCTGTCTTCTTCCTCCCTAATCCTTTTTCCTCCTCTATAATTATTCTTCTTCCCGTCTCCAGTGATCCTATGCCGCCACTGACCTTAGGATTCCACGCCGTTGCCACGCCTATGTGAATCCCTCGCCGCCACGGCGTAAGAGGAGGCGGCACGGGGAAGAGGCGGCTGCGGCGCCGGGGAGAAGGGGCGACAGGGAGGAAACCCGAGGGAGAGAAGGAAGAAGGATTAGGAAGGAAGGAGAAGTATTAGGACAAGATCAGGTTTTAACAATGTCATAATGGCATATTTTGGAGAAATGACACTTTGTAATGGCATGTAGCAAATTTTTGTTTAAGTAATGGCATATCTTCCCTAGATGGGAACATATCCTATTCAATCAAGTTTACGGTGCAACTACTGTGCAACCGAACTATTAAAAGTTGTAAAAAATTCTAAAAATTGTTTAGATGTATTTTATTGTTTACTCTACTTACGTATGAAGTTTCAAATGAAAATTCATTTTATATTAAGAGTTATGAAAAAAGAAAAAACTAACGGTTTTGATAAGTTCAAAATCGATAGAATTTTTTTTTGTAACTTTCAATATATGATGAATTTGAACTTTATATAGAACTAGAGTAAGGCCTTGTCAGCCAGTCTTCGAAACCCCTTATAAGAAGCCGAAAGACCCGAAAAGTCCAATTTATACTGTGATTTGAAAAGCAAGTTTTGGATGTCTTTTTCTAAAAGCAGCTTTTAGAGAAGCTGCAACTGAAACAAACATGACCTAAATTGAAGAGCATATATACAAATGTTTTAGAATTTTTACAACTTTTAATAGTTCGGTTGCACGATGATTACACTGTAAACTTGATTGCACGAGTTATGTTTTCGTCTTATATTCGATCACTTTGACATATATCATTTTTTTTCTTTTCAAAACATAGACGAGTGTTAACGCGTTGAAAGGCTGCACGGTTGAGTTCAAAACAGCGCAAAATCAGTGTCATGTATATTTCCCTCGGGCGGCGGGAAGGTATATTTGATATTTCCATTCTTCCTTCCGGCTTCCGCCCTCCCACGGAGTCCCGCCTTTCCTCCCCGGCGAGATAGACATCAAAACAAAGACTGGCAGGCGAACGTGATGGCGAAGAGGATGTCGCCGCCTCAGGTTGCTTCACCCGCGCCGTGCCCATGGGGAAGAAGGGAGATTCGCTGCGCGCATCCCCTTATCACCGCCCGCGGAAGCAACATACTATACCTCCGCTGCGCTGCAATGCCCACCAGGTGTTCGACGTAACGCCACGGCCCCAACGGCCAAGACATCCCGGGCCTTCATTTTTATATATCTCCCAAGAAGGAAGTGGGAGCACAAGCCCTACGCAAACTCGCGTCGTGCTCGCAGCATTGCCAGGTTCCAAGCGTAGGTAAGATTCTTCTGATCATGAAGCTCTCTTGTTTTTTTGTACGATTCTTGCTTCTGCTTCTGTTTCTGTTATGCCATTGCTCTCTATGCTCCCTGCTGCCGACATCGCCAAGGAGATGGAGTGTCTGAGCTGTCCCTTGTTGGTTCTTGAAACCACAGGCAGGATTGTAAATGTGTTGTGTGCACCAATACATAATAATTATAGTTTAGATAAATCGTACATCATACCACATTTTCCTTTGCGCGATCACTAGTTACCACTACATTTTCCCTTTTTCCTTATCATGCAGTGCTGCCTT
Source organism: Raddia guianensis (assembly GCA_036346415.1). NCBI lineage: Eukaryota > Viridiplantae > Streptophyta > Magnoliopsida > Poales > Poaceae > Raddia > Raddia guianensis. The sequence goes on from CM070540.1 coordinate 28,877,378, forward strand.
ATACAATAGCTTCACCAAAAAATTAGAAGAATATGTTCTTTTCTTTCTCTCATGGCAGTATCTAGCCACTTTTAGCAGTAAGTTATAGGTCCTTGCTGACCAAACAAGCAAACAGATCATTGCAATGATACCATGTTTTCTTTCTTACTGCTCACATAACATCACATGACAGCATGGGCTGCATATAATGAGTCTCTAATCATTATTTTAGTTTGATAGCTGACAATACAGTCGATTGAATATCATCCTCATCTTTCTTTTTCTCTCTACAGTTTACATGTTTCTATGTATATGGCCACAAATTCATGACAATATATGTAAATAGGGTACCTTTCTTGACTTTCAAAGAGTTAAATTTGAAAATTAAGTTGGGAAACACTGAGCATATCACAGAGGCCAGGGGAATATGCATAATAATTTATACTACTGACCACAACTACCGCATTTGTTTCATATGGACCTTTCACCGTTAACTCTTACTTCTTATCATCCTTTTATTGTCTTTTGTATGTGATTCCATCCTAATCATGCTTACATGGTTGGACCAAATAAACAGAAACTTGATTGCAAAAAGACTGTAGTGATGCTCAGAATTGCTTCTGGCAACATAATGTGCTGGGTTCTTTTGATGAGGGTTCAATACCATAATGCCAGAACTAATTAATTTACTAAGTTTCCACTTTGGCACTTTAAGCTTATTGGCACTTCCTGCAACTAGGGAACAACAACTGTTCCATATCAAAGATGAGCTTCAGATCTATTGAGCAGTTACTTAGAAGGGACAGCAAGACCAAAATTTCTCGAAATACTGTTGATGGTATTCATGACCAGAAGGAAGAACAGTGTGTGCGATCCTTGAGGGAGTTACTTCTTGCAAGCAACCAGCTTCCAGAGAAGTTTGATGAGTATCATGTTCTACTACGGTATGCAAATTCTGTTTATATCTACATTGTATGTACAGTTACAGCACCATACATGTCCATCTAAATAACAGTAGAAATGATATTATATCCCTTAATTGTCCTAGGGGTCAGATATATTCTGGTTTTGGACTGATTTTGGGCTTGACATGACTGTTATCTTCATGTAGCTTTCTGAGAATGAAAGGATTCAACATAATAAAGGCAAAGGAGATGTTCATAAATATGCTAAAATGGCGTGAAGATTGCGCTGTTGATGCCATTGCAAAGGTATGCCATGATTATTATTCAAATATTACCGAACATAAAGTTCGTCCAAGATTCCTATGCTTTCAAATGTCTTGGAACTTCCTTGTGCCCTACTTTTTTAGTCATGGAATTTGAATCATGGAATGCCACAATATCATGTAGTCTGGTTTTACTATTAAGGTAAATGGGTGTTTCTATGTTACAGGATTTTAAATTTGAGGAGTATGATGCAGTGAAAAGATGCTATCCTCATGGATTTCATGGAGTTGATAAATTTGGCAGGCCACTATATATTGAACGGATTGGTTTGGTGGATCTCAATAAGCTCATCCAAGTCACTAGTGTTGATCGATTTGTAAAATATCATATATCAGAACAAGAGAAAACTTTATATTTGAGATATCCTGCTTGCTCACTTGTTACTAAGAAGCACATAGCGTCTACAACAGCCATATTGGATGTGAAAGGATTGGTGCGTGCCTGCTATATATAGCACCTTCATTATAGTGTTCCATCTTAATTGCATTGTTTTATAGAAGAAAATAGTAGCACAAATGTTTAATTATTTAGTCATTTTGTGAATTGAAGGCCAGGTTCTGATCTTGAAAGCAGGTATCAATTTTTTTTTTGTGTGTGTGTGATTGTTAAGGCCTTGTTGTATCAAGCTGTATTTACAAAGCAAATGGCTAGGACAACAACTCACATTTGTACTTTAATGAAACTATAATATATCTGGTATTTAGTTTTAAGTGCTCTCACTGGCAATATGCTGCAGTTATTTTACTGTGATCTAAAATATATATATATATTTTTTGACTTGACTCCTGTCTTCAGGGTATAAATAACTTTTCAAAGTCTGCAAGAGAGATGTTCATAGAGATTCAAAAGATCGACAGCGATTACTACCCAGAGGTTTGCCTCAGTTTGCCTCGGTCATATCTGAGTCTATAACATCTAATCTGCTAATTATGGTAATTTACTGTTGTAAGTTAAACTTTTGGACCATCAGCATGTGGGAGTTAGTTCCGCAATTCAGATTTCCATAGAGAACTTTCGGTTGAAATTAAAAATGCAAAGAAAAAATAAAGCTAAGAAGTTGGCCACAACATCTGTCTTGGTGAAAAGAGAAGCAGTTCGACGTGCAAGTGCTAAACCGGATTATGAAACCAGAAAAAATGATCTCAATTCAAATCATGGATACAATATATACAACTAATTATTCAGATAATAGCAAATATCAGATTCTATAGATGTCCTTATAACTTCAGGTAACTATTGCTCGAAAAAAGAACTTCAGGTAACTAGGAATTGATCCTCCATTTGAGGTGTTATTGGGTTGCGTATCCTCTTTTGCGAGACAACTCGTCCCTGAGCTGTTAGTTGGTCGTCCAATCTCCCCCTGGGTGACTGTCTTTTTTGACGAAACCGTTGACATCCAGTCCATCCCGTTCCCCTTGTACGATCAGGTCATGGAATCACATGCTGCCCCATCATCGGTCAGATCGATAGCACAGACGCAGAAGAGCAGCACGGTGAAGGAGAGCTCACCAGGTCGCCAAAGGCTGAAGCAATGACAGCCCTGAGTATTGTAGATCCGATGCGGTGAAAACAAAAGTCATGCGAAGAAGAGGGCCTGAAACAGCCAACAACGTTGGGAGGCCCGAGTAGATTAGGTACGCCCTAGGAAGAAGAGCACCGTGGAGTCTCGCCGACGAGGAGACGGTGGTCAAAACGGCACCAGCCTTGAGCAGTGAATGGTAGCAGATGAGGTCGAAGTAGCCAATGGTAGCACTGTAGCAGACAAACCCGAACAGCTTATCGGATGTGCTTGTGGCAGCAGAGCACACTGAACATCGCAACCTGCAGCTTCAGCATCAGGAGCCAAGAAGACCCAAGGCGTCCCTACGACAGGTGCGCGGCACTTACCTAGGCACACTCGCGATGAGGTTGCGCGAGGTGGTCTCACTGTCAGTGATCGCTGGTGGACTAAATAATTTCTTTATTGCTAACTAAATCAATACTCGGTTGCTCCTTTACAGGGCTATCGCCTAACAACTTGACCTACAAAATAGCATATTAAACCAACAATCTTATCTTAAAGATAACTAGCCAGTCCAGATCAACAATGTATCTCAAGGATAATAGACTAATTGAAATCAGTTTAACCAAGATAACTAATAAGCTACATTACCGAATACCGATACACCGTTCACGTGCATGAACAAATGAACAATGCATATGAACAGTAACTTCGTTGTAGTGTTATACTGTTATGCACATAACATAACATTGGACTTCATTAAAGTGTTCGGTTCCATGCATTGGGGCTACCTGTTGGTACTTTTCCAATGTCTAAGATTTGTCGTAAGTGGTGAGAATGGATGTCCATACTTCTAGCCTTCTAGGCAACTCCTCCACCATCCTCTTGAACAACGTTAAAAGTGCCAATTTGGTCCCTCAACTATATCCGTTGGGCTACTTTGGTCTGTAAACCTTAATACTGGACTTGTGAGTTGTGAAGCCCCTCATGTAGCAAAACCGGACCAAATTAATTCTTTGGCCAAGTCAGTGGGTGGTTTTATGATTTTTTGCTTGTGTGGCATCCATGTAAGATATTTGCTGACTTGATGGCCACATGACATCATCTCATTGCCTTATCTCTCATTTTCTCTCACAAATCTCTTTTTTTGGAGAGGCCGAGAGATTTTTTTTTGGAAGAGTAGAGAGTTGAGGGTATTAATAATGAGGCAATAACGTGGCAGTTTATGTGTTCACCATGTGTACTAAATAGTAGAAAATAAAAAATTCTTAGGAAAGAGGTCGTCTAGGATTAGATAAGTTAATAATTTTATTTTGTGTGGTTTAGACCTCACATGAAATAGATATACAAAACAAACTGAAATAAACGTGTACATTTCCTTCTCCATTTAACTGCTAGGACCACTTTGTTGGAGGCTAGCTTGTCGTGCAACTGCACCTAGGACCCACTCTGTTGGAGTCATTGCTAGGAAGGCGTGCCAACACGTTGACATTGGTTTTCGATGCCCATGCCCTCTCTTTGCATGTTCCTAAAGGCGCACAAAAATCGGGCTTTCATCCAAATGCAGTCCAAACAACCGAGGCATGGCCAATATTAGGTATGGTATCTCAAGAAAACAGACTAAACACACCCTTAGGTCCACTTGTTGCAGGAGGCGGAAGTACCAGCTCGTGGCCTATCAAGAGCCTTCGGCTCTAGCCATAACCACCTTAGTCATAGAGCCATGCTGAAGTGCAGGAGGTATGGGACCACAAGGCCTCCAAGCACTTGGGACGGCAGACGGTGTTATAGTTGACTAGGGAGTGACCACCATGGGCAATAATATCCCCATGCCAAAGGAAGGCTTTACGGATTGTTCTATTCTTATTAACCACCCAACAGGGGAGCTGGAAGATAGTGATGAAGTAAGTTGGGAGGGCGGAGAGGACATTTTTTTAACAAGGGTGAGACGACCCGCTTTGGTGACAAGGTGGCCCTTCCAACCATGTAGCTATCACAGAGCTTGTTTGGAAGTGGCATGTAATGGGATCTATCTAGGTGAAGTGGGAGGCTCAAGTAGGGGCAAAGAAGCTGTCTTTCGTGCCAATAAGTGTTAGGCCTCATTCTCTTCGTCTTAGAATATCTTGACTCAAGTGTGAAAGATGCATGCATGCAGCTGGATGCTAGTCATATTAGTTGGCGATAGAAGTAGTGAATTTCAAATTGACTAGCTACTACCTAGAAGCAATGACCAAGTTCCAGAGGGTTTAAGTAAGATGTAATTAGCTAGCATTTTATAGGCGCTAGCTTTATTGGGTGTTAGCTGCAGTCCTTAGGTCGGTTATGATTAGTTAGTTCCCTAGTCTATAAATAGATGGCCCTTGTAACCCTAAGATGGATATGCATGTGCGCTTGAGAAATACTTCTCTACACACTCTGTTCTTGAGCATTGATTAGAGATTGTTTTTATCTGAGAGAACAATTGAGAGCTCCTAGTCCAACATTAAGAAGGCAAAGAGTGGCACTAGTCATCATAAAGAGGGGATGAGGGCGTTGAGGCAAGGTGGTCAGCGCCCCGGTGCATGTTATTTTAGAACTCTATGAATTATATAAAACCCCACAAAAATGGTTACAAAATATTACATCATTTGGTTTATACAAAAATAACAAATTTTCATTTAATTTAGGTTGAAACAAACAAGTCCTAAGTGTAGGTGACGACGCGGCAAAGCGAGGGAAGCATCACAGCTGAGACCATGTGCACAAGCAATAAAAAAAAGGGCCACCATGGAGGCCAATGGTCTAGGTCTTGTGCGGAGTCGGTGTGGCGGGACATAGGCCTTGTTTGTTTCAGATTAAATTAAATTAAATTAAATGAAAATATGTTATTTTTGTATAAGCCAAATGATGTAATATTTTGTATTCATTTTTGTGGTGTTTTAAATAATTTCTCTTAGATTGTAAAATATTTTTTCATAATTTATTTAATTCTTTAAAATGTCTTTCGAGGGGTCACAAATTTGCTACAGTAAAACACAACTCAACTTTAATCTGAAACAAGCAAGGCCATGGTAAGGGTTGCGCCAACAAAAGCAGCCACTGGGGAGAGTGGTGGCTGGGGTGCTAGTTAGGCTAATGCATCATTTAGCGGAGGCAGCCATTTTCCAGGCAGAGGATGAGGTCTGGGGTTTGAACTCGGATGCATTGATGCTGGTGTGTTCCACCAAGGAAAGGTGTGCTTCATCGGGGAGGGCAGACTCCATCAGTTTGTTGAGAACATTGGCTTTCTCTGTTGGTCGAATGTGGGTGCCCAACCATGGTTCTACCTTACAAAAAGGGAAATTCTTTCCCACGGTATCCCGTCCGGACGGGATCCGTCCCCGATGCCAAAGGCGCTCGAGGAAAAAAGGCGCCAGTAGCGTGCTCGAGGAGGAAGAAGGAGGAGGAAGGAGGAGGAAGGAGGAGCTTACCTGCGCCGCCGCGCCGCCGAGCTTCGCCGCCGCCGGGTTAGGGTTCGTTAGGAACATGTGGGTTTCTCCGGTGTAAAGAGAGGTCGGAGGCGGCGGACCGGCGGTGGTTGGGGCTTGTTTGGGTCATGGCGAGGCGGTGGTGGCGCCACGAGCCGAGGGCGGCGGGGGGGCGGCGGTGGAGGGACCACGCCTTCCCGTCTGTTAGGGGTGGGGTGGCACGGCGGCAGGGGCAGGAGGCGGAGAGGCGGCGGCGCCGGCGCCGGCCGGGGTGGTGGTGGAGGCGGCAGGGGAAGTGGTGGGCTTGGGCGAAGTGAGGGAGCGAGCTCGAGTGGGTTGGGAGTCGGGGAGGCCGATGCGGAGCGGATGAGGGGAGGCTCGGGGGACACGTGGCGGATGGGAGGCGATCCCGTCGGGGCGGGGGCGGGACGGGATCCCGTCCCCTAGTCGCCCCCGGTTGACAGCGTGGAGGCAACTGTGATTTTCTTCCCACGACAATTGAAAACTTGGAGGATAGGAGGCTTTACTGGGACGGTGAAAGAATGAACGAATGAATTGATAGAGCAATCCGCATGAATATTGAGTATAATATTGTTGGTAGCGCTATGGTTGGGGTGTGGGCAAAACAACATGAGTGGAACAACATGTTTGTTGTCATGAGGCGGCGGGGTCATTGTAGGTGTAGTTGCCACCGATGTGTAGTCTCCCTCGAGGGAGACAGGCGGTGGGGGCGGGAGGCATTAGCGGTCTTCCTATCATTGGTTCATCAGTGATGGCGAGGCTTGGACTCATCCTCTTCCGAGTCATCGTGATGGTCGTGGCAGCGACAATGAGATGATGAGACCACCAAACGTGTGGTTGACGCCAAACTCCCAAAACAGACCCTGGAAGGCCATCACAGTGGTCTCCCACCATGTCATGGTGAATAAGAACCTTGGAGGTATTGTGTCCTTAGCGGTTGGGACAATTGCGTATGGTGGGGCAGAGGCAATGGCCAGGTAGTGAACCTTGTGGATGTCGTCAAGCTTCATCATTCACCACACCCACAAGTTGAGGGTGGTCGTATCTGTAACTCTATTTTCTGTTTGGCTTATGCCCATTTCCATAACTTAAAACCAAGTGTGTCACTAAACTTGCATCGTAAACCTAGCCAAATACTACTTTAGATTATCTAGTCTTGTTTCCAAACACAAAAAGTGAGTTAAAATAACCTAGTTGGGTTGAGACTGTCTATATAAAGAATGCCTAATGTAACGCTGGCATTAAGCAATGAACAACCATAATTTCTAGTGCTTGGTTGTAAAGCCCACTACACGGATTCAAATTCCTATGGGGACAATAAAAATCTGGGTCTCATTCTTGAGGGTGTGTTATAGCGGTGGGACCGAATTGGTGGATCCCCGTAGTACTTCTAAAAAAAAGTCTCCATCTTATCTCAATTGTACTCAGCCTTGGCAAAGACATTGCCAGCGGATCAAAGGCGAGTGTACTACCTTCGGTTCCTAGCCTCGTGTCCATCCAGCCCTACCACCACCAGAGGGTAAAGGTAGAATGTTCTACATAATATTTAAGACATCAATGATTTCATCCAGCCTTGTCTAGTCCTGCCCTGTTTTTGGGTTGGACTGAATTGTTGAAAAGCTAGACATTGAGAGCTTCTTGAAGCAACTTTGAGAAGTCGGCCTGCTTTGTTCAGCTTGTTTTTGAGAGCTTTAAGAAGTGCCTTTGAGTTCTAAAAAGAGGGGGAGGGAGGGGGTCTTGAGGAGCCAAAGAATTTGCCTTTTGGAAAAAGCAATGTGCCATAAGCCTAGCAGAAACATTTTAGCTTTACTTACCTCATATAATTATCCTATTGTCATTGATTCCAGAATGTTTCTTTGCCCTCTAATATCCAGTCTTGCTTTCTGGTACAGACATTAAACCAACTTTACATAATCAATGCTGGTTCTGGATTTAGAGCACTGTGGAAGGTACTAAAAACATTCATGGAGGCAAGAACTTTAGCAAAGATTCAGGTACTGCATGTTTTCTTTATATATGTGCTAATTATTGTCAGAAAATAAATTTGTAAAATGCCTACTTCACACCCTCAAGTATAAGCCTTTGTCTAGATGACTCCCCTGCCTAAAAAACAAGGTATTCTCCCCTTGTTTTCTCCCCTTGAAGTTTGTGAAACCATCTAAATAGCCCCCTAATGTTGTTTTGACAAAACGGGTCTACTTTAGCCACCGAACTATATTCCCTCTGTTTTTTTATGAGGCGTCCACGCTTTACAAGATTCAAACTTCGTAATCTTTCACCAATAATTTGTCTAAGAATATATAGATTTTGTGATACAAAAATGGCACCACCCGACTCGCATTTGAAAGTATTTTTCAATGATTATAATTTTGTTATTATGAATGATATAGGATAAGAGAAATTAAGGGTCAAAGTATAGTTTAGCAGACTGAAAACCATGCCTTGTAAAAAAACGGAGGGAGAAGCAATTTGTCTATTTAACCCCATGGTTCAGCAATATAATATCATTAATTTTGCAGTTTGGATGTGATAGGGTGGAACAAAAAGTGGCAAGAACGAATGTCTAAGCATTTATAGGTCAAATAACACAATACTTAGTATCTCAGGTCAAGGGGTTAAGTAGACGATTACTATAGTTTAGGGGCTAAAGTAGTCTTCATATCAAAGCCACCTTCAAAATGGTTTTAGTTGTTTATTTAGACGGTTCTACAAACTTTTGGGGGTAGATTTTTTCTGCATCAGGGAGTTATCTAGACAGAGCCATATACTTGAGGGTGTGAACTTTATCCATTAAAATTTTCTTACATCTATGCTACTTGTAGGTTTTGGGGACCAATTACATTGGCACAATACTTGGAGCTGTTGACCCAAGGTAAGGTGAATCAAGTCATGAGCAACTTTTCCCTTCAAAAAGAATGTTATCAGCAACTTGTTTATGCTTAGCAGATTGAATATTTTTTTCTTTCTTCAGCAATTTACCAGACTTTTTGGGTGGAACATGTACTTGTTCTGTTACTGGAGGGTGCTTGCTCCAAGATAAAGGACCTTGGACTGACCCAGAAATTGTCCGTGCTTCTAAGGTGAGGTATGATGCTTTTCTTTCTATCTTCTAGAGATCATTTAAAATTTGTCGGGAGCTGATTTACTAAGGGTTTCATTAAATCAATTATAGTATTTTGATTGTTGGAGTATATTTGGACTTTACTAGGAAGTTTTTGGTAAAGGTCAGAAATCTTTCAATGAGATGGCTACTGTAGTTACATGTGAGAGCTTTTCAGGTCCACAGGTATTATGATATTTAATTCTTATTTTTTGCTCTTTAGTCCTTTGATTGCTCAATATGGCTGTTAAACTACCATTGTTTTATCAGTTGCCTTTGATATGCCAGTGTTATGCTTGTCGATTACATGTATTATTGGTTTGAAACTTCATGAACCATGAATCAAGATTGTTCAGTCTTATGACTACAGTGTTATGCTGTTTGTTTTTCTTCTTTCTGCTGGTTTTCCTTTATTCATAGAAAAAATATTTCCATGATTGGTCCCTATTACCAGCAACACCATCATGGCAAGGGTGCTGGCTTATTTCCATAATATCTGATATTATTGTTAGGGCCATCCTAAGGATAGGCAATTTCATTGTGAAAGACAGGAAATAAGAAATCCTTCTTCCACTCTCTTCTTCGTTGCACCGTTGGCTGGCTGGCGCCTCCTCACCACCGAGTGTTTATGCTCCAAACATACATTGCCCATACTAGAATCTCCCCCACCTCATTAGCCCATGATAAAATATTACATAACATGAGCACCTTACCCATCAAAAGAAAAAAAAAAAACAGCAGAAGATAAAATTTGCCACATCTTCATTGAATCTTTTCATTTCATCTTATTTCAGTCCTTTCTCTTCTTTTTTTACTAGGCGCCATGCCAAAAGAGAAGAAAGATACTCTTCTCATATGCTCCCTGGTTTCCTTGCAAAGGCCAGTTATGGATTCTTGATATTATATTTGCAGGAGCCTTCTTCAGGACAAGTAAATTACACTTCTGGTAGGAAGCGTACTCTTGGCATGTTGTTAAAGGATAATCAGGTCTTGATATTTTTATTTTCATTTTCTAAATTTTTTCTTCTATCCTCATGGCGAGGGTCCACTTAAAAACTGGTAAAGCTTGTGGCATCACTTGTTGAACACAAGTAAAATATGTCAACAGTTGTTTGCTATTGTTTGACTTTGAACGTGTGGTACAGTTGCACTTCGATTGTAGATTATCAGATGTTGTTTGTATGTGTATCAACTAGATAGTCCAAGTTTTCCTATGCCACGTTTGTTATAGTTACTAATTTTGATAAACCTCCATGGAATAGGATGGCAATGACATGAGTGAAAGTATTCAACAGAAACAACTGAATGAGCAGATCTCAGAGAAGATCCGAGAACTTGAAGGTTGTGCTGCTCATACCAAGGAGGTGAGCAAAGGTTCTCAATTCAAGAATTGCAACCTGAACGATCTACATAGCCGCTAAACGTTGTTTTCTTTGTTTGTTCAGACCCTGCAAATGCTAGTATGCAAGCAACAAGAGCTTGCAAGCCACATTGAACAGTTGCGGAAACTCCTTAGGTGAGAATTGACATCAACCTTCGTTTCTCTGATTGCGGGAGTGAAGTATTTCAAAAACCTATGAGATGATATCTGTGATTTTTCTATACAGGGATGACATGAATGCTAATAAGAAAGCAAATATACAAATCTTGAAGTGAACTTCTGCGAGAGAGAAAGAAAGCACAAAATATTTTAATATTGCACTCTTGTGAAGAAATAGGCACGCACCTTGGATGGTTATTTGTAATGAATCTTTAGCCCGTATATTCTGGCAGAGCTATATGTAGGGAAGGCCGCATGCCCGCACGACATTATTAGTGATGGTTTCGAAATGCTGTCCCTTCTTGGGTTCATGTTGTGCCTTGATGTTCCATGCCCTTTCAAGAAGGGAAAATGATGTATCATGTTTACTCATTTGACTTAACATTCACGAATAAGATTGTGTATTTACTGAAATTCAATTTTGTCAACCAAACTCCTCGGACGGGGTATTTAGGCGGCCACCGTCATCCAACTCTCAGGAAGACAGCAGCAAGGGATAAGGAAATATGGGTGTGTGGTGTGTGTGGGCTGTGGCTTAGGTGGGAGGGCGTTGTGGTGTTAGCTTTAAAGGGCGAATTCTGTAGCTATAAGAGGATTATCGGAAAATAGAATAGTAACCTACCTTCTTCCTTTGACTCTGTCTCACCCCTGTCCCTTCCTGTGCCGTCATGGCGACGAACCCTAATTAGCGCGAGCCTTACAATTGGTATCAGAGCGAGATTGAATCGGGGAGCGCTTTCGTAAGCTCGAGGCCTTGATCGGTAAAATCCCATGGAACAGGTTGGCGGCTACCTTTGGGCGGCTGTCGTAATATCCCAAACCTGGTTTGATCGGCTTAGAGGCGAAGCATCACGACACTGGTCAAGCATAGCACGCAGGTGAGGCAAGTGATCGAAGCTCTGGGGAATCAGATGCGAGAATGGTGGAATTTCTGAAGCAAATGCTAGAGGCCATGCAGTTATGCCTGGAGGTGAAACTGGCGGCGGTAGACGAGAAAATGGGGAAGAAACTGGAGGTGATGGAACACAAGTTGGTGTTGACACAAAAAGTTAGCTTCTCGCGAACACACGTGCTGAAGCGTCAACTCTGTGGTTGCGTCGCAACAAGAAAACCAAGCGTGCCAGTCAATTTGACCTGTAAATTGATAAGGAGGAAATTGTCAGTAATATAGCCCTAATCGGCTTTATAAATAGCCAGATCAGGTTTTCTATAATCGGCTTTAACATATCCGATTATAGGTTCTATCGGCTTAATATCCGATAGAGCAAGTAAATACGGAATAACAATTAAATTCGAATTTGTACTTCTTTTTGGTGTTTTTTATAATATATTAGCAATAAACCTTCGACGATTGCATCGATTAAACCAAGAAGTAGATCAAATAGATTGGTCAAGCCAAGACAGTATCCAGATCCAAATCTAGATATAAGCTAATAAACCGATGTCAAGATTCAAAGGCTAATATTTGATAGATGCAATACCAATCGGCAAATATTTACAGATGCAGAGTCCTAAACAAGGCATACACAAGATCGATTAAACGAGACAGTTGCATACATCGAATTCGGAAAAAGCATGTGTAATATCCGATAATCAGCATTGCACGATAAACACATATTACAGATCGAATACATCGAGACAGTGTAATATGCAGGAACACATCAAAGATCGGGAAATCCCGAGACAGTCTGACATGCTTTGTATACATGAGATCAATATGATACAGCCATGCATACGGGTTACAAGGAGAGAATCGCTCTACCTGCGAATTGAAGCCTTTCGACGAGGTCGATCGGATTCGAGAAAGTGTTTTGTGTATTGAGTGTTAGACCCCTTTCTATCGAGACCTAAAGTCCTATTTATAGTGTTACAAAGTCGATACCGATACGACCTAATTTATCATGACGCTTCGATCACATCGCATTTCTTCCAAGTCTCACAAGTATCGGTATTCCGCCTTTCTTCTTTGCCGATAAAGCCCATTTCCGATTTGGCCCAACAAACCCATCATATTCGGCCTTTTCTGAACATCCGATTTTCTGCCAAATTTGGGTGTCAACATATGCCCCTAAGTTTGGCAATGAGTACTTCATTAGCCGAACTTCCAAGTAAAAATCGGATTTACTATACCGGAATATTTCACATTTCTACCCCTGTAACTTCTCGCTTTCAGCCCATTTGTAGAACACGTGTCAGCCTAGTAGACAATATGGACCGAAACTGTAACGCCGAAAAGCGCGGTAAAACCCTAGCTTTACCACGGCTATAAATAGCGCACCATTCGCCGTCACTTTCACGCTCTCCTACTCGCGCACGGCTCTCGCATCGGAATTTTTGAGGCTCTCAGCAGTCAGCGCACAATCAACTCCTCCAACTATCAATCGGCATCATGTCTCAGGTACTGATTCAATGCTCGGACTCTGAAGCTTTGTATTCTTTGGGCCCAGTAGGAGATCGAGACCCATCGGATTTCATACATCACTCCGTAGGAAGACTCCCTTTATTTGCCGATAAGCTTAGTGCAAACAGCTGGAAATCGGCATTTAGATCTAGGCCTAGCCCAATCAAAGGATATAAGGACTGGCTGATCCGGGTTTATGATCAAAAACAAGAGCAATGGGACGAGTTAGGAATAACCGATGCCATTCTTCTTTCCTTATCTCCACCACCAGCGGACGAACCGTTTATGGCCGCATCGGCTTATTTCTGGTGTGACACTGCAAATGCCTTCCTCTTTCCGACAGGACCAATAAGCCCTACACTTCTAGATGTAGCCATGTTGACTGGTCTTAGTCCCGATGGCGAGATGCTATCGGCTTTCGATTTGACTGCCACACTGAAGCTGGTACCTGAGAAGAATTTTGGTTGACAACGCTACATCAGTACTCACCAGAAAACCGATGATGTGGATGATGAAGAGCACATTGCCTTCCTGAACATGTGGCTAGACCGATTCTTCTTTTGCGGTCAATCACTCAGCCCTAGCAAAGTATACCAAGGAGTAGCCGAGGCATTGGCATCAGGCCAAAAATTATCAATCGAAAAATACCTGCTAGGAGCCACCTACCGGACGATGCATGAGATCAGGGAAGGTCTCTGCTCACCAAAAGCCGATTACTCAGTTGGTAATCTCGGCGGACCTTTCTGGTTTATCGGAATGTTCCTGAAACTCCAGATATACAAATCCCTTGGCGAATTAGATTTCGGCCTAAGATTTCCAAGTGAAAAGGAATCCGATAGCAGTAATCGCCCATGCAGATCATATGGGGAAATGATCTCAGTTAATTGCAATAGGCGGCGCTTAAACCAAGAAGACCTTGCTATGTCCATGGTTGCATTTTATACAATGTCTGAATCGGAATATGGGTTAGAACAGTTCAACCCATACACTGATTTAGATAGATATCCGATTCCTTCATTTTTCCGATTGGAAAACACTTTGAAAGGAGAAGCCCTGACAGCATACAAGGAATTCATCTCTCCAGGAATTTTCTTCGCTATTCTGAGCACGAGAACCCACATTAGAAAGCCATCTTATGAATTCTATCATCCAGCTGTGGTTGCTCGGCAATTCAACCTTGGGCAAAACATTCCTGATCTCTTCATCTATCGCCAACTGAACGCCCGAGAAGACTTAAGCTCCAAATCGGCTTATGGAATTCTATTGGCCGCTCAAATTGATTTTGAAATGCCATCGGAATTTCGAATGTGGGCTGATACTTCGCCAAAGTTCGACGACTGGTGGGAAGCCATTGCAAAAAATATCTATGCTATGTATATGAGCTTCAACCTTAATCGAACAAATTATCGTCAAAGAAAACTTGCAAGCCCAATCGGCCTAAGATTGCTTCAAGAAGATAGAAGCTCCATCGGAATCAGAAACCAACAGCTCAAATACTACCGATTCCAATAATTCCGATGATGACAAGGAGGAAAACTCTTTAGAATCGGGACCTTCTTCATCAGATTCAGACGATGAAAGAACGGAATCCCAGACCCACGCATCGTCTTCTTGCAGCGAGGTTACTAACTTGCGTGCGTCCGCTAACCCACTTTATTCTTTTCCGATTAGTAACCTCCCGTTTATTTTCTTTCAGAGTGGTGATAAGCGCCCCAAGGCAAAGCTCATTGGAGAAGAAGCTGGCCGGATCCACTCGACGGCCAAGTCAACATCGGCCTTCACTCAGGGTTCTTCAAAGAAACGAGGTACAATCGGTTTATTTCATACAATTCTTGAAATATTCGATTACTTACTGACTTTATTTCAACAGGGAAACCCGAAGGCGAACCCGGCCTGAGGAAGAAGGTAAGCACCAAGAGACCGAGACCCCCAAAGGTGCGTACTCCCGATAGCACCGAGTCCATCTGTGATACAGTAAGCACTCAATGCCCCAATCCTTTAACACCTCTTATCGGCACCCTTTAATCATCGGAATCTGAATTTCAGGACACCTCCCCCATCTCCAAGAAAAAAGATAACACTCCTGCTCCTCCCCCAGCTTCGCAGACGCCACCGGTCTTCAACCCCCAAGACGTAATCGGCATTCACACTTATCTTACAAAATTCTCTCAATTGCCGATTTATCATAACTTCAATTTTTCTTTTCTCCAGTACATGTTCCAACCTCGTAGCCCAGTGCGAGTAACTGTGGCCTCTACGCAGGTTATTACATACGATGGAGGAAAAACCGATGAGCTCAACTTCGACCCATCCAGTATGGATTGGCTCGACGACGAGCTGGACTTTCTGTCATCACCAATTAAGACCCAGTCACCTCCAGCCGCCGCCATCGAATCACCCGCTCCGGAAACGAGCAAGAAAAATCGACTTTCTCCGGACACCCTCACCAAACTCAAACGGATGTGGGAGTTATTCGGCGATGAATCGGCTTTCCTGGCTAATCCTTCGGCCATACGGGAAATAGCCGATTCTATCAAGGAAATCCTCCCTGAGCAGGTGGTCTCGGCCATCGAAAAAGTGCTTCCCTTGTTCGCAAAGAAAGCCGATTTCGACGCCGCACTCGATCGGCTCCATCAAAGGAAACGCCAAGGATGCGGAGGCGGAGTTAAAGGGGCTGATCCAAGACGCCAACGCCCAAAACAATACGCCTCGAGCTTAAGCAGAGGTCAATCGAAAGCTTGTCGCCTCCAGCGATTTCAAGGGTTAAGTCCCTGGAACTGGAACCGAAGAAGGCGAGGAAAGCCGAGGAAGCCGCTTCGGTCAAGTTTCGAGGAAAGCAAATCAGCGCCAAGGAGCAAGATGGCGTCGTGAAAGCTTATGCCTAGCGCCTTGGACGCAAAGAAGAAAATACCGATCATACCCGGATCAGCTGAAGAAGATACTCCAACCATCAATCGGATCCGGGATACAATGTCCAGTGCTGCCGCGGCTATTTATGAATTTTGCGAGTAATTGGCCTGCGAGCCAAATCTTTAAACTGTTGTGTGAATTGGTATTTTACCGATTATAAAACCGTCTTATCCTGCCTTGGGCGAAAACAACCAAGGCCTTCGTGCCTTCGTAATAACTTTTAATTTCCTTATGCTTTTTAATCCTCTCAACACCAACGCGTTTAGTAGAATCGCATAGTAATTAGATCTGTAGGCGATTCACTAAGAATCGGCTTTCGCTCAACAGCAACGTGTTGAGTAAAGTTATCACCAATGCGCCAAGTGCGAAAAGATTTTTGAACTATAGGCGATTCACTAAATCGGCTTTTACAAACCCCAACTCAAGCTCCAACCCAAACGCTAGGATAATACTTTTTCAAATACTTGGCATTAATTGCTTTACCGAAAACTTCTCCATCAAGCGTTTCCAAGATATACGTATTTCCAGGAATAATCCGATTGATCTTGAAAGGTCCTTCCCAGTTTGGTGACCATTTTCCGTATTTAGGATCTCTAGAACCAATCGGTAAAAATGTTTTCCATACAAGCTCTCCCACTTCAAACGTTTTCGATACAACCTTCTTGTTGTAATGTCTCGCAACTCTTTGCTTATCACGCTCAATATGTTCCAGAGCCTTTAATCGAACTGCCACCATGTCATCAAGCTTATCCGTCATTAATCTACTGTAATCATCGGCTTTTACATTATTTTGTTCTTCAACTCTCGTAGAGCCGATGATGGCTTCAACTGGCAGAACAGCTTCTTGACCGTAGACTAGCTCAAACGGTGACACTTTGGTAGTCCCATGCTTAGCAATCCGATACGCCCAAAGTGCGTCCGCCAACGTATCATGCCAACCCCTCGGCCTTTCATCGATTTTTCGCTTGATCAGCTTTATAGCACTTTTATTCGAAGATTCTGCTTGGCCGTTGGCTTGAGCATAATACGGCGATGAATTTATTATTGTGATTCCTAGGCTTCGAGCATAATCCTGAAACGCTTCTGACATAAATACCTATCCCTGATCTGTAGTGATCGTTTGGGGAATACCGAATCGGTAAATTATATGTTCCTTGACAAAGTCGATTGCTTCGGTTGCGGTTACTTTCTTCAATGGTACAGCTTCAACCCACTTCGTGAAATAATCCGTTGCTACCAGAATATACCGATGCCCCTTGGACGAGGAAGGAAATATTTCTCAAATCATATCAATTCCCCATCCTCTAAAAGGCCACGGCTTCACAATCGGGTGAAGAATTGACGCAGGCGCATGCTGGATATTCCCAAATTTCTGACAGTCTTTGCAACCCTTATAATACTTGAAGCAATTTTCCACCATTGTTGGCCAAAAATATCCCACACGCTTCAACATCCATCTCATCTTATACGCCGATTGATGAGTTCCACAAAGTCCCTCATGAACTTCTCCGATTACAACTTTAGCCTCTTCTTCATTCAAGCACTTAAGTAGTAAACCATCAAAACTCCGATAGTACAGCTTACCAGAGATTAATACATACCTCTGAGCCTTCCTTTTAAGCTTCCTATCGGTTTTCCCTTGCGGATTTTTAAGATAACCGATAATCTCAGCCTGCCATCCAATCGGAATTGGACATGAAATCGGAATAATTTCTAGCTCCATGATCGGTAATTTGTAACCTGATGCTTCCTGAGCTAAGTCATTGGCTTCACAATTCTGTTCCCTCGGAATATGATGAATTGTAAACATGCTAAAATATTTAGCCAAATCAGAAGCCCTCTCTAGATACTCCCGCAGTAGGTCACTGTGGCATTCATATTTGCCGATCATTTGGAAAACCACCAATTGTGAATCCCCAAATACCTCCACAGTGATAGCACCAGCTTGAATTAACCACTCTAATCCCTGAATCAAAGCTTCATATTCCACTTGATTGTTGGTCAACCCGAAATCTACTGTCACACTGAATCGGTAAGGAACGCCACCAGGAGAGACAATAAAAATGCCGATTCCACAACCTTTCTCGCAAACCGATCCATCAAAGAACATTACCCATAGTGACAAAGTTGCAATATTAACGTCTTGATGATGCGTGATGAAATCGGCTAATACCTACCCCTTGACAGCTTTTGGAGATTCATACGTTAGGTCAAACTCGATGAGAGTATACACCCACTTCCCAAGACGGCCTTTGATAATTGGAGCATTAAGCATATACTTAACCACATCGGTTTGGCAAATTACTTTGCATTCAGTGCCCAACAAATAATGCCTTAGTTTAGTGCAAGCAAAGTATAAACACAGGCAATACCTTTCCACTACCGAGTATCGGGTTTCTGAGTCCAATAACTTCCTGCTAAGATAAAAGATGGCATGCTCCTTCCCATCGATTTCCTGGACCAGAACCGCTCCTATAGTTTTATCCGATACCGATAGATACATCTTAAATGGCAATCCTTCCTTTGGGGCAATCATAACAGGTGGATTAACAAGATACTCCTTAATATCATCAAACGCCCTTTGCTGCTCCGGCTCCCAAACGAACTTATCGGAATTTTTTAATTTAAGCAAAGGAGAAAACGGGATGATTCTCTCTGATAAATTCGCAATAAACCACCTCAAATAATTAATTTTACCGATTAGTTCTTATAGACGAACTTTTGAATCAGGAGGCTTCGCATTTAGGATCGCCTTCACTTTATCAGGATGAACTTAAATTCCTCTCTGATGTACCATAAACCCCAGGAATTTGCCGGCCAATACCCCAAATGCGCACTTCTTTGGATTCATCCTCATGCCATATTTTCGAAACCGATCCAACACGGTCACAATATCAGCCAAGTGTTGCTCTTCCTCCTGGGATTTAATTACCACATCGTCAATGTAGATTTCAACCAATTTACCGATTAGATCATGGCAAATTAAGTTCATCCCTCTTTGATAAGTAGCTCCAGCGCTGATCAGCCCGAAAGTCATGACAACCCACTCAAACAAGCCGATAGCTCCAGGACACCTGAAGGCAGTCTTGTTGACATCTTCTTCGCCATAAAGATCTCGATTGTAACCAAGATTGCCATCCAAAAAGCGATAATCCGATTGTTCGAAGCAAAGATCGATCGACGATCGGCAATTGGCATCGGATATTCATCTTTATATGTTGCTTTGTTCAAGTCCCTAAAATCGATGCGCACCAATTTTATCGTAATCCTTTTACCAACGGCACTATATTAGAAATCCAATCGGCATACTTGCATGGCGAATAAACTTCGTGATCTAACAACCTCGGATTTCACCTTCACTTGATCGTAAATTTTCCAATTGATCCTTCTTGGCGATTGCTTTATGGTCAAACCGTGCTTCATCTTGATCTTATGCTCAACTATAGATCGGTCTAGACCAGGCATTTCATGATATTCCCAAGCGAAACAATCAACCCGATCCTTGAGTATCTGGATAAGCCGATCTTTGTATTCCCGCGGTAACTTTTTACTGATGTAAGTGGGCCTCTCTTTACCATCGGTTCCAATATCGACCTTTTCAAGTTCATCAGCCGATATAAAACCCTGGCCCATCTTATACTCAATGCCTTCTAGAGCCGCGGTTCCCATAAAAAACCCTCACATCCTTGGGTTACCGATTGTCCTTCCAAAGTCGTTGGTTTGAACCCCAATTTGCTAACACTGAGGAAATCACAATCTTCTAAGGGTTTTCCCGATAGTGCCTCTAGATTATGATGTATATCGGCACAATCGGTTTCAGCGGTCAGAGATTCTCCTCTCACCACCTCTATTTGATCGCCAATCCACTGAATTAGAATTTGATGCAATGTTGATGGAATACAGCAATTGGCGTGTATCCAATCCCTTCCCAACAGCACATTGTAACTCCCTTTCCCTTCTATTACGAAGAAGGCTGTCGGGATTGTCTTGCTTCCTATGGTGAGTTCCACAACCAGAACTCCCTTGGCCTCGGTCGGATTTCCATTAAAATCGCTTAAGACCATATTAGTCTTGACAAGATCTTCTGTAGACTTACCGATTTTGCGGCAAACAGAATATGGCATCAGATTTACCGTAGCTCCGCTGTCTACCATCATCCTGGAAATCGGTTTACCATTCATATACCCCATGATGAACAATGGCTTGAGATGCAATCGGGAATTCTCTGGCTTCTTAAAGATAGCATCTTCCGCTCCAACCACCAGCTCTGCAGCGGCCTCTTCATAATCATTCATAAATTCCCGGGGTAGCACACATACCATATTGGTAGCAATTGAAATTTCATCGGAATCTTTCTCAATGATGACGGCCGACCTCAACTTAGGCCTCCATTCCTGCTTGCCCCTAGCTGGCTTTATCGGTTTTACCTGCTCCAGTAGAGCGTCCCTAAATTTCTCGGCCTCCGCTTCTTTAGCTTCCACTTGTCTCATCCGCTGTAGGCGCCGTTTCTGAGATTTTGTGATTCCGCTTGGGCACCACTGTGGCAACGGCACCTTAGGAGGCCTATGCACGTCGGCATTTTTGTCCCTCATGTCATCGGCCCTTTCGCTAGGGAACACTAGCCGATCTTTTACCGATATCCTCTTTGAAGGAACAAACGAGTGTTTCATCGGGCAATCCTCCAAGTTAGGCAAAGACATCCTTTCTTCCCAGCAGTATCGGAAAAAAGGACAATCCCAGTGTTCCATCTCCCAACCTTGATCACTTGTGTCCCTTCGAACAGTATCTGGAATACTTGATTTAACACCACTGCGAGGCGTTTCTCTAGCCATCTGATCGTATTTTTCCAGTAGCTGATCAAAGGTTGGCCTTGGCCTTGGCATAGAAACCGGGTTATAATTACGCCCACGCTTCACCTCGCGCCACTCACCAGTTCTTTCGCCACATCGGCCTGACGATCGGAATTGTAATTCGGGCCTTTCTTCCACCACGATCCTTTTATCACCGACAAGCACTTTGAACCGATTGGAACTTTCGGTCATCGCTTCCTCTTAGCGCCAACCATGCCAATAAAACCGATAGGGAACGGCTGTGTGTCAATCTGTGAAGTTTTATCTTGATACTTAAGTTGATCGTTTTCAATTGCCTTTTGGATGACTTGTTTGAACACATTGCACTCGTTGGTGGCATGTGAATAAGAGTTGTGCCATTTGCAATATTTGCGCTTTTTTAACTCTTCAAGTGGGGGAATAACATGCCCTTGCTTAAGCCGAATTTGTTTTTCTTGCAGCAAATGATCGAAAATCCGATCACATTTGGATGTATCAAAGGAATATTTACCTTTCTCAGGTCCTTTCGGCTTCATCCATCCAAGCTCGAATTCCTTTTTGTTATTCACCCATTCAGCAATATAAGCTCCAACCTCTTCAGTGTCAGAGTCATCTGAATCTTCAACATCATCTGTTTCAACGATATTAACGGCTTTATCTTTACCTTTGTAATTGTTATTATTATTCCGATACTCTTTCTGGCCTGGGTAAGAGTTATCGGAGAATCGGCTTTCATACAGCGTGATTTTATGGGCTAAATGTGAGATATCAGCAAACTCCTGGTTGCCCACCTTCTTTTGATTAACAGGCAACAAACCCTTGAAAGCCAATTCCGCCAGTTCGTTATCGGGCAGTGAAAGGCTGTAGCATCGATTTCTCACTTCCCTGAACCGACGCAGATAATCATTCACCGATTCACCAAATTTCTGCTTAATCATCATGATATCAGTGATTCTCGCTTCATTCTCTCCAGAATAGAAATATTCATGAAACTTCTTCTCCAAATCTGGCCATAAAGTGACGTTGTTTGGAGGTAATGATGTGAACCAGTTAAAAGCCGATCCCGATAGCGATAGTGGGAACAATCGGCATTTGAGAGTGTCTTTGGATGCAGCCTCTCCGCAGAGCGCAAGAAACCTAGCAATATGTTCACGCGTAGAGGTGTGATCACTCCCGCTAAACTTGGCGTTTGCGAAATCGGGAACGCGATACTTGTGCGGATACTCCGTTTCATTGAAAGCCGATGGATACAGCATGGTATAGTGCGGTGCAATTTTGGGAGTGTTGAACCCGCACTGCTTCATCATATTGTAGACCAAGTTCTTTGTCATCTCTTCTAGATTCCCGTTCACTCCATGATTCATCGGTTGATAAACCGGATCTGGGACCGGGACCATAGCCTGATTATTTGGTACCATTTGAATCGGAGTTGGATTGATATTTAATGGGGAACTTAATTGGGAGGTCCCAGCATTTGACGCCTCGGCCGGGCGTAAGCGGACATCGCCCCGGATTCACCCCAATAAATATTTCGATTCATCTGGTGAGTTTGCCCAGTCATCATGTTATGAAACATAGCATGTGCCCCTTCCTGGACGATTCGCCCTAAAACCGATGATTGATCGAGCATCGATCGGTAAACAGAGCTATTGATCTGATCCCTGATAACTTCGGAAAAATCGCCCGTGAGCAACGGATCTCCGATGGAAGTCTTTGTAACTTGGCCACTGCGCGTCTTCCGATACCCAGTGAGCATTCTTTTCTTGTTTTCTTCGTGAATTTCCGCGAGCCTGTCTTCAATCTCCTTCTTTTGGTCTGGGCTCAATTCGTCGAACGTCACTGGTTCGGCAGCGAGCTTGAGCGCCTCCACTGCTGCCTCGGCATCGGTACGCGTCTTGTTATCGGTTTCGATCTTTCAGGTCCCACCGGGCGTGCCAAAAAGTATGTTGACACGAAAAGTTAGCTTCTCGCGAACACACGTGCTGAAGCGTCAACTCTGTGGTTGCGTCGCAACAAGAAAACCAAGCATGCCAGTCAATTTGACCTGTAAATTGACAAGGAGGAAATTGTCAGTAATATAGCCCTAATCGGCTTTATAAATAGCCAGATCAGGTTTTCTATAATCGGCTTTAACATATCCGATTATAGGTTCTATCGGCTTAATATCCGATAGAGCAAGTAAATACGGAATAACAATTAAATTCGAATTTGTACTTCTTTTTGGTGTTTTTTATAATATATTAGCAATAAACCTTCGTATCAGTGCATCAGATTAAACCAAGAAGTAGATCAAATAGATTGGTCAAGCCAAGACAGTATCCAGATCCAAATCTAGATATAAGCTAATAAATCGATGTCAAGATTCAAAGGCTAATATTTGATAGATGCAATACCAATCGACAAATATTTACAGATACAGAGTCCTAAACAAGGCATACACAAGATCGATTAAACGAGACAGTTGCATACATCGAATTCGGGAAAAGCATGTGTAATATCCGATAATCAGCATTGCACGATAAACACATATTACAGATCGAATACATCGAGACAGTGCAATATGCAGGAACACATCAAAGATCGGGAAATCCCGAGACAGTCTGACATGCTTTGTATACATCGAATTCGGGAAAAGCATGTGTAATATCCGATAATCAGCATTGCACGATAAACAAGATCGATTAAACGAGACAGTTGCATACATCGAATTCGGGAAAAGCATGTGTAATATCCGATAATCAGCATTGCACGATAAACACATATTACAGATCGAATACATCGAGACAGTGCAATATGCAGGAACACATCAAAGATCGGGAAATCCCGAGACAGTCTGACATGCTTTGTATACATGAGATCAATATGATACAGCCATGCATACGGGTTACAAGGAGAGAATCGATTATCCCATCAAGATAGCTCTACCTGCGAGTTGAAGCCTTTCGACGAGGTCGATCGGATTCGAGAAAGTGTTTTGTGTATTGAGTGTTAGATCCCTTTCTATCGAGACCTAAAGTCCTATTTATAGTGTTACAAAGTCGATACCGATACGACCTAATTTACCACGACGCGCTTATGATCACATCGTATTTCTTCCGAAGTCTCACATGTATCGGTATTCCGCCTTTCTTCTTTGCCGATAAAGCCTATTTCCGATTTGGCCCAACAAACCCATCATATTCGGCCTTTTCTGAACATCCGATTTTCTGCCAAATTTGGGTGTCAACAGTTGGAAAAACAACAAGAAAAGTTGGATAAAGTGCAAGTCAAGATGGATCTGAGATGGGTTCGGTGGAGAAGTTGCAAGCGGAGCAAGCGCAGCTGGGCAAACCCATACGGGGACCACCACCTCCCCAAATTGCGATTGTAGTGAGGGAGATACAGGGATTTTTTGTCGGACGACCACCAACAGCTACACCTATGGTAACTGGATTACATGAGGTTTGGGACTCGGCTCAGCCCCCTGCCTGGCGCGCCAACTGTCGACGGGTAGCTAATTGGGGTTACCGTCGGCAATAGATTTTGATTGGGATTATGCGCTAGTTCTCGAGCTCAATGGTAACACAAGATAGGGATTTATCTAGGTTCAGGTCCTCAAAACTGAGGTAACACCATAATCCTGTGTTCTGGAATTATGAGCATGATCTGGTGATCAAGGAAGCTCTGTATATGCCTCTATGCCCCTTACCCCTCCCTTTATATAGTGCAGGGGGATAAGTTTACATGGTATGATCTCTAAAGAGTTCAGCACGTATACGCACCAATATTTACATGTGTAGATCTCCTAATCAAACGGAATCAAACTCTATCCTCAGGACCATGCTTGGCGTCCAAGTTACATGCAGTCCGAGCAGTTATCTTCTCCTCCAGCCAGCTCAGGTCGCCCCCCATTTGCAACCTCATGGGCCCTCCGTGAGGATACCTAAGGCCCAAGTAGTCCACAGCCATAGGTGACATTCCCTCCCCCTACTCTGATCACGTTGGACATAACAGAGCCAAAGCAATCGGAAAAAGGTGGATGCCAAAAAGGATTTCTCAAAGTTCAATGGAACTGATGTGAGGATATGGGTGGACAAATGTGAGACGTTCTTCGAGATGTACCAGATTCCTGCGGGGTTCAAGATAGTGGCAACAACCATATATTTGGTAGAAGGAGAAGCACACGTGCATCAATCGTACAAAATGAGTAATCCAAACCACGATTGGATTCAGTTCAAGGGGCGGTGGTGTTGGAATTTGAAGGGAATGAGTCTACAACAAACTAAGAGAGTTAATGTAGCTAAGGCAAATGAGCACTGTGAAGGAGTATAAAAAGAATTTTGAAACGTTGGTGTATCAAATAAGGTTGTATGACAGCAATGCAGGAGGACTAATGTTGGTAACTAAGTTTATCATGAGACTTAAGGAGGAACTGCGGGTAACGGTGGAGATGCAGTCACTAGATAGTGTGTGGAAGGCAGCAACGCTGGCTCATGTCTAGGAACAAATCATGGCAAGGACAAAGAAACAATGGTACAAGGGTGCATACACAAAGACTACCCCCCATACTGCTTCAGTCACTGAGACAACTACAAAAATGATAGGGGAACGGAGGCAAGAAAAAGGAGAAGTATGGAAGGCAAGGTAGTTAAAAGAATACAGGAGAGCTAATGGATTGTGCTTCCGATGTGGGGAATCTTATACACCCCAGCAATGCAAGGCCACAACTAATGGGCAATTACAAGCACTTCAAGAGAGTGAAATCATTGAGGATGAGGTGTTGGATGCACTGGTTCAAGCTGAAGAACAAGAGGAGATTGAAGTTGCACGGCTATCCATTCATTCTTTGTCAGGGGCTAAGAATCACAACACATCAGGCTGAGGGCCCTCATTGGAAACAAAGTTATGCTAATTTTCGTTGACTTTGGCAGCACCCATAGCTTCATTGATGAGAAATTAGTGCATAAGGTGCAGCTCAATCCTACTCCAGCTTTGACTATGGCTGTGAGGGTTGCTAATGGAGATAGCATGACATGCTCACAAGAGATCCCTAATTTGTCTTGGTGGATACAAGGTCATACTTTCCAATACCACACGAGGGTTTTGCCTTTGGGAAAATATGATGCTATAGTGGCAACCGATTGGTTGAGCAAGTGGAGCACAAATGCAATGCAATTGGAAAGAGAAATGGATTAAGTTGAACATGAAGGGGCAGAGGATCAAGTTGTAGGGGATGGTACAAAAATCGGAGGAGTTACTAGAGCTATCAGTGGGACAGTTCTAAAAATGGCAAGCTGGTAATGACATATGGGCAACTGCCTTACTCAGAATGTCGGAAGAAGAACCGAAACAAGAGTAATTCCTCCATATGAAATTTCTAGGCTATATTGCAACAATATTCAAATGTATTTCAAGAACCCAAGGCTTTACCACCTCACAGGAAGCATGATCACACCATCCCTTTTTACTCCTCAAGCAACACCTATCAATGTAAGACCCTACATGTATTCTCCTTTATAGAAGGATGAGATTGAAAGGCAAGTCAATGTCATGTTAGAAGCTAGACTAATGCACCAAGTATGAGTCCTTTTGCCTCACCTGTCCTGTTGGTTAAGAAGAAGGATGGTAGTTGGAGATTCTGTGTGAACTATATATATGGAGCTAAATGCTCTGACCATCAAGAACAAATTCCATTTACCCATAGTAGATGAACTTCTAGATGAATTAGCTAGAGCAAAAGTTCTTTTCTAAACTGGATTTAAGATCAGGATATCACTAGATAAGGATGATGGAAGTAGATGAAGCTAAAACTGCTTTTAAAACACACCATGGACTATTTCAATTCAAGGTGATGCCCTTTAGGCTCACCAATGCCCCTGCAACATTCCAATGTGTGATGAACTCTATATTTGCTGCAGAGATCAGAAAGTTCCTTTTGGTTTTCAACTTTTCATGGATGACATTCTCATCTATAGTAAATCATGGGATGAGCATGTCTATCATTTGCAATTAGTGCTAAAAATTTTGTGGGAACACAAACTATATGCCAAAGTCCGGTTTGGCAGTTGGAGACCGATATCATTAGGTTCCTTTAGAATCCTATGCATTCTTGTGAAGCAATCCCTGTTTCTGGATCAAACCGACTTGCGTGGATGGTTGGGATGGCCTCTAGGTGTGTTCCTTGGCGTGTGGGAAAAAACCAAGGCAAATTGGCCAAAAGAAGGGGCCGGCCGACCTGGCTTGGGTCGGCCGACCTGGTCTGGTCCGGTCAGGCTCGTCATCTTTCAGAGCTCATTTCTTCCTCATCCGAGCTCCAAATATAGCAAATAATATATGCGTTTCGATCGTCTCGCCGAGCTCTTCATCATGGTGCAGTCCATTTTGTCATTTGATGACTTTCCAAAATATGTTTAATTTAAACTCCATCTTTCGTCTGATTTGCATACGGCCGATAAATCGTCTTTTCTTGTGTATGCCTGCAAAACATGAGACTACACCAAAACTCGTGGAACTCATTAATGTTAGCCTCAATGTAGTTCAAATTCCTTTATTTTATGTATATGTTGATGGTCAAAAGCATATAAAATATTACAAATAAGGACCGTCAACAATCCCCACCAGCGGCTGCGGCTTATTCTTGGACCCTGGCGTGATCCCCAACGCTTCTTCGCCACTTCAAGCAAGGAGGGGGTAGGGGCGCTGCCGACGGGGAAGGAGGCGAAGCCGGCGGCGGAATGGCATGATAGCGGCACCGGCGGCAGCACCAAGGTCGAGGGGGTGGCGACGCCGATGTGGAGAGCAGATAAGGCCCCGACGAAACACTTCCTTATAGATAAGTCCATACATCATAGATCCATCGCATCCGTGATCCCATCCTGATTGATCCTTGATGATCCCACCAAACATACCCTTATTCGGCGGAGAAGGACGACAAGGTGAAGCCAGCGCTAGGGATGACATGGCTTCTAAAGGCAGCGGTGAAGTCGGCAAGGGGGACAGTGTGATGGCCAGAGGCAGCGCGGTGAGGCGGCTCACGGTGGTTGAGGGCGACGCGGCGCAGCGTGGCGGCCAAGCGCCGCACAACGGCTAGCGACGGCTTGGGACAGCACAACGGCTTGTGGTAGCATCCGTATGCAAGTATTTTTGATACAGGATGGAAGGCGGTGAACTTGTCGAGGTGGCTAAAGCCCGTTGGGGCCAAGCTGCACCGATGCCACCATCAGGGGCGGATGTACAGTGTTAGGGCTGGTGTCATACGACACCGGTGCCTTTTTGGACAATCCCTTGTTATCTATTGCTACCTTATTAGTATATATACATATAAACCTATAGTTTGAAGTTAAAACTAGTGATTTAAAGTTAAAATGACCTTGATGACTCCAATGACTTGTTTTCTTGAATCCGTGGCCACCATGTCGCTCCCGCATGCAACCATCATCGACCATGTCTAGCACTCTAACGACCTACTAATTCGTGGAATCAAGAAAAGGCTGAAGAGAAAAAAATTGGAGGAACACAAGTAAATTAATAGGAATTGAGAGGAGCAACGAGACTGGAATCGAGAAAATGTCTTAAGAGCATGTGTAGCTCGGTCTGCATCAGCGGCCGGCATCAGGTAGCTAATGCACGCGCGCAGCGCTTGCCCGCCCGCCGCCTACATGAGTCTGCGCTCGTTTGAATCAATCGCGCGTGCGTTTTACGGGGTATAAGAGTAAGAAGACAGCGGAGGGGGGAAGCGAGGGGAGGTGGAGAGAAAAGAGAGCGGAGGTAAGGTTCGATATTTTTCTAGCGTCGTACGTGCGGTCTGGAGCATTTTTGCATAATTTATTAAGCCACTGGGGCACTGGCAACTGAAATCTCATGCCACTCGTAAACATAGCAAGATGCCATTGCAACGACAATTTAGATAGAAATCATGCTATAGCGATTTTATTTTCGTGGCATAAACCTCCTAAAACTGGAGCAACTTGTCATTGTCCTTGCATAATTATACTACATTAGGTTCTTTGTCCAGTTGAGCTATAGCTTTGGCAAGGCTAAGGGCTAACACATCCATCTAAATTTTGGGTAAATTGATACGTACCACTAAAAAATTGAATTTTTCTGTAGGTTTAATATCTTTAAGATGCCATTATAAAAACATGTTCGGAGTAGATAAGCTGACCGAGTTGAAATGAGTTAAATGTTAAAATTCACGTTACTAGGTCTTTAATTATTCTCAAAGCCGATCTGCTTCGTTTGTTATTTTTTTAGAGCTTTTAGATGTGCGTCATGTCTAAAGTGATTTAACCTTATTCGTTAAACCAGCTTATCCATTTAGCTACACACAACAAACATCAGCTCAGTCAGCTTATTATTCGGCTCAGCCATTACAAACATGCTAATAGCTTAAAAAAATCAAGACATAAAACTTTGCTTGGTCGACAACTAGGAAACAACTTTAAAAGTTTTTAAAACTTTTAATTTATTTTCTAGTCAAATAAATTAGCAACTTCAAATATTTTGTAAGCCTCTACTCGTGGCATGTGGCGTTAAAATTCGAGATCGAAGGAAAGTGACCACTATGCAATCATAGCATCTCCAATGGTACTATCTATAAGGAATTAATGTGTCGTCTCGACATAGCAAATAAATAATCTCTCTAATGATGCTAGATATAGTATTTACTTTAAAATTAATTTACTCATATGTAATAATGTGCATGAACCTTATAATCTGTTGTAGACCGCCTCTTACCTAAAAGGTAGTAAGAACTAATTTGACAAGGTTATGGCCATTTGATTTGACACCATTAGAGATGCCATTAGGATTAGACCTGATAATAACCTAGACCAGGTTTCGGGGCAGACTTGAAAAGGTAGATGTTCTAGAGCTCAGCCCAACCCGATAGTTTTTGTAAAAATGCAGGTCTCCGAGCCCAACCAGAAAGCCCAAATCGACTGGATTCAGGATCCTTGCGAACCAAACCAAAAAGAGATATCGAGCGTGTTTTGTTTGCAGCCCGTTGTCGCCGTGCCAATCGTCGGCCGACGCCAACCCAGGGCACGCCTTCGCACGCGTTGGCGAGGAAATCGGTCGCCCTCGCCAATGCCCGCACCTATGTTTACTGGGCGCCGACGAGCCCTCGCCCCCGTGCCCACGCCAATTGTCGGTCGTGATCCAAATGCGTTAAATCGCTACGCAAGACCGTCTGTAAAGTGGCTAAATGAGTGGGTCCGTACGAATCAACAGAGTCGGCCGATCTTTTCACTTAACAAGTCGACTCGGCCAGTGAACCGAACGAATCTGGCTCAGACCTCGGCCCGTCGCCGGTACGGTTTTGATTCGATAGTAGTGGCCTGATTCGGTTCGGTTCGGCCCGGTTTGATTCGCTACTGTTATATATTTATTTAATTCGATATATGCATTTTTATATATATTTTCTTTAATTTATAATATATTTGTGAAATATAATGGTTTTTCTTACTTTTTTATATATGTTTTAATAAAATAAACCGATCGATAATAAACCAGGCCGGCCCGATCGGTTCGGTTCACTGTGCGAACCAAACTTGTGCCAGGACCCTGGTCGGTTGGTCCGGTTCGTACACTAACCGAACCAACCAGGCTCAAACCGAACCGAATCAGACTGGTCCGTTGGCCAGGTGCCCAGGTCTAATGTTGACACGGCGAGCATGGGCTCCGAACCAAACACGCCCATCCATTTTTAGCGGTCCGACTGGATCGAACCAAACCTGAACCCAACCCACTAGAAAAAAACACGAAGAATCTCTCTCACACAAAAAAAACACGAAGAAGAAGCGGGATAGCAGGCCTAGGGTTTCTCCCCCGACCGCGCCACCGTCTCCGCCATGGACGCACAGCGAGCTCTCCTCGACGAGCTCATGGGCACAGGTATCAATCGATTCTCCCGCCCCGCGAACGTGGCGCCGCTCGCCAAACCCAAACCCTAGCCTAATCGCGCCGCTGGCGCTGGCGTTTTTGCAGCCCGCGACCTGACTGAGGAGGAGAGGAAGGGGCACAGGGAGGTGAGGTGGGACGACCCGGATGTGTGCGGCCCTTTCATGGCCCGCTTCTGCCCCCACGATCTCTTCGTCAATACGAAGAGCAACCTAGGTATTTCCGTTTCTTCTGCTCTCCGATTTGGATCAATTCCTGTAGCTTTGTGTTTCGCCATGCTTTGATTTCTGAATGGTGGTTTGGTTTTTTGCTTCCAGGGCCGTGCTTGAAGATCCATGATCTGAAACTCAAGGAAAGGTCAGACCTGTTGCACGGTGCATTTTCTTGAATTCAGTAGGTTTTTGAGTACTCTGGTAGTAGCGCGTTATGTTTATGTAGCAAGCATTTTCTTGAATTCAGCAGGTTTTTGAGTAATCTGGTAGTGGCACTTTATGTTTCTGTAGCAAAAGAGGGTATTTAGGTTGCTGGGAATAGGTAGAAGAGGAATATTTGTAGTTGGGAGAGGGCATAGGTTACAAGCCCTATATGGCGTAGTAAACCGGTAATAGACGTTTGTGTGTTAGAAATATGAGCTATTTGTAAAATTGAGCTATTTTCGTATTGAGAATTTAACATTTGAAGTTTGCCTTGTAGCAGGAGAATTAGTGTGTTACATTTTTCTTGGACATCTCTTGTTCTGTTTTCTTGGTGCATGTTGCCATGCAGAAGTAGATTGGGATTACTAATTTACTATGTATTACACGAGATCTTTTATATGAATGGTGATGCCATGGACCTCTGCGCAAGCAGCCATTTCATGATAGATTGCACATACATAAAAATAAGCTTTTTCCTAAAAAGTTATCTACTGTACCAAAAGGTGTCAACCTTGCATAATTTGGCTATCTAGGGAAATGTACCTAGAAGTGTAAATTGGACAATTTTCTTTAAGGAGTGATGTTTCTTTTGGCCCAGGCCTTTCTATTATCCTGATGAATATAATATAAGTGATCATGAATGGAAATGTTTTGAGACTCTTAAAATCGTCTTGCAAGATACAGTATGTTAGTATCATATGCTTGTTTTATATAGAAGTTTTTGTGTGGTCAATTGTTTAATATGTAGTCATGAGATAATAAAAAAAATTTCTGGTTGTTTTGCAGAAACAACCACTGCTTATGTTTTACGCTTAAAAAATCCTTTATTTTGATTTATAATGGATAAACACTCAAGTTATCCACAGTTAGGGCTAGTCTATTTTTGGTAGTCCTCTCCACACATTAAAAAGTAAAAACACAATATATCATAGGTATGTGGTATGGTACATCCAGGTCATGATACAGACTTGTGATCTGTCATGCATTGGTACATCACCTAGTGAGCACATGAGACGCCGGGGGGGGGGGGATATAATTGCCCTCTATTTGACATGAACTGAACCATTTCTGGGATAACAACATTGATTTGTGCCTTTGTACCAAATCTATACTAGATGGACCATGTAGGCCATTTTGTCCTATATACATATAGCACATTTGACATTATGTACTGGGTCATGAACTTATTCTGGTTTACGGAAGAAGTGGTCTACAATTGCAGCATCCTTGAAGGGTCAACTGTCTGGAAGGATTAACTATGTTGTGTAACTGTCCTAGTTGTACAATGCATTGTGTTTGCTTTTGCTATTTTAGTTGTTTCATTTGTAGAGGTTGCTTTAAACCAAGATTCAGCTCTGTTATAACATATGCTTAGCTATCTGATAAATACACAACTGTTTGTATGTTTATAATGTTCTTTTCTGGGCAAGTGCAGCTTTGTAACTTCTCCCAGGCATGAGACATATTTGCGAAGGTTTGAGTCTGAGCTTGCTCAGCAATGTGAGAAATTGGTGAGTTGTCCGTTGCTCTTGCAAAATTTGATTACGAGGGTATTAATTTTTTTTAATTTTGTTGCAGGTAATGGATTTGGATAGGAAAATAAGGCGTGGTCGTGAAAGGTTGGCTCAAGATACTGTTGTGCCACCTCCCAATCCCATCCCTGGGAAAATATCTGAGCAGCTGTCAATGCTAGAAGAAAAGATAAAGAAGCTTCTGGAGCAAATTGAGGAGCTCGGTGAGGCCTGTAAAGTGGCTGAAGCTGAGGCGCTTATGAGGAAGGTACCAATGCAGTGTTTTATTCTTTTTGTTCACTTTGATGTTTGACTCAAACTGAACAACACTAATTGGTGGATTCTCTCATTATTTCTTGGTTACAGGTTGACCTTCTAAATGTTGAGAAGGCAGCTTTGACTAACCAAGCAGAAAACAAAGTGGCCATGCTTCCCCAAGAGAAAAAGATGGAACTATGTGATGTATGCGGCTCGTTCTTAGTAGCTGATGATGTTATTGAGAGAACACAATCCCATGTTACTGGGAAGCAACACATTGGTTATGGTCTGGTGAGAGATTTTCTGGATGAATACAAGGTGAGGTATCTGTATCATTGCAACAGAAGTAGCGATATTTCTATGATTCATTAAGTGCTCATGGTTACCCTCCTGCTCTCCAGGCCGCAAAAGAAAAGGCAAGAGAAGAAGAGAGGCTTGCAAGGGAGAAAAAAGCAGAGGAGCGTAGGAAGCAGAGGGAAAAAGAATATGACAATGGGGGCAGGGAGAGTGGTACCAAAAGGGACAAGTCTGGGGAGCGTGATTATGACCGTGATCGTTACTATGAGCGGAGCCATGACAGGGAAAGGTCCCATGATCACAGAGATAGAGGCTCAGAGTATAGAAGCAGTTCCTACAGAAATGGGAGGGATTCTGAAAGAGGGAGACACAAATATAGGAGTGGTGATAAGACAAAGGACAGAGGGAGAATGAGGAGCAGGTCACGTTCTCCAAGCAGGCATGGCTATGGAAGGTCAAGAAGTCCTGATCATTAGTTGAACATGTAGATAGTTATTTCCCAATTGAAACTAATGAGGTAGAACATTATGTCCCTTTTACTATTTATTATGGCACAAACGGTTCTATTGAAGTGTTTATCTCTGCTCTGGTGTAGCACCTCTGTTGGAATTCTAAAAGTCTTCCTTTTAGAGGAGAAAAAATTCAGGTAGGTATCGTTTGTCCACTCAACAATTTTTGAGCTGTTTATATTCTATATGTATGCTTGAGTTCTGTTCCCAACATTAGGTACTAAAAGTTAAGTGTGTATTAAAGCTGAAGTTAGTACAGTACACTGGTATTTAGACTGCCAATCTGGATGCAGTTATTTCCAGCCTATAACAGGTAACCTGTGATCATTAGAGCTTCATCTTATGTGCTTATCCTAGTTTTATGTTTATAATTATCCTACTTACCTTGATAGGGGAAAATAACTTTTTTGATCTGATTCGTTGTGGTTAGTTTTTTTTTTTTTTTTTTTGCGGATCTGAATTTTTCTAACTCAGCCTATTTCAACCCTGCTAAGGATCAGTCAATTTCTGGTAAATATAAATATGGTCATGTTTTAACTGTAAATAACACAAATGAATGCCATCTCTGAAAAGAACCCCCAAAAAAGACCACCTGTGTTCGACGTCAATAGCCCCTATTTTCTTTATATTTTTGGGGAATAAGGGAAAGTTGTTAGGCCGTTTGGATTTAGTTGTCTATAATACAATCCCTGTTAGGTAACGCTAGGATTGGCCCTGCTTCTGGGTGGTGTCTTATTTACAGATTGATCATGCTGTTTTTACTGTAGAATATTAGCTAGACTGAAAATGAATTATTAACTGACTATTAGAGCAGATGTAATGCTATTTAAAACATGCTGTTCCCAACAAATGATCGTAATGTTAGATGATCCGTTTGCAGTATGTTTTCCTTTGAATTTGTAGGAGGTAGAGCAGGAGATCATTGCCGCTACCGATCAACCATGTCCACTGGTGTTATTGTCCTTTGAACATATAAATAATGAATGCATGTCCTTAGCAAACTTAGACGACGGTTCTATTCCCTTGTTCTCATCCTTTCCCTCTAGCACAGGGCTGATGATTTATATGATCTGTAATCATGCTTATTATTTTTGAATTACCTCTTTGTGAAGAACTCTTATCTTGTTGGTGTTATGAATAATTAATTGCAGTTTGCTGTACACCTGTAGTATCAACTGCAAAGGTCATTTCCAAAACGCAGAAGGTTAGTGCGAGGCTTGGTTTGCCATCACAAACCATGGCATTGCACTGTGTGCCAAGTGAAGGTCACGGAATGATGCTGGTCCGTGAAATTAGTTAACTCTCATATATTATGAGGATATTGATAAGCGCCCGTCATCCGCGCATCCATATACAGGTAGTTCAAGCTCATGCTGACGCAAAGCATAATTATTTGCGGGTTTGTTTTTTTTGGAAACCTACGGGTTTGTTACTGTTTGATTTAGCTTAAAAATTGTGGTAGATTATACTCACTCCAGTTCACTAAAACTTGACAAAAGCATGACATTTTGGACATCGACAAAAGTTTTGGTTCGGTTTATCAATTTTTTAGTTTTGTTTTGGTTGGGTTTATCAATTTTGTTATTTTTTACATATCATTTTTTGTAACAATTTAAAATAAATTTTTAGTCTTTGAAAGTTTTTCTCGAAGATCTCAGAAGTATTTTTAATAATTTGTTTAGCATTTCCGTACATCTTTTTAAAAATCATCTTTATTACAACCAAAATTAAATAAAAACAAGAAATCAAATATGTCCTGACTCTTTCTATTTCTGAGCCAAAAACTGGCAATCCATACGGAAGAAATCATGAATGAGATAGTCTCTGAGTTGTGCAATTCAACCTGAACGTACATAGGAAAAAAAAAGTGAAATAGAAGCCCGACGGATTGGCCGTCTTAGAAAGTGATTGCGCACGGCCTTCTCTTTCTCCAATGGTGCCAAATCGTCAAATCAACTAGCTGTGAGAGCGTGTTTGGCGATGGATTAGAAAGGGGGAAGACGAGATCGTGTTTGGCGATGGATGAGAAAGGGGAAGAGTGCTACTAGAAAACTGGGCTATTATATCGACATATTAGTACTGGTTGGATTCCGGTTCATAGCAATGGTAGTGATTTAGATTTTTAGTACCAGTTGGAATCAATAGTAAGGATTCTTTTTGCAGGTGGGTATAAACCAGCTGACATGCGGACTAATCAGTATTGGTTGGTAATATGAATCGATACCTATGAGGCTCATCAGTACTGGTTCGTAATACGAATCGGTACTTATAACTCGTTTTTGAAAAGACTAAAAGGTACACATGTGCTAGTTATATAAGAGCGTGTAGGTGAGTGAGTTGGTTAGAAGAGTCACAAGAGGGCAAGAGGTGCTGGGTTACTGAAGCCCTAGGCATTAGTCTCGGATTACTAATATTGAACGGTAGTAAAGGCCTTCGTAGTAGTAGTGGTGGAAAATACGTGGAAAGAATCTTAGTCCCTAGGTAAGAAACTTTATTCCGTTTAAATGGTAATTCCCCGTCCCTTTTCATACTTTTCTTCAACCAATCTCGTCATTAGCTATAAGACACCTTCTGCGTACGAACGCCTTTTGGTGGTGCCATCCCTACAACATGTATAATAGGGCAATGCCCAGTGTAATCTATACAGATATACATCAATAAAGCACTAATAGTTCTTACTTCACTGAGCATATATATACCCTAAAACGTTATCAGCACGACTCAGTGAGAATCTCTCAAAAAAGAATATGTACTCAAAAGAATATCCTATCGGTTAAATGTTAGACAAGCGATTGGAGCTTCCCTTAGGACTCGTCAGGCTCACCGA
Organism: Raddia guianensis; assembly: GCA_036346415.1. Taxonomy (NCBI): domain Eukaryota; kingdom Viridiplantae; phylum Streptophyta; class Magnoliopsida; order Poales; family Poaceae; genus Raddia; species Raddia guianensis. Next base: position 28,914,031 of record CM070540.1, read on the forward strand.
ATTCCTGTTCATCGTCTTCATGGCACTCATACGGATCCACCTCGATTCCATCGTCTAAAAGAGTATAAGTATGTGAGGTCAGGATCATCCAAACGCTGGCTAGTTAACACTTCCTTTAATGCACTCAGTGTATATAAGGCTTTATTTGGGGAAAGGGTTATTTTATTTGCGTAAAGCCAGTTTTTTAATGACTTTAAAAATTTCCTATTAAACATTAGATACTAGTAGTCTTTATATCTCAAGGGAATAGCAACATATCAATACACCCCAAGCCCAAACTAAACCTCCGACTATTTCACCCAACCCTAATTAGACCAAGCCTTGACCAACATACACTTGACTTAAAACTTCACCGCACCAAACATCCTGTTGCCCCCAACATTTCCTAAATACGTCATCCTTTCAGGATTTGGTAATCCTGTTGTGGACCATACTTGCCATAGAGTACCCGCCTCGGCCTAGGTGGTTGCCAGCCCGCGCTAGCTGAGCGTCATCCTAGGGAAGAGTGACCTTCCATCACATCCGATGATGACCCATGCCAGTCCCTATCGAGAGTGGTCCCAGAGGGTCTCCGCAGAACGCTCGCAATTGGCGATCCAAAACCTGTACTCCGCGCGATGGCCACGCAGTGTGATGGAACCATCCTCCAGATGGCAGCGACCACCCCGCTACGCGTGTTCTTCCGCGCTCCTCCTGGCTAAACCCAGCACCAGGCACCCTATGCCTTAATCATCCATCAGGATGTCATCTAGGGGCAACCTTCCAACCATCTAGTCTCTACCTCTTTAATCCTAGACATTACCCCATCAGGTCTATCCCGACCAACCGAGCAAACCGGACCGACACCTCCACATATCCATGCCTACAACCCCACACAACCCATCATGTATCTATTAGCCCTAAGGGTCTCATGTCATAATAATTTTAATGAAAGAATGAATGATCGGTGAATATCGGTTCATCGTTCCATGGCTATTTGCTAGAAGATTTATATAATTCTAAGCAAGTCTAAGCAGGTTTTACCCATTAGGTAGGGTTAAAGTTGTTACCAAATTAATCTTAGGCTAACAAGAGTTATGACAATCAGGGCAGTCATAAAGGTAAACAATTCAAGGGCAGACATGTATAAGTATTACATGATACATCTATAAGAGTAAGTGTTAACTCGCCTTGCTCAGGTGGAAGGTCCTCCTCAGCGTCTCCGAACCTTCCCTCGGGATCGCCTACGTCTAAACACACATACAATCCAATAATTACTCACTGATGCAAATTAGAAAACATGATGCATGCACGTGACCTATGCCTTACCCTCGACAATATTATATAAGGTCGGGTAACGATGCTAACTTTCATATGATATGCAATACATGCCCTAATGTATTAATAAATAATATAGCCATTATATAATAGTCTAACTATATCCCAATATATGGTTTTGTACGATATAGTAGTATCTGAGCGATTAGGGTTTTACGACGACATACGATGATGACACTTCGTATTACGGTCTACATACAGAGTTAAAGTTTATCGGTGTTGGCATTTTCTAAGTTTTCCTAAATACATGGTGTAACTCTTTAAGTTATAAGATACATTAATACATTTTCTAAAGTCAACACCTAATTTAATTAATAATGACATTTATTGATTAATTGTTGGTGTTTGGCAATTTAATATTCTAATAAATATATTTGGTCAAGAATGACATTATTGTAATGTTCTAATTCTATTAGATCATTTATATACCTATTTTATTTTCTTATGATTTTATAAGTCAGACTCATTATTTATAAAGTTACCCTAATGAGCATCATCGATCTAGCACCTACGGTTCCTATCGTGACTAGCGGCGAGGCCAGAGGCGGCCAGACACGGCGGCGCGACGGTGGTGGCGAGACCGAGAGCTCGTCGGAGTTTCCATGCCTAATAAACGATCTACAAGCTATTCAAATAAACGGAGGAGCGGGAGGGAGCGACAAACAAGGTCACCGAGCTCAATAACGAGCGCGTGACGAGGTGGAGGTGGCTAGGGACGAGGATGCCGGCGGCGACCGAAACAGGGGCGTCGTCGACTAGGCTCCTCCGCCCAGATCCTCTGAAATCAAGCAAGGCGACAGGTTAGGGGTGAGGTGTGGATGCCTTGTGCGAAAGGAATTGGACTACGGCTCATGAAATCGGCGAGAGCGTCCTCGGCGCCGGCGTGGAGGATTTTGGGGAAAAGTGGGGAGCGGAGCAAGAGGGGCCTTCGGGCTTGGTTTGGAGAGAGAGAGAGAGAGAGAGAGAGAGAGAGAGAGGGTACTAGAGCACGCACGCACGTCGCGGTTAATTAAGGGCTACACGACGCGGGCGTAGCACGCACGGCGGCGCGTATTTCGGCATGGCGGGGAGCAGGCAATACAAAGCGCCTATAAGGTAGGCTTTTGACTGTCGTCCAAGGTGATGATGAGGCACTGCAGGGGCAGTTCGCGGACGGGATTTCATGGGCAATGCCCCACGGTCTGAGGCCACGGTCCGGCAGTTCGACGCTATTGACCGGTCGCCGGCGAGGTGGCTCAACTAGAGCTCTACACCGGGGCGTACTGTGCTCGGGGAGGCAAGCTACGGACACGACACGGCGACAACGTGCACACGGCATGACAGCACAGCTAGTACGGCGACGAGCAGAGGTGCAGGGCACGCCGGGGCGCGCAAGCACGCAGGAAAGAGGAGAGAGAGCACGCTCGGCACCAAATTCAAACGAATTTATGAATTTCAAAAGATTTTGACTTTTGTCCCCAAATTGGGCTGTTACAGATGGAGCGATGGCAGTACCACTCCATGTCGCAATACTCTCTCCCGGTGGAGGAGGGTTCACCAATTTTCTCGCTACTGTCGCCCGATGGATCGGGTTTCTTTACAACCGATGTTCACCAGGAAGAAGACATCGAGGCAGCGACAACCCTCTAGGTTTCTTGACGACGTCGATGGCAAGAACGACACCGTTCTATGGAGGAGCAACGCGAACCCCCTCACCGTCCTCTCCAGATCCTCTTTGCCCTAAGTTTTGTCGCTGTCGCCTCGGGCATCGAGGTGGCTTTGGCAACCGTTGCTCCAAGGAGGATGTTTGGTGTCGAAGTTCCAGGAGCACCCACCCCTTTTGGCAAGGAGATCGAACCAGCGACGGCGACACCCTGCGTGGGTCTGGTGGAAGCTTTATGCGGGGCCGGTCGTGGATTAGCGACGGCAGCTCAACGAGCGGCAGACCATGACTCGGCTGCGTTAGGGATGTGATCGGATCGGATAAGGTTCGATATCGTTCTATCCATATTCGTATCCATATTTTTTTTACCAGATAAATATTCAAATACGAATGGCTCGAATATGGATACAAATTCGAAAAAAACTGGATAACATCGGTTACAAATACGGAGCAAATACATATTGGTTTAGACAACGATACAAATATTATTAGTGGAATAGTTAAAATTCAATTTAAAAAATTTGTTCCAAATTTTAGCAAACAATGGTCAAAATAAATGGGAATTTATAACATTAGAAAAACAAAACATTAGAAATTCTGTATACGAATATTATTAAATTAGTCTAGATCTAAAAATTCAAAAAACAAATGTAAAAGTTGGGAAACTATCAATAAAAAATCATAAAAATATATTCGGATGAAATCCATATTTTATATTCGGATATTATCCGAACAAGAACTCAAATATTTCTTATCCACCGAATAATCAGTACTCCGTATTCATCTCCATATCCACGTCAAATTATACATATCCATATCCTTATCTATAAAAATAGGCAAATATCCATAAAGCTATCCAAAGCACTATATGATGAATACGGTCGGTCGGTCGGATAATATCTGTACCGTTTTTGTCGATACACTAGCCCCTGGATCGGTATTCTAGTGCGAAAGATCACGTAGCCGATACAAGCATACATTGATTAATACAATTCCTAAATATTACAATCATTGTTATGCCCTTAGGCGAGTTTAGTAAGGCGGCCCATACATGTCTTAATTTACAAAATCAATGTTCAGAGCTGCAGCGATCACCAAAATATGTATCCAAAAAAATCCCTATCGGGTAGTGTACATCCAACGACCAGAGCGACCCCTAAGACTCTTCAGATCCGTCATAATCCTGTCCGTCATCTTCATGACACTCGTAAGGGTCATCCTCGATTCCCTCGACTAAAGAAAGTAAGAAGGCGAGGTCAGCGTCATCCAAACGTAGGCTAGTTAACACTTAATGCATATAGTGTTTAGAAGGCCTTATTTGGAAGAAAAGTTTATTTTATTTGCGTAAAGACAAGTTTAATAAGACCTTAAGAACATCCTAACTAGCATCAACTAGAATTTGTCTTGTTTGTATAAATCAGGGGTTTACCATCTTACTAATGCACCCAAAACTCAAACAACCAACCAAACATACCAACCAATCCACATTCGACCAACTCTCGACCAAATTCACAAACCAGCTTAACCGATCATCCCGACTTTCTTCCGGTTGCTCCCAACCTTTCCTAGTTTCGCCATCATTCCAGGATTTGGCAATCCTGTAGTGTACCACACATACCATGGCATGCCCGCCTCGGCCTAGGGGGTTGACAGCCCTCACTAGCCGACCGTCACCCTGGGCATGTGTGGCCTTTATCACCCTCGGTGATGACCCATGCCGGTCCTTATCGAGAATGGTCCCAGAGGGCCTCCGCAGAGCGCTCACAGCTAGCGATCGAAGACTCGTACTCCGCGCGGTGGCCACGCGTTGTGATAGAACCATCCCTCAGATGGCAGCGATCTCCCCACTACGCGTGTTACTCCGCGCTCCTCCTAAGTAAGCCCTGGCTAAACCCAGCACCAGACACCATGTGCCTCAACCATCCAACAGGATGTCCTCTAGGGGCAACCCACCGGTAATTCTCTGGTTCCACGGTCCTCGACCGTACCACATAGACTATCCCAACCAACAGATCACCCTGACCGACATCCCATAATCATACCATCAAACACAATCAACCCAACATGCAACTAACAACCCTAACTGTCATGTGTCATGTCATATTTGAATGAACAGAATGAATGACCGGTGAATATCGGTTCACCGTTCCGTGGCGGTTAGCCGAAAGATTTGTTTAAGCCTAAGCCAGTGTAAGCAGGTTTTACCCATTAGGTAGGGTTAAAGTGGTTACCAGACTAATCATAGGCTAACAGGAGTAATGACAATCAAGGCAATCATTTAGGCTAAATAGGTCAAGGGTACGCATGTATAAATATTACATGATTAACAACTAGGCAGTTTATTTAGGCATGCATTTAAATAATAAACAATATAGTTTGAAGAAAAACTGGTAATGAACATGATATTAACGATGTTAATCCGCACTAGGGAAAATCGTAGTCTCTTCCTAATACGGACAAACATCTAAAGAGTAAGTGTTAACTTGCCTTGCTCGGGTAGGTGTTCTTCCTTGGCGTCCCCAAACCTTCCTTCGGGATCACCTACGTCTAATCATACCAGCAAACCAATAATTACTTACTAATGCAACAGAAAACATGACGCATGCACGACCTAGGTTTTACCCTCGGCATTAATGCTTAAGATTGATTAGCGAGTCTAATTTTCGTATGATATGCTATGCATGACAGAGTGCATTAATAAATAATATTAACAGTATACAATAGCCCACTATACCCTAAAATACGATGTACGGTACGGTTGTAGTTGGGTGATTAGGGTTTTAAGGCGACATATGATGACGACACGGAATAATACGACACATGTACAAGGTAAGGTTTAACGGGGTTGCAAATTAATGAGTGCTCCTTATTAAATGAGGTAATCCTAAGTTTTATCTCTCATTAACACAATTTTCTAAAGCTAGTTTCTTAATTAATTTAATAGGGAAATGAGCTATTCATTTGTCGGGTTTAGCAAATAAATAATCCTTTGGATATATTTAAACAATAAAGGAAATTTCAAAATGTTCTAGATTTAGTAAGACATTAACCTGTCCAGGTTATTTTCTTGATGAATTCTAGGGGGTCCAATTCATCATTTATATTAACCAAAATTACCCTAGAATTACCTTAACCATTTCTATATAGGAAATCTACAATTTTAACTAACAGTGCCAAATTTCCCTTTATTGTGGTCATGGTTATATTTTTATAAAATCAGATGTGGTCTCTAGTATTTATCTAAATTTTTCTAGAATTTTTGGGAGCCTCTAGCTATTTTTAGTAATTTTAGAGCTAATTCGGCATTAATCTAAATAATAAATTCGCTGGAAAAGGTTAAAATTTATTGGGCAGAACCAACCAACGATTCGGTTCGATGAATGCTTTGCCCACCCATCATCACAAGACGCCAAAGATCGCCGTGAAGCTACGCCAAGGCGGTTTTCGAGGAGCGCCACGCAGGTCGACGCCTTCCTCCATCGGCGCCTCCACTTAACCCGACAGGTGGGCCGTGGACCCACCCGCCAGCGACACAAGCCCTACTGGTTAACTCATGCTCGCGATGGTTTAAACCGAAGATGGGCACGGACGCGGGGTCCCGATCTTCTGGTGAGAGACGAAAAGGATAACTCGGTAGGTGTCACGGAGACCTAAACGATTCGGCTTCCAATCCCGCAAAGGAACTGGAAATCCCGGCGATCGCTAAACCACCACGACGATTGTTATCGACCGATCTAGAGGCACGATCGACCTGTCCACGAAGGACGATTCCTGCAGGCAACCGAAGAACGAGCAAGAACACAAGATAAGGATCAATTGCGAATATATATTAAGAATAATGGGTTCAGAAACTTGGTCCGGTTGGTCTAGCCGACACAAGAAGAACAAGACGAAATCTCACACGACAGTGGCGAAATCGACTAAACAAAACCCCACTAAGATGAAGCACGGCGTGGGACTTATATAGGGCGGCGGCCAGAAGAGGGGCGTCCAAACAGGTGCCCACACATGCTCAACCCTAATTCTAGGGATACACGGGCTTTGGGCCAAAAAATACTGCGACGCAGTGCCGGAAAGGTTCTGTCTGTCAACTTATTTTCGCGATTCCTGTTGACTCGGATGGAATTTATAGGTGTGTTTGGATCCGTTGGAAAGCTTATCTCGTAAGCTTTTCGTAGAGTCCTTATTTGCCTTATTTGAACGCTGTATGTGATCTGGGCATCCTTTTGAAGGTGTACTAGTCCTGAAAGTCTGAACCGGACTCGGCAGCGAGTTCGACGTCCTCTCGTCTTGGGCAACCGCGTCAATGATGTCCTCATCATCACCCTTTCTTGAATTGGAGTCATCCTCGACTCTTTCTTATGCTACTGCAAAAAGTTAGTGACAACAGGGAGGCAAAGCAATAGACAAATTTTTCAAATCATGGCATGGTTCTTTAACAAACTCATCATCTACGTAATTTTTTATAGCTAAAAGAACATGACCTTTTTATTTAATTCTAGAATTCATCTCAACAGTTTTCTTTTATTTTGTTACACTTGGTTTATTATTGACACTACTTTTATTTTGTGATTTACGACTTGCCTTTGCTAACTCAGTAGGTGTCATAGGTTGTAGCACATATTTCTTTTTCTTAAACACAAATTTATATTCATTAGACCTACTATGATGAACAGCATCTACATCATAAATCTAAGATCTGCCCAGCAAAATAGAACAAACATCCATAGGAGCAACACTCACAATCTATATAATCATGATAAGTACCAAGGGAGATGTGAATTCGAACAGTCTTAGTTACCTTAAGCTTACCGCAAGAATTGAACCATTCAATGCAATATGGATGTGGATGCGGGTGTGTGGTCAAGCCAAACTTCTCGATCATATCAACGCTCAAAAAGTTATTGCAACTTTTCCATCGATGATGACGGGCACCGCATATTCGTTGACGACCATCTTGGTTTGGAACAGAATATTATGTCGCTGACTTTCTTGTGACCGTTCTGGTTGTGCAGTCAATACATGGGTCATGACAAGTGTTGGATAAGCTTTCGTTGTCGAAGTATTAAACACATCTCCTTCGGAATCTTCGATACCTGCGGGGTTAGCGGCAACTAAAGGTAGATCATCCTCATGTTCAATAACAGAAAAGTACTTACCATCCTCACGAATAATGAGAGCACGTTGATTAGGACAATCACGCTTTCTATGTCCAACGGTTAAACCTAGGGCACGTGCATACCTCATGATTTTTGTTTGCATAGTAGTAATTATTGGTTTGATTGCATGATTAGACGTAGGCTATCCCGAAGGAAGGTTTGGTGACGCCGAGGAGGACCATCCACTTGAGCAAGGCGAGTTAACACTTACTCTTTAGATGTTGTCCGTATTAGGGAGAGATTGCGAGTTTCTCTAGTGCGGATTAACATCGCTAATATCATGTTCATTATCCAGTTTTCCTTCAAACTATATTGTTTATTATTAAAAATACATGTTGACTAATCTGCCTAATTGCTAATCATGTAATACTTATACATGCCTGCCCTTGAACTGCTTAGCCTTAATGACTGCCTTGATTGTCATTCCCTTGATGGCCTAAGATTAGTCTGGTAATCATTTTAACCCTACCTAATGGGTAAAACCTGCTTAGATTGGCTTAGGCTTAAACAAATCTTCTGGCAAATCGCCACGGAACGGTGAACCGATATTCACCGGTCATTTATTTCTTTATTAAAATGGTTATGACATGTGATAGTTAGGGCTATTAGTTGCATTTTGGGCTGACTGCGGTTGAGAGTTTTGTTATGCGGGATGTCGGTCTGGTTCGGTCGGTTGCTTGGGATAGTCATGTATGGAAAGGTCGAGGACCATGGAAGTAGTTAAGAATGAATGGTGTATTGTCCCTAGAGAACAGCCGGATGGATGATTAAGGCACAGGGTGCCTGCTGGGTTTAGCCAGGGCTTATTTAGGAGGAGTGCGGAGTAATACGCGTAGCGGGGAGATCGCTGCCATCAGAGGGATGGTTCCAACACAACGCGTGGCCATCGCGCAGAGTACGGATCTTGGATCGCCAGTAGTGAGCGCTCTGTGGAGGCCCTCTGGAACCATTCTCGATAGGAATCAGTATGGGTCATCACCGAGAGTGATAAAGGCCACACTTCCCTAAAATGACGGTTGGCTAGTGAGGGCTGGCAACCCTTTAGGCCGTGGCGGGCATGCCATGTGTCGACGGTTGAGATATCGATCTCAAGTCGATTAAAGGTTCTTGAGAAGGGGAGATAGGAGACACGCCGAACAACACGAACAACAATCAACGACGAACAGGGAGACAATGATTTTTATCCTGGTTCAGGCCTCTCGGGGAGATAATAGCCCTACGTCCAGCCTTTCTTTATACCAAATAGGATTACAAGGTGGAACCCGACGAGATGAACAGGTCTCGGCGAGATTATGGGAGTACAGGAAGTAATGCGATCTAAGCTTCAATATGCGCAAGATTGGCTGATATTGGATGCCCCATAAACGTCGTAGGGGCTTGGTTTATATAGTGCTGAGCAAACCGACCTACCAGTGGACAATCGGGTAGGCTAACTACGAGATCGTGAACGAACTCAACGTGCCAAATACATCCCGAGGTAGATAAGGTAAACCCAAGTCTTAGGGATCACGACGATGCTCCAATCCGGAAACCAACATCCGGTCTTCACGTAGCTGCGTAACTCCCTGCTCGAGACGGACTCAAACACGATCCCTTGGCGTTCACGCACCATGCCACCGTAAAGCTGTTCGGCAGGATGCATATGGGCCAGATAGAACCTTCCAAGGAGCTGGGCCCTGGTAGGCTGTTCGATTGGGCCGTCAGAGAGTGGACCATGGCAATGGGCCGTAATTTTATCCCGACAACAAATTTCGAGACTCAAGTGGAAGGACTCACTAGAGTGGGGTCTTCCTCTTGAGACTCCAAGTCTCGAAGAGGGAAATTTCGCTGCTACAAAGATGTGTAACAAACGACCGAACAGGTTAAGGTTCAACCGAACAGGACTTGGTCGGGACCGAACAAACCCGATCAGTACCGAGCAACTCTGTTGCATCGAACAGGAAATTGCATCTGACCGAGCAGAGCACCCAACCTTCAGTGCAGACACTGGAAAAAATAGCCGTTGGCAGATCTTAACGGTAACTTACGCTGCGCAGTGAAAACAGACGACCGTTTTTACTTAGCCGTTGGGTAAAAATTAGCCATTTTATGGCAAAAATCCGTTGCAAAGCTGCTCATTCGGGCCTATAAAAGCACCCAAGCCGCCCGCGGCTAGCCACTTCTGCTCTCACGCCTTTCCTTTCCCAAGCCCTAATTTCAACCGCGCTCAGCATCAAGCACCCAAGCCCCACCACCAAATCTGCCCGTCTAGCCCTGGGGATCGCTATGGCCAAGTTCTCTGGCACTATCTTGACCGAGGAGGACCTGAAGATTTGGGAGGGGGGAGGGCACGTAGACACCGTAGCCGGAGGTCGCCGTGGAGGAGGAAACACCGAGCCGCCGAGGACGAAGTTCGACAACTTCGAAAGCGATTCAGACTGCTCGGGTTGAGGTCTCCCGAGAGCGACTTCGTGGAGGCCTTCTTCAACATCACGGACTAGAGGTGACGAACCTCAATCCGAACTCCATCCTCCAGATGGCGCTCGCACTTTTTGTGCAAAGGCTATCTGGGAATCGATCCGCCGCTGGGCTGTTCTTCACTACTACACGCTGACGAGGAGAAGCTCCCGCCGCTTGGGCCGCTGGGTGCTATCGCCTCAAGCTCCGGTCCACCGCCGACGACGCGCTGCACTCGCCCACCACTGCTTGACTCGATGGGCGCGTGGTGGATGAGGTGGTTCTACACCAAGCGGAGCGGCGACAAGAAGCCTCGCCTTCACCGAACAGAGCTCGTGAGGGAACACCAATGCCTCGGCCGAGCTGTCCGACGAGGATCGGTACCGACGCGAAGATAGCTTCCTCGTGAGCCTCGGGCTCCTGCGTGGAGATCATCCGCGATTTTACAAATGAGCAGATCTGCTCTCACGGAGGAGATCCTATCCCTTCTACAAGATAGAAGGGTGGGAAGACATCACAAGGGAGAGTACGGGTAAGTGCCTTTAAGACTCAACCTTTATTTGGTGATTTCATCCGAACAGGAACTAACTACTTCTCTGTTCTGGCAGTGCAACCGACCGACGCATGGGTAACCGAGCAGGTCGATTCTATGCTGAAGGCCGCCAAGAAGGACGGCGAAGTCACCGGCGAGGTGGCTTACACCTGTCCGCGCAACGTGCTCGTCCGCACATCCGAGGTAAGTTACTTAGACCCCTGTCTGTGTAGCTAAACTTGCACTGTTGTAGATTGCTAACATTCGCTTCCCAAACAAACAGGAGGACCAGCTGATCCTTGGAGGGATCGTGGAGGAGCTCTCTGAAACTGAGCGAGCGAAGAAGGGCAAGGCCAAGGTGGCCGCCGCGCCGACGCGGAGCTCGCCGCGCCATGGCGGCCGCCAACCCTCAAAGAAGCCACCATGGCGGCGCAAGCGCCAAAGCGAAGTTAAGCGAAAGCGTGGCAGCCAAGCGGGAGGAGACCAAGTCCCACTCTCCTCATCGAGCAAAGCGACGAAGAGGTAAGAGTCATGACCCTTTGGCTTAAGCGCTATGCGCAGGCTCACCCGGGCCATATGATACGACTACAACAGGTCGCCGACCAGAGGAGGCTCGAGGAAGAGGTAGCGCGCAAGGAGAAGCTTCTTGCGTTGCGCCAAAAGAGTGCCCACCAAGACGGAGTCGAGCCTGTCATTCACAAGATCGGGAGGACGAGACGAACAGGAAGCCAAGGAGCCCCCGAGCAAGAGGCGGAAAGTTTTAGCGAAGAAGAAGATCAAGCCCTCCGTGGCAGGTACGCAGTATCAAGCCTTTCGCCCTTACAACTTACCCCACCGCATAGGACTTAACTCGTTCGTTTTCCTTCAGCTGCCCAAGAGGAAATTGCCAAGAAAAACATGGACGTGGCAATCGAGCAATCCCTGCTGCCCGAGCACCGGCACAGTGTGTCACGGGCAGTGAGGTTAGCCATGCTCAAGGACAAGCTAGCAGCGTGGAGCTTGCTCCCGCCAGGCTCCAGCGAGCAGTTCGACGCGCTAAAGGGCGCGGTAGAACGATTGGAGTCAGAAGAGGCGGCAGACAGCGCCACGGAGAGCGGGGCTGTAGCGTTAGCCGCCAATGCCCGAGTGGGACCGAGCAGACGGTCCTACCGGCACGCCGCGCAGGCGAGGCGAGCATCCTCGGGCAACGGAGCTCACCGGCGAGTAGGGTGAAGGACCCGCTGCCGAGGAGCAGGAAGAAGACCACGGACAGGACGTTCGAATCGCCTTGTCCGCGGGGACACCGACGTCGCCAACTAGATCGGCGCCGGTCTTGCCCGAAGGCGAACGGGCAGGAGAAGACGAAGAAGGGCAGGTCGCCACTGCCCCCAAGCAGACGCGCTCCCATAAGGAGAAGAAGCAGCTGAAGAAGCGGAGGGAACAGCGCGCCAAGACTGCGCCGAGCATCCCCGGCTTCGAAACTCGCGGGCTTGGGAGGCGCCTACGTCTGAACTTGAAGCAAAGGCTTCGAGAGGTAAGACTTAAACCGAACTTGTTCGTTTTAAGTTACCAGCAGCCCGAAATTAATCAGACTTGCTCTTCTCTCACCCAGGTTCTGCGGGGCACCATGGAAGATTTCCAAGAGGGCGTCGCCATTGAGCGCAACGCCATTGCCGACACCCTCCGGAGTCGCCAGACGAGGTCGCCGAGAAGCGGCTCGTCTGAGTGGTGAAAGCCGAACCGGTTCACAAGCGGAGGTGAAGGAGCTCAAGGGGAAGTTGGCCGGGGAGAGGGATACGTCCCCTCGGCTCTATCCGGGAGAATTCGAGGAGCTTCACGAGGTAGCTTCGAGGGCGCTAGCCGCGGAAAAACGGGTCGAGCAGCTGTCCAAGCATCTCGAAGCCGCAGAGCAAATACTTTAGTCAAAGAGAGGAACTCGACCGAGGAGTCATGGGCCAAGACCAAAGAGGTCGGGTTGTTCGGGCAAAGGCCAAGGAGCGAAGCCAAACAAGCAAGGAGGAAACTGAAGGCCTCCGAAATAAGCCCGAGAAGGAATCAAAGCCCAAGGGGAAGTCGTGCGCCTCAAGTTAGAAATTGAGGAGCTAAAGGAGCAGCTTGCTTCTAAGTAGCAGTACGGCTGTAACCCAAAAGGGACTTTGTACCTGCAATTTTTGGTTATGCAATAAAAACTTACCTTTCTACCTGCAAAAAAGAGCAGCAAAAAGACAAGAACGAACAGGAAACTGAGAGCAAAGACGACACAGCGCTAGAGAGTTTTAAGAAAAACCGATAGAACACTTAGCCTAACTCCCAGCCTCGTTGTGTATCTGCTCGAAAACCTGAGTTTGCGAACTCGAATAGGTGCACCAGAGAAAGAGCAACACCCTAGCCCCCGGTAAGGACGATGCTTGAAAACCTAAGTTTGCGAATTCAAGCACGTGCGTAGAGAGATAGAGCGACACCCGCATCCTGATCGACTCATTCCATGAGCTGCTCGTTAACGTAAGTTAGGCGATTCCAAAGGTAACCGAACAAGGAAAGTGCCTCTGCCGCGGAGGGCTTACGAGGGCAGGCTTTGCCAAGTGGTTGTGCCGTGAGTGGTAAGTGCCTCTTCCGCGGAGGGCTTACGAGAGCAGGCTTAGCCGCGAGGCTGGATGCCGTGTTACGCAATTCTGAGTTTAGGAACTTCTTGAAACGAGATACGGCAGGGAAACCCAGAAGATCGCGGAGCCAAGAGTTCGCAAGGCCGGGCAGCCATCAAGTGTTACCAGAGAAAGAGATAGTCTGAGAAGACATGTAGTGAAAAGGACCGCAGGGGTCCGCGAAAATTCACTGTTAATTGGATTGAACTTTACATGGCAGCCCGAAAGACTTGGACGAACTAAGGCGCGAAGTTTACAAAAGCGCGGAGTTAAGCAAACACACAAAAGACCTACACGAAGAACTTACGAAGCTGGTCGATGTTCCAAGTGCTGGTCAGCTCTCTCCCGTCCTCCATAGCCAGCGAGCGGCCCGGGCGGCAAGAGAAACGACCGTGAACGGGCCCTCCCAACGGGGAGTTAACTAATTGGCATTGGACAGGTTCTGGACACGGCGCAGAACAAGGTCGCCCGCCTTCAAAGCCCTTGGTCGAACTGATTTGGCGGCGTGCCGGTGAAGAGCTTGCTGGTAGCGCGCCATTCTGACTTGTGCCCGGTCGCGTGTGCCTTCGAGGAGATCGAGTTCGAGTAAGCGCTCTTGCGCGTCGTCAACAAAGTTGACCGAGCTCGTGCGAGGCGAACCGAGTACTATTTCGGCGGGCAAGATGGCTTCTGCACCATAGACCAATTGAAAAGGAGTTTCTGCGGTTCTACCGTCAGAAAGCGAATCGCCTAGAGGACGGAAGGAACTTCGTCGACCCAGGCTTTGTTGTGCTCGCTGAGAGTAGCAAACACCCGCCGTTTAATACCCTGGACTAGCTGTCCGTTAGTTCGCTCGACTGCTCCATTACTCTGTGGATGAGCCACAGATGCGAAGCAGACCTTGGTACCCAGTTGTTCGCAGTATTCCTAGAATAGCTCGCTTCTGAACTGGGGACCGTTATCGATGATCAGCTTGTGGGGAATCCCGAAACGCGTGATCACGTTGCTTTTGAAAAAGCGCACAGCCGTTTTGGTGTGAAGAGAAGACACATGCTCTGCCTCAATCCATCTTGTAAAAGTATCAATGGCGACGAGTAAGTGTGTGCAGCCCTTGTACCCCTTGGGGAACGGGCCGAGCAGATCCAGACTCCATGTGGAGAAAGGCCAAGATGGGGGATCGTTTGGAGCTCTTGGGCGGGCTTATGGGCCTTCCGGGCGTGATACTGACATGCCTTGCACTTAGTTACCACATCCCGGGCATCCTGTAATGCGGTGGACCAGTAATATCCCATGCTAAACGCTTTGCCGACCAGAGTCCTGAAGGAGGCGTGGTTGCCACAGGCACCCTCTTGTATGTCCCTAAGAAGGAACACACCCTCCTGTTGAGAGATGCACTTGGAGAGAACTCTCAGAGCACCTTGGCGGTAAAGGATGCCGTCCACAAGTTTGTATGGACTAGAACGCCTTATAAGCCGGGAACGCTCGGCTTCATCGTCGGGCAGGGTCCCATCTGTAAGGTACCGGACAAATGGCGTTGTCCAGTCCGCAGCTTGCTCGATAACGGAGACAGCACCACATGTCTCTGTTGCCTCGTCCGGAGACGTGATAGAGGGCTTGTAAAGGTGCTCGACGAGCACCCCTGCCGGAGCAGGTTCGCGTGAGGATCCATACTTGCACAGCTGGTCGGCCAAGAAGTTGTCCTTCCTAGGCACGAAGAGCACCTCAAAAAATCGAAAGTGCCGCTCCAACTTCCTCACTCCAACCAGGTATCGCGCCGTTGAGTCATCGCAGCACTGATACTCCTTGTTTACCTGATTGATGACCAACTGTGAATCTCCTTCACGGTCGGGCCGTTGAACGCCGAGCGACTTGCACGCTCTTAGTCCCGTGAGGAGGGCCTCGTACTCCGCGGCGTTGTTAGTCGCCGCAAAGTGTAGTTGGATAGAATACTGGAGTTTCTCTCCTTGAGAGGAGATGAGAACAAAACCAGCCGTCGAGTTTCCAGTGCGCGAGCCATCAAATAACATGGTCCAGGGGGGTTCTTCAGGTTGCTCGGGAGCTTCCTGGAATTTGGCCGGGCAAGTCCATTCAGCGACAAAGTCAGTCAGGACCTGAGATTTGATAACAGTTCGGACAACAAACACAATGTCGAACTCTGCTAGTTCCATTGCCCACTTAGCTATACATCCGCCGGCTTCCTTGTTCCGTAGGATTTCTCCTCGAGGGAACTTGGTCGGGACCAGTATTTAATGCGCCTGGAAGTAGTGGCGAAGCTTCCTGGAGGACATGAGCAAGGCATAGAGCAGCTTCTGGACCTCAGGGTAACGCTTCTTTGACCCGTGAAGTACCTCGCTCACATAATAGATTGGTCGCTGGATGCCTTCCCTTTCCACCGTCAAGACCGCGCTCACCGTTTGTGGTGTGCAGCCAAGATACAACAAAAATTATTCGCCATGACGCGGGGTAGTCAAGACTGGTGGGTTGAACAGGTATTGCTTTAAATCCTGGAAGGATCTGTCAGCCTCCTCTGTCCATTCGAAACCATTGTGCTTGCGCAGGGCCTTAAAGAAGGGCAAGCCACGTTCGCTTTGACGGGAAATAAACCTGCTTATAGCAGCCATCCGTCCGGTGAGGCTCTGAACTTCCTTAATGGTAGTCGGAGCCTGCATGTTTTCAATGGCTTCGATTTTTTCAGGGTTAGCAGAAATACCTTGTGAACCAATAACGTAACCGAGCAATATTTCAGATCGGATACCAAAGATACACTTATCTGGATTTAACTTTATTCGATGCCGGGTGAGATTACGAAAAGTCTCAGCCAGGTCTTTTACATGATCTGGAGCATACTTGCTCTTTACAACTATGTCGTCGACATAGACCTCCGTGTTTCTTCCGCATTGCTCGGGAAAGTCTTCTCCATTAAGCTATTTGGAACGTGGCACCGTAATTGCGCAGACCGAAAGACATGGTCGTGTAGCGTAAAGTGCGAAGGGGTGATGAAGGCGCTTCTCTTCATCCTCGGGAGATGCTTATTTGGTGATAACCGGAGTAAGCATCCAAAAACTCAAGAGTTGGGCATCCATGATCGCGTCGACCGGTGGTCTATGCAAAGCAATGAAATTGTCCTTAGGACAAGCGGCGCTCAAATCAGGTGGTCAACACACATCCTCCACTTGCCGCCTTTCTTCTTTACAATGACAGGTTGGCATACCACTCGGTGTGATCAACCTCGCGGATGAAACCAAAGAATGAGCGACTTGTCGAGTGATTGCTTGAACCGAAGCGTCGAAGCTTCTGGCGAACAGACTTTTTGTCCGGCCGGACTGCCAGTTTGTGCTCGATAACCTCCTTTGGGACTCCGGGCATGTCAGACGACTCCCAGGCAAACACGTCTGCATTAGCTCGGAGGAAGGCAATGAGCTCGATTTCCTATTTGGGATCCAGATTGGCCCCCAAATGGACTATCTTGGAAGTATCATCAAGAGACAGCGGAACTTACTTGGTCTCTCCTCCTGGCTGGACAGAGGCCCTAGGGCGTGCAGATTTGGTTTGCGAAACTTCGGGACCACGCGGCGGAAGCTGGTCGACCAGGGCAAGGGATTGCTCGTCGCAATCCAGAGCAGCTTTGTAGTTGCCCTTGACCGTGATCACACCGTTAGGGCCCGGTATCTTCACGCAATGGTATGCATGATGGGAGACGGCCATGAACTTGCCAAGAGATGGCCGGCCCAGGATCGCATTGTACGCTGATGGGAAATCGACCACGTCGAACGTGATTAACTCGCTCGAAGTTGCTAGGGTCGCTGAAGGTGAGGGCGTAACGATCGCCTAACGGCTTAACAGCTTCGCCCGGAACAATCCCATAGAAGGACATGGCGACTTCCTTCAGTTTGGAGCGAGGGATCTGCATCTCGCCCAAGACCTTGCGATAGCAAGTCCAAAGCACTCCGCCGCCGATCAGACGCCGTCCGACCTGGCGCATCGATGATCGGAGAGACCACACGTGGAGACGCCGAGGCTTGGTCATCCCAAATGGGCAATCTTCCTAGAGAAAGAGATAGCGACCTCGGTCCACTTCATTGTCTCGAGCTGAGGCTTGCCCTTTTCAACGTTGTGGACCTCCCGGGCAGCTTTCTTGAGGCTGGGTCGAGAGGTATAAGCCGAGGAACCGCCGAAGATAATGGCAATGTGGTTCACGGCCCTCGATATTCATCATTGTCGCCCCGATCACCACCATCGGCTTGGCGCTTGTCCTGCCAAGCATCACCTTTTTGGGCGGGGTGGGCATTGGGCCCTTGCCGCTGTAAAATCTCAAGGTTTGCGGCCCAGTCCCGCAATGGCGTGTATCATGCCCGTAGTGCTGGTGGAACTTGCAATATCGGTCACTCGGACCTTTCTTGCCTTGGTTACCTCTCTGGGCGGGCTTCTTGCCCTTGTAATTATTGTTGGGCTTCTTCTGCCCGTCTTTGCGAGGAGGTGTGCGATCTATACGGCGATGTTGTTGTTCGTGATCACCCTTGTTTTTCTTCTTCCGACTTCTTGCCACCGTGATTGTTGTCGCTCTTCTTCTTCTCATCCACACCAGTCAAGGGCGGCCGCCTTGTCGAAGCGCTTTCTTGTAATCGAAGCGTTATCTTTGCGTTGGCATAGCGATCAGCCGCCTTGAACAGGTTGTTGGCGGTCCAGGTGTCGTTGATCTCGAGATCCTGGGTGAGCCGCTCGTCGTGGACTCCGTTTTTAATGGCGCGGACAACAGATTCGTCCGAGATGTTCGGGATCGTGTTGCGGATCTTGATGAAACGCTTCACGAAGTTGCGGAGGGTCTCCCCGTTCATCTGGATCATCTGGTGCAGATCATCCTCCTAATCCAGACGCACGTAACAGCTCTGGAAATTGACAATCAGAGCGTCACAAAGTTGATCCCACGAGCGAATGGAACCCTCTTGCTGGTTGAACAGCCACGTCCGAGCAGCTTCCTCAAGGACAGTCGGGAGGTAATTTGCCATAACTAGCTCGTCACCCCCGGCTGCCATGATGACAGTAGCGTAGATGGAAAGAAACTCTTCTGGGTTTTGAGTCCCATTGTACCTCTCCACGTGACCGGGCTTAAATTTGGAAGGCCACCTGACAGTACGAAACTCATCAGAGAAGGCCTTGCAGCCTAAAGCATACGACCGGCCACCTTCTCCCGCAGAACCTAGTCTTGAAAAGACGTTGGTCTTGTTGCCCGGAGGAACTCTAGCTGAACGGGAGGTCTCTGCATGGAGAAACTCCCGCCGAGACAAACCTCCACGTTCTTTCCTCGTGGTCGCAACGATGCGCTCTTCGCGAAGGGATCGTCCATGATCGTCGCGCGCGCTTGCCCCTGTGGTCACGATGAGCACGGGGACTTTGGTGAGCGTCGGCGACCATGGGTAACTTACTCATGGACAGCGGTTCTTCAACGGTGACGAGGGTCACGTGATCGATCGGAGCACTCGCTGCCCGACTCCACCCGGACAGGCTGACCGCGCTGTCCGGAGGAGGTGTTGGCCTCACCTAGGGACTTAAGGCCTTCGGCCAGTCGCTCGAGGTGGGAGGCGACAGCATCGCCCATAATGGCGAGATTCTCCTGGTTGGCGGATCTGATCACCGTTGTCAGGGTTTGAAGTCGTTCTCGACTCTGCTCAAGGGGTCCTGGGATCTCTGAGGCGTCCGCGTTTTGCCCGACCGAAGTCTGGTTACGCAGGGATTCGACTCGAGCGGTGAAGTTCTCGCCGGGTCTTGGCGAGGCGCTGAAGCGGTCGCGACATTGCCGCTTATACTGGTCGCGGATCTCGCGCTAAGGTCTGATTGATTGACTCGTCAAGGCTGCGGCGAACAACATCTTGCTTGCGAAGCGCCTAGCATGACCTCATCTTGGTGCCGCGTAATTGACCGCCCGGTCTCACCGGCACCGCGTCCGCTACCGATCCTCTAAAGTTCCTGCACCGGCAATGTTGATGCTGCGGTGGCCGTGTGTTGGCATGCTAGACGGTGTCATCACTGTGTCGCCACAGGAAGAATCGACCGACATAGCCTTGGAATTCGAGAGATCGAAACCTTCGTATAGATCGTCGGTTCCGTATTCATCGTCGATGACAGGAGCATGATCTAAGGCCATCTCTGGAGCGTAGCCGGAGACTTCTGTCCCAGATATGGAAGGCGATCGGGATCGAACAGATCGATCCGATTTGACAGGGGATGAGACATCCTGTCCTTCAGAGTCGTAGTCCTCAGGAAGAGATCCCTGGTCGCTGAAAGAGTTCAACATGCTCGATCTACTAGATCGCCACGGTCGGCGCCAACTGTCGACGGTTGAGATATCGATCTCAAGTCGATTAAAGGTTCTTGAGAAGGGGAGATAGGAGACACGCCGAACAACACGAACAGCAATCAACGATGAACAGGGAGACAAGGGTTTTTATCCTGGTTCAGGCCTCTCGGGGAGATAATAGCCCTACGTCCAGCCTTTCTTTATATCAAAGAGGATTACAAGGTGGAACCCGACGAGATGAACAGGTCTCGGCGAGATTATGGGAGTATAGGAAGTAATGCGATCTAAGCTTCAATATGCGCAAGATTGGCTGATATTGGATGCCCCCTAAACGCCGTAGGGGCTTGGTTTATATAGTGCTGAGCAAACCGACCTACCAGGGACAATCGGGCCGGGCTAACTACGAGATCGTAACGAACTCAACGTGCCAAATACATCCCGAGGTAGATAAGGTAAACTTCAAGTCTTGGGGATCACGACGTATGCTCCAATCCGGGAAACCAACGTCCGGGTCTTCACGTAGCCTTGCAGAACTCCTGTTCGAGATGGACTCAAACACGATTCCTTGGCCGTTACGCTCCATGCCAGCTAGGAAGCTGTTCGGTAGGATGCATATGAGCCAGATAGAACCTTGCAGGGAGCTGGGTCCTGGTAGGCTGTTTGATTGGGCCGTCAGGGAGTGGACCATGGCAATGGGCCGTAATTTTATCCCCGACACCATGGTAAGTGTGGTCCACAACAGAATTGCAAAATCCTGGAAGGATGGTGTAACCTGGAAATGTTTGGGGCAACAAGAAGATTAGTTTGGTGAGGTCTGATAATGAGTATATGATGGTAGAGGCCTGGTCTGTTTAGGGTTGGTCGAAAGGGTCGGTGGTTTGGTTGGGTTTCGGGATGTATTGTTCGACGCTAAACTCTTTGAGATAATAAGACTACTAATACTTGATGCTAGCCTAGGAAGTTTTTAAAGTCATTTAAAAACGAGCCTTACGCAAATAAAATAACCTCTTCCCCAAATAAAGCCTTCTATACACTAATTGTATTAAGGGAAGTGTTAACTAGCCAGCGTTTGGATGACGCTGACCTCGCCTACTTACATTCTTTAGACGAGGGAATCGAGGAATATCCGTACGAGTGCCATGAAGACGACGGACAGGTCTTCGGTGGACCTAACGAGTCTTAGGGGTTGCTCCGATCACTGGCAGGACCTTAGCCGATAGGAGATTCTTTTGGGTACATATTTTGGTATTAGCTGCAAACTCTGAACATTGTTTTGTATTTTAAGACGTGCATTGTCCGCTTTACTAAAATCGCCTAAGGGTGTAACATAGTATGTAATATTCAGGGATTTTATTTAATTGATGTATGCTTATATCGGCTATGTGCTTTTCACACTAGTGTACCGATACAGGGACCAGTGCATGAGATTCCGACTCTTTGAAATTGAGGGTTGACACCCGCCACGTCCGGACCAGCGTGCCTCGCACCTCCGCAGCATGGACGACCGTGCCACACGTCGTATGCCCTGCCCAACACACAACTGCATGAGCCCTTGTGCACTGCTGCGCTCCACAACCCTAACGACGGGCCCCACCGTCGATGCGCGTCCTTGTTGCGCGACATATACCCGCGACGCACCTGTGCCCACGCAGCAACTTGGCCGTGAGCAGGTCAGATGAAGGGGAAAACATAGAGTGTGTTTGGTAGCCAAGACCGGGACAAACCAGGACGGGATGAGGGATGGGACAAATCCAGGAGGGATGAACCGGTCACAGTGGCTCTGTTTGGTTGGTACAGCACGAGCTTGTCCTAGCTGGCGCTACAGTAGCTATGCGCTACAGTACGTGCAGAGTAGAACAAAATACTCTGAATGTTCTGCCCTCATTTTAATCAATATATAACAAAATATTCTGAATGTTCTGCCCTCATTTTAATCAATATATAACAAAATATTCTGCCTTACTGATAATGGAGCAAAAAGAGTCACGTGCACAAACATTTCACAAACATATTTCATCCTGAATGGAGTGAGAACATGAAAGCAGCACCAGAACATGATGGAAAACATCACATGATAACAACAGATTGACAAATTTTTGCTGAAACTAAAAGACAAGACAATTGCCTTGCGTATGATCTTGCTGTGAAAGAGAGACATGACCGATAACAGCTAACAATACAATTAAATGCAGATTGTTAACACCAAAGTTTCATCATTCTTATTTCTTGTTGCAGCAAATTAGGTTGCAATGAAAATGAAAACCACTGGAACAAACAGAGGACTTTGACCATCAGGACTCAATGGTGCTTGCTCTACTCTGTACTCAATGGTGCTTGCTCTCAAACAGGACCTGCACACATAATTGTATGGTGTGTTAGAATAAAATAATAACCATAACCTATAACATTAACCGTTATTACTAAAACAAGAAGTAGAAAATGTGTGATGCAAGAATACAAGCAAAAAAACTCAACACTCATACACCATCGTCATAACTGGCAAATTTCATAAACAGTGGCCTTGCTCCTGTTGCGTGCAAATTAGCCATTAATTTATGGTCAAATAGTCCCAATAGATTATGTTAAAGGCACTATATTACTCACTGAATTAATTTGACGAACATGCTACAAATTAGAAGGCATGAGAAGGTATGTTGAAGTAGAATACAAAATTAGGTGTGATGGCTTACCAACTCATGGATTCTCACTAAAAAACTTTGCAGCCATCACCATTTTGCTTGAAAGAGGCACCATCATGAATGCCCTTGCTTTGGTTGGGTTATCACAGAGGTATTGCAGGTAGTTGAGCAGGTCAACCTCTTCAAATTCTGGCAACGCAGACACATGATCCCACAAGTCATCGGGCACTTCAGAATTTTTCCCGGTCTTCTCAATGGCGTCAGCTAGTTTACCCAGACTATCAGTTATGGTTTGCAACAACAAGTCATCTTGCACACGTTGCCTCTTGTGCTGTTTGGGGGGCTTACTGCGAGAGGATTCACCTAAAAAACAGCAGTTCAAGGTGTAGTTACGGATAAGTGTTTCATAACCATAAGTATAATATTCAAGCTGAATAAAAAACAGCAAAACAGCAACACATCTAAGGATTTAAATACATCTAAGCAACACATCTAAGCAACACATCTAAGCAAACATTTAAATTATCACCTGTAGATGTGTTCCGGCCATTGTTAGTGATCTCATCTTCACTCAAATTTCCTCCCCTTTCATTGCTTCGGACTGTAGTCTCAAGATCTTCTATAGCATCAGATGACAGGACATCAGCAGATGATTTGGCATAGTTACCTGTGGCCATCCCAATAGAGAATATTGTTGCCATCTCATCGCATACAACTCAAGTGGAGTGTTGAGAAAATTGGCATCTTTCTTATGCTTCGCAAAAAAAGTGTGCGAAATAATAATGCAAGTGATTATCATAAGCATGTAGTGGATTATTAGATGATAATGACAATTGAACATACCGAAATGTGCCTCATATAATGGTCATGGTCTAGAACTATTGATTTTGTTTGCTCATTCCAATTGGATCCACTTATCTTCTTCAAAGGAGTTAATCTTGGACCATCTATTGCGCCACTTCTTGGTGGTAGTTGATTTGGACACCACTTACGTGAGTTTGGAAATGCTCCATGATGACCCTCGAACAAGCATTCAAATGTGAACTTTTGAAACCCTTGTCATCCTAGCACCACTTGTCACTAGCTCTGCTAAGTACTTGAGCACGAAGGAGGACATGGCATTAGTCCACACAATAGGGCCTTGTGTGTGATCACCTCCTTGTCCATCACCCTCCATCTAAGCAAATCACCTACCAACTTAAAAGATAGCAACTTAAAGAAAATATTCAGAGTACCATATGGAAACATTAATATCAATCACATCTCATACATTAGAATAGAACACCACAGCAACAATCATACACATAGCAAATAAGTTTAGAATAAATTCCAGCAAATAAGTTCATAATAAATTCCAGCAAATAATTATTGAATAAATTCCAGCAATTGTAAATTACATAGAAGATAACTAGAGGCTTTATGAAGCCATGTAGTTTTGGTATACAGCCCACATATCTGTAGCTATTGATTGTCTAAAGTTGATCATCTCAACACTCTCTTGTCCAAGAGTACTAGCATGCGGCGGTATTGGATGAGAATTCCAAAAGTTCTCTTCAATGATGAATTGATCCACTCCGTGTGAAAGAACCCAGTTATGGAGAATGCAACATGCCACGACAGTATCAACTTGAGTGGGATATGGAAAGAATGGAGTGGCATCATCAAGAATCTTGAACCTTCTCTTTAGGGAGCCAATTGCTCGTTCCACTGTAATCCTCAAGGATGAGTGTCTAAGATTAAATAATTCCTTCTCATCTTCCACGAGATTTGTGCCAAATTCTTTCAAGTGATATCTTACACCACGAAAAGGTGGCAAGAAACCAGGCTTAGTTGCATAGGCAAGATCAACTAGGTAGAATTTACCTAAAAAAATGACAAGTCAGAAGTCTAATTAAATGGGATTCACCAACATGATTTTGATTAAATACCTTCAGGGACATAAAGTCCATTCTCACGTTGCAATGCATTGTTCAAAACCAAAGCATCGTGTGCCGAACCTTCCCAGCCAGCCAAAACGTAAGTGAACTTCAGATCGAAATCTACGGCAGTTAGGACGTTTTGGGTTGTGAAGAGCTTTTTTCCTCGACAAGCTTGTTCCATCTCCTTAGACACAGAGGCTCTCACATGGGTCCCATCAATAGCACCAATGCAATTCTAATATAGTAAAAAGTAGTGTTGGTCATTAATCATTGGAAAATACAGCAGATGGAATTATTTAATAATCGATTTTACCTCAAACCAAGGAAACCATCTATGGCTTCTCGATATCTTGGTTGGGGTCTCCAAAGATGGTGGCCTAATGACATCACTGCGAAGTTCACCTATTGCGTGCAGAACCTTCGAGAAATATCGATGGACAGTTTCACCTAATCTTTTGAAGTTAAAACCAACCACACGGTTTCTCTCATTATGTCCAACTGTATGAAGGAACATGGCAACTTGTTCCTCAACAGTGACATGCCATGTATCCCTAAGCAATCCCCTTGTGCGTAAAGTATCACACAAATGGAAAAAGGGAGCTCTCCTTAGCCTACACATCTTTGCACAATCAACATCACTTCTATGGTAAATACCATTTAGATAGTGAGTTCTTACGATGTTTCGAGATATAATTGGAGCATATTCTACCCTTTTTCTTTTTTTGGTGTATTTCTTATGAATATACACCCCTAATAGTAACCCAGCAAGGTAAGTGGCTGTCCTAATAAGGACCATTCTCCTCTTCTTCCTTGTGGCATCATCCATCTATGATACATGTTTGAAGAGTAGAGACGATAAAATAATTAATCAACTAAATATAGTACATTCATATGTGTACATACGGTAAACTTTGAGAACAGTACAGATGTAAGCATATGTAATGTTCGAGTGAAAAAACAAAGATCAATACAGCTATAAACATTTATCATCTCCAATAAAAGAATACTTCATCCTGCATCATTTTCAAAAACTAACTATACTCAGCTCATATATACTGCCTACATTTTCAAATACTCAGCTCTTGGCAGTGCTATTATTTTATTTGTCGTTAGGACAATAACCCGGAGCCAGGATAGACACATATTTAGTGACAATACAAAACCCAAGGTTGTTCAATTGGTACTTGGCGTAATAAATAAATGTACGCTTTTCATTACATGCTATCAAGACAGGATAGACACATATATCAAGGCGATGCCTTAAGTTGCCAAAGCAAATATTTTCCCAATTAAATAAAGTCATATAGTTTCATTCTCGTGGAGGCTAAATAAGCAATGGGACCACTAAAAAGTAAATGCACTAACACAATACAGTTGAGAAGAAACTAAGATGTTAATAAAATTAACGGATTGAAATCATCAATATAGATTCATAACATTTGGTATTACACTTTCATACATAAACATGGAGCCTAATAAATATTCAAATATTTTAGGAAGTCAAACAGAGGCAGATTCTAATTTACAGGGGACCAAAGAAGACTTTCGCTAATCGCACAAAGTCCGAGAACTGTAAAAGAAACAAAACTTCAGAGAACTAATCACCTTTGTATATAAAGCATGAAAGGACTGGCATTGATGGTCTGTGGTTACAATGGCCTGAACATACTACGAGTCAAGTCATTTGATAACAATATATAGTGTGCAATATAAATCCCAAGACATCCAATGAACAATATGACATTTTTTATTCCCAACCTATCCCGAAACCTTATAGTGTGAAGTCAGAATAACTCATTAACAAAATAATGTAAAGTCGCAACTCCATGACTATTATTTATAGGATATAAAAAGGACATAATTCTCATCCCTTGACAGCTCATATATACTGCCTACATTTTCAAATATTCTGCACCATTATCAAGAACTAACTACAGCCTTCTTTTATATGTAAGAGAACTACATCGAACAGAGAATTTTCATGAAGCACATGGTGTAATCGTAAGCATCTCAGTACTATTTTTTCACTCAAACCAAACCCTAGGAGAAAAATCTATCGAATTTGAGTACAAAGATCAAGAACAAAACCAAATCAAGAAATTGCTCACTATGTTTCACTCACCACTGCAGACTTCTTGCTATTGTTCCCTTCACCAGATCTGGATCTTGACTTCCAGCTATTGTTTCGTCAAGTAGAAAAGGGTTGAGCCAACGATGGGGAAAGGGGCCCTCAGGGGTGAAGCGCCTTGCACAAGGGAGAAGGTGGAGATGGCACCTACAAGGGGAGAAGGTGGTCATGGTGGGTGGCGGACTAACCGGCGATGGGGGAGGAGGAGAACGCCGGCGCTGGGTACAGGAGGAGGGAGACGGGGTCACCTGCGGAGACGGCGGCGGCGGCGCGGAGGAGGTTGAGGACGGGCGGCGCTAGGCCATGTCGGCGGCGGCGCTAGGTCACGGGGGAGAGGAGGAGGAGGAAGCACTCGGGAGAGGAGGAGGACGAGCCGAACTCTCCTCCTGGCACCGGACGAAGCGGACCGCCCTGGGATGCATCGGGTTGATCCGACGGACCGGGACAAGGGGATCCTGCTTGGACCAACCAAACAAAAAACCGGATCGTCCTGGACGGGACCGTCCCGGTCCTGGCTACCAAACACACCCATAGAGCATGGGCCAAGCTTTATTGCAGCAGTAAAGCCGCCATACGACCGCCCTAGCAGCCTACGCCGTGCGCTTTTGAATGAAGGCCGAAAGGCCAACCTCTACAAGGGCTGATGAATTGGAAAAGAAGACAAAAAAGAAAAAGGGGGTGTGGGCTTTAAAATAAAAGAAAAAGAAGTCGTGGGTGAAAGAAAAGAAAATGACCCGTTACAATTTATAAATTTGGATATCTGGCTATTTAGCATGTCGGAAATTATTATTTTATTACTATTTTGCGGTAGTGGTTTAATTAACTTTTGTTAATTACTCATAATTAATTTAGCATTAATATATTGGAAAACTGATAAATTATGAATGATCTATGTCATGCACCACTATTCGGATTACTACGTGCAAGTAATCTTATGCAAATTATTTACATCATGCATATATCAGACATTGCCAGCCGTGAGTTTGAAGCACTGCCCCCCATGGCCAGAACTATCTCACATGGGAATCGGATGTGAAGATTAAGCTTGGTGGGAAGGGTCTAGAGCCAGCCGTTGGTATTTCAATAGGATCCTTCACCCTCGAGCAAAGCAATCAATCACGGCAATTCATTAGGCACCAGCCGTCAGTATTTCAATAGGATCCTTCACCCTCGAGCAAAGCAATCAATCACGGCAATTCATTAGGCACCACCTGTCCCCTACTTTAAAAAATGAAGACATGGCAGAAGAAAGTGTCGTTGAGCTTTGGACTGCACTCCAGCAGCGATTCGAGAATCTCAAGTATATACTGCCGCAAGCACACCAAGACTAGTTGCGCTTGAGGTTTGCAGACTAAAACTATGGCTGAGTACTACCCAGTTTTAAAATTTATTGTAAAAAATCTTACACTTGTGGTAAGAAGATCACGGATGAAGAAAAGATTGAAAAGGCAATATATACCCTTTACCCTAGTGCAATCCAGATTCCAGACTGCCCGAAACTATCATTAAGGGAACTATAAGACCTATATGGGCCTTATTGACATGATGTAGTTAAGAAATCTTAGGACAACGTTCTCAATAATAACTATGTCTCTCAGGCACCTAGTAAATCCATTGAAGTTAATGCATGCAAATATCAGGCTGAGAAGCCCAATCGCAAGAGAAATAAGTACAAATCTAATGTAACAAGGGTGATAAGAAAAACCAGGAAAAAAATTCTGATATACCAAATAAATACAAATCCACACATATGTCATATGGAAAGCAGAACCAAACGTGTTTTAAATGTGGTGAATGGGGGCACTGGTCTAAGGTCTATCAAGCATCTAAGGAGGCAATTGCACACTATCAAGTAAACAAGAAAAAAAAAAAAAGCAAAGTATGAGACTCACCTCGCCATCTTGAACAAAGTAAACTCTTAAGGATGAGACTGATCTCCTTGGAGAGAATATGTAGACGATGAAACTCAATGAACAGCCCCCTCCTGTGCCTAAAGCTACTACCCTAAAGTGGTTGATAAAAAAGTTGGTGCCAAAGCAGAGTAAGAATTTAGAGACAACTAAAAAAGTTGGTGCCAAAGCAGAGTAAGAATTTAGAGACAACGTGAAATGCCCTATTCACGGAGTCTGTTTAGCGGTTTAACATTTTTCTATTAGGAGTTCAACATTATATTTATGTTTAGTGGTTGCTAGCAGACAATTGTGATTGTAGCATAAAAACATTGTAAGCTCTGGGGGAACAATATCTTAATTCTTGTGATCAGCTATACACTTTATTTTCTGGTATATTAAGCATGTTTGCAATGAATGCCTGATTTCTACTATATTCTATACATTATATTTTCCCATATTATGGAGGAAATATGCATTATTGATAGTGATAAAGCTAATAGCATCATAAGAAAGACTAAGTACTGTCAGTCGATTGTAAAGAACATCAGTAGCATTACCACTATGGTGGGTAATGATTTGTGCGTGGTAGGCACATCACCGTTACTTTCGCAAGTGGCATGACCCTAGCAATTGTAGAAGTTGTGTTGAATCTTGATTCCACCAGATCTCTCTTAAGTTTTAAACATATCTGTGCAAAATGGTTTTCATATTAAAATCTGTAAACCCACCACGACGACTAGAGAGGGAGTGAATGTGAGCCTTGAATATTTTTCTTCGGACCAATGCTCCTCGAACTCAACAATCTTCCAAAAACCAAACACCGTGACAACTATGTGTACCCCAAGATTGCATTGTTGAGACCCATGAAAATATCAAGGGGGTTTTAATCACAATCCTGGTTGTTAAGTGTCAAAAAAAATTATTCAAACCTTGATTTAATAAAGTACATCAAACCAAAACGCTAAAGCCACTTTCAGAAAAGCAAAGCAAATCCTTTCAGCAACTATCCTTACTTGGAAGATGTATCTGGTGGATTTATGGTGCTCAAATAATTTAGGAAATTTTTTCTCCCTACGTAATGACTAGTTAATAAGCACTCCACCAAAAATCATCTCAAAATTCTTTTGCACAAAATCGGAAAAATTCAAACACCACAGTCTGTCAAGGACCTTGAGCAGAAAGTTTAAGGTTTTATTTTCACCTCACTGCACCCAAACAAAGAATCTTCATGACTTAAAATTTTTTATGTTGATAGATATACAAGTCACGAAACTACTCCAAGTGGAAGCACTAAAAAAAAAATTCTTAGATTTTTCTAAACATCAAGCACGTTATGCTGCGCGAAGAACAATATGTGGACATATTACCACTAGTGGGAAAAATTGAGCTCTAACCTATCCTGGGTTGAAAAGGTGTCAAATCATATAAGCAAACTCAAGACATTATGGGTAAGAGGTATGGAGAAGGAGAGGAGGCAAACTAGTTGCAACAAAAGAACATCAAAACAATAAGATCAAAACATAAGAACTAGCAAGAACAAGCTATAAACTTGAAGAAACTTAGTTTATTTGATTGCTTTGAATTTGGGGGTAATTACAAAGGCCTACCAACTAGGTAGTCACACCAAACACACCCAAAATCTCAGCCAACTCAAGTGTAAAGTGCTTGTGGATGCCTCCCTCTACCCCTCCTTTTATAGCCAAGTGGGGTTAGGGTTTGCACCTGCCCTACACCTTTACACCACTTGATCTTGATCCTACGGCTAAGATTGGATTAACATTTCAGCACACTCAACCATGGGAAATATCTCAACTATCCTTGAGCATATTTTCGCATACTTATACATAGAGCCCACACATGGGCCTCCACCGGGCACAGCCAATCCGACTCCACCATTGAATATCCGACTCACCCAACCTCCAGTCAAGTCCAGAATATTCACACCAATGCGAGTCCATTTTTCAAACCATCTTTACTACCTTAAGTCCTAGTCCCACCATCTTGCGCAACCTCCTCGCTGTCCAGAAACCCCGAACCTTCGATTCGCGTCCACGACTTGTTGCCGACAACATTTCATCTAGACCTATGCCACAAAGATTAGTCCAAAACTCCACTTACCTTTAATACCTGCAAGGTTAGTCCACAATCATTCATGTTCAAGACACACACATGGATTACCAAAAGATTGCATTGAAAAATATGCAAAGCGGTACCACCCTAATCAAAGAGACACACCGGACCCTGTCCGATGGCAAGAACCCAAAACCATTCAAATACGAATAAACTTCGTCAATATCATTCATCACAACATGGAGTGACATGCGCGTGGTTTTACACTCCCTCTTGAAGAATATATTGACAAACTCCAAATAAAAGTTTTTGGTTGAAGATAAGAAGATGTAAAATTGAAACTTGGACCAAGAAACAGGCAGGTAAGAAAATATGTCCAAGTTCAACAGATTGAAGATTTGTTCAAACTCACCCTCAAAATTTCTCCCCTTTTTAGAAAGCTTCTCCCCTTTAAAACCTTTTCAAAATTCTCTCCCTTTTGTCAAAATATGCATCAAGTTTAAAAGGAAGAAGCAAAAGAAATGGGCACCGTTTGCTATGCAATCACCACTCTGATGCACTCAAGAAATCAATGGCTTTCAGCTCTTGGATCTATATTCAATGGACTTTATCCAGTGGATGCCATTATGCAAATGCAGGCCCACCTCAGCCCCTCACCGGTGCTCCTTGTCTTCCTCCGTTTAGAGCTCCCTTCTTCGCTCTCACAATTTCCCCACTCAACTCACTTGGACCCTAGCCGTGTAGTCCCTGCCATCATTCACCCACCCCTGTCGTGGCCTCTCCCGCTCTAAAGACCGGCGCCTCTCGCACCCTCAGGGTCATAGAATTAGTGTTAAAAATTAGAGACATAATTTACAACCCTCAGGGTCATAGAATTAGTGTTAAAAATTTCTCCGATGAAGAAAACTTTCTTTGTCAAACATGTGCAACTTGGAAATTAATCACTAAATCCTCGATCACGAAGGTGCAAGATGAAGTCCCTGCATTTCTTGAACGCATTGAGGGAGAACATTTTCAGTCCCATAAAGCTCTTATTTGGTCCATTTAAATCATGGTTTTAAATAGCCCGCTATAGCTCCGCTATAGCTTCGCTATAGCCTTTTAGAAGGCCTGCCGCTACGCTATTGCTAATTTTTCCGCTATTGCAGCTAATGACGCTTTAGCTCCGCTAAATACCGCTATTTGGTTTAGCCACGAAATTTATTTAGCAACGCTAATCCTGATCGAGGCATATATTCATTACTCACTCTAGATAACTAGAATCTATGCCTCTTTGTTGTTTTCTTTACTTCAGTGAATGTTGTAATAAACAATTGAATAATTGTTGAGTTGTTAATTGTTGGATGTTGAATGAATATGAATGTTGATTATAGCCATGGGTATGTTAATTGATCGAATGACTGTGAAGTAATGGACCGAGATACATGTTCTCATGTATCCCTAGACATATATTTCAGTATTTGTGGTCATAAATTTTTCTTACTTCAATGTTTTTATGCATATAATTGAAATTTTTCATGTTTTTTATTTTTACAAAACCGCTAAATGAAATAGCTTTCGCTATAGCCCGCTATAGCTTTCTATAGCTTTTAGATGAAGTCACCGCTAAATGTCATAACCCGCTATTTAAAACCTTGATTTAAATACTTTATGGTGGTTATTGACGTGTCATCGACATGGTCTAATTTGAGCTTGCTCTCAACAAGAAACCACACATTTAAAAATTGATGTTGAAGATCATAAGAATTAAGAATACATTCCATGACCATTAAGTGAAGTCCGTTCCTATAGATAATGCTAGATAATTTACTTCAAAGACGTTTGATGATTATTGCACAACAATGAGAATTAAAGCTGAGCACTCTATATCTCATGTCCATACGAAAAATTGGCTAGAAAAAACATTGATCAAACACATTATGTATATTACACAACCGCTCTTGCAAGGTTATAATTAAGTAAACACTTGTTAGGGACATGCAGTCCTTCATGCAACATTATATATTAATTTTAATACCGTCAGCAAACAACATTCATTCACCAATACAACTAGCGCATGTCGTATTACCTAAAATTTTCTATTTGAAAAATTTTGGATGCATGGTGTATAGACCAATTCCACCACCACAACGGAACTTCGATGGGGCCATTAAGGAAGTGTAGAACATATGTTGCTTATAAGATAGTATTCATAATCCAATATTTAAAACCCATGACAGTCAATTTGCATACTATTTAGTTCATGATTGCATCTTTGACGAGGATAATTTCTCGTCATTAAGAGGAGATAACGCGGACAAGGCTTTGGTCTAGTGGTAGAGGCTGCAGTGGCAACGCTTCCCACCAGAGTTCAAACCCTTGGGTTGGCTCTGTGTGTCGCATTTTTCTAGGATTATCCTAGAATCGTAGGGGTACGCACACGCGTGTGCTTTGATGCCTAATTGTTGTCCCTTGGGTAGTCGCTGTTTTCTAGCGTGTGTTAGGGCGCACGCGTGTGTGCGTGATAGTTTAGGGGTTAGGAGTTAGGGAGTGAGTTGTGTGCACCTTCATTGTACCCTCTCAAAAAAAGAGAGGAGATAACCAGCCATTACTAAAAGAATGCTGAGAAAAAATTTGGCAAGCAACATGCCTTCCCGTGCATGACCTCCGAGCAACATAATCAAATGAATAGGTTAAGAAGAACCTCAACTTGGATGTGTTGGCAAAAGGACTATCTGACTATTTTTATGATTATAGGGATGTGATCTAGTCGCATGTTCTAGCACGCAATGCACCAAAGAGGGCAGCAGTGCGAAAGCAAATAGAAGGTACCGCTCAACCTGTTAAGAGGCCTCAAAGAAAGAGAACTAGAGAAATGGTTCCTCAAACTCTTAATACCCGGATACGTTGAGTAAAATGGGGAACGAATGCTTATCACAACAAGTCACATAAATGCCCCGAAAAAGCAAAAAGGGAGCTAGTTGAGACCTGACATGTCAGGAGAAGAAAATCTGCTAGCGTGTTACTCCGGGAATTGAACATAATAGTGCAAAAAGAAGCAGAAAATGCCACACCAGCATCATTAATAGTATGAGCAGCACAAGAAGCACAAGTAGTACAATAAGCAACGTCTGCAGTAGCTGAGTCTATTGTGAGTGCCGACACTGGCTACAAAACAAATAAAATTCTTTCTTTCGTGATAACAAATAGCGGGATAGAGTAAGGATATATCGATACTATATCTCATGTTGGCCATAAATTATACAATCAAGGGAAAATCACGCATAGAACAACCACCAATGTCAACATATATTTTATAAATTTAATTGTTAAACAAATAGAACCTGATTAGCAGTAAATATTGCTCGCCGATTGTAAACTCCGAACAAATTCAGAAAAATGGAAGGAGGCGATCACCATTCGTGATAACAAATAGCGGGATAGAGTAAGGATATATCGATAATATATCTCATGTTGAGCATAAATTATACAATCAAGGGAAAATCACGCATAGAACAACCACCAATGTCAACATATATTTTATAAATTTAATTGTTAAACAAATAGAACCTGATTAGCAGTAAATACTGCTTGCCGATTGTAAACTCCGAACAAATTCAGAAAAATGGAAGGAGGCGATCACCATAGAAGTTATTTATCTAAACAAAATATACTTGTTTGGTCCTGTGTGCCACACACATTCCCATGCACGCGCTGTGGATTATAAATAGGTATTTGTTCACAAGAGAAGTGAAAAGAATGAAGTTGTATGCTACAAAGCAAGGTTTGGTTGTGCAAAGCTTCACTTGTCATAGCATTGACTATTATGAAACCTATTCTCTGATCATGAGCGGTATCACCTTTAGATATCTATTCTTAAATACAGTCAACATTAATATGAATATGAAATTAATTAATGTTGTAACAACAAATGTTTACGGTAACCTAGATTCAAAATTATATATGAAGGTATCCAATGGCGTACTAACTCTGGAAGAGAAAATATAAGCAATTATACAATGTAAAATTGCAAAAATCCTCATGGATTAAAGCGGTCAGAAAGAATGTGATTTAATCGCTTAAGCAAATATTTGTGCAAGAAAGGATATGAGAACGCCAAAGATTATCCATGTGTCTTTATACAATGATCACAAGATGATTTTTCTACAATTTTGGTTTACGTGGATGATTTGAATATCATTAACACAAATGATGAAATTGAAGCAGCAAACAACTATTTGAAAGCATAATTCGAAATGAGAGATTTTGATAAAACCAAGATTTGCCTAGGCCTATAAACTGAGCATTTTCTAGATGGGATTTTGACACATCAGATGGCTACACCCAAAAGGTATTAGAAAAGTTTAGCTTTAATAAAGCATATGCAAAAATAAGTTGTATGGTCATGTAGGTCATTGCTAGCAGACCAAAGACACGTAAGACATATGGGAGAGGGGGAGGAAGTCATAGGGATAGAATTCCCATACTTAAGTGCAATTAGTAAACTCATGTACTTAGCAAACAACAAACAACCTGATATAGCATTTTTTCTGAATTTATTAGCAAGCTACATTGCAGAGCCCACTAAGAGACATTGGTAGGAAGTTAAGCATATCTTCTGTTTTCTCAATTTAACCGTCAATCGGGGTCTATTTTATAGAAAGAACTAAGATATAATGTTGGTAGGATAAGCAGACGCAGGATATTTCTCAAACACAAAAATAGGGAAACCACAAACATGTTATGTGAAGAAACCACAGTTCCATGAAGTCATAAAGCTGACACTTGTGTAAACATCGGTAAACCATTAAAAAATAATTGCATTGTATGAGGCTATACGCGAGTGTGCTTGGCTTCGTAGAATGGCACTTCACATTTTGTGGTCACGTGGATTGAATACCGAGCAACACCCCACAATTATTTATGAAGATAATGCAACATATGTCACACAAGTGCAAAAGGAATATACTAAAAGCAATTTGACAAAGCATATATACCCGAAATATTTTTATGCACATGAGTTGCATAAGATGAATGAACTAGCATACAACATTCCAAATTGTGTGTGAATCTAACGGATTTATTCAGTAAGTCACTTCCCACATCATCTTTTGAAAGACACGTGAAAGGCATAGTAATGATGAAGTTTAGAGACTTGAACCGACAAAAAGGAGCAATTATGAAAGGTTAAGTAGGAATCTTGGACACATAGTTCGAGTATAAACAAAACATTGAAGCATTGTTGGATACCTGTACTATTTTTTGCTTAAGTGAATTTTTATAACAGTTTCTTATTAAGATTTTTAACGATACAAATTTATATGCATGACCAAAACGTATGCTATGCTTAAGTGAATTTTTTTCATTGGACTTTTTTTTTTAGTTTTTGAGACATATGCATTATGTGGCATGGTTCAAAAGGAGTGTTACGTAACCACCGTCGACCCAGCCCATCGCTACCTGCCGTGCTCGTAGTAGGGTGAGACCCAGCCGACTTACGGGCCAAGCTGAATCTTAGCATATGCATTATATACATTGAAGAGTTTTTTATTTATTATGAATATGTAATAAAAAAGTAAATTTTTCCCTCTACACCTCAGTGTTCGTTGTGTTTCCTCTATTTAAATATAGTTGAAGGTTTGGACGACACCGGAATAGCAAGTTTTGCATAATATTCTCCATGAGAAAAGTGCCCGGCCCCTTTTTTTTTTTGAGACAGAGGCATACAAAGCTTTTATTAATTTATAATAGAGGTTTCATTACAATCGGAGCAAGCAATGACATCACTTAACTCATTCTTAATCAAACGTAACCCAGGGTTTACAAAACCGAGGAGCACCTCCTAACCGTCTACTACGCGGAGGCAGTTAACTGCGGTTAGCCACGGTTTTCAACCGGTTTTCACCCTAAATGCAAACCACGGTTCCTCGGTTTTTTCGCGGCTAGCCGTGGTTAACCACGGTTTGTGAGGAAAAAAGATGAAAATTGCTAAAATTCTTTAAAACATACATTAAAAATTTGAATTTTAAAATTTTGTTTAAGCCAAAATGCTTAAAAAGATTAATAGTATTTTTAGGAATTTTATGTGTATTTTACATTTAAACTTTATTTGAACGAATTTTGACCAAACCCCTAAACCCTAAACCGCCGGTTTACCAAACCGGGCCTGCAGAGGTGCGGTTAGCCGCGGTTAACGGCGGTTTTGGAAACCCAAACGTAACCATGGCCCATCAAGTAGCTCTATGCAGCCCATCTTTTTCACACATCTCCATAATTCTGGAGGGAAAGCAGCTTCTTTGTGACACTTCCACTCACCAACTTTCCCTCTGTTCTTCCCCATTGAGCTAGGTGGTGAGCAACAGCATTGACTTCCCTTCTATTGAAGACAAAACTAGAGCTAGAAAACTCCTCGTCCTTTAATCGCTTCAGATCCGTGACCATCATCGCCAAAGGGGATCAATCCACTTTAGTTTATCTTTTGGACCGGTGAGGAGCAATCTGAAAGAAAAAACTTCACTCGCTCTTTGTACTCCAGAGCCACAGTTAGACCAATCCCCATTGCAGCAGCTTTAGCAGCTTCCGCACTTGGTTTCTTGCCGCAGTCACTGATTCATATTGCTACTGCTTTCCCCTTTCATCCAAAACAACAGCTGCACCAATGGATTTATAACCTCCACTTGGATCGTAAGCCGCACCCACCATACAGCATGCCCATCTTCTCCTTGGTAATGCTTCTAGTTTCTCCTCCATCTGTTTCTTTGTGGATTTTACTTTCTCCATCAACTCGGCTAGGCTATGCTTTAGTTTATAAGCTATAGACTGAATTGTATCAGGGTTGCCTCCAAAGAGCAACGCATTATGCCACTGCCATAAAGTTGAGAAGCTCACCGTACTCGCTAGAATATTTTCCGTCGATTCCGAGCACATGTTTTTGAACCAATCTGTCAAGGTGATATGCATCTTTGGCTCCCATTTTGGCATTTCTACATCACGTACCAACTTCTGTGCCTCCGCCCAAAACAACATTGCCATCGGACATAAGAAGAATATGTGTTCTAAATTTTCCGCGTGGCAACATGACAAGCAACATGGCCTAGAAGAGTTTCTCCTTATTATCAAGTTGTTACCTGTTGGCAAATTATCTCGACATGCTCTCCAACAAAAATGTTTCAACCGGATATCCAGTTTCCAAACCAGCTTCCAGACTTTGTGGGACAATTATATTTAAGGATGTACTTTTTTTATTCTTTCTTAGGCCCAGTTCTTTTCAGCTTAACAGCTTAACGACTTAACGGCTTAACGACTTATGTACGTTTTAAAAAGACATATGCTTTGAGTTTTTTGAGTCTGTTTTTTCGTTGTTTTGAAGGTGTGTCTTAACGCTTTAAAAAGCAAGTTAAATGAAATGGATCCGAATCTCGAGACTATCTCGAGAAGCTCTCGAAGTTCAGTCATTTCAGCAGTTCAGCTGTTCAGATCAGCTCAAAAGAACATGGCCTTAGTGTTTCTTCTCTATGCATAGTACAAGCATTATGATAACCTGATTTAGCTGTGTGGAAACCAAATTTATGAAATTTGCATGATAGAGTCAGCAACTTAGTAGTTAAAGGGATATCTAATATGTCATCCGGTGCAAAAAGGTTCTTATTAAACTCTCGTCCCCCCTTCAAAAAAAAAAAAAAAAAACTCTCGTCCCATTGTTGACAAGACTGATCAATAAAATCTGAAACTTTCAGATTTATAAAACTTAAGCCCAAAGGTTTGTGTGCCCGGCCTCTTCTATGTTGCATTTTGGCCCCTTCGTGTAAAACCCTAAACCTCGCCAGCGGTACCACGATGACCATGGCGGCCTCCCCCGCCGCCCCCACCTTCTTACGCGAGGCCGAGCTCCGCCTCCTCCGCTGCACGCTCCCCTCCCCGGCCTCTCCACCGCCGCCGCCTTCACCTACTCCTGCACGTCCACTTGGCTCCGTAGCCGCGTTCACCCTCGCCGCCGTGGAAGCTGGCGACTACGCCGCGGCGCTCGCTTCCGCTGCCCCGCACCTCCTCCCTGCCCCCGACTCTACCGCCGCCCCCGACTCCGCGGCGCAGTTCTACGCCGACCTCGCGGCTGCCGCAGAGGCGTTCCTGCGGGGGGACGGCGATGGGGCGGCGGGCGAGGGGTTCGAGTGCAGGTGCGCGGTTGTGCTCTCCGCGGCAGTAGCCGCGCTGCTTGCGTTCACGCAGAAGAACGTCACCGGGTTAGTTGTAGTTCCTGCTTCTTACTTGTTTTCTGGGTTTCCATGTGTTTTATTTTAGTGTTTGTGCATTAAGACAACAGAATATGGTTCAATCATTTTCTATGGGGCCTCTGCTCTCTATGTGAAATTTGGTTGGTGTTGTGAAGGACACAACTTCTCCAATTTGCTAGATTTAGGGCTTCCTAAAATAAGCTGATGATCATTGCGCAAGTAGGGCGTACAATGGTACAAGTTGCTGTTCCTGTATGTTGAGAGAAAAAATGGGAATACTATATGGTGAAATTATTAAGCTTGACTGTTTGAGCATGTGACATTCTTGTTGTGCACGTGAGAAACCTTTGGTATTGGCATGAGGTTATTAAACTTAACAATACTACTAGAGTGAGGTGAGGACATATCCGGTTCATAGAAAGGGAAGATTAATGGAGGGTGTTTGACTGTTTGGAAGGCAGGCCTCAAGGTGCATGTCCAAGTGAAAGTGGAAATCTTATATTGAATTTAACATTCTGTGGCCTGCTAAACCAAAAATAAAGTGTGAACTGTACTACACCATAGTAATATGTAAATGTGCCTAAAATTAATTGTTTTCAAATCTTATAAATAACTAAGAAGGACCATCCATGTGTTTGCTACTCTGATATTTAGTGAACACCTGCAAATTAGATGTTTCATATTTTACATGGTATTCCTACCGCAACCACATGTTTCTTGTACTGACTAAAGTCATTGTGATTGTATCATACGAACTAAATTGTTACTTTATTTGTCCTTTCGGATCAACTCATATCTAATTAGAACTTTAGAGAGGTGTTAATGTAGTTGCTGCTGTCTTTGATTTGGCTTTTTATAATCATTTGTAGTCCTTCCGGGAAGTTTTCCCCTTTTCCTTTCTGCACATCTTTTGATGAGGGATGGTATAGCAATCTTGGAGGCAAATGGGATGCATGGGCGTCTGATCATCTAGCTTCTTTTGGTTCCCATGTTCATGGGAAATTCTCCATCTTGCAGGTATTTGTTTGGAGGCTTGCTCGCTTATTATCTGTTCTGCATTGTAATTTACTGTATTGTTTTTGAGAACTGAATCCTTTTTTTAATGTCCTAGCACCTCCCTTAGTCTTTCCGCAAACAGTTGATCTAAGTCAAAACCATTCAGTTTGATAATTTTTTTTTTTGATCCATTGCAAAACGACACTACCATAGTTGTGGCATGCCATGTTGGTCCTTCGTGGTATCTCATGTAATTATATCATCTTGTCCCACTTCACAGACTCACCATTCCAAAATCCAAGCAGTAGCCCGATGACCTGTATTTTTTGAACAAAAAAGACTGAAGCTTCGCTGATTCTATTAATAGAGTGATTCATGAAAGTATAATATTTACATGATGGAAAACATCACCTGGCTGTTAGGCCTGACAATCGTATGAGTTTGTCAGTTTTGAGCACATTTAACACCAATAAAAAGTGTAATTAACATGGACACATTATATTTTAAAATACACTGGTCAGTATTGTGGTTATGACTTATGACCTATGAATGTAAGGAAAATAAAATAAAATATTAACACCAATATGAATGGAAACATTAACACCAATAAAAAGTGTAATTAACATGGACACATTATATTTTAAAATACACTGGTCAGTATTGTGGTTATGACTTATGACCTATGAATGTAAGAAAATTAAAATAAAATATTATAATTCCTTATTTATTAATTGGCACCTATACCATTACATTTAGTAATCTATAACTGCAAGCTTAGCAATATCTTTGTTCCAAATCTTGTATTACTCTTTTGCATAGAACCTGTGCTTGTCAATTTTCATATGTATAAAGGTCTGTAGGATTTAAATTAGCTTATCTGCATTTTGTCCTTCACATGCATATATGTAGAAAAATTATATTATATTTTATATCAATATGTGGCACTTGCATGTTAACGTAGGTGTGGTTGGGACGTTGGGTAATTAAAATGTTAGCTGTTCCATATGTTGATGTGTATTGAGACTTTGGGTGATAAGATGCCTGCTCACAATTTACCAATTGCCTTATCTTGCTATTGTCATTGGGCAGACAGCTGTGTTCATATACTATCTTTTATTAAGAGACTTGCAGTATTTCAAATTTGAGCATGCTAGTTCCTATCTTATTCTTGTACAGTTCATTGTCTTTGCAGAACTTTTGTTTACAAGCATAATGAGTCTGGATTCCTCTGATTGCCTGAGTGTGCCATGGTGGTTGTGCAGAATATGCATGTTCCAACAGAACATTTTAGATGAATTATCATCCTCTTTGTTTGATCAAGTACAAGTGTACAAGAATAAGATGTTGGCTCACTTTGGCGAACTTGAAAATGTTTCTAGCTACTGGGGTTCATTGTTATGTGATGGAGAAGGCTCTTATTTTGTCTCAACTGCTTACTTAGAAGCTGGTATTTTGGAGTATAAATATGGCCGAGTTGATGCTTCAAGGTCTCTCTTTCTCTCTAAATCAAATATTGTAACAATGTGAGGGCTTGAAATTTTTCTAGAAGATTTTTGTCATTTGCTTGTTCTCATGAGAATGTAGTCAAATGATCTTTTATTGTTTTGCTTTAGATTATTATGGGCTAAAGCAAAATGGCATGTCAAACTATCTATACTTTTTGTCATGAAGTTATATAGAGTTCTCTAGTATCACTAAGGGTCAAACGGAAACAACCTCGCTGTGATTTTTAATCTCAGGGGTAAGGTTGCGTACACCGACCCCACCTTACCCCACTTTTGTGGGAGTTTCCTTGGAAACATTGGGGTATGATGATGATGATGATGATGACTAGAAGTAAACTAAAGAGTAGTAATGAATGTGTCCCAATGTTTGTATATATGGGCTTAAAAATATGTTTTACAATTATTAATATCTATTTCCTCTCAAGTTAATTTCTCTTGCATTTCCATGGACCAAACATGATGCATGTAACTAATTTAAATGAAAATTAGTGAAGAAACAATTAACTTTGGTTGTTGCAATAATTACATACTTGTGAAAGGTCAATTGTTATGAATTATTTTGTGGGACTGTATTATCAGCGATGCAAGAAGGCAATGCCCACAACATTCGGACCAGCTTCCCATCTGCCACCATCTCGATTATGAAAGATAAGATCGGTTAAGATCGTGTGAATTAGCAAATATAGGACTGTTTAGGATTCAATCTCCTTAAGTGATAAGCTTCTATGTTTACTTGTTTAGTGAGTCATCCATCTTACAATGAATTGTATCCGTTTTTTCTTGAACAAGAAAGAACTTGTTATATCTGCATCTTTCCTTCTTTTGTGTGCTTTCTCTTACTGACCAAGCTACCAGTCTGGTGCCACCAGCCTTTATGGGTGCCCCTTTAG
This sequence comes from Raddia guianensis, assembly GCA_036346415.1. Classification (NCBI taxonomy): domain Eukaryota; kingdom Viridiplantae; phylum Streptophyta; class Magnoliopsida; order Poales; family Poaceae; genus Raddia; species Raddia guianensis. The sequence continues at coordinate 28,956,261 of CM070540.1, forward strand.
CTGTGTACACCCATCATCCTCAAACTCATATAACCTTTGCCATTACCAGGTTCATATCACCAATGAGAATAAAAAAGTAATATCTTGTATGTTAAACACTCAAAACATGCTACTCCCTCTGTCCAAGAAAATAAGGCATACTTTTTTTAATGGACTTGTCCATTAATATAGGGCGTTTTGATATTCCAATGCAAAATAAATGTGTTCTACCCTCAATACCCTAATAATATTTTGCTTTATCTTATTTTCCTCCTATATGCATGTTTGAATAGAGTGCTTAAAGATAATAACGAGGGGTAATATGATCATTTTCAATCGCTCCTTGGTTGTGTGAAAAAAGGGAATAGGCCTAATTATAAACTTGGATGGAAGGAATAATATCATGATTTGTATCATGATTTTAGTAATAGTGCTGGACATGTTTTGTGTAACTTGAGTTAGCACAACGCAAGAACCATTAGCTGTGAACAATTATGATTGGATGCCCTTGGGATATGTTTGAAAACAAATGCGATCCATAGAATCATCTTTCATGAATTCTAGTAGCTTTATTTTTCTGCACTAATAATTGTAATGGCTTGACATACACCCATTGGGCGTTGCAACTTTTGCCAATTTAACCAATCTATACTATATATTCAGAAAGCCTTTAGCTAACTGGAGCATAGTACTATCTTGATTATTTTGCTTTGGATATTTCATATTTGGATAGGTTGCATCTGGATAAAGCTCAAGAAGCATGTGGGCTGCATCTCTCTCTTACAGGGATTCTTGGCTTTCGAACAATACATCAGGTAGATTATGCCGCATTTTTGGCCCCCTCTCTTCCTGTTCTGTGTATGAGACTTTTCAATGCTATTTTGATAGAGACGTCATGTCTTGACTTTCTTTTTCAAAAATTGGTATTAACTAATACCAACATATCTTTAATGTGATTTTGAAAGTGTTTTTAAAGAAAATAGTTTTTTTTGCTAGTGATACTTCATTCATATCATTTGTCATGCTCTTGCATAACATAAAGAGAACCATTATCCTTGAAAACAAATGCAGTGAACTATCTCTTGGTATAGGTGGATGCGAAGTCCCAAATGGTACTTGTTGCGAAGACCAGTAATCCAACAGCTGATGTTGAACAAGCAACTGAACACTCAGGAGCTCAGAATGATGTTGCAACTTTGAAAAATGCAAGGAGCTCTGTTCCTGGTGAAAGTGATGAATTTTGTGACATACTAAGAATGCCAAGACTGGTCCAAAATGGAAATAATTTGAGCAGTGGAAATGCGACAGACCCAAGCACAAAAATATCACTAACGGCTATCCAGCAGGCAGCTGTACTTGCACAATGTTTACATGTGAGCCGAAGGAGTCACAGTGATGAAATGTCAGGTATGTCCATATTTTTATTCCTTGTGGATATCTTTTAAAAACTTTGGTTATATTTCAAACATGACTAAAATATGCATTATAGTCTTAACATTATTAATACAATGCAATGCAATACAATAAAATATTATTAATTAGTTTAATTTTACATAAATGATTGCTATTCCAGAATTTTCTTTTCTCAGTTTTCAAATATGGTACTAGGTCAAAAGGATCGCTGTTTCTCAAGTTATCATAAAAATCCTTGGATGTAGACGCATTAAGTATAGGTCATGTTTGTCTTAGTCTAGTATATAGTTGTTTTCACATTTATTTAAACATGGAAGATATGATAAGTCATTTACATTTTGTTTGATCTGCATACTTGAGAGCATTGAAAAGTCTCGGTGAATAGAAACTGCCTTTTACCGTCAATATCATAGTTTTGCATGGCATTTATTTGCTATTTCTAAAATTTAAAAACACAGAGCTACCTTGCACATATCAGCAAAATCTTCTGACAGTAATATTTCATTTGTTTTTTCAGTTAATTTGTCCATATTGAATTTTATGTTCCAATATTCATGAATAGTCAAATTAAGTCCCTAAATTTGCACAAAAAGCCTTTTTGGTCCCTCATGTCATTCCAAGCAAGACATGTGCCACATGTTCATGTCATTCTAGCATCCATTATCACCCACCTTCCTTTCAACACCACACAAGGGTGAAAAACTATTTTCTCTCATATTTAGAATGTGTACATTTAGTTTGACTCTACCGGTTGGCTTGGATTGATGAAACAAACTCACCTGCCATAGCACTTGACCCAAGTGGAGTTCTTATGACCCACAATAGATATCGCGAGTGAATTTATCGATCCAACTAGTTGAGTCGGACTAAACAAGTACAATGCACATATGAGGGTGGGAAACATGTCAATCCAAGGGCGTTTTTGGCCCAGATTGGAAAAGCTAGGGCAAATTTGACCAATTTGAAAGGTGAGAGTCTAGAGTGACCTGTTCATGGAAAGTAAAGGGACTAATCTGGCTATTCACTGTTCCAATATTTATTTCTTCTAATAGTCCTTGATCTTATTCATTGAAGTTGATGGAAGTTCAGCATATATCATCAAAAGATGATCTACTTATCTGTTATTCATTCCTTTTGTTATAGATATGTAAGTTCTTTGGTTTTTTTTCGCAGGGTGGGAGATGGCACCATACGTAGAGTTGATTGATTCTCAGGACCAGTCTTACTACGTGGTATAGTTCTAATTACATCATTACGTCACTGGAAATATGTTCATCCTAATCGCACCATACGTAGAGTTGATTGATTCTCAGGGCCAGTCTTGCTACATGGTATAGTTCTAATTACATCATATTACTTCACTGGAAAAATGTATGTCCATCCTAATCCTACTCATGTAGACAAATAGGCAAAAGATTGTTTCCAAATTTGGGGCTAAACTTTTCTGTGTGCTTGTTATTTTTGCTATATGTGATATTGTGATCAATCATGTTAGACCATTGTTTGGTCAGCTTCTTCTTTCCTTCTTTTGAAAGACATATGATTGCCTTGTGATCCTCATAGTTAGTTCAGTAATTGTGCTTTGTCTCATTTTAGGTCAGGAGCTTGTGTGATGTTCTGCGTATTAGGTGGGAGTCCACTCGCAGTCGTACAAAACAGCGGGCTTTATTAATGATGGAGAATTTGGTAAGTTCAATGTCAATTGCTATTTACTAATAGTGATAATTGTAATTTTCCCAAGGGTTTTGAAATGGTCATCATCTATATTTGTTAGTGTTTTTTGCAAGTTTCAGAATAAATGATGTTTAATGTTTTTCATAATGACTATAGTTGTCTTTATAAATTTGCTTGCAAGTTATAAAATGAGATAATTAGCATTTTCCTCCTTGAAGTTGTAGCGAATCTCACTTAGCCCCTTAGAAATTAACATTTTATTTGTCCCTTTGAAGTTTGAACTTGTATCTGTTTGCACCACAATCATAAAACTGTTAGATGTGCCATTAGATGTAGTGGTTAATCCTAGAAAGAAGTTATTGGGGTCGCCTGGGTCACAACACTAGTTTACCATTAAAATGATATACCAAAATTTATCATTAGATTTATGTAGGATATCCTTGAAAGCTCCGGGATCGCTTGACCCCAACTAATGTATTGTGGACCCAACCCACAAGCGACCCCAACCAATGTACTGTGGACCCGACCCTTATTAAATGCTGAGGTGGCAGTTAGTTTTCCAGTCAAATGCTTATGTGGTTGCCACGTGTGCCTTTTTGTTAAAAATGAAATGGCATCCGCGTTGCTCTCTTGTTGGAACAAGTTCACTTAAAAAATTCTGAAATTTGGTTTTGATTTTTTAAAATTGTGAAAATTCGAATTCAAATACTTTTGAATTTTAAAATTGATGATTCAAATTTGAATTGTAGAAATTTTTAATGTTTTGAATTTTAAAATTCAAATGATCATATTTGAAGGTATAAAAATGCCAAAAAATGAAGGCAAAATTGGTTATACACCACTCAAAGTTCCCTACTTTTGGTTTATACCATCAAAAGAATTGGGTGCACTTTAATGCCATCAAAATAGTACCTTTAAAAGTTTCACCGTTACCCTTTTCAACTACTCCGTCTCATCCCTGCCTCCATTAATCTATCCTCCTTCGCTAATCTTCCTGACATTGACCATGTTAAATAGCCCACTGTTCTTGAGCAGCATGTTGAGCAGCCGATGAATTGAACTCTACTGGAATCATCATGATATCTCAAGAGGGCGCACCAGAGAGCCTAAGCACAGGCAGGGCGGCGAGGCCCTTGCTGAGTTGCTTGTCAGAGTCAAGATGCAGCCCCTGATGCGGTTGATATTGGTCTTGAGGTCCTGGTCCATGGGAGGCAGGTGGGCAGCGTAGGCCATGAGGTGGTGGTGGAGGGTGTTGGGGAGGTGGTGGACTTGGTAGTGTCGCGCTAGAAGGAGACGGGGGAAGAGAGGACGAGGAGGTGAGGCATGGAGCGCAGGGGCCTGGCGGGTTTGGAGTGAAATCCCAGGGACACGGACGTCGAGGTAGCGGCAGCGGATGCTATGGAAGGAGGCTGCGGCGGTGATTGGGGAATTTGAGAAGAAAAAACACCGATGGTCTGCAGTCCCATCAGCTCTGGTGTGTTCCAAGGTAGAGCCCGAGTTGGGAGGTGGAGGACGGGCTCGGCAATGGCACACAAAGAGGAGAAGAACAGTGAGGCTGTCGATGGGGAAGACGAGAGAGATGAGGAAGAAAAGAGAGGGGATTTGACGAAAGGATGGATGAAATGGTAAAAAATAGTAACGGATGATCTTTCGATGCTATTTAAGGGTACCACAGTCTTTTAGTGGTAAAAACCAAAACCAGTGATCTTTTGAAGGTACCAAACCAATTTTGCCAAAAATGAAATTGAAATTTGTGAAACTTCAAATTTGAACTCCTCGAAATTCTGAAAGTTTGAATTTGAATATTTTGAAAATTTAAATTCAAAGTTCAAATGTCAAAATTGTGAAATTTTATAAGTTGAATTTTTGAAAAAAACCGAAGTTCATTTTTTCTGAGAGATGGGGGAGGGTGGTGACATGAATGTCATTCGAGTTTCAAAAAGGCGGTGACAGCCATATAAGCATCTAATGGAAGACTAGCGGCCACCTTATCATTTTACAGCTGCCTAACGGTTTTGGATCTAGCTCGCAAGGACTTGGGTGGTTGAATGTACAAGTGCACCAAAAATGTTTTACACGTGTGATACGTTGCCATGAACTTATAGCAGATTCTGATGGGTTCACAGTTAACTCCAAAATAAACAATCTTTAGGAAAAATTCTGTTGGTGAACTGCAGTTGCAGTATGAAGCTATAGATTGTTTTGAGGAGAGCATACAAAGTTCTCTTGGAAGAGAACTGACAAGTTGCCTTTTGGGATCTATTTCTGTATTTTCTCTTACAATTTTGTGTGGAACTTTGTTAGTTCTGTTACATTGTTAGTACTTAGTAACAACTGGTGAGATCATATTTCAAAGACACTTTCAGTGTATATTGCTACTAATATGTAGGGGTGGAAATGGTACGGATATTATCCGACCGACCGACCGAATTGATCGGATAGTGATTTGGATAGTTTTAAGGATATTCGACTATTTTTACGGATAAGGATATGGATATGGAAATTTTGTCGTGGATATGGATACGAATACGGAGCACTGAATATTCGGTGGATAAGGAATATCCGAGTTTTTGTTCGGATAATATCCGAATATAAAATATGGATATTATCCGAATGTATTTCTGGAATTTTTTAATGTATTTCTACAATTTTTTATTGATAGTTTCCCAACTTTTAAATTTATTTTTTGAATTTTTAAATCTAGACTAAATTAATAATATTCGTGTATAGACTTTCAAATGTTTTGTTTTTTTACTAATGTTATAAATTTCCACTTTTAAATTTAAATTTTGACCATATTTTGTTAAAATTTGGAATGGATTTTTGAAAATTAATTTTAACTATTCGACTAACAATATCCGTATCCTTGTGTTATCCGATCTGTATTCCATCCGTATTCGTAACCGATGTTATCCAGTATTATTCGAATTTGTATCCATATTCGACACATTCGTATTCGAATTTGTATCCGGTAAAAAATACGGATACGGATATGGATAGAACGATATCCGACCTTATCCGATCCGATCACATCCCTACTAATATGCATATCTGATGCATCCATAGATTGATGATGTGGGCCAGGAAGTCCCAGTGGCTGGACAGAGAGCTAAATTGGTTTTTGGAGTTCATCTGCCAACTCTCCCTGCACTAAGGAAGTATGCATTAATATTCCCAGGCCTTTTTTTTTCTGCAACAGTAATATGACTTGCTTTGATTCCTGTGAAACAGGGAATATGGTGAACTTTTAATAAGTTGTGGTTTAGTTGGAGAAGCACTGGATATTTTCATAGATCTCGAATTGTGGGATAATTTAATCTATTGCTATCGGTATGCATTTCCACTTGAAATACAGGTACTACAGTTTCTTTTCTTTTCTTTTTTCTGTATTAAGTTACTATTTTGTTCTATGCCAGATTGTTAGGTAAAGTTGCTGATGCAGTTAGTCTAATAAATGCTAGGCTCTCTGTTACACCCAGTGATCCAAGGTTATGGTAAGTAGACTATTTTGGACTTACCTTAGTGATCTTTGCTAAGTTGTTGTTAAGTTGGTGTGTTTGTCATTATGTTCTTTTAGCAAGCTACTATCACATTAAGCAATTTTGTTGCACTTAGCAGTTGCAAAAAATTCCATGTTTCCTGCACCTGTCATGTTTTTGTATATTACGCATTTCTACAAAAACATTTCTTATCACTCATCGTGCAAGTGGAAAGTGAGAAAATGTCTATGGAGAGAATAATTGAGGGGCCTTTTTTTTGTAGCTAAGCTGACATTATACCATGGTCACCCGCATTATTATTTGGATGCATGAGACATCTTTTCAGGTTCAGCAGTGCGCGCGTAGCGCCGAGCCAGACCTATCCAGTTCAAAGCATGGATAAATGAAGGATTAAACTGTAGTTATCTAGAATAAAAAAGATAAGATCTACTAAGAGATTTGTTAGTTGAGTTTTGTTAGCAGTTTAGGCTATAAAAGCCGATGTAATCCATGAAATAAATTAAACAATAGAGATTATCTTTTGCCCCTCTCTCTCTCCCCCTCTCGTAGTCTCGTGTTCTCCCAACAGCCAGCACACATGACGGCGTCACTGCTGCCGTGTGTCCACACCAGCACTGGCTGGCGCCACCTCATCACTGGCCAAAACTCTCCATCCGCAAGCCTGTGCATGACTATTAACTCAGGAACTGAGCACTTACCACATATTGCTCATAATCTCGAAAAAAATGCTTTACTTTAATGCCTAGATTGCTGCGTATTTATCAGTTGTCACATCTCTTCTTTTCGAGTTCTTAACGTTTTCTTTAAATAACATAGAAGCAACAATGTACTTATTTAATTGTTGTACCTTTTTTTTTTTTCCCCTGGCGGTCATAGTTAAGAAACATTGGGGGCTATTTAATCAGCCTATGCATGGCTATTACCTCAGGAACCGAGCACATACCACATATTGCTCATAATTTTGAAAAAAATGCTTTAGTTTATTGCTTGAATTGCTGCGTATGTCACATCTCTTCTTTTCGAGTTCTTAACATCATCTTTAAATAACATTGAATCAATTTGTGTATCACATGATTGTGCACTACGACAACCGGTGTTATAAACATTGCTCGAGACCCGATAAAGCATGAGCTCACCATGCTTATTGGCCTTGATGCTTCCTCTGTTCGGTTCCAGTGCAGCAGGAGGTTGCTCTTCATTATGTGTGTTAGGACTCAGGAACTTCGGACTGCAGATTTCTTCACCAGGGGAACAAAGAAGACAACATGATTTCCAGCTCTCTATACTGTGCATCCACCTTTTTTTTTTTTTGGGGGGGGGGGGCGGTGGTTGATAATAGGCATTGTATGGGTTTTTTCTGCATTTCCCACTGTACCTGTACATTGGAATGACATGCTGCACAATTATCAATTCATACACGATGTTTTGTTTGCCATCACTCTGTTCAGACTCGTGTTATTTATATTTTTTTGTCACTAATTTCATTTAGGTGCTCACTTGGTGATGTTACTAACAATGATGATCATTATAAAAAAGCACTGGAGGTCTCAAACAACAAATCTGCTCGAGCTATGGTATTTTTCTCGGTTGCTTTTTGTACGAACTTGCTACTGATGCTTAGTTTCGTATAATGGCATGTAGTCTTATGGTCTCGTATTTTTTGGTGCAGCGATCTCTCGCTCGCAATGCATACAATAAGAACGACTTCTATACATCAAAAGTCCTTTGGTACAAGACTAACCTTATTAAAGTTGTCTTTTTTTTTTCTTTAAATTTTCCACATGAAAAATAACTTATTTTTGAAACTTGGGTAGGGAATCTGCATTGGCGTTGAATTCTTTGTTTCCAGATGGCTGGTTTGCATATGGTACAACTGCATGGAAGGTAGTTTCTTAAAATTCTCTCTTTTTTCGCAGCCGGTTGGTAATATCTAGCAAGTTAGTGATAAAATTAGATTAGTTGCCATATATTAGAGATTGATTAGGATAAGATTAGGTTGTTAGGGATTTGAATTCTATGTATGTATGTATTAGGCCTCCGGCCTCCCCTCTATATAAGAAGGTTATGTATTTAGGCAACATATCCTGTGCAACCAAGGAACCTTGTGCAATCTGCAAATAGGAGTCATACAATTGAGATCCACCGGTGGTGTCAACTGAAGGGTCAACCTAGCAATCAGATGTCCACAACTCCATCTCTGGGTGTTTTTTCTATTTATAAACTCCCTGCCTACTTTCTTCCTCACCCTCCCTCCTAATCTAGCTTGTCTGATCCCCCAACATGTCAAAACTATTGGAATGAGCTGCTCACATTGAAATGTGCCCAATTGGGTTGTAAATACATGTAGAGAGAGAGAGAGGGCAAACATGCAGAGAGGACCCTATATACCTATACAATAGCAGAGAGGTCCTATACAATAGCTATTCTAACACCTCCCATTCAAACACTTGGTGGATCAACAACATTGAGTTTGGAAATGTGTACATCATGTTGCGCTCTAGTCTATGTCTTGGTGAAGAAGTTAGCTAGCTGAAGAGCCGAAGACAAATACGAAGTGTAATCACTTGATCTTGCACTTGAGATGCTTCACACGATCACGGGAAATGCTAAAGACGCCAGTGCTATCGGAGCACACCACTATCAAAGCGGTGGCAGGGACTCCAAGATCACCAAGCAGGCAATGAAGCCAAGTGATTTCGGCTGTGGCCGAAGAGAGGGCACGATGCTCAACCTTTGTGCTGGAGCGAGACACTGCATCCTCTCGCTTGGTCTTTCAGGAGATCAACGAGGAGTCGAGGAAGACAATAGGCCGAGATGAACTTGCGATCAATGGGATCGCTAGTCCATGTAGCATCAGAGTAAGCCTGCAACTGAAGAGAGCTGGAGAAGAGCCGTACCACCGCGGGTAGCAAAGGACCCGAAGAAGATGCCTATAGTGCACACTCGTAGGAGACACCATAAACTGACTGAGGATATGAACAACATGCGAAATATGCGGACGAGTAATGCCTAAGTACATAAGGCTCCCCACTAGGTGACGATAGCGAGTGGGATTCTCAAGTGGAACTCCATCAGTAGGCCGTAGCTGAAGGTGGAGCTCCATAGGTGTGTCAACCGTGCGCTCATCCATGCGACAAGCACGATCAAAGAGCTCCTAGCTGTACTTGAGCTGAGAAAGGTAGTAGTTCTGAGGTGTATAGTCAACCTCAATCTCTAGAAAGTACCGAATACCGAATAGGACCCAACATAGACATTTGAAACTGGTCAGTGAGGTGAGCCTTGACAAAGACTATATGCTCAGTATCATCACCAGTGATGAGCATGTCATCAACATATAGAAACATGGTGCGACCTTGAGCAGAAGTGTAAACAAAGAGAGTTGGGTTGTGAGGACCACGAGCCATAGGGTGATCCTTGTAGCGATCAAGAGAACCATCAGAGCGAGTTTTAACCTTGAAAACCTACTTGCAGGTGATGGGATGAGGAGTAGAATGATAGGGAACAAGAGCCTGAGTACCAGTGCGCTCAAGAGCAGCCAACTTCTTAGCTATGGAAACTGTCGCTCATTTATCCACCGGCGTGGCATAAGTAGATTAATCGACCAACAAGTAGCTGGTATCTCTCTTTATCCACCGATCACGTGAATGTGCACATAACTTGTGGTTTGTATCAATGGGACTTGAGGCAGGACAACATCTAAGCATACCTGTCTTATTTAGAAGGACTAGCATGTTTTTTCGTTGTGATATCGCTACCCCTTTTAGTGATCTTGCAATCTCAATACCCAAAAAATACTTGAGTTGGTTTGGATCCTTGACTTCGAACTCCTTCGTAGATTCTCTTTTAATCTAGTTACCTCGACTATCATTAACTGTAATAATCATATCATCCACATACACTTCAAGGATGATGATGCAGCCTTCAGAATGATGATAAAATACAATATGATCACCATCGCATTGTTTATACCCCAAATTACACATTGCACGTCTAAATCGATCAAACTATGCTCTTGGCGATTGCTTTAAACTTATAGGGATTTTTTCAAACGCAACCTTTACCTTTAGTTTGAGAGGTAGCAAACCTAGGTGGGACCTCCATGTATACTTCCTAAAGGTCTCCATGTAGAAATGCATTCTTTACATCCAATTGATATAGTGGCCAATTAAAATTTGCAGCATAAGATATTAGAAACCTGCAGGTTTGACTGTAACCCTTTGACACAAGACATCGCCACCGGAGCAAAAGTCTCATCGTAGTCAATCCCGTAGGTTTGACTGTAACCTTTGACACAAGATTTGCCTTGCATCTCTCAACCATTCCGTTAGGCTTCACGGTGTATACCCACTTGTAGCCTACCACTTTCTTTCCCTCTGGAAATGGTACAAGATCCCAAGTCTTTTCTTTTTCAAGTGCTGTTAGCTCCTCTTTCATGGCCTCATTCCAACTTGAATCTTACTTTGCCTCTTTCCATGTCTTTGGAACTAACACTAATGGAAGAGATGCAATAAAAGTTTTGTAGGTCGATGATAAGGATTCATACGAGACATAGTTGGCTATGTTATTATCACCACCTTCACTGATAGAAATATCTTCAAAACAATATCTTGAAGGTGGTTTTCCCGCTGAACTCAAAATTCTCTCCCCCTACTTCCAACTCCTCTTCCTTAGCTTTAGAAGATACTTGCACCAGATCTGGAGAGTCAGAGGACTCACTTTCAATCTCAACAGCATCTTGATGTAATTTTCCAGTGAATAACTAAAAAAAAATAGGACAATAGATAGTAAAGAAAAGGACAAATCAGATTGTTCTTTTCTATTTTCCGTATGGGCTGCCCGGGACTCGAACTCGGAACTAGTCGGATGGAGTAGATAATTCTTCCTTGTTACAGTCGAAACAAAAAAAATCCCTCCCCAAATCGTGCTTGCATTTTTCATTGCACACGACTTTCCCTATGTAGAAATAATCAATTTCTATTCCAAAGAAGAAGTCTGCTAATTCAAAAAATTAGTAATTAAATTAGTAAATGAATTTCTTATCCATAATGGATTTACCTGAACCAATACATGAGATTCTTGTGCTATTTGGAGAGTTTGTTCTTCTACTAGGGGGTATAGGAATAGTATTACTTAGACCAGTGAGGTTCTAAATTTCCTTGTATAAAACTGCAAATTTGGCTTTCTCGTTGAGTACACTCGTAAATTTTGTTCTTCATTTGGATTTATTCCCCCTTTCCACATGAAAGCTCATTCATAGAGCATGGGATTAAACCAATCATTATTTGCCTCAATTTAGGTTCTATTCTTTTGGGTTGATCTGAACGGCTTAACAGCCAAAATGAATGAATTTTGAGAGCTTCTCGAGGTAGTCTCAAGATTCAAATCCATTTCGTTTGACTTGCTTTTTAAAGTGTTAGAACCCACCTTCGAGACAACAAATAAACAAACTAAAACAAAACCCAAATCATGTCTTTTCAAAATATGTCATTAAGCAAAATACGTCGTTAAGTTGTTAGGGTGAAAAGAATGTAGCCTTTGACTCTTCTCCATTATGCTCCAAGTGTTCACGTACTCCAATTGTCTGAAGGTCAGCAAACATCTGAGATTTGTCCTCTTTCCTTTCTCCATAGAAAGGAATGAACTCTCGAACGGACACTTCCAAACTAACAAATACATGCCTTTCAGATGGAGTCTTAACATTTGTAACCCTTTTGTCCATGTAAATACCCAATAAAGATGCACTTGATCGCTTGTGGATCTAGTTTTCCAACTGAAGGTCGATTATCCCTAGCAAAGCAAGTGCACCCAAACACCTTTGGTGGCACAATAAACTTATTTTTTCCAAATAGCATTTCATATGGGGTTTTTATCCAAAAAATCCTTGATGGCATGCGTTTAATAAGATAGGTGGCAGTCATAACTGCTTCACTCCATAGAAAGTTTGACACGTATACATAAGTGAATGAGATACCTAAGATGTCTGTTTTTCCTTTCAATTACTCCATTTGTTGAGGTAAATCAACACAAGATGTTTGATGTAAAATTTCTTCTTGTGAAAAAAGTTTTGAAACTCATTATTCACACTCTTTTCCATTATCAGTCTTGAAAATTAGAACATTAGTGTTGGACTGATTTTTTACACAAGCATAGAATTCCTTAAAAACATTTATAGACCCAACTTTTATGTTTCATAAGATATAACCATGTCATACGAGAAAAACAATCAATAAATGTGACAAAATATGTCATTCCGCTCACAGAAATAAACAGGGAAGTCTACACATCGGAATGAACTAATACAAAAGTGACACTTCAGCATATGTTTACCATACTCGCTTGCATCACATACTAATTTCAGTTTGGCCACTTTAGACATTTCATTATGAAATACTCTCGTGGTCTCAAAAGATATATGCCGAAATATACAATGCAAAAGCTTTGCCTCAACTTCCTCTTCACCGGCCGCAATTGATAAGAGCAAGACATATAGATGGTCCATCAGTAGTTTGGATTGTCTCCTTATGAGAACGTGGATATGACATATATGATGTAAATTCACTTGGTATGCCAGTTACATGTCTCAATGCACCCGAATCTAATATCTCATTAGAATTAGAATTTTGAATGGATGTGAAATCATGACTTGATATACCTGAATAAACTTGAACAAGGTTGGCAACGCCATAACCACATTCGATTTATGGTCACCACCATATCCACAACCTCTACCACCTTTGCTAGAACAACCTCTGTAGCTACCTCTTTTCTTTCCTTGATTGGGCTTGCGTGGAGCACGGCAATCTTGAACCAAGTGCCCCCTTTTCCCACAGTTGAAGTACTCTCAAGTCTCCACAAATGTTGGATGAGATGGAGATGAACTTCCATTTCTCGTCATCTTTAATCTTACCTCTTCCCTTGTCATGGCTGCTATGGCCTCCTCTAAGCTAGGAAGGGTAGGCTGATGGAATATTGGTGGCACGCCTTCCATGAAACTCTGTGTTTAACTCTCTCCGTAACTGGAGAACTCTTCTTTTTTCTATGCACTTCTTCACCCAAGTTACACACTCAGAGTGTGGTAGCTCAATAGGATGATAGTGATCCACATCAGCCCATAGGTTTTCAGCTCTGCAACATACTCCATCACAGATAACTCCTCCTGCTTCAAATAACTAATTTTATCCTGTCTCAGCAAGTAACATTACATTCTCTCAATACCAGAGTACATCTTTTCCATAGTCTTCCATATCTCAGCTGCACTTGTGATAGTATCTACAAACCCAGCTATGGTTGGAGACATAGAGCTCAACAACCTTGCAACCACTAGAGAGTTTGTAGCATCCCAATTCCCCTATGCAACACTGAATTTTTTCGCTGGCTCAATAGACTTCTCGTTAAACGTAGCTATCAAGTTTCTTTGCCTTCAACAACAACAATGCCCTCCTTGACCAAGCCAAATATTTTTTTGTAATTTCTAGCTTAACATCATTTGGCATCAATTCAATTTTTTGGACATTATCTTCATGAGGCACAATCCCATTGTTTGAAGATGAGACTTCGCTTGTTTTTGCTGCAAGCAATTCCACTAATTTACCAAGAATCTGCTCAATCCCTTGATTTTCAGCCATATCTCAGGCCTCCACTTGTTTCTCCCAACTTCAGAACAACAGCACCACCAGAAAGTTTTTTTGCCAACCTCTCCTGTAGCTGACTTCTTGTCAAAGGAAGAAGTGCTCTCAGTCTCTTGCAATGCTTGAGCTGCCACTAGTGCTAGCCACTCAGATACTTTAGAAGCCTCTAGCAACACCACTTTTTCCAAGTCAACAACAAGATTCCCATGCACGACAAATAGTTCCTGGTAAAAAGGACATGAAACCCGTACCAAACACACGGGATTCTGAAGTCTCAAAAGCCCAACTTGCTTCAGCAAAAACTAATGAATTCACTCCTAATGCTCAAGGTGCTGTAGTTGGCAGACAGCCAAGCCTCCATCAGTAGTGAAGATTCAGCCAAACTACCTGATCTCTGCAGTTGCAGCAGCGTTGCTCTGCTCGGCTACTTCCTTTCTCTTCTTCTCCTCCGTGAGCCCTCCCTCCAGATCTGACTGTGCCGTCTCCTGTTCCGGCCAGCCAGGTGTTGCCCTTGACCTCCCGCCACCTCTGAGCAGCCGCCGCTTCCGCCTGCTGTTTCTCCAGCCGACCAGTGCCCCACCTTGCTTCCTCGCCTCTCCTTGAGCTCCGCCGCCTTCTGCTGCTCCCAGCGGCGCCGAGGCTGGATGAATTTGAGGACCATCGAGGTTAGTCAGCGACCTAGGGCTCGAGCTCCGCCACCGACCGTGTCTCTGATACCATGTAGTTTGTGGAATTTTTTGGAAAACTCTATTCTCTCTCTTGGTCAACCTGTATACATATAGGGCTTTACATAGATATGGGCCTAATGGGCCATATCTATTCTCAAGTCATATAAACAAACCAACAAATATTAAATGGATGACCATTCAATTCATTCTGTGAAAATTTAAACTTGAGACTTGTTTGCGCCAGATATAATTCTTTTACAAAAAAGAGATGATTGTGATGGTTTCCCTCATCACAGTATTATATCCATGTCCCATAATTATTCAATAGGAATTTTTGCTTTTGTTCCTTTAATGCATGATAAACTATCATGATGAGTGTTGACATGACAGACAATGTTGTGCTAATCTAATTGTTGATCGTGCGAACAGTTCATTTTCCCCCTTTATCCTCAGCTAGTTTTCTCCACCACGGTAATAGTGGCATCACCATTGCTGCATCTGTGCATAGTACCTTTGACATGTTTTATGACTTTCATCATATTTCCTTGTTCATATCATAATAAATGAACATTAATGATATCCAATTTCAAAGAACTATGGACTCATAAGAGAACTAATCTTCTACTCTTTTCTTACAGGATAAAGATATTGACAAAGCTGTGGATGCTTTTAGTCGTTCTGTGCAGATAGATCCTGAAAATGGAGAAGCATGGAACAATATAGCTTGCTTGTATGTTCACCTTCTCGATTTATTCCTTCAGTGCTATATTCTGATCTTGATGGTTTCACATGGTGTGCCTTCACATGGTGTGCCCTGAATTTATTTTTCCCACTTCAAAGATATATCTTTTTTCCTTCATTACAATTTTTTGGATATTTATTTTTTTCATTTGGACAATTTTTAGTTCATTGGGTCAAGCTAACTGTAAAATATTTTGGTTTTGATACTTCACTTGTGGAAGAGTAATTCAAGAAATTGCATGGAGATACTTGTACGCACTAGGATGAATAGAAATTATGGTGTACCATGCATGCAAAACTATAACCGCTCTGTAAGTTTTAATGCTCAGGTGTTAACATGTTTGTTAGATACACTCCTGATCAGAGGTAAGGTTTTTGGGCTACAAAGCGGCAGCTTTTTCTTATGTCTTTATTAGCATATAGACTAATACAAAGACCCATTTAGCCATGACTTTCCTAACTCCAGATCGTGGCCATTACACCCATTACTTGCACTTGCATGATCTTATTAATCAGCAACATGCAACTGACCAAACACAAAGATTGAAACTGAAACTGAAAGCTAATTGAACACTGGAATCAGAAACTGATACAAACTGACTGAAGAAAACTGAAAAACGTACTGGACTTATCTCACAATCACCCCCTAAATCCTGTTGCAAATCACTTCTTGAAGAGACCAATCTTGGTGCATAGCTCATGTAATCTGATTCACCCAAGAGGCTTGGTGAGTATATCACCCAGTTGCTCGGCAGTCCCTATGAACTCCACCTTGATTTGCCCTTTCTCAGCACACTCCCTAATATAATGGAACTTATTATCATTGTGCTTGCTCCTGTTATGATGGATTGGGTTCTTCACCAAAGATACTGCTGACATGTTGTCCAGTTTCAACACCGGTGTACTAAGCTCCACTCCAAGCATCTCGGTGACAAGCTTAGCCAACCAAACTCCTTGACATGCAACAGAAGCTGATGCTATGTATTTTGCCTCACAAGAGGATAGGGCCACTACCTTCTGCTTGCTGGATTGCCATGTGATAGGGCTCCCATTGAAGAAGAAAATTAACCCAGATGTACTCTTCCTATCATCAATGTCACTACCCATATCACTATCACTAAATCCTAGCAGTTGTGGATGTCTTCTTTCCTACTGCATGGAACACCCCCCAATCTTTGGTTCCAGCCACATAGCGTAGGATGCGCTTAGCAGCTGTGAGATGCTCTTTATGAGGTTGCTCCATGAAACAGCTCACATATCCAACTGAATAAGCCAAATCTGGTCTTGTATGTAGCAAATAACGCAGTCTCCCAACCAAGCTTCTATAGAAAGTGGTATCAACCAACGGTGTAGAGCTAACCTTGCTAAGTTTGAGCCTCACTTCCATTGGTGTTTGGCAGGGATGCAACCTTCCAAACCAGCCTTCTACACCAATTTTTCTGCATAGGCCATTTGTCCAAGTTTGATGCCTCTAGCTCCTTGAACAACCTCAATGCCCAGATAGTAATGAAGGGCACCAAGGTCAACTCATCTTGAACTGCATCTTTATCTCCTCCTTGAACTTGGCGACTCCACTGCTATTCCCTCCTGTGATGATCAAATTATCAACATAAACTCCAACTATCAATCAATTTCTTCCATCTCCACGGGTGTACACACCATGTTCACAAGTGCTCTGATGAAAACTAAGAGACCAGAGTGGTATCCAGTTTTGTATTCCAAGCCCGAGGAGCCTTGTGCAAACGCAACTCCTTCCTTGCATGATCAGTGGCTTCAAATCCTGGAGGTTGAACCACATAAAATCCTGGAGGTTGAACCACATACACCTCCTTCTTGAGCTCACCACTGAGGAATGTCGACTTTACATCCATGTGGTGTACCTCCCAAGAATTGTGTGCAGCAATGGCTAGCAACAGCCTCACTGACTCCAATCTGGTCACAGGGGCAAAAACTTCATCAAAGTCAATCCCTTGTCGCTGCACATATCCTTTGGCCACAAGTTTGGCCTTATACTTCACCACAGCTCCATGCTCATCTCTCTTCACCTTGAACACCCACTTCAATCCTATTGCACAATGTCCTGTTGGAAGATCAACGAAACTCCCATGTCCTATTGTCAGCAATGGATTGGAGCTCATCTTCCATAGCACTACGCCAATTTAGACTGCGCAGTGCTTCTTCCACAGAAATGGGCACATCAGCACTCACCACATGTAGCTCCTCAGTAGCAAAATCCCGTGGCACCAAGCCCGGTGCAGCCATTGGACCCAGCAGATTGTCAAGGTGAGATACCTTGGCACCTTGTCGTCTTTAGCATAAGCATCCGGTCTAGAGTCATGTGATGGAGGAGTTGCAAGCTCAATTGTCGGTGTACCTTGAGTAGAGCCACCCGTTGTCGCAGAGGATGCTGGAACATAAATTGGTGATGCAGCCACCAGAGGTGACACGGCGAGTGGCGTCTTCGTGGTCGGAATAGTCCAGTACTCAATCAGTGGCTCTAGATCTTCACCACCATCAATTCCTGCTTTGCTCCAATCCCAATCTGTACTCTCATTAAACACCACATCCCGTGACACCACCATCCGATCAGTGACGGGATCATATAGCCGGGAGGCATTAGAGTATGCCTCATAGCCCAACAGCACCATTGGCTTGCTGCGATCTTCCAGCTTGTGCAAGTGGGGCTTGGTATTTTTGACATAACCAAGACAACCGAAGGTGCGAAGAAAGTTCATCGCTGGTCGCACTCCATACCAAGCCTCAAACGGTGTCTTCTCTTCCAACTTCTTTGTAGGTGATCTGTTCAAGAGAAAGATAGCAGTAGTCACTGCCTCCCCCTAGAATCTCATTGGCACCCCTTTGGCCTTCATCATGCTATGAGCAGCCCCAACAATCGTCTGATTGCGCCTTTCCACAACACCATTCCGCTGAGGGGAATAGGGCGCCGTGAGATGACGCTCCACCCCTCTCAGCGCAATACTCTCCAAATTCAATCGAAGTGAACTCACCACCACGGTCGGTATGCAACGCCTTAAGCCTGCGACCACTCTCAGCTTCAGCACGCCACAAGAAATGCTTGATTCTAGCTGCTGCATCTCCCTTCGACTTAAGCACCATGATCCACATTTAGCGTGACATGTCATCAACGAGCAGAAGGAAGTACTGTTACCAGCAGGTGTTACCGGTGTGATTGGGCCACAGAGATCACCATGAATTAGCTCCAGCTTCATCTTCGCTTTGAACTTGGCCTCCTTGGGGAATGGGGGGCGCCTCTGCTTGCCAATGAGGCAGCTATCACAGACGTGGTCGATCTTGGGCAGCCCCTCTCACTCAGCTCTGATACCAAATGTTAGATACACTCTAGGTCAGAGGTAAGGTTTTTGGGCTACCAAGCGGTAGCTTTTCCTTATGTCTTTATTAGTATATATGGACTAATACAAAGACCCTCTTACTCTCTTAGCCATTACTTTCCTAACTCCAGATTGTGGCCATTGCACCCATTACTTGCACTTGCATGATCTTATTAATCAGCAACATGCAACTGACCAAACACAAAGACAAAAACTGAAAGCTAATTGAACACTGGAATCAGAAATTGACTACAAACTAACTCTGAAGAAAAGCTAGCCTTGTTAGCCTTGGTATTTTACTCGCTTGAGGGATGTTTCTGGATATTTTTGTTATCGTGGAAGCTTAGTACATATCAGTATGTTTTATGTGCCATAGCTTTTGATATCATGTTTCTAATATAGTTAACTTTTCAGGCACATGATTAGAGGAAAGAGCCAAGCTGCGGTGCAAGCATTTAGGGAAGCTGTAAAAGTCAAGTGCGTATGACCTCATATCCAATTCATTATGGAATAGTTCCTAATTATAATAAATTATTTCTAGGAGGAATAGCTGGGAAGTTTGGGATAATTACAGTAAGGTTGCCTTGGACACCGGCAATATTAGACTGGTAAGATATATATTGATATCAAAGTCTTTGTGTTGTTTTCGTTCTCACATGAAGCTGCCATTCATATGTAGAAAATTTCAATGCCAAACTTAGGGCCTGTTTTTTTGGGCTGATCTGAACAGCTGAACGGCTGAAATGACTGAATTTTGATAGCTTCCCTAGATAGAATCGAGATTCCGATCCATCTTGTTTGACTTGCTTTTTAAAGTGTTAGTACATACCTTTGAGATAGCGAAAAAACATAATAAAAAACTAAAGCGTATGTGTTGTTCCCATGAAGATAAGCCGTTAAGCTGTTAAGCCGTTAAGCTGATAAGCTGAAAAGAACAGGGCCTTAATTTTGTCAGAGATATAAACAGGACAAACAGTTGACAAATAGTGATTATGCAATGTTCACGAAGCACGCTTTTTCTGTATCTTGCACACATATTTGAATTCTAGAATTTTGTGTGGCTACAAGACTTCCCTTCCCCCAATTTTTTTTTTTATTTTAGAAATCCTTTTCACATTATTGGTGAAATGAGGCCATTTTCATAGTATATGCCCCTCAATTATTCAATTTATCAAACATATAAATTAGCCGAGTGCTTTTGCTTTGCTATGAATTAAAGAAATTTCAGATGACATTCAATCATGTTGTAATCGATGTATTTGGCTCATGCATTTAACTATGCTTCTATGATTGACTACGTCGTACCTCTATATTCTAGGCTCGTCTATATTTATTTGTATATACATGATAAATGATAGGAAAAAGTGCCAATTTGGTTCCTCAACTATGTCCCCCGAACCATTTTGGTCTTTAAACCTCAATACCGGACTTGTGAGGTCTCTCATGTAGCAAAACCGGACAAAAATAGTCCATTGACCAAGTCAGTGGGTGGTTTTAGGGTTTTCTTGCTTGTGTGGCAGCTATGTAGGATTTTTGTTGATTTCGCAATGACATGTCAGTCCAGGTGTTCACCAAGTGTGATGTGGCAATGACGTAGCAGTCCAGGTGTTCACCATGTGTGACGTGGCAATGACATGGCAGTCCACGTTGGCAAGAAACCCTAATACCGCTGTTTTGACCAGTCAAAGGATCGGAAAAGTCCGGTTTTGCTATATGAGGGATCTCACAAGTCCGGTATTGAGATTTAGGGACCAAAGTGGTCCAATGGGCATAGTTAAGGGACCAAATCGATACTTTTTCCTAAATGATATGCACATCCAATAGATAAATCATAGGTATGGTGATTTAGTATTGTTTGGGGGTTGGATGGTCTAGATATGACAGCCTTTCACCATCACCCCCCACTGTAAGGCTCTTTTATAATGGTGGATGCTCATCCGTTTTTGTGATACTTCACTGAAATTGGCTACTGGTCTACCATATAAAAGATTGCGTTTTCTTGGCGTCTCACAGGGCAGGCATTTTCTCTCTTTATTTGCATACCAGACCTTTATGTCAGCCAGAATGTGTTTGGTCTTTGTAAAACGACTCATGAAATAATGTAATGTATTCTGCGCAGACACTTGAAGCTGTCAAAATGGTATTAAATTTGTCAAACAACAAACGCTTCAATATTGATTTATTGGACAAGGTGATGGACATGCTTGATGGACAACCTGTACATATTTTTGGTGTTCAAGAAGAAGAGCTGGTCAGCAACAGTTCAGATGATGCAAATAAAGAGACCAGACAATCCAATATATTGTTAGACATGATTGGTGATATCCTTCAGCAGGTTTATATACTATATGAGTTGGCATTTCATAATACATTCAAAGAGCAGTTTGCATTTTATATCTGAATATATTGTTATGTTTGTTAGATCGTACGAAGTGGGGGTAGCAATGTGGATATCTGGGGATTGTATGCAAGATGGCATAAAATAAAGGGCAACCTTGTTGCATGTGCTGAGGCTTTGTTGAAGCAGATTCGCTCTCTCCAGGTGCATAAACTATGCTCAAGCTGAATATTTTTTGGTTCCTTTTTAGACTTTTTTTATTATGTTTCAAATGTAGTACAGATCGCATATCTACCTCTTCATATTTGTTATAGATTTTTAACAAATCTAAAAGTCTATTGGGTTCATGGAAGATGGATGCCTCAAGCCCTAAACATTCCTCTTGTCTTAAGGAGCTCATA
This sequence comes from Raddia guianensis, assembly GCA_036346415.1. Lineage (NCBI taxonomy): Eukaryota > Viridiplantae > Streptophyta > Magnoliopsida > Poales > Poaceae > Raddia > Raddia guianensis. The sequence continues at coordinate 28,977,953 of CM070540.1, forward strand.
TCCTGATAGCCTCTTTAGTACTATTTTTGAAAACATACTTTTTATTGTAAAATGTAATTACTGATTTTATTTTCTTATCTAATATAATTCTTAACATTGATTTGTTTTTAATTATTTTTCTACTTTGTGAGTTGTGACAGTTCGTGTATTTCGTTTGTGTAAATCTTGTAAAAACTACATCTAGTCTTGGGAAGCTAGCATAATTGCATTTTTAAGATTATTTTTATTACTATGAAAATGTAAGCAATTGTATAACGTGTCAAAAAACCATGCACCATCGGTAAGAGAAACATGGCTAGTTTTGCCACATGTATTGCACTCATCAGCAGGTGGCTTGTTTTGGTTGGTGTCACGGCATTAGGATAACAAGGTATGATTGTTTTCATGTGCTACCTCCAATGAAGTCACATATGGACCCAGGGGCGGAGCCAGGATTTGAGGTAGGGGGGCAGTTGGACTCAAAAAATTTTATATCGATGACACCAAAAAATATCTTAACCATATATCTACATATATAGCGAAGAAAAATTACATCTGTATTAATTTAAACTTAGCTTTACGACTACTGAGAAGATCATATAAGTATATGTTCCTTAGAAGTGATCTTTGCGGCCAATTCCTTTTCAATATAGACTATCATGCAGTGTCGAAGAAAATCGTTTGGCCGAAATTCTCGCTCGGTCGTTGCAGTTGACATTGGAAGAGTGATGACTAATCGTAGCAACTTGTCAACCATTGGATAAATCAAAACTTTGCCTGTTTTAGCTAGTCCATGTATCAAATCAACGAGAAAGGGTAAGTACTGCAGCCGTAGGTCTGGATGGTTGCATGCATCAAATTGAAAGTATAGTAGTCGGCATTCCAACTGAGCTCTTTTTTTTGCTAGAAAAATCTTTGGGGGTAGAACTTGTCCACCAAAGTGCATATATTCGACATATCAAATGTATCACGCCTTGGAGGTATTTAAAAGAAAAATATTTCGCTGCCCACCCAGCGTCTCCGCCGCTGTATGGACCACCAATGCCACGTGTTTCTTACATGTGGCTTCTGTGGTCAGAAACCGATGCGTTAACAAAGGTGTGGTGTTTGTAAAATTTCTTAAGTGTAATTTTGTGCTAGAACTATCAAGTACATGTACTTCTGTGAAATATACTTTTTTCTTTTATTCATAATGTGATAGCTGTCCTAGCAGGGTTCAGGACTATGGAATGACCGAAGCAAATTCATTAAGTATGCTCAAGCTTCTCTGCAGCTTTGCAAGGTGTACATGGAACTTTATTCCTCAACTGGAAGCCGGCGAGAATTATTATCAGCTGAGATGCACCTCAAAAGCTCCTTAAAACAGGTACTTGAATTCTCTTGTCTTTTTTAATGTTTCCTGGTATGAAATTGATGCCAATCTTCTCCTTGAGTATTATCTAGAGTTCAATATTTTATGATTTTTTTTATCCTTTTGTGCTCTTCATGCTTTAGGCTAAATATATTATTTGAAAATGCTTGCATGCATAATAAAATATCATCTTTGATGTTAGAAATCTCTCTCTTGCTCTATTTTGCTGTCCTCCAGATAACTCAATTGTCTTGGACTGTCCTTCCTTGTATAGGCAAAAGATTTCTCAGATACTGACGAGTATAAAGCGCTTGATGACTGCCTCATGGAAATAAATAACCTGGTTCGTGATGCCTAGGCTACATGGTGGTGGTGAGTTTTTCCCCCCAAATCTCGATAAAATTATTGTAGAGGTACTGGAAAATGGTTGTATCTGCCTAACTGGTACCCAATCTTTTCAAACCAGGTGGTTCGTAATTGATTTAACGAAGTTTTTGCTGGCCAAATTTGTTCACTTTTCCCTGGCACTATTAGTTACAAATGTTGAAAAATATCAATTAGAAATCATAACCGGTCGGATGGGCTCTCGCCAAGTTCTCAGCCAGTTTGGCGTTGTTGCCTACTCCAGCTGCTTGCCATCAACGGCAATTGGTCCCATCTAGGTTTTCAAACACCTGTTAACGGGAAGATGTCTCCTTGGTCGTGCATTTCACAAGGAAACAAATACTCGTGCATTTCAGATTGTGGGCGTCGTCATATACTCATGTAGCAACACATGGGAATGGGAATACGGAAGCATGTCCTCTAGTCAAAGTTATATTGTATTTGGATATGCTGTGTATTTCTTACTTTTTATTTTGGGTTTGTGGCTGAAGATCTGCTGTAATCTTAATGTGTAAATTATGCACACATTAGAGCCCGTACAAATTTTACTATTCTTGGAAGGCTTGTGTAACTTGGTAATTTTAGGTTATGGTTTAGTTGCAGCTGTACCCCATTTTGTATTGAGAATAATTTGATATGCAATGGGATAATGGTTACTTTAGATGCATGTCACTCTAAAGTAGCTACTTTAGACAAATGCTATTAAAGTTGCAAACCTCATAGACATGTAATTATAAAAAAAGTAAAATTTTGTTTATACTACTAGAATATTATGCAATATCACGATTTCCATCGTTTAATCACTTATTGTTTTTATCACTGATGTGCATGTTTTATTTCGTATTTGTTACTAATGTTGGTGATAAAAAACGAAATAAACATTGCACGGAAACTTTTCTAGGAGAAGTTCGAATCCGTTCCGTTCGGATATTGATCGGTCTTGGTTTGACATGGTTTACGCGTTACTGGTTCCCGGAAGAGTCAATTTCTTCGTTAGCGTGGCAAAAACAATTTTAAAAACATTAGATGGCAAATGTGATAGCAAGTACAGTAAGCCAGCCATAACTCACCTTTTCCGCCTTTGTTGCTTTGTTACCAGCTGACTTGCTTTCTCCAGCTTCTGATACTAAAGCCAATGACCTTATTTATAGCTTTCTTTCCTATTCTTATGGTTGCTAATAAGACAACTTATATACTCGCTACTCCTGCTCCTCTTGTATTAGCTTCCGTCAATATATATCTATTTGTCTCTTACCCATTCCCTTGACCTTCTCTTGCTCTTCTTCTGGCTTATTGATTTGTCTTTCCGCTTTGTCACTCGTATCCTGAATAGGAATCGGCAAGCAGGTACAACCACCCTCGAAAAATCGAACTTCCGTCCTTACCTTAATTACCTTTATGCCTTTTACCTAACCTACTTGCTCGCCGAGCTTTTTTTATCTTGGTTATTGGCTTTTTTACTCAAGTTAGAGCTTTTCTTTCCTGGCTTATTCACTCGAGTTGTTTAATTGCTCGCTTGGCTTTAGCTCATTTTTTCCATTTCTTCTCTTTACAGATCCCATCCCCTGGAAGTAGGAAGAGCAATGAAAAAGAATAGCAATAGTCGTCTTAATAGAAAGAGCAGGCCTGCGAGTAGCGAGTATCTTTTATTATGGATTAGATAATAGGGAAAAAAAAAATAGAAACTCAGGGATGGAATGAAAGAGTTGTTGGTGCCCTTTGTAAATTGCGAGCCTGTCAAACCATAGGCGCCTTACGGCCCCCTTTCTTTTTTGAATTAGAAAGAAGGGGGCGGGGGGATGAAAGACAAAGAAAGAGATCAGGGGGCTTTATTTATGATCGGAGAAAAGGAAGGGGCATGGTTGATGTGTCACTAGGGAACCCGTAGGAAGGGGAGACGACCGGCTTCATTCGCATCTGAAATCGCCAACATGAACACAAACAAAATCGTCGAATTTCATATAGAAAGAAACAGAACAACTTCTATTCTCTTTTCTTAGTATATGAAGAATTGCTTTTTGGTCCCTTTCGTCCGGTGGTTAGGACATCGTCTTTTCATGTTGAAGACATGGGTTCGATTCCCGTAAGGGATAGGTACTTATTCCTGGCCGGCAGTATCATTGTTGAGTGATCGCTTGCTATCTGGCTTGAAAAGGTGGTCTAGGAGCTTTCGGAGAAGGCCGAAAATACATTTATCCTTTGAATTACTCTTGACATTCCATGTTTCCAAAATGGATCCTATAAAATATTTCACTTTTTCTATGATCATCTCTATTTTAGGTATTCGGGGAATCCTCCTTAATAGACACAATATTCTTATTATGTCAATGTCAATTAAATCAATGTTATTAGCTGTCAATTTGATCTTTTTGTTATTTTTTCGTTTCTTTGGATGATATGATGGGTCAATCATTTGCTTCATTAGTTCCAACAGTGGCAGCCACGGAATCTGTTGTTGGATTAGCCATTTTCGTTATTACTTTTCAAGTCCGAGGGACTATTGCTGTCGAATTTTTAAATTGCATTCAAGGTTAAACATAACTACGTGATGCTTACCAAATACAAAGTTCGTTCTCCTTTCGTTCTCTTCTTTCTTTTCTTTGTCGCTTCGCTCAGATCCGAACTTAGGGATTGTGATAGCTCGAGAAAGAAGGGTTAGTTTATTCTGCTTTAGAAGGGGAAGAAGAAGCGGGGTGATGGTGGGTAGCCTCGCTTGAGTCCTCTTCTACATCTTGAGTACTTCCCACTCCAATGGATCCAATTTTGAGAATAGTTTTGATCCGTCCATTTCTTATTTCCTAAGGATCACCTATGTTCTTTTCTTGTGCTTTGTCAAATCAAATAGGCGCGTATGACACCGGGTCAAGAAAATTCGAAATTCAAGATCTTGTCGAGGGAAGAGTTGCTTCAAGCTTAGGCGCGGATGAGATTTTCCATTAAGTATGCAGTGAAGCACATTAACTACTCACTTGAGTCTGCATAAAGCTGCACCAGCGTATGAAACACAAGTCCGACATAGATATTTATTGACGATATAGCGTATGATAGAGATTTTATGCAATTCAATCTGCTAGCTCTGCTTTCATCATTTGCCGTAACAGCGCATTTTATGCTTCATTGATTCCTTTTAAAGGTGGATATTCCGGTTCATTCCTTCTCTACCAAATATAAGTTAGAAGACCATGTGTGAAGTTCAATGTCAAGAAAAGTACCTTGGGCAAGTCTTTTACTACAAGAGGACTCAATGCATAAAGTTCAGGCTCAAAAGTCAAGTTGGTTGAAGCCCTACCTTGCCCGGTTCGATCGTTGTTGAGTTGGGTTAAGTGCGCTTATCTTTGTACAAGCAACTCAAACTTGGGTCAAAATCTTCCATCTTCGTCGTTGTGATGCCTCACCAATAGTAGATAGTTGCTCATTATTTGTTTTCTTGGTTTCAGTGTCTTTTTTCTTGAGAGTTTGGTAGACGACTATGAAATAAGGAGATGTAGTGTAGTCGGGCCCTACACGACCTAGGCAATCAACCTTTTCTTGACTTCACGAGTTTCAAACCTGTCTATTAGAGGGAAGCCCTTGGTTGTGGAAGTTTTCCAAGAGAGTGAGTTGTAATTGAGCTTGATTTACTTGAAGGCCGCTGGCCGGTGCCTTTTGACTTGAATACCTATAACGGAACGGCTTAGCGCCCGCCCTTACGATTGAGACTTCTACATTTTGATGGGAAGCGTTGAAGGGGCTATTTCTGGGTGTCGTACTGATCTGATTTGTAACTGGTGATCTGTCTTTTTTCTTTCACAATGAACCGAGCCTACTAGAATGTTGTACCTTATGGTATCATAAGATAGAGTTAGTTGTCCTAAGCGTGAATGAAGACACTATAGAATCTCATTTCTCTCTCATACATAGTCAAGTAAGAAAAAGGCCGCTGGTCAAAGGATTCAGTGTTGGCATTCTGCTATAGATCATATAGAAAATCCATGAGTGACATCCTGGTCTTCCAATTGTCCTAGCGCTAGCACATCGAGACCCTAATCCGAGCCCATTCGCGATGGGATTAGGGTTACTGATCGTACGATCCGATCGGGATAGCATAGTGAGGTGACAGACAGTAAGAAAGAAAGACAGCTACTGGCCCGAAGACTACTACCAAATCAGTGATTGCCTGGAAGGGTGGCTTACCACTTTATCCATATGTTCCAGGAACTTCAGCTTGGCCGCGCGCGCGCGGGGGGTAGGGGGAGGGCACTAAGAGAAAGTTCATCAGCCGAAGGCAGAAAGGTAGTACTTCGTGCCGCAATGCGGCACTAACCTAGCTAAAAGACTACCTGATTAGCTCGATTTATTTGCAAAGGCAAAGTTCATGCAACCCACCCTTATCTACTTTCGCTGCTTGATGGCAGATCGATCTAATCCTCGAGGAAAACTCATGAGACTTTCTTTTCCTCTTGCTACTATGATGTTTCAGTTCGAGGGAAAGGAAGCTTATCCGGAACACGAGTTACCTATTAGATTGACAGTAGTAAGTGTAGCTATGGTACCCAGTCTTTTATTCAGTAGTTTCAATAATGGCTTGCTCGCTTCGAGAGGCTAATTACCCTTTTGCGCCACACAAAGAATAGAGGGTGCTGCTCTACAAAAAAGGCAAAACAGTTAAAGGTGGCTCCTTTTTATGAGAAATGCGAGTGAGAGATAGATGGTTGGCCCATCTTGAAAGGGCGATATGGGTGAAAGGGTATTTGTCTATTGGTAGGAAGTCACGATTAGGCGGAGTTTTCCAGATGAAAGGAGGTAAACTAGAGGCATCTTTTGATTGAGGTCCTGTTGCTTTAAACGCAGTGGGGGAGTACGTGTAAGGGCAGTCCAACCATGGATCCTACTTGAACTTCAATCCTATTCAGAACCAGAAGCCCTGTGACAAGAGATGACTACTACTATGGAAAAGACTTGACCTTTGCTACTCATAAACCTATCCCAATTCCTACTACTCAGCAATGCCTATGCCATTCCCCCAGTGAAGACCAAATAAAGTAATAAGTAATGAGAATCTGCCTATTCTTTCCAAGTGTCGAAGAAGTCAAGTGTGAGTTTCGAGAAATTGCCAACACCTAGGCACACGTATTCTTCTATTAGATCAGCGGGACTCTATCCAGATCCAGCAACCAAGTTGTTAGAATGTCTTCCCTCATAACTGAAATGCGCCCGGGTCCAAACTCCGCATCTTGAACGCCCTTCTTCCGGAATCTACTATTTTGTCTTGAAACTCGATATGATAGTGTCTAATCAACATAATGTTTCCTAGACATCAACATAAATATGATTGACTGAGCAATTTCTTCATTGTAGGCGCCACCGGCCCAAGAGATATAGCAGCAAACACTAGCACTAAACTGATTTGCTTGCATGGAAGGAATTCGATCTTATAGAGTAAAATCCTATCATGAACGCAACCATAGATAATTGACTTTATTCACCTTTCCTTTCAATACCTGCATGGAGCGGGAATGGGGATAAGCTCTTGAACCAAATCTTATCTTTGCCTTGTCTCGGCACCGGTGTAAGCAATTGGTTCTAATTCATATAGGATAGGAGATACTGTCGGCTGGTAGCTAATTGGGGGTTATCGTCGGCAATGATTATATATGGGCGATGCACAAGATCCAAACTTGAAGATAGCACAAGACAGGGTGTCCTTTTTATACAGGTTCAGGCCCTCGCGGTGGAGGTAATACCCTAGTCCCGTGCTCTGGGATTATAATGGTGATATGATAATCAATGTGGAGGGAGATGTCTCTCCATGGATGGGTGTGGAGATGAAGATGTAGATGATGATGATGGGGAATCATCTGAGGATCATGATGTGGATGCCGAACCAGGGACTCCCTGCCTGCCTTATATAGCGGGGGGCAGGGTTACAAGGTAGAGTACTGGTCCGTAACGAGATAGGATTCCTATCTCTATCCTCTAGCCAGATACATAGTTTTCTGGGATTACAATTGTACCATATTAATTAGGGATATACTTCTATCTTTATGTCTTTCCTTGCCGAGCAAGCCATCTGGAGTCCGAGTGGTACACGTCCTTATCCACCCTGACTTGGCCCAACCCCTGTCGGGTGGTCTCTTAGGCCCACCGTGTGGGTATCCGAGGTCTATGTTATCCACAGATATCAACTGGCTGGTCTCAATCGTGCCTTCAACTAAGCACCACAAATCAAAAGATAATATCCCAGGGCGTGTGGGCCAATAGGAAAAGTCGAGGCAGCGGGGAAGTACTCCCTCTGGTCACAAAAAGAAGTTGCCGTTGACTTTTGGTCATGCCTTTAACCATTCGTCTTATTCAAAAAAGTTATATAAATATTATTTATTTTATTATAATTTGGTTTATTATTAAATGTATTTTAAGTATTACTTATATTTTTACATATTTGAACTAAATTTTTGAATAAGATGAATGATCAAAGGCGTGTCCAAAAGTCAACGACTTCTTTTTTGTGACCGGAGGTAGTACTAGCTAGCTCTTTTCATAAGCAAGTAAAGGACGGACCAAGCACTTGGCTAGGCCAATCTGCGTGTGGGTAAGTAAATGCAACTCTCTCTGTTAAAGGGAGGGCTGAACTGCAAGAAGTATCAAACCAACCTAGTTAGGCAAGGCGAAAGCTCCTGTCGGTTTTATTGTGTTGAACTACTACAGTTAGTTCTTAGTTCCTTCTCTCTGGGCTTTAGAGAATTGAAGTCATTGGATCAATGGATGGTCCTTCCTTGCTTTGCTTTAATGTATGTACCAAGAGTGCGATTGACATGCTGAGTGAGCCACATAAATTGCAAGGCGCTCCTGTCCTGTCCTCGGCATATATGCCCATACTCCGTGCCAGAAAGAAGGCCTACCTAATAAAGCATCGCCCATGTGTGTACTTGACTGGTTACTTAAAGAAAATATGGAGGGAGTGGTATTAATATCGATGCCTTTCTTTAACCTTTGGTTTTTCTTGCTTGAATCATCCCATTTTTGTATCCGGAGATACCTAGTAGCCAGAATTGCGTACCGAAGCTTCAACTCGTAACTATGCAATTCCCCTTTCTTGGCTTTTGCTAGCTACTATGATGGTTGCTGTCTTTCTTCCAAATATGCCGATTACTATTATTCAAAAACCGTGTGTGCGTGTTCCTGCATAATATTCCATATATTCTTATTGCTTGCAGGCACAGATAAGTCTGGTACTTTCCTTTCTGGCATGACTATAGGAATAACCCAGTAAGCCACCGCTTGAGAGCTCAACAACTTTGAGAAAGGGGAGAACTCTGCGGTTTGAGTTATTGCTATATCTTTGTGTCGTGGATCCCCGGCCTCCTCTTTTTCGGGTAAATCCACTCCACTCCATTCCTAGAATGAACACAAAAGTATGCTTGGATGCCCAATTGGAACTTTTTCTACACACTTGCCCCAATCCACTAAGGACTCAAACCAGTAAAGCAATCAAGGCCTAAAATCACGTCATATCCTTTGAGGACATCCAACACTCTCAGGTCCTTTGAAAACTCAAGGCCTTTATTTTATGGGCGCGACTACGGATCGGACGTCCGACGCGCGGCCGCGCGATCGGACGTCGGCCCGGTTTGGCCCAGCGACGTAGCGAAGAAGCTAGCTACTGCCCAGACCAACAAGCATGCATCCGACGCTGAGCTGGAGAGACGGTACATGCATGCAGATGAAAACAACTCGATGACGTCAGTTGACATCAGTGAAAAATTCCTTTTACGTTTCTCTTTAAATGGGCATAACTTTTGACTGGAAGCTCCAATCGACAAACCGTTTTCACCAACGTGTTCCTCGCATTTTTACGAACAAAACAAGACCATGTTGCTACATAAATTTTTACCGGAACAATTTGTGTACACTAATGGAACAATTAATTTGGACTATTGGAACAATACGTCTAGTCTGATGGAACAACTTGATATTTAGTCTGCTGGAGCAATAGGCTAAATCTAATTGGAACAATATATTTAGTCTGATAGAACAACTTGCATACCTATTGAAACATTGTATTTTGATCTGTTGGAACAGTAAAAGAAATGCCTACTAGAATAACAAGGTTTGCATACTGAAACAATAATTTTTGCCTATTGGAACAACAAGGTTTGCCTACCGGAACAATAAAAAATTGCCTACTGGAACAATAATGTTTGTCCTATAAAACAGTTGAACTTTGCCTACCGGAACAATAACTTTTGCCTTATGGAACAATACATTTTGCCTTCCGAAAGAATAACGTTTACCTTCTGGAACAAATAAAGGTTTTGACTACCGAAACAATAAAGTTTGCCTACTGAAACAATAGAGTTTGCCTACTGGAACAATAACTTTTGTCTATTGGAACAATAACTTTTTGCCTTCTAGAACAATAACTTTTGCCTTCTAGACACAAATAATGTTTTGCCCACTAGAACAATAAAGTTTGCCTACTGGAACAATAAAGTTTGCCTGCTGGAACAATGTATTTTGTCTGCTGGAACAATGAGTCTAGCCTCCCGGAACAATCTATCTTGTCTGCTGGAAAAATGTGTCTAGCCTCTCGAAACAATCAATCTTACCTGCTGTAACAAAAATGTCTAGTCTGATGGAACAAGTAAGGTTTGCCTGGTGGAACGGTAAAATTTGAGCACTGCAACAATAAAATTTGAGCACTGCAACAATCTAATACAATGGAACAACTTGGTATTTATCCTGCTGCAACAATAGGCTAAGCCCAATTGGAACAATGCATTTGGTCTGATGGAACAAGTTGTATACCTATTGGAACAATTTATTTGGTCTGCTGGAACAATGAGTCTAGCCTTCCGAAACAATATATCTTGCCTGCTGGAACAATGAGTCTAGCTTCTCGGAACAATGAGTCTTACCTGCTGAAACAACTTATATACCTATTGAAACAATGTATTTGGTCTGCTGGAACAATAGGCTAAACCCAATTGGAACAATGTATTTAGTCTGATGGAATAATAATTTATTCCTACTGGAACAACAAGGTTTGCCTACTGGAACAATAATTTTTGCCTACTGGAACAACAAGGTTTGTCTAATGAAACAATATTTTTGCCTACTAGAAAACAAAGAAGGTTTGCGTCTTTCGAACAATAATTTTTGCCTGCTGGAATAGTAAGGTTTGCCTGCTAGAATAATAAAAGTTGCCTAATGGAAGAATAAGGTTTGTCCTACTGGAACAGTTGAACTTTGCCTACTAGAACAATAACTTTTGCCTTCTGCAACAATAACTTTTGCCTTCTGGAACAAATAAAGGTTTTGCCTACTAGAACAATAAAGCTTGCCTATTGGAACAATAAAGTTTGTCCTAACGGAACAGTTGAGCTTGCCTACAGGAACAATAGCTTTGCCTTCTGGAACAATAGCTTTTGCCTTCTGAAACAAATAAGGTTTTACCTACTGGAACAACAAGGTTTGCCTATTGGAACAATAATTTTTGCCTACTGGAACAACAAGGTTTGTCTACTGGAACAATAATTTTTGCCTACTGGAAAACAGCAAGGTTTGCCTACTGGAACAATAATTTTTGCCTGCTGGAACAGCAATGTTTGCCTGCTGGAACAATAAAAGTTGCCTAATGGAAGAATAAGATTTATCCTACTGGAACAGTTGAACTTTGCCTACTGGAACAATAACTTTTACCTTCTGGAACAATAACTTTTGCCTTCTGAAACAAATAAAGGTTTTGCCTACTAGAACAATAAAGCTTGCCTACTGAAACAATAAAGTTTGCCCTAATGGAACAGTTGAGCTTGCCTACAGGAACAATAACTTTTGCCTTCTGGAACAATATCTTTTGCCTTCTGAAACAAATAAAGTTTTACCTACTGGAACAACAAGGTTTGCCAGCTAGAACAATAATTTTTGTCTACTGGAACAACAAGGTTTGCCTACTGGAACAATAATTTTTGCCTACTGGAAAACAGCAAGGTTTGCCTACTGGAACAATAATTTTTACCTGCTGGAACAGCAAGGTTTGCCTGCTGGAACAATAAAAGTTGCCTAATGAAAGAATAAGGTTTATCCTACTAGAACAGTTGAACTTTGCCTACTGGAACAATAACTTTTGCCTTACAAACAATAACTTTTGCCTTCGGAACAAATAAAGGTTTTGCCTACCGAACAATAAAGTTTGCCTCTTTGGAACAATAAAGTTTGTCCCTTCGAATAGTTGAGCTTTGCCTACTGGAACAATAACTTTTGTCATCTGGAACAATAACTTTCGCCTTCTGAAACAAATAAGATTTTGCCTATTGGAATGATAAAGTTTACCTACTGGAACAATAAAGTTTGTTTACTGGAACAATAAAGTTTGTCTATTGAAACAATGAGTCTAGCCTCCCGGAACATTCTATCTTGCCTGCTGGAACAATGAGTCTAGCCTCTCCGAACAAACAATCTTGCCTGCTGGAACAACTTTTATACCTGTTGAAAGAATGTTTTTGATCTGCTGGAACAATAGGCTAACCTATTTGGAACAATATGTCTAGTTTGATGAACCACAATTTGTATACCTACTGCAACAATCTATCTTGCTTACTAGAACAATAAGTCTAGCCTTCCGAACAATCTATCTTGCCTGATGGAACAATTGTACCAATAAAAATAAAAATGATAATTTTGGATGAATATTTGAGAGATTTATTGAACTAACCTTGGACTAATGATTTTTTGTGAGATTTGGATATATGATTACAATTCGTACTGAAAAATGCTTTGGACATATATATGATTGTTTTTTTTAGAAAGAGAAAAAGAAGAAAGAAAAGAAAAGAAACGTGCTTAGTGGTGCTTCGTGGGTGTGCATGCAAATGCGTGTGTGCATGTGCATGCAGTGCGTCTTGTGTGTCTTTGTCTTTGTGTGGGTGTGCATGCAAATGCGTGTGTGTGCATGTGCATGCAGTGCGGCGTCGTGCGTGTGTCTTTGTCTTTGCGTGGGTGTGCATGCAAATGCGATGTGGCTGCGTGGGTGCGGTGGGTGGGTCAGACTGTATGATGAAATTTGGCGCGGGCGTCCGATCGGTTCGGACGTCCGCGCCGAAGCATTTTCCTTATTTTATAGTAAACTTGAGAAAGATGGACTCTCTTTCACCGCAACTTGCCCACCCTAACAGATGGAATTGATTCATAATCAGCCTCCTTCGGACCCGGAAGCTATAGCCCATAAGCAAAACAAGATTTGGTCTTGTATGCCTGCTAAGCAAGTTCCCTCTCTTTTGAATTTCTAACAGATAGCCCTCTCGTTACTTGAAAGGAAATGGAATGCTTCTTCGGTGCCTAAGCTTGAGTGAGCGCATTGCAACTGTGCCGATTTCTTTCTTTTGGCTTTCAATTCACCCTCAGCCTAGAAAAGGATAAGGACTTTTCGGAAAGGCAAGAAAGTGAAAGCACTTCGGTCTTTCCAAAAAAGAAGGCATTCTAGTTTTTGGTGTCTTTGAGAGGCTTTATTATTTGAAGTGCCTAAATTCAATATCAATAAAAGTGAAATAAGTTTGAGACATGAGTGAACAGATGAAAGAGAGAGTGGAAAGCGCTGACTGACTAGTTAATGTGGATTTGACTCATTAAGCTCCTGTGGCTTTGTCTTGTGCGCGGCTTGCTCCATTAGCATGACCATGGGTTCCATAACCCTCAGTCAGCGAGACACTCGTCAAAATTGAAATTACTCAAACCGCGCAATCAGCCTGCCCGAATGAAATGATACAAGCACTGCCAGGGACACGGCCAAGTTCATTGACAAGAGAAATGAGATTTATACTTTTTATGCGATTGGAAAACGAATGAGATCATAAAGATAGGTGGACGACTTGACCATAAGGTCGGAAGTTTCCGTGAGCAATAAGCTGCGGATCTCCCCTTTTTTGGGGGAAAGCTGGTGGCCCTTTTGGCGTGTTAATTCTTTCGACGGGGCGGCCTTCTTCGTTCGGTAGATCCGATCGAGGTGGTTTTCATTTACCAGCGCGTAGGTGGTCTAAGTTCCTATGACTAAGTCTTTCTGGCCCCTGTGAACATATTTTCTTAATGTATTAAAGAGGGCCTCTCTAATTGGTGAAAAGTGGTAGGTATCCACTAACGGCAATTCCTGGCTCGGCTCCGATAACACAATTCTGGGAGGAGTAGGTAGTTCGGCACTGGATCCCTTCGGACCTGGACAACGTGTGACACTGGGTCGGGGTTTGGTGAACCAACAGATCGCTCCTTTAGTTGAAGTATCGGGCCCCTTTTTATTGCCTAGGTTACACCTTCGGAATACCCCAGACGGGGATTTCGCTCTATTCCTCCCAATCTTCACTTTACGCCACGCCGACTCTCCGTCGTGGAATTAGACCAAGGGCCGAAGACCCATACCCATAGCATAGGACCCCATCTCCCATATCTTATGCGTGTAGGAGATCGAGACACAGTCTTAGGGCAATGGCAAAGTAGATCAATTGCGCTAGAATTACAACTACATAAGGGGTCTCTACAAGTCTATAAAGACGTTTTTAAAAATTGATCGGTAGTAGTCCGGTCGCACTCTAACAATAATATTCCAGAGGGAAATGCACCTAAAATCAAATATTCAGACTTTCTTTTTGATGCTGCGATCACATAAAAACATAAACTTTGAAGCTCAATAGCTAAATACATGGCAATTAAATCATGAGCCGGGATCATTAAGAGCATACTGCGAGTAGGAACTGGAATTAATACAATGAATTCAGAAGCATCAAACCTCTCTTTTTCGAAAGAATCGAAGCACATCAAAATGGTACCAATCGTACTTAATAATGGAAGGATTTGGCAGAAATATGTAAAATTGTCCCTCCTAAAAAATTATTCCAGAATAAATGGGCAATAGTTAGGAGAGGTATGCAAGTGGCGAGCAGAAGCAAGGCTATTAGATACCAGCCTGGCCAGAACCATATGTGCTATTTTCCCTCCATGTGGCTCGTCTGTGATAACTTATTCGGATTTGCGGGAACTAGCGGACCGATCACTAAGTGGTTAGTACCTCCAGCATGAGCTATCCTTTTCGGAACTTGTTAGGAATGGGTGCCACTATCCCAGCCCGGATCCAGCCAGGTTCTATTGATCATGTCCCCTTCCCAATAGTTGTACCTTGTCTTGGGGCGTCTTTCTTTGGCTTTACTATCAAGCCTGCCAGAAAAAGAAAAGTTTTACTCTTCCCGTCTCGGGTCATAGTATAGTGAGGCGAAGGTGCATCCACAGAAGAGGAAATCGCAATGCATCTTGCTCTGCAGGCGTAGCTTGGAGTGGGAGTGTTGCAGGGGAGAGGAAAGTGGCCTAAGAGAGGAAGCCAATAAAAACCAACCAGGGCCTTTTGAGCGCTGCTAAGCTAATATGCGCTAGAGAAAGAAAAGGAGGTAACTATTCAGTACGCCATAACGAATAGGCTAATTCTATCTCTCAATTGCCTATCCTGTGCTCTAGAAGGCCCCCTTGTTCCTCGGCTACACCTTGAAGTGCATTTAGTTGTCTAACTTTAGACGTGGGAAATTCCCCACTCCATGGCATGTTTCGCTCATCCATTCATCCCGCTAGCCCAGACGCGGCACCCTTTTGCATTATCATCTATCGCCCTTTCTTTCCTCCCGTCCCTTCACGCATTCAGATCGTCGTATGTATGTTCGACTTCGGTTGCCGGTGCAATATAATTGGCGGGAGTATATTATGGCAGGATCAGTCACCTAGGCAAACCAACCCTCCTCCAAGAAGAATTGTGCTATGCCCCCCCCCCCCCGATATCTCTATAGAGCGAAAGAGCTGCCTGGTGATCCCTAGGTTGCAGCATTTCCGATCGTTAACTCCTCGCTAGCTGCCACCGTTTCTAGGACCGACCGTCGCCTCACCTGCATGCACAGGTACCTACGTAGTGTAGTGTAGGTCACACATTTATAATAGCGTTCGGACTCATGTGCCTTCCGGAACTGAACCAGGGGAGTTCCCTTGCTCCTACTGCGTACGATTAGCCAGCCTTGCGGCGGCAAAAGGATTCGGACGTCCCCCATGCTAAGATTCCCTGCAGTTCGGCCACATTAGGTTAGAGAGCAGGGCACTAATAGCTCCTTCGCATCCCAAGCGCGCTGCCCTCCTAGGCACGCAATACTAAGTAATCCAAGCCAACCCACATTAACTAATGATGGATAATCATCTTTCTTAGAGGTACTAAATACAACTCCATGAATGAGCAAAATGAAGGTTGCGTTAATGATAAAGATCTCTGGGGGAACCGCTAAAAAAAGATTAAACCTGTGTTCTGAGTTTAAGTTTTTTGATAACTTCTTCTGCTTTCATTTTCTTCAAAGGCACATGCACTAGGTTACTTACGGAATTTCAAAGAAAGAGTCGTCTAGGAGCACTTCGTTAGATTTTCATGTGTTAAGCATATAGCTAAAGTAGCCTAAGCGCTTCAACCTGCTCTTACAAGATGAATCAATTGATTTCTTGTGGGCAATCCCTCTTTCCTATGTCCTTCCCCCCTTTGCCCTTTCACTAGTTGTTACTCTGGATCCGAAGCACCCCTTTTCCATTCATACAGAGATTCAATCGTCAAAATCAATAAAAAGGCCATCATGGACCAAGATCCAAACAGATCAATCATGGAAGGTGGTACTGCCCAAGGAATAGAAAAGGTGACTTTCGGATCAGGGATAAGAAATATAATAGGAACCGAATAAAATCGTATATCGAAACAACTTCTGGCATCACCGGAGGGATCGGAACCACATTCGTAGGCCGACAATTTTTCTGGATAGGTCGAACTATTGGAAGCAAATGGAAAAGGAACACCGAGTGGAATCAAAGAAACTAGCGGACTGATCGCTAAATAGATAAAAATAGGTGCAAATTCCGACATCACCAAAGCCCACTTCGTTCTCTCGCTCTCCTCGCAGCGCTCCTTGCTCGCGGAGCGGCATTCTGAAAAAAAGACGCTCAGATGTGGATTCGGACCACGTAAGGACTATGCCCCTTGCTCTTCCCATTGAAATAAGCAAAAAAGGATTTCAAGTCCTTTGCTCTAACCAGCTGAGCTACCAGAACCACTTGCTTAAAGCCTCTTTTCTTCATCTAAGAGCATCCTACCTGTAGTGGAGGAGCTTGCTCAAGAATTAAGAGCCAGCCAGGGACTGGACTGGACTGCCCTCCTTCGGGAGGGTCTTCTTCGCTATAGACGCCACCAAGAACAAGAAAGGGGTGCTCCGCTCCTAGGCACTAAGTAATGCATAAATTGCTGTTATATTTATTCTACCTTGCCTTTGATGACTTGGTTGATTCCGATTCTTGCTGCATCTGAATTTATTTTGTGAAAAATTCGTGCATATTTATATATATGAGTATCAACTATAGATGGCAAGAGGTAGAGGAGCTGGTCGGGCTCGGGGTGCTGGTGCTGATGTTGGTCGAGGCCAAGGTCATGGCCGAGGACGTGGCCGCGGTCTTGATGATATTCCGGCACCATCACTGGGAGATCCGACGCTAGGACAAGTGATGGCTTACCAGGTCCAAATGCTTGGCGAAGTGCTCCACGAGCGAAGACAAATCAAGAATCGTCATGGGATGAAGCTTGTGGACTACCTGCGAGCTAGGCCCCCTATGTTCACCCATGCTAATGAGCCCATGGAAGCGGAAGATTGGCTCCGAACCATCAAGCGGAAGCTAGCCCTGATTCGGTGCCCCGAAGAAGACGAGGTGCTTCTCGCCACTCACAAGCTGGATGGAGCTTCTGCCGATTGGTGGGAGAACTACGTCACCGCCCGTCATGGTGATGTCGAAGATGGCAAAGAGTTCTGCCAGCTGAAGCAAGGGAACTCCTCTATCCCCGACTACTTGACCCGATTCAACCAGCTAGCACGCTACACCCCGGGTGATGTCGAAGATGAAAATGAGAAGATCAAAAAGTTCCTAGAGGGTATGCTCCCTAGCCTGCGTTCTCGCCTGATTTTACTAGATTATCATGACTTCAAGCACATGGTAAACAAGGCCCTGATCCTGGAAAACAAGATGAAAGACATGGAGGTCACTCGGAAGAGGAAGCTGGCTGCTAGAGCTGAGTTGAGTTCGAACCAAGGCAGGGCGAGTGCAACCAACTTTTCTCGCCCTATGACCCAATATCAAAGGATGCAACCGCCTTATCGTCCGAGACCGACCTACCAGGGCCCCGGAAACCGAGGCTACCAAACCATGGGGAGGCCATCTGCTCCTCCCCAGACCTACAACCCCGCTGCTTCTGCTGATAGGGTCGCTGGAGCTTGCTTTCTTTACCACAAGCCTGGGCACTTTGCTGCAGCGTGCCCCGAGAAGAGAAGGGCTCCTGTGTCTTTCAATACGGTGAACACCCCGGTTAGAGGACAAGCACCGCCTGGAAGAGCAATGGGACAAGGATCTGTGGCCGTATCAGCCACCGGTCCGGCCACGGGAGACTAAATCATGTCACCATCTAGGAAGCTGAGGAAGCACCGGCGTGCTGATGGGTACGTTTGCGTTACTCAACAACCCAGTCCTAGTACTTTTTGATTCCGGAGCATCGTGTTCATTCATTGCACCACACTATGTGGATAAGTATGGGCTGCAGACCTTCCCACTAAATAAGACTCTGGTAATAAAGTCTCCGGGAGTTATGCTGACCGCCACTAGGGCGTGTCCGTATGGAGAAATAAGGCAGGAAAATAATAGCTTCCACTTTGACCTTATGGACATACCCAGCCGAGGGATTGATGTGATCATTAGGATGGACTGGCTCCAATGCTATCAAGGAGTAATAGATTGTGCCCGTAGAGAGATCAAGCTGCTTTGGAGTAGATGTTACGAGACCATTTGGAAGGTAGACACCCCTTTTAGATGGGGCAGGGCAATCTGGTTCCTTAAGAAAGACGATCCCACTTTGGTGTCCATGGTAAAGGAGTACCTCGACGTCTTCCCCAAAGAACTACCAAGTCTACCGCCGAGTCGTGGCATGGAGTTTCCCATTGACCTTATCCATGAAACCGCCCCAATATATAAGCCCTACTACAAGATAACCCGGTGGAGCTAGCCGAACTGAAGAAACAGCTGGACGAGATGCAAAGTGAAGGATTGATTCGTCCTAGTTCCTCAACATGGGGTTCCCCAGCCATGTTTGTGGAGAAAAAGGATAAAACTCGGCGGATGGTCGTGGATTATTGAGCCCTAAATGCCGTCACCATCAAGAATAAGTACCCTCTTCTTCGGATAGATGACCTATTCGACCAACTGAGAGGTGCTAAGCATTTCTAAAAAATCGACCTTCGGTCGAGATATCACCAAGTCAGAGTTAGGGAGGCAAACATACCCAAGACAACCTTCACCACCAGATACGGACTATACGAATACTTAGTAATGTCATTTGGTCTAACCAACGCCCCAGGTCATTTCATGAATATGATGAACAAGATTTTGATGGGGTTCCTGGACCACTTTGTAGTGGTTTTCATTGATGACATCCTAATATAATCCAAGGATGATGGGGAACACAAGAAGCACCTACGTCTGGTCCTTGAAAAGCTTAGATAATATCAACTCTACGCGAAGTTTAGCAAGTGTGAATTTTGGATAGATGACATCAACTTCTTAGGCCATATTGTGTCTGCCGATGAAATCAAGGTGGACCTGGCTAAGGTGGCTACGGTGATGCAGTGGGTAGCACCTACGTCAGTTACCGGAGTAAGAAGCTTTTTTGGAATGGCTGGATATTATCGGCGTTTCATTGAGAATTTCTTGAAAACAACTCGACCAATGACCTAGGTCTTGAGGAAGGATAAGAAGTTCGAATGGACGGATGCCTATGAAAGGAGTTTTCAGGAGCTTAAGCAACGACTTACATCCGCCCCAGTATTAGTGACACCGGACACTAGTGTAAGATCAAGCCTCCCATGGGCTAATTGATTTTGGTAATTGATGGCAAATAGGCCGTACAGCCGGAACGCTAAGGATAAGGACCTCTGTTTTTATAGTTCTTCTATTTTCCTTGTGTTCGTCTTTGGCTAGACTACATCTCTCTGGTTGCAGGATCCCACTGAGCACAGGTCCAGAAACATCAGCTGTGGGTCCCATGGGGTTCCGAGAGGTTGCCGGTACTCTCCGAGAGGTCGCCGGTGCTTGGGGTTAGGTCGCCCGGTGCCGGGGAGAGGTCGTCCGCGTTCGTGGAGAGGTCGCCCGGCTCGCCGAGAGTGATCGCCAGCTAGTTAGGTCGCCTGGTCGCCGAGGGTCGCCCGTGCTCACCGAGAGGTCGGTACTCTCGAGAGGTCATGGGTGCTTGGGGTTAGGTCGCTTGGGTCGGGAGAGGTCGCCCGCGTTCGTGGAGAGGTCGCCGGCTCGCCGAGGGGTCGCCCGTGCTTGGGGTGAGGTCGCCCGGCTCGCCGAGTGATCGCCCGTGCTTGGGGTTAGGTCACCCGGGTCGCCGAGGGGTCGCCCGTGCTCACCGAGGGGTCGCCGGTACTCGCCGAGTGGTCGCCCGAGCTTGTGGAGAGGTCGCCGAAAACAAGCGCCTTGTCGACGGCGTCGACGCTTCGTCGGACGGGTCCGGCAAATGGAAATTCAGTGAGCACGCTCAAAATCGACTAAGTCCCAGACGACACCGTCCCTGTCGGACGGCGTCCGAAGCCCATCGGACGGCGTCCGACGGCGTTTCGGCAAACGACCGAACAGCTCGCGGGCGCTCTGTTCACGCGCACCAGCATCCTGTCTGACGCGTCCGATAAGCCACCGGACGGCGTTCGACGAAGCACAAAAATGGCCTTGATTCTCTGTCGGACGGCGTCCGACGGGAACCGGACGGCATCCGATCGGTCGATCCGAAACTCGGGATTTAATCTGGGCCGTACATTTCTAGGGTTTCGCCTTGGGGCTATAAATAGGGGCTAGGAGCACGGGAGAAACTTGAGAGAGCCTCACCTAGCCGCCACCCCTTGCCCTTAGACACCAAGAGAGCTCCTCCCATGGTTCCCACCTCCACTTAGGGTTCCATGTGCTTGTGAGATTGAAGAAGAGAGTGAGGAAGAAGAAGAGAGCACCCCTTAGCCTCCTCCTTGTCGTCTCCAAGTTTTGTGCTCTTGGGATTCTTGCTACCGGGAGACGTCGTCATCGCCTAGCTTCATCAACCGTACCACAAGCAAACCCTTCTTCGTGAAGGTCACCGTGCTTCCCACGGTGCTTCCTTTCCGTCCGTCGGGGTGTGCAAAGCCCGTCGTCGTGTCGACGGCCACCTTGCTTCCCAAGGTGCTCTTCTCCGTGCGTCGGAGATGTGCTAAATCCTCGGTGTGCTCGAGGTCGGCCCGCTTGTGAAGTCGGTGTTTGGGTCCTTCGCGTGTGAAGGGTGCCGATTCGTGTGAGGGTTTGGAGCTCGCCTACCATGTGTTGGTGAAGAGCTGCCATCGAGTGGATTGAGGGTTAGGGACGAGAGAGTCCCGACTTCTCTATGTGAGAAGTTTTCCTCAACGGAGACGTAGGTGTTCATGTGTTGAGCACCGAACTCCGGTAAACAACTCGGTTTACGCCTCTCTGTCTTATTTTCTTAACCGCGTCTTGATATCCACTGCCCGTGAGTGCCTTCGTGCCTCCTACACTTGTGCATCGATTGCTTCCGCCAACTGGACTTGTGTAGGAATCCACGCGCTAGCTGTGTGCCTTAACTTGCTTAAGTGGCTAAGTGCAACAAAAGTAAAAATTGAAATAGTCCGATTCACCCCCCCTCTCGGCCTTAGGTTCCTTCAATTGGTATCAGAGCCAGGCTCTCTCTAGTTTTGTTTCACCGCATTAGAGATGGCGAAGGGATAGTGTAGCGCCAATAGGATCCCAATCTTCAATGGCTTACACTTTGACTTCGGAAGAAGCGCATGAAAATCTATCTTATTTCTATTGGCGCCGACATTTGGGATCTTTGTTGAGAATGGCATCACTATTACCCGTGTTGAAAATGTACCACTCACACCAATTCGAAAACTCTTATGGCTAATGATGCTAAGGCCATGAATGCTATACTCACGGGGTTGAGTAGGGATGTGTTCGAGAGAGTTAGTAACCTCACCTCTGCTAAGGCTATTTGGGATTCTCTTGTTGAGATCCATGAGGGTACCGCCATTTGTCAAGGAGGGTAGATTAGTGGTGGTTAAGGAGCAATTTGATAAATTTGAGATGCTTCTGGTGAAAATGCAAATGCTATGTATACTCGCCTTAACCCCATAATCAATGAGCTCAAGGGCTCGGACTCTCTATGCGATGTTGATGTGTGCGAGAAAGATGATGAGGATTCTCCCAAGGCAGAGTATGGGGACATCATCAGCATTCTCTGAAACAAAGAATGAACTTGAGACGATGACTCCCGGTGCTTTTCTGTGTAAGCTTTGTGCTCATGAGATGCTTATCATTGAGCCCCTAGCCACCCCATCAGCTGAGAAGACCAAGACAATTGCTTTCAAGGCTACCGGACACAAACCAAGCAAGTCCAAGCCTGCCTCCTCCAAGGATCAAGAAGGATCAAGTTTCTTCCCACCTGAGGCGCTTGAGGAGATGATGGGTCTGTTTGGGAAGCGCTTCGACCTCAAGAGACGGACCAAGAACTCACACTCTAGCTATCGATGCTATGAGTGTCATGAGAAGGGTCACATTGCTTCCATGTGCCCTCTCAAGGACAAGACCAAGCGAAAGGAGAAGAACAAGCAAGGTAGTGATGATGACAAGCTCAAGCACAAGGAAGGAAAGTACAAGAACTGGAAGAAGACCGAGTTCAAGGCCACCTCCAAGAATGGAAAGAAGTTGGCGTTCGTTGGAACTTGGGTCTCCGATGGCAGTTCCAGTGACTCAGCCGCTTCTGAGAAGGATGAGGAGCCAAGTGGTGAAGGACTTGCCACCATGGCAATTGCTGAGATGACTCCTCCACCTCCAGCCTGCGTCACAAAGTGCTTGGTGGCCGTCCCTGAACCACAAGAGCAAGTGTGGTATTCTGATGGAGAAGAGTCTATCTCCACTACTTCCTCTACACCGAGAGCTTCATCACCATCTGCTTCAGCTTCCAAGTGCTTGATGGCTCGACCATCTGCTGAGGTATTTTCTGATTCTGACTCTGAAACTCTCTCTGAGTGGGATGAAGAGACTACTAGAGAGAATGTGGCTAAGTTGCTTGATGTTCTCCGAAAGGAGCATTTGAGAGCCACTACTCTTCAGGAGTCTCTGATTACCCTCACTGCTAAGCATGATTCTCTTGAGACTGAAGTTGATCTTTTGAATGGTGAGAAACTTAAGTTAGCTAGGAAGGTAGAGTTGCTTGATGTGGAAAACAAAGGCATGAATGAATCTGTAGATGGCTTGCTTGCTACTATTCTTGAGCTTAGGGCAGAAAACAAGTTGCTTACTGAAAAGAATGCTTCCATTGATGCTTTGCCACTTGCTCATGCCACTGATGACTTGATTGCTTCACCTACTTTGATTGTGCCCCCTGTGATTGCACCATTTACTGCTTCTGTCACACCTGCTATCAACATGGCACCTCCTAGCACAGACATTTCTTCTGAATGTGCATTGATTGGTTCTAGTGCTAGTACTGTCATTAATTTGGTTGATTCTTGCTCTAAGTGTGCCATGATTGCTTCTAGTTCCAATGGCTCCTCTAGTGTAGAGTGCACTCCTAATTCATGCAAATTTGCACTAGTCGCTAGGAACTAGCCATTGAGCGTGATGAACTTGCCATTGAAAACGCTAGTCTCAAGGTCAAGCTTGAGAAATTTGACAAGGGTCTTGGCAAGTGTTATGAGGAGTCGTGTCCTAAACGGATACTTGAGGAACAGAGAATCCGCCCCAAGGGCGGCTTGGGATTCACCCCTGAGAAGTTTAAGGGGAAGAAAAAGAAAGGTCCTCAAGTGTCTAACAAAGGGCAAAACTCTCTTCATAACAAGCCTAAGGGAAACACCAACAATGCTAATAACTCTGGGCATAAAAACATGAACACTAGGAACAATCACCCTAGGAAGCACAATGTGCACAACACATGGCAAGGACCTCCTAGGCACTATGATTTCACGACATGGCAACCTAGGAACCAATATGCTTGGCAATATGCTTATAGGTACAACAATTGGAATGGTACTCCTCCCATGCCATACAACAATTGGCAAGCTCCACCACCACCTAGCTTTTGGAATGGTCCTCCTAGGGAAAACTTTGTTAAGCAAGCTCCACCTAGGAACCAAGCTAGGAACACTCCCAAGCACACCAAATTCAAGCTTCCAAAAGCTCATCTTTGAGTTGTATGATCACTACTTGCTTAAGATGAATGACCAGGGTAAGGTGTTTGCTAGATATCTTTGGTTTGAGGGTGAGAATGAGCATAAGGCACATATTTGGGTGCCTAAATCTTTGATTGATCGATTTGCTCCTATTGCTTCTGGCTTGAAGGCTAACCCTCGGGGACCTCCTGTGTGGGTCCCTGAGTCACACAAGTGATCTCTTCTTAATGTAGGTGAACTACCGGAGTGGAGGGTGCCATTGGATCGTTGGCGGTGGGTGTACCCAACACATGACCAAGCAACCACCGGTTGTTCACCTCAATGGGGAGGATGGATCAAATCCCCAAGGTCACTTTTGGAGATGGAAGCAAGGGCAAGGTAATTGGAGCCGGAAAGGTAGCAATCTCTTTGGACCTCTCAATTGACAATGTGCTACTGGTAAACACTCTGAACTACAATCTACTTTCCGTTGCTCAAATTTGTGATTTAGGCTTCCATTATAACTTCTCATCTGAGAGATTGTTGGTTCTGGATCAAAATGGAAAAACAGTGTCCAAGGGCTTTCGTTTTGAAAACTTGTTTCTTGTGAACTTCAATGAGCCTGCCGCATCCATCTCGGTTTGCCTCTCCGCCAAAGTCACACCTGGTTGGCTTTGGCATAGGCGCCTTGGGCATGTCGGCATGAGAAATTTAAAGAAACTTTTCAAAAACGAGTTGGTTCTTGGGGTGAAAGATGTGGCATTCGAAAAGGATAAGCTTTGCTCGGCATGTCAAGCCGGCAAACAAGTGGCAAGTGCTCATCCAGCCAAGAATGTCATGTCTACATCCCAACCACTTGAACTCTTGCACATTGACCTTTTTGGGCCAACAAAATATGTGAGTATTGAGGGTAATCTCTACTGCTTGGTCATAGTTGATGATTACTCTAGATACACTTGGGTATTCTTTCTTCCAGACAAAACCCCAACTGGGGATGTTTTCAAGAAATTTGTAAAGAAAGCTCAAAATAAATTTGCCTGTACCCTCAAAAAGGTGAGAAGTGACAATAGAACCGAGTTTACTAACACTTCCGTTGAGCTGTTCTATGATGAGCTAGGTATAGATCATCAGTTCTCAGCCACTTACACTCCTGAGCAAAATGGAGTGGTTGAGAGAAAGAACAGGACACTCATCGAGATGGCAAGGACAATGCTCAATGAGTATGGAACATCTGAGGTCTTCTGGGCTGAGGCAATCAACACAGCCTGCCACTGCATTAATAGGCTGTATCTTCACAAACTCCTGAAGAAGACATCCTATGAAATTTGCTTGTGGGAAGACGACCCAATGTCTCCTACTTGTGGTCTTTGGATGTAAGGTTTACATCAAGAAGAAGAGGGAGCATTTGGGCAAGTTCCAGAGCAGAGTGGACGGTGGGATCTTCTTGGGGTACTCAGCTAGAGGGTCATCTTTCAGGGTGTTCAATGAAGCAAGTGGCCAGATTGAAGAATCGTGTGATGTAAAGTTTGATGAGTCAAACGGCAGTCAAGGGCATCATGAGAATTTGGATGATGTTGGTGGAGAGGAGTTGGCAAGGGCAGCTGAGCGGATGGAAGCTGAGGATGTGAGGCCAGTTGAGGCTCCAAGAGTGGTTGAGACAGTCACGCCACCTCTCACCCCTGAGCCAGTGGCAGATTCAGGGGGAGCTATGCCTCAAGATAGCTCAAGCTTGGAGCTAGCTTCAGAGGAAGAGATAGCTTGTGAGAAGGATGGAGGGACGGTTGATCAGACAGCTGGACAACCTTCTCAGTTGATCAGAACTCATCACTCCATTGCTCGAGATCACCCAGCCGAGCAAGTGATTGGAGACCTGACTCATGGTGTGCAAACAAGGTCAAGGATGGCTAACTTCTGTGTGCACCATGCTTTTGTGTCTGAATTGGAGCCAAAGAAGGTGGAAGAGGCATTGGCCGACCCTGACTGGATCAATGCCATGCATGAGGAGTTAAATAACTTTGAGAGAAACAAGGTTTGGACACTTGTGGAGCGACCCAAGGATTGCAATGTGATTGGCACCAAGTGGGTATTCGAGAATAAGACAGATGAATTTGGATTGGTTGTCAGAAACAAGGCAAGACTTGTGGCTCAGGGTTTCACTCAGGTCGAGGGTGTGGATTGTGGAGACACTTATGCTCCTGTGGCTAGACATGATGCGATTAGATTGCTTATGGCATTCTCCATTTGTCACAACATCACTTTGAAACAAATGGATGTCAAAAGTGCCTTCTTAAATGGCTACATTGAGGAGCTGGTCTATGTTGAGCAACCTCCAGGATTTGAAGACCCAAAACACTCCGATCATGTGTACAGATTGTCCAAGGCTTTGTATGGGCTAAAGCAAGCTCCCAGGGCTTGGTATGAGAGACTCGGAGACTTCCTCATCTCCAAGGGTTTCAGTGTTGGGAGAGTGGATTCTACACTTTTCACCAAGGTGGATGATGGACACTTGTTCCTATGCCAAGTTTATGTTGACGACATCATCTTTGGGAGCCCAAGTGAGAAGATGGTACAAGACTTCAGTGAGCTGATGGCTGCAGAGTTCGAGATGTCGATGATGGGTGAGCTTAACTTCTTCTTGGGTTTCCAAATCAAACAACTCAAGACTGGAACTTTCATAAGCCAAGAGAAGTACACTTTGGACCTCCTCAAGCACTTCGACATGAGTGACTGCAAGCCGATCCGGACACCAATGGGAACGAACTGCCACCTCGACCTCGACAAAGAAGGTAAATATGTCGACCAAAAGCTTTACCGTTCCATGATTGGTGCTTTGCTCTACTTGACTGCATCTAGGCCGAATATCATGTTTAGTGTGTGCATGTGCGCTAGATTTCAAGCCTCCCCTAGAGAAATGAATATGACTGCTCTGAAACGAATACTTAGATACCTGAAACACACACCTAGCATAGGCCTTTGGTTCCCGAAGGGTGCGCGGTTTGAGCTCCTAGGCTATTCTGACTCAGATTATGCCGGGTGCAAGATCGATCGCAAGAGCACTTCCGGGGCTTGTCACTTCTTGGGTAGGTGTCTTGTGTCATGGGCGTCAAAGAAACAGAACTCCGTGGCGCTATCTACCGCTGAGGCTGAGTATATAGCGGCGGGGAGTTGTTGTGCACAATTGCTATACTTGACACAATCACTGTTTGACTTTGGGCTAAAACTTGACCATGTGCCTCTCCTATGCGACAATGAGAGCGCGGTGAAGATAGTGTGCAACCCGGTCCAACACTCACGGACCAAGCACATTGATGTTCGTCACCATTTCCTTCGGGATCATGTGACAAAGGGCGACATTGTGCTTGAGCATATGCGGACAGAGGACCAGCTTGCCGACATATTCACCAAGCCACTCGATGAGGCACGATTCTGCAAATTGAGAAATGAGCTAAATATCTTAGTTAAGTCAAACATTGTCTGAGTTGGTCGCGTGGCTATGTCATTCATTGAAAATCCTTTGAAGCCAATTTTAGCTTTTAGGTGCTCTGCCTGTTATACTGGATGCTATTCATTGCCTATATTTTCATCACATTAAATTGATAGCTATAGCATGTGTTTACCTTGTCACTAGCTCAACTGGTGCTTAACTCAATATATCATGCAATTGGAAGCCATAAGCTTGTATTAGGAGGGCTATAGCTTCTAGTCTCATTTGATTGCTCTGAACTCTCTGGTTGATCATGTGCTTCTAAGTCTAGGTTGTGTTCTTCCATTTTGCACATGTCTTTACTTTGCTAACTAGAGCAAATCTTGAGAAAAATGTTGAGCCAAATTTTCAAAGTGCGCTAAAATATGAATAAGGCCAAAATTGGTCATACATGTCTCACCAATGCCTCCTCGATGAGATAGCTTGCCATAGCACTAGGCATGAACTTAGGGGGAGCTTTGGATGACCAAGACGTTCATCTTCAGTGTCCTGCTGGGTGGCGCCGCTTTTGTTTTGAGACATGGCAAATCTAAAAAAAAAAAAATGCAAAGTGCAGAATGTGCGATATTTCAAAATGAGATCAACTAAAACGTTTTAGTCTCAAATAGGCACGGCGATCGCATGTGTAGCTTGGATTGCACCTTCTAGTGCAATGGAGTATCGTGTGTCCCCTTTGAGTTTTGGAGCAACTCTTGATACTTCTAGCTATAGTTCACCTTATACTTGCTCTAGGTCATAATAACTTGAAATTATACATCTATCAATTGTGCTCTAGTTGATCTTGTGACATTGTGACCTTGAGATGGCTAGATTTTGAGTGTGATGAACTTATGGGCATACATGCACTAGTACAACGTTCAAAGCGCTTCACTTGCTAACCCCATACTTTCTGGTCATTGATGCCAAAGGGGGAGAAATTAGTGCAAATCCATGTTTTGGGCATTATCATGTTTTGGGGTGTTTACAAGTGGTAGACTTAGGAGATGCTTTGCTCCTAGAATGAAAAATTAGGATGGAGATGCTTTGCTCCATGTGATGTGATGGTACTATCGTGTCTTACAAGTGGTATGCATTGATTTAGGGGGAGCTCATGTGGTATGCATTGATTTAGGGGGAGCTCATGTTTATGTGTACATTGCATTTTATTCGTTGGCCTAGTCTTTGGTATTGTGCTATGCTGTGATGCAATGTTTCTGGACTAACCCATTGCACCAGAGATTGTATTTGTGCCTTGTCATGTTGGATTTGCAGATGTTGTCATCAATTACCAAAAAGGGGGAGATTGTAAGATCAAGCCTCCCATGGGCTAATTGATTTTGGTAATTGATGGCAAATAGGCCATACAGCCGGAACGCTAAGGATAAGGACCTCTGTTTTTATAGTTCTTCTATTTTCCTTGTGTTCGTCTTTGGCTAGACTACATCTCTCTGGTTGCAGGATCCCACTGAGCACAGGTCCAGAAACATCAGCTGTGGGTCCCATGGGGTTCCGAGAGGTCGCCGGTACTCTCCGAGAGGTCGCCGGTGCTTGGGGTTAGGTCGTCCGGTGCCGGGGAGAGGTCGCCTGCGTTCGTGGAGAGGTCGCCCGGCTCGCCGAGTGATCGCCCGTGCTTGGGGTTAGGTCGCCCGGGTCGCCGAGGGGTCGCCCGTGCTCACCGAGAGGTCGCCGGTACTCTCCGAGAGGTCGCCGGTGCTTGGGGTTAGGTCGCCCGGTGCCGGGGAGAGGTCGCCCGCGTTCGTGGAGAGGTCGCCCGGCTCGCCGAGTGATCGCCCGTGCTTGGGGTTAGGTCGCCCGGGTCACCGAGGGGTCGCCCGTGCTCACCGAGGGGTCGCCGGTACTCGCCGAGTGGTCGCCCGTGACGGGGAGAGGTCGCCCGAGCTTGTGGAGAGGTCGCCGAAAACAAGCGCACTGTCGGACGGCGTCCGATGCTCGTCGACGGGTCCGGCAATGGAATTCCAGTGAGCACGCTCAAAATCGACTAAGTCCCAGACGACACCGTCCTGTCGGACGGCGTCCGAAGCCCATCGGACGGCGTCCGACGGTGTTTCGGCAAACGACCGAACACCTGGCGGGCGCTCTGTTTCAGCGCAAGACAACATCTGTCGACGCGTCCGATAAGCCACCGGACGGCGTTCGACGAAGCACAAAAATGGCCTTGATTCTCTGTCGGACGGCGTCCGACGGGAACCGGACGGCATCCAATCGGTCGATCCGAAACTCGGGATTTAATCTGGGCCGTACATTTCTAGGTTTAGGAGCACAGGAGAAACTTGAGAGAGCCTCACCTAGCCGCCACCCCTTGCCCTTAGACACCAAGAGAGCTCCTCCCATGGTTCCCACCTCCACTTAGGGTTCCATGTGCTTGTGAGATTGAAGAAGAGAGTGAGGAAGAAGAAGAGAGCACCCCTTAGCCTCCTCCTTGTCGTCTCCAAGTTTTGTGCTCTTGGGATTCTTGCTACCGGGAGACGTCGTCATCGCCTAGCTTCATCAACCGTACCACAAGCAAACCCTTCTTCGTGAAGGTCACCGTGCTTCCCACGGTGCTTCCTCTCCGTCCGTTGGGGTGTGCAAAGCCCGTCGTCGTGTCGACGGCCACCTTGCTTCCCAAGGTGCTCTTCTCCGTGCGTCAGAGATGTGCTAAATCCTCGGTGTGCTCGAGGTCGGCTTCGCTTGTGAAGTCGGTGTTTCGGGTCCTTCGCGTGTGAAGGGTGCCGATTCGTGTGAGGGTTTGGAGCTCGCCTACCATGTGTTGGTGAAGAGCTGCCATCGAGTGGATTGAGGGTTAGGGACGAGAGAGTCCCGACTTCTCTGTGTGAGAAGTTTTCCTCAACGGAGACGTAGGTGTTCATGTGTTGAGCACCGAACTCCGGTAAACAACTCTGTCTTATTTACTTAACCGCGTCTTGATATCCACTGCCCGTGAGTGCCTTCGTGCCTCCTACACTTGTGCATCGATTGCTTCCGTCAACTGGACTTGTGTAGGAATCCACGCGCTAGCTGTGTGCCTTAACTTGCTTAAGTGGCTAAGTGCAACAAAAGTAAAAAATTGAAATAGTCCGATTCACCCCCCCCTCTCGGCCTTAGGTTCCTTCAACTAGCAAGAAGTTCGAGGTATACCGCGACGCCTCCAAGTATGGTCTAGGGTGTTTCCTGATGCAAGAAGGTAGGGTGGTCGCTTATGCATCGCGCCAACTAAGGAAGCACGAGATCAACTACCCCACGCATGACCTGGAGCTGGCTGCGGTAGTGCATGCTCTCAAGATCTGGAGACATTATTTGGTAGGTCGACCCTGTGACCTATTTACCGACCATAAGAGCCTTAAGTATGTCTTCACCTAGAGCACACTTGACATGAGGCAAAGGCAATGGCTAGAGCTGATCAACGATTACGACCTGAACATTCAATACCACCCTGGAAAGGCCAATGTCGTAGCCAATGCTCTTAGCCGCAAGTCCCAATGCAATCACATGGAGATCGACTTGGTTTTAGAACAAATAGTCGAGGATTTAAGTCGTCTCAGGATCGAAGTGGTCAACTGAGGGACCTGGCCACTTTGGAGGTCAAACCGGATCTATTTGATCAAATCAAGGAGAAGCAAAAGGATCATCCAGTACCCAGAGAATCGAAAGGCTCATCGCCCAAGACAAGAATTACATGGCTTCCAAGGATGAATTTGGCGTGCTGTGGTTAGGGAAGCGGATATTCGTTCCACAAGACCCGGCCCTGAGAGAGCTTATTCTCTCTGAGTCGCATAATTCCCCTTACACCCTACACCCGGGAAGCACCAAAATGTACCAAGACATGAAATTGAGGCTCTGGTGGTCGAGAATGAAAAGGGACATAGCGGAATATGTGGCGCAATGCCACGTATGCCAACAAGTCCAGGCTGAGCATCAGCGACCAGCTAGACTACTCCAACCTCTCAAGGTCCCGGAATGGAAATGGGAAGAGATTGCCATGGATTTCATACTCGAACTCCCCAAGACCAAGGTGGGATACGATTCCATTTGGGTGGTAGTGGATCGATTGACTAAGGTCGCTCATTTTATACCAGTGAAGACCACCTACAAGGGGGAAAAATTGGCGGAACTGTACATGGCTAGAATAGTGAGTCTCCACGGAGTTCCCAAGTGAATTGTGTTAGACCGAGGGACACAGTTCACCTCTCAATTTTGGAAAAATCTGCACTACGCATTAGGGACCAACCTGTCCTTACTGTACTGCCTTCCACCCTCAAACAGATGGACAAACTGAACAGGTTAATCAGATTTTGGAGGATATGTTAAGAGCCTGTGCACTGGAGTTCTCCACGGACTGGGAAAAGTGGTTACCCTACGCGGAATTTTCTTATAACAACAGCTTCCATAACAACAGCTTCCAGTCCAGTCTCAAGATGTCACTGTTCAAAGCCTTATATAGATGCAAGTGTCAAACTCCTCTCCATTGGTGGGAAACAGGAGAAAACCAAGTTTTTTGCTCGGAAACCCTAAAGGACGCTGAGGATAAGGTCCGAATTATAAGGGAAAGATTATTGGTCGCCCAATCAAGACAGAAAAGCTATGCGGACAATCGACGAAGAGACCTCTCTTTCCAAGTGGGAGACTCGGTTTACCTTAATGTAGCGCCATGGAAGGGAAACGAGAGGCTCCATCAGAAGGGAAAACTGGCGCCACGGTATGTGGGACCATATCCTATCACTGTTAGAAGGGGGCAAGTAGCCTACCAGTTAGATCTACCGGTAGAACTGGGAGATGTCCACAATGTTTTCCATGTTTCCCAGCTCAAGAAATGCCTTTGAGTCCCCGAAAATGAGTTGCTTGATCTTCCATAGAGAACCATGGACAGCGACCTCACCTACGAAGTACGAACGGTTCGAATCATGGACTCTATGGAGAAACAAATGAGGAACAAGGTCATCAAGATGTGCAAGGTTTAGTGGAGCAATCAAACCGGCAACCAGTCTACCTGCAAACCCGAGGAGCTGCTTTGACAAAAGTACCCCGATCTGTTCATCGACTAGGTATGCAATCTCGAGGTTGAGATTTTCTTTTGGAGGCAGGGATTTGTAACAGCCAGTTTTTGGGGGCAATTCAAAATTTTTGAAATTCAAAATTCAATTGAATTCGCGTAACACATGGCCCCATTTCTCCACTTCTCTCTCTTTCCCCATCCTTCTCTCTTTCTCTCTCTATCCGGTGGACCTGCCGCCGCTTGTCTCTACTGCTCTGCGCCTGCTGCTCTGGTGCGCCGTGCTGGCCGAACGCCGTTCGCGCCATCATCACCAGCCGCGCTGCATCACTTCTGTCCCGACGCCGCGCCAACGTCTTGTCGCCGCGCCACTCGCCTCCTTGCGCCTCTAGATGCACCATTCGGACCAGCCGACTCGCACCGAGGCTATAAAACCCTCGGCCGCCCCGCCGGCCTCGCCTTTCCCACTTCCCCAAAATCGCTCCTCACTGGCGCTGAAGCAATCCCGGTAAATTCGTGAGCATTATCCGATTCCTCTCACCCCGAGCCTCCTTCACTCGTCCCTAAGCTTTCCCCTCACCCAATTTCAGGGAAGCTGCCCGGAGGAGCCAAGCGCGCGGTGCTCCTGTTCCGGCCGTCGTTGGGTGCCTCGCCGCCAGCCGCCTCCGTCCCTCCGCGAGCCCACCCTTGAGCTCGGTAAGCACCCACATCATCCCCTCATGCTCCTCGTCCAATCCCGTAGCATGTAGATCCGTAGCGTGCGCGTGTGTCAGGCCGCCTCCACCACCGCCATCGCCCCGCCGTGTCAGGCCGCCTCCGGCCCCGGCACGGGCATCGTTATGATCTTTAGGACCCGTAGATGTCGTAGCTAGAACCCTCTCGGCGGTAGCGTGGGTGTAGCGCCGCCGCGTCGAAGCCCGCCGCCGCTAGCTACGTCACCCGCTCGAGGAAGATGACGATGGTGGGACAATGGATCATGCGCTAAGATTTGTGCACAGACATGGCCAATGTGTCACTG
This sequence comes from Raddia guianensis, assembly GCA_036346415.1. Taxonomy (NCBI): domain Eukaryota; kingdom Viridiplantae; phylum Streptophyta; class Magnoliopsida; order Poales; family Poaceae; genus Raddia; species Raddia guianensis. The sequence goes on from CM070540.1 coordinate 29,011,391, forward strand.
ACCTGCGGGCCCCACCTGCCAGTAGAACCCCGCGCGCATGGTTAAAAACCATGAACCTGCGCCTCTGCCATGTGGGTCTATGGTCCACCAGTCGGGTTAAGTGGAGGCACATGGTTGCTTCACGCCAGCGCACGACGTTGGCGCCCCCGCGAAGTACGCTTTCGGCATAGCCACCCCGATCGGCGCGGGCGCGGGCGCGCTAGCGCGTGGGTCATGGGCCGATTTGGTTGCCGGGCCGGCTCGTTGGTTGGATCGGCCCGGTGCGATTCAACGTTTTTATACCTATTTAATCATTTAAATAATTGCAGAAATAACTTTTGATTTATTTAAAATAGTTAAAGGCTTCCACAAATTCTAGAAAAATTTGGGTAAATACATTAGGCCATCTCTGATTTTATAAAAGTATGAAAACAACACCTGTAATAGGAAAATGGCACTGTTGGTTTAAAATAGTAGATTTCTTATATAGAAAATGCTTATATATATGTATAATGGATTTGGTTAGGTTAAGTAATGAATCTGACCCTAAAATTAATTAGAAATTAAACTGGGTAAATAAATGCACTAATAGGTGTAGAACATCAAATAAAATGTCATGCTTGTACAAAGTAATTTTTAGGAAATTAATTATTAAACATCTACCAATAATTAATAATTCATTTAATTGCTAGAATAAGGGCTAATTCTAGAAAATGCATTACTTTAACCTATAATCTAGGGTTAAGCCCAAACTATAGAAAAATCCTAGAAAATACTAACACCAATAAACTTCACCCTGTACTTATGACGTATTCCGTCGAGCCGTCATTGTATGTCATTCCATAAACCCTAATTGCTCTATTATGACCATATCATACGATATCGTATTTTGGTGATAACTATAATAATATATAAAGATATTATTACCTAATAGAGCATTGGAGCATGCATGGCATATCATACGAAAATTAGGATCATTAAACTATCTTGGAGGATAGTGTCGAACAGTAAAACCTAGGGCACATGCATGCATCAGGATTTCTGCTTGCATTAGTTAATAATTATTGGCTTGGTTGTGTGATTAGACATAGGCAATCCCGAAGGGAGGTTTGGTGATGCCGAGGAGGACCATACACTTGAGCAAGGCGAGTTAACACTTACTCTTTAGATGTTGTCCGTATTAGGGAGAAATTGCGACTTTCCCTAGTGTGGATTAACATCGCTAATACCATGTTCATTACCTAGTTTTTCCAAACTATATTGTTTACTATTAAAAATGCATGCTTATTAATATTCCTAATTGTTAATCATGTAATACATATACATGCCTGCCCTTGAGCTGCTTAGCCTTAATGACTGCCTTGATTGTCATTGCCTTGTTAGCCTAAGAATAGTATGGTAATCACTTTAACCCTACCTAATGGGTAAAACTTGCTTAGACCAGCTTCGGCTTAAACAAATCTTCTGGTAAAATCGCCACGGAACGGTGAATTGATATTCACTGGTCATTCATTCCTTCATTACATTGGTTATGACATGTGACAAGTAGGACTATTAGTTGCATGATGGGCTGATTGTTGTTGAGGGTATGGTTATAGGGATGTCGGTCAGGTTTGGTTGGTTGGTTGGGATAGTCATGTATGGCAAGGTCTAGGGCCGTGGAAGTAGATATGACTGATTAGTGTGTTTCCCCTAGAGGACATTCGGATGGATGATTTAGGCAGAGGGTGTCTGGTGCTGGGTTTAGCCAGGGCTTACCCAGGAGGAGCGCGGAGTAACACGCGTAGCGGGGAGATCGCTGCCATCGGAAGGATGATTCCAACACAACGCGTGGACATCGCGTGGAGTACGGGTCTTGGATCGCCAGCTGTGAGCGCTCTACGAAGGCACTCTGGGACCATTCTCGATAGGGACCGGCATGGGTCATCACCGAGGGTGATAAAGGCCACACTTCCCCAGATGACGGTCGGCTAGTGAGGGCAGGCAACCCTTAGGCCGAGGTGGGCATGCCATGGCAAGTGTGGTCCACAACAGGATTGTCAAATCCTGGAAAGATGGTGTATCTAGGAAATGTTGGGGGAAACAAGAAGATTGGTTTGGTGGGGTCTGATAATGAGTATATGATGGTCGAGGCCTGGTCTGTCTAGGGTTGGTCGAAAGGGTCGGTGGTTTGGTTGGAGTTTCGGGATGTATTGTTCGATGCTAAACTCTTTGAGATAATAGGATGACTAATACTTGATGCTAGTATAGGAAGTTTTTATAGTCATTTAAAAACTAGCTTTACGCAAATAAAATAACCCCCTTCCCCCAAATAAAACCTTCTATACACTAATTGCATTAAGGGAAGTGTTAACTAGCCAGGGTTTGTATGACGCCGACCTCGCCTACTTACATTGTTTAGACGAGGGAATCGAGGAAGATCCGTACGAGTGCCATGAAGACGACGGACAGGACTTCGGTGGACCTGACGAGTCTTAGGGGTTGCTCCGGTCGCTGGCAGGACCTTAGCCGATAGGAGATTCTTTTGGGTACATATTTTGGTGATAGCTGCAAACTTTGAACATTATTTTGTATATTAAGGCATGTATTGTCGCCTTACAAAAATCATCTAAGGGCGTAACATGGTATGTAATATTAAGGGATTCTATTTAATCGATGTATGTTTGTATCGGCTATGTGATCTTCTGCACTAGTGTACCGATCTAGGGGCTAGTGCATGGGATTTCAACTCTCAAGGTAAGTTAAAATTGGGGGTTGACATTGTGGGTGAGCGCACAATATGGTGAACAACGAGATGGCAATGGCGGCTAATTTCAGAGCCCTCGGCAATCTCGCCTGCCAGTTCAAAAGCGATGGCACGCCGATGAATGGGCACGGCGAGCCAAACGATGGCCATGAGTCAAACGAAGACCAAATTGCCATGACGTGTCAAATTTTGGCATGACCACCCATGACCATGATTCAAACAGTTCCGTAGCATCATTGTCCTTAACAATGATAGAGCAAATATAAATACGTATAGTGTAACCAAGAGTTATCATACGAACTAAAGAAAAAAAAAAGAAACATACTTGAAATATGAGAAGGGCTATTGCAGCTTATGTTAACATCTTGAGCATATGCCAGAATGAATTTGAACACACCATCAAACCTACATCTACAAAATGTTGTAAAGATTTTCAGAAGGTGTATTTTCAAACCCAATTGTTGGTCAGTCACTATACGTAGACCTAGATCCGTATCATGGATTTAAATAGCGCGCTATAGCGCCGCTATAGCGTTTGGGAGACACTGGCGCTACGCTTTTGACCATTTTGACGCTATTGACGCTAAGACCGCTATAGCGCGAAATAGCGCGCTAAACCGTGCCGCGAACAGGCCAATTTAGCGTCACTATAGCACTTTGGGCCAAAATTTGAGTGTTTTGTGTTTGTGTGTTGTACTGTTGTTACAGTGTTAGTGTGTTATTGTTACCTATTGCTTTGGTAGGCTGTTTGTGTGCTTTATGCCTATACTGCTGTTACCTGTTGCCTTGTTGTTGGATTTGTTAAGTACTTAAATTGTTAGGCTGTTAAATTAATATGCAGGAGAGCTGCTGAACTAATTTATGTTGCCTTATTGGATTTAAATAGCTGCTATGATTCCCTGCATTTTGCAATTTTTTTGAAAAAAACGCTAAATGTCGCTATAGCACGTCTTAGCGTTTCTGGGAGGCCTTCGCTAAAGTATTTAGCGCGCTATTTAAAACACCGATCCATATAAACCTATATATGTATGAGGGGAAAGGAAATTCTGAAATCTGATGTTCCATAGTGAACTATAACTCATTAATTTACTGACTTGGTATAACGTAGAGGATAAAAAGAGCACATGATGGAATCATGGATATCCTCCACTAATCCCGAGCAAGCAGGAATTTTGGATTGAAAACGCCAAAACATGAATTTGAATACGAATATGTTTTTCAACGTGGTAAAACTAAAGTCATATAAAGTCATGAAGCAGACCCTTGTGTCATCAAGACGGATTTTCATTTCGGTGCACAAAAAAATTTCGGTACTCAGCGAAAAATTTATAATTTGCAAAATTCGTGAAATCCATTTTGAATTTCGGTTAAAAAATTCAAACATGAAAAAATAAAATATGGAGAAAATGCTAAATGGAGCAACAGGAGCACATGTCCCAGGTTCGATGCTCTATTTAGCATTGGTGGGTATGTTATACATAACACGTATTCTTTTATACATATTCTCCAAATTTGATAAAATTAAATCAAATTTTAAAATTTTGGGTGGTAATTTTTAGTATCGTCGTGTGGCAAAAAATCCAAAATTCGTGAATTTGAAGTGAAATTTCGCCGAAATAAAAATCCACCATCGACAAATTATTTAGAAATCATACCATTGTATGAGGGTGCACGTGAATGTGCCTGGCTTCCCACATGCTCCTGTCGTGTGGATTAGTTGTAGAGCAGAACTCCACTATTATCTATGAAGATAATGCAGTATGTGCCGCGCAAGTACAAACTGAGTATGTGAAGAATAATTTAACTAAGCATATAAACCCCAAATTTTTATGCTCATTAAATGCATAGGATGAATGAAATTAATATTAAGCACACTAAGTCATACAAGAATATTGTAGACTTATTTACTAAGTCAGTCCCTGCGTCTACCTTTGAAAGGTATGTGAAAGGAATTGTAATGAGAAGACTTATAGAAGTGTAGAATTCGGGGGGAGAAGCTTCTTATATTTTGGAATAACTCTTGAACAAAAAGTTTGAGTACCAACCCACAATATAGAAGAAGCGGTGTTGGGTGGATTTGTACTCTTTTTCCCTAAGTGAGTTTTTCATAAAGTTTCTCACGTAAGGTTTCTAACGAGGCATATCCGTGCACACAACAACGTAGGCTTTGTACTCTTTCTCCAAGAATTTTTTCCACTAGATTTTTATGGTGTTTTAACAAAGCATATGCTCTACGTGGCAAGTCTAAGGGGAAGTGTTGTGAAACCGGCCCCGCATAAGTCTGTGCCGGCCTAGAGCCGGTGCAGTAAAGGAGAGGACCGTATTGTATTGAATCAATCCATTGAATAATAAAACATTGTATCTCTTCCTATTTCTATGTTCCAAGTACTTTATGGTGGTAAGAAAAGGAACTGTGCGGCAAAAGGCAAGGGTAAGGATGTGACCTCGAACCCGAAACCTACGCCTGATGGTAAGACCAAGGGTGGCCCCACTGCTTCTGATGAATATCACTACTGCCATAAGCCTGGTCATTGGCGTAGGAACTACAAGAAATATCTGGAGGATGAAACGAATGGAACCCTGGGTTCCACTTCAGGTATTAATGTTATAGAAATTAATTTTGCTACTTGTCCTAATGAGTCATGGGTATTTGATACCATATCGATGGTTCACACTTGCAAACCGTTGCAGGGGCTAAAAAGGACTAGAAGATGTACAAGTGGTGAAGTCGAAGTTCTCGTCGGCAATGGCACAAAGGTTGCTGCAGTGGCCATTGGCGTTTATCCCTTATCGTTACTTTCAGGGTTAGTTTTGGAATTGAATAATCGTTATTACATTCCATCTTTGAGCAGAAACATTATCTCTTCTTCATGTTTGGAAGAATATGGTTTTGAGTTTGTAATAAAGAACAAGCGTTGTTCAATTTATTTCAATAACATGCTCTATGGTCATTGTTCATTATTGAATGGATTATATGAGCTAGATCTTGAGAATAACATTGTATATGATGTTAATGAAAAAAGGCTCAAAACAAATGATTTTAATCGCACTTATCTATGGCATTGTCGCTTGGGCCATATAAATGAGAAACACGTGCAGAAGTTCCATAGAGATGGTCTTCTTGATTCATTTGATTTTGAATCATTTGACATATGCGAATCTTGTTTACTTGGCAAGATGACTAAATCGCCATTCACTGGCTATAGTGAGAGGGCTAGTGAATTGTTGGCCCTTGTACATACTGATGTATGTGGACCAATGAGCGTTGTTGCTCAAGGTGGATTTTATTATTTCATCACTTTTACTGATGACTTAAGTAGACATGGTTATATCTATCTAATGAATCATAGGTCTGAATCTTTTGAAAAGTTTAAAGAGTTTCTGAATGAAGTACAAAATCATTTGGGAAAGACAATTAAGTTTCTATGATCTGATCGTGGTGGTGAATATTTTAGCCATGAGTTTAATGATCATCTTAAATGTTGTGGAATTGCTTCACAATTGACTCCGCCAGGGACGCCTCAGTTGAACGGCGTGTCTGAACAGAGGAATCAAACTTTGTTGGACATGGTTCGATCTATGATGAGTCAAACTGATCTTCCTTTATCTCTTTGGGGACTTGCTCTAGATACTGTTGCGTTCCCTTTGAATAGGGTTCCATCAAAATCCGTAGATAAGACACCATATGAGATGTGGAAAGGGAAACGCCCTGATTTGTCTTATCTAAAGATTCAGGGCATTGATGCTTATGTCAAACATCAGTTGTCAGATAAGTTCCATGCCAAATCAGATAAGTGCTTATTTGTGGGATACCCAAAAGGTGCAGGGTATTACTTTTATAACCGGGAGGAGGACAAAGTGTTTGTCGCCTGGAATGGTGTCTTCTTGGAAAAGGAGTTTTTCAAAAGAGCTAGTGGGAGAAGATGCAACTTGAAGAAATTTAGAAAACATCTGAAAATGTTTCAGCTCCGTCTAATCCTCAAGAGGAGATGCAAAATGTTGCAAAACCTATGATAGGGGAGATGTAAAATGTTGCAAAACCTATGATAGAGGCGCTAGCCCTGCGAAGATTTACAAGGGCAAGCCGCGCTTCTGAAAGGTATATGTTCCTTGCTACGGAGCAGTGTGACATATTATTGTTGGACAATAATGATCCGATGGACTATGCGGAAGCAATGGTGGGACCGGACTTTGATAAATGGCTAGAGGCCATGAGATCCGAGATAAAGTCCATGTATCATAATCAAGTATTAGACTTGGTTGATCTTCCTGATGGTGTAAAACCTATCGGGTGCAAATGGGTCTTTAAGAAAAAGATAGATGCCGATGGAAATGTTCACTTCTATATGGCACGGTTGGTGGCTAAAGGGTATATGCAAATTCGTGGTGTCGACTACGATGAAACTTATTCGCCTATAGCCATGCCGAAAACTATCCGGATCATGCTAGCGATTGCTACATTTCATGACTATGAGATACGTCAGATGGATGTTAAAACGGCTTTCCTGAATGGAAATCTAGGTGATGATGTGTGCATGACACAGCCCGAAGATTTTGACGATCCAAAGAATGTTGGCAAGGTATGCAAGCTTTAGAATTCTATTTATGCACTGAAGCAAGCATCTCGGAGTTGGAACTTTTGTTTTGATAAAGTGGTCAAAGAATTTGGCTTCATCAAGAATGGAGAGGAGCCTTGTATTTATAAGAAGGCAAGTGGGAGCGCAATTGTATTTCTGGACTTGTATATGGATGACATTCTATTTAGGAATGATATTCCAAAGTTAGAAACTGAAAATGTTTCTCGATGAAAGACTTGGGAGATGCAGTGTACATCTTGGGTATAAAGATCTATAGTGATAGATCGAGAAGGCTGATTAGATTAAGCCAAAGTAAGTACATTCACAAGGTATTGAAATGGTTGACATCCAGACTTCCAAAAAAGGTTTCCTGCCAATGTCACAAGGTGTTAATCTTGACAAGACTCAGTGTGTCTCCACACCTGATGAACTGGAGAAAATGAGTAGGATTCCATATGTCTCCGCTATTGGCTCTATCATATATGACATGTTGTGTACACGCCCAGATGTTTCTTATACTCTAAGTGTTACGAGCAGATACCAATTGAATCTACGTGAAAGTCATTGGGTGGCTGTAAAGATCATTCTCAAGTACTTACGAAGGATTAGAGAGATGTTCTTGGTCTTTGGAGGTGAAGAAGAGCTCGTCGTAAAGGGTTATGCCAATGCAAGCTTCCAAACCGACAGAGATGATTCACGACCGCAATCCAGTTTTGTATTCTGTCTCAATGGTGGGGTAGTGAGCTGTAAAAGTTCCAAGTAAGAGACAGTAGCTGATTCTACGATGGAGGCCGAGTATATTGCAGCTTCTGAAGCAGCAAAGGATGCTGTTTGGATTAGAAAATTTGTTTCTGACTTGGGAGTTGTTGCTAGTGCATCCTGTCCAGTCGACCTCTATTATGACAATAGTGGTGCCATTGCATAAGCGAAGGAGCCTAGGTCTCACCAAAAATCCAAACACATGCTCAGTCGTTATCACCTCATCCGAGATATCATCGATAGAGAAGATGTGAATATTTGCAAAGTGCACACGGATCTAAACGTCGCCGATCCGCTGACAAAACTTCTTCCATAGCCAAAGCATGAGGCGCACACAAGAGCCATTAGATACTTGCATGATGCACTCTAGTGCAAGTGGGAGATTGATATGCTATGTAGGCGATCATGCGAGATGATTGTATCATACGTCTATGTTCATGTACTTATGATTTTCTAGAATAAATATCACTGCTTTGTTCATTGAGTACGACTTAATTGTGAAATACATTGTCAATATGATATTATTCTAAATGATCCGTGGTCACGTGTCATTATATGGAACAATAGTGATTTGATCAGCATATGTATAGATTGATGGTAATGTTTCACATACCATAGATATGAAGATATCAAATCAATAATGTGGGCATATGTTAGAGAACAAGGGGTTGGATAGACCCGCTCCGAGACACTGCTGAGATAGTTATCTTAAAAGTGCCATCAGGGTGTAGTCTTGAGTAGTATACCTATATGGTCCTTCGAGCTGAGATCCTTATTTATTCTCAGCATGCGTAGTTGTATACTTTGGTGCTATCAAACGCTTTGCCGTAACAGGTAAGTTATAAAATTAGCTTATGGGTATGCCATGAATCATGACATGAGGTGTAAGAGATCAAGATGGAATTTGCTCCTTCTCGATAACAGGAGAGATATCTCTGGGCCCTTCGGTGTGGATGAAAAGGGAAAGTGCATGGCCATGCCAATGTGATTAAAGAGTTAATCACGATTATATCCATTACATTGACGAGTGAATGCGTCGATCTATCACAACGGTGGCACGCATCTCGCCTTGAGCTTGACTGATATCGTGTGGCAAAAGGATCCTATGTGAGTGTATCAAGGTTCAACCCATCCGATCATTGTGTACATTCGGGGGTCAATATATGTTGCTAGATACTGCTATTGACTTGTGGTCTGGGGAAAGAGTTCTTCGGGACTGCGGCCGACTTGTGCATGAACTTAATGGGTCACACAATTAATGGGTTGGAACATGTCTGATGAATAGGATCCATTAATGGGTTTTATGCGGATTTAGATCCACTACGTCCTAATAGGTTTCTTTTGTAAAAGATCCATTAGCACGAGTCCTAATGGGTTTCTCTCAGGGAAAGATCCATTAGAGCGCTCTATAAATGGGAGAGGTGGGGCGCGGGGTGGGTGCGTCTTCCCACCAAGAAACCTTAGCCGCCACCCGCCCTTTCCCCAAAAACCCTAGCCGCTGCACGCGCAGGTGCTGGCACACCAACGTGCAACGTTCCACCCATGAACGTGTGGATACCGTAGAGGCATCATCACTCCTGTGCCAGCGCTAATCAAGAGATCGGCTACTTCCGCTGCTAACATGCTCCAAGGGTAACGATCTGCGATTCCTGACTTGCTTGATTCATGGGTGTTCGCGGTAGAAAAGTTTTGTTTTTCGGCTCAAGTCATGCACCAGAATCGGTTCCGAGTGCCCTTCTCGCAAGGAAAGGCATAGACCACCATCTAAACTACTCTATAATTGAGCAGTTGGCCTAGATCCAACTACAAATCACATCCATCTATTTTCTCAATCCATCATCCAACAGTCATAATTTTTCAGAAGTTTGCTATCAAGTATAGACCATGAACTCTTGACTCGATACGTATAGACCACGGACTCTTGTCCATATAAACATATACGTAGAGACCATGGACTCTTGACTCGATATGTATATACCACGGACTCTCGATAAGTATAGACCACAGACTCTTGCCCATATATACATATACATAGAAACCACGGACTCTTGACTCGATACATATAAACCACAAACTCTTGACTCGATACGTATAGACCACAGACTCTTGCCCACAACTTGATATGTATAGATACGTATAGACCACAGACTCTTGCCCTTGCCCATGTATACATGTACGTAGAGATCACGGACTCTTGACTCAATACGTATAAACCACTGACTCTTGACTTGATACGTATAGACCACGAACTCTCGCCCACAACTCGATACGTATAGACCACGAACTCTTGCCCATATATACATATACATGGAATTAATTTTTATTCTTTCATTATAAATCTTCTTAATTTTTTTCTAATTCTTCCTAGACTAGAACTAACAGACTAGCACCTGTAGAGACCATGGACTCTTGCCCATATAAATCTTCCTAATAATTTTTCATAATTCTTCCTAATACACAGGATTAATTTTTATTTTCCCATTATAAATCTTCCTAATAATTTTTCATAATTCTTCCTATACTAGAACTAATAGACTAGCACAATAACACTATAAATAGGGCGGGGCAGGCACGTACGCCTCAATCGTACATACTCACACATATGAAACGTCTGCCCGGGCCAGGCAGTGGAATAAATTCAAGATTCGGTATAGAAGTAGGAGTATTCCGTAGCTCTCTTAAGAATACACTCCAGTATCCTCCCCTCCAATGCGTGCGGACGTATACAACCTATTAATTAAGCTTGCAGCGCGGTAAATAACAATTGTGATGCACATATATAATTACAATCTACAACCTGACCGACCCATCGAGAGAACACATCGCTACTTTTAATTAAATGAGTAAGTGTCACCTGTATTTATGCGTACATCCATGTACATAATTGATCTGTTAATAAAAAAATTATTTGCATGTTATTGCACCTGTTAATTAATCTATATCTATATCTATATCTTGATTATCTATTATTTAATTTTGTTTGTTCAGATGTTTCATGAGATGAGCCACGTTAATATCAACCGAATGAGACAACCAATGTAATAAGTAATGCTTTTACACCTGCTCCATATAGATATATACAAATAGAAAAAATTGTATGTGTCCTGAAATGTTACTTTTTTCTACAAATTTTTTATATCAGTATTGCTCCGACGTGCTTTGCACGTGTACGCTTGCTAGTACTCATACATATGAAACGTCTGCCCAGGCCGGGCGGTGGAATAAATTCAAGACTCCGTATAGAAGTAGGAGTATTACGTAGCTCTCTTAAGGGCATGTACAGCGGCAGTAAATGTCTCATCTATATACAGCCACGTCGGCGCGTTTATCCTACGTGGAGATGATTAAATGAAGACAGAGAGAGCAGTCGTCGCCTCACGAGACGACGGCAGCGACTCGTGCTCCCAGGACAAGCGAGGCGAAACCACCGCTATGCATCTGAGCGAGGGCGACTCAGCCAGATGCCTCCGGTTTGCATGCAGCAGGACATGCAAACTCATTTGCCAATCTACAATTTGCTATATCTTCTTATTAGCATTTCCGATTACCGAACCGATTTCAAAAATGGATTCCTGACATTTTTTCGAATAAAACTAGACCACACTTGCCTCATAAATTTCAAAAGTTTAAATTTTTCATTTTTAAAATTTTGATTATATATTGTTTATTTTAATTTTTAAATTTTATTTTATTTTTTGTTTTAAATTTATAGCCCCTTTGATAACAATATATTTTAAACTCTATTTAACTATTAAACTATATAGACAGCTGTAAAGACTACCCATTGTATGCACTGTCTATATAGCCGTCTGTAGGTGACATGGCAATGCTTTAGAGACAGCAGCTGTCTGTACCATTGTACATGCCCTAAGAATACGCTCCAGTATCCTCCCCTCCATCTCAATGCGTGCGGACGTATATAACCTGTTAATTAAGCTTGCAGCACGGTAAATAACAATTGTGATGCATATATAATTACAATTTACAACCTGACCGGCCCATCGAGAGAACAAATCGCTACTTTTAATTAAATGAGTAAGTGTCACCTGTATTTATGCATACATCCATGTACAGAATTGATCTGTTAATAAAAAACAATTATTTGCATGTTATTGCACCTGTGAATTAATCTATATCTATATCTATATCTTGATTATCTATTATTTAATTTTGCTTGTTCAGATGTTTCATGAGATGAGCCACATTAGGGCATGTACAATGGCAATTAATGAGTCGTCTATATACTGCCACCTCAGCGTTTTCATCCTACGTGTACTGAGTTAAATGAGGAAAGAGAGAGAAGCCGTCGCCTCACGAGAGGACGGCATCGGCTCGTGCTCCCAGATGAAATCGCCGAAGCATGCTGGCCTTGAGCGAGAATCGGCCTTGACGAGTCCGGTTGCATGCATGGACATGCAAACTCATTTTTTCGATTTACTATTTGCTATATCTTCTTATTAGCATTTCCGATTACCGAACCGATTTCAAAAATGGGTTCCTGACATTTTTTCGAACAAAACTAGACCACACTTGCCACATAAATTTCAAAAGTTTAATTTTTTTATTTTTAAAATTTTGATTATATATTGTTTATTTTAATTTTTTAATTTTAATTTTAATTTTTGTTTTAAATTTATAGCCCCTTTGATAACAATATATTTTAAACTCTATTTAACTATTAAACTATATAGACAGCTGTAAAGACTACCCATTGTATGCACTGTCTATATAGCCGTCTGAAGGTGACATGGCAATGCTTTAGAGACAGCAGCTGTCTGCACCATTGTACATGCCCTTAATATCAATCGAATGAGACAACCAATGCAATAAGTAATGCTCCTACACCTGCTCCATATAGATATAGACAAATAGAAAAAATTGTATGTGTCCTAAAATGTTACTTTTTTCTATAAATTTTTGATATCAGTATTGCTCCGACGTGCTTTGCACGTGCACGCTTGCTAGTCTAGATAACGGCTTGGTCCCAGCGAACCGCGGTGGGAGCCAGTGTGTCGCGGGGCACGGCTCTGGTGACCGCTTCGACGGCTGCACAGGCTTCATCGACAATCGGCTCGATGGGGGTAGCCCGAGCTACACCGACTAGCTCCTAGGCATCTTCAGCTAGCCCAGCGCCATATAGGCGCAAGCCATCGTCGGCGGAGATGGCCGAGAGGCAGGATAAAGGCCTTTGCTACAAGTATGACGAAATCTATTTTTCGGGGCACCGCTGGAAGAAACTCTTCCACTTGGAAGTGATGGACGAGGATGATGAGGAGGAAGAACCGGCCCTGTCCACCATGGCAGTCCAGGGCCCTAACAAGGGTAGCACGATGCAAGTGGCGGTGAAGATGGGAGGGCTCGTATTGGTCGGCTTAATCGATAGTGGCAGCATGCACAATTTTCTTGCAAGCTAGGTTGCACGCCACATGGATATCCTTTAGGTGGCGAGCACGGGACATAAGGTGCGAGTGGCCAATGGGGCGCATCTTCCTTGTCTCGGCAAGATACAAGGTGACTTCTACATTGATGATCACAAGTTCAACGCCTCGTTCTTTGTGATTGCCTTGGGTGGTTTCGATGTCGTGCTATGGTGCAGTGGCTACAGACGCTGGGCAACATCTGCTATAATTTTGATTCCCTTTGTGGAATTTGTTTTGCGCAACAAGCAAGTGGATATCCAAGGTCTGGGTTGGACTTCTTCCTCCCAAGCTCTCTCCCTCGAAATGCAACAGCAAGAGGAGGAAGTTGAGGACGTACTAGGAGTGTATGGTGATCTTTTCCAAGAACCCCAGGGGCTACCACCATCTAGATCGTGTGAGCACGAAATCCGTCTTAAGAAGGGGTCCGATCCTTTGGTGGTCCGACCTTACCGCTACCCCTATCGGCAAAAGGACGAAATTGAGGAGCAATGTCGTCTGATGCTGGCCAAGGGCATCATCTGCCCTAGTCGGTCCCCCTTCTCGTCCTAGTACTGCTCATTATGAAGAAAGACGGGTCCTGGCGTTTTTGTGTCGACTACCGCGAGTTGAATGCTCGTACTGTGAAGGATAAGTTCCCTATCCCGGTGGTGGAAGAGGTATTAGATGAGCTCCATGGCGCCCAATATTTTTTCAATCTCGATCTTTGTTCGGGATACCACCAAGTACGCATGAGGCCCGGGGATATTGAAATGACGGCCTTCCGTACCCCTTCCGTACCCATCATGGACAGTTTGTGTCCCTGGTTATGCCCTTCGGATTTTGTAGTGCTCCATCGACCTTCCAGCCTCTTATGAATGAGATACTTGCCCCATTCCTCTAAAAATTTGTACTAGTCTTTTTCGATGATATTCTTGTCTACAGCAAGACGCGCAAGGAGCACCTCCATCATCTCCAGCTGGTCCTGGAACGACTAAGACTTCGCCAACTCTTCCTGAAGCGTCCAAAATGCGCTTTGTTAAGCGCGCGGTCGGCTACCTCAGGCACGTGATTTCTGGCGAGGGGGGTAGAAACTAACCCCAATAGGATCAAGGATTTGAATCTCTGGCCTACACCTACCTCAGTGGCCGGGATTCGCAGCTTTTTGGAACTCGCAGACTATTATCGGTGCTTTACACATCACTATGCTGCCATCGCCGAGCCCCTTACCAACACGCTCTGTCACCAGGTATTTCGGTGGACTCTCGAGGCTGTCTGAGCCTTCAATGCTCCCAAGCAGGCCCTCACTTCAGCCCCGATCCTCCGCCTTCCCAACTTTGGCTCCAACTTTGTGGTGGAGTGTGATGCCTCTAGTACGGGGGTGGGGGCAATTTTGTAGTAGGAGGGACAGCCGGTCGCCTTCTACAGCCGGCGGTTGGTGGACCAGCACGCGAAGCTTGCCGCTTATGAGCGTGAGCTGATCAGTCTCTCTAAGGCCATCCGCCATTGGTGACAGAACCTGTGGGTGCGACCGTTCATCATTCACGCCGACCACGCTAGTCTCAAGTATCTCCTAGAGCAAGCCTTGGTGACACCTCAGCATCAGCATTGGTTAAGTAAGCTCATGGGGGTATGATTTAACGATGGGGCACAAGCCAGGACACACTAATCAAGCGGCAGATGCATTGTCCCATCTCCATGAGCCAGCACACTGTGCTGCTCTCTCTATGCCGGCTGCCACGGCTCGTACTCAATGGGAAGACGACCTACGGCGGAACCCTGATGTCCAGCGCCTTGTGGCCCAGTTGGCGCTGGCTATTCCAGCATCGCGTGTGGCTGAGGAGCAGCCGACCAACGTTGCCGACCCCCTGTCTCGGCCAAAAGTGCCCCAAGCCGACGAACAGGCCCAGCATGACCTGGATTCCACATCAGCATTATTTGGGGCAACGGTTGGTTCGCTGAATCATCCGGCCATTTCCCTGCCCGTCTAGATTTCCCATGAGGGCCTTCTCTTCTGCTCGGGCCGTCTCACGAGGTCAAATTGTCGGAGCGGTACATGATATCACTCACGAAGGCATTCACAAGACCCTCCATCGCATCCAGCAACACTACTATTGAGAGGGACAACGACAGTGCCACTACAAGAAGACTAGTCTATAGCAACACACCCTTTGCATCATATATGGGTTGTGTTGCTGGAAAACACATGATGGCTATTTACTCCAACACACACCTACATCACATAAAAGTTATGTTGCAAGGAGACTATACAGCATCATATATTATTTGTTGCCGACACTTATGTGCAAAAACATAGTCTTAAACATAAGCCAACAGCACTTAATGTACATGTTGCTAATATGACAATAATAATATATCTAAACAACATTGACCAAGGCAAACTTTAGTGATTAAAATTTGCATAGGGAAGAGGCTAATAAGGCCAAAAATCAACACATGTACGTTATTTCCAATTATCCAAGCAAACAATTTTCAAAAAAAAAAATCAATTATTTTATCATCAAAGAAATCAAGTATTTTTAGGATGACTCATTAGGTAAAAAAATTTATGGTTACCATTTTTTTAAACAGCTGAGATGATTTCCTGCAGTAAAACGAGAAATCGAGAGGAAACAAGACTGAAACCTGATTAAGAATAAGAAAAATATAATTATAAATAATAAAATGTAATTATAAATATAATTATAAAATTGAGATTTTTAACAAGTGTGACATCCTGATTTTATTTTTAAAGAATAAGAAACAAGACTGATATAATTATAAATAATAAAATTTTGTTTTGTGACATCCTCTCTTTCCCTTATTTCTCTCTCCCCTAAACCGAACCCGAATGGAATCCCCAAGCCGATTCAATCTATTTTTCTCCGGATTATCCCAAAAGCATCCGCCGAAAATTCCCCCAAATCCCCCAAACCGTCAAGCCAAAACCCTAATTGTCGTCGCCATTGCTCGTTGCCGAGACGATCCCGGTCATGACCTACTAACGCTTGCCGCGTCGCCGCATTGCTGCGCCGCCGCCGCCAGGCCAGCCGTTGCCCTTGGTCGCTGTGTTGGCCGTCCCGCCCCACGCCGCCGCCGCCTTGCGCACGCGTTGCCCTTAGCCGTGCTTGCGCCGCCCTGCCCGGCCGCCGCGTGCGTCACCGCGCCCGCCACCACCGTCGCTGGTGAAACGAAATTACGTTCTCTTGGAGTACACTAGCTACACGGATACTTCAACTATCCCTGAGACCTGACCACTATGTGTTGTTTTGGGAGATCAAGTCCACCGACAAGGGCGCGGTGCCTCTTGATTCCCAGCTCCTTGATAGCTGCTGCATTGTTGTCTAGGAGTCACTTGATTATGTCTACTGGCGCTGCAGAGTTCATGACAGGTCAGTAGGACCATTGGCGATAAGGAGTTGAAGCTGGTGCTTTTGATGCTATGATGGATCTGTTGGTTTGTCAATGCAGCTCGATTAACCAGTATAAAACTCCCAGGTGCATCGAATCTGGTCTAGCACTAAACTTGTTAAACTCCAAGGCCATTGGTTGCTTCTTCAGCCCCCGGGATCTTGAATATACCATGTAATTTTTCAGGTAATAGTAACATTTGTTTTTTGCTATGTTCTAGAAAAGAAGAGCATTTTTAACTTTTCACTTCATGTGTGTGGTTGTCTTTCTGATGTCCCGGAATGTCATGGCACTTCTTCTTCT
The DNA here is from genome assembly GCA_036346415.1 of Raddia guianensis. Lineage (NCBI taxonomy): Eukaryota > Viridiplantae > Streptophyta > Magnoliopsida > Poales > Poaceae > Raddia > Raddia guianensis. The sequence continues at coordinate 29,028,562 of CM070540.1, forward strand.
AAATGTATTTAAATATGTAATAGGTTGGCTTACAACAGTTTTGCGTGGTAGCAATTAGTATAAAAGTTGCATGGATCTGATTTGGTGACAGGCATTTGAGGCTGATGCATGTCTTGTGTTTCCTACACTGTCATAGCTGATAGTCTCATAGCATGGAACTGGTGTGTGTGCCAGGCAGAAGGACAAAATTGTAATGGTTTCTTCAGATGCCAAGAATGATTGTTTGCAATCGCATAGTACTACTGTACTATAGTAGCATTTTACTGTAGTGTGGAAGTCATGGTTATTTGTGGTTCAGCAGTATCTGTTTCTTTATTTTGTGGCACCAAATTTGCATCTTTGCTGCTTTATAAAATAACCAGCAATCTTCAGTGTCGAATTTGTGTTTTGTGAATGCAGGAAAGGAGCATCATTTACAGCTGATCAGATATAAGATATTTAGATCAGCCTGCTACTTGGATATTCAAAGCATGGTCGCTGTGGATCTTTCCATGGGGAGAGTCGCTTCATGATTAGGAGCTAACAAAATCAGCGAGCTGTATTTCCAAAAGCCTGTAAGTGAATGAACACTTGGAGCCATACGTACTTCTTGTTCACAAAAAGATTACTGGTAATCTCTCTGAACTGAATCATGATAAATATATATGTGTAGTGACGTTGTGATTGTTATTGTTATACAATAAACCTATGAAATCAATTAATCAACCACCAGTTTGATCTCTGTTACCCTATATGTTTTATAGCACACAAGTAACGTAATATGTCTAGTGTAATACTACCCATCTATTTTGCCGGTGTTTTTGATAGTGGGCTTTTTAGCCCCATGCATGGGTCCGGTTGGACCGGTTACTGCCACTCTGCATGACAACACTTCGCTTCCTCTTATATTTCACCCATTGGCACCAGATGACTAACGGTCTAGTAAGAGGGCGTGAGATACTAGTAAGGCCATCAGACAATGGCAAGACACTTGAAGAAGTTAGAGGAAAATCTATTGTTTGGCCTTCCATTTATGTATGTTAATTCTATCTTAATTTGATTTACTAACTTACATATTACATTAATATTTGTATCCATGCGTTTATTCTATAGGTCGAAAGGGATCAACAAGCAAAAAACTTAGTTGCTGAAATATATTTCTGAAATACATTTGTTCTTTGGTTTCTTTCTTTGAACTTTAGTTAAAAATATAGATGATTTTCTAAGGTTCCATTGAACTCGTTTTGTGCCATTATTGGCATAATTTTGAAAGTTCATTATTAAGATCATTTGTTGTAATTTATGTAAATTGTCTTTCCTACAGGTTCAATTTAGTATTTTTCTGGCACAAGGCATTTTTTTACAACTATGTCTATGCTACTATTCTCGGTCTTGTTTTCTGGCTAAGGTATTGTTGCAACCACTATTTTCTAGCTATCAGGTTAGCTTTGATTTACAAGAAATGCAATGTTTCATTACATCATCTCACCCTCCAATCCTTTATGAAATTCTTAATATGTATCTGTGTTGATACTCCAAATTGACTTTTTCATGTAGGATAACGATTCATATAAAATGGCTTTGGAGGACACCAGTTGGAGGCCAATGCATACTCTACTGAAGCTTCATCCTTAAATCCGAGTTAATCATGAAATGCTTACAAAGTGTTGCTTCCATGCTGAGATCGATAAAAAGATGGGTGACCTTGGAAAGCCTTAAGAAGAAGCGCGAGAAAGAGCATATTGTGTTAAGTCAATCCATAATAAGAGATGGGAAGCTTAAATGGAAGAGAATTGGAATTAAGTAGAAATCTTTGTTGTATTTCATATTTTAAGTCAATTATTACTTGTTTGCTTCTATATATATGGACAAAGGAGTTGTTTTTTGTTTCTATATGAAATGATGTATACTACATTATATTTAAACGAATAAAATTTATTTTTGATTATTGCACATATTTAGATTTGTTCAAGATTAATTTTAGTAAATTTTGTGTGACAACTATATTATATACTAAAAAAATGATATAATTATATATACATGCATTTAATGATGTTGCAATAGACCGTTTAAGTAATGCTATTCGATACTACAAATTTAATGTATACATGTGATGCTAAATGTATGTTGCTAGTTAGCAACACATATACAAACATATTGCACCAAATAGATTTGTGATGCAGCATACAGCTAGCAACACTACCTATAACAACACCTATGTTATGTGATGCTGTTGATGCCTGCAACACATATGCGTACATATAGCAACATATGAGCATGTTGCTATAGGCCAGTCCCCTTGTAGTGGTTCATGGCGGATTATGTGGGTAAGTGTGCCATTTGCCAGTAACACAAGACAAGTACACTAGCTCCTGGTGGCCTTCTTCGGTCTCTACCAATTCCTAATCAGGTTTGGGCTGATCTTTCTATGGATTTTGTCGTCTCACTTTTGAAATCACAAGGAAAACTGCTCTTCTAGCGGTGGTTGACCGTTTGTCCAAGTATGCACGCTTCATTGCTATCAAGCGTTCCACTGCAGCTCCGGTTATCGTCGAGATTTTCTTCAACCGGATTGTTCGTTTGCACGGCATGCCAGTGACAATTGTATCGGATCGTGATCCCATCTTTCTCAGCACATTTTGGCAGGACCTATTTAAGCGATGTGGTATGCGGCTTTTGACTTCTTCGGCATATCATCCATAGACGGACGGCCAGACTGACGTGGTCAACCGCACCATTGAGATGTACCTTCGTTGTTTGGCCGCCGACAAGCCTCCGACATGGGTGCAGTGGTTGCCTTAGGAAGAGTTTTGCTGCAACTCCTCGTATCATTCTGCTCTTCGCATGACTCCATTCGAGTTGGTTTATGGCCAGCCACCATCTCTCTTGCTGCCCTATACCAGAGGAACCACTGCGGTGGACGCCATCAACTGCCAGCTCGTGGACAGAGATCAGCTTATGGCACGCGCTCGACAACACTTAATGACTGCCTAGAATTGCATGAAGCAAACTTATGATAGACATCACCGTGATGTCACCTTCCCAGTGGGCTCTTAGGTGTGGCTCAAACTTCAGAGACAGCGTCAGTTATCTCTGCACCAGTCAGCCCAACATAAGCTTTCTCCTTGTTTCTTTGGGCCCTACAAGGTCGTGGAACATGTGGGCGAGGTCTCTTATCGATTAGCATTGCCACCTACTGTTCGTCTTCATGATGTATTTCATGAGTCGATGCTCAAGGCCTTCAAAGGACCCCCTCCGTCGATGATGCCAGACCTTCCTGGGGATGTATCTTCCCTGTCTCCAAAGCCGGCGCGGCGCAGCCTACGCCACATCTTCTTTTGGGTCAACGCTTTGTTCACGAACACCGTTAGTTCCTGGTGCATTAGCCCGGCGAGCCCAAGGAAGCAACCACTTGGGTGGATGCCATTGAGCTTCGTTGTTCCTTTCCAGACCTTAAGCTTGAGGACAAGCTTGCAACCGAGGGGTGGGGAGTATTGATTCCGCCGCACCTGGCCGGGTTTACATTAGGTGCAAAATGAAGATGGGCCCAATAGAAGATGGCGCCTGAAGGAAGTCTTATCCCTTCCTTAGTTATCTCTGTTCTTTACTAAATTAGTAATTTTCATATTTTTATCTTTCCTAATCGTCATGTAAGGCGCATGCGCCAATCTTATTAGCACTGTAAATAAAGAACAAATCTAAAGGGGGAGGCATGATTGTTGCTAACCCAAACCTGGACTCAGGCGTTGCCGATGATTAAACGGCCGGTGGTTCCGTATAGCTATTATCCTCACCATATGGCGGCACAAGCAGACGGCGCTCCCATCCACTTCCCATTTTGGTCATCGGCCGGGTACTCAGCCGTACGACCTAGATCATCTGTATCAAGATAACTCCTCTCCTGGATGTAAATCTTCGCTTCGAAGATGAGATATATCAATTATATCTGGCATAACAATGTCCACATCTGAAAATGAAAAATCAAATATCAAGACACGGTAATCCACATGGCGCATATGGTAAACAAAAAAAACTATGTTTCACAAATGTGAAGAAGAAGCCAAGCCTGTACCAACTTAAGCAACATGCCCACTAGCATCCTAAATGCACTTCTAAAATAAAGAATCACACAAGAGAATGTTTGCGTTACATTCAAGTTTTGAACGCAGCGCATCCAATCAAACTGTCATCTAACACTACTAAAGTTAAAAGAATAAGAAAATAAGAAATAAACTCTGGATTGTCTTTCTTTTTCAATCTTATCTTTCAGTGTAAGTTTAGTAAGTGTTGCGCATATCGTGAGTGTCCGAATGCATCAACAAGTTAGATTTAAGATGTCAAGATTAGGAAGAGATTATTAGATATAATCTTGACATTACTAGAAGATAGTAGGAATAGCTAGTTGACAGCTTCATGAAGATGCTAGAGCATATAGAACATTCTAGTTATGCTACTTAGATATACTACTACATAGTAGATACTAGAAGCAACTAGCTGTTACTAGGATTCAAATATTAATAGTTAGATGTAGAGAATGTTCTAGATATATGGGCTGAACTAAAGTCAGTTTAACTTAGCCTATAAATAGAACACATAGTAGCACTTCTAAGCCAAGCTTGAGGACTAGTTCAATAAATACTGCATCTACAATATAGTGAGTCTCAATTGTTTCCTAAGTGAACATTAGTGTGAGATCTTGTGAGAGTTTTGCTTGCTATCCGTGTGTTCCTAGGCCAACAATGTTGTCCAAGTATCATATGACTGAGAAACACAAACACAAAAAGTAGAACTAATAGTAACTAGAAAGGTTCCGCCGTAAAAATTAACTGCATTATTAATGCCATGCAACAACTGTACAAGAAAGATTTATGTAGTTATTATATACAAAAAATGTATTTAGTTATTATTACAGAAAATAATAATGTGTACTCATTCGACCTATTTTTTAAGTTAGGAAGACCATGTCCATATAAAGATTCACCTTTCTTATTATTAGTTGTTTTGCTGCTACTTATCATAACCTGACAAAAGAAAGATCAATTCAAACAAACACCACTCCTCACTTCCAAAATGTAAGTAAAGCAAATATAAAGAAAAACATAAATATACACTGACACAAAAAGGATAGTAAATCACTTTCGGCGACAGCATAGAGATAATAAGAATAACCTGTAGATTTTATGATATAGGTAATAATTGTGTATACGAAAATTTCAGTTTTACATATTATAAGATAATACTTACGTTCATTGGCATATCACTTAGTCTTAAAGGGATACAATCAAACTCAGACATTGTTACAAAGTTGACTGCATATTCAGCAGATTTAGCAGATTTCAGCTGGTGTGGATCTTTTTCTTCCTATCCATCCTTTCAAGCAGATAGATATAGCCCTACTCTTTGGGGTGCTAGCAGAAGCGGTAACCTCACTATGTAATCCACCTCCCCTCCTTGAGAACATGTGTGACATAGTCAGTGGCGAAGCTACTAAGGGCTAGGGTAGTGCCATGGTAACAGGGTAAAATTAAAAATTTAGTTAATGGTATCTTAATCTTACCCCTAATGCACCACCTAAATAAAAATATGTGCACATCTGATGTAAGAATTTCTATTTTTTGTGGTAAATTCCTGCTACTGTATATTAAGCGTACACTCGGGTTCTTGGAGCGCTAGCTTCGCCACTGGACATAGTGCCCTGCTTGGATAGTAATCGGAAATGTATATTGGGCATGTACAAATGTGAACTTTCCATTGACATTTAAAAACCAACCATAAATTAGAAAATTTTACAAAATTATCATATTCGAGTAAATTTGCAACCGAAAAAATTTGCAACTATAATTTTGTTTCTAGATAGTTATTTCCATTTCCATCAATACATAATTCATTAACTTGTATATTAGCTGTTGAAGCATATGTGCATCCAGCAGCGAGTGGATCCTCGTTTGAAACACCTGCTAAAAAAATATTCTATTATTCTAACTTTAACTTTTAAGCTAATTATTTCATGGTGAAACAAAAAAAGTGGGCCTACTATGATAGCAGTGACAATAGATGTCATTCCTAGGGTTCTTAACATGGAATACGACATCCCCATAAGTACGGTGGACAATTCGTCTTTCTTACCACAAGCATGAGGATTGGAATACAATATTCCCATTGGCAGGATGGGCAACGAACCCAGGGATGAGGATGTTAAGTACTCAAGTCATCAAAGATCAAGTGAAATAAATAAGTCATAAAATATCAAGTGAAATAATTAAGTCATCAAAGATAAAGGGAAATCAATAAAACTATGTTCTAACTATGGACATTCAGTACCATAACGTCTTTCACTTTCAGGAGATATGATACGACCGCACCTGGTGGGGTTTACTCTAGGTGCAAGAAGAAGATGGGCCCAACAGAAGATGGCGCCTAAAGGAAGTCTTATCCCTTCCTTAGTTATCTCTCTTTTTCCTAAATTAGTTATTTCATGTAAGGCGCATGCACCAAGCTTATTAGCACTATAAATAAAGAACAAATCTAAAGGGGAGGCACGATTGTTGCTAACCCAAAACCAGGACTCGGGCGTTGCCGACGATTACTATCACCTACAACAATAGCACTGGGTTGAGTACAGATGGTACTCAGCACTAGGAGGTACTTATAGCCTAACCCACGCATAATGAATAACCAATGAAAGGCTAGCATGACATTTTCAACATAAAGTAGATTTGCAAGACGTAAGCATAAATAATTGTAAATAGCATTTGAATAAACATGTTAAAGACCTAGTGACCAGCAGTAGTATCCACAAGTGCATCATCACTAATTCCATCAAGATCAACCCATGGGACTCTGTTGGCTATTCTTACGCTCAAAGAAATTAATCCTCAAGCGGACGGATATCGCTTGTAGTTTTCACCAGGACTATTCCTAGAGTTATCGAATCCACAGGGAACGAGGGTTTTAAAGAGATAATCCTATATATCTTAATTATTTAAAATACCAGCCAGTCTAGGTAACGGGGGTTAGGATAAATGAAAAGACCGGGACACACACACACACGATAAATATTCACACAAGAGAAAGCTACACTAGCTAGATAGACAGTTGGGAGGACAACGAGTCAAGTTTTAATAAGTTCACAAAGTAGTGTGATTCAGTTTAATTGAGCGAGCTTAGGGTAATCAATTAGTGGTCCACTTGATATTCGTCGTCGGAGCTCAGACACTCACTACCACCCGCTATCCTGAATTGGAATCCCGAATGGTTATGATCGTTCCGATTTGGCTCTACTGGTCCAAAGCCGGACGCTGTGGGTTACGAACGAGATACTTAGTATCTACGGATGGATAGGGCTATCACCACCTACCACATATACGTGGGCCCAGGTGTACACCGAGTTAGTCATAGTCTCAGAGACCACGTCAGCGACTATTCCTAATCAATCTTCCTCAGTACTAAAAGAAGGGAGAGAATGAACTCACGCGAAAGGAATGAAGAAACACAAGTACAAGTGATGAAGGGTACTAAAGAGTCCGCTCCATCGGATCTTGTGTTTATGGAAAGGTCTATTTGACTTCTTTATTTTTATTTGATATCATTCCTCACTCTAGACTTTTGAGAGGCTTCTTTTTTTTTAAAAAAATGAAGATAGAAGGAGATGATGGTTCTCTCTTCCTCTTTTCTTTTTGTTTGAATGCCTCACTTTTCTATAATTATGAGGAATGAATCTTTTATTATTTTGGAAGTCTTTTTGATAGACCGAATAGGTAGATATATTGTGGACTTACGAAAAAGAACTTGGCTTACTTTGTTGGGAGGAATATCTGGCGAAATGAATGCTTATACCCCAATGTAGAAATCAAAGGGTACGCGAAGGAAATGACCAGCTTTGAAGAGCACTAATTCATAAGGATTTACTTTTGACAAAACTCAACACAACCAAAGTGGCTAAATGAAGGCTTTGAATTTATTTAGCATTTTTGGCTCTGGTTGGATGAAGAAGTCTAATGAGGAACTTCAAAATAATTTTCTTGTTTTAAAATAAATTCCGAGACTATGCCTTAGTAGGGCATAAGTAACTAGGTCCGTATCTTCGTTATATCAAATCTCTTCAACAACTTAGAATTGATTCAATAGTGTCAACACTCGACGAGTAAGATTAAGCAGGATGACTTCTCATACCAACAATTGTCAAACTTAAAATGAGAGTACTAAGTTGTATACTCAGCATTTATATCACAATAATAGAGCAATGTTCATCATATCCTTTCTAGGTAAATTCAAAATTTGTACACTTTATTCAAAGGGAAATATTTTTGGAAATATGTAAATTTTTATAGTTTTGAATGTTTCATTATTTATTTATTTTTTTCTTTTAAAGGGCATACTATTAACTAAGAATAAAGCTAAAGTTATTCACATGCGGGGCAAAAATGATGCAGGGTTTTTGGCAAAGCGGATCAGGAAAGGATTACTGGGAATTAGTCTGGTGAAGTATTAGCAAGGCACGGTAGGAAAGTAGGCAGAATGGCCACAGCAGGCAATGACAGAGAGCAGGACACACCTATTGAGCCGGAGGGTCAAAACCAACGTGCTGGAACCATGCCGCAAGGGCATCGTTCGTGGCTTGTGTGGCAGTGGTATTGGCTCTTAGGTCTCGGGTAATGTCCTCGTGGTACCTAGTGTGATGGGCCAACGTTTGGTGAACGTGACCTATATCATCAACTAAAGTATCCATTCTCTGTCCCAGCGCATGGATGTCCTGTGCGAAGGGCTCGAAGTAGGAAGGGTAGCGGGCCGACAATGGTCCTCCCCGTCCTACCTCGGGTCCTTGCTCATAATGTGTGTGGGTCCATCCGGCATCATGCTGCCGTGAGCTACCGGCCTCAAAATTGTGCGTGTCCCAACCTCCATACTCATGTGGAGCAAAGGCGGATGGGTTCCATTGATCCCAACCCGTGCTATATTCGGAGTGATGAGGGGCTGCAGCTGCCCCCGTCCACGGATCGTGGTGGGGCTCGCTAGGCTCAGGTTACTCTCGCTACTGGCGTGTGCGGCTGCGGGTCACAGGGCCAGAGACACTATGCCTATGGGGCTCCAGGGCTCTAAAATCGATGGTCAGAGTCCGGGCTCTGTAGATTCTAAGCCTCGGATTAGGCAAACGGATCTCAGCAGATGTGCCCAGAAATCTCATGAAATGAGCGTCCGACTCATCAACACGAAGGATGTGGCCTTGGATAAAATGGTCCTTTCCTATTGTTTGAAATTGTGTGTCTAGAAAGGCCAATTCACAATGATCTAACAATCTCATACCCTCCGCAATGCGGGTGATTAAGGATGTGCAGTCAATATCCCCCTTATGGCTAATCATCTCTACCCAGTGAGCTACCATATTTGCGGTTGGATTGACGGGCTTTTTATTGACCATTGCAAACAGGTATTGCAGCTCATCAAGGGGCACAGTGCGCATGTCTGACCTTGAATTGACTATCATTGCCAGCCACCTATGCATGAACCTAAGAGTGGGGTTGTGGATATCGTTCATGTGGGGTTTGCTAGTGTTGCTATATTCTTTGCCGGAAATAGATTCCTACAATTCATCGCTACTAAAGCCAGCTAACCTATCAGGAGTAACTCTACACAAGATGGAAAAAGCCTAGATAACTAGTTAGGGTCTCTAAAGAGCAGTCAAACTCTTCATTAAAGAGCCTAAAATAGAATCTACTCCCACCATCAAGAATGCGTAAAGTACTAAGAAATTCAAGGGTTAGAAGGCGCGAACCTTTTTTGACGATGGGCGCAAAATTTTGCCATCCAACGGCTTGGAAGGCTTCGTTGAATCCGTCTAGGAGGCCGGTCTTGATCAGCAGCATCGGATCGTAAGTCCGTGTGGGCTGAAATGAACGGCGCCTCAGCGCTTCAAAGACTTGCCGCTCTCGGTCGGTATAGAGCTCAATTTGCTCCTCCGACACCAAAATCTGCATTCCCGAAGTTGGGCCAGCCTCGGAGGTTGTTGGGGTTCTTGAATATACTCCATGGTACAACGAAAATCGGGAATCCACGGACATTGTATCCCCAGATTGGCTCTCCACGACCTCGGTCGGAGTATGAGTCCAATCCGAGCTGGACGAGCTGAAACGTTTGTGGACGCCCTTCGCTCCCTTAGCGATGATGCGGCCAAACTTACCATACCATGACGACATTTTCCTGCAGAGGTTAGGACGAACAAATACTTGAAGGATATACAGAAGTATTTACGGGTCAGTCGTCCAAAATTAGTCGTCACAATTAGCAGTTCTTTTGCCTCCACAAAAATTATTTTTGCTCAATTTTTAGTCGACAGTATGCGTGCAGTTGGAAACAAATATGCAGTGCAGAGGAGAGCTGCAGGTTAGATCATGCAATCACCGCAGAGGTGTGATCTCAACCTGCTGCATACCTCCCTATTTATAGTGGTTTCTAAATGCAAGATTAGTGAAATCATGAGGTTAAATGCAAGATTAAGTGGGACAAATTACCCTACCTAATGCCTATATGCCTAGGATGGTGGGTGTAGTGGAAAATGAATGGATGCAAGTGGTGCAGCCACCCACCAAATTTGGTGGCAATATGATGGGGGAAGTTGGTCGGCCGGCGATCGGCCGGCCCCACTTTTCCACCAAAATTTTTTTAATGATTTTTTTATTTTTTATATAAATGGAGGGTAAGTGTCCAGTAAGAAGTAAATATGCCGTGGTAAAATGCACGAAATAAATATGAATGCAAGATAAAGTTCCGGCTTACCTCCCGGTGAGGGCTCAAATTTTTGTTTTCACGGTCGACGAGTTGGACCGCATTCAACCTTCAGTTGTCTTGAGTTAGCTCCGCAGCCGAAGTTGCTGCGGTCGGTTGAATTTCTTTCTTACGCCACACTCGTTTGATCTGAGGTTTTTGAGTGGCGCTGATCTTCCCTTGCGGCTCCGATTTCTCGACCGCATGTTTCTGCCGACGGGGCTTGGAATTCCCCTTGTTCTCCTTCCCCTTCCAATATGGACGATGCAGTGGCTTGTCCAACAATCGGAGGGTACTCATCATGGCAGCAATAAGGCTATCCACATGAGGTTTTGGTATAGCCCTTGTTTCCTCCTGCACAGGTTTAGCATTTTTACCGCGAAATGTGCGTACCTGTGAGCATTGCTCAGCTCTTGGCCTGAAGTTGAATGTTTCATCTCGGCCGTTAATGTTGAGCTGAATTTCTCCTGCACCAACGTCGATCGTCGCATTTGCTGTGCTCAAGAATGGCCTCCCGAGAATGAGGGGCGTCTTGGTGTCTACTTCCATGTCCAGCACCACGAAGTCCACGGGTACCAGAAAATTTTGAATTTTCATTGGTATATCCTCCGCGACTACAATTGGATGGCGAATCGATTGATCCGCCAGCTGCAGGGTCATGCCAGTAGGCGACAAGGTAGAATGATTTAATCTTTCATAGATTACCTTGGGCATGATGCTGACGCTAGCTCCAAGGTCGCACAGAGCACGCTCAAAGTGTTGTGCACCAATGGAGCACGAGATGGTCGGATAGCCGAGATCCTTCTTCTTCTCAGGGAGAGTGTTCAAAATTGCCGCACTGCACTCCTCAGTCAATTTAATGACCTCAGATGTCGGCAACGGGTGCTTGTTGTTGAGGATGTCCTTCAGGTACTTGGCATACGTCGGTACCTGCATTGCATCTAGCAATGTTATGTTGACATAAAGTTGCTTGATCACCTCAACAAACTTGCCAAACTGCGCGTCCGCAGTTGACTTGCGTTGGCGACGTGGGAAGGGTAGTAGTTGTGTCTCAGTGAATTCAGCGGGACTTGGTTTGGTCCGCGCTTCACTCGTCGTCTTCGGCAGCTCTTCTCTCAGCTCTTCATCATTCTCACCTTTCTCCTCATCCCCTGCAGTGTTAGTTTGCGGCGGGTCTCGGGTGGTTTTAGCATCTTATTGAAGCAGCCAATTGAGCTATTTGAGTTTCTAGCATCTTATTGAAGCTCATTTGGTTTTTCATGGTATTTGTAAACCCTTCTAATTGTGCATTGATGCTCTCCAGAATTTTATCATTAGCAAAAAATTTCCTACTAATGCTATCATTCACTTTTTGTTGAGCATTGGCATCATCTAGAGGTGATTTATTGCGGTTAAAGATGCTATTGTTACCTCCTTGAAGACGGTTGTCGGTGGAGAAGTTCAACCTCGAATTCCAACCCAAAGTGTAATTGGATTGAGGTCGGAACCCATTGTTAATGAAGTTTGCGTCCTCTGGTCGGGTCTCAGTGCAGTTGTCTCTAGAGTGTCCAAGGCTCCCGCATACCTCGCAAGTCATTCGAGATTCGAGTGTCTGGACAGTTTGATTCGGCACTTCCAGCTTCTTCATTAATAAATTCATCTTGGCCGCGAGCATGTCCATATCGTCAATCTGGCAGACTCCTCGAGCGCGCGGCTGGAAACGCTCATCGTTCCAGCCGTGGCTTGAAACCATCTTCTCAATGAGAGTTCGGGCAGCACTCACACTGAGTGAAAAGAAAACTCCTCTAGAGGCAGCATCGAGGTGCTCTCGGGCAGTACGGTTCAGCCCGTGGTAGAAGCTCTGGATGATAAACCAGTCTTGCATCCCCTGGTGGGGGCAAGCCAGTATATACTCTTGCAGACGCTCCCAAGCATCCGAGATGGACTCATCTGTGTGTCTAGAGGCAGCATCGAGGTGCTCTCGGGCAGTACGGTTCAGCCCGTGGTAGAAGCTCTGGATGATAAACCAGTCTTGCATCCCCTGGTGGGGGCAAGCCAGTATATACTCTTGCAGACGCTCCCAAGCATCCGAGATGGACTCATCTGTGTGTTGCTGGAATGCGGAAATCTTGTTCCGTAGGGCATTGGTTTTGCCCAGAGGAAAATACTTGGTGAGGAAGGCGTTAGAGCACTTCTCCCAAGTTGAGACTGCATCTTTGTTGGCATAAAACCATTGTTTTGCCTTCCCGAGCAATAGAACGGAAATAGGCGCAGCCGGATAGCGTCGGGAGTTGCACCCTTAACAGTGAAGGTACTACAGATTTCCAGGAAATGCTGCAGATGTGCATTGGCATCCTCCGTTTGCTTGTCACAAAAAGGGCTCGCCTGAACCATGTTGATAAGAGCTGGTTTCAGCTCGAAACCACCGTCACCCACATTGGTGGCAGGTCCAGTGGGGGCATTGGTGCTTGACGGGGCTGAGAACTCAAGAATGGTCTTCTCGGCAGCCATCGATGATGAAGGTGTTTCGGTGCTGAGGAAAGGATTGCTCGTGAGGTTGGATAACTCAGAGACACAGATTTGCGGAGGTAGGACTCGAGGTCTTGTCCTTCGCACCAGTGACTCCGGATTTTGTCGAAAGTTTTCCGGAAGATCAAAACCGGTCATCCACCGCTCTGCTAGTTCCACAGAACAAAGACGGAGCAGGGTAACACCCGTTAAACTAGGTTTTGAAAATATTTTTTTATCTCTTTTTGAGAAACCGCTGCGTTCCCCGGCAACGGCGCCAGAAAACTTGTTGGCGATTCTTACGCTCAAAGAAATTAATCCTCAAGCGGGCGGATATCGCTTGTAGTTTTCACCAGGAGTATTCCTAGAGTTATCGAATCCACAGGGAACGCGGGTTTTAAAGAGATAATCCTCTATATCTTAATTATTTAAAATACCAGTCAGTCTAGGAAACGGGGGTTAGGATAAATGAAAAGACCGGGACACACACACACACACGATAAATATTCACACAAGAGAAAGCTACACTAGCTAGATAGACAGTTGGGAGGACAACGAGTCAAGGTTTAATAAGTTCACAAAGTAGTGTGATTCAGTTTAATTGAGCGAGCTTAGGGTAATCAACTAGTGGTCCACTTGATATTCGTCGTCGGAGCTCGGACACTCACCACCACCCGCTATCCTGAATTGGAATCCCGAATGGTTATGATCGTTCAGATTTGGCTCTACTGGTCCAAAGCCGGACGCTGTGGGTTACGAATGAGATACTTAGTATCTACGGATGGATAGGCCTGTCACCACCTACCACATATACGTGGGCTCAGGTGTAAACCGAGTTAGTCCTAGTCTCAGACACCACGTCTGCGACTATTCCTAATCAATCTTCCTCAGTACTAAAAGAAGTTGATCTAGGTTCAATGCCTGGCTCTAACAGTATATGAGTGAGAACCTAAACTGGTTCCAGACGAATATAAGCTACCGGTAAAGCAATCTACACAACTCATTTGTGCAGATTACCCGAATGAATGAAGTAATCTCACTAATTGAAACAATTAGGAAAGGGTACAAGAGCTATTACCCGAATTCCCGAAGACACTTCCGGAACTCCGAGCGTCAGCTCGACTTGACTCTAACTCCCAACTTCTACTAACTAAGAGCTACTCTACAAGTGGAATGAAGGGGTGAAAGTGTTGTGTCCTGTTACAAGTGAGGAGAGGGGGTCTAGTTATAGTGTTGCGCAGGCAACCGGGGTGCTCCACGTGTAGGGACATGTGTCATCCATCCCTCCTCTGAAGGGGAACCCGAGGGGGCTCAACACTGGGTCGGCCGGCCTAGGTGGGTCGGCCGACCCACCTCCTTCGTCTCCCGGCCATGGATTTTGCATGGGATGCTCTCTTGATGGTGTAGATCATCCCCTTAAGCCGGTGCATCAAATGGACTTGCGCAAGAAAGGAATCCAAGGGAATCCTATGCTCATTTGTGACGCAACCGTGTCCATTCGATCAAACCGACGGTAGTGGATGGTCTAGATAGCTTCATTTTGTGTTTATATGCCACTGGGAAGAAGACAGGGCTGGATTGATGACGTGGCTGGGTCGGCCAACCTAGGTGGGTCGGCTAGCCTGGCCTGTTGCCCGGTCTGGCCCTGGTTTGTCCTGTTTTGCACCTGTAGACCCAAAAACTCACTAAAACTTGTGGAACTTTATTAGAATAAATAAAATGTTAGTACAAACCTTGATTTTCCCTCGAATAGCCGGAATTCCGGAATATGTTGAAGTGTAAAATTGGTGTTTATTTGACGTCAACAACCTTATCTACCGCGGGATGTATTTGGCATGTATACGAGTTCGCTACGGACTCGTGGTCGGCCCGGCCCGATTATCTCTCGGTAGGTCAGTTATTCAACACTATATAAGCAAGGCCCCTACGGCGTGTAGAGGGGCAGAACTTGACGCCAAGCCAGCTCGACTTGAAGTTCAAGATCGCATATTATTTCCTGTACACACATAATCTCGCCGAGACCTGTTCGTCTCGTCGAGTTCCCTCCTTGTAATCCTCTTTGATATAAAAAAAGGTTGGACGTAGGGTTGTTATCTCAACGGAGAGGCCCGAACCAGGATGAAAACCGTGTGTCTCCCTGTTGCTCGTTGATTGCTGTTTGCCCTGCTTGGCAGTTCTTCTATCTCCCTTTTCTCAAGAACCTTAGTTGACTTGGGATCGATAACCCAATCGTCGACAGTTGGCGCCGTCTGTGGGGAACTAGTAGATCAAGCCTGTTGGAGCATGTCGAACTCTTTCAGCGATCAGGAAAATCTTCTTGAAGGGTATGACTCAGAAGGACAAAATGTCACTTCCCCTGTCAGATCGGATCGATCTCTTCGATCTCGATCACCTTCCAGATCTGAGACGGAGCTCTCCAGCTACATTCTGGAGATGGTCTTAGATCAAGCTCCCGTCATTGACGATGATTACGGAACCGACGATCTTTACGCTGGTTTAGATCTTTCGGATTCCAAGGCTATGTCGGTTCGATTCCTCCTATGGCGACACAGTGATGACATCGTCTAGTGTGCTAGCACACGGCCGTGGCAGCGCCTACATGGCCGGTGCAGAAACCTTAGGGGATCCTGCGCGGGCCGCGGCGGCCGACGAGATCGGGCTGTCTAATTCTGCTCGGCATCAGGATGGGCTGCGCCGGCTGCTCGCGAGCAAGATGTTGTTCGCCGCAGTCTGGATGCCTCAATTAATCAGACCTTGGCACAGATTCGCGACCAGCGCAAGCAACAACGGCGCAGACCCGCCTCGCGTATCTCCGCGAAGTCCCCCGGCAGATGTCCTACCTGTTCGGGTTGAATCCCCGCGTGACCAGACCCTGTTCGGGCAAAACGAGGATGCTTCAGGATCCCAGACCCTAGATCGTAGTCGGAACGACTCGTGCCATGGCAATGATGATCGATGCACCATCAGCCGACTCGCCCGCATGGGCGACGTTGTTGCTTCTCACCTAGAGGGACTGGCTGAAGGTCTTAAGCCCATAGGTAAAGTTAACTCCTCCTCCGGGCGTCGCAGTCAGCCTGCCCGGAACAACTCATATAGCGGGCGCTCCGATTGGTCGCGTGACCCTCGTCACCATCAAAGGGCGACTCGCTACGAACAAGATACCCGTGGTTGTCAGCGCTCACCAAGTCCCCGTGGTCGCCGCGACGATCATGGACTATCCCGTCGGGAGGAGCGCATCGTGGCTACCACGAGGAATGAGCGCGGAGGATTGTCTCGGAGAGAGTTTCTTCAGGAAGAATCTTTTCGTTCAACAAGAGTTCCTCCGCGCAACAGGACCAATGTCTTCTCAAGACTAGGTTCTGCGGGAGAGGGTGGTCGGGCGTACAGCCTGGGCTATAAGGCTTTATCTGACGAGCTCCGCGCTGTTAGGTGGCCTTCCAAGTTCAAACCTGGCCACGTGGAGAGGTACAATGGGACCCAAAACCCAGAGGAGTTCCTCTCCATCTACGCTACAGCCATCATGGCTAACTACCATCCGACTGTCCTTGAGGGTGCTGCTCGGACGTGGCTGTTCAATCAGCAGGAAGGTTCCATCCACTCTTGGGACCAACTTTGTGATGCTCTGATCACCAATTTCCAGAGTTGTTACGTGCGTGTGGGCAAGGAGGATGATCTGCACCAGATGATCCAGATGAACGGAGAGACCCTCCTCAACTTCGTGAAGTGTTTCATTAAGATCCGCAATACGATCCCGAACATCTTGGATGAATCTGTTGTCCGCGCCTTTAAAAACGGAGTCCCCGACGAGCGGCTCACCCAGGATCTCGAGATCAATGAGACCTGGACTGCCAATGACCTATTCAAGACGGCTGACCGCTATGCCAATGCGGCAGAGCGTGTTCAGTATAAAAAACGTTTGACAAGGGCGAGCTGCCCGCCCGTCCTGGTGTAGATGAGAAAAAGAAGAGCAGCAACAATCCCGGTGACAAGAAGTCCCGGAAGAAAAATAAGAAAGGTGCGTAGGATAACACCGTCGTCGGTATAGATGCGCACCTCCACCCAAGGACGGGCAGTCCAGGGAGGCAACCAAGGCAAGAAAGGTCTGAGTGACTGATATTGCCAGTTCCATCAGAATTACAGCCATGATATGCCATTGCAGGACCTAGGCTGCAAAGCTCGAGGAATTCTACAACGGCAAAGGCCCCATGCCCACCCTGCCCGAAAAGGGTGATGCCGGCAAGGACAAGCGCCAAGCCGATGGTGGTGATCGGGACGATGAGGATGACTATCCTGAACCCGTGAACCACATAGCCGTTATCTTTGGCGACTCCTCGGCTTATCCTTCTCGGCGCAGCCTCAAGGAAGCAGCTCGGGAGGTCCACAACGTTCAGAAGGGCAAACCACAGCCCGAGTCGATGAAGTGGACCGAGGTCTCCATCTCCTTCTCTAAGGAGAATTGCCCCACTGGGATGACCAAGCCTCAGCGGCTCCCGCTGGTGGTTGCTCCGACCATCAGCAACGCCAAAGTCAGGTGTGTCCTGGTCGATGGCAGGAGTGCGCTGGACTTGCTTTTAGCAAAAGTTTTAGACGAGATGCAGATTCCTCGTTTCAAACTCAAAGAGGTTGCGATGCCCTTCTATGGGATTGTGCCGGGAGAAGCAGTGCGGCCGCTGGGGCAGATCGTCTTGCCCGTTACCTTCGGCAGCCCTAGCAACTTTCGGACAGAGTTGGTCACGTTTGACGTGGTCGACTTCCCATCTGCCTATAACGCGATCTTAGGCCGGCCATCTCTCGGAAAGTTCATGGCCGTATCCGTCCGAGCTAATGCAGACGTTTTTTGCCTGGGAGCCGTCTGACATGCCCTGGCCCAAGGGAGGTTATCGAGCACAAACTGGCAGTCCGGCCGGACAAAAAGCCCGTTCGCCAGAAGCTTCATCGCTTTTTGGATTTCAAGCAGGGGATCATCAAGGATCAGCTTGGCAAGCTGCTCGCTGCTGGGTTCATCCGGGAGATTGATCACACCGAGTGGCGGGCCAACCCTGTGATCGTAAAGAAGAAAGGCGGCAAGTGGAGGATGTGTGTCGACCACACGGACTTGAACGCGGCTTGTCTTAAGGACAATTTCCCACTGCCCCGCATAGACCAGCTGGTCGACGCGACTGCGGATGCCCAGCTCTTGTGTTTTTTGGATGCTTACTCCGGTTATCACCAAATAAGCATCGCCCCCGAGGATGAAGAGAACACTGTCTTCATCACCCCTTCAGCACTTTCTGCTACACGACCATGTCTTTCGGTTTGCGCAAAGCTGGTGCCACCTTCCAACGCTTAATGGAGAAGACTTTCCCAGAACTGCGCGGAAGAAACCTGGAGGTCTATGTCGACGACATAGTTGTGAAGAGCAAGTATGCTCCGGATCATGTAAAAGACTTGGCCAAGACTTTCCGTAATCTCACCAGACACAGAATTAAATTAAATCCAGAGAAGTGTACCTTTGGTGTTCGATCTGGCATGCTGCTCAGCTATGTTATGGGTTAGCAAGGAATTTCTGCTAACCCTGAAAAAATCGAGGCCATTGAAAATATGATGGCTCCGACCATCGTTAAGGAGGTACAGAGCCTCACAGGGCGGATGGCTGCTTTAAGCAGATTTATTTCCCGTCAAGGCGAACGCGGGCTGCCCTTCTTTAAGGCCCTGTGCAAGCACAATTGTTTCGAGTGGACAGAGGAGGCTGATAGATCTTTTCAATATCTAAAGCAATAATGTCCAACCCACCTGTCTTGACTACCCCGCAACATGGCGAACAACTTTTGTTGTGCCTTGGCTGCACGCCACAAGCGGTGAGCGCAGTCTTGACGGTGCAAAGGGAAGGCATCCAGCGGCCAATCTACTACGTGAGCGAGGCGCTTCATGGATCAAAGGAGCGTTACCCTGAGGTCGAAAAGTTGCTCTACGCCTTGCTCATGTCCTCCAGAAAGGTTTGACATTATTTCAAAGATCGACATCTGGTCCCACCAAGTTCCTCTAGGAGAAATCCTCACGAGCAAGGAAGTCAAGGACGATAGCTAAGTGGACAATGGAACAAGCGAGTTCGATATTACGCTTGTCGCCCGAATCGCTATTAAATCCTGTGTCCCGCTGATTTTGTCGCTGAATGGAACTGCCCGCCCAAATCTCAGGAAGCTCCCGAGCAACCTGAAGAAACACCCTGGACCATGTTTTTTGACGGCTCGTGCACTGAAACTCGAGGGCTGGTTTTGTTATTATCTCCCCTCAAGGACAACAACTCCAGTATTCTATCCAACTACACTTTGCGGTGACTAACAACGCCGCGGAGTACGAGGCCCTCTTCACGGGACTAAGAGCGTGCAAGTCGCTCGGCGTCCAACGGCAAACTGTGAAGGGAGATTCACAGCTGGTCATCAATCAGGTAAAGGAGTATCAGTGCTGCGATGACTTAATGGCGCGATACCTGATTGAAGTGAGGAAGCTGGAGCGGCACTTTCGATTCTTCGAGGTGCTCTTCGTGCCCAGGAAGGACAACTTCTTGGCCAACCAGCTGTCCAAGTTTGGATCCTCACGTGAACCTGCTCCGGCAGGGGTGCTCGTCGAGCACCTTTACAAGCCCTCTATCACGTCTCCGGACGAGGCAACAGAGACAGGTGGTGCTGTCTCCATCATTGAGCAGGCTGCAGGCTGGACAACGCCATTTGTCCGGTACCTTGCAGATAGGACCCTGCCCGACGACGAAGCCGAGCGTTCCTGGCTTATAAGGCGTGCTAGTCCATATAAGCTTGTGGACGGCATCCTTTACAGGCAAGGTGCTCTGGGAGTACTCTCCAAGTGCATCTCGCAGCAGGAGGGTGTGTTCCTTCTTAGGGACATACATGAGGGTGCCTGTGGCAACCACGCCTCCTTCAAGACTCTGGTCGGCAAAGCATTTCGCATGGGTTATTACTGGCCCACAGTGTTACAGGATGCTCGGGATGTGGTAATTAAGTGCAAGGCATGCCGATTTCACGTCCGGAAGGCCCATAAGCCCACCCAAGAGCTCCAAACGATCCCCCATCATGGCCTTTCTCCACATGGGGTCTGGATCTGCTCGGCCCGTTCCCCAAGTGGTTCAAGGGCTGCACGCACTTGCTCATCGCCATCGACACCTTTACGAAGTGGATCGAGGCCGAGCCTGTGTCATCTCTTCACGCCAAATCGGTTGTGCGTTTCTTCAAAAACAATATGATCACGCTCTTGGGATTCCCCACAAGCTGATCACCGATAACGGTCCCCAATTCAAGCTTAGCTATTCTAGGAATATCGCGAACCGTGGCACCAAGGTTCGCTTCGCCTGCGGGCACATCCACGAGCAATGGAGCGATCAAGCGAGCTAACGGACAGATAGTCCAGGGTATCAAACGGCGCGTGTTCGCGGCACTCCGTGAGCACAATAAAGACTGGGTTGACGAAGTTCCTTCCGTCCTCTGGGCCGTTCGCACCACAGCCAGCCAGGCAACCGGGGAAACTCCTTTCCAATTGGTCTACAGTGCAGAAGCCATCCCGCCCGCCTGTGGGAGGGCCCGCTCCTGATCGTTACCGCCGCCCGGGGTCATGGCCTTACAATGGAGGACGGAGAGAGCTAACCAAAGACTGAATATCGACTACCAACCGTAAGTTCTTTGTGTAGGTCTTTTGTTTACTTCCTTAGCTCTGCGCTTTTTATCAAACTTCGCGCCTTAGTTCATCCAAGTCTCTCGGGCTGCCATGTAAATTTCAATCCAATAAACTGTGAATGTTCGCGGCCCCCTGCGGCCCTTTTCACACCATGTCTTTTTAGACTATCTTTCTCGCTGGTAACACTTGATGGCTGCCCGGTCTTGCGAACTCTTGGCTCCGCGATCTTCAGGATTTCCCTACCCGTATCTAGTATCAGCAATCTCCTAAACTCAGGGTTGCGTAACACGGCTTTCCGCCTTGCTGCTAAGTCTGCTCTCGTAAGCTCCCGCGGCAGAGGCACTTACCGCATTCGGCACAACCACTTAGCAAAGCCTGCTCTCGTAAGCCTCCCGCGGCAGAGGCACTTTCCTTATTCGGTTACCCTATGAATCACCTAACTTACGTTAACGATCAGTTCATGGAACGAGTCAATCAGGATGCGGGTGTCGCTCTATCTCTCTACGCACGTGCTTAAATTCGCAAACTTAGGTCTTCATGCATTGTCCGTACCGGGTGCTAGGGTGTCGCTCTTTTGCTTGTGCACCTGTTCGAGTTCGAAAACTCAGGTTTTTGAGCAGATGCACAACGGGGACAGGGAGTTTGGCTGGCGTTCTACTGTCTTTCCTGAAAACTTTCTAGCGCTGTTTTGCCTTGCTCTTAGTTTTCTGTTCGTTCTTGTCTTTTTGCTGCTCTTTTTTGCAGGGAAAAGGTAAGTCTTTATTTCCATTAACAAAAGTTTACAGGTACAAGAGCCCTTTCGGGTGCTGCCCTACTGCTACTTAGAAGCAAGCTGCTCCTTCAGCTCCTCAATCGCTAACTTGAGGCGCAGGACTTCCCCTTGGGCTCTGATCTTTTCTCTGGCTTCAGCTCGGAGACGCTCGGCTTCCTCCTTGCTTTGCTTGGCCTGCTCCACGGCTTCTCCACGGAGGGCCTCGACCTCTTCGGTCTTGGCGCGCAGCTGCTCGGTCAGATCTTCGCTCTGGCTAAGGCGCTGCTCGACTGTCTTGAGCTGCTCGGCCAGCTCCTTGACCCTTCTTTCAGCGGTGCTCGCCCTCACGGCCAGCCCGCGAAGCTCCTTGGCCTCTTCCTGAGATACCCATTGGGTAGAGATCTTATCCTGGAGTGCCGTGGAAGACTGCCTCTCCTCGGTTAGCTGGGCCTTAAGCTTTTTCACCTTTGCCTTCAGTCGGCTTCAGCTTTTGGCCGGTGCGAGGCGCTCCCCCTCGAGCTCCCTCGCCCGGTACTCTTGGAAGGCTGCCATAATGGCGCTGCGTTCGACGCCAACGCCTTCTTCGAAATCTTCCATGGCGCCCCGCAAGACCTGAGCAAGAGAAGAACAAATCCATCACATTCAATTGCTCGTGACCTAAAGCGGACAAGTTTCAGTTTTGGGTTTACCTCTTGAAGACGATTCTTCAAGTTCTGGCGAAGGCGCTCTCCAAGGCCGAGGGTGGCGAAGCCCCGGCTGCTCGGAACAACCGCGACATGATGCTTTCTGTGCTGCGCCTTCCTCTTGCCGGGGCGCGCCCGCCTGGGGGCTCTCTTCCTCTCCCTGGCACCTTCGGTCCTGGGAGGGCTAGCGGCGGCATTCTTGACGCCTTCAAGCTCCAGCCCTTCCTCTTCTTCATCCGCCCGAGTAACCTCGAGCAAAACCGGCGCCCCTCTGCTCGGAGACGTCGGTGGGGCCTCGGATGGGCGACCGCTTTCGCCATGCCATCTCCCCGCTCCCGGTCGTAGGGACTTCAACTCGCTCATTGGATGTTCCCGTCGCCATAGGGATGAGCTGCCCCTGCGACGAAGTGCCTGGCAGGATCGCCTGCTCGGTCCCCGCCCGGCGGCGGCGGCAAGGTTAACACCTTAGCTCCGCCGCCGTGGCTTCTTGCCCCGCTTCTTCGGCATCCAGCCTTTGCACCGCGCTCTTCAGCGCGTCCATCTGTTCGGTGGAGCCTGGCGGGAGAGCAGCCCACGCTGCCAGCTTGTCCTTGAGGGCGAGCGGTCTCATAGCTCTCGACGCACCGTGTATGTGCTCGGGCAGCAGAGACCGCTCGATCGCCGCGTCCACGTCGTCCGTGGCGATCTCCTTCTGGGCAGCTGATAAAAAAGAAACGCGTTAGGTCCTGTGCGGTTTGGTAGAATGTAAAGTAGAGAGCCTCGCTACTACATACCCGCCGCAGGGAACTTCACCTTCTTCGCTCCTTGACGGAGCTTGCGCCTATTGCTTGGTGGCTCCTTGGCTTCTTGTTCGCCTTGGCCTCCGGACGCTTGCGGCGACAAACTCAGCTCTTTGCTGAGCTGAGCGCTCTTTTTGCACAACGCAAGAAGCGTTTCCTTGCGTGCGACTTTCTCCACGAGCCTCCTCTACTCGGCGATCTGTTGCAGCCATTCCACGTGGCCCGAGTGAGCTTGTGTATAGCACCTCAGCCAGAGGTTCAGGTTCCGTACCTCCTCGTCGCTTTGCTCAGTGAGGAGGGATGGGCTGGGGTGTTCCTCCCTTGGCTGGCCGCGAGCGCGCTTGACTTGCTCGGCACGCTTCGTCGCCGCAGAGTGCTTCGGAGGTTGTTGGTGGCCTCTACGGCGCGGCGAGCACCGCGTCAGCCCAGCGACCACCTTGGGCTTCTCGGTCACCTTGGCCTTGCCCTTCCTCGCTCCCTCTTTGTCGGACTCGGAGAGCTCCTCGACGACCCCACCGAGGATCAGCTGCTCGTCCTGCGTATTTGGGAAGCGAATGTTAGCATGCCTGAATCGTGTAAGTCTAGCAGTTCAGATAGAGGATCAGCGTTTGTTACCTCTGGTGAGCGGACGAGCATGTTTCTTGGGCACGTATAGGCCACCTCACCGGTGATCTCAGTGTCCTTCCTAGCAGCCTTCAGCATGGCATCGACCTGCTCGGCCACCCATGCATCGGTTGGTTTTACTGCTCGAACAGAAGATGAGCTTAGTCCCTGTTCGGATGAAATCACCAAGAAAGGTTGAGTGTTTAAGGGACTTACCCGTGCTGTCCCTGGTGATGTCCTCCCAGCCTTCTATCTTGTAGAAGGGGTAGGACCTCTTCCGCAGCGGACAGATCCTGTTCACCACGAAGTCCCGTATGATCTCCCTTCTCGTGAGCCCGAGGCCCACAAGGGAAGTGATCTTCCGGGTGAGATACCACTCTTCGCCGGTCGGCTCCGGCCGCGGCATATGCGTTCCCTTCGCCGGCGCCTGCCCGGTGAAGACGAGCTTGCTGTCTTCGCTCCTCCTGGTGTAGAACCACCTCATCCACCACGGCCCCATCGAGTCGAGCAGCGGTGGACAAGGGTACGGCGCGTCGTCGGCGGTGGCCCGAAGCTTGAGGTAGTAGCACCCAAGCCCGGAAGCGGCGGAGCTGCTCCTCGTCACTGTGTAGTAGTGAAGGAACAGCCCCACCGATGGATCGACTCCCAGATAGCCCTCGCACAGGTGTGCGAAGACGGCCATATGGAGGAACGAGTTGGGGTTGAAGTTTGCAACCTCCAACCCGCTGATATTCAGGAGGGCCTCCACAAAATCGCTTTCGGGAGACCTCAACCCAAAAATGGCGAACTGCTCGAAGTTGACGAACTCGTCCTCGAGCGGCTTCGGTATTTCCTCCTCCCCGGGCAGCCTCCAACTGCCGGCATCGATGTGTCCCTCAGCTTCTAAGGCCTTCAATCATCCTCGGTCATGCTAGTGCCGGTAAATTTGGCCATAGCAATCCCCAGTGTTGGCGAGCAACTTTGGAGGTGAGTTTGGTTGTTTGATGCTACGCGCAGTTGGAATAGGGCTTGGGAAGGAAAGGCGTGTGAGAGCGGAAGTGGCAAGCCGCGAGCGGCTTGGGTGCTCTTTATAGCCCCAGACGAGCAGCTCTGCAACGGTTTTTTGCCACCAAATGGCTAGTTTTTTACAGCAACGGCTAAGTAAAAACGGTCGCCTGCTTTCACCGCCAAATAACTTATCATAGAATCGCCAACGGCTACTTTTTCCAAAGATTCTGACCGAGGGTCGGGTACCGCCGACAGATGTGTTTCGCTCGACGCAATAGAGTTGCTCTAAGATTGGCGAAGTTTGTTCGGTCCCAACAAGTTTTGTTCGATGAACCATAACTGTTCGGCCGCTTGTTGCACGCCTTTATAGCAACAAAATTTCCTCTTCGTGACTTGAGTCTCAAGAGGAAGACCCCACTCTAGTGAGTCCCTCCACTTGAGTCTCGGGGGCTAGCTGTCAGATAAAATCACGCCCATTGCCATGGCCCACTCCCCGACGGCCCAATCGAAAGCGACCTCCGTGGGCTGCTCCTCGAAGGTTTTATCAGGCCATGTGCATCCCGCCAACGGCTTCTGGCCGGCACAAGGCGAACGGCCTAGGATTCTGCTTGAGTCAGACTAACAAGAGTTCTGCACGGCTACGTGAAGACCCGGATGTGGTTTCCCAGATTCGAGCAGACGTCGTGATCCCCAAAATTTGGAGTATACCTTATCTACCTCGGATGTATTTGGCATGTATACAAGTTCGCTACAGACTCGTGGTCAGCCCGGCTCGATTATCCCTCGGTAGGTCGGTTATTCAACACTATATAAGCAAGGCCCCTACGGCGTGTAGAGGGCGGTGGGCGATTCTTACGCTCAAAGAAATTAATCCGCAAGCGGACGGATATCGCTTGTAGTTTTCACCAGGAGTATTCCTGGAGTTATCGAATCCACAGGGAACGAGGGTTTCAAAGAGATAATCCTCTATATCTTAATTATTTAAAATACCAGCCAGTCTAGGTAACGGGGGTTAGGATAAATGAAAAGACCGGGACACACACACACACACACGATAAATATTCACACAAAGAGATAACTACACTAGCTAGATAGATAGTTGGGAGGACAACGAGACAAGTTTAATAAGTTCACAAAGTAGTGTGATTCAGTTTAATTGAGCGAGCTTAGGATAATCAACTAGTGGTCCACTTGATATTCGTCGTCGGAGCTCGGGTACTCACTACCACCGACTATCCTGAATTGGAATCCCGAATGGTTATGATCGTTCCTATTTGGCTCTACTGGTCCGAAGCCGGATGCTGTGGGTTACGCACGAGATACTAAGTATCTGCGGATGGATAGGGCTGTCACCACCTACCACCTACCACATATACGTGGGCCTGGTAAACCGAAGTTAGTCCTAGCCTCGATACACCACGTCTGCGATTATTCCTAATCAATCTCCTCAAGATTAAAAGAAGTTGATCTAGGTTCAATACCGGCTCTAACAAAGATATGAGTGAGAACCTAAACGATTCCGCATTTAGTATAAGCTACCGTAAAGTTTAATCAAGACAACTCATTTATGCAGATATACTCAGCTCAAATAAAGCTCAACACTATAGCAATGAATGAAGTAGTCTTACTAATTGAAACAATTAGGAAAGGATACAAGAGCAATTACCCGAATTTCCGAAGACTCTTCCGGAACTCCTAGCGTAGCTCGACTTGACTCCCTCCTAACTTCTACTAACTAAGAGTTACTCTACGAAGTGGAATGAAGAGGTGAAAGTGTTGTGGTGTTGTGTTACATGTGAGGAGAGAGGGTCTATTTATAGTGTTGCGCAGCCAACTGGGATGCTCCACGTGTAGGGACACATGTCATCCAGCCCTCCTCCGAAGGGGAACCCGAGGGGGCTCACTCACTAGGTCGGCCGACCTAGGTGGGTCGGCCGACCCACCTCCTTCGTCTCCCGGCCGTTGATTTTGCATGGGATGCTCCATTGATGGTGTAGATCTTCTCCCAGAGTCGGTTTGGCGCTTGAGACCGGCAAGATTGGGTTCCTTTGGAATCTTATGCTTAACTTGAGGATTACTCCTCTTTCGGATGAAACCGATGAAATCAACGGCTTGGATGTACTCTAGAATCTCTTGTGGATGTCTCGTGCAATCCTGGCCCGACCGGGTGAAGGAGCTGGGTCGGCCGGCCTAGGGTGGGTCGCCGACCCACTCTTTTGCCCGGCTTGGTCCCATTTTCGCCAAGAAGTTCTCGCATGCAAAATACTACCACAACTCGTGGAACTTTATTAGAATAATTAAAATACTAGTATAAACCTTGATTTTCCTCTAAAAGCCGTAATTTCGAATATGTTGACATATAAAATTGGCGTTTATTTGACGTCAACACACCCCCAACTTGAACTTTTGCTCGTCCCCCACCAAAGAGCTCAACCGAGAACCCGTGGATCAGATTGCATCAATATCATTATTCAATAAATACTAAGCATACAAAGTTGTACCCCAATATTTGTTGACAAAACTCGCATAAGTGTACCCCAACTTTTATCAAACTCACGAGGTTTTCAAAATCTCCCTTTTCTTTTTAGTGTTGAAAGATAGAATAACTTTGATAGAACTTTATTAGCTCAGCCCTTTTCAAGATATGTCTCGAAGTTTTTTTCTTTTCAAAATGCTTGTTCCTCATTATTACTCTCAGATCTCTCGGTGGTATTTAATCCTCACCTAAGCCTTTTATTGATGGCCTTCTTTCCTCCTATTCTAAGGTTTATGTGGAGCTCATAGGTATGGAAATGGGGCCTACTTAGGTTGAATAATTTTGTAAAGTCAAAAATAGATCCTAGAGAATTCAGTACTACCTCGCATTCTGGTCATTTGGAATAATAACATCCAGGGATGAGAGAGAGAATGAACTCACACCAAAGGAATAAAGAAACACAAGTACAAGTGATGAAGGGTACTAATGAGTCCGCTCCATCGGATCTTGTGTTTATGGAAAGGACTATTTGACTTCTTTATTTGATTCGATATCATTCCTCACTCTAGAATTTTGAGAGGCTTCTTTCTCTTTTTTTTTTGAATGAAGATAGAAGGAGATGATGGTTCTCTCTTCCTCTTTTCTTTTTGTTTGAATGCCTCAATTTTCTATAATTGTGAGGAATGAATCTTTTATTATTTTGGAAGTCTTTCGGGAGATCAAATAGGTATGTATAAGGTGGAGTCACGAAAAAGAACTTGGCTTATTTTGTAAGGAGGAATATCTGGCGAGATGGATGCTCATATCCCAATGTGGAATTTAGCATTACCAGATACAAAGGCTAGCAATCAAAGGGTACGCGAAGGAAATGACCAGCTTTGAAGAGCACTAATTCCTAAGGATTTACTTTTGACAAAACTCAACACAACCAAAGTGGCTAAATGAAGGCTTTGAATTTATTTAGCATTTTTGGCTCTGGTAGGATGAAGAAGTCTAATGAGGAACTTCAAAACAATTTTCTTGTTTTAAAATAAATTCCGAGACTATGCCTTAGTAGGGGCATAAGTAACTAGGTTCATATCTCCATTATATCATAACTCTCAACAACTTAGAATTGGTTCAATAATGTCAACTCCCGATGAGCAAGATTAAGCAGGATGACTACTCATACCAATAATTGTCGAATTTAAACGAGAGTACTAAATTGTATACTCAGCATTTATATCACAATAATATAGCAATGTTCATCATATCCTTTCTAGGTAAAATCAACATTTATACATTTTATTCAAAGGAAAATATTTTTTGGTATTTTTCTAGATTATGCAAATTTTTATAGTTTTTGAATATTTTATTTCTTTTAAGGGGCATACTATTAACTAAGAATGAAGCTAAAATTATACACTGATGGGGCAAAAACAATGCGGGATCTTTTTTGGTAGGGCAGGTCAGGAAAGAATTACTGGGAATTAATCTGGCAGAGTACTAGCAAGGCATAGTAGGAAAGTAGGCAGAGTGGCTACAGCAAGCAGCGACAGAGAGCAGGACACACCTATTGAGCCGGAGGGTCAAAACCAATGTGCTGGAACCATGCCGCAAGGGCATCGTTTCGTGGCTTGTGTTGCAGTGGTATTGGCTCTCAGGTCACGGGTAATGTCCTCGTGGTACCTAGTGTGATGGGCCAACGTTTGGAGAACGTGACCCATATCATCAACTAAAGTATCCATTCTCTGTCCCAGTGCGTGGATGTCCTGTGCGAAGGGCTCGAAGTAGGAAGGGTAACGGGCCGACGATGGTCCTCCCCGTCCTATCTCGGGTCCTTGCTCATGATGTGTGTTGGTTCATCCGGCATCATGCTGCCGTGAGCTACCGGCCTCAAAATTGTGCGTGCCCCAACCTCCGTACTCATGTGGAGCAAAGGCGGATGGGATCCATTGATCCCAACCCGCGCTATATTCGGAATAATGAGGGGCTGCAGCTGCCCCCGTCCACTGATCGTGGTGGGGCTCGCTAGGCTCAGGTTGCTCTTCTTCTTTGGCGTCTTGGACTCAAGGGTTACAGGCCGAGACACTATGCCTATGGGGCTCCAGGGCTCTAAAATCGATCGTCAGAGTCCGGGCTCTGTAGATTCCAAGCCTTGGATTAGGCAAACGAATATCAGCAGATGTGCCTGGAAATCTCATAAAATGAGCATCCGACTCATCAACCCCGAAGGATGTGGCCTTGGATGAAGTGGTCCTTTCCTAGTGTTTGGAATGGTGTGTCTAGAAAGGCCAATTCACAACGATCTAACAATCTCATACCTTTCGCAATGCGGGTGATTAAGGATGTGCAGTCAATATCCCCCTTATGGTTAATCATCTCTACCCAGTGAGCTACCATATTTGGGGTCGGATTGACGGGCTTTTTATTGACCATTGCAAACAGGTATTGCAGTTCATCGAGGCGCACAGTGCGCATGTCTGACCTTGAGTTAATTACCATTGTCAGCCACATATGCATGAACCTAAGAGTGGGGTTGTGAATATCGTTCATGCGGGGTTTGCTATTGTTGCTATATTCTTTGCCAGAAATAGATTCCCAGAATTCATAGCGCCTAAAGCCAGCTAACCTATCAAGATTAACTCTACACAAGATGGAAAAGCCTAGATAACTAATTAGGGTCTCTAAAGAGCAGTCAAACTCTTCAGTAAAGAGCCTAAAATAGAATCTACTCCCACCATCTAAAATGCGAAAAGTACTGAGAAATTCAAGGGTTAGAAGGCGCGAACCTTTTTCGACAATGGGCGCAAAATTTTGCCATCCAACGGCTTGGAAGGCCTCGTTGAATTCGTCCAGAAGGCCGGTCTTGATCAGCAGCATTGGATCGTAAGTCCGTGTGTGCTGAAAAGAACGACTCCTCAGCGCTTCGAAGACTTGCCGCTCTCGGTCGGTATAGAGCTCTATTTGCTCCTGCAACACCAAAATCCGAGTTCCCGGAGCTGGGCCAGCCCTAGAGGTTGTTGGGGTTCCTGAATATGCTCCGCGGTACCCCGAAAATCGGGAATCCACAGACATTGTATCCTCAGATTGGCTCTCCACAACCTCGGTCGGAGTATGAGTCCGATCGGAGCTGGATGAGCTGAAGCGTTTGTGCACGCCCTTCGCTCCCTTAGCGATGGTGCGGTCAAACTTACCATACCATGACAAAATTTTTCCTGCAGAGGTTAGGACGAACAAATACCCGAAGGATATACGGAAGTATTTACGGGTTAGTCGTCCAAAATTAGTCGTCATGATTAGCAGTCCTTTTTGCCTCCACAGAAATTATTATTTTGCTCGATTTTTAATTGACAGTATGGGTGCAGTTGAAAGCAAATATGCAGTGTAGAGGAGAGCTGCAGGTGAGATCATGCAATCACCGTAGAGGTGTGATCTCAACCTGCTGCATACCTCCCTATTTATATTGATTCCTAAGTGCAAGATTAGTGAAATTATGAGGTTAAATGCAAGGTTAAGTGGGACAAATTACCCTACCTAATGCCTAAATGCCTAGGGTGGTGGGTGTAGTGGGAAATGAATGGATGCAAATGGTGCAGCCACCCACCAAATTTGGTGGCAATCTAATGGAGGGAGTGGGTCGGCCGGCCTAGGTGGGGTCGGCCGGCCCCACTTTTCCACCAAAACAATTTTTTATGTTTTTTATATTTTTTGTATGGAGGGTAAGTGTCCAGTATAAAGTAAATATGCTGTGGTGAAATGCATGAAATAAATATGAATGCAAGATAACTTTCCGGCTTACCTCCCGGTGAGGGCTCGAATTTTTGTTTCTGCGGTCGACGAGTCGGACCGCATTCAACCTTCAGTTGTCTTGAATCAGCTCCGCAGCCGACGCTACTGTGGCAGGTTGAATTTCTTTCTTACGCCACACTCGTTTGATCTGAGGTTTTTGAGTGGCGCTGATCTTCCCTTGCGGCTCCGATTTCTCGACCACATGTTTCTTCCGACGGGGCTTGGATTTCCCCTTGTTCTCCTTCCCCTTCCAATATGAACGATGTAGTGGCTCGTCCAACAATCGGAGGGTACTCATCATCGCAGCAATAAGGCTATCCACCTGAGGTTTTGGTATAGCCCTCGTTTCCTCCTGCACAGGTTTAGCTTTTATACCGCGAAATGTGCGTACCTGTGAGCATTGCTCAGCTCTCGGCCTAAAGTTGAATGTTTCATCTCGGCCGTTAATGTTGAGCTGAATTTCTCCTGCACCAACATCGATCGTCGCATTTGCCGTGCCCAAGAATGGCCTCCTGAGAATGAGGGGCGTCTTGGTGTCTACTTTCATGTCCAGCACCACGAAGTCCACGGGTACCAGAAAATTTTGAATTTTCACTGGTATGTGCTCCGCGACTCCAATTGGATGGCGAATCGATTGGTCCGCCAGCTGCAGGGTCATGCCAGTAGGCGACAAGGTAGAATGATTTAATATTTTAATGTTTCATAGATTACCTTGGGCATAATGCTGACGCTGGCTCCAAGGTCGCACAGGGCACGCTCAAAGTGTTGTGCACCAATGGAGCACGAGATGGTCGGATAGCCGGGATCCTTCTTCTTCTCAGGGAGAGTGTTCAAAATCGCCGCACTGCACTCCTTAGTCAATTTAATGACCTCCGATGTCGACAACGGGTGTTTGTTGTTGAGGATGTCCTTCAGGTATTTGGCATAGGTCAGTACCTGCATTGCATCTAGCAATGGTATGTTGACATAAAGTTCCTTGATTACCTCAACAAACTTGCCAAACTGCGCGTCCACAGTTGACTTGCGTTGGTGACGTGGGAAGGGTAACAGTTGCGTCTCAGTGAATTCAGCGGGACTTGGCTTGGTCTGTGCTTCACTCGTCGTCTTCGGTAGCTCTTCTCTCGGCTCTTCATCGTTCTCACCTTTCTCCTCTTCATCGGAGATAACATCCTCCTCCCCTACAGTGTTAGTTTGTGGTGGTTCTC
This sequence comes from Raddia guianensis, assembly GCA_036346415.1. NCBI lineage: Eukaryota > Viridiplantae > Streptophyta > Magnoliopsida > Poales > Poaceae > Raddia > Raddia guianensis. The sequence continues at coordinate 29,060,709 of CM070540.1, forward strand.
GAGTGGTTCTACCCGATCGAGTTGCGACCGCATTAACATTTTCTTTCGGGGAGCCTCCGGCTGTCCCGGGAGCTTTCCCGAAGCAAAAGTATGGATTGAAGCAGCCAATTGAGCTATTTGAGTTTCTAGCATCTTATTGAAGCTCATTTGACTTTTCATGGCGTTTGTAAATCCTTCTAGTTGTGCATTGATGCTCTCCAGAATTTTATCATTAGCAAGAAATTTTCTACTAATGCTATCATTCACTTTTTGTTGAGCATTAGCATCATCTAAAGGAGATTTATTGCGGTTACCTCCTTGAAGACGGTTGTCGGTGGAGAAGTTCGGCCGCGAATTCCAACCCATATTGTAGTTGGATTGAAGGCGGAACCCATTGTTGATGAAGTTCGCGTCCTCTTGTCGGGTCTCAGTGCAGTTGTCTCCAGAGTGTCCAAGGCTCCCGCAAACCTCGCAAGTCATGCGAGATTCGAGCTACCGACGCTTTTGATTCGCACTTCCGGCTTCTTCATTAATAAATCCATCTTGGCGCGAGCATGTCCATATCGTCAATCTGTGGACTCCTCGAGCTAGCTGGTCGAGAACGCCATCGCTCCAGCCACGGCTTGAAACCATCTTCTCGATGAGAGTGCGGGCAAGACTCACACTGAGTGAAAAGAAAGGTCCTCCAGAGGCAGCATCGAGGTGCTCTCGGGCAGTACGGTTCAGCCCGTGATAGAAGCTCTGGATGATAAACCAGTCTCGCATCCCGTGGTGGGGGCAAGCCAGTATATACTCTTGCAGACGCTCCCAAGCATCCGAGATGGACTCATCCGTGTGTTGCTGGAATGCGGAAATCTTGTTCTGCAGGGCATTGGTTTTGCCCAGAGGAAAATAGTTGGTGAGGAAGGCGTTGGAGCACTTCTCCCAAGTTGAGACTACATCTTTGTTGGCATAAAACCACTGTTTTGCCTTCCCGAGCAATGAGAACGGAAATAGGCGCAGCCGGACAGCGTCGAGAGTTGCACCCTTGACAGTGAAGGTACTGCAGATTTCCAAGAAATGCTGTAGATGTGCATTGGCATCCTCCGTTTACTTGCCACAAAAAGGGCTCGCCTGAACCATGTTGATAAGAGTCGGCTTCACTCGAAACCACCGCCACCCACGCTGGTGGCGTGTCCGATGGGGACATTGTTGCTTGACGGGCCGAGAACTCAAGAATGGTCTTCTCGGCAGCCATCGATGATGAAGGTGTTTCGGTGCTGAGGAAAGGATTGCTCGTGAGGTTGGATAACTCAGAGACACGGGTTTGCGGAGGTAGGACTCGAGGTCTTGTCCTCCGCACCAGTGACTCCGGATTTTGTCGAAAGTTTTCCGGGAGATCAAAACCGGTCATCCACTGCTATGCTAGTTCCACAGAACAAAGACGGAGCAGGGTAATACCCGTTAAACTAGGCTGGTAAATTAAATAATTTAGATGTAGGTTTTGAAAACTTTTTTTTTATATCTCTTTTTGAGAAACCGCTGGTTCCCCGGCAACGGCAGCAGAAAACTTGTTGGCGATACTTACGCTGAAAGAAATTAATCCACAAGCAGACGGATATCGCTTGTAGTTTTCACCAGGAGTATTCCTAGAGTTATCGAATCCACAGGGAACGAGGGTTTCAAAGAGATAATCCTCTATATCTTAAATATTTAAAATACCAGCCAGTCTAGGTAACGGAGGTTAGGATAAATGAAAAGACCGTGACACACACACACACACGATAAATATTCACACAAAGAGATAACTACACTAGCTAGATAGACAGTTGGGAGGACAACGAGACAAGTTTAATAAGTTCACAAAGTAGTGTGATTCAGTTTAATTGAGCGAGCTTAGGATAATCAACTAGTGGTCCACTTGATATTCGTCGTCGGAGCTCGGGTACTCACTACCACCCGCTATCCTGAATTGGAATCCCGAATGGTTATGATCGTTCCGATTTGGCTCTACTGGTCCGAAGCCGGACGCTGTGGGTTACGCACGAGATACTAAGTATCTGCGGATGGATAGGGCTATCACCACCTGCCACCTACCACATATACGTGGGCCCGGGTGTAAACGGAGTTAGTCCTAGCCTCAGACACCACGTCTGCGACTATTCCTAATCAATCTCCCTCAGTACTAAAAGAAGTTGATCTAGGTTCAATACCTGGCTCTAACTGTATATGAGTGACAACCTAAACCGATTCGCATTTAGTATAAGCTACCGTAAAGTTTAATCCGCACAACTCATTTATGCATATATACTCAGCTCAAATAAAGTTCAACACTATAGCAATGAATGAAGTAGTCTTACTATTTGAAACAATTAGGAAACGATACAAGAGCAATTACCCGAATTCCCGTAGACTCTTTTGGAACTCCGAGCGTAGCTCGACTTGACTCTAACTCCCAACTTCTACTAACTAAGAGCTACTCTACAAAGTGGAATGAAGAGGTGAAAGTGTTGTGGTGTTCTGTAACAAGTGAGGAGAGGGGGTCTATTTATAGTGTTGCGCAGCCAACCGGGATGTTCCACGTGTAGGGACACGTGTCATCCAGCCCTCCTCCGAAGGGGAACCCGAGGAGGCTCACTCACTGGGTCGCCCGGCCTAGGTGGGTCGGCCAACCCACCTCCTTCGTCTCTCGGCCGTGGATTTTGCATGGGATGCTCCATTGGTGGTGTAGATCTTCTCCCAGAGTCGGTTTGGCAGTTGGAGACCGGTAGCATTGGGTTCCCTTGGAATCCTATGCTTAACTTGAGGATTACTCCTCTTTCTAGATGAAACCGACTGAAATCAACGGCTTGGATGTACTCTAGAATCTCTTGTGGATGTCTCGGTGCAATCCTGGCCTGACTGGGTGAAGGAGCTGGGTCGGCCGGCCTAGGGTGGGCCGGCCGACCCACTCTTTTGCCCGGCTTGGTCCCATTTTCGCTCAGTAAGTTCCTGCATACAAAATACTACCACAACTCGTGGAACTTTATAAGAATAATTAAAATACTAGTATAAATCTTGATTTTCCCTCGAAAAGCCGGAATTCCGGAATATGTTGACGTATAAAATTGGCGTTTATTTGACGTCAACAAGGGCAGAACTTGACGCCAAGCCAGCACGGATTGAAGTTCAAGATCGCATATTATTTCTTGTACACACATAATCTCGCCGAGACCTGTTCGTCTCGTCGAGTTCCCTCCTTGTAATCCTCTTTGATATAAAAAAGGCTGGACGTAGGGTCATTATCTCCCCGGAGAGGCCCGAACCAGGATAAAAACCCTGTGTCTCCCTGTTGCTCGTTGATTGCTGTTTACCCTGCTCGGCAGGTCTTCTATCTCCCTTTTCTCAAGAACTTTAGTTGACTTGGGATCGATAACCCAATTGTCGACATTTTCCACTTCAGCACGCCAAGTGATACTTAAATCTTGCCATTTTTCTCTGTTCTACAATACTTGCACCTAAATCCATTCCCTAACATATCGCCATGCTCCCAAACACGGTCGTGGTCCTGCTCCGCCATTCCCTATTACCTGCAAAAATGAATTATTGCATATTAACAAAATTACAAATTACAAATCTACAACTAAAAATAAGTGAGTAACTAACTACCTAACTATTAAGTACTACTAGTAAGTAGTAACTAACCTAACTACTGACCTTATTAACTAACCTAAGTAAAGTATCTAACCCTAACTACTTATTAACTAATTAATCTAACATTACAAGCTAACCTATATACTATAGGAATACGTGTTTTTTTCATCGGCCCAATTAAAATTCGTCGGCTAAAAAAACAACCGATGAAATTATCAGCATAATTTCATCGGTTTTCTGGGCCCGATGAAACTTTAATGATAATTTCATCGGCCTGACGAGCCGACGAAATTACATTTGGAAAAATCCACAGGCCATATTCCCAAAGGGTATTTTCGTCGGCCTGGGCCGATGAAAATAATTTTAGAAAATCATTTTTTATTATTTTCGTCGGCCTAAGACGATGAAATTAATTTAGATATGTAGTATTATTATTTTCGTCGGCCAAGACCGATGAAAATACATTAAAAATAATTTTTTTATTAAATTCGTCGGCTTCGCCCGATGAAATTAACCTAAACCCTATTAACTTAATCCCCTCGCTGGAAAATTTCCCCAACCCGCCCCAGCCATAGCTCGCCGCCCGACCGCCTCTGCCTTCTGCCGCCGCCTTGCTGGCCGCCATTTCTCCAAAGACCGATCGCCGAGCATCGCCTCCAACACCGACTGCCGAGCGCCGCTCGCCCTAGCTCGCTGCCCGCCGCTGCTCACCGCCTGCCCTCCAGCACCGACCGTCTAGACGCCACCCACCCTAGCCGCCCGTCCAGCGCCACCCGCCCAGCCGTCGTCACTGCCCCACCTAGCAGTTGCCTTGCCATCGCCGCAGGTAGCGGGCAGCAGGTAGCGGTAATTTCTGACTCCTACCATGCTTAGACATAATAGGTATGATTTTGTGTTAGGAACTTCAGACAATTAGTATAGAAAATACTTGGATAAGATTTTTTTCGTTTATTGACTTAAACAACATAATGTAACTGATTTGCAGTTATGCAGCCTATCATTGGTAGTTTGAGCTGGTCTCAATTTTGATTTACCTTTGTTAATAGTTGTGCTCTTAAATACTTAAACACTTTATTTACTGACATGGTTACTTCCTGAAAGGAACATATCATCAACTCTGAAGTGAAGTCTGAATTAAATTGTTGCTTATTTTTTTTTATTAATAACCTAGCAGGACGGTCAATGATGATATCAGTGGCAATGGTTCTGAAGAAGTTAGCTGTTGAGTATAATCTATCCGTTCTGGTAATTCTATTCGCTCTAGTTTGATTGATAATCATTCATGGCATGAAGCGTATGCTTTAAATTGAGCATATTATATCAGCCTTTGTAAAATATTTTTCTGGTCCTTCGAGCTTATATGTGCATTCAATTCCTTTTATCGTAATATCATTGGTCTAGGAAAAAACTTATCTATGGCATTTGTTTATTCAAACCACACAAAGTTTGTTCTGTGTCCCTATGAGTCTTTTCAGAATATATATGATTAGAGAAAATCAAAATTAAGAATATTGAATTTATGGTCTCAAAAACTTTATTTCATGAGCAGAGACCTACTACATGGTAGACACTTAGGCGGATGCACCAACAACTATAGATATATGATTTTCATCTGACCAGTTATGTCTGTAATAATTAATTGGTTTGTATTCTTTGTTGATAAACTCACTGTCCACCAATTCAGCATGCCATCTTTTCAAAAAACAAGATGTTCGTATCTCGAAGAGTTTTCTCGCTATTTATTTCTGATTAACTTATCGATAAATATACAAGTAATTTGATGGTATATTGTTGAGTTTGGTGTATTTGTCCATGTAAATCTTGAGTTGTAATTCAGCTGTCAGACATGAAATTTGGCATGCTATGAGGCTGCAAAGAAGTCATATTATCATCAATTATCATGTTCACGATGATTCCCTGACCCCAAGAGTCAATTCATTTGAGAGGATGATAGTAAAGGTTATGTAGTTTTATTTTATCAGTGAAGAATGTCTTTGCATCAAGAGCTCCAAGCAGAAAATTCAGCTTTACGCATTTTTTTTTTGTGAAAAGTTAGAGAAATCTGTCATAAATTTGTAAGCAGTTTTTTGAAATCCAATCTTGCAGTTATGTGTAGAGTTTCAACTTGCAAGAAATGATTTTGGTTCGACTAATAAGGGAACTTTGTAAACAAAACACACAGAGAACACAATGGTCAATACTTCATGGGTAATCACAAAAAATACTCTTCCCTGGAGTTCTTTTATTAGCTGTGCATGAAGTCACACACGGAGATGATTTTTGGTATTTTCTGAAAAGTAGCAAATTATTTCTCTTTTGCTTAGACAGATCGACATAATCTAATTTAAAGCTCTAAGCATACAAAAGGGCATGCTATCAAAGATTTAATCGCTAATGCACATTTCAGGGATCATCCCATATTCCCATTCGCATGAGAGAAGATGTAGCGATATTGCTATAGTTGCTCTGATTTGTTTTCGCTTTAGTTCTTTTCAGTAAGTTGGAACTATTGAAAGGCTCCCAAGGATGGTCATTAGGTTTCTCACCTGCTACCTTCAGTCAATTTCTAAACTCCGGAGGCGAGGCAGTAGGTAGCAGGCGTGGTTCTCACTCTCCTCGAACCAAGACTTTGTGTTTTGGTGAAGTTTGTGAAGTATCATGTGTGTAATTTAAACTTTGGACTATGTATGTGATGATGAACTATGTATGCGATGATGGACTATGTATGCAACAATGGACTATCTGTATGTGACATAGACTATGTTTGTGACTCTATATTTGATTCTATTGTGATGTTAATGCGATAAATTGTGATGTGGTGTATTTAATTTGTGATCAAATTGGGTTTATTAATTATTGTGATGTGGTGTATTTAATTTGTGATGAAATTGGGTTTATTAATTATTGGGATTTTTCTGTTAATAACTAGGAATTTTCTGTAAATATCTATGATTTTTTTCGTCGGCATTGGCCGACGAAATTACAGGACCTGTCAAACCTAGCAAGCTGTTGCCCAGTAATTTCATCGGCCTAGGCTGATGAAATTACACTTATTTTCGTGGCCCTGATCCGACGAAATTACTTTCAGCGTAATTTCATGGGCCTAGGCCGACGAAATTACCCATGCCACGTCACCAACCTGCTTGTCTTGCCGTCGGCTCAACATATTTCGTCGGCCAGGAAAACCAACGAAATTACATTAATTTCATCGGCCCAGGCCGACGAAAATACATATGCCACGTCACCATCCTACCTGTCCTGCCGTCGGCTCAACATATTTCGTCGGCCTGCTGAAATCGACGAAATTACATTAATTTCGTCGGCAGCCGACGAAACGGTTTGTAATTTCGTCGCCCATATTTCGTTGGGTTAATTTTGTCGGCAAACCGTCGAAATTACGCTATTTTCGTCGGTATCGGCATTAATTTTGTCGGTTTTAGGCCGACGAAATTACACTTGATTCCTATAACCTAACTACTAACTACTAAGTACTAGGCTAAGCACCCCAAGCAACTAAGCCCCTAAGCCAAAGCAACTAAGCCCCTAAGCCACGGCCAGGGCAGTAGCCACGCACGGGCCACAGCTAAAATGGATAACCGCGATTACCTGAAGCAAAGCTGCTCCCAAAGTCCGGCTAGCCGGAGCAATTTCGTGGTTAATCGTCTCCGCGGTGGCTGTGGCGCGGCCTGGTGCCCCTGGTCCCCTCCATGGAGCACGGCTGAGCCGCGGTTAGCCGCCAAAACCGTGAGGCTAACCGCGTTTATCCGACGCTTCCTGCCACATGTGGCTCAGCTCCAGCGTGTGGACGGCGGATCTGGCTGGGAGAGTGCTAGTGGCGGAGGGGAAGGAGGAGAGAAGTAGACATGGAGGAGTGGGGAAAGTGAGGGGCTGTCTGTGGAAGTGTGGAAGATTGAGTCACAAGGTTGGGAATTAGGAAACCGGGGCACGGGCAACTCTACTGCAGGTAGCACACGAGCAGCACTGTGCAAGCATCTTTCCTAATCCCTTAAAAAGACATCATGGCCATTGAGATTTGTTTGCCATTAGTTTCAACTTTTTAACACATACAATCACATGAAATAATGAGATATATTTAGAATTTTTAAATTTTGTTTAAACCAAAAGGCTTAGAACAACGAATACTATTTTTTACAAATTTTGTAATAATTTTCACTTCAGTTTATCCAGACGGTTTTGCAAACCGTGCTGCGCCGAAGCATGGTTAGCCGGCGGTTCCGTCAACCCTGGTTACAGGACAAGTGCCACAACTTCTCGTGGAAGTCTGTACCAACCTATCACGTCTCGGGGTGCATGATAAACATGTTTGGAAAGCTTATTAAGTCTACTTTCCAACGCAACTAAGAGCATCCCCAATGGGGCTGACTCAGCTGGCTATAAGCCCTCCACGTAGGATTTTGTGCTTATGTGGAGGAGAGAGAAAACGCCAAGAGCTAGCGCCGGCGCTTCACCAAGCGCCGGGCGCTAGCATCGCCCCCGATGCACGGCTCTAGCTCGCTCTCTCTCTCTCTCTCTCTCTCTCTCTCTCTCTCTCTCGAGTCGACGTCGGTCGCGTCGTCGCCGCCACCGCATTGGATCCGAGCCCGTGCCTTGCCGCCGTTGCTGTCGCCGGCGCCGCGCCATCGCCACCGCCGCCGCCATATCCGAGCCATGGGGAAGAGGAGCTCGGTGCGGGGAGGGGAGCTCGGCGCCGTCGCCGTTCGCCGGTGGGGAAGGGGAAGGGGAGCTTGGTGCGGGGGACCTCGGCACCGTCGCCGTTCGCCGGTGGGGAAGCGGAAGGGGAGCTCGGCGCGGGGGACCTCGTCGTCGTCGTCGCCGTTCGCCGGTGGGGAAGGGGAAGGGGAGCTCGGCAAGGTGGGAGGGAGGCGGCGGCGCGAGGTGAGAGTGAGGTTGCGGCGACGAGAAATCGGGCTGCTGGGTGAAGATGAGGAAGAAAGGGGAATTAGTAGTATTAAAATCGGTGGGTCCCGCTGCTATAACCAACTGTTGGAGAGGTTA